>OZ025294.1:241936805-243326465 GCA_964019185.1 Maratus speculifer | reverse complement strand
TAGCAAAAGAAATCCTGCAGGAGATGGTTATGTATGCAGGGATGTAAGACCTGCGCCAATTGCGCCAGACTGCGCCGAAACCGCTTTTCTGTGCCAAACTGCTACAAAACAGCTATTTTTTTCAATTTTGTGCCAAACCTGCGCCAAAAGGCACTTACAAGGAAGGTCTCCATTGGGGGCATACTCAGAATTTTTTGAAAAAAATACGAATTAAACTACTGATGTAGGTAATAAAGGATCAGTGAAAATTAGCGGCGGAATTACATTATTAGATATGTAAAAAAATAAAATAGTTTGGAATAATTGGCGTGAAAAGCTGAAAGCGACGCGGGATTTGGCGAGCAGTGCATTTCCTCGCCAAAAGCAGACGATTTAAACGAATCTGAAAATTGATTTTAATTGACTTCACTGCTAAAAATCTGCAGCATTCACTGCAACGTCACTCCACTACTTTTATAGAATATCTTTCTTCTGACCAATGAGAATGCTCCATAGCACGGTGAATTGACCGTGTCATACACTGTTAAAAATTTGCTGCATTATGTTGCAACGCACTCCACCGCTTGTATATAATATCATCTCTACTCCAACCAATGAGAAAGCTCCATTTCACGGCCAAGTAACCGTTTTCTATACAAGCAAGGGAGGGGGGGGGTTTATAATATTTTAACCCAAATATTTAAACTAAAAATATATATATATTAAAGCATAGCATGGCAGTACTATGCTTTATTTATTTCCAGTGCGACTCCTTAATGTTATTTTAATACAGAATTTAACATTGAACGAGTTATTTACGAGACATTTTCCCACATTTTGTAAGCACTGCCACAAATTTTCTTCGAAGCACATAATTGAGTAAAAAAAGCTTCCTCCAATCAAAAAAAAAAAAAAAGCTAGAGATCAATGGACATATTTCCTGCAGCATTTAAATATTTTTATGTGATTTAAAAGTAAAAAAATTTTTTCTTTTTCTTTTAACGGCGAAACGAACTAAAAACGCATATTTTAAATGCCATATTGGAAATGAAACGGAGATTTTGAAACGTTTGGTACCAAGATAAGAATCATTTACAGAAAGTAATTAATATGAAGCATGATTTTTATAATAAAAAGACATTTTCAAACATTGATTAATGGATCAAGAAGATTTTTAGTTGAAGAAATTTAGAAAATATACATGTAACTAATATTTGAAAGCGAGGTTTATGACACATTGGCATCAGAAAAAAATCGTGCCAAATCCACTGCGTATATGGTATCTGTGTCAGGATTTTGTACTTATGCCACATTTTTAAAGTTTCTTATATGTTCAAAGAAAATCAAAATAAATCAAGGTAAATAAGTCTTCAAAAATAATAGTATTAAAGAATAGTAATAAAAAATAACAGTACATCATATGTAATGAAACTAGTAAATCTGCAGAACTAGGCCTTCAAACTCAAGTCCTGGCATTTATTAAGGCTAAACTGCAGAACTAACGACTACATGGCGTAAGACTTATCGGCACTGCAATAAATTAGCCAATTCTATCAACTTAAACATTCTAATCAAATGTAAACAAATATAAACAATAATGTTTACAAATATTTTTTTTTCCGATTTGGGGATTTTTTAAAATCACACCTAAATTTGTAATATTACAAAAAATTAATCATTATAAAAATTTAATTTTGATTTAACTTGTATGAAATTTATTATTCGGATGATTGTTAAAGTGATAACACACTATACGACTTAATTTTTAAAATATCACAGATAGTTTCTGTTGAAAAGAGCTGTTTTTTTTATATTTCAAGTTAATATTTTTATAAAACTCTTTTGATTCATTATTTGTATGAAATAATAAAATGTAAACACATTTGAAACATTCATAACGCTCAACTTTTTGGCACAGATATCTAATACTTACCATGTTGCTGCAATTTTTTTAGGCCAATTTGGTGAAAATTTAGTTTTCAAATACCACTCACATGCATAATTTTACATAATTTTGTACTATTAAAATAAATAGAGACAAATAAAAAAAGTTTATTAATAACTATAGAACAAAACAATTTATATCATTAAAAAAAAGGACAATAAAATAAAATAATTTATTAATAAATATACAGTGATAGCCAAGTTAGCATGTGAGACACATCGGCATTTTGTTATAATCGTACCAACGTGCTGCATATGATATCTGTCCCCAACTTTTCTACGATATGGGGCATATGTCGTGTACCCACTGGATTTTTTAAGGTATTCCATATACACTCTGTTTCTCAAGAAAGCTATAGTGTTATACACTCTAGGGTATGCCCTCTGTTTTGAACGTATACCCTCTGCTTAGAATGTATACCCTCTGATTTTTTTACAACTACACCACTGACCCTACCCAGAGCCTCAATTGGTGGTTTGATTGTTTTTCACTGTTAAAATTCTGTCGAAGTTAAATTCCAATTTTGGGCAGAATTTCAGTTCAAACATTAATTAATTTATCAAGAATTTTCTAACTAAAGAAATACAGAAAATAAATAAATATAATGTCATACATAAAGTAAAAAAATAAATACATTTTATTGATACTATGTCTTGAGGTATTATTGGAGGTATATTATATTGTCTAGAGGTGAATGTCTAGATCTGTACTTCTACGCAATGTATGAATACTGATTGTTAAGTATAAATATCAGTTATATGCAGACAGTGATGTGGTCTTAAAAAATACAGCTGCTCAGAGTGGAGCCCTTTGAGCAGAGGATATACGCACAAGACTGAGGGTATAACTTAGAGTGTAGATACTATTAGTTTTCTTGAGTAACAGGGTACATGATGTTCTTTTAAAAAATCCAGAAGGCATACGACAGATACCCCCGTATACCCTCCACTACATCCCTGTATACAGAATAGATTTTTTTGTCGAATATGACCTCATAATTCATAAGAAAAGTGTTCATCGAGGAAAAAAGTGACATTTGACTTTTTACATCCTAAAAAGTGAAACTGATTTTAAGAATTAAAAGGCGCACATTTATGACATCATATTGAAAATGAAACAGAAATTTCTAAATATTTGATAGCAACACAGGAAGCATGTAAAGATAAAGATTTTAGTTCCATAAGTAAAAAAACTAACGATTTGGAAATGAGGCATACAATTTGGTACTGCCCTGGGTAAATTACATCGGTAATTGTGGTGATACGATACTGCATAAAAGAATTCCTGATGATGGTACTCTCAGTTAATTTTGAAATGAGTTCATCTGAATGCATGGATATTAAAAAACTTGAGATATTAAACAAAAACATAATTTGCTGAACAAATTAAAAAAACAAAATTTATTTCCTACACGATTTAAGCCCAAGAAGGGACAGTTATTAAGATAATTGATTTAGTTATTTCTACATTTAATATTAATCTTTTGAAAAAAATAAGTTAAACCTAGTGAAAATTAAAAAATAAAAATGAAATTCAAACAATATTATACTTAAATATCCCAAATCTCAGATTCCACTCAAATGATATCAAAATAAATCTAATACTTTTTGCCAAACTCAATTTGCAAATATTTGTATTGCAGCTTTTGTATTATATTTATGACAAGTGTAAACAACATGAATAGACAATCTAAAAAGCAAATGTTCAAGAAAAGTCTTAGATTTATTTCATTATCATGTGAGCGGAATCTAAGATCTAGGGTGTTAAAGTATCATATTGTTTGAATTTCATTTTATTTTTTAATTTTCACTGGGTTTAACTTATTTTTTTTCAAAAAATTAATATTAAATGTAGAAATAACTAAATCAATTATCTTAATAACTGTCCCTTCTTGGGCTTAAATCGTGTAGGAAATAATTTTTTTTTTTTTAATTTGTTCAGCAAATTGTTTTTGTTTATATATATATATATTATTAAAGTACCAAAAATCCCTGCATTGGGGGGGGGGGGGGGGGAAGTATCTCAAAAAATATGAAAAATGCTGTAATATTTCAAATTAGAGAGTAAAGTATAATATTAGTTTACTTATATTCCTTGAAATTAAAAGAAAAATATTTGTAATAATTTTACCTTTATTTCTTAATAAACTGGAAATAATAAAAGAAATTAAGAAGAATCATAAAAAAAAAGATACGAAGAAAACACAAATCAGCACATCCACATAACAAATATATTTATTAAATATTTATTATACTGTCATAGATGTGAAGTATTAGGGATCCCTTTTTTCATTAATATTTACTATTTTTTTTAATTATCAACTTATGGCAAATTACAAAATTTTAGTTCATTTTACTTGTTGTTCAGTTCATATACTTTATTTGTTTAGAATGTTCGATGTTTTAAATAAAATAAAAAAATAAGTTCATAAGTATAGTTTAAGATGCCGTACTGATGATGAGCTTGCTGATCCACTTAGATAGTTTATTGGTCGTACTAAAAGTGATTCAAATAGTAGAATATGTTTCACTAGGAATCTGCTGGATAGCACTTCAGCCACAATTTGTCATTGAGAAAGTCGTGATCTGAAGCAATGCAAGCTGGAACAATGAAATACTACTGATGACCATCAGCAATCGGACCATTTGAGATGACATAAAATGGAAAAAGATATTTTAGCTTCACCAGATCCTTCTCCAGTCTTGGAACCATGAAATGAATATTGAAGATTATCCGAAAATAAAACAACCATCAGTTTTGCAATTGAAGTTGGTGCAAAAAGGGAAAATGTTGTTAATATGCTGATCGAGGATAGTTATTTATTTATGATGATTATCAGCAATTGAAGCAATTGTTTCTTCAGAAACGGTGCAAGAAAGAACATCCAAATCTGCCCGTGTCATTTCAGGAATTCTCCATGACGGGAAGAAGTCCCATATGAAGAACGTCGGTGTACTACTCTCGCTGATCGTCTGTTGACTGGCGAATGTTAGTCCATGGATCAATTGTATGTTCAGTTAGCATAATGTTAGTGAAACATGGCAAGATTTAAAAGGATATTCAAATTTTTCTCAAACTGATTTTATTTAAACTAATGTTAATTAAATAAGCTATGTAATAAAACTTTGTTAAAAAGAACTAAAATTAGCACAGCTCATATCTGCCTTAAAGGCCCAAACACAACAAAATACTTTTAAAAACATTATAGCATTTCCATATTTTTCTGACCAAACACTTTTATCACATTCAAAAACCACATATGCTACTGTACTAGCTACTGCTATTATTGATCCAGATACTGCCACATCATCTCACCAACAGCTGCTCAGTAAATACAGATAAAAAATGAATGAAACAGTTAAAGTCAAATTGACTAATCACAGTTAGTCAAACACAAAGTTAATTATGTAAAAATGTTAAACACTTTCTTAGTGATGCAGAAACTAAAACCAGTTTAACTGGAACACATCCACTTATGAATTCAAAGTTACAATCAAATATTTTCAAGTTCAGCATTGCAGAGTTTCTAAATCAGCAGTGCAACAATCAATATTTACATTTTTACTCAAATTGCCACATCACTGCATGTTGCAGGTAACACTTACAATTACATTAACTTTACTTTAATAAATGTACTGTTTAACTTATTTCATGAAAACATTAATTGTTATACTTTAAATCTTTTATTCAAAACAATTTATGAAACTTCATTAATTTAAAAAAACAACTTTGAAAATAATTAGCATGTTTTAAATAAACAAACATCCTTTAAATACATGCATGCTAATTGATTGTGGAGAGAACTGGGATAAAACATTAGCATTTATTTTACTTTATAATAATGAAAAATAGTTAAAAAACTTTATTAAACAGCAAAAAGCAGGAACCTTTTTCCCAAGCCCCAGCCAGATTCAAAATCAGCCAATCAGGAGAGCTGCGAGTTTAGCTATTTCTGAGAATCGGCAGGGTGAATGAATGCCGAGTATGGTTGATGCGGTTGTGTGGTTATCTTTAAGAAAATCGCGACTATCTTGCACACAAAAACACTTTTTTGCTGTCATGGCGGTTGGTTGCAAGTAAAAGATAGAAAAGCTTTAAAATTACTAATTCACATATCTCATCAAATATACGATAGATTAAAGTGATAATTCTACCAAAATAAACAGAAAAATATACTCTATCTATTGAAAATAGTCTGCTAAAAAAAAGAGAAAATAGTATGTGTCATGTATGATGAATATATATAGATAGATAAGTATTAAAAATTAAGTTGTAAAGATCGAGTGATTTATCTAATACAGTAGACTCCCTCAAATCCACACAGCTTGGGACCAGAGATTTTGCGTATTTTAGAATTTTGCAGATTTCTGGCCATTGCGTTGTTTACATTTTTTAAACAGTAATTTGAATGCAATTAATAATCCAATTGAAACTATAATGTATGCTTACAATATAATAAAATATTAAAGTAAGTAATAAACTAAAATAATAAACAATTAGATCATTTTTTAAATGATTAAAACATTAAAAACAAAGGTCTAATTAATAATGTATGATTAAGTGTTCATTATAAAGATGAAATGTATTTTGAATAAATTATTCGATGAAACTTGCCTCATAAATAATGTACAATACTAATTCAGATCAAAATAATAAAGTAAGGAGGTTTTATTCCAGGTTTAGCCACACTTAGTGACAAAAAAAAAAAAAAAAAAAAAAAAAAAAAAAAAAAAAAAAAAAAGCTTGATTAAGACATATATATTTGGTAAGATTATGATTATCATTGATAACAGGAATATCTTGAATTTTTTCAGAAATAAATTTATTTTTCCTTCAAGAGAAAACATTAAGACAATAATAGTAACAAAAATTACAAATTAAAATATATTTGGAATTGATGTAAAACAAAAAAAGTAAAATTTTGTCCTTATATCTGAACTGAATGCTTCATTGTTTACATCCGTAAATTATGTGCGGATTTGAGGGAGTCTACTGTATATTCATAGATTAGATTAAATGAAAGAAAAAAGAGCTTAGATTAAGAATTATTTAATACTGTATTTACTTGTGTATAACGCACACCCCATACTTTACAAGAAAAAAATGCGTATTTTTTAAAATCTCATCTATACCACGCACCATAAATTTGATATGCAAGTGACTGAATGATCAAATGAATTTCAGTAAAGAAAGTCAAAATAATTGTTACATCAGGCCAGAAAACAAGGTGAAAATAAATTTTTAGACTTTGGGTAGGGAATGAATGAGGGGGGAGCAGTGATTAAAAAAAATGCAAGGAGTGAAATAAAGATGCAGAAATAGTCCAACTTTAATTATGTTTTCCGAGATTTAATGTCTTCTTTGAATACATTTTTTGATTCATATGTATATCATGTGATTATATCCAGCAGTAAAAAAATTATTCAAAGTGTGCATTATACACGAGTAAATACGGTATATTAAATTGTTTATTTTAAAAGTACTTGTAATTTAGAAAGATCCTCAATTGAATGATTATTTAATTGTGAAATATTTTTAATTTTGGAAAGATCAAATTTTACAGGTATTTAAAGCATTTCGAAAGTTATTATTTTGAAAAGTATTTATATTTTTGAAAAATCATTTTTAAGACTTAAAACTTGAAAAGGAATATTTTTACTAAATTTTAAAAAGAAGTAAATAAAAAAACTTTAATTTTTTAATTATTCAAAATTGAAATGTTGGAATATTTACTATGATCTAACAAACACCTACATGCATACATTTTTCATAGCATTTCCCTTTTCCACATCACATAAAAAGTGGGGAAAAAAATAAGTGCAAGTAATCATGAGAAATTGAGGAGTGTCATTTAGTGCTTTCACTTATTGTAAAGATGTTATATAAAGATAATTGTATATTTGTTATATCCTCTTCTCTCTGATTCCTTAGACATGAATGCAAGGGATAAGGAACATTTTCCTTTGGCCTACCATGTATACCGTGTAAATAACCAGTTGGTCAGTAACATTATTATCACTAAGTTTTAAAGCAGATGTATAGTAAGTTTTTAAGAGAACTTCAGGAACCTGTACACTGGCAACTTCATAGAAAATAGGTGAGCACAACAAAGAATTTGTCATGTCAGGGACTGAATTTGGATTGTCTTTTCTGACCAACCTTTCTAAAGAGATGAAGTTCTACTATCCATACATAGTCACCAGGAGAATATTGAGGTCCTTCTCTCCAGCTTCTGTCCACAGACTGTTTTCTTTTGTCTTGGCATTTTTTTACCAAGTCTTTCATTTGCTTAGTGAAATTAGCAGATTTCTTTAGATAAGGGGTTATTTCTGGCACAAAATTATCATTGAATATCATAGATCTGATATTATGACAAATGTCAACAATGGTACAATGTTCATGACCAAACTATAGAAAAGCAGACACTTGCCCTTCTATCTCCAACAACATTCACTTTCTCGGTCAAGACATCTGCAATTAAACTCATTGCAACATCTAGCACTATGCAACTTCAATCTAAGATGATATTATCTGCCAATGTCAAATATGTACTCTCTCAATATTCACTGCAAACTAAAAATGTATATTGAGTAACTTTCAGAAAAAAAAAAAAAAAAAAAAAAAAAAAAACTTTCTTTTGTCAGATCATACGTATTCACAGATCCTCACAACCTGGAGAACATAGAAATAATTATACAGTACCAATGAAAAAAAAAATAAAAACTGAATTGATACAATTTAAACATTTCAAGCTTTATTATCCCTTTAGATCCTTGACTTAACTACTGAAATATTACACCCATAAATAAGATTTGTGACTCAAAATTAATATGATTAAATTGGTTTCTTTGGGATTTCAACATTTTAGAATCAAAACATTAGATTTGATTGCTGTCCCACAGCATGCAAAACTAGTCGTTGGGGGCCACCGTAATACGTACCCATCATGGATATGTATATGAAAATAAAACATGTGAAACTATTTATACAATGCATTGCAATTCATAAACAAAATTTAAATATTGTTAATATACATAGTAATGCGATATTAAAGAACTGCTGATGTACCAATTTCGACAAATTATATAAAACGCCAAACTACTCAAGTAGTACCGAACTGCGTAAAAGAAACATCCTTATAACTCCAAAAATAATAACTCTATTAACTAACAATTAACTGAGTTGGATTAAGCGTCTCATTTCCAATTAAAATATACTTCTGAATTGAAATTTGAATGAAATACAGGGTCATGAAAAATCGAAGAATGTGGAAAACAAGATTACAAATATCTCGGCAACTAATAACCCGATCAACTTCGTTCTATATGCAAAATGTGTGTTATTTTATTGCCTTTTAAGTCCATTCCATAGAACAAAAAAATTCGAAAATTTTTATATACCTTTCATCAGAACGAATTTTTCGAGAGTCCGAAAAAAATAGTTCCGGATAATCGAGGTTGCTGATATTAAATAGGGTTCGTCCCATTCATACATACTAACTACATACAAAATTTCAAGTCTCTATCTCAATTTGTTCGGGAGATAGAGCGTTTACAGACAGATAGGCGGACGGCAAAAAAAAATTTCTAAAAATATGTTTTTCGGAATCTCCACTATCTAAAACGTGTAAATCCGTCAAAAAAAATTTTTCGATTTTCAAAACGATTGCAAGACTTACCCTATACTACGTATGATGGGTAAGTAAAAAGACAAAAATAACAATTATCTAATAGGGAAAAAGGAAAAGAATAAATATAAAATTATAAAGGGAAATACATAATATGAATTTAACAATTAAACATTAATTTAAAATAATATGAATTAATCATCAAAGCCAGTTAATAAAAATTCAATCACTTGCTCTTTGTGTCAGATTTGTAGAGCTGCTATATATTGTCAAGGGTTAAGTATAAATGTGTGTCACGATTTGCTAATTTGACAAAACAGTACATAAACATAATATGTTTAGCTTAGAGATTAGCATCGGACAGTTATATTGTGTCTGACCAGATCTTAGTTTTTTCAGCAGACTCCTTGTGGACCTAAATCAAGCTTGCATTTTTTTGTTTTTTTCCTCAACATAGTTGTACAAAGCCAAAACTAGACTTGATTGTTCATAGGATGTGTAGATAAGTTTTGTAAATTATATTATTCATAAATGTTAATGGAATCGTTGGAAATATATCTTAAGGTAGTTAGCATATTCACTGCTCAACAACTCAAAACTTTAACACATTTTCTGACTAATTTTTAACTGTAAATGCATAAAATTAATAAGTCTTACTATTGAAGGGATTTGGAATCTAATAGTATTTTCCTTTTTTATAAATAACTTGTCAAGATACTAGATTTTCTTGTCATGTAGCTGCAGATTTATCTCCTTTCTTGTGCTGTTGCTTCCAAAAGTTTGATTCAAAACACTAACTTAGACAATGTTTTTTTTTCAAAAATATATTCTTTTTATCAAAAAATCAATAACACCATTTGATTACATAGTTTCTGAATAAGAACACTTGCCAATTTGAGTTTCTGAAAAGAAAGGAATACAGAAATGTCACAAATTAGGTCTTTTAAACTTAAGAAAAGTCTTAATTAAATGACAGAGAAATATTTTTATAAAGCTACATTTTATTGTTCAGCTTCAAAAGTTATGGTGTTTTTAACCCTGCTTTTATTCTAAACAGTATATTAATATTTTAATAAATCCTTATTTGAATGTTGAAGCTTTTAAGAATCTAAGTAACCATTAATATAGTTATTGTGTATTTTTTGTCTTGCAAACACATTGTAATTTTAAAATATACTGTAAAATTATCCCATAAATATCTATGGGTATTCTTTAGAAGAATCTTAAGTACAGTATAGTAAATTATTGTAAAGTTTTTCCTTCAGTGTTAATTAAAATATATACCCAGGTCAAAATTCATGCTAGTACCAGCAACGAAAACATGCTAGTTATTGCTATGTATTGCTTTGTCTGCTAGATTTTCCTGCTATTATATGCTTGAAATTGGTAGCTAGCATCACATGCTATATAGCTAGCTTACACAGCTATAGCATGGCAAGTTATGTACAAGCACCTTATGCTTATTTGCTATTTAAGCTTCTTCCAAATGCTCTTTTATGCTTGCTAGCATCACATGCTATATAGCTAGCTTACACAGCTATAGCATGGCAAGTTATGTACAAGCACCTTATGCTTATTTGCTATTTAAGCTTCTTCCAAATGCTCTTTTATGCTTGCCAGCATAATATGCTAGGCAGCCAGTTTCGGGAGAATTAGCATGAAAAGCAATGTACAAGCATCTTATGCTTATTTGTTTTTTAAGCTACCTTAAGGCATGCAGAGTTATTTAACTTAACATGCTATAATATGCTTTTTTATGATCTTCAGGTTAATATAATATGCGGCCAGTTTAGGGAGAAATAGCTTGATACGCTATGTACAAGCATGTTATGCTTATTTGCTATTTAAGCTTTTCAAAGCATGGAGAGGTAGGAACATAAACCTGCTATTACATGCTTTTTAATGCTTGCAAGCATATTTTATGCAGGCAGTTTTGGTAGAAAATAGCATTGCGCACTATACGGAAAATTAACTTACCTTTTAATTGATGTTTTAACTCATCTTTTTCTTAGTGTTAAATTACTTTAACTTACTTGAAAATTATAAATTTACTTTGTCTTTACGATTAGGGGCAAAATAGATTTTTTTATAGAATTTAAAAAGCTGGGCAGGGAGTAGAATAGTTGTGTTATCACCAAGTGAAAAAAAACGCTACTTCATGAACTCGCTAGGATATTTTTTTAATACACAAACTTAAAAAATAATAACATTTAATTTTTAAAGTCCCCCCCCGGCCCCACCATGGCTGAGAGGTACTGACTTCACAACTGATAGACGGCAGGTGCTGGGTTCGAACCCAAGCCCGGCCGTCGGCCTAACCGTTCGGAGTTTTCGTGGTTTTCTTCGAACCTTGCGTAAATACGGGCTAGATTCCCTTAGAAAGAACCCCCACGAAGGGTACTTACCCCTGGGCCTATATCCCTCGAGTAGATAATCGGCGGACACAAAATAAACCAAACTCCCTCCCCCTCCCCCGATTACAAAATGAATGGAAAATCACATTTGCACATTCTCTTAATATTTAATTCTTTTTAGTTACTCGAAAAGAATAAATTTTCTGTATTTATTAAAACAAGAAGGAGAAAATGCGCTTTTTAAATTTCAAAATCAAGAGGTGTTAGATCTTCGGGGTACTAAAGCAAAAATATCTTGAAATGTGCGATTTTTTAAAAATATCGTATTGGTAATAACGTAAATTCAAAACTTACGTCGTTCACCCGTTTGAAATAAAATTTTAACACATAAATATAAAACAAAATAAAAAATAATTTCTATGGAGGATTTTTTAAAATGTGAGCCTTCCCCACCATAAAAGTCTTAGCCGACAATTTTGATAGTGTTTAATTATCTAAAATTATTTAAAAAATAATAATAAAAAATGTTTTTCAAAATCCGTAAAAAATAAAATTTAGTCACTTAAATTTCAATATTCAAAAAGCACTTTTTCATTTAAGAAATATGTTTATAATAATCGATTTAAAAATATCCATAATCCACCCCCCCCCCCCCCCTCTCTTTCCTTAAAAATTCCCACCTTAAGCTGAATTTACTTGATATTTATTCTATCAAAAATGCAGTTCAAAATTGTTTATTTCTGCGCAAAAATTAATTCAAAGTATGTTCAGTTTATCTATAAAGCAAAGAAAATTGTTTCAATATTAAGGTTGAATTATACCAATCAAGCCATATTCTAACTATTCATTTACTATTAAAAAAACTCTTACAATAAATTAATCTTATTGATTAAAACTTCGAGGAATTTTAACTGCATCGAAAAATCGACACTTTATCTTATAAAAATATTAACGCACCGTAGAATTAGCTTCTACAGCCACCAATCGCACTTATAGAGTTTTAAAAGCAAGTCCCCACTGGCAAGGTCAGCAACGCGCGCGTCTTTCACACCACAGGTTATGAGTTTGATCCTTAGCCGGGGAAGAAAATCTACAACAGTTTCTCCCTAAAATGTCCATAGCTGTTTCCGGAATAGTCAATAGATGGCGCCACCAGAGTCTTTTTTTTAACTAGCAACTGATGCTAGGAATTTAATGCTAGAATAGCAAAAATTAAAAGCAGATGATGGTAGAAAAATAATGCTAGACTAGCAGAAAATACAAGCAAGTGATGGTCTTGATTGCCAGCTAGGCCAGCAACATATTCAAGCAACACATGCTGGAATAAGTATGCTAGCCAAGCATTAAAAGTGGGCCAATACACACCATGAGCTGCTGGTGTTTCTGGTAGAACCAGCAAATATGTTATGGTAGTTTATGCTATTTCACTTGCTGGGGATACAGCAATCAATGCTTGTCTAGCAAACAAATACCAGCAGGAATTTTGACCTGGGTATATATTCCTTGAGTCGGGCCAGATTGGTCTTTTTTATTATTTTTTGTACGAGCCAGGCCCAAGGGTGATTCTCTTCCAAAAATTTGAAATTGAGTTATCAGTTTCGTATAGTTGCCAACTTGTACGGTTTTGCGTGCGGAGAAATGCAAATTTTGTGAAAGAATCGCAGAAAAAGCACACATTTCGTCGATATGTTGTGCAAAAACGACGATTTCGTCAATGTTTTTGTCAATGAACTTGTCAAAAGGTCGCTAAAAAACGGGAATTTCCTGTGCGGATCACGGAAAAAACGCTGATTTGTCAGAAGACTGCGAGGAAACGTCGATTTTGTCTAAAGATTGCTGATATAACGATTTCGTTAAAAGATCGCAGGAAAAACGCCGTTTTCGACAAAATATCCCTTAAAAATATTTTGTCAAAAGATCATTGAAAAAAAAAAAAAAAAAAAAAAAAAAAGCCAATTCCATCAAAAGATCACTGAAAAAACGCCGATTTCGTCAAAAGATCGCGAGAATAAACGCCGTTTTTGAGAAAAGATCACGTAAAAATGTAAATTTTTTCTAAAGATCGTCAAAAAAAACCCCCCGATTTTATATAGAAAACCACGGAAAAACGCCGATTTCGTCACACACAGCAGTATCACAAAACAGTTCTATTATAATTCTTACATGGCTTTCTTTCCCCGTTTTCTCTTCTTCACTTTAATTTTTTTCCCCGAAAAATAATTAATACTTTTACTATATGCACACAAACATAAATCTTCCTTGTAATGCTCATACAAAATACAACAAAAATTGTAGATTAGTCTAAATTAAATGAGATACTTAAGCTTGAATATTTTAAGCTAAAATTTTTAAACAATTTCTAAAATATTTTAGCAAACTTCACAATTTTAAAGATTCAGCCATTACTTCAAAACGGCACTCGGGGATTTAGTTAAAAATCATTTAATATAATGTGTAAATGATGTATAACATTTATTTATTTATATAATTCACATATATTACAGTTTACAAATGGATAACTTTTTCTAAGCAAAGCTTCCACGCACATAACAGGAAAATGGATAATTGCTGCTACTACCTACCAACAAAATAATGTTTAAACATTTACATTTTTTAGAAAATTATAATACATTTTTTTTTAAATATTGCTGTATGTTAAATTAAATTTTATGACATTTTTACAATTTTTATTTGTATGTGTTTTATTTATTGTTGTTTATTTATTTTTTTTTTTTTTAAATGCAATTTTTAAAGATTTTCAATAATTTTATTCTAACAAATAAGTCTCTAAAGCCCTAAACTGGAAATTGACTGCTTATATCTAATAATTACTATGTTTTAATTATTTGAAATAATTTAAAAATGAAATTATTACTTTAAAAAAAGTTGAGTGTTAAGTTTTATTTAATTATAAAGCATCAAAATAATAATAACAAAAGAATAAAAATCATATAATTTTCCCTCGTAGTAAAATGTATCATTATTCAAATAAAATATTTTGTCAAGCATTGGGATCAAATCCTAGTCTTCCACAAAAGCTCAGAGATTTAAATTCATGCCTTAAACCACTGAGATAACCCGACTTGCTTCAACTTTCCTCTAACTGGAAGGACTAATAAATTCAATTTGCACAAACACCTGATTTTTGAGTTGATCTTAAAGAATTAGCCTACCGTTTTATTATACAGTACACTCCCTCAAATCTGCACACCTTGGGACCAGAGGTTTTGTAGATTTTAGAATTTTGCAGATTTCTGGCCATTACTTTGTTTATATTTTTTAAAATGTAATTTGAATGTAATTAATAATGAAATCAAAAGTATAATGAATGCTTACAATATACTAGAATATTAAAATAAGTAATAAACTAAAATAATAAAAACTTAGATAATTTATTAAATGATTAAAAACTAAAAGCAAAGGTCAAGTTAATAATCAATAATGTACAATTAAATATTCATTATATAAGATAAAATGTGTTTTTCTTAAATTATTCAATGAAACTTGCTTTATAAAGGTACATTATCAATTCACATCAGGATCATAAAATAACAAAGCTTTATTTTAGGTTTTGCCAGACTCGATAACTAAAAAAGCTTGATTAATACATAAATATATTTGGTAATATTGCGATTACCAATGATATCATCAATATCTTGATTTCTTCAGAAATAAATTATTCTTTCTTCATAAGAAATATGAATTCAATAACCTTAATAAAAAGTACAAATTAAAAAATGTATGGGATCGATATTAAACTAAAAAAGTCAATTTTTGCATTAACATCTGAACTGAATGTTTCATTGTTTACATCTATAAATTATGTGCGGATTTGAGGGAATCTACTGTATATAATACCCATCCAAAGATAATCCACAAGAACCTGAAAATGTTATTTATACCCTTTTAATCAAAAGCAATTTAACCAGATTGATTTTTATGATTTCAAAATAAGTACAATTGTATTAAAGTTAAGTGCTCACACAGATTACTATGTATTGTCTTTCTTTTATTTAGGGTGAAATAAAAATTTCTAGTTCTTATTTTCTAAAAGCACAGTTGGAGAAACTAATAAGTAAATATTAAAAATATATCCCTTTCAAAAAAAAAAAAAAAAAAAAAAAAAAAAAAAAAAAAAAAAAAAGTCAAACTGCTTGAGCAATATCTCTTTTAAACATTTAAATACAAAAGAAACCACAGATAAAAAATTACTGCATTAGCACTGTCAAAAATGCAATGAAATAAAAATTATTTCCATTTTCTGATCCCTTTTAAACATTCAAAATCAATGAAATCACCATCAGGTCAAAATGGCTAAAGAACAATCTGTCACTGCACCAAAGCCAGAATTATTTTCTTATCTCATCCACTGATATCCTTTACTAAACAAGTGGGTAAGTGTGATCATACTGAGGGTTTTGTTTAATATGTATTTTAAAACGCTTTATTTTTAAGTTAATAAATAAAATTGTTAATTTAAAAATATTAAAATCTTATGACAGCATCATTAACTTGTATTTAACTAAACAATGTTTCTTTACATAAAACTTTTCCATACATTGCATGTTTTCCCACTAGATGTCAGCACCAAAAATCTGTTAAAAATATTTTATTTTGAAATAAAGCCTAAATATACTCTAAAATCACATTTTAAACTTTTTTTTTTTTTAAATATTTGAATTTTCCTGAGCTATTTCAGAAATATTTAAAAAATAATTATAAAGGGAAAAATAGTTTTAAAAACAAAATAAATGTATTATACATACAAGTAATTTATTTAAATAGTAATAAAAACATAATAAACCCTTAAATTGGCATAAAATTTTAGTTTAAGTTTAGTGGTAAATTACTTTTTATTAAATCCATCGATCGTAATATGAAAATTTCAATTTCCAGCGCAGTCATTTGAACTAGCAAGGAAGGTCTCCATACGGGCATACTCAGAAAATTCTGAAAAAATTATAGAATGTTCTTCTCATATGGATATATATGTTTGTAAAAAATTTTTTGGCGGAATCCCGATAGAATGTTCATTAAAAAAATAATGAACATTTCTTATATTTGTCGATTTATCATCGGTTGACGACAAAATAAAATTTCAAAAAATATTTTGTCAAATTCTTTTTAAGGTAAAAATGTTTCATCTTGAACTTGTTTAAAGAAATTTTATTTATGTAACTTTAGTTTGTTTTAACTACATTTTTGTCATAATGTATTTAGAAGGAAAATTAACTGTTAAATTTTATGAATTAAAACTAAATTTAAATTGTTTCAATCTCAAAATTAACTCTAATTTAATTGAGCTCTGTCGATTCAATTTTGTTGCTATGGAAACAAAAACTTCTCCGATATTGAAATGCATTACTGCAGTATTCTTCATTTGGACTTTATTTTGTCATATGCTTAAATATATGAAAAAATACTTTTCAATATGAAAGTATTTTTTTATGTAAGAAATTATTTTTAAAGTGATAAAATTAAATAACTGCAGCAAAAGCAACAGTAATATAAAATAAATATATATGTCAAACTCTCTCATTATTCAAATTTAAATTCATTTAATACTATTTACACATATTCAAAAATTTAATTGACAAGAAATTTTCAGTTGCATTTAAAATCGTTTGCTTTTGGCAAGGGAAAATGCTGCTCGCCAAATTGTGTGATGCTTTCATCTTTTCACGCCAAATACTCAAAAGTATTTTATTTTTTTACTGAGTTTCTTCTGTAATTCCACCGCTAAATTTGATTGATCTTTTATTACATACATGAGTAGTTTAATCTGTATTTTTTTTTTCAAAAAAATCTGAGTATGCCTAGTATGGAGACCTTTCTGTAAGAGCCTTCTGTTTACTAGCAAGATGCTTTTGTCTCATAGCTATGATGTCTATACAATATACGTTGAAATTAAGGTTCTCTTTTTTAATTTAAATTGCAAGAATGAATGGATAACATTGAAACATTTAATTAAAATAATAGACATTTCTACACAAAATTTGAAGTCTGGCTTAATGCACTTTTTGTGTACATATTCTGTGACAGACACACTGGGAAGAGAGATAAATGAGGTTTCTTCAGATGAACGAAACCCTAAAGACATGTTTTACTTTTCCTTCTGATAAAACCTATTTACTAAAATGGATTTAAGCAACACTATCTGCCCAACAAATTATGAGAGTTTAAATTATTGTATTAAAGAATGTTTTCTTTGTATTGAATTAGAAGCAGTTACAGTATTATAATCAACATAAACAGTCATGAATGTTTGTAATAAAATAACTGTCAAGCTCCAAATAGTTTCTTGGAATATTTTAACAGCATGGTTTTCTAGGCCAGTTATCTGCTAGAAAATTGGACTCTAGTTATTTCTGATAGTCCTTCACAGCTACAGAGTACTGCAACTCATTTTTCTGTGATTTTTTTTTCTAACCATTGGAGATTACTTAAGAAATGGAAGGAAGATTTTTGGTGGTCTGCAGTTAATGATTTTTTTCTATTAGCTTTGGCATGTCATAAGTGTTCATGAACATTTTAAAATATGACTTTAATTTTAAAGTAAAGCTTTTTTGTTTATTAATATCAAAAACAAATTTTTGAAATTTTATTATAATTTTAATATGTATTTTTAAAAAATTATTCTTTTAAGATTTTTCTTATATGTATGTATATACTGGGTGTCCCAAAAATGACTGATGGATTTTAAAATTCAGTAACTTGCAAATGGTGACAACTATTTAAAATTTTTTTGCAGGAGGGTTATGTACAATGTCAGGAGTTTTTTTACCGTAATTTTTTATTTTAGTTCGAATCTCAAACAATAGGTGGCGCTGACGGCGATTGAAGGCCAGGTGATCAGTGCTGAGTGAAGCGTAAACCTGGCCATCAATCGTCGTCAGCACCACCTATTGTTTGAGATGCAAACTAAAATAAAAAATTACGGTAAAAAAACTCCTGACATTATACATAACCCTCCTGCAAAAATTTTTTAAATAGCTGTCACCGTTTGCAAGTTATTGAATTTTAAAATCCATCAGTCATTTTTGGGACACCCTGTATATACACTTTGCAGGTAATGCATTCTATATTTAACAGGGACTTTCCGTTAATCTGTTATTAACTAATGCTCTATAAAAGAATAATATTGTTATTCATCCTAATATGTTAAATAAAACCCATCTCTAATAACTGGCTTAAAAATAGACTTTAAATTGCATACAAAAATATTTTCTTTAACTGATAACTTCTATAGTAACAGTCATAATTTGCAACAAAAACTTGTGTTTTATGCAATTCTTTATAGTACTTCGGATAATAGTTACACAGGTTAATTTTCTCAGCATTGCTTTTTAAAGGGTTATTTCAACTCTTTGGTTCTTTTGTGCATGTTAATGCATCCAGCAGTCATAATTATCTCTTCATGCAGAAGTACAGGCAAGCAACTTCTTTTGATAGTGTATTTAAGAAGTTTTTTTTTTCTTGAAAGGGGGGGAGGGCGTAAAGTATTTATTTTTTATGTTAAAAAAGATCTCAATTAAAAACTACTTTTAAAATAACTTAAGCATTAAAGGTTTAGTTTAACCAATCTGTTCTGTTCGCATTTATTTTGCAAAAGTGAAGTACTATTTACAAAAACATACAGATAAGGCTATTTCCATGCAAACTCGTTTGTCTGTTACGTACTATGATTTTTGAGTATCAGTATTTGATGTCTGAAAAATGTGACTTATTTTGTTGAAGATATCTCATCAATTGAATAAAACGAAGCAAACTTTGCGAACATACCAGTGGCCAACAATCATAGCAATTTTTAGCTGCGTAACAGACAAACAAATTTGAATGGAATTGCCCATAAGTATAAAGAAAAAAAATTATATTTACATAAAGAAGGCACATCACACTCTTTAAACAATTACATAAAGTGTTTGGAAAATATTATTTACTATCATTTTTTTAATAAGTAATCTATAAGTGTTTCAGATCAAATAGAACTGAACAGAACAACAGGGTTAAGACAATGTAAATAACGTTCCACTTTGTTTTGTCAAGCAATTTCAAGGAATCAAATTTTCTAAATATTTTTACCATCTAGAATTCAACTGAACATTATAAAAAATGGTTACTTTGTTTGGTGGTGCTCATTGTATTTGTTTAAAAAATGTTTAATTGACTGGCACCTAAAGAGCTCTGAAATTAAATAGAAAAGTTTTGCAAAGCTGTTCAGTCATACATCATAGATATTTAACTAAACTGAAAGCTGCTATCATATTTGAAACATTCTTACCTATGATTTCAAGAATATTTAAGATACGTTTCTAAAATATTTTACAGCAAAATATTGATACTTAATTTTTGAGTACCCAAACAATAAATACCTACCCACAATTAAGCACTTTTAATTTTTTACAGAAAAAAGCAAAGAAATAAAAATATACTCAACCTGGAGATATGTTGATTTATCAGACAGATTAAGGTTAGTAATTAATGTATAAACTGTTTTATACAAAAAACAAAAGAAAAGTAACTGATTTTAAAATTTTATTTAAACACTATACATTTTTATATTACATACATAAGAAAAGGACAAATTGGTGTCACGTTTCTGATGTTTCCATCTGCTCTCCCATAATTTCATCAATATTGATATCATATTCATCTTTCGCTTTTTTTGTATTGAGTTGTCCTTTAGCTCTTAAATATGCATTCCACTGAATTGGAATCTTCTGAAACTTTTTTATTTTGTTTTTAATTTGAGCTGGAGTGTCTTGATAATAGTTCTTAGGATCTTTAGCCATTGCCTAAAATAAAATAATAATAAAAAAAAAAAAATACTTTTTCCATCTTTGCTTAGAGGTCAAACTAATATTTATGTAAAAAATCAACAGAATATATATAATAATATGTGTATTATATAAAATTCTACATGATTGAAATGTCAACTTCAAACAGTACTTGAAAATAAGTTTGTCGGCCATTGGAGTATGATAAATTCGTCCTGGTGCTCTGAACAACGCATGTACAGGACGAGCTGTATAACATGTCACATTGTCCTGTTCGTACATGCCATCACTCAGAGGAAAAACAGTTTGCATGCAGGTGTGGAAATGGTCCCCAAGGACAAATGCATACTTGTCTTGATGCATCGTAACTTCCACATTGATGAGTGTACCCAGATAATACCATGAAAGCATTCCCCAGACCACAAATATTCCCTCTTGCAGATTGGACCTTTCTGGCAATGGACCACAAGCATTTCTGACGTCAAAGAACGTTACGAAGGAACATAGCTAATCAGCTTCCCCATTTATCTCACAAGCGTTCCCCAAAAGCCAATCAAATACCGTAATGCTTGTGGGAAACATTGTGAGCTCCGCCCAATGCTAGTGGTCAATTGTTGAAGGGTGTTTGCTTTCAGATGTTTCACCTGTATACAACAACATCCATCTGTCCCATGGAGTATAAAGTAATTCATCTGAAAAAGTCACTTGTTGTCACTAACTAGCGAACATTTTCTTGTTTTTAATTCACTTTGTGTTGCTAAAATTATTTGTAGTTTTTCCCCCCTCTTTTACACTGCTTATGGTAACAGAGGGGAACAAAATGTACCAGAGTAAGAAAAAACTAAAAAAACAAGTTTATTTGAACATTGTTCTTGAAGGCTGAATATTCTTGTTTCATGTTCTTAAAACAGAATAAAAACCATTTTTCTTTTTATAAAATTCATTTAAAACATGCTTCAGATGTCCACTTTTATAGCCAATTAATAACATATCATAAAAACCTCATAAATAGCCAATGTGATTTACAGACATCTATACCATAGGTCCAGTAGCACATCGAATGCTTAGTTGAGTTATTTCCATATTATTATGGCTAAGAATTATATTCAAATAAATAATACACAAAATGAATATACTGTTTATGGGTCAATCCATTTCAAGTGGTCCAGCACTGGTCGCTCGACTATTTTTAAAAAATCTGAAATTTTTTGTACAACAGCCCTAACATGATGGAAGTTCAAAATGACCGTTATTTTAATTCTACTATTTTTTGTTTGTGCATGGCGGCCATCTTTGTTTCATCGTGTACAGCGATTTTTTCAGATACTAGGATACACAAAATTGTAAATATCTCGTCTTCTATTTTCCCAATTGAAATAGGGTTTGCAGCATTTTGTTCAGAATAATATAGGCTAAATATGCAGTGGAAGAAAAATTTTGAAAAATAAATTTTTATAGGTGAAATTTTATCACAAATCTTACGATTTTTTCCAAAATCTACCCGTTTGCAAGAGGAAAATTTTCATGCAAGGGAAACTGTCAACCTTACACAATTTTTTCTACAAATAAGACAAAAGTGCATGTACTCATACACCAAGTCCCAGATCTGGGAGTTAATTTCTCTTTGCGAAAAAAATTCCGAAATTCGTCAAAAATTTCAAAAATCGCACTTTTTAGGCTTTGATATCTCTGGTGGGGCACGAGATAAAAATCTGAAATTCTGGCCTTTGATAGTATTGTGTAGCAGTATTATGTACAAAAAATTTCAAGAAGGAGATTTGACTACAAGCTGAGATATGACATGGACAATATGTGAAAACAATACTGCCAAACTATTGTAAGCCTACTATGTAATTGTTCAACAAGACTGTCAACCTTGCACAATTATTTCTACAAATAGGTCAAAAGTGCGTGTACTCATACACCAAGTCCCAGATCTGGGAAATGATTTCTTTTTGCGAAAAAAATTCCGAAATTCGTCGAAAATTTCAAAAATCGCACTTTTTAGGCTTTGATATCTCTGGTGGAGCACGAGATAAAAATCTGAAATTCTGGCCTTTGATAGTATTGTGTAGTAGTATTATGTACAAAAAATTTCAAGAAGGAGATTTGACTACAAGCTGAGATATGACATGGACAATATGTGAAAACAATACTGCCAAATTATTCTAACCTACTATGTAATTGTTCATACCTCGAAAATTTTAAATTAATTATTTATGGTATAAAGTTAAATGTTAATTACAAATATCTTTTTCAAATGCTTCTGTGTGATTTAAACAATTCTGAATGTATGCTAAGCTAATACACTATTTGTCCAAATGAACAAATCTACTAGAAATGCTATTGCAACAATTTTACTCGGAATACATTTCAGGAAAAGTAAATTACAGACAATGGATTACAAATAATCGAGTTGACATGGCTTCAATTATTAAACCGAGAGAGTTTCATTCAAGTTTAACAAGGGATGACAAGACTTGGGGGCTTCAAATAAAATTTTTAGAAAGAACAGCCTGATGGACTGACAACAGTAACTGGTCGAACTCATAACATATCTATCTCGTAAATATTGTTAAGCTCTTTGTTGAGCATATATAGTATTTTGTAAATTAAATGTTTATTATTTAACTGTTTTCAACAAACGATATTTTCTGTGTAAATATTGTAATAAAAGAGACTAATCTCATTTCTCCTAATGTACTCGTAATAGCATTTCTTAACCTTTTTTTAATCACCGTATCTCAGCTTGTAGTCAAATCTCCTTCTTGAAATTTTTTGTACATAACACTACTACACAATACTATCAAAGGCCAGAATTTCAAATTTTTATCTCGTGCTCCACCTGAAATATCAAAGCCTAAAAAGTGCGGTTTTTGAAATCTTCGACAAATTTCGGAATTTTTTTCGGAAAGAGAAATTATTTCCCAGATCTGGGACTTGGTGTATGAGTACACACACTTCTGACCTATTTGTAGAAAAAATTGTGCAAGGTTGACAGTCTTTTTGAACAATTACATAGTAGGTTTACAATAGTTTGACAGTATTATTTTCACATATTTTCCATGTCATATCTCAGCTTGTAGTCAAATCTCCTTCTTAAATTTTTTTTTACATAACGCTACTACACAATACTATCATAGGCCAAAATTTCAGATTTTTATCTCGTGCCCCACCAGAGATATCGAAGCCTAAAAAGTGCGATTTTTGAAATTTTTGACGAATTTCGGAATTTTTTTCGCAAAGAGAAACTAACTCCCAGATCTGGAATTTGATGTATGAGTACACATACTTTTGTCCTATTTGTAGAAAAAATTGTGTAAGGTTGACAGTTTCCCTTGCATGAAAATTTTCCTTTTGCAAACGGATAGATTTTGGAAAAAATCGTACATTTTGTGCTAAAATTTCACCTGTAAAAATTTATTTTTCAAAATTTTTCTATCACTGTATGTTTAGCCTATTTTATTCTGAACAAAATGCTGCAAACCCCATTTCAATTGGGAAAATAGAAGACGAGATATTTACAATTTTTGTATCCTAGTATCTGAGAAAATCGCTGCACACCATGAAACAAAGATGGCCGCTATGCACAAACAAAAAATAGTAAAATTAAAAGAACGGTCATTTTGAACTTCCGTCATGTTAGGGTTGTTGTACAAAAAATTTCGGATTTTTTAAAAATGGTCGAGCGACCAAAAAAATATTTTCTGGACCACTTGAAATGGATTGACCCTTATAATGTACTTCCCTTGGACAATGGCTCCTAGCATATATGAATGTGTTAGTACTATGAATAAAAATAGTCGCTTGTTTATGTAAGAAGTTTACAAGGCAGCATGTCACTTTAAAAATAAGAAAATGTAAACAATTTTGTCATAGCTTTTATATTTATTTATCTTAGTACAGTAAATTATCTGTAAGCTAGACAAAGTAAGATAGAAATCTGTCTAGCTCGAAAAGATTTTTCAAGTCCCTGTGAATCCATAAACAGTGTAAAATTAGTCTAAGGCAGAATATCATCTTTTACAAATGATTTTATCGACCCTGATTGATTTCGACTTATATAGAGCTTACTGTATATCTTTGTTTTTTATTTGTTTTTTTTCTTAAAGGAAGGAACAGCTGTGATAATGAAAGAAACACCTGTCTGTTCTTTATATCTCCTGATATCCTTTCTTTATATATCCATACACATAAGCTCAGCCAATCTGATTGGTCTCTGTTTAACAGGTCCATGATATGATTGGCCTACATTACCATAAATGTTCCTGCAATGATTACTATGACAAAAATGCAGTGTTGTGGTAGATTGGTTAATGGAAATGTTTGCAGCAGAAATGAGTATTATTATTCCATCCAGGTGGAATAATAACATGTTCTTTCCTTCTATATGTATTGATTAAATATTTTGTTCTTATTCCTTCACAAATCTTCACACACATTAAAAGGAGAGGAATTCATTTGGGTCAATTAACAAACTTTCCCATCTTCAAATTTCTCATCGTCATATTAGGAGGAGTTTAGTGTTTAGTCTAATAGGTTATCAAGAACTAACACATTTATGCTTAAAGGAGTATAGATATGGTAGGGGGAATCGAGAAATTTTTTTAAATATATATGGTTTTGTTTGGAACGAGATTGGTATAATACTGATATTTAAAATCTAAGTCAAATGATTGGTATTTTATTAGGTAAAATTAATTTGAATTACTTTAAAAAAATTTTATTGCAAGAATTTTCTAATAAACACTCTTCCAATCTGTTGACCACAAGAACATTTCTACAATCAATTCACTTATACTCAGGATTGCCAGCTTTTTTTGGTTTTAGCCACTTGAAAAAAAGCCAGCTTTTATATTTTAAAAGGTTAATTTACAGCTAATTCATATTAAATTTGAATTAATTTAGTTTTAAAACATTTATAAATATTTTCTACTAAAAAAGTTATACATTTCTTTTGAATTTTTCAAATAAATAAGTCTTTATAACTGCTAGAAGTCAACTGTGAAGACATTATGTTTGAAAAAAAAAAAAAAAAAAAAAAAAAAAAATATTGAAGAGAATATAAATTATACTTAAAAAATGTGTTTTGAAATTCTATATTGCATAGCTCCATGTATATTACAAATTCTAAAAAATTATATTTAATTGAACTATGCAAAATTTAACACATCAAAATATTTACAGAAACATTCTTACATGTCACTACAATGGAAAGATTAATTCACAGAATGAACAATGTTGAAAGAGAAATTAGGAAGGATTCGGTATTTGAGGAGAGTTTAGTACATAAGTATATAAAATCAAGAGAACAATTAAACAAAATGTTCTCCAAATAAAATTTGTTGAATATGGAAAATGTTTTGGAAAGTTCCTTGTTATTTAAAAGAGTACATAGCATATATTTACTCTATATATGAAGATATTCATGCATATGCTAATTCATAATACTATTTTTAATAGTGAGAAATTGTATTTTTATTGCATGACTTTATATAGGGATGCACAACCTGTGGCCCGCGGGCCAAAAGTGGCCTGTGATGGGTTAACGTGTAGCCCGCGAGTTCTGCCAATTTACAACTGTAAAAAATTGCAATTTTTGTGCATATATGACAGGAAAAAATTGAATTTTGTTAATTTTCTGCGGGGAAAATATAAAATTTTGCCACTTAAGAATCACAAATTTCATTAATTGGCGCCGAAAAATCGCGATTTCATTGATTAAACGCGGAAAAAAGAGGATTTTGTCGATGAGGCTTGCAAAAATCGCAAGTTTCATTCATCAGATATTGAAAAATCGCAAATTTTGTCCATGAAGTTAGGAAAAAATAGCAAATTTCTCTGATCGGGCACAGATAAATCATGAGTTTTGTCGATCAAGCATAGAAAAATCGTGAATTTTGTCGATCTTATGCGAAAAATCGCACATTTTGTTCATCAGACAAAAAAAAAAAAATCATCAATTATGTAGATGATGCTCGAAAAAATTGCAAATTAAATTCATCGGTTGAAAAAAAAAATATATATATATATATATTCATGCGTTCTTGGTTTATTGCAAGAAAAAAAAACGTGAATATCGTTGATCGGGCACGGACGAAAGAATTGCAAATTTCGTTGATAAGGAGCGGGAAAATCACGAATTTATCGATGATGCAAGGAAAAAATGAAAATTTCGTTGATCGGTTGCAAAACAATTGTGAATTGAATTTTATCAATTTATCCAGAATAAAAAAACCGCAAGTTTCATCTTACAGCGTAAAAAAATGCAGATTTCGTCAGTTAGGTACAAAAATTCCGAATTTCATTGATCTGGCGCAGAAAATACTTATTTCATGAATTAAGGGTGAAAAGTGCACATTTCATCGATCGGACACTAAAAAATCATGAGTGTTATAGATCGGATTCCAAAAAATTGCAACTTTCATTGATCGGAGATGGGAATACGGCAAATTTTGTTGATCACACGCCTAAAAATTGCTAATTATGTTGATTAGGTTCTAATAAAATCTCAAATTTCCTCGATCGGGAGAGGAAAAATCGCTAATTACGTCGATCAGGCAACTAATAAAATCGGGAATTTCCTGGATCGGTGTGGAAAATCTCGAAATTTGTCGATGAAGCGAGAAAAATCGCTAATTTCGTCAAATGGCTTTGTAAAAATCATCAATTTTGTCATTCAGGTTCAGAAAAATCAGGAATTTCGCCGATCTGGAATGAAAAAATTACGAATTTCGTCGGTCAGGCGCAGGCGCGGGACATTCACGAATTTCATTGATTAAACTCGGAAAAAATGTGAATGTCATTGCTTATGCGAGAAAAAAATCACGAATTTCGTCAATCAGCTTTGAAAAATCGCGAATATCGTTGACCAGCTTTGTAAAAACGAATTTTGTTAATCAGAAGAGGAAAAATCGTAAATTTTCTCGATCAGTTAATTAAAATTTTCGAATTTTGTTGATCAGGGGAGGAAAGGTCCTGAAATTTTTCGATCGGGCTCGAAAAAATTGCGATTTTTGCCGATCATGCGAAGAAAAGTGGCCTATTTCATCGATCATGCGAAAGAAAATTGTGAATTTTGTCGATCATGTGAAGAAAAGTCGTGAATTTCATCGATCGGTTTCTTAAAAATCGAGAATTCCGTCGATTGGCTTCGTAAAAATCACGAATTTTTTTTGACCAGTTTCTGAAAAATAGCTAATTTTGTCGATCAGGTGCAGAAAAATAGCTAATTTCGTCGATCGGCTTCAGAAACAGCATGAGTTCTGTCAACGAGGTTCGGAAAATCGCAAATTTCGTCGACCATGTGCGGAAAAATGGTGAATATCGCCGATGAGGTTCGGAAAAATCGTGAATTTCGCCGATCAGTTTCAGAAAAATCGTGAATTTCGCCGATCAGTTTCAGAAAAATCGTGAATTTTGCCGATCAGTTTCAGAAAAATCGCGAATTTCGCTGATCATATGAAGAAAGATCGAGAATTTCGTAGATTTGCTCAGTAATAATCGTGAACTTTGTTAATCAAGCTCATAAAAATCGCGAATTTCGTTGTTCAGGTGTGGAAAATTGCGAATCTCGTCGATAATGTACCTGAAAAAAATCACGAATTTCATTGATCATGTATAGAAAAATCACTAATTTCGTCAATCAGCTTTGTAAAAATAGTGAATTTTGTTGATCAGGTGCAAAAAATCCTGCATTTTCTCGATCGATTTCATAAGAATTGCAAATTTTGTTGATCAGGCGAGGAAATGATGCAAATTTTCTCAATCAGCTTCATAGAAATTGCAAATTTTGTCTATTGGTTTTGTAAAATGTGCAAATTTGGTCAACCAGGCGTGGAAGAATTACAAATTTCATTGATCGTTCACAGAAAATCGGGAATTTTGTTGATCAGGCACGAAAATTCTTGTTGATCAGCTCCTTCTCTCTCTTTCGTTCATAAAGTTCACATTTTTTCGGTACCAGCAATTTATGCTTTTTAAAAGCACTTTTAATAAAACAAAACTAACTCTCCTGAAAAAAGTCAAGGAATATTTTTACATCTTGAAAATAATCCTTGCTACATCTGTTATGTATAAACTAACATCTACTGATATATCCTTACCATGTGAATTGGATATTTTGACTGGGTAAGCTAACTTAAATGGGTAACATCCCCATCCCCCTCTGAAATCATTTGATGTGGCCCTCGACCACCCAGACATATTTTAAGTGGCCCTTCACTTGAAAAGGTTGTGCACCCCTACTTTATATTATGACTTTAAATGTTTATGGGGAATTGAAAAGACATTATTAGTTCTTAAAATTAGTTAATAAAACATACTGTAACTAAGTATAACCATTGTACTCTTTGATTTTATAAATTATATATTATATATTATTGGTCATTTTATAATTTAGCTGACATATTTGGAATTCTGACTACAAAACACTATGAATTCCATCAATGTGTTACTCTAGTATTAATGTCTTCATTATTGATAAATTGGGTTATAATCTAATTTTTCATAATGAATCATAATTAAATTCCCAATTTTTCATTTTGATAAATAAGTTTATTAAACATCATTAAAACTAATTAAGAAACATTTTAAAATGTTTAACTTATAATTAAAATGCACCACTGTATAGAAGCCAATTATGGCTAATAAAAGTCAATTTTAGCCAAAAAAAAGTCAGTTAAAACCAATAAAAGCCACCGGCCTGGGCTTTTTTAATTTTAGCCCACTTTTTTGCAACTCTGATTGGCAAAGACATCAATAAACTTCAGATACATAGAATCATAGAAGAGATTTTTTTTTTTTTTTTGCTGCACATATTTTTGTAAAAAAGTAATCTACTTTCTTAAAATTCTTTCTTATTTTTAACACATGTGGTATGATCATAATCAATATTGTCACGATATTTAGTATTAAATAAAATGAGTTCAGATTCAAAACTGCTGTTTTGTTTTGGAGGTAATCTTTTCATTTTCTTGCTACAACAATTTTTTTCTGCTTGGCAGTTTCAACCTTTACTAAAAAAACTCTTAAAATGCAAGGTTTCATTTTTCTTCTATAGACACTGCTTTTACAAACTGCATATGAAAAATAACACAATTATTATTGGGTATGGGAATTTTGAATATGTGAAAATAAACTTGTTAAGCTTACATCTGATCAATGTTCAATTCAGTTGGTGCCCCGGAGGGGACATTCCTTCTTTTAGGAATTTGTAAAGTGTAATTTGCAAAGAGTGAAATTCAAATCAGTGACATCACTAGTTTTCTTTTTTAATATACAAACATAGATTTTGGCATTCTTCCTACACAAAGTATATTTACGAGGAGAATTTTACTAATTTTCTAATCGCTGATTTATTTTAAAATTTAAAACATGTAATAACAAAATAGGGGAGAGTGTTGTACCTTGGGAAAATTCTCAGATTTTAATTTTTTACTTGGATTTTTGTAATCCTATTTAACATTTAAAGACAACATTTTAATACACCAACTCTATAATATATTTTACGAAATTCAGGCAGTTTGAAAATAAAAAATTGCCACTTATTTTAAATAGGGAGGGCAAAATTTCCCCAAGGTACAACATCGTGTTGTACCTTGGGGCATAATGCATAATTCAGGCAATAGATAATAGAACATTTTGTAGAGTAACAAAAATAAAACTTTTTTTTCTGATAATTTATCAGGCAGTTCATTTTTATGACAATAATAACTAAAAAGTTACTAATTAATAATAAATTTCATTTTAAAAATACAGTCGAGCCTCTATATAACGAAATCCATCGTTCCAGTAAAAAATTTGTTATATAGAGAAATTCGATGTATAGAGTATGATGTTAAAAATAGTATTTAATGTGTAAATTTTGAACAAATATTATTTTTGATCTTTTTAATTAAGAATTTGAAATGTTTAAAAGTATATATTAACCTAACATTTTATTTCTTACTTATTTAAGCAGTTTCAAAAAAGAGAAAAGACATTTATTTGAAAGCTAAATGAAAATCAAATAAGGAAGACTTACATAAATTTCAGAGGAAGAAATCTGTAATTTTTTGTTGTTTTGATTTTAAAATTACAATTGTTACACTCTCAAAAAAAATTCTCAAATTTTAGCAAGGAATGAAAAATTGTAGTTGATATTTTCCTCCATTTGAAGGTCTCTCTTATGTGCTCGCATTGATTCCTCTCTTATATGTGTAACAATTCAACTGATTGTGTTTTGAGAAGGATGTTGAAAGATGTGTGGGAGGTGGGATGAACTTATTAGATTTAAAGAATAAGGAGAGAAGTAATATTTATAAAAAAAAAAAAAAAAAACTCTCCACTGAACGATAAATCAAAAATAAGTGATGGAAAATTGATTCCATATGATTTTGAAGCTTTTTTAAAACTGAATAAATTAAGATCAATTTATGAAAAAATTCGTTATATGGAGATAGATATTTCGCTATATAGAGTCTGTTTTTATTGTAATCATGCAAAAAGGGGACCGTTCTTACTAAAAATTTGTTATATGGAGAAATTCGATGTATAGAGTTTCGTTATATAGAGGTTCGACTGTAGTTGTTGTAAAAAAAGTTTTAGTAAAAGCTGGTTAAAGAAAAAGGCCGGCCTTTTTAAAGTGGTTTAAACCAGAAAAAGCTAGATGGTTTAAACTGGCCTGGTTAAAATCCTGCAGCCCTGGTTGTAATTCATGCCCTTAGTACGTTAAATTTCTTAAATGGTGTGTTCCATGCCAATATTTGATATTTAAAACTTTTTATGTTCTGCCTGTCTTATCTCATTTTGCATTAAATATGCCTTTATGTCTTTAAATATGCACCTATTTTGAATAAGTAAATTCCCAGTATCCATGCCAAATGGAAATTATCTAAATGGCTGTGTATTTTCCCCAAATTAGTCATTAATATGCAGGTTTAAAACTGTTTTTAATTCTGATATGATGCTGAATCATTTCAAATGAAGGTCTCACAACCATAGTAGACCATGTTCATTTTCAAAAAAAAAAAAAAAAAAAAAAAAAAAAGAAACAGTGCATTTAGAAACGGCATAAAATATATTTTATTCACTCCTACACTGAACCAAATCTGTTTTCACATACTTTATTACTATGCATGTCATTTCTTTACAGATTTGGATTACTGTGAAATGGATGAAACAAATTTTATGCCTTTTCTAAATGGTCTGTCTCCCCCCCCCTCCCAAAAAAATGGACTTGGCCTACTATGATTGTGAGCTCCTCAAATAATAACTGATTAAAAGTTATGCCAGCAATATATTATAAAAAGAGCATATACTTACATAATAATCATCACCATATTTCTCTAACATATAGACACAAAATTTCATGGGCTCTGTTGGCAACTTAAGAGTTTTTGGTAAAGGAGCATTAGCTTCAGCTTCTAATGCTATAAAAAAAAGTATATTAAATATTTTTATCTTTTACATTTAAAACATACATCATACAAAATAAAATATTTCTGGAAAAAAAAATAACACACATACAGCTCTCCAGATAAAAATTGGAATTTTTCAAGTTTATGAAAAATCAGAGATTCCAATAAAAATAGAAAAAATCTGAAGCCTGATCAACTCATTCTGGCATTCAGGGATGCCACTTTTCCGCCAAATGGCGGATTTCTGTTTTTTTTTTAATTTTTAAGAATTTGCGATTTTTGTTAAGTGATCACGAAATAAAATAACGATTTTTGTCGAACGATCCCGAAATACAACGGCCTTTTCGTCAAGCGATCGCGAAATATAACAGCGATTTTTGTTAAAAAATCGCGAAATATAATAGCGATTTTCATTAAAAGATCGTGAAATATAACAGCGATTTTCGATAAAAGATCACGAAATATAACGGTGATTTTTGTCAAAAGATCACAAAATAAAACGGTTATTTTCATTAAACGGTCACAATATGAGGCAGCAATTTTCATTAAATGATCGCGAAATGAAACCGTGATTTTCGTGAAACGATCACAATGTGAAACGGCGATTTTCGTCAAACAATTATGATGTGAAACGGCAATTTTCATCAAACGATTGCGATGTGAAACGGCAATTTTCATCAAACGATCGCGATGTAAAACGGCGATTTTCATCAATCGCGAAACGAAACTGTGATTTTCGTGAAACGAACATGATGTGAAACGGCGATTTTCGTCAAAGGATTGCGATGTGAAATGGCGATTTTCGTCAAACGATCGCGATGTAAAACGACAATTTTCGTCAAACGATCGCGATGTAAAACGGCAATTTTTCGTCAAACGATCGCGATGTAAAACGGCGATTTTGTCAAATGATCGTGAAAAGAAATGGTGATTTTCATCAAAGGATCGCGATGTGAAACGATGATTTTTGTTAAACGATGGTGAAATAAAACGGTGATTTTCGTCAAGCGATCATGAAATAAAACAGCTATTTTCGCCAAACATATAAAAAAAAAAAAAAAAAAAAAAAAAAAAAAAAATTAAACCTAAAATTTTTTTGCTATTCACTCGTGAAATAATCATTGAATCTATTCCTGGGTTATTTAAATTGGTTTAAAATTATTAGATACATAAAATATATAATTCCTCACTGAACCTGTTGCTGGATTATCTTAATTGATATAAAATACTGTGAACTGAAGAAAAATCATTTTTACTTAAGCTTACAAAAAAGCTGCAATTCTTTATTTAGCTTATTATAAAAAATATAGTTTACAAAATTCACGCATAAATGTTGTGAAAAATGTCGTAAATTTTACTTATGCAAAATCTCCTCTTTTTTGCTATTTTCTGAGTGGCATCCCTGGGCATTAAAAGTTGAAAAAAAAAAAAAAAAAAAAAAATGCTCATACAGGGCATTTTAAAATTTAAGTTGAAGCTTTATTAATTAAGATACAGAACTGGTAAAGATATCCTTTGAAAGCATTTTTCATGACCTTTCAACCAGGGCCATAGCGACCGCCCCCCATACCCCCCATTTGGGGGGGGGGCAGACGGAGTCAGGGGGCCCCCTAATCGATTCTATCGACCTTTTTACCTAAGTTTATTTGTTTTGAAAATGTAAGAAAACACTTCTTTTAATGTTTTTATTTTTTCAAATTCTCCTTTTCTTATTCAGGGGCCCGCCAGGCAATTTCCCCTGGTGCACCTTTTTAAAGCTCCCCCCCCCCCCAATAATGAGGATTTTCATTTAAGGGGGCCAAATGCTTAAAATTTGCCAAAAGTGACCGAAATTCATACGTTTTCAAACATTTAGGAAGGGAATGTTGTTCTCCTTTTCCTCTCTGCTTCCAGTGTTCCCTCCACATACGCAGAAAACAAACTATATCATTAAAAAACAAATTATTAAAATTTTATTACAACCAGGGCCCGACTTAGATTGTGGGGGGCCCCTTTCTAACTTTTGGATTTTTTCTTGAATTATGCTAAAGTGTCTAAAACTAACCTTTATACTAGTTGTCTATTCACATTTGTATGCAGAATAGCACAAAAAAGATAACTTTAAGAAGTTATCGAATACATTTTTTACTTCTGTTATAGAAATATAAGACTAAATGTGAGCCATTAAAATATAAATACTACTGTGATGTAACTGTTAGATCCAGGGGAGGGGGGGAGGGACATGGGGTTCCAAAACAGAGGAGAGATGAGAAAAGAGGCCCAATAAAGCTAAAAATAAAGAAAGAAGGAATTTTTTTTCCTTTTTGGCCATTTTTTATTAGCCTTAACAAAAAAATATTTGCCCTTGAGGGGCCCCGATTGAGGGGGCCCCACGTCCGATGCAGTTGTCCTGCATGCCCGTGACTTAGCCAGGCCCTGATTACAACAACATAGTATCCTATAGCTTTTAAAAGAAATTTTTTATTAATGTTTCCTCGTAACGTGATAAGTTAAAACTGTTATGTCCAATTTTGAGCCTTCTTTTTTAGACATCTTGTAATGTATGTAGGTAAGCAAAGTAAAAATTTGCAAAGAAATACTTATCTCAATCAATCTATCATTTTTTCTATAATTATCAAATTAATATTTTTAACCTTCCGTCTACCAGACAAAACACCCATTTATCTACGGCAACACCTAATTTTAATTCCAAACGGCACCAGTAATATTTTAATATAATTTTGCTTTTACAATGAAAGCTTAAATTAAGGAATTCGTAATATCTAGACAAGTCCTTTATAAATTCTGGTGTCAATCGACAATTTCTCATTTTACCACTGACACCAGAAATATTGCTGTCGGGTCCAATGGACCCATCTGGTAGACGGAAGGTTAAATAAAGTTGTGACCAATTTTTTGGGATATCTTGTATATAGATGTGAGTACAAAATTTATGCATTTGTGCAATATGTTTTTTATTTTTAGTGTTTGGCACTTCTACATTATTTTAAAAAAAAAGAAAAAAAATTACAGATAGATAGAGGGTGTGTGTGTGTCCAGAATGATGTTTGTCCCCCCCCCCCTCCCCGTAGCCTTAACGGGGCCCTGTTTTTATCAAAAACCTTGTTTAGATTTCAAAAACGCAGAAACCAAGAAACTGAAAATCCTTATTTTTTTACTCGTTTTTTCCCCCTCGCTTTTTGACCATGGGTTTTTGCATGGAACTAAGAAAGATAAGGAAAGAGTACCGGTCATCGGATCGACTCTGAAGAAAGCCGGGTTCTTGTATAAAGCTGCTAGCGACAAAAGGGTGTTTTCTTTTGAAATACCGGAATATTATGTTCTTCGAAGATAGGTCATTTTTCACACCGATTTCACGACGTGGGGGACACAAATAACATCTAGAGAATCCCCTTAACAGCTTAGTTACTTAGTAGTAACCGGATTCCTTGACCTTGATGGGAGTACTGGCCTATTCAAGTATTTTAGCAGCCCGCTAATGCATACAAGTACATGTTTGTAGACAACACAGCACATCAGATGTGGATTTTCGTATGTTTTTTCTGATTTATTTTAGTAATACGCATAGTATAGTATTTATAAAATTAAGTGTATATCTGGAGGAAAAAAGATCTACTCCTATACTAATCTGGTAAGTCATATTTATTACTTTATGTAATTTATATAGCAGTTATTAAAAATTTTAAGTATTAGAAAATTTTGCACAGCTTGGAAAAATATATGTATACTAATAGAGCATATTTTAATAACACACATTTCTCATTTACATGTTTTTCATTTAAGCGTTTTATTAGGGCTCCTTCACAAAATTCTTTTTAATAAATCACACCATTCACAAAATTCTATTCCATAAAAATATAGTCTAATTAATTTTATATTGTTAGGTTTTAAAATATGAGTTTTGCAAAGGAAACAAGTTCACCTGAAATGATAAATTTAGCATATAGACTTAAATAAGTTATTATTAATAAATGTTTGGTGCGAATTTCAATAACTGGAATTCAAATTTCATTACAAAATACAATAAATATCATAAAAATAACTTTATTTTTCACAAAATGGGATCCAAGAAAAAATCCCTACGTCCACTTCCGATTCCATTGCATTCATATGTAAAACTACTATTTCGTTTGTTAACAAGCAATAAGTAAATTCTCATTTAATTTATACTCTTATTTCCTTGAAAATCTAGAGTTCTAAATTCATGTCAGAATAAGAAATTGTGCTATTTTAAAATTTTCTATGCTCTTTCGTTCTTTCTTTCTTTTTTTTCCGTGATGCTAAATAATCTCACAGGCCCATAAAGCCCATTCTTACCAACTAAAATACAAAGGGCCCCCGCAAATTTACCTATCAAAGCTAATTTTCAATACAATAAATTCAATCAGAGTAAAACATATATAGTTTTTTTATTATGAAATATTTTTTCTTACTATGCTGCAATTCGTAAAACATAAGAAATATTTTGAAGTTCAAATATTCTCAACTGTAATTCCATATATGTCTTTTACAAAATTAATTGGTTACGTATGTATTTAATAAAATATTTTTTAATGTGTATATTATGTAGATAGTCAGTTTTAATTTAATAGTAAAAACGTTATTTAATCGAAATTTGCATGGTAAAATTTCGAATAATTTAAACATACGAAAAATGGATTTAGTAAATGAAAAAACAACTGATAGGATAATAGGGACCCCCCCCCCCCTCTGTGATGTCGGGCTTCCTCTACTTCTAATTCTTAATGGGCTCTGAAACTGACAAGAAATGGCACAGTCCTCGAGCCTGTTAAAGTGTTGCGGGGCCTATGTCTTTACGCACAATTCGAAATCTTTTGCCTCTTTTCAAAATAATAACAATTTTGTTTTCACTTTATCATTTAAGTTCTTATTTTAAAAATATTTTTGTTTATTTATTTTAAGAAAAAGTCGGCATGATCTAGAGTTTATAATTGTCTTGAAACCTGTAGTTACTAGCATTTCATATTTTAAAAGGGGGAAAAATGTATATAAATTGTTACTTAAAAAAAAAAAATAATAATAATAATATTAAAAAGAAACTTGTAAAATTTTTATAAGTCAGTTTCTGTAAACTCTTTGTCATTCAATACTTGGTTATGCAATGAATTTGGTTAATCGGTGCTCTTTGAGGATAGCTGAGATCGATCTGTATACGGGCTGTTTTTTGCTTTTTCAATTTTGTTTACAGATAATTTTAATGAGGTCACTTTCATTTTTAAAACCGGTTTCGAAAATTAAAGCATCCTCTTAAAAAGAAAAAAAAAAACTTTGCAAACAAAATAAAAAAAAAGGTGAAAAAAATCTGCATACAGATTGATCTCAGCTATCCAGTGAAAAAAAATCATTTAAAAATATTGAAATGCAACTGAGATATAAATTTCTTTCATAGTATTCCATTCCATTCTTCCATGCATTAGAGAATGGGTCTTTTCGTGTAACTGAAGTAGCCTCTTAAGTAGCGAACTGTTAAAATTATGTGTTTATATAATTTATTTATTTTCTATACTTTATAATAAAATCTTAGCATTATGTGCTTATTTGTAAAATTGTTTTAGACAAATTTTATTTTAACATTGTTAATTTATCTTTAAGCCCGGTGGCAGAACTATCTTCAAATGTCTGCAACGCTAATAATACTTTCAGAAATAGTCTGCAAAATGCAACGTATTACGTAAATATATTTTTTCTGCTATTGTAGTGCTAATTAATTATGGTAACATGCATGTGTATGTGTAAATTATTTCCATCACTTACAAAATAATAATAATAATAATAAAACAGAAAAATCCACTTCCAGCAATATCTTTCTTTTTTTCCCTTGTGCCTTTGACGAAATTTTCGTTTTCTTCGCGATCTTTTGACGAAATCCGTCTTTATTTTCGAGATTTTTTGACGTAATCTGTCTTTTTTTTCAAGATTTTTTGATGAAATTTGCCGTTTTCGGGGTATTTTTATTAACAAAATTTGCCCTTTTTTTTTTGCAAGTTTTTGATAAAATCTGCTTTTGAGGGATTTTCTGACGAAATTTGCCGTTTTTTCGCGATGCTTTGATAATATTTGCGTTTATTCTCACGATCTTTGGATGAAATCGCTCTTATTTTGCGACGAAATTTTGACGAAATTACGCGTCCCACAGGAAAGAGCTATTTTTTGTGCCCCATGACCGATTTTTTGCATAATTTAAGCGCAATAGCGCGTCCATGGCATTGTTGAGTCTGCAGGTGTCCTTAAAAGTCTGCGACGCTCGTCAGAGTGTCGCACGCATTTTGCCACGGGTTCTTTAAGCAATGCATATTTATTTCATATTTGTGCAGAGTTTTGAATGTTATAATAATTTTAATAATGATTTAAAATACTTATGATAATTATTAAATTTGTTTATTACATTAATATAATTTTAAAAACTCATTGGAAATTCAATATAAATATTTTTTAAAAAATTCAGTTGAAAGTGGGGGGGGGGCAAAGTTATATTTTTTTTGGGGGGGGGGGACCTGAAAACACCTTGCTACGGCCCTGCTTTCAACTGACATGTAACATTATAAAGATTAAGTCAGAAAAAATATTTTGAAAATCAAATTCATAATTTTAAATTTAAATAGTTTACAAAATGCAACATTTTTGAAAATTTTCAAAAGAGTTTAGAATGTTTTTAACCAGTACGCTAAATATGAAAGGGGAATAACAATGGATTAATAGATTTTTAACAAAACAAAAACATCAATTTATTGAAAATTTCCACCAGTGAATACAGTTTTTTTTTTTAAATTATTAAAATAAAGCCTGATTTTTTTTTTAAGTATAGCAGTTTTTTATTGATATATTAAACCCATTTAACTCCTTTGAGACTGTGTTTCTTACATAACTTTTATTCGGTTGGCAGCACCTTTTTAAAAAAAAGTTACTTAAATAATCACGGAAATATTTGAATTAAAGAAAACAAATATTACTTTCTTTTTACTGGTACCAAAAACAAATTTTGCCATTATAGCCATCCATGGTCCTAAATGTGTTAAAAGCTTAACTGTTGTAAATAATAACCAATAAGCACTGAAAAAAAAAAATTTGTACAATTATAGCATTCTACATACTGCAGAGGAAATTTTCAATTAATGCATGTTTTTGAAATGTTAAAAAGCTATGAATCCATTGTTATCTCACATTCGAACTTACTGTGTAAGTTAAAAGCAATCTGTACCCTTTTTAAATTTTTTTTCCTACATAACTTCTATGATGTTCGAAGTCATTTGAAATATCATGAAAAATGCTGTAAAATGACATCTTTCCCAAATTTGTATCTGAATTAGGAAAGTTACAAATTGAATTTCAAAATTTTCAGTGAGAGAATTTTTGATCAATTTTTGGCACCTTCACAAGGCTATAATTCCTAAACTAGTTGATATATTTCAATAATACTTTTATTTCTCAGTCTACATAAAAGCAAGCTCCCTGCCAATTTTCACCAACTTCTGAATTCCTCGTTAAGATGAATCTGTCCCTCTTGAAACAATCCATTTGCACCTATAAGACACAGTAATTGGTTCACTTAAGGGCAGTTTTGCAGCTATTTTTCTTGTCTTGTGTAAAGAAGCAGATGTCTGTATTTAGCTTCATGTTCGGCATGCTTTTGAATACTCAGGTCACTTAAATATCACAGCAAAAACTGTTGAAAATCATGTTGTAGTAATTGCTATGTATGCTTTCTCTAAATTACTAAATCTAGAAGAATTTTATTGGAATTTGCTCTCCTACCCACCCTTTTTTTAGTTCAATCAAATTAGGAAAATTTGCCATAATAAATGCTACAGTGATGAAAGTTGGCACAGTTGTTCATTGATAGCTACTGATGACTAGGTAAAAAGTCCCCATTTTTTTTTTTTTTTTTTTTAGGTTTTTGAAAATATCTCAAACATTATGGGTAAAAAAAAAAAAAAAAAAAAAAAAAAAAACTCCAGTTTAAATTAAAGAGCATAAAGTTATCTATAAATGATATGCATATGCAGTGGAATCTTGATTATCCATCATTCATGGAAATGAAATCTTGACCATTTTCGTTTAATCATATTAGGAAAGTTTGCCATAATAAATGCTACAGAGATTAAATTTGGAACATTTGTTCATTGATGGCTACTAATACTAGGTAAATATAATACACAATACTAGGTATAATGACTAGGTAAAAAGTCCTCATGAATAGGAAGTGAGCGGGGAAGGGGAAAGAGGGGCAAAAATGTCTCCCCCCTCTTTTTTAGATTTTTGAAAAAATCTCAGGAACTATGGGTTTTTATAAAAAAAATTACTCCAACATAAATTAAAGAGTATAAAATTCTCTACAAATCACATTTATACGCAATGGAACCTCGTTTATCCGTTAGTCACAGAAATGGAACCTTGACGGATTTTTACAAACGAAAATCATTTTCATCCAATCAAATTAGGATAGTTTGTCATAATAAACGCTATAGAGATGAAATTTGGTACATTTGTTTATTGATGGCTACTAATGAATAGATAAAAAACCTCATGGATGAGAAGTGAGCCATGAGCGCTCCCTCCCCATTTTTTAAAGTATTTTGGAAATATCTTAGAAATTGTGGGTATCCATGGAAAAATTGCTTTGGCATAAATTCTCTACAAATAATAGGTATACAAAATTAAACCTCGGTTATCCGCCATTCATGGGACTGGAACCTCAACAAATTTTCACAAAACTAAATAATTTTCTTATTAAACTTATTTAATTTCTATTCAAATTTATTAGATATTGTCACAAAAGATAAACAAAATAAAACAGAAAACACTCCAATATGCAATACTGCATGAGATAATGACTGACACCCACAAGATTATTTACCCCTCGTCGCCATCAGTCGATTTAGTATGTTTTTACTCAGAAATTAAGGGGGAGTTTAGACAGAGCAACAGTGATGTAGTCATAGAAAAAACAGAGGGTATATGCTTAAGACGGAGAGTATACCCTAGATTGTAGCTTTTTTGAGAAACAGAGGATATTCGGTGTTCCTTGAAAAAATCTAGAAAGTATACAACATATACCCTCCATTACATCACTGCAGAGCAGTCGGAAAATGACAATAATTTGACCATTACTAAAAGCTCTGTAGTTTCAAAACCAATTAATGGAATTCATCAATTTTTTTCAATATTTTTCGTAAAATTCTAGTGATTTAAAAAAAAAAAAAAAAAAAAAAAGAAATATATATATATTTAGCAATATTAATTAGTTAAATTTTAATGAAAATATTGGATCATTCTATGAAAACTTATGTTACATTTCGAACTATTTTCAGTAATTTTAATAATATAACACACGTCACACACAAAAAAAATTATTCAAAATGTAAATTTGGCATGGGCTTATTCAAAGCCCAAGTTAGATGAAAATTACATAATTTTAATGCTATTTTTCAAATTTTTGTAGTTTTATTGACAATGGTAACTGCCATTACTGAAAAAGAAATGTAAGTTATATGAAGTGTAATTTTCATTGTCATTTTTTTATGTAATTTTCATTGACAATTTTTATGTATATTTCATCCAAATTGACCCTCAGATAGATTTAATTGACAAATCATGTTAATTTTACATTTGAATATTTTTTAGTTTATATTACTAAAATTACTGAAGTAAATTGTTCTAAAGTTACCATATGGAATGACCCTATTGGCATTTAAAAAATATGAATTTACATATATGCATTTTGTGCATAAGATTTAAAAAATATATATTTAATATTGCATTTATATTTACCTTTACTACTATATTTTACACTGAACCTAATTTAAAAATCATATTTATTAAATTATGTAAAATCATTACATCTATTCATTCAATAAAAAATGTTCCATGACAAAATTCAAGCTAAATTGAGAGGTTCAGTATAAAATATAGTAATATAAGTAAATGTAAATGCAATATTAAATATATATCTGCAGTAGAATTTTTAAAATCTTGCATGCCAAATGCATATTTGAAAATTCATAGTTTTAGAGGATCAATTTTTTCATTAAAATTTAACAAATTAATAACGATATATTATTTTTGCCCCTCCCTCCCGCCCTTTTTGCTCATCTCCTATTCATGAGGATTTTTTACCTAGTCATTAGTAGCCATCAATGAACAAATGTTCCAAATTTCATCTCTGTAGCATTCATTATAGCAAACTTTTCTAATGTGATTGGGCTAAAATGGTCAAGGTTCCGTGAATGACGGATAATTAAGGTTCCACTCAGGCCTGGATTTTTGCCGGCAGAAAAAGGTTTCTGCCATGCCAGTGACAGAAAGTGGTTACAACCGATTTTAACTGGCAGAAACTGGCAACAACCGGCATTAACTCAAATCATGACATAATTTAAAACTTTTTTAGTAGTACTAAATTGCTTATATATATTTTATTCAGAATAAATAACAAATAAAATATTGCGAATATTTTTAATTAAAAAATAAAAAAAATTGCATTAAAATTTGATAATTTTGAATCTTTCACGAAGAATCAGCCATATTATTTGAAAATAATTGAAAATTATAACAATGATATTAAGGATATAGCAACTGTTAAAATTGTAAATAAATATGATTTATAAAGAAGTTAATTACTTGTCACAAATGTTAAAATCTATTTCTGTTGTTTTAAATAAAAGTAAAAAACATATGGAAATATCATGGAAACTCTCAAATGTAAGCTCCAAATCTCATTTAACGCAGTGCTAGCATATTTACTTCATCTTAAGTATATTGGATCAAAATTGACATTTGAGCATAAAGGGCAAGAAAACTGCTTTTTAATATGTATCTAAATTTTGTGCCGTATATAATAACCCCTTGGAGCAAAATAGACACCTTTCCCAGAAAGTCCAAGGAAGTCCTAAAAAATGTCTTGCCTTCTGTGAGTGATCACCTTTAAAAACAGTCCTCATTACCAGCAAGTAATGCTGGTCTTGAAGAATATTTTTGAACTTTTCTTTCATTCAGAACAAATTAAAAAGCAGTCTAGTTTAAGAAAGGTTAGCAAAGTTAATCGTATATTATGGAATGCGCTTAGTAGAATTACCTTTTCCACAAAAATAAATTTGTTCTTTCACTATTGTAAAATAATTGTACAAGATATTTCATTGAATTTTTTTCCTGTTATTTTTGTGCTACAATTATTTATTTAAATATTTTTACAAGAACTATTTCTCTTTGTTTGTAGAAGTAGATAATTTTTAAGTTATTGCAATAGATAATTTATTTAAAAATATTCTGAAAAGTGTTGTGAAAATATCATAGAATTTTTTTATGAAATTCTTTTTTTTTTTTTTTTTTTTTTTTTTTTTTTTTTTATATAAATAGAAATTCAACGTTAAACAATAATACCAACACTTAAACTTGTACAGCATCAGGTTACTGTTATGAAAATTTCTGTTTTTCAAATGACGGAAAATTATTAAATAAACAAAATATATTTATATGACCTTTTGAAACTCTTTAGCTATTTGAATAATGTTCATAAACTTTATTTTAATTTTTTAATTAAATTTTTTATATATTAAATATGTGTGTGAATTATGAATAACTGCAGGTTAGAGTTCTTATTAGTATTATTTATTATTTTCTGCCAGTTTTTGCCACTTACTGGCAGAAACTAGTTTCTGCCATGCCGGTTTTAACCACTGGTTTTTACCACCCTGGCAGAAACTTGCCAGCCCTGGTTCCACTGTGTATGCATGTCATTTGTGGAGAATTTTATGCTGTTTAGTTAAAGGTGGAGTAATTTTGTTTTTTTTAAATAAAAACCCATAATGCTTCAGATATTTTCAAAAACCTAAAAAAGAGATGGAACTTACCTTTTAAATTCCCCCCCCCCTCCACTTACTTCTTATCGAATAGGACTTTTTACCTAGTCATCAATAGCTATCAAGGAACAATCGTACCAATTTCCATCTCTGCAACATTTATTATGGCAAACTGCCTCAAAATGGGCTTATTTGATTGGACTATTTCTCTACACATACACATACGCACTAAAAAGAAAAAATGTGTTATTTTGCTAAGAAAATTTTGAAAAGTTGGCGCTACTGTGTATACATATATATTGACATGCATTGGACTATGTTTTTATTATTTTCACTGTGAAATTGTGATATAATTTGTTATTGATAAAAATAAAAAAAAAAAAGCTTTAAATGCTAATATTCTATACTATAAGTTTATTAGTTAAACATCCAATCTTAACGACTTAGTTGCATGTAAAATAAACTCCAACCAAAAAAGGAAAAGTTTCAATCTAATGCTTAAGATTTGCAGAACTTATTTTTTTTTTCTGTTCATGTTTCACTTTTTATTGCAACAATAAATAATCAAGTATTTAAATCTTCACCTTTCAAAATTACCAATTTCGCCTCTCCCCACCTGAGCTAAGCATTCAAAATATAAAATACATAGACAAAACTCTTTCATTTTTAATTTTTTCTGCTCCAGTAAATAAATAATAAATTATTAAAGCAAACGCCCTCCACCCCGCAGAAAATAAAATAATAAAAATTAGCCACCAATGCATTTTTGGCTGACAAAATTAAAAATCTTTCAAGCTTATAATTTTTTTTCTAATGTTTTTGTTATTTTTTCTAACAATAAATATATCATGATAAAATCCCACCTCCCCCTGAACGTTCAGCCGTTTTCTTTCTTAACTTCATTCGCCCTCTGATTTCCCCCCCCCCCCTTTTAAATCTTTTCCCTTTCTCATTCTCTTGAAAAAGTGTAATGTTTTTCAATTTTGATTAAAAATCTTTCTATTCTTTACTTTTTAGAAACATTAAATTAATTCAACCATCTAAATTGACCTCTTAAATTTTAAAATAAATAAATAAAATAAAAATGAATGAATAAAGCTCTAAAAATAAAAGGACAAGGTTTTAAAAAAAAAAAAAAAAAAAAAAAAAAAAAAATCCCCTGCCCGGTGCTAAACATATTGGCTTTGGTTGTTGTATATAGATGAACAGGTTGACATGGTATTCGGAGAAGTTCTCCTATTCAGATTGTTTTTTTTTTTTAAGTATTTATAGACAACTTATTCCACTTTTCTTCATTTATATGGAATTCAAATACTTTAACTATTCCTGAACAGGTTAGAACAATTTTCTGCTTAACAATCATCCATTTTTAATGATAAATGGAATGATTATAAAGCTAATATAAACATTCAAACATTTCTCACCCCATATTAATCATAGGAAACAAATGATAAGTGGAGAACAAGACGCTTGATGATTCAGCTTGAGTTATAGGAGCCCTAATTGTTGTAGTGGGATATTTTGATGACATCATTATGGGAGATTTTTACCTGTGATTGATTGCTTCTCAGTACTTTTGTATTTCTTAACATGTCTATATGCACTGCTCTACATCTCATATTGGTATCTAGAAGGGAAATATTTTTATGCTTACTCTACGGACTAATATTAACATATTGCAGTATGCAATAGTAAATTCATTTTAACAGCATGTAGGAAAATTTTTATTGTCAATTTTAATCAATTGAAATAAAACCTTAACAATTAGGTCTTATTCGACTTTTCTTGTCCTAATTTCATAGAGCTTATTGCATTGCTTCTATTTGATCATCATTGCTACTATTTGTTCTCAAAAATTGAGAAATTTCTAGGAGAAGTCACTCATTTGAGAAATTCTCTGGGACAAGATTTAATATTTTAGGTATTGATCTGATAACTTGTTCGGAAATGCAAGCTACTGATCAACACATTTTTTTTAGAAATTTAGTCACTTCAGACAAATAAATAAAAATAAAAAAATTTTCAAAGACATTATCCTGAACAAATCAGAAAAGAAAATATATATCCTTCAAGGATTATTATTCATTATTTTATATTTCATAAAATAAAGTTAAACATACCAGATATAACTTCCATTTTCTCATGCCTTTTTTTCTTCTTCTGAAAGATCAAATTTATAGTTTTTTAAAAAATGTAAAGGTGCACAAAGCATAACATATAAGGCTATCATATAGTATTCGCCTAGAGATGGTAGTCATTTTTTTGCCAATTTTAAATTTCTGTATTTGGATTAAGTGTAATCTTTGAAATACTTTTGACTGTAATTTCAGAATATATATATATTATGAATATTTTCTTGTCTTCTGTTATATTTCTAATGTTTGGAGTGTTGATTTTCAATTTAAAAATTTGTTGTTTATGTTTAATTTCTGAATTGTTCAAAAATTAAGTATAACATGATCATAAGTTACCAATAAAGAAACAAGATGGCAGACTCTGGGCGAATGCTATATCTGATCCATATATTATATAAGAAACATTATAATTGGGGATTAAGAGAAGCAAAAGTTTTACAAAACTTCGAATATTTAAAAATAATAATAAATACAAGCATACAATCATGTGTTTAATTTATTTTAAAAAAATTTCAAATTAACTAAATAGATTTGAAATTTAAAACAATAGCTAGCATTACCTTTTAAAAACAAGAAAGATAAAAGTAAAATAAAAAGTAAAATTAACCAATATGAAATTAAAGCTGATTTTTCAATTTATCTAACTCATTCTGATATCTAAAAATCGGTCTATCTCAGCGGTTCCCAATCTATGGGTCACGACCCACTGGTGGGTCGTGGCAATTGTTTTTGTGGGTCGCGGAACATTCGAAATTTGTCATCAAAATAATCTTTTATTTCATCTGTTTTAAAAGATATAACAATATCAACAAAAAAATTATTTCAAGGGAAAATCCTTAATTTCCTTTTAGATTATTATACGAACAGAATATCCAGAAATATTTAAATCAGCTTTGAGATCCTTGACCCAGCAGCAGAATTTTTTTCTGCAGTCTGCAACACAAATAAAAACTTAAAAAAACAGTCTGCAGACAAATCCCTCGCATTACATTATATCCACTCAAACCTCCCAAGTATTTGTGATAGACATAAAAGGTAAGTATACTTTTAAAAAGAAGTTTCCTTTGTACTCAGAATTTTATAACACCTCATGCATAGTCCGAAAGAGAGAGAGAGGGGGGAGGAATCCCCTTTGACAAAATTAAAGAGTTTTCCATGATCTTTCCGCAAAATGTCATTTTTCGCGATCTTTAGACAAAATTTGCCATTTTTCCGTGATTTTTTTAATAAATTTGCTGTTGTTTTGTGATCATTTTATTAAAACTATCTTTTTTTTTCGCAATCTTTTGAATAAATTTGCTGTTTTTTCACGATCTTTTGAAGAAATTTGCTGCTTTTTGTGATTTTTTGACAAAAACTCGTTTTTTTTTGTGATCTTTTGAAGAAATTTGCCTTTTTTGGCGATTTTTTCAAGAAATCTGCCACTTTTTTCATGATCTTTTAAAGAAATTTGCCCTTTTTTATGATCTGTGGTAGAAATTTGCGTGTCTTTCGTGACCCATGACGAAATTTACTTCTTTTCGAAGACTGTCAAAATTTGAGATTCATTTTATGTCTGGATTTTTGGACTTAGGATTGAAATTTTTTTAATTTTGCTAAATTTTTAACAGTTGAAAAATAGTCTGCAGACCTTCCGAAGAGTCTGCGACATGCGTCGCAACATTGGGCTGATTCTGCTTCCGGGGTCCTTGATGAAATTCAACACTTTGTGCTTATGAAAACATGCTTTTTTCTACTTTTGCTTTTTCTGATGTTTTTGAAAGACAAGTACTGAGACAAACTGCGTGTTAATATATGTTCCCACATTGGTAAACACCAGTACCAGAAATCTCATATTTATTAAAAAGTTATGTTTTCATAATAATTAAATGTATTTTTAACTACCATCGTAGTTTGTGAATTGTTTTAATTACTATTCACTTATACACACTGAGATTACCGATTCTTGTTTTTGTCAAGAATCTATCTTCTGTACGAAAATGTGCATTTTTCTTACGATAGGATAGCCGAGTGTGTAGAGATCGTATAAAAAATGCTACACTGATATACAACTTTGTCTTAAATATAGAGATCACATTTTTTTTTTTTTTTTTTTTTTTTTTACTAAAAGATGGGCAGACTTGTATAAAACGAAAAAATTTCTGCACACATAATATTAGGTCAAAAACTTTCTGCAATTTAATTTAATGTTTAATAAAATTACACATTATATTATATTGGCATAGACGAAATTTGCTTTTGTTATGCAATTCATGGGTGTAAATCGCGTTTTTTGTGTGATTCATTGACGTAATTTGCATTTTTTGAGCGATCTGTCGACGAAATTTGCGTTTTTGAGCAATTTAAGGACGTAATTCGAGTTTTTTATGCGATTTATGGACGTAGTTTGCTATTTTTTAAGCGATTCATGGACATAATTTGCGTTTTTTTTTAGCAGTCTGTTGACGAAATTCTCGTTTTTTGAGCGATTTATGGACGTAATTCATGTTTCTTACGCGATTTATGGATATAATTTGCATTTTTTGAGCGATTCATGGCCGTAATTGGCATTTTTTGAGCGATTTATGAAGGTAATTCACATTTTTTGAGCAATTCATAGATGTAATTCGCATTTTTTATGCTATTCATGCACGAAATTCGCTTTTTTACGAGATACATTCACAAAATTCGTGTTTTCTACGCTATTCATGGTTGGAACTGACGTTTCTTATGTAGTCTTCGGACGAAATTTACGTTTTTGTAGCTGTCTTTTGTCAAAAATGTTCGTTTTTTACACGATTCTTTGATGAAATGCATGTTTTTTACGCGATTCGTTGTTGAAATTCGCGATTCTTTCAAAGTCTTTTTACGAAATTCATTTTAACAGTAAATAATTTGTATACAAAATTGGAGGAATATTTTTATGTTTTACCACTAAAAAAATTACAAAAATAAAAATTGTTTCTTTCCTAAAATTTTCTGCGCACGGCGTGCGTCTGTATTATACAACTCTGAAGGTGGGTTGCTATTTTTTCTTTTCACTGAAAAGTGGGTCGCGTACCAAGAAAGTTTGGGAGCCACTGGTCCATCTAAAATGGTTAAAGGTTGCTGCAATTTTGAATAAAACAAAAAGCTGATGCTAAAAGTAAAACTTGCACTATTTACAATGTGTAACTTTGTTATTACCATTCATAATAATAGCATTAATAAGCTTAAATAAATAGATCATATTACAAGTAATACAATACTATCAATTAAAACGTTGCTACTTTTTTTTTCTTTTGAAAAAATAAGTTTTAATCATTTTGATGAAAATACAATAAAGGGCACATAGTTTTTCCCCCAGAATAAAATAAGGGCAGGTGCTCCTATAAAAAAGGGCACTTCAGTTGAACATAAAAGGCACATTTTTAATCCTTTTGGGCAGGGTTGGCTTTTTACTGGTAAAAACTGGTTTTTACCAGGACGTGGTAAAAACTAGGTTTCTACCAGTAAAAACCTGGGGAAAAAGTGGTAAAAACCTAATGATATACAATAAATTCTTAGACCTTAAACTATGTTTTAATACTAATGATAAAAATTCTATTATCATGTAATTAGTGTACTTATGTGTATATATATATAATGAAAAGAGAAATAAAGAATTAGTTCTCTAAAACTGCTGATACAGTTTAATCAGATTTTTTATATTTTCTCTAATTTTCCAAATCTATATAAGAGATGGTTATAGTTTCACAAAACAAGTTTGCAATTCAATTGTATTCATTTCCAAAGAGTTTCTTTAAGCAAAAAGACATAAAAACAAAAATTTGGTGAAAAACATTAAATAATAAAGAAATAAATCCTGAATTTCTACATTTAATGATGAGTCTCAACTCCTTGTAGTTTTTCACCCTGAGAGAAAAAAATTTGAAACTTTTCATACATGCATAGTAAATTGAGAAATAGACTTGGTGTACAGAAAGCTGCAAAACTTGTATTTTGTTATAGAAGGACATAGATTGGTAAAATGTGCTAATATTTGTACAGACTACATTATGGGACAGACACAATTAGTAAGTGTTTGGTTTTTATCAAAATGATTAGGATTTGTAAGCATAGAAAATGAGTACTTATAATTTTTTGTTACATTTAGTTTAAATAAAAATTAGTAAACTAATCCCCATTATAATATATATTGTTATAATGTGCACTCTCAGAATAGTTATGATAATTTTTAGGCTTAGTGATGATAAATGTACAATAATAAAAGTTCAAAGTTTTGAATACTTGAAAATGGAAAATACAGAAGAATGTTTTTTGGGCTTAGGTTCATTACCCCCTATTTTTATACAGTTTTCTTTTACTCAAGCAGAATATACACACTCAAAAATTATACCTAATTTGAAACTAAATTAACGAATATTGTATTGATACATGAAGTTATAGTATTTAATAGCCAGAAAAGTTTTACCCCTGAGGAAAGGAAAACTTTGTAGATAAATTTTCATAAAAATGACAAAAACAGTCAAACTAATAAGTCTTTTCATAGGTGGTAAAAACCATGGTAAAAACAATGGTAAATACCGGTAAAAACCATCAGATGGTAAATACTGTCTTTTATGAGACATATCTAAATTCCTTTATCAACCGTACCTATCTTTTTAAATATTAACTTTATTCATGTAACTTTGCCAATTTCTCCATATCTTTAATAGCGCACGTTTATAATGTTATTCAGGCAATCAAATGTTCCGCTCGCATATTTTCTCCCTTGGCACGTTGTTGGCATGAATTCGGCGCTATGTTTTGGCAATCCGTTTTTACTGCGTTTCTTCGAATCTCTCGCTCCACCATCAGGGGCATAAACCACCCTAGTCGCGTAGGGGGTGTAGGCTCATAAATTTCTGACTCCAAGAAGGAAAATTTCCGAGCTCTCCAACCTTAGGACTAATATACAGGTTGATTAAAAAAAACATGGACAAATTGATATGACAAATCAGGCATATGACAAGGGTAAAAAATCACATAGGAACATAGCGCCGCAAACCACTTATTGAGTCACAAATACAGGGTGTTTCATCCTAACTCAATTTCGGTTAACAGTCAAAAATTTCAGAAAACTGAAATATATTGCAATAAAACATTTAACAGACACTCTCGCCTTTGTTTTAAATGTGATAACACCCAACAAAAGTGGTAGAAGTTTGCATTATGCGCACCAGCAATATGCACTTGACACCTCACATTTTGAACTGTGATAATTAGTTTATACGGTATCATCGATTGCTTGAGCAACATGTTTTTCCAGATCTTTTCGTAACGTTATCACATTTCACACAAAATAAGGTACATATCGTTGCATTTTCATTACAATACTTTTATTTTCCTTGAAATTATTACTTTCAAACTGGGTGTAACTAGTCTGAAACACCCTGTATTTGTGACTAATTAAGTAGTTTGCGACCCTATGTTCCTATGTGATTTTTTATCCTTGTATGCTTGATTTGTTATATCTTTTTGTCCACGTTTTTTTTAAATCACCCTGTGAGTATACAGTCGGATCTCGTTAATTCGAATTCGTCGGGACCACAAGAAATGTTCGAATTATGAAAAGTAAGAGAGGAAAACATGTTTAAAGGGATACTATTTAAAAAGAATTAATGTTATAATATTTTTAAAATCTATTTCGGTTGTTATCATTAAAATATGATTTAATATTAAATTAAAATATATAAATACATAAACTGATTAAAGTATTAGGAATAAGCAGAAACGAAGATAGGGTGGAGGTGTTATTGATGGACACACAGGTCAATAAAAAAGAAGATAGCAAATGCATAGGACTATATGTATATTTGTTCAGAACAATTCTGACAAAAACAAAAGAAATAAAATTATTTCAAAGATCTGAATTCCGGGAGAAAATAAAGAAAAAGCAAAAAATTGGAGTTTCATTAGTTCGAATTAAACAAAGTCAAGAGAAAATGAGTTTGAATAAATGGAAATTTTTAACGTTATTCTGCTACTGAAAATCGGGACTTCATGTTTAGTTCGAATTAAGCAAAAAATCGACTTATCCGATTTCGAATTAAGGAGAGCCGACTGTATATATATGTATATTCATATATAATTCTAAAGATAATTATGATTTAGTGTATCGAGTTAGTCAAATAATCTTATGTTATTATTAGTCTTATATAACCCTATATTTTCCCCATAATTAGAAGGTCTCCTGATGGGATACAATAATCGTACCACCCGAGAAGTAGTTTGCGACCCTATGTTCCTGTGTGATTTTACTTACCCATCATATGTAGTATAAGGTAAGTCTTGCAATCGTTTTGAAAATCGAAAAATTTTTTTTTGACGTATTTACACATTTTGGACACTGGAGATTCCGAAAAACATATTTTTAGAAAAAATTTTTTGCCGTCCGTCCGTCTGTGTGTCTGTCTGTAACCGCTCTATCTCCCGAACAAATTGAGATAGAGATTTGAAATTTTGTATGTGCTTAGTATGTAAGAATGGGACGAAGCCTATTTAATATCAGTAACCTTGATTATCCGGAACTATTTTTTTCGGACTCTCGAAAAATTCGTTCTGATGAAAGGTATATACAAATTTTCGAATTCTTTTATTTTAAAGAGTGGAAGTAAAAGGCAATAAAATAGCACAAATTTTGCATAAAAAACGAAGTCAATCGGATTATTAGTTGTTGAGATATTCCTAATCCTATTTTCCACATTCTTTGATTTTTCATGACCCTGTATTTCATTCAAATTTCAATTCAAAGATATCTTTTAATTGGAAATGAGATACTTAATTCGATGCAAGAAACCGTTAGTGAATATGATTATTATTTTTGGAGTTATAAGGATGTTTCTTTTACGCAATTCAGTGCTACTTGAAAAGTTTGCCGTTTCATACAATTTATCGAAATTGGTTCATCAGAAATTCATTAATAGAGCATGATTATGTGTTAAAAAGACTTAAATATACGTTTATATTTTGTTTTGGAATTGTAACGCATTTTATAAATTGTTTACATATGTTATGTTTTCATATATTGTACTATGCATATCCATGATGGGTAAGTATTACGGTGGCCTCCAACGACTAGTTTTATCCTTGTTGTATGTTTGATTTGTCATATCTTTTTGTCCACGTTTTTTCTTTATTACCCTGTATGTATACAGTTGACTATCGTTAATTCGAATTCGTCGGGACCACAAGAAATATTCGAATTATCCAGCGTTCGAATTATGGAAAGTAAGAGAGGAAAACTTGTTTAAAGGGATACTATTTATAATATTTTTAAAATATATTTCGGTTGTTATCATTAAAATATGATTTAATATTAAATTAAAATATATAAATACATAAACTGATTAAAGTATTAGGAATAAGCAAAAACGAAGATAAGGCGGAGGTGTTATTGATGGACACACAGGGCACTAATAAAGAGAATAGCAAATGCATAGGACTATATGTATACTTTTTCAGAACAATTCTGACAAAAACAAAAGAAAGAAAATTATTTCAAAGATCTGAATTCTGGGAGAAAGTAAAGAAAAAGGAAAAAATAGGAGTTTCGTTAGTTCGAATTAAACAAAGTCAAGAGAAAATGAGTTCGAATAAATGAAAATTTTTAACGCTATTCTGCTATTGAAAATCGGGACTTCATGTTTAGTTCGAATTAAGCAAAAATTCGACTTATCCAATTTTGAATTAAAAAGAGCCGACTGTATATATATATATATATATATATATATGTATATTCATATATAATTCTAAAGATAATTATGACTTAGTGTATCGAGTTAGTCAAATAATCTTGTGTTATTATTAGTCTTATATAACGATATATTTTTCCCATTATTAGAAGGTCTCCTGATGGGATACAATAATCGTATTACCCGAGAGGGCCACGGGTAGTGCTTAGTACAAATAAGCAGTCACAGGGCTTTCCAACGATATATCACATGAAAGGTGTCGGCTAAATTTAGAAAAGTGGTCGCCCGTGATATATCACAAGAGAGATGTAGACTATATTTAGGAAATTGCCCTCCCTACCAGAATAAACCCTTCCCCTAACTGATTTTCATATATTATAAATAATATTTATCAGAGGTCCCGTAAAAAAAACCCGAACTAAAATGATAAAACGCTACAATTTCGAAAAAGATCGAAAATTGTCCCCGCTAGGGAAATAGGAGGGGGTCAGCGGGAAGAAAGAAAGATTTATAATATGAAAGAGTGATCTGAGGGGGTATTCTATGATAGGTCACATGATGGGTCTAAAAAAGCATGGAATTTTTCCAACCTACTTTAACATCCTCGGAGGGTGGAAATTTTAAAATATCGCTGAAACACGTATTTCATTAGTTTTTAATAATTTTATTTTCTGCCGTTTCACGCTCATATTAAAAAGAACTGCTGAGATGCGCCAAATGTCCAAACTTTTTAGACCCTCTTCCTTTTTTAACCCCCCTTATGGGAAATTTCTGAAATCGTTGGATTATGTGTTTGATAATTTTTTCAGTAGATTTATTTTCTGAAATTCCACGCTCCCACCTTAAATATTTGCTGAGATATGGCAAGTTGTTCCAGAATTTTTACAATTCGAATTCGTCGGGACCACAAGAAATATTCGAATTATCCAGCGTTCGAATTATGGAAAGTAAGAGAGGAAAACTTGTTTAAAGGGATACTATTTATAATATTTTTAAAATATATTTCGGTTGTTATCATTAAAATATGATTTAATATTAAATTAAAATATATAAATACATAAACTGATTAAAGTATTAGGAATAAGCAAAAACGAAGATAAGGCGGAGGTGTTATTGATGGACACACAGGGCACTAATAAAGAGAATAGCAAATGCATAGGACTATATGTATACTTTTTCAGAACAATTCTGACAAAAACAAAAGAAAGAAAATTATTTCAAAGATCTGAATTCTGGGAGAAAGTAAAGAAAAAGGAAAAAATAGGAGTTTCGTTAGTTCGAATTAAACAAAGTCAAGAGAAAATGAGTTCGAATAAATGAAAATTTTTAACGCTATTCTGCTATTGAAAATCGGGACTTCATGTTTAGTTCGAATTAAGCAAAAATTCGACTTATCCAATTTTGAATTAAAAAAGCCTAGGTCTAAAAAAGCATGGAATTTTTCCAACCTACTTTAACATCCTCGGAGGGTGGAAATTTTAAAATATCGCTGAAACACGTATTTCATTAGTTTTTAATAATTTTATTTTCTGCCGTTTCACGCTCATATTAAAAAGAACTGCTGAGATGCGCCAAATGTCCAAACTTTTTAGACCCTCTTCCTTTTTTAACCCCCCTTATGGGAAATTTCTGAAATCGTTGGATTATGTGTTTGATAATTTTTTCAGTAGATTTATTTTCTGAAATTCCACGCTCCCACCTTAAATATTTGCTGAGATATGGCAAGTTGTTCCAGAATTTTTACCCCCCCCCCCCCCCCCCGTCGCTTGTCCCTCTTAGGGGGATAATTTCAAAAATTCCATCTTAGTGCACGCTTACATCATAACAAGTATTTTCTCTCAATTTTCCAGCTGTAAGTTTTGTAACTGACACATAGGGCGGGAGGTCCAGCACCCAGTCGTCTAGGTGCCCAATATTGCAAGAGTTACGTTGAAGAGAAAACAAAATGTTCTATCTTTTTTTTTTTTTTTTCAATCAATTAAAATCTTTTTAGCTTCTTTCTTTTTTTTTTTTTTTTTTTTTAAGTAAAATTGAAATTTTTTTTGCTTGGGGAATATTTTAGAGACAAAAATTTGTCAAAAATACAGCATTTCTTAATATAAGATTTAATTCTTTCCAACGACAAACTTTAAAGCAGCGTACAATTTGGTGATACCTATTATTTTCCCGATTAAACAAAATGTAATAGTATTAATAAAAATATTAAAAAATTGAATACAATTGATTCAGGAAAAAGAAAACGAAAGCATTATTTCTGAGAGAAGTAAACTCGTATAGACTGTAAAATATCCAGATTATTTTGAGATAAAAATTCAAAGTATTTGGGTATTTTCAATTTTCATCCAGTATCATATAAATTTCTTAAGAACCTTTTTAAATCAATCAAATATTATGTAACAAAGTAAATAAAAGCAATTTCACATTTTTATTTTTTTTAAAATAAAATGAAAAGCAATTTCACATTTTTAATTTTATTATTATTATTATTATTATTGATAAAATAAAAAGAAGACACAAAATTAGTTAGTAGGAATAATTAAAACCATAATTATTTTCAATTAAAGGTAAAATTTGTATGGAGTCGAAAATATCCAGATTTTGATATGGAAAAATAGAAAATATTTGTATTTCAGTTTTGAATTTTCATGGGATACCACCTAAATTCTGTGATACAGATTTCTAACTAAATTTAAAGTTTAAGTAAAAATAGAAGTTTCTTCACTTTAATCAGTATATCTTAAAATTTCGACACTAAACTAAAAGCTTTCCGGCAGTAAATCAATACAGGTGGATTTCGATATCTCGAAGCCAAAAGGCACAGAAAAAAAAATCGGAATATCAAGGTTTCATTCAAAATATCACGGTTACAAATAAAATTAACATTGCTAAAATATGTGCATAAACTTTTTTTTTTTGGTCATATCGAGGTTTCTGAGTGCACAATGTTTGTCAAATCAAAATTTTTCTGAATAGTTTTATCAGAAAAATAGAACTCTATATATTAATAAATTGTATTGATTAATTAGTAAATTAAAGTACTTAGTAAATTACCAGTTAGTTAAATTAATTAATAATAGTTCCGGCTAAGAATAAATTTGTTTTCTTCATTCTAAATTGTTTTTTATTTTTCTAATTAGAAACTGCAAGTGGAAATAAATACGAATAAATCCGATTACGAATAAAATTTTATAGGTTTTCTTCGATCTAACTTGTTTTTCTTATTTAATTAAAAACTATAAAAATATTTCTCCAATTCATAAATATTTATAGATTAATACCTTTTTTTTGGCTAAATTTACTTTTTTCTGATCGAACAAGAATTTTTCTTACTGACTTTCCGTTTTTCCAATTTATAATTTTTTATAGGTTAATACGTAATACTATTTTTTCCGACTAAACATGCCTTTTCTGATGGAACGGAAAAGTTTCCGAATGATATTTTCGTTTTTCCAATTTATAAGTTTTTATAGGTTAATACCATTTTTTTCCGATCGAACAAGAATTTTTCTGACTGACTTCTTCGTTTTTCCAATTTATAAATTTTTATAGATTAATAAATAATACTATTTTTTCCGACTAAACATGCCTTTTCCGATGGAAACGGAAAATTTTCCGAATGATATTTTCGTTTTTCCAATTTTAAAATTTTTATAGATTAATGCAATTTTTCCAATTTGTAAGTCTTTATAGGTAAATACCATTTTCCCAACTAAACATACATTTTTCCTATCAAACGGGAAATTTTCCGACTGATTTTTTGGTTTTTCCAATTTGTGAGTCATTATAGTAAATAACTTTTTTCCGATTAAACGAACATTGTTAAAATTTGCAAGTCCTTATAGGTAAATACCATTTTTAAGGCTAAACGTACATTTTCCCTATCGAACGGGAATTTTTCCGACTGATATCTTTGTTTTTCCAAATTCTAAGTCTCTGTAGTAAATAACATTTTCCCGACTGATTTTTTTCATTTATCCAATTTATAAGTTTATATAGATAAATACAATTTTTTTCCCGACTAAGTTTATAGTTTTACCGATAAACACGAAATTTTCCGACTGATTCACTCGAGGGGGGTGCCGCACCCCCCATACCCCCCCGGGATTTACGCCCCTGCCCACCATACACAGAACAGGTAGAACAGTCGAACCGATAAGTAGTGTTTTTTTCACGTGTGGCTTTGCGCCCCGCATTGGGGCTCTACGGCCTTCAGGGAAGTGCTTATTGGATTTTCTTTACTTTTAATTATCGCATCCAGCCTTGCATTCAGTATAACTGAATTCTTCGTTGATGATCATCGCGACCCACCTGAGGTTCATACGCATACGAGGTGTCTGTAATGACCGTAGTGTATGTACTCGTTTTTGAGTGCTGAATCTCAATATTGTTATGTCGCGACAAAGTCTCCTGAAGAATGCTCTCGTCACAAGAATTAAATTCCCCCATCACAGTAATTGCGACCCGCCTGATGTTCATATGCAAACAAAGAGTCCAAGTGGCACTACTGGCATACTAACATTCCAAGTTCTAAGCTTTACCATTTGTGTTCCACGACGAAGTCTGCTGTAACAGAGATCGTCAGAGAGCCAAAGGATCCTACTCGTTCTGGAAGTCCAAATAAAGTATCTTACAGTCAAGTTCTGATGTTTTTCATGTCTTTTTTTTGTACAGAATGGAGGTAATGTCTTGTACTATTCTCTTTGTTATGATGGCTCGTTTCCTGGCATTTTTGCGTTGCACAACGTAGCCTCATTTATCAGCAAAAGTACAGAAACATTATTGTTCGCCATCTCTGAATTATTTTGTGCATGACCCATCTAAACTTTATATACGATCACAACCTGAAGTAAAGAACTATTCGCGATACCGTCCAACCCTGCTTTCGGGTACAGAAAAATTCTGTTCGAAAAATGATAAGATAAATGATTGACTGACACCGATCCCCATTTTCTGTAAACTGAACATGTGTTTGGAATCGGAATTCAGGAAATTCCCGCATCATGGAAATTCAGCGAAACTTGTTGCAGAAGTTCAAAAAAGTTTAATGAACTCAAATAAATAAAGAGTTTTGGAATAGAGATAGGGAAACAAGAACATAAACATTAAGGTTTGGAAGATTTTTTGTCAAATGAGAACAAAGAATCATCATGTCACTAGACGCCTACTTCGGATTTTTCAGAAAAGCAGAAAATTGTAGAATCAGGGATGGGAACTGCAAAAAAGCAAAAAGACAGAAAATACGCGTGAATGAAAAATTGCACCATATTGTATTCACACGCGCGAATGAAAAATTGCACCACAAGTAAGGGGGGTACTTTTTGTTTGATGAATAGGTGTTATCAGAAGTTACATTCACTGAGAAAGATTTGGAACAATAAAAAAAAAGATTGTGAAGCAGGAAAATCTGTTTTTGGAGCAGCAAAAAGAATAATTTGGAAGCAGGAAAGTTAGTTTTTGGAGCAGAAAAATTCTATCCACCAGTCATTAACTTTCTTTTCTTGGCAATTTGACAAAATGCGTTTTAAAGCGATTTTTCAACAAAATTTGCTGTTTTTTCGCGATCTTTTGGCGAAATTTGCCCTTTTTTCACTATCTTTTGACGAAATGTGCCGGTTTTTCGCTATCTTTTGACGAAATGTGCCGGTTTTTCGCGATACTTCGACGAAATGTGCTGGTTTTTCGCGATATTTTGACGAAAGTTACCGTTTTATCACGATCTTTTGATGAAAATTGTAGTTTTTCGTGAATCTTTTGACAAAATTTGCCGTTTATCGCGATTTTTGGACGAAATTTGTCATTTTATCGTGATTTTTTGAAAAAAAAAACTGCCTTTTTTCGGGATTTTGTAACAAAATTAGCCATTTTGTCGCGAATCTTGTGACGAAATTTGTGGGAAAATATTCGTTATTTCACGATTTTTTAGTGAAATTTTATTTTTTGCGATTTGGTGACGAAATGTTCTGTTTTTTCGCAATCTTTTAAAGAAAATTACCGTTTTTTGATAAAATTTATGGTTTTTCGTGAATGTTTCGACAAAATTTTCCGTTTTATCACGATTTTTGGACAAAACTTGTCATTTTTTCGAGGAAATCCGACTTTTTATCGGGATTATGTAACAAAATTAGCCATTTTTTCGTGAATTTTTTGACTAAATTTGCCGGAAATTATTCGTTATTTCGCGATTTTTTAACGAAATTTGCCTTTTTTGCGATTTTTTGACGAAAATTACATGTTCCATCGCCGATTTTGAGTATTTTACACGCTATAGCGCGTCCGCGGCATCCCTGTTACATATTTCTGAAATCTGCGGAAAAAAGCGGAATTTTTGGGGTGAAAATCTGAAACTTATCAAAATAACAAAAAAAAAAGCGGATATCCGCCAAAAAGCGGAAAATTCCCATCCCTGTAGAATCAAAGGCATTGGAAAAATTGTTGACTCATTTCAAAATTTAACATAACATTGAATTCAAAATAATCAATGGTGAAGCTGTAGATGTAAATGTCGACACTGTGGAAGAACAGAAAATAAAACTTCTGAACATAACGAAGGATTTCAATACAGCAAACATTTTCAAAGCTGATGAAAATGACCTGTTTTTCACAGCTCTTACAAACAAAACTCGAGCAAAAAGAAGCGAAAATTGCATAGTTGGGAAAAAGTCAAAAGAAAGATTTGCCATATGCCCTGTACCAGTTTTATGGATGAGAAGCTCAAATCATTTGTGATTGGAAAACGTTTAAAAAATTTGAAGATCGCATCATTGGTTACACACTATAAACCAAATCTAAAGTGTAGATGATATTCACAATTTTCTCATAGTGGGTCGAGAGAATTAACGAAATAATGAAAAGAGAAAGGAAGAAAAAAATTGTTGTTGTTGTTAATACTTAATCACTTATAAACATGCAACATAACCTTGAAATTCCTGTTAACAAACTGTAATTCTATAATGCAACCACTGGATTTAAAGAGTAATCAAGAGCATTAAAACTTACTACCAAATCCATTTTCTGAGAAATTGTCCCTGGTGATGGAGGTGGCAAAGTTGGCAGAAAAAGGTCAACATCATGGATGCTGTCTATTGGATATCAACGGCATAAAATGAAACAACATCAAACACCATCCAAATATGCTTCTAAAAAGTTGGATTCCTTTGTGAGAATGGGCAAACATAATAGAGGACCAAGAAGTAACAGCTGTGAGTGACTTGGGATTAATTCTTCAGAAGCTTCATACTGAAACAGAACTTGGAGTTTATCTCGAAACCGATGAAATCTTCATGGTTTGCAAGAACAACATTGTTGAAGAGAAAGATTAAAGTGAAGGAGAAGCAGAACCAGAAGAGAGCGACGAAATAAGACGAACGATGATTACATTCAAGCAATATGACTAAGAGACTCATTCAAGACCTGTTGAACTATGTGTCTGAACATCAGCTCGAAGTTTTTCCACTTCCAGGGCTGGCAGCAACTTTGATACAAAATAGTAGGGACTTAGGGACCTAATGATTAAAAATTAGTGACTTTTTTGGGAACAAAAGTCTGAAATAGGGATCTTTTAGGGACCTGAAAAATAAACATAATATTTATACAAATCAAATACAATTTTTAACAAATAAAAGCCAATTTTTTTTTAACTTTTATTTAATCAAATATAATATTTACAAATTTTTTTAATTAACCTTCTTTAGGTTTGTTACTCATAAAATTTGTACTAATTAAATTATTTTTTTTTATATATTTATAACACTAGACAAGCTATCAGCTTTATCCTTTTTTACTTTCAGTTTCTTGTTAGCTGTTATACCAGCTGCAATCAAATTTTAACCACTTTAGCTTCAGTTAAATTTCCTTTTTCTAAAGCAATTTTTAACCTTTCATTGCCTTCATCGATCAATCTGTCCAATACAGTTACTTCTACATTCGCATTTTTGTTTAAATCTTCCAACTTTTTTTCAAGAACTACAATTGTACTTTTATCTTTTTCAGCTTCTTTTTTTCTGATTTTTTCCTCTTCTGTAGCTTTTTGCACTTCAAGTTGTACTTTTTTTCTTTTCCTCTCTTTTCATTTTCTAGGTAATTTTGATAATTTTGATAAGCAATATTAACCTTTTTTATCATTTTACTAGTTACTGGTACTAGAGCTGCATGGTTTTCATAATGATGTCTTAAAGCATCTGCTATGTTTAGCCTAGCATTTAGCATCTGTTCTTTCATAGAGGCAATTCTTTCAAGAATTTGATGTGAAAACGAAAATCCTTGTTCTACGTCTGCACTGCCATGGTACAAGCTGAGGCTACTCTTCAAAATAAAGAGAGAGATTTGGATATTTTAATCCTCCATTTTCCTCTTTTGCTTTAATAGAAGTAGCCCAAAATGAATCAATCCTATTTACTTCAGATTCTTCTTAACTGAGCTTGCAAATTTTCCATTCATCTAAGAGGGCATCAATTTCAATGTTTATGGGCAATTTTTGCGCTAGTTTAGCAATATTTTAAAAACTTTTTGGAGTACTTTTGAATTCTGGGTTTAAGCAACTGAGATATTTCAAATTTTAATTTTGCAATATATCCTTATTGTAAAGATATTTACCAGAAGCTATATAATGACGTTGCACATCACTTAAAACATAACCTTTATCTTTTTCAAATAATTGCAAAAACTCTTTTTGCAATTCTTCATTAAAAACAATATCTCTTGGATAGATTAAATTTTTACTCTCAAAGGGATCTTGACTGACATAGTTCTTGAAAGATTTAATGGCTGACCAAGGGCGGCGCCAGAGGGGGGGCCGTGGGGGCATATGCCCCCCCGTCGGGCATACCTGGCCCCCCCATCGGGGTCAATTTCGTCGGGGAAAATATTTTGACTTTTGAATTTCAGCCCATTCAAATTGGGTCGAAATATGGAGCTTTTTTTTTTTTTTTTTTTGAAAGTCGGATTGACTAAACTAATTCTTTTTTGTACATCGGTTTCTGACTGAAGTTTGATTCTTACAATTTGAGTTTAGATAAATCCGAATTGTCGAAAAAAAATCTGAATTTTTAAAATAAAAATCTACATGGATGACAGCATAGGATGATGCATGAATGACTCTATGCATGTTTATTTTTCAACAAAAAGATAAAATTTATACTAAAAATCAATTTTATACTTTTTTTTTTTAACTACATTAAATTTGTGGATCAGTTTTCGCTTATTTTGGATTTACGATCGGCTTGGTAATGAAGAATTTTTAGTTCAGTTAAAATACGAAAACGAAAATTATTTTATCGGGGTTGTCTTGGATAACAAGTAGAATGCTTCATCGTGTGGGGCAAACTGCACCTGACATGACTCGCAGTCTGGACCGGATCGGATTGAGCCTAAATTTTTGTCGTTTAGTGTCGGATTAAAGTCGGATTAACTTTGTTTCAGGTTCGGGTTGGATGTTGATACTTATGGTTCTTGATTCGAGAAGAATTGATCTCTCAAAAGAATTTACAAAACTTATTTTAAGATGAAAAACTGTATTTGAATGTCAATGAATTTATGTATACTGATTTTTTTTACTTAAAATCTGAAATTGTTACTGAATATATATTTGTAAACATATTCTTACATAACTGCATTACAGCATGGATATATTTTTTCATCAGCTACAATTAGGGTTTGGTTGGGTTGAAATATTTCGGGTTCAGGTCGAAAAGTAGAGATGTCTAGCTCAAATCGGGTTTCGGGTAGAAACCCGATCCTGCATCTCCTCGGAAAATTAAACTCAACTTGACTGGTGGTTTTAGTCGGACCTGGCTAAAGTTAATTTTTTTTTTTCGGAAAGTTTAGGATTGACTTCTATTTTTCGAGTTGGGTAATTTTAATTGTTTTAGCGTATGGGCTCGATTCTATCAGATTCCTCAAAAGTATCCCCAAAATATATTTTAAAATGAAAAATTACATTATTTGAATGTCAATGAATCAATATACAGATATATCGATTTTTCTACATAAAAAATATAATTGATACTAGACTACTTTTCCATTATTGCTTTACAAGATGGAATTTTGTTTTTACATACTGAGTTGGGATTGCGTTCGGAATGAATACTATTGATTTTAGAAGTTTTGTCAAGTTCGGGTTATTTATTTTTTAAAAACTGGTTCAGGTTGAATGGATATTTAATTAATCAGCTCAGGTCAGGTATAACCCATTCCGCGGAGGATTCCGTGCTCGGTAAACAATCCGTGAATTGAACTATCCCCCCTCCATTGATTAGATTCCGTAAAAACAGAAAAAATTGCACTTTAATTTTGCCATTTCTACTCTACCTCCCGCAAAAAATACAGAAAAAACACAAAATACCTGAAATACTCACACCTAAACAGCATGTTCGTCAAATTACATGGGTATTCTGGCATCTGTGTTGCTTAGTACTATTCGTGTTAGAAAAGGAATTTAAATCCCTTTTATCTATAAATGTGTAAAAATGAGAAATCTAAGATCAAAATTAAAAAAAAAATCTTATGTCAGAAGGCAGAAATTTATTAAAATAATAGAAAAGATGAAAATCAAAGGAATGCTTCGGCAATGTTGAGCGGGAAATTTTTCTCCTCGCAGACCTCTAACCCGCAGCTAAATCTCATGCATAACCCGCAGTTTGAATCAGCGATATATTTATAATTGCAGATCGCTTTTCGCTGATATTAAAATAATTCACTTTTAGATTCCCAACTATTTTACAATTTTTCACTTCATTTACATTTCTCTTGGAAATTTTGTGTTAAAGTTTTTGTTTCAGATTTAAATTCTGATCTTATCAAAATTTGGAACATCACACTTTGTGCATTTGATCAATGTACACTCTAAAACAAAATGGAAATTGAAGATATTTTCCCCCATTGTTTTTATTATTATTTCTATAGCTAAAAAAGTCTGCTTTAATTTGAAAATTTTTTCGAAAATAAAGAAAATTAATCAATTTAATGCTAAAACTACCTGAAATCCTCCAATATCTACAGATGCATTTTTTTTAATTAAAGGACTGTTTAATTAACTGTGCAACAACGCTGTGTACTAGGATTTTCTATTATTGACTGATTTTTTACTTACCTATTTTCTCTCAAATTATGAAAAATTCATGAATCAAATCTCAATTTTTAAAAAAATTCTACAATCAAAAGACAGAAAATTCTTCAAGGAATAGAAAAATCCGTTCCAACCACACGTGCGTTCCAGCAAATTACTGCTTGTATGTTTTATTTTTTGCGAAATGTTTTTTGAGAGTTTATAAAATAATTACATTTTCTCAAAAATGACTAAATTAGAAAATGATGAAAAAAGTAAAACGCGGTACTTATAAACTCTTAAAATTTATATATTTCAAAAATTCTAGTTCGATTAATTACTTTCACATTAATTTCAAGGAAATTAGTATTTAGTACAGCAACGTGTTCAGATTTAACGAAAAAGGATATGAAAGAAATTTCAATTTTATACAGATTTTGTTCTAGCCAAGTATGTTGTTTCTTTATACTCGTATTCTTATTTAGATTTCAAACTAACGATGTTTAAACTGCAAAGAACAGCTGCGGTTCACCAAAAGGAAATGCATGACTATCTGTTTTGAGTAGTTTTCAAATTCTGTTCTGCAAGTTAATATAAAACAAACTTTTCGACTGCTAGAATGATAAAGAGATCGATGAATATGTTGTTTAGCTTCAGCAAACGTATTCTTGCTGATTGGTTGTAAAAAGAACCTTTATACATCTCAATGTTGTTGTGAGAATTACTAGAAAAACATCTGCTCTGATAGTCTTGAAGGATATTTCAGAGTTACATAAGGTGGAGTTCCCTATTATCGACATTTGTCCATTGACCACAGATATAAGGAGTTAATTCTTTTTCCTAATCTAGTATTTTTATTTAAAAATATCGAAATCGTCTATTTAATGCTTTTTTTTTATAAAAATAATATAATTAATAATACAGTAACCGTAAGAACAATGCTACAATGACCTTTTAAAGAACGAATCTGACTATAAAACAATGAAATTTATGACTTTGCAAATTTTGCATTTGAATTATTATTTCTACTAATTATAAATACTTTATGAGTTCAATCTTTTTACGAATGTGTGAACTATAATATTTTTCTGCAGTACATAAAAAGTTTCAAGTCTTTCATACGAGTAAGTTCAAATGATTTCTTATTTCTTTGCGTTTGTATGTAATTTGATATTTTTACCCGAGTGCTTTAATTTTAAAACTTCTTTATACGCAGAATTCGTAATTTTGTTGATAATAATAATTTAACTTTTTAAAGAAATTATGTAAGTTTTTCATTTGTATTTTTGCTTTCAGTAATACATACAGTTACGCCTCATATATTACGTACGACATGGATTAAACATTAATATTCCTGGGCCCAACATAAACAAGATTTAAATGAAATTTCAGTTTTACAATTTTCGGAACTGTGAATTTAAACTTCTAAATATCGCACATTTTAAATTTTTACACGGTGACATAGAGAAAAAAATGCTCTTTTAAATGAAATTTGTTTGCAAACTTTACCACAATTTGTTTTCAAATTATTAATATTTTAAAAGTTTTTATTACATTTTTTGTCATCGTGTCAACAGAAGTATTCCATTTTTGGACATTAAATATGGACCAATCACAAAACGAATAAAATAAAATAAGCTCCGGAATTCAACCAATAAAAAGATTCAGATCTGCTTCAGATTTTCCAGTTCTCCACCGAGATCAACAACTATTTTCCAAATAGTTAAAAAAAAAAGATTAATTCTTTTTGATCAGAACTCTTCGTGTAAAACAGTTTATAACAATATCGAAGTAAAATTCATGTTTTGTAGAAATAGAGTCAAGTCGGGTCGAGATTTTAACTTTTTTTTGGAGGGGGGGAGGGGGAAGGGGCTAATATATATAATACTTGCTAGACCATATAAGCAGGACAACTTTTTAAATTTTACTCAGACAGAAACATTAATTTATTTTGTACGAACTGGGCCCTTGAAATTTTTGCCCACGCAATTTTTAGGACCTGCTCCAGCACGCGGGGACCTCTGATATATGTTATGAACTTGGCCCCCCTGTTGGGGATACAGTGCCCCCACGTCGGGCAAATTCTGGCGCCGCCCTTGTGGCTGACTGTTTGCAAATACGCACTGAGACTTTAATGATAAGGCATTTTATTTCATCATACACTTAGTGGATCAGAGGATCTTCCCTTTGGAAAAATGCAGTAAACTGGGTAAATAGTTTGGCAATAGATACAATAAACAGTAACTGACATTTCATTGTTTTCTCCTTCAAATATACAACTTTTTTTTTTTTTTTTTTTTTTTTTTTTGTAGCTGACTGTATTTAGTGTCCTTTGTTCTTTTCTAGATGGAATATATTTTAAGAAATACTCATGGAGACAATTCCATTGTTCTAAGAACCAATTTGCTGCAGGTTCCAGAGTTAACCATCTGCTTGGCACATGTTTCATAAATCTATGTGCAGGAACACTTAGTTTTTCCTGTATAAAACTAAAATCTTCCCACCTGGATGGCCAGTCATTATAATAGTTATATACAGGGTTCGTTGATTTAAATCGGCTTGATTTTAATCATGATTTAAATCACGATTTAAATCAACTGATTTTTTTTAAAAAATCATTGATTTAAATCAGTTTTTCTTTTATGTTATTTTTTAATAAATTTCAGATGAAACAAACATAATAATGTGCTTTAATATAATTTAGTTTTATATACCATATATAATCAAACAACTTTCAGAAAGATAAAGCTTAAGCTTAGTAAAAAAGTAAAATAAATGTAAAGTTTAGAAAAAAAATGCTTTCAAATTTCATTTGAATCAAATTATAAAATAATCTTGCAACGGTAAAGAAATCTAAACAGAAATATACTAAATATTTGAATATTTACTCATTAGTATTTAGAAAAACTTTTGCAAGTTGAGGTAAAATAAAATTGTATGACTTTATGTGCTGTACTTTGGTGAAGCCTGCTATATAAGGATTTGAGTAAAATCTGAATCAGCAATTGATTGATTTATTTAATTTAATATAATTGATCTCAGCCCTTTAGAATGGTGGAAGGTATTTTTGTTACAGTTATCAAAAAAGCTCATACTAAAAAGAGAATTAATGATCAACTAGCTTTTTACTGCAATAGATTTATCTGTTTCAATTGAACAAATGTTTTCTGCCTTTGGTTTGATACTTTCAGAAATTAGAAATCAACAGATAAAACTGTTAAACCGCTGCCATCGAAATGCTCAAGGCCAGAGGACACAAATTGTGAGGTATTCACTAATTGACTTACTTCTCAATTATGTTGGAATTCACACTAGAAAATTTTGAATAACAATTTAGTTTTTTTTTTTTTTTTTTTTTGTGGAATATCAATCATTGTATAAAACACTGAACATACTGATTAACTTATGATTTTAATTACTTCTTAAACATACACATGAGAATTTAGAATCCCCCAATAAAAAAATATCCAGATGCGGCAACACTGTAGCATTCCTTCTCTGGCTGAATTTTTATTTAGGGATTCCAAGTTCTTATTAGTGAGTTTAAATAGTTATTGTTTTATAAGATGATAAATATTCCACAAGTAAAATAAAATTGCTATTCAAAATTTTCTTGTGTAAATTCCAACACTACTGAAAAGTCAGTCGATTAGTGATGACATCTCAATTTGTGTCCTCTGGCCTTAAGTATTTTGATGGCAGCAATTGAACTCATTTTTCTCAGTCAACACTTAAAAGTTAAAAACTTCGAATTTTGTTTAAATTTTTTTATGCGTTGCAGATGTTTTTTATTTTAATTAAAATATTGAAGGTTGAATTAATTTTTGACATCTGATTTGTAGTTTTTCATGCATTTTGTGTAATCAAGATTTTTTCATAGCCTAAAATTTTACCTTGAAATAATATGAATCATTTATGTAAATTGTGCAATATTAGTAATAGATAATACTTATAATATGCATGTCTATGTATGTAACTTTATATTATTTAAATTAAACAAAAAGTCATAAAATAATAATAATGTGTGGCAATTTTGAAAAAAATCAAAAAATCTGATTTAAATCAAAAAAATCCGATTGTTTTGATTTTTATTAAAAAAATCAAAAAAATCACGAACCCTGGTTATATACTAAAATAATAAAATCAGATGTATCACATCCATTAGGCCTAGAAGTGACTTTTTTCAAAAATATTATAGGAAATATAGGAATTTTTTTGAAGAAAATTTAGGAATTTTATAGGAAATTTCATTTATATGTCGACGATAGCCCCAGCGAACCCAGCCGGTCTCTGGGTTCCCCGAGATCCCGGGAACGCTATTTTTTGAGCCCTGCTAAATGTAGTTTGGCATTGCATAGTGGTATGACTAACCATGCTAAATATTTTATACCTACTGTAAATTAAATACATATTAGTAGTAGTAATGCATTTCCGATTCTCCCTCTATACTGAACACCCCCATAATCTTAACATTTTTGGTTGGTCCCATGAGTGTTCAGAATAGAGAGTCCACTGTATAACTTAATGAAAAATAAAGTTATTTTAAAACAAAATATGGAGTCAATCTGATGCCATGCAATCAAGGATGTAATTTTTAGAGACAAAGACTACTAAGGATCAAGGGCGGATCCAGCCCAACCTCCAGGGGGGGGGGGGGGTCACAACTTTTGACAGATGATTTAATGAAACAATTTTAAAACACAGTAAATCTTGTGAAAAGGATATTACGATAAAAAGTAGCAAATTTCGCAAATCGGGCATGAAACAAATCGCGAATTTTGTCGATCGGATGCGAAAAATTTCAGATTTCGTTTATCGGCCAAGGAAAAAAAACCTAAATTTTTTTTATAATACTGGAAAAAATTACAAATTTTGTTCATAGGTTGCGGAAAAGTTGCTTGTTTTGTCTGTTTACTGCACGAAAAAAAAAACGCGAATTTCTTTGACTGGGTGCAGAAAAATCGAAAATATCGTCAACTGGACATTGGAAAATCGCAAGTTTTGTCTATCGGCCATCAAAAAAACTCTAATATTGTCTGTATGTTTCAGAAAAATTGCAAATTTTGTCGATTGAGCACAAAAAAATCACGAATTTTGTCGATCTCGAATGAAAAAATCTCAAATTTCGTGAATAGGGCACGGAAAAATCCCAATTTTGTCGATTGCTTCGTAAAAATCGCGAACCGAAAAAACGCAAATTTTGTTGATTGGGAATAAAAAAATAGCGAATTTCGAGTTGATATGGAACGCAAAAATTGCCAATTTCGTGAATCGGGAAAGAAATTATCGCGAATGTAGTCGATTGTCTTCATAAAAAGGGCAATTTGGGCGATTGGGTACGAAAAACTCGTGAATTTTGTCGATTCGGAACGAAAAAAATTCTAATTTCGTTGATAGGGCAAAGAAAAAGCGAAGATTTTCTCAATGATGCGTGGAAAAATCGAAAATCTTTTTGAGCGGCTGCAGAACAATAACGAGTTTTACCAGTTTATCGTGAAAAAAAAAAAAAATAATAATAATAGTAAAGAATCGTGAATTTTATTGTTCGGTGCGGAAAAATGCGTATTTCATGGACAAGAACGGAAAAAGGTGCGAGTATCGTCGATTGCGATCTTTTGATGAAAATTGAGGTTTTTTTTGCGATATTTAAACGGAATCCGCGTTTTTATCGCAATATATTGAAGGAAATAGCATTTTTCGGGACTTTCCGGCGAAAATAGCGTTTTTTTTCCTCGATCTTCTGACGAAAATAACATTTTTTTTTTTTTTTTTCCCGCGATCTTCTGACGAAAATCACATTTCTATTCTGCGATATTTTGACGAAAATCATGTTTTTTTCGCGATCTTTTGTCGAAAACCTCGTTTTTTTCCCCCGCGATCCATAAAGATATAAAAAGTCAGAAATGCGGAAAATGACAAAAAAAGCAGAAAACCGCGGATCCGCTGAAGAATCTCATGCCTGTTGAATAGAAAGAAAAAATCTGGAAAGATACAGAAGTTAGAGGAAGGGAGGGATGAGAGAAATACACTTCACTCACAAAATTTTTTTGGTGACCATTTGTCGAAATTTGCAATATTTTTATGCCTGAATTTCTTGACTCACTGATTTTTTCATTTTCGGAATCAGATGCCTTAAAATTTTAAAATCCAATCATTCCTCTGTTTAAAATATGGTGAGGAAAGAATATAATTAAAAATTTTTTTTCCATGATTCTTGATTTTTTGATGAAAGCTGCTATTTTCATGAATCTTTTGACAAAATTTGCCGCTTTATTGCGATACGGAATTTGCCACTTTATTGCAATCTTTTGACGAAATCTGCCATTTTTCTGGAATTTTTTAATGAAATTTGCTGTTTTTTCCAATCTTATGGCGAAATTTGCCGTTTTTTTGAGGAAATTTGTCGTTTTATAGCGATCTTTTGACGAAATCTGCCGTTTTTCTGGGAATTTTTACATGAAATTTGTCGTTTTTTTTCATGATTTTTTGATAATGCTATTTTTTTCGGGAAATTTTTCATTTTTTTTGCAATTTTTCTAACAAAGTTTGCCGTTGTATCGCAATTTTTTAACGAAAGATGTCATTTTATCACGATTTCTTGACGAAATTTGTCATTTTATCGTGATTTTTTGAAGAAAATTACCCACTTTTTTTATTTTCTGACTAAATTTGCCGTTTTTCGCCATCTTTTAACAAACTTTTCCATTTTTGAGATGTCTTTTAAAAAACTTTTCCATTTTCGCCATTTTTTAACAAACTTTTCCATTTTTTCACGATCTTTTGATGAAATTTGCGTCTCTTCCCGCGATCCTTTGTCGAAATTATGACTTCTTCAGTGATACTTGATAGAAAATAGACATATTTTCCCTAAGTTCTCGTCATTCCACTCAACCTATTTTTCTATTTAATTTATTATTATATTTATTTACAATTGTTTAAAGTAAAGTTACAATTAAAGACAAATTCTATTTATCTTATTTGCTTTTAAATAATTAAAGTATAAATGAAAAACTAAGTCTCAATTTAAACACTTATTATCTTTATTTCTTCTGTGTTTAAATTTCAACTTATAATAAATAAAATACCTTTTATCTTTCTTTTGTACTTCGGCATAATTAACGGCTACTCATATCTTATCTACTTACCATTCACTATTTGTTGATAATCTGCTTTCTTACGGCATCGACACTTTCGTTTCTCCCGGCAAATATCTTCCATCCTTCATAGAATACTTACGATGTTTTTCTACAAAGTTATCGGATCTGGCAATAGGTGGCGTAGTATGTCCACGAGCATACGTAGTTTCCCCGTGGCTGACTGCTATTGGATCGTCTTTCCCGCGAACATTCGAGATGCCGGAGGTGACGTTAGATCAGGAAGCGGATGTCACGTGAGGGGGCGTTGTCAGCGAAGGATGGGATATTTAAACTGTGTTGTTTTGCTGGCAAGCGTTCGCCTTGTCTCGTTTTAACGTTGTAATGGAGTCCGGAGTGAAGACGGTGTTTGTGCTAGTAAAGTTATCTTGTGTTTATAAAGTGAATATAATGACAGTGTCCAGCTTTAATATATGAAGTGATGTTGCGGTGAATATGCTATTTTAGGAGGAACTGACACATTTAAAGTGATGTTATAACTGAAAGAAATCTCCAGGGTGAATAGCAAGGTGTCGGCCACCGACAGCAAAATGTCAGATGAGTTTTATTTTTTATTTTACTTATTTTTTTTTTTAGAATATCTTTTAATCTCTCCTTCTTAAACATATCTTTTGATTCAGACTTCGTCTGTTATATTTATTCAGAATCTATTTTGTCAACTTTAATTTGTTAGAAATGAATTCAGACTCAATTCAGTGGTTTCGTTTTATCAAGCGTTACGATAGCCGGCGAGCTAGTAACGACTTGCTGATTGCTGGGGCAATCGTTTGGATGTTACTGTTATTGAGTTGATTCATTGTCTATCCTGTTTTGCTCCACCCTCCATATAAATCTTCTTGTGGCAGAGGTCGATTAATGGAGAACACATTGTGTGGCAGGTGATGTGTTTTAGGAAGGCATTTTCGAGTGGCAGCGTAAATCCTTGGGAGCTTTATATTATATGAAAAGGTTGACTAGACTTTGCAGTAATAGGAAGGGGAGATGCACATTTATGAATTAAATTTAAAGTTTCTGCTATTTATTTTAACGTTAGTGATTAAAATTTATTCTGAAAGTAAATGTTTAAAAATGAATTGGGAATTATGATTTGAATCAAATTTAAAGATAAAATATTTTTTTTAAAACTTTATTTTTTATTTGAAGTTAAAATATAATTTTTACTTTACAATATAAAATAAATTTATTTATCTTCTGGTGCTCTGGTTCATCATATGTAAAATGAATAATATTAATTGGAATTCAATATAAGAAATGATATTTATGTTTTTAGACAATTGATTTCATATTTGTTTGTTTGATTTTAATAAAGGTTGTTATTTGTTATTTAAACCTGTTTAATTTCTGCTTCTCAATATATACTCATTTGATATACAATATTTTTCTTTAATGACAAGTTATTTTAGGGCAGACATTTCAGCTTATACGCCCACTAGCGTTAATGCTCTGCATATCTATTCATATCCATTGTATAGAGAATTACCATTAAGGTAATTTCTCTAACAGATCGGTTATGGGCTTTAGTTTGCCCACACTTCAAATACTTGTCTTTTTCAAATTTCTTTTCAATTTTTATATTACTGGTTATCCTATATTTTGGCTCATCTATGGATTTTTTTTTTGACATTGTTCCTTTTTGGCTCTCCATGTGTTAAGTAATAGATGGATCTCTGAGATGGGGGGGCTGTTGGTTTTGTTTTTTTTATGTTAAAGTTTGAAAACTTAAGAATTTTTTTTGTGTGGTGAAATCTTTTTGAGAAATTTTAAAGAAATTTTTTTTGAGAATTTTGAATTTTTTTTATAGAGGAATTTTTGAAAATTTAAAATTTTTTTTTTATAGGGAAGTTTGTCTTGAGGAGATTTGAAAATTTTTTTTGAAGGGAATTTAAGATTTTTTTTAATAGTGAAATTTTTTAGAAAAATTTAAAATTTTTTTATATATAGTGAAATTTTTGAAAATTAGATATTTTCTTGGATTTTTAAAGTGGTTTGGCTATTATCAGTAAATCGTTATACACTCTCTCTGATATGTTTGAAACCTTTTTTCTGACTGAGCTGTTTGGTGGTCTGGCTAGAAGCTAATTCCTGGAAGGATCATCATTTTGATTGTGATGAGAAGTTAAAAATGTGTTATTCAAGTCGTTGCTTGGTTTTCTTCATGTGCCTATGTAAATTGAAAGATTTTTAATGAGAAAAGTTCTGGAGTCCTGTGGTGTTTGCTTTTAAATGGACCTACCAGCATGAACTTTGTAAGAAAGATTTGGCTGATACAGGGTGCCTTGAGCTGCTATTCCTGCATATTGTTGATGCTTCTCCTACAGAGTGGACTGTTTGTTATGTCATCATCCATCGGTTAAAGATGCTTCTTATTTGATGATTCTCCTTTGAAATCTATTATGAATGATGAATGGTTACGTGTGTAACTCAAGTTCCTCTAATTACTAAGCAATTCATCCTGATGTGAGAAAGTCCAAAAGACTGATTTTGAGAAGATATATTGTGATAATAGTAAAATTTTAGTGATATTTTAAATACATATAGCTATTTTTCCTGGACTTGCTACAGCACCCATAGCATGAGTAGGTGCAGAAGAGCGGTGCTGGGCCACCGTTCTTGCCTCACGGGACTGGTAACGTATAAGACTGTTGTGGACACTCTATTTGAACTTTTATAGACTTTTATTTGGCATGATTTTAGACATTGGCCACTGTGATCTGAAGGAAGATTTGTATCAAGAAGAGGAATCGTCTGTGAAACTTTTTCAATTTTTATATATTTAAGATGTTATATTTTTGTTTAAGAATGGAATATTTATAAAGATTTAATTTAAATATTTCCTAGAGGAAATTGTTTATTGGTAATGTTAATAGTTTAAGCTATATAAATAGTAAAAAGTTAACATTTTTCTTATATTTTTAATTAGAGATAAATGAATTTTTTTTGAAAAATCTTTGTTAGAGATTAAATCGTTTTAAAGTTAAGAAAATGTTGAAGGATTTGCCTGTGATATTTTTAAGTAATGTTGGATTTTTAAAGGATATTGATAATTTAATATTGCATTAACAGAAAAATGATTGTAGGACTCGGGGATCATTAACTATAAAACATAGCTGCAGTTCTTTTAAAAAGCTATTTTTAAATTTTAAGGTTTTTAAGATAATATATTTAAATTATTTATCAATTTTTAACTGCTTTAAAAATTATTAATGATTATATAAAAGATGAAATTTGAATGATTTTTATATCTTTTATGAGGAGAGTAATTTATTTTAAGTTAAAGGTTTGAATATACTTTTGCTTATTTTTATTTGAAATAATATTTTTGTTCGAAATCTGATAGTTTAAGATCTGTTAAAACTTTTGATTCCATTGGGTTAGCTTAACATTTTTTTGATTTAATGTACTTCTACCCTGGAAGTGGAATCATGGATAGTCTGTACAAAAAGGGTGCAGTTAGGTCTAAACTGAAAAAGGATTTCTTTATAATTAAAGTCATATTTTTTTACCTCCTCTATTTATGTTTTTAATTCTTTTAAAAAAATTTTATTTTTAAATATTTTAATCAAGATATGTTTTACTTTATTTAAATGTTGTTATTCCTGTTGTCTGTGATATTTATTTAAGAAATGAAATAAGTTTAAGGTGCAATATTTTTGAAAAAGGTGATCTTTTTAGTTTAAAAATGATCAGAATTTGAAGTAAATTGAGTTTACAATTTGATCTGTCATTTTAATGAAGATTTTTTTTAATAACAGCATTCATAAAGATGTGTTAGAGGAATGCTATAAATTTTTAAGATGTTGCACCAATTTGATTGATATTGTCTAATCTATATCTGTAGAACTGTAGATAGCTGTGTTGGGTTATGTGTAAGATTTCTGGGTCTGATGTTATAGTCGGCAGTTTAAGTCAGTGTTAAAATTTATAGAGAACGAATTTTTGAGGAGTTTTCCTGTCTTAGAGCTAGAAGGCAACATTCAGAGTTTGAGAAATGCATAGGCCAAGCTCGGAAGGAATTTTAGAATTTTTGGTCCTTTTAGGTAAAAGTTAAAAGAGGTTTAAAGTTGGTTGAGTGTGCTTCGAGGGGGTGAACTTGTTTTTGAAATCTATTAAATGGCTCTTACTGTGAGAATAAGGTAAAGAGAATGCCTGTATATTGTAATTGGAAAGTTGAGATCCTAATTATATTTTTTTGCTTCCTTTAAAATACTTAACATTAATTTTTAAGAATGACGCAAGTAATTTTTGAAGTTTAAGCTTGATGTCTTCTTGAGTTGGGAAATGTGTAAGGGGAGGCATTGATTTATGAATTGTTAGGGATCTCAATTTCTTTTGAAAAGGATAACTACTTTTGTCAACATAATAGGTTTAAGACGGATAGTTTGTTTTGGAATCTGTTAAGATAATCTATTGTTAAGTCTGTTTTGGATCATATATCTTGGGCTAAAGCTTTTCTCCAGTAAATTTTTTAAGATACTTCCTATTGAGATCAGTATAGTTATCCATGTTCCTTCATTCATGGTAATGACTGAAAAATATAAAGAAAACGGTTAATGTACTGGTATTCGTATTTATTTGGTTTTCATTAGTGGCTACCAATATCCATGTCTTATTTGTTTGGTATGAAAGGATTGTGTGAAGTCTCTGGCCAGAGCAATGGATTAGTATGAATGCATGCAGTTTTGCATATGGTGCTGAAAGGATTAGTTTTTGATTGAATGTGTTGTCACAACTAAATTTTTTTTATTTTTTTGTACAGGATATCTTGGTTATTTGGTAGTTGAAACAACTCAAGTTTGTATTGTATAGTTGATAGGACATGGATTAACCTTGTGGAAGTCTGGATCTGTAAGTGTAAAACTGGAGTTAAAGAGTTAAGTCGGAGTTCACCTTGCTTGAAGTTCACTACTTTGTTTGTTAAGTGTGAAAGATGGTGTTGGTTGGTTGGAGATCAATCTTGATTTGAAGATTAAATACAAATTTTTATGCGTAAGGTGTAATGGAATTTTAATTATAATGGAAGAATTTTTTTTTTTTGAGAGTTAAATTCTTGAAGCTAAAGGCTAGAAGATATACATTGAGTTTAATGGTGTAAGATGTAATGGATAATGGAGAAATTTTTGAGGTATTGAATTCGAGGTTAAGATTTGAAGAATATGTATTTTTAGTGTGAGATTGAATTACATGGTAATAGTGTTAGTAATTCAATTGTTAATCATATAGTTGAAATTGAAATTTTTTGGTTTTGATGGTATAAAGATTGGATTACATGGTATTGGTTTTAGTAATTCAATTAATTATAAACTCAGAAATTGAAAATTTTTAATTATGAGAACACTTGTTTAATTTGACACATGGTATTCATATTTATAGTGTTAGAATACATGTGCTATATGATGGTTTATAATATTAAAGTGTGAAAAAGGGATATATTTGAATTTGAAATTTTTGTGTAAATTGTTAGAAAAAAATTCAAATATGACTGTTGGTGTTGATATTTAGGACTGTAAAGATTTTTAAAAGTTGATTGATAAGAATTAAAGTTGATTGAAGAAATTAATAGAATTTAAAGTTGATTGTAAAGATTTAAGTTTTTGAATATAAATATTTTAAAATTTTTAATTATGTCTTGATTGTAATATATATGATTTCCTCGTGATATTTACATGAAAAATTTTGAAGATTGTTAGTATAAGATACAAGGACTAAAAGATTTTGTTATAACAATGAAAAAAAAACTCACTGTGGCTGATGATTTTAAAGTTATTAGAGATAAGGTTGACTAATATATGTGACTTGAATTTTAAATTGTATGTGTTGTTATATAATTTTATTTCTTTTATTTATAGTTTATGTGTATGGACTGGAGCCCAGAGAAATTTTTTTAATTATTGCCTTATTTGACCTAATGAGACTTCTTTTATACTGGTGGAGACAGTAGATGCCGTGTATAGATTTTTGTTGAGACAATTGTGATTGGTGATATAATATTGCTGTTAAATTTGTGATGGTAGCTGAAGTCGAACTTTCGGATTAGTTTTGAGGTTGAAGTGTGGACAAACCGAGGTGTACCAATGTGCAGAGTTAGAAGTTACTGCTTTCTGGTATTTAGATAGTTTCTTGGAATTGACAAGAGGGGGGGCTTCTGATAGAAAATAGACATATTTTCCCTAAGTTCTCGTCATTCCACTCAACCTATTTTTCTATTTAATTTATTATTATATTTATTTACAATTGTTTAAAGTAAAGTTACATTTAAAGACAAATTCTATTTATCTTATTTGCTTTTAAATAATTAAAGTATAAATGAAAAACTAAGTCTCAATTTAAACACTTATTATCTTTATTTCTTCTGTGTTTAAATTTCAACTTATAATAAATAAAATACCTTTTATCTTTCTTTTGTACTTCGGCATAATTAACGGCTACTCATATCTTATCTACTTACCATTCACTATTTGTTGATAATCTGCTTTCTTACGGCATCGACACTTTCGTTTCTCCCGGCAAATATCTTCCATCCTTCATAGAATACTTACGATGTTTTTCTACAAAGTTATCGGATCTGGCAATAGGTGGCGTAGTATGTCCACGAGCATACGTAGTTTCCCCGTGGCTGACTGCTATTGGATCGTCTTTCCCGCGAACATTCGAGATGCCGGAGGTGACGTTAGATCAGGAAGCGGATGTCACGTGAGGGGGCGTTGTCAGCGAAGGATGGGATATTTAAACTGTGTTGTTTTGCTGGCAAGCGTTCGCCTTGTCTCGTTTTAACGTTGTAATGGAGTCCGGAGTGAAGACGGTGTTTGTGCTAGTAAAGTTATCTTGTGTTTATAAAGTGAATATAATGACAGTGTCCAGCTTTACTATATGAAGTGATGTTGCGGTGAATATGCTATTTTAGGAGGAACTGACACATTTAAAGTGATGTTATAACTGAAAGAAATCTCCAGGGTGAATAGCAAGGTGTCGGCCACCGACAGCAAAATGTCAGATGAGTTTTATTTTTTATTTTACTTATTTTTTTTTTTAGAATATCTTTTAATCTCTCCTTCTTAAACATATCTTTTGATTCAGACTTCGTCTGTTATATTTATTCAGAATCTATTTTGTCAACTTTAATTTGTTAGAAATGAATTCAGACTCAATTCAGTGGTTTCGTTTTATCAAGCGTTACGATAGCCGGCGAGCTAGTAACGACTTGCTGATTGCTGGGGCAATCGTTTGGATGTTACTGTTATTGAGTTGATTCATTGTCTATCCTGTTTTGCTCCACCCTCCATATAAATCTTCTTGTGGCAGAGGTCGATTAATGGAGAACACATTGTGTGGCAGGTGATGTGTTTTAGGAAGGCATTTTCGAGTGGCAGCGTAAATCCTTGGGAGCTTTATATTATATGAAAAGGTTGACTAGACTTTGCAGTAATAGGAAGGGGAGATGCACATTTATGAATTAAATTTAAAGTTTCTGCTATTTATTTTAACGTTAGTGATTAAAATTTATTCTGAAAGTAAATGTTTAAAAATGAATTGGGAATTATGATTTGAATCAAATTTAAAGATAAAATATTTTTTTTTTAAACTTTATTTTTTATTTGAAGTTAAAATATAATTTTTACTTTACAATATAAAATAAATTTATTTATCTTCTGGTGCTCTGGTTCATCATATGTAAAATGAATAATATTAATTGGAATTCAATATAAGAAATGATATTTATGTTTTTAGACAATTGATTTCATATTTGTTTGTTTGATTTTAATAAAGGTTGTTATTTGTTATTTAAACCTGTTTAATTTCTGCTTCTCAATATATACTCATTTGATATACAATATTTTTCTTTAATGACAAGTTATTTTAGGGCAGACATTTCAGCTTATACGCCCACTAGCGTTAATGCTCTGCATATCTATTCATATCCATTGTATAGAGAATTACCATTAAGGTAATTTCTCTAACAATACTTTGATGAAATAACGTCTCTAACAAAACGCGCAAGAGCTATTTTTTTTTTTTTGTGTGTGTTATGTCTCTTATTTCTTGTGTAATTTACACACTATAGCGCATCCATGGCATCGCTGATTAAAATATGCCAACGGCAAAATTTTGCGAGCCCAAAATGGACAGGGCGCATTTGTAGCTATATAAAAATGGGCAGGGTGCATTTGCAGCTATATAGAAACGGGCAGGGCGACGCTGCACCCTCCCGAAAATGCCTAGGGGAAACACTAGCACATTAAAAACGGAATTGGAAAAAGGATTTCACAATTGTAAAAAATGAAAACAAGGCAGGTAAGAATCAACAGAATACTATTGAACCCGAAATCCAAAAATATTTTCACTATTTTATCACTATTGCTATTGATCCTCAATTTAAGGTGTTATTTTTTACTGTAAAATATACATGTGGAATTAGTAAAAATTAAAAAATAAAACTGTAGAACTGATACATGAAAGGGTGGCAATCAATTCTTGAAATCAGAAAAAGTTTATTAACCTTGAAAAATCAGGGAATTTCACAAAAAACTTTAAAATTAGAGAAATTTGTCTATATGTGAAAATATTTGCTTTTTCATCTTGCCAATGAGACTGATTCAGCAACAAACATGCAATATTTAAGAAAATAATGAGATGCATTTGTGCATTTTTTAATATTTTTATTTGTATATTAAAACTAAATTTTTAAATGCATTGCATGCATTTTTAAATGCATAAATCTATATTTTGTTGACATATTTTTATATACTTTAAGGGTGTATTTCGATTCAAACTGCTTATTTTCAGATTTATTTTTGAATTATCTTTTGCTCTCAAATGCATAAAACTCAGATTCTCCTATTTAGAAACTTTATAAGGTGCTGTGTCTATTAGTTTTTAATAAATGCATTAAATGGTTAGGCAATTTGTATAACTTGGCGAAATTGGTTGATGGGATAGATAACCAAGTTGTACCACTAAATTAGTTGGTAATTGAAGCAAAAAGAAAAATATTTAAAATTTGAATTGTGTAAAAATGTGCCATAACTAAGACCAATCTTATTTTACAAAAGCTTAACAAGCAGTTGCAAAACAATTTTTATTTTATTTTTTTTATAAATTAATTAAATGTTAATTGTACAATGAAGTGATAAATTCTAAAGATAATTTAGAGTACCGCTTTTTTTTTTTTAATTTACAAACACTGAAATGTAGTATAACCAAGAATTATCCCAGAAAATTGTTGATCAGGAATTACCCCGGCTGACTCTATACATTTAATTTTAAAAGATTATGCTTAAAAGAAATCAATAGGTTCAAGGATCTTAACTATGAAATACTATAATTTTTATTTTTATTTTATTTTTTTTTCTAACAACAATTTCTTTATAACACTGTAACCTTTAGAAACTACTTTTGTTGCGAAATTTTAAAACATAAAGCTTACCTTTTCATCAATGGTCTTATTCGGATCAGCAGATAGCCCCATATCCTTCATATTTCTGTAATAGCTTTTTTTAGAATCCCATGCTGTCTCAAGCTGTGAACTGAAAGAATATATTTTAATATAGTAATATAATAATAAAAATTTATAATACCTGTTTACATCAGAAATATAAAAATCAAAATAAAGATTTTATTTTTATTTATTATTATAAGAACATGTTTATCCTTAAAATAATGAAGGAAAAAAAAAAAAAAAAAAAAAAAAAAAAACGATATTACAATTTTGAGTAAACATATGCTTTAAATCAACCTCACTCAACCTGTTGCCCAATAATGTTTTGTGTGAGGTCCTAAACACATAATCATTAATCCACATTTTAAAAATTAATTGAGATGTGTATTAAAAGTATATTTAAGATCTTCTCTGTTTGTTGTTTTATATATTTTCATGGGAAGACTAAATGTGCCCTGTTATTTGTAGTTAATTAAAAATTATGTTAACCCCTTAACTGGCACCTTTATTCCTGTTCAATAAAGTGAAAATAACGGATTATCACCACAATTTTTTAAATAAAATTTTTGTAACATTTAGTCTAAATATTTCTGCCTTTAAATAGTATGAAATTATTTTTTAAAAAATTGTGGTGTCAAAAAGCTTTAAATGATGAATTAAACAAATTCGTCTTGACCGAACAGCATACAATTCAGTTAAGGGGTTAAAACATCTTGAATGCTTTCTTAGTCATAAGTTCTTTATTCATGTAGGTTAGGCAGGGATATGTTTAGGAAAATTTTAGGTCCCTTAAAGGACCCTTCACAAAATAATTTATCTCCAAATAGGGCCCTTCACAAAATAATTTATCTTGAAACAGGACCTTTCACAGAATTTTCACCTTCAAACTGAACTTTTCGCAAACTTTTAATCATTTAAAAATAAAATTTGGCCTGAAAATAAACAGTTGAATTCACCAAAGATAATATTACTTAGCTTTTTCATATATGAAGGATAGACCTGAAGACTTTGATAATTTAAAATTCACAAAATTATGACTAGAATTTTCACAAATATAAGAAAAACTTCACAATTTCACAAAAACAGGACCCTGAGAAAAAAGTCTGAACAGACCCCTTTAAGGGATGCCCAACCTATATATTGTGAATTTTGCCAACCAGGCTCAGAAAAATCACAAATTTTATCAATTTGATTGAGAAATATTGCGAATTTTGTCAATCAGGTGTGGAAACATCACCAATTTTGTCAACCAGACTCGGAAAATTTGCAAATTTTGTTGATTAGGCTTGGAAAAATTGCAAATTTTGTCAATCAGGCTTAGAAAAATTACAAATTTTGGTGATCAGGATCAGAAAAATTGTAAATTTCATCCATCTGGTGCAAAAAAAAAAAAATGTAAATTTTGTCAATTGGGTGCGGAAAAATCAAGAATTTTGCCAATCATGTGCAGAAAAACAGAGAAATAAGAGTGCAAATATGGTCGATCAAGATGAAAAAATTACAAATTTTGTTGATTGGGGGGTATGTTTAATCACTGACTAGCACGTATGATTAAAAAAATATATAAAAAATATGAACCTCACAGCAAATTTTCTGAAAGATAAAGTGACCCCCCTCCCCTTCCAAGTACTACTTATGAGATTTTTTTTATGATACTTTGACACAATAGTCCTTTGACAAGTGCATTCTTTTAACAATCTTTCGGGTAAAAATATAGGTGAAAACTGGGAAATTCGATTAGTAGCCAGTGGCCGGTAGACGCAGTTTCATTAGTGGCCACTTTTTAAAAGTTAGTAGCCACTTTTTAAAAATAGGTCAAAATGGCTTTTTTAGCACTTTCCAACAAAGTTGAAAAGTGCTAATGCATTCGGTTTGTCTGTCCGTCTGGCCGCGCTCTAACTCCCGTAAATATACTCGGATCGCTATGATATTTTTATACGTTATTGAGGTTTACCCTAGCACGAACCTTATTGAAAATGAAGTATCTACCATGATTAGTTTCTCTACAGAGAGAATCAAAAGTTTCCCATTACATTACGGCCTATGGGGAAAAATCGTTAATATACTCGGATTACCATGAAATTTTAGGACGTTATTGAGGTTTACCCTAGCACGAACCCTACTGAAAATGAAGTATCTACCATGATTAGTTTATCTACAGAGAGAATCAAAAGTTTCCCATTACATTACGACCTATGGGGACAAATCGTTAATATACTCGGATTGCCATGAAATTTTAGCACGTTATTGACGTTTACCTTAGCACGAACCCAATTGAAAATGAAGTTTCTATTATGATTAGTTTATTTACAGTTCGAATCAAAAGTTTTCCTTTACATTACGGCCCATGGGGAAAAATCGTTAATATACTCGGATTGCCATGAAATTTTAGGACGTTAATGACGTTTACCCTAGCACAAGTCCTATCAAAAATGAAGTTTCTACCATGATTAGTTTATCTACAGGGCGAATCAAAAATTTCCCATTACATTACGGCCTATGGGGGAAAATCTTTAATATACTCGGATTGCCATGAAATTTTAGGACGTTATTGAGGTTTACCCTAGCACAAACCTTACCGAAAATGAAGTATCTACCATGATTAGTTTATCTACAGAGAGAATCAAAAGTTTCCCATTACATTAAGGCCTATGGGGAAAAATCGTTAATATACTCGGATTGCCATGAAATTTTAGCACGTTATTGACATTTACCTTAGCACAAACCCTATTGAAAATGAAGTTTCTATTATGATTAGTTTATCTACAGGGCGAATCAAAAGTTTCCTATTACATTACGGCCTATGTGGAAAAAACGTTTCAAGGGAATTTTAAAGATGTTATACCCTGTCAAACGTATTAAAATATGCATTCTATAAAATATAAATTGAAAATGTAGCTATTATTCATTTACAGGGCCACACAAAAGAATTCCATTAGATAATGGTAAAAGGGGGAATTGTGTGTGACATATTTTAAATATATTGAGCTTTTTCATGTATAATAAAATTGATATATGTCACTGAAGCTTAATATAAATTATACGCTACTGTCTTGCATAATATGAAGTACATAGCATTTACAGGGCCATACAAAAGATTTCAAATAGTATATTCTTTCCGAAGTACCGTATATGTGTCCGATGATTGCTGATGGAGGGATGAAATGCATTTTAATTATGATATTCGCGTTTGTATTTTTCTAAATATATGCACATTATATGATGTCTATAAATGTTATATTTGATATACAGGGCTACCCAAAGAGATCGCCAACGTTACTGAATATGAGCGTAAATTATTTAAACGTGGTTCTTAAATAAGCTATGCATTTTTACGCTGATCTGCATTCAATTTACTGAGAAATGTTTGTAGAATATATATAAAGGGATATACAGGGCCACGCAAAGAATTCGGTACATGGACGCCTATGAATGATGATTTATGAGAATGTGATTTCAGTTGTTTTAAAAGTGTTTTAGTTTACAATAAATTTTAGCCTAATGCTGACGTGTAATAAAGGTACAATGTAAACTACAGGGCTGAACAAAAGTATTCAAGTATGTTTCCATCTAATAGTATGAATTGCTGAAAAAGAAATTTCAAGCTACTGGGTATTTTCTTGCTGAGCTAAATTTTCACATTATAACATATGAAATACAGGGCTGATCTAATGTGCTGGAATACATATTTGGGTATATTTGGCTATACACTATTATTTCCCTAAATAACAAAGTTTTGTTAAAGATTTCATTAAGTGTTGGAAAGTGCTTCATAATCTATGCTTAACGCATGATTTTTCTTACTTGTTTTAATTTGTTTAACGACTAGTGAGTTACAAAGTTACACATATTTGGTTAAAAATAAAACTGTCATTCCACTGAATGGAAAAGTATGAATTGGTGATTAATACTGCAGATAAAATTATAAGTGATAAACTATATTTAAATATATATTAAAGCATTGTATAAAACAAACAAGGAAATTGTATTTTTAAATTCAAAAATAATTTCACATCTTGCTTGGATATTTTATTCTTACTTAAAAGTGGTGGTAATTATTAAGTTTGGCGAGTGTACAGATAAATATAAATATTCTTTACTTTGGCTGAGATTTCAACACTCCGGATGTGTTATTAAGGCACAATTAGAGAATGCCAATGTGTTGGTAAGGTGGAGGAAGTCTACTTGGTAGTAGTAAAGTCAGATGCTAAATTTGCAGTATTACTAGCCGAAGTGGCGAGTGCTAATTTTGTCCTATATTTTTAAAGTAATTGGCTATAATGTTTCAATCTTTCTTGGCACCTACATAAACTTTAATCATAAGTTTAAAAAAAAAAATGTACCAGCCAACTATTACTGGTACAATTAGTGAGCATATGGCAAAAGTGAAAAATTTAAGATACAGCAATGTCTTTAAAATCTCCTTGCATTCAGAGGTAAAATTGGTAAAATTTATTTGAAATGCATGTGGAATTAAAATTAATGACTATATTTTGTAGGGAAAAAAACCTATTTCTTGAAATCATAATCCAAATAAAGAATTCATGGTAAAAAGCCAAAATATAGAAAATACAACAAAGTTGCAAAATATGCTTGCATCAGACAGAAAGAAAGAATTAACCAATTCACTAATTAGATGCAAACAAAGTAGAGATGCCATTTTTCATGAAAAAAAGCTGCATTTCACAAAGCAAATTAATGATTTTTTAATCGCCAAGTGGCGACTAGGGTGGCGATCGATGGCCGATTTTGAATTTAAAGAATTAACCAATTCACTAATTAGATGCAAATAAAGTAGAGATGAATATATCCATGAAAAAATCTGTATTTCACAAAGCAAATAAATAAGATTTTTCAATCGCTGAGTGGCGACTAAGGTGGCAATCGATGGCCGATTTTGAATTTAAAGAATTAACCAATTCACTAATTAGATGCAAACAAAGTAGACATGCATATATCCATGAAAAAAATCTGTATTTCACAAAGCAAATTAATAAAATTTTTCAATCGCCGAGTGGCGACTAGGGTGGCGATCGAAGACCTATTTTGAATTTAAAGAATTAGCCAATTCACTAATTAGATGCAAACAAAGTAGAGATGAATATATCCATGAAAAAAATCTGTATTTCACAAAGCAAATAAATAATATTTTTCAATCGCCGAGTGGCAACTAGGATGGCGATCGATGGCCGGTTTTGAATTTAAAGAATTAGCCAATTCACTAATTAGATGCAAACAAAGTAGAGATGAATATATCCATGAACAAATCTATTTCACAAAGCAAATTAATAAGATTTTTCAATCGCCGAGTGGCGACTAGGGTGGCGATTGATGGCCGATTTTTAATCGCCACTTTTACAACTTTAATCGCCACGTGGCGAGTGGCGACCGTTAATTTACACCTATAGGTTAAAAAAAAAAAAAAAAAAAAAAAAAAAAAAAAAAAAAAACACATTTTTCATGCCTTTTTAATGAAAAAGTATTTACCATATTTTCGGGAGAATGCAACGCACCTCCGAAAATACATTAAAATAAAACAAATATTCATCAGAAGGGCCATCCCACTGTCAGTGTTGTACTTACAAAAATACATCACAATGTTAAAAATTATTTATTTTTTTCATTTTTAAACAGAATCCAATTTTAAACTGTTAGTATGTAAAGGGCAAAATTAGCACTAGCCACCGGCCACAGGGCTAGTACATGAGAAAAAGTGGCCAGTGAAAAATTGTCTATCAGTGGCCACCTTCTGCCACTTTTTTACAAGGAGAGAATACAATTTATTTACATTTCATTAAGGATTCTACTTTTATACAGGGGTTGGACAAAAATATGGAAACACCTTTAAAAAAACACGTTTTCTTGTCTAGTATTGTGTACGGTACCCGCTGTTATTCAAAACAGCTTGCAGTCTTCTCGAAATGGATAAATACAGTTTCTGTATGTTTGCCAAGGGAATATTGTACCATTATTCCTGCAAAACGGTGGCAAGTTCAGATAACGATGTTGGTGGTGGATAGCGAGAACTCACTTTCCGCTCCAATGTAGACCACAAAGGTTTGATAATATTCAAGTCTGATGACTTTGGTGGCCTGAGGAGATGCGAAAATTCATCCTCGTGCTCAGAAAACCAGTCCAGGAAAATGTGAGCTGTGTGAACGGAGACGTTGTCGTCTTGGAAGATACCATCATCATTGGGGAACAAAGCTTGTACCATTGGATGGACTTGATCAGTCAAAATGTTCACATAGGTTTGAGCAGTAATACGCCCTTGTAGAGTTATCATGGGGCCAGAAGAGAACCACGATATGGCTGCCCAAACCATCACCGAACCCCCGCCATGTTTCACTCTTGGCAACAAGCAGTCTGTATTATGGGCTTGAGATGGCGTTCTCCAGACGTAAACTCAGCCAGAAGTAGGGAACAATGTGAAAGAAGACTCATCAGACCATATTACGCTCTTCCACTGCTCTATAGTCCTGGCTTTATGACTTAAACACCACTTTTTCCTGTTCCAGGCATTAGCATTACTAATGGATGACTTTTCAATTGCAACACGGCCAGCAATTCCCTATTTATCAAGCTCCCTTCTAATTGTTTTGGTGCTCAAAGGATTTGGTAACACGACATTCATTTCAGCAGTAACTTTGACAGCTGTGGACTGCTTATTTTTCGCGATAATCCTCCTTAATGATCGTCTGTCACGATCACTCAGCACACACTTTCGTCCGCGCTGTAATTTAGCGGATGATGATTTTTCCGCATTTCAAATATGCGGAATAAATCTTCGACAAAGTACCTCTTGAAACACTAAAAACCTCGGTTACCTTGCTTATGGAAGCACCCACCATACGCGTGGCAACAATTTGTCCACGTTCGAAGTCTGTTAACTCTGACATAATGCAATGATAATCTCACATAACAGTGCTCCAACAACGACTGAACGGTGCAGCGATTTTACGAAGTTGTATAGGTGGCGTCAGTAGGCGAAAACTCCAGTGCCATCAACATAGTTAATTATAATCAATCTTTCTTTTCAAACATGCATTTCAAAAGGTGTTTCCATATTTTTGTCCAACCCCTGTAGGTTCCAATACATTTTATTAACACATTTATTTGGGCTATTCTGTTTTAGATTAATACTTGACTGTTTAGTATTTTTAAATAAAAAAGTGGCCACTAGTTTAAACAAAGTGACCACTTGAAAAACTAATCTTACTGGCCAGTGGCCGCTGATGAAACTTCCCAATTTTGCCCTATATTAGTACGTACGTTTTTCCCTTTTTTACGATAAACTTTAATCTGAAATCAGGCAGCAATTTTTTTTTCGTTAATTTATCGTATGATTTTTAGGGGTCTAAAAATGAGAGCCCCCCCCCCCCCCCAATATATATATATTTTTTATTCAATGAATTTTATTCCATTATTACTTTTTATATATATACCAGATGCATTAATATTAATAGTAAAAATTATTATTACTATAACTAGTATTAAAATCGGCACAGATGTCATATTACGCACATTTGCACATGTTTTTCCCCCCGCATATTTGGCATTGCACATCTGTGCCAAGGAGAAGATCCGTTTAATACATTTATAACAATTTTTAGGGAAATAAAATGCGAAAAATTAAAAATTTCATTGAAATGTACTGATTAAATGATGCAGCTGCATGCATTTAATGTAGCTATAAGTTTTAATATATATGATTTATTGGGAAAATTATATTTCCACTTTCGTTACTTAAGTTCATTATTTATAATTGTTTATTTATTGTTACCTTTTTATTGAATTCATGCTTATTTACTGTTATTTTTTTATTTAATTCTTTAAATTATTTTTATTATAAACTAATATCAATATTTATATCAAACTATCATTCCAGGGCTTGAAATTCAATTTTTCGAAGGAGGGAAGTCTCCCTACCAACATTTATAAATGGAGGGGAGTTTGGCTGTTTGGGAGGGAGAAAAAATGTTTAAAACTCGCCATTATTTTATGTGCTATTTAAAGAATTACCAGAATACAGACATAAAAAAATATCACTGAAGCAATTTTTATCAACAATTCAGAATAATTATGTGAAATGTGTAAAAAAAAACTTTTATATTGTCTAATTTTTACTGCCGGTAAATTCCCTCCCGGTGCTAATTATTTTTGTCACAGGTCTAATTATTGTTTTAATAATAATTAATAAAATTTCTAATTAATTTAATAAATTTATATTTATAATTAATTTTTATAACCAATATTATTTTTCTGTATATTAAATGTGCAAGATACAAAGTTAATCATAAAATAATACTTATTCGAATGTAGAAAATAAGAAGTATTACTATTGTTTGCATTTCTTTAAAAAATGGGCAAGTCAATGTTAAAAAATGTATCGCGATTTTTTTTTTTTACGAAAATTGCCGTTTTTCGCAATATTTTTGGGAAATTTGTAGTTTATAGTGAATCTTTTGTCGAAATTTGTCGTTTTTCGCGATTTTTGGACGAAATTTGACGTTTTTTTTTCATGAATTTTCTGAGGAAATTAGCCGTTTTTTCGCGATCTTTTAGTGAAATCTGATGTTTTATCGCGATTTTTTTACGAAAATTGCTGTTTTTCGTGATATTTTGGGGGAATTTGTTGTTTATAGGGAATTTTTTGTCAAAATTTGTCGTTCTTAGCGATTTTTGGACGAAATTTGACGTTTTTTCCGTGAATTTTCTGACGAAATTTGCCGTTTTTTCGTGATCTTTTGATGAAATCTGATGTTTTATCGCGATTTTTTTTACGAAAATTGCCGTTTGTCGCGATTTTTGGACGAAATTTGACGTTTTTTTGGTACCTTTTTGACGAAAACTGCCGTTTTACAGAATTCTGTCACGAAATTAGGCATTCTTTCGAGAATCTTTTGACGAAATTTGCCGGAAATTAGTCGTCTTTTCGCGATCTTTTAACAATATTTGCCGTTTTTTAACAAACTTTTACGAAATCACGCGTCTTGTGAAACGTGTAAAAGCTATTTCTTTTGTGTGTCATCTCCGATCTTTTGCGTAATTTACGCGCAATAGCGCGTCCGCAGCGTCACTATTTCATAATTTTTGGAATTGAATGCGTTATTTTTGTGTGGGGGTGGGGAAGAGGAAATTCCGGACAGAATCTCCTATATTTCACCGCGGAAAATAGAACAAAACTCGTCAATCGATTGCAGGAAAAAAATTGCGAAATTTGTCAATCAGTTGCGGAAAAAATCGTGATTTTCAATGATTTTTCGCTGTAAAAAAACTCGCAAAATGTGTCTATTACTCGCACGAAAATATCATAAAATTCGCAAAACGGTCGTGGGAGTTGATCATAGTTTCAAAATGCAAAATTGTTTCGGCGGGAGCATCCCGTCCAAGTTATTCTTTTGGGCGGGATTTCAAAATTTTGGGCGCGAATCCCGCCATCCCGCCCTGAAATTCAAGCCCTGCATTCATTTATTTATATTTTTAAAATAATAGAATCTCTATAATTTTTGACGTTATTTTATTTTTATGTTGCAATAAAAAATCACAAGAGTTATTGCATGCAATTTGTAACTTATATTCAAAAACAAAATATTCGCCAAATTGGAGGGGAAAAGAAACACGTGCAAATGTGGTGCGTATATGACATCTGTGCCTTAAAATCTTTGATAACTAGTATTACGATCCTCGTATTAGAAAAAAAATGTAAGATTTATAACTCACTTGATTTTTAAAAAAACATGAGATTATCATTCCTTCATAAATTTCGAGTCTACCTTTAAGCACAAAACCGGAATATTTGATGCAATTTTGAAAAGAAAATAATTACATAACAGTACAATGCAAGAAAAAAAAAATCCTAAAATAACACGTGTTAAGGAATTAATACATACCACTTGATTTTGGGAAGACGTAACATCTTTTTATGCAATTTCTGTGCATTTCTATTATAATTATACTTCTTCTTTCTTCTTCTACTAACGCCGCTAGCCTTGCCCATTATAAAATAACACGTTAATACACACAAAAAAGAGACTATTAAACTTTTCGAGTTTCGACAGTTATCAAATTCATAGCATACATGCAGATTAGAAAATAAATATAAATAAATAATGAGGTGAGTTGTTTCCTTGGCCGTGTTCAGCTGGACGCGCGCGCTCAGGAGCCACGGTCATGGAGTGGATTCATATCGCGTACGGGATGTCCGTTCACTATCTGCTACCGTGCTACAGGTTCTGCACAAAGAAAATGTCTTTGTGCATTTAAAATGTCTTTGTGCAGACATTTAAAATGTCTTTGGTGCGTGCCGATAAACAACCATGGAAGAACGAATATAAATAATTATATTCGTTCTTCCATATAAACAACCATGGACGCAACACTGCTGTTAGTGCCCTCTATAGGCATTTTTAATCGTTAAACTCATTGTTTTTGTTTCGTTTTTGTTTCCGGTATTATGCGTACAAAAAGTAAAAAGTTCATAACCGTGGTAATAAAATGGCTGACCCTTGTCTTAAGCCTCGTAATGTCAATAGCTAAAAAAATTACTGTAAATCTCTTTTCTTCTAATTACTAATTTTATTTACACCATAGAATTATTTTATTTCGAAACTTTTTACCAGCTGACTTTACTGTATGTATATTATTTAAAATTGTGCTTTTTACGTTTTGTTTTCAAGAATCTAGTGTTACAGCTGATTTTTCAGCAACAAATAACTAGCAAATGTTTTGAATGCAAAACTAATTTTAATTGACAAAAGTACCACTATAAGTAATTTTTATCGACTCGAATTTTATCGACAAAATGAATCTACCACACGAACCTCCCGCTGAAGATAGCATTAAAGTCGTCTGCAGATTCAGACCTTTAAATGATGCTGAAGAAAAAGCGGGTAGCAAATTTATTGCTAAATTTCCTCCTGGAACCGAAGAATGTCTCTCGCTATCTGTAAGTAATATTTTTATTTATTCTTTCTTAATAAAAATTCGGAATTGGATGTTCTGTTTCGTCATCAGATGTGTTGACACCCTAAACTTTTTTTAGACTACGTAATAAAATATGAATGTTTTTGTTATTTTGAATAATTACTGTCATATTTTTCTACATTTGTATTTACGTAGTGATCACAGCAAAATATGTTTGCCATGCATCATCTTTTATGACTCATAATGTAAACAGTCACTTAATTACCCATAACAATTTTGATTAAACTTCGATTCTTTCTTCGCATACGTGTAAATATATTGTATTATATTTCAGGTTTTCCACTTTTTTAAGTAAAATATTCGGGTTATATTTAGATAATAAAAACTTAATCATATAAGTGATTTGATAAGTTTATTTTATTGTGTAGGTTGAATTGGTATTTTCAGTGATGTCTATTTTAATTACCTACTTTAATAGTGTTTTCTCATTTATAAACTTCTTACATAGATATAATTTTTAAATGAAAATTTAAGTTAAATCCTATCAAAATATACATAAAATAAAAATATACTTCTGACTTAAAAGGATTCTCATATTTTTTTTTTCCCTTTAATAAGCAAATTTGATGGATACATTTGTGTTTATTGAATAAATGCATGAAATTTGCAGAAATTACTATTTGTAAGCTGGCGAAGTGAACAACGTTCTTCAATTTTCTATAAAAAGTATACATATTTCATTATAATGGATTCTTTTCTCATAACAATCTTCCATGGTTGACAGGTACCTAAAAATCAACGTAAATTTAAAAGAAGACATTGTAATTTTAAAGGTCCTATGGCCGAATCCATGTCGATTCAGGCAGGGGGGTTACCTTCATAGTCTCAGAAGTTCTTTGATTGAACATATGTTAAAATTCAGGAAAAAATAAAATTCCCGTAATTTTTGGTTTTCCCCAAAAAAATTTCTGGACCGAGATACAGGGTGCCAAAGATGGCATCCCGAGCACCTTTTCCCGTTTGGGATTTTCGAAAAAAAGTTTAAAGTGCTCTATCTCTGAAACGATGCAAGATATTTCGTTGCAGTTTATTTTATTTTAAAGATAATATTTTTCTGCTTAAAAATATAAACTTCATTTTGAAATATGTATTTAATTATTTTTACAGCAGCCTTCTAAAAAAAATTTTTTTAAATCGAAAATAATTTTTTTCTCAAAAATGCCAATCTCAAAAATTTTGATTTTTTTACTGTTAGTCAATACCATTGAGTACTACCTTCACTGTAAAGGAGAACTTCCACTTTTGAGTTTAACAAGTTTTAGAATCATTTCAAGAATTTAGAGAATTTTACAGGAACTGCATGTCAAAAGTTCCAGTAAAAGTCTCTCAATTTTTGTTTATTTGTATCAAATGTAGCCTATTACATATCCTAAACAAGTTAGAAATCACACGTCAAACATGGTAAATGAGGTGCATTCATACTATGACTAGTTTCCTAAATATTTAGATCTTGGTACAATAAGTATTACATTCTTGTGAAAACTGGCATGAATGCAAAATTTATTATGTTTCTATATATTAAATTCAGTAATACAGAAGTAATATGAATCCATCTTAAAAAGAATGTAATCACCAGGGCAACCTAGAATCATTACCTATCATGGGATATGTTTGAATTAATTATGCGTGATAGGATTTAACAGGATGAATAAAACATTTATGCGTGTCTTTTTTTCAAAGTTTTAATTTGACTTTCATGACATTTGAAGGTAACATTTTTTTGTTTGAAATGGTATATTAAATTTTGAAAAAATGTATTCATATTTTCTGATGCAGCCTTTTGATTTTTTTTTAATTAAAAGAAATCAAAAATGCCAATCCTAAATTTATTTTTTTGCTGTCGATTAATACCATTGAGTACTTACTGCCTTCCTTATTTCGAAAAACTTCCACTTTTGATTTTGATAAGTTATCGAAAAACATGTAAAATTTTGCCATATATTTTACCAGTTCTTGTATGACAATCACATACTGGTCTTAGGAAATCAAAATCTTAGTCTTGTTTGACATAGGATTTTATTTCTTAATAAGTATAAGAAACTGACAGCTTTAAAAATAGCTTACAAAAGAAAGAAAAAAAACATGCACTAAAGTTTACAAAATATATGTATAAGTTTCAAAACATATTACTTCCAGTGCACTCTGCTTAGAACTGAAATTAGAAATTCATAGACTTTATAATTTGTTGAACAGTATCTGTATCTTTCTTTGATATTTAGTGATGCCTTCCTATTTAACTAATAGGGTCTGGGGCTTCCATAATCCTTAAAACATTGTGAATAGGAAGTGAACACTGGTGGTGGTGTTGCTGTCTTGCAGGTGGAAATCTATATCCAACTGCCGATCCATGTGAGAGCATAAAGTTAACGATAATTTCATAAACAACTGATATCATTTACCTTTGCAATCCACCACTCACAGTAATATACACAGGCAACAAAATTTCCTTTTTATAAATTGTGAATCTGAATATTTTGCAATTATTTCAGAGATCTTGGTTGGATAAATGAAATTTCTTCTTGCTTGCTGTTCAAAGTTTGTGCAATATAGGTACTATGATATTAATAGATGAATACACCCATCACTATGATATTAATAGATAATTGTTCATTCTATTAAATTCTATCATACATAATTAAATATCCCATGATTGGTAATGATTCTAGGTTGCCCTGGTGATTACATTCTTTTTAAGATGGATTCATATTACTTCCGTATTACTGAATTTAATATATAGAAACATAATAAATTTTGCATTCATGCCAGTTTTCACAAGAATGTAATTGTACCAAGATCTAAATATTTAGGAAATTAGTCATAGTATGAATGCACCTCATTTACCATGTTTGACGTGTGATTTCTAACTTGTTTAGGATATGTAATAGGCTACATATGATACAAATAAACAAAAATTGAGAGACTTTTACTAGAACTTTTGACATGCAGTTCCTGTAAAATTCTCTGAATTCTTGAAATGATTCTAAAACTTGTTAAACTCAAAAGTGGAAGTTCTCCTTTACAGTGAAGGTAGTACTCAATGGTATTGACTAACAGTAAAAAAAATCAAAATTTTTGAAATTGGCAATTTTGAGAAAAAAATTATTTTCGATTAAAAATTTTTTTTTTTTCGAAGGCTGCTGTAAAAATAATTAAATACATATTTCAAAATGAAGTATATCTTTTTAAGCAGAAAAATATTATCTTTAAAATAAAATAAACTGCAACGAAATATCTTGCATCGTTTCAGAGATAGAGCACTTTAAACCTTTTTTCGAAAATCGCACACGGGAAAAGGTGCTCGGGATGCCATCTTTGGCACCCTGTATCTCGGTCCAGAAATTTTTTTGGGGAAAACCAAAAATTACGGGAATTTTATTTTTTCCTGAATTTTAACATATGTTCAATCAAAGAACTTCTGAGACTATGAAGGTAAGATTTTTTCTTTGGCTGCCTGAATTGACATGGACTTATGCCCTATGCTTTTATAGGAAAAGAGGAAACACTGATCAATTGCTTTCTGTTGGAATAACTATGTTAATCATATTTACTTACGGAGAAAAGTGACTTCAAAAAGGAACAGCGACTTCAGCATTAGCAGAGTTCATATAGGGATGGGACGAATATTCGGCCACTATTCGGTATTCGGCCCTTTTGCCGAATATTCGGTCGGCCGAATATTGAAGGCTTGTTGACCGAATACTTCGGCCGAATACCGGTAGCCGAATATTTAGAGATATCTTGCCGAACATTTCTAAAATCTCGCCGAATAGTGAAAGATATCTTGCCAAATAAATTTTGGATTTAAAGAATTTCATTCTTGCATTTTTTTTTTTCTCTAATCCAAATTGGCCACTTCATTTATGAAGTCATTCTCATTCTTACTTACAAAATATAGAGTTATTAAGATACTAAAAAATATACAGCCTTTCTGTATTTCCTATAAAAGTTAGTGATATTCTAGAAAATGCTGCCCAAGCTGGAGATTTAATTGTATGGGAAATGTCATCATTAGAGAATGATATGTTACAATTCAAGGTATAAAACACTGCCTTATTCTAAAACGCTCGAATATTTATTAATGTCTGCAAATTCCATGCACATATAAAAAAGGCTCTTATGAAATTCATAACTTATTTTCTATAAAGTAAGAAATGAAAAAATTTATTCACTAGGTGTGTTAACGAAGATTCATTTTCAAAATTAAATATAATATATAACCATTCCAAATACAACGGTACATCTGAAAGCAGAACTGGTGTCAAACTCGATACACATTAGATGACACAACTTGTTTTATGAAGATGGTTTTATAAATATTTTAATATAAATTCTAAATACTCAACAAAATAATTTTTTCATTCTATAGTTTTTACTTTTAAATAATTATTTGCATGATTACTGACTTAAATATGTAACATTATTATGTATATATTTTTAATTTAATCTTTCTTACTTCATGTTGTTATCAATTTTCTGTTTATCCTTTTAATGCTTATTGAATAAGTGGAATATTGAAGTTGAATATTGTATGTGCTGATTCAAATGCAAAGATTTTGTTAACATATGCATTCTATTTTAAGCATAACCTTTTGCTTTAACGTAATTTGTAATTTAAAGCTTGGCATCTGATTTCAGAAGTCTTATTCTTACAAATTTGCTTATCACTAGGGACACAAACTCTAAATGATCAAATTTATTTCATTAAAGGTTATTTCAGAAAATATGTCCATGTGAGTTCTGAGAGAGAGAGAGAGAGAGAGAGAGATTAAGAATATTATTGATTTTGGATGCAAGATGTATCAATTGACAGTAAAAGTGAAGTACATTCTTCATATTTTAATGGAAATATTTTCCCATCTTGACTTATTGAAAATCAATTTGATGTATATTAGAATAAAGGATATAATGCAATTTCATAATTTTTTTTTGTTAAAATAAGTTTTTCAAATTTAAAAATACATTTAAAAGCACATTTAAGAGTAATAATTATTAATGAGCTCCTATTTTTTAAATTATATATAATCAAAATTTATTTTCTTTATTGGAAAAAAAATTTACTATTCGGTCGGCCGAATATTCGGTATTCGGCCTAAAATTTCGCCGAATTTAAGGTATTCGGCTATTCGGCCAAATCACTATTCGTCCCATCCCTAGTTCATGATGACAAATATATATTATAATCACTAAAAGTTATTTTCATAAAAAAAAATCTATGATTCGTGCACAATCGAATATTAAATAATTTTCAAACCTCCAGCTAATTCTCGTCTACCAAAAACAGAAGAAAATACTATGTTTGTGTTATGTAACTAAATAATAAATAAATAAATAAATGATCCCATTAAAAAGTATCTTCTGCTAATGAAAAACCAGCTAAAAGCAAATTCTTTATTGATGTGTTTGTTGTGATTGGCGCCTAATAAATGGATCGTTGCTGGAAATTCCATAGATATAAATCTGAAATTATTACAAGTTTTCATTTGATACAGCAATGAAATACAAAAATAAGTAAACAAGCATTGCCCTGTTATTTTGATAAGAAAAATAATTAAAATGACTTAAAAGGGAATAAGTAGGCAATTTTTGTGGGAAAAGTTCTTTCAATCTTTCCTACACATGAATAAATAAAATTTTCCGGCTTTAGAAAAATGAGCTTGGGCTCACTTTGCAGAATATTTTAAAATAAATAATAAACTGTAATAACTTAAAAATTATCTACTACTATATGCAAAGAGAAATGATTCTTGTAAAAATTATATAAGTAAATAATTGAAGCACAAAAATAACAGAGAAGAATTTAATGAAATATATCTTTTACAATATTAAACGAACAAATTTATCTCTGTGAAAAATGTAATAATATACTAAGAGCATTCCATAATATACGTATTTATATAACATAGATACATATATAACTGTGGTATTTATTTACAATTGTAATGACTTATGTCTTTCGTGAATGATTCAAAACATCAAAATTATCAAATTCTAATACAAATTTTTTTTCATTAAAACTATTTACAATATTTTATTTGTTATTATCCTCAATAATAAAATGTATATAAGCAATTTAATACTGAGGCTAAAAAAGTCCCAGATTATATAATAAAATCAGTTTATGCCAGTTGTTGCCAATTTCTGTCGGTTGAAACCGGTTATAACCATTTTCTGCCACTGGCAAGGGAGAAACTATTTTTTGCCAGCAAAAAACTAGCCCTGAATCTAATGCAGTTTAAACTGACTAAAAATTTTCTATGCCAAGATTGATAATTCATGATTGATGATTATAAACAATGAAGTTCATTGCAATACATTCATTTGAGCCGATACAGTTCAAATCTGTGACTAATGTTGGAAAATTTCCGAAGGAAGAAACAAGATTTTTGGAATACTGAGTGTTTCAGTCTGGCCAAATTTTCATCTACATTTTTGGCAAAACTCGGATTTTGGGCCGAACATGAAACCTCATTTTTGGTTGATCTCTATTTAATATAGTAATTATATTATTATACATTACTTACATTAATAAACTGATGTAAATTAAAATCTTTTATTTAAATGGGTTTCATTCTACTATTAGTAAAGAATCACTACTATTTACTACTACAGTACATAACTATTTATCCTGAATGGTTGGGGTCAGATGTATTCTGGATAACTGGTTTTTCCAGTTAACTGGTTGGTAGGGATGGGCATTATTTATCGTATTAGGATAAATAACAGTGTTACTACGTTAGAACCTAATATTGCATTAATATGTTACTGAAAAGTCCCTGTTAAATAAATAACACATGGTTCTTATTGACAGCATCTTCCTTCACTTGTTTTAATCAAGATTTCATTTTTTGTACCTCTAAAATAATAATAATATTCATTAAAAACGTCCTTAATCGTTTCTTTTGAGACGTTTGCCGAACAATGTTGAATGTCCGGGCTGGGTGCCCGGACAGTGCCCCCCCTTCCTGCTTGCGCAGACCCATTCACAATTATTTAAAAAATTTGCGTCCCCACCCCCTTATTAAAACATCCTTAAAAACCCTTATTAAAAAAATCTCACAATTATACACTCTAAGATAAAAAAAAAACCTGTCTAAAACGGAATTTAAAACTGTTTTAAAAGCTTCCATTTTAGAAGGTTTTACTATATAAAATAAGATATTGTATGTATCCAGCAAGTACAGCCCGGACAGCCCCCCCCCCTCTGCTTGCGCAGACCCATTCACAATTATTTAAAAAATTTGCGTCCCTCCCCCTTATTAAAACACCCTTAAAAACCCTTATTAAAAAAATCTCACAATTATACACTCTAAGATAAAAACCTGTCTAAAACGGAATTTAAAACTGTTTTATAGGCTTCCGTTTTAGAAGGTTTTACTATATAAAATAAGATATTGTTTGTATCCAGCAAGTACAGCCTGGACAGCCCTCCCCCCCCTGCTTGCGCAGACCCATTCACAATTATTTAAAAAATTTGCGTCTTCCCCCCCCCCCCCCTTTATTAAAACACGCTTAAAAACCCTTATTAAAAAAAAATCTCACTATTATACACTCTAAGATAAAAAAAACTGTCTAAAACGGAATTTAAACTGTTTTATAGGCTTCTGTTTTAGAAGGTTTTACTATATAAAATACGATATTGTTTGTATCCAGCAAGTTCAGGTTAAAAATTCTGGGCACCCACCCGTTCAAAAAGCTGGTTATGCCTATGCAACCACAGAAGAAATAACTCTTTAATATTCGCTAATTCAATAACTGTTAGATTTTTCACCAGTTTTTCAATTCAGTTCAGTTATGTAGTTCTTTTCTGTTAGATTTTCCACCCGTTTTTGAAAAAATGTAGTTTTTTACATTACAAAAGAACATTTTATCGCTTCGTAACTGTTGTTTATTTTCAAACGTTTTGTCTGAGGATAATGTTGTTATCGTTAACGACTTTTGATTTAAAGTTTCATTTCCTGTTTGGTTTTCATTTGCGGTTGTTGAAGAAAGAGGATAAATAAAAAAATGATTCCATCTCTTTTTTATTAAATATCAGAAAGACTGAATTTGAGATTTGTGGATTTGATTTCTAAAGGGCTCTTCTGGGGGTGGGGGGAGAGGGTTCACCCTTCAAACATACACCTTCAAATTTCGCTTATTTAGTTCTCTACCATTTTTAACATGACCCCCCCCCCCTTTCGGTGACTCACCTAATTTTGCTCATTTCTTCACTTCATTTCAATCTTTAAAAGGCTATACCTTTGCTTCTATGGGAGCTAAAGCGGAGAAAAAAATTCTAGCATAGATAACTTTTACTCACCATTCTTTTTGCTACTTCAATTTTCTGGTTTTTCCCTATAGGACCATTTTTTGGGAGGGGGGGGGGGGGGGCTAGGGGGGCATTTCTCATTTTTTGATGTAATATGTCTATCGAAAGCTTATGCTTCATACATTACAAATCTAGCATAAAAAAATTTCTCCCATTATTCTGGGTCATGTTACGGACCCATAATGGGTTGGAATTTAAATTTCTTAAACTTCTTCGAGGTTTTTTGCCAAATCGGTATCAGAAAAAAATTGTGCCAACGTGATGTGTGTATGACATCTGCGCCATATAAATATTATTCAGTCTTTTTTTATTGCAATTTTTTATGTAAAACAATATGCATTATTTTTCATGCACAATTGCGCATTAAATGAAAATTGTTTTTGTAGTAGTACTTTATAATAATGAATAAAAAAAACACATTATTTAAAAGTATTTCCTGCACAATAAAATGTTTCCTGACGATTACAAAAAAATATGTCCTGACAATTCAAAAAATAAAAACGTAATTGTCCAAGTTTTCACTTCTGTCGGCACTCCAAAAATGTCACTTTTTTTTAGGAGGGGGGGGGGGTGTGAAAATTTTGTGGAAATAAGTCTTATTTTTTATTTATGTATGGATCCATATAAAAAAGTATGAGCTAGTGAACTTTGGAACCATTTTAATACAACTCATATTCCAAATATTAAAATACAGTAGAACCCCGCTAATTCGGACCCCGATAATCCGGATCTCCGGATAATTCGGATCGGTTTGGTAATTTTTTTTTCAAGTTTGAGAAGCAATTGGCTAATTTTCATAACATTAACTTGTTTCATCGTCGTATTCTAAATAAAAAAACTTTTTCTGACATGTTTTCGGAATAATTAAGCAAAGTAAACATTAATTACTGTCTGCAAATATTCAATAAGTTTAACATAAAGGTGATTTTCTGTTAGTATGTTATATTTTATTTCATTTTTTTCTAATTCTCTGGATAATCAGGATTTTCGATAATCCGGATTGGGTCCGGTCCCAATTAATCCGAATTATCGGGGTTTTACTGTAATTGAGAAAAATTATTAAAAAATTATTTTCAATTTAATCATTTTTATACTAAGTAAATGCAATTAAATTTCTTACAAATTGAATGTAGAATGTTTAGATAAGATTTTAATGTTTACAAAATATAAAATACAGTACAATAATATTATGTTTACAGCTTTTTGAAAGACATAAAAATAGTAGGCTAAAATTTAGATGAGTTCAAAGTATTAGAATATTTTATTTTGTGCAACAATATTACCTTATTAATATGAAGTAAATGGTAGTTAATTTTTTGTAGCACCCTCTTTTGCTTTCATAATAGCATACAATCGATCTTGCATACTATACATATCTGCTATTAAGAAACTAGTAAAAAAAACTGACAAGGAAGGTCTCCATTGGGGGCATACTCAGAATTTTTTGAAAAAAATACGAATTAAACTACTCATGTAGGTAATAAAGGATCAGTGAAAATTAGCGGCGGAATTACATTATTAGATATGTTAAAAAATAAAATAGTTTGGAATAATTGGCGTGAAAAGCTGAAAGCGACGCAGGATTTGGCGAGCAGTGCATTTCCTCGCCAAAAGCAGACGATTTTAACGAATCTGAAAATTGATTTTAATTGACTTCACTGTTAAAAATCTGCAGCATTTACTGCAACGTCACTCCACTACTTTTATAGAATCTCTCTCTTCTAACCAATGAGAATGCTCCATAGCACACGGTGAATTGACCGTGTCATACACTGCTAAAAATCTGCTGCATTTTGTTGCAACGCACTCCACCACTTGTATATAATATCTCTATTCCAACCAATGAGAAAGCTCCATTTCACGGCCAAGTAACCATTTTCTATACAAGAAAGGGAATGCGTTGCAACAAAATGCAGCAGATTTTTAACAGTGTATTTTTCAATTTGGAACAATTTTAATCAATTTAAATTGTGTTTTAAATGATAAACTATATTAATTTCATTTTGTTATAAGTACATATAAACGTATATGACAAAATTACACTTAAAGTAAAGTAAAAATGCAAAACTAAAATTACTTAAACTAAACTTATTTAAATAAATTGAACATAGAAAGTTTTTTCTTTAAAAAGTATTCGAAGCGTAAAAGCATATTTTTCAAAATTTTGTTTTTTCGCCATTTGGAGATAAATCGCCAAATAAACGAAATTATTATTTTTTTACGGACGTTATAAGGAGGTTCCGCCAAATTTTTTTTTATAAACATATATAACTATCAGCGTTCGAAATCCTTGGTGGTCTGCTGGTCCGAGACCACCGATAATTCAATCGGACCACTAATTTGAAAAATTTAGTGGTCCGCAGGACCAATGCCTTTTTTCAGCCCCTGAGAAAACGGCAACCAATCGCACATAGGATTTTTTTTATTTCAGCGATGTCACGGATGCGCTATAGCGCGTAAATGAAGCAAAAAATCGGCGATGGGATGCAAAAAAATAGCTCGTACGCGTCCCACAGGACGGGTAATTTAGTTAAGGGATCGTGAAAAAACGGCAAATTTTGTTAAAAAACTGCGAAATAATGACTAATTTTCGGCAAATTTTGTCAAACAATTCTCGAAAAAAATGGCTAATTTCATTCCAAAACCTGAAAACAGGCAGATTTCTTCAAAAGATCGCGAAAAAACGGCAAATTGCGAACAAAATAGCGATAAACAGCAAATTTAGAAAAAAAATCGCGAAAAAACGGCAAATTTTGTCTGAAAATCGCAATAAAACGGCAAAATTTGTCCAAAAAAAATCGCGAAAAACGACAAATTTCCTCAAGAGATTGCGAAAAAACGACAAATTTTGTTAAAAAATCGCTAAATAACGACTAATTTCTGGCAAATATCGCAAAAAAAATCGCGAAAAAAAGGCTAATTTCAGCCTGAAACCCGAAAAAAAAGGCACATTTCTTCAAAAGATCGCGAAAAAACGGCAAATTTCGTCCAAAAATCGCGATAAAACGGCAAATTTTGTCAAAAAATATCGCGAAAAACGGTACATTTCGTCAAAATAACACGAAAAACGGAAATTTTGACAAAAAAGCACGAAAAAAAATTTAAATAAATAAGTGAATGCTGGGAGAGAATTTTTCTGTTTTAAAAACTAATTTTCCTGCTTCAAAATTGTTGTTGCTGCTCCAAAAACTGATTTTCCTGTTTCCCAATCGGTTTATTATTGCTCCAAATCTTTCTGAGTGAATGCGACTCCTGAAAGCACCATTTCATTAAGCAAAGTATCCATTTACTCAACAAAAATATCCCTTTTTTCAGCAAAAATGTTTTTTCAATAAACCTGTCTTGTCCCATTCTAAAAGGGGTTTTGTTGTCTTCTACACTTAAATAAGCATTATTTTATAATTAAATTTGTATCTTGCACTTTTATTCTATAAAAAGTACACAAATTTTCTCTTAAATTGATATTGGTTTTAATTATTTATTTTTACTAAAACAATTGCATTTTATTTTTCTTGTGGAAATGAACAAGTTCAATTTTTGAGTCGAAAAGTATGACTTAATATTATTAGTGGGGACCCGCTGTTGTCGAATAGGGACCCAGAATTTTTCAAGTCTAGCTGCATCACTGACACTAGCTACAATTCCACCCCTCTGGCTACAATCTGGAGAAAAATCGAAAAAAATTTGCATTAAAACTTACAGTCAGTTGAAATAAGTAATGGCAAATAAAATATCTAATTAATAATTTGATAGTTTTTCTTTACGTACTGTTTATTTAATTTTAAGCAAAATATAATTTTACATTTTATTATGCTAAAAATTTTGGATAAATGCAAAGTAGGATTGGGTTATATTCCAGGGAGGGAGGGGGGAGGGGGAGAGGCCATTATAAGTGTTAAAATTATTTAATAGAATTTTATGTAGCGGACCAGTGATAATGTCTGCGGACCAGTAAATTCTCATGCTTACTGGTCCTTGGGACCAGTGACTTTTTTTCTGGAATTCTAACGCTGACTATATGAGAAGAACATTCTGTAATTTTTTCGGATTTTTTTGAGTATGCCCGTATGGAGACCTTCCTTGTGAGTCTGGAAAAAATTTCATTCTCTACCATCTGTCCTATCTCACAAGTTTCTTTGTCCTATCAGTTAATATTTGTTTTATGTTTTGCAGCCGCTCTAGTAGTGGCAGCACGCATTGACTTGCTGTACGAAAATTCAGTAATGCATTTCATCTCAGATTTTAAAACATCAACATCAACAGTGCTGATTGAGAAAACGCGGTATACGGAAAATGGATTTTTGAAAAATTCGTTTTCCTCTGTATGTTAAAGAAAGTTTTCTTAATATGTTTTCTTGTACTTTCTAATTTTCCTGCTTTTCGTATTTCCTATTGGATACATTATTTTATATTCAAAAATATATGTGCCTATAGATATTTTCTTAAATGTTGTTGCCCCACCAGTGGCTGAGAGATTCTGCCCTCAAAACTGGTAGACGGCAGGCGCTGGATTAGAACAGAACCCAATCGCGGTCGTCAGCCCAATCATTCGTAGTTTTCCGTGGTTTTCTTCGAACTTTGGATTTCCTTGCGTAAATACGGGTTGGTTTCCCTTAGAAAGACCCCCCCCCCTCCCTCCACGGAGGGCACCACCTTGGGGGCCCATATCCCATGTGTTGTCCGTTTGGGAGCATATTTAGCAATTGTTTATAAATTGTTTATTGTATCCTGTTACAAAAATAACAGGATGTTGGAACCTGTTACCAGCACTACTGTTGGAATGATGTAACCTGTTAACCAAAAATAACCATATTTCCCATCTCTACTGGTTGGGATTAAAGCAGCATCCATTTGACAAGTTTTATGGAATATATGTGGTTGTGGCATTATATATCTGACTTTAAATTATTAGATTACTTGAACTAAGAATCAGATCTCAGATGCAATTAAGATTAAATATTAGAGTTTGAATGTAGGTAATTATGGGAATTTCTTGGGAGCAAAATTCTTCTGCTTTCTTTGCATAAAAATGAAAACATCTATAATATAACCATATATGCTTCTATGTCAAAAACTAGATGCTGTTATCAAAGTATACAATTGTTTCAAGAAGGTATATGTCAAACTGGCAGTGTATGACACTTTTTTCTACAAAGATTTTAACACCAGTTTATTAGAAATCAAATGTCATTTGGGATAACTGGTTTCCAGATAAATGGTTCTATACTGTAGTTTCAGAAATTTAAATAATAAAAAAAATCTGTTGGTTAAATTGAAATGGATAACATTTAATTGATTTTGTGTATTTTGGATAAAATTTCTTTTAATTTAGCCAATGGTTGAAGATCTCTAGATAAATGTTGTGTGTGATCTTGGCTAAAAAGCTGATGTAATTATTAATTTAGCATATATACTTAATTAAATTTGTTTTGGTTCAGTGAAATTAATTTATATAAGATTATAGGAAGATATTTATTATATCTTACAAAATTGAAAATATATGGTAAATTCTTAAAGAAAAAGTTTCTTTCGGCCAGTTTTTTCCATGTTTTTTTCCGTGGTTTTTTCCATTGCGGAAAAAACTTGCCAACCCTGGTTTTAAATGAAGTAAAGAATTATTTTAAAAACAATTTGGGATTTGGGTCAGTAAAAATATTTCTTAAAACATTACAAATTGAAATTTTTGTTGGTTCCCCCGGTCCTATAATTCCTATTTAGTTCATTTTTCTTATTACACTGACAAGTAAGATAAAAAAAAAATTCCTCTCATATAACATTAAAATTTAATTAAATATTAACAGCTTGATTAATACATAAATATATTCGGTAAGAAGATTGTGATTACCAGTGATATCAGAAAAATTGATTTTTTCAGAATTAAATTTATTCTTCCTACATGAAAAAACATGAATTCAATACAATTGACAAAAATTACAAATAAAAATATATATGGAATTGATAGTAAACTAAAAAAGTCAAATTTTGTCTCTATACCTGAACTGAATGTTTTACTGTTTCCATCCGTAAATTAAGTGTGGATTTTAGAGAGTTGCAGATATGAGGGAGTCTACTGCATATATGTATATTTCTGATGAAATTATATTCTACTAAATTTCAGAATAACCCCTAATTTACAGCAAACAATATGAAAGCTTTAAACAGCTGTTACTCTGTGAATTTTAATTAGAGATGGGATGAATAGTGATTTGGCCGAATACTGAATATTCGGTCAAATTTTAGGCCGAATACCAACTTTTTTTTACAATAAAGAAAATAAATTTTGATTATATATAATTTAAAAAATAGGAGCTCATTAATAATTATTACTTAAATGTGCTTTTAAATGTATTTTTAATTTTGAAAAACTTATTTTAACACAAAAAAATTATGAAATTGCATTATTTTCTTTTATCGTAATGTATATCAAATTGATTTTCAGTAAGTCAGGATAAGAAGATATTTCCATTAAACTATGAAGAATGTACTTCACTTTTACTATCAAATAATACTTTTATCTTTTTTTTCATCCAAAATCAATAATATTCTTCATCTCTCTCTCTCTCTCAGAACTCACAAGAAGATATTTTCTGAAATAACCTTTAATACAGTAAATTTGATCATTTAGAGTTTGTGTCCCTAATCCCTAATGATAAGCAAATTCGTAAGAACGAGACTGTTCCGAAATCAGTTGTCAAGCTTTAAATTACAAATTGTGTTAAAGCAAAAAGTTATGCTTAAAGTAGAATGCATATGTTAACAAAATCTTTGACATTTGAATCGGCATATTCAACTTCAATATTCCACTTATTCAACAAGCATTAAAAGGATAAACAGAAATTGATAACAACATGAATGAAGGAAGATGTAAATTAAAAATATATATATATAATAATGTTACATATTTAAGTCAGTAATTATGCAAATAATTATTTAAAGTGAAAACTATAGAATTAAAAAAATATTTTGTTCAGCATTTAGAATTTATGTTTAAATATTTATAAGACCATCTTCATAAAGCAAATTGTGTCATCTAATGCGTATCTAGATTGACACCAGTTCTGTTTTCAAATGTACCGTTGTATTTGGAATAGTGATATTTAATTTTGAAAATGAATCTTCGTTAATACACCTAGCGAATGAATTTTTTCATTTCTTACTTTATAGAAAATAAATTATGAATTTCATAAGAGCTTTTTTTATATATGCATGGAATTTGCAGACATTAATAAATATTGTCAGTGTTTTAGTATAAGGCAGTGGTTTTTCTTTTTCTTAATATATCTTGAATTGTAACACATTATTCTCTAAGGAATACATTTCTCGTACAATTAAATCTCCAACTTTGGCAGCAATTTCTAAAATATCACTAACTTTTATAGAAAGTGCAGAAAGGCTGAATATTTTTTAGTATCTGAATAACTGTATATTTTGTAAGTAAGAATGAGAAGGACTTCATGAATGAAGTAGCAAATTTGGATTAGAGAAAAAAAAAATGCAAGAAATGAAACTCTTTAAATCCTAAATTTATTTGGCAAGATATCTTTCACTATTCGGTGAGATTTTAGCAATATTCGGCAAGATATCTCTAAATATTCGGCTACAAGTATTCGGCCGAAGTATTCGGTCAACAAGCCTTCAATATTCGGCCAACCGAATATTCGGCAAAAGGGCCGAATACCGAATAGTGGCCAAATATTCATCCCATCCCTAATTTTAATCATAGAATAATGAGACTTTTATCAGTGTTCGAAATCCTTGGTGATCCGCTGGTCCGAGACCACCGATAATTCAATCGGACCACTAATTTGAAAAATTTAGTGGTCCGCTGGACCAGTGCCTTTTTTCAGGCCCTGAGAGAACCGAAACCGATCGCGCATAAGATTTTTTTTTATTAATCAGCGATGCCACGGGCGCTCTATAACGCATAAAGTACGCAAAAAATCGGCGATAAGGACGCAAAAAAATAGCTTAATTTCGTTAAAGGATCGCGAAAAAACGTCAAATTTCGTTACAAAATCGCAAAATAACAACTAATTTCCGGCAAATTTTGTCAAACAATTCTCGAGAAAATGGCTAATTTCATTCCAAAACCCGAAAAAAAGGCAGATTTCTTCAAAAGATCGCGAAAAAAACGGCAAATTTCGCCCAAAATAGCGATAAAATTTCAAATTTTGTCAAAAAAAATCATGAAAAACGACAGATTTTTTCAAAAAATTGCGAAAAAAAGAGAGATTTCTTCAAAAAATTGTGAAAAAATGAAATTTTGTCAGAAAATCGCGATAAAACGGCAAAATTTGTCAAAAAATCGCAAAAAGCGACAAATTTTGTTAAAAAAATCGCTAAATAACGGCTGATTCCTGGCAAATATCGTCAAAAAATTCGCGAAAAAATGGTTAATTTCATCCTGAAACCCAAAAAAGCAACAGATTTCTTCAAAAAATCACGAAAAAACAGCAAATTTCATCCAAAAATCGCGATAAAACGGCAAATTTTGTCAAAAAATATTGCAAAAGCGGTATATTTCGTCAATAAATCCCGAAAAAACAAAAGATTTCATCAAAATAACGCGAAAAACGGAAATTTCGACAAAAAAGCACGAAAAAAATATATATCTAAATAATTGAAGCCGGAGAGAATTTTTCTGCTTTAAGAACTAATTTTCCTGCTTCAAAATTGTTGTTGCTGCTCCAAAAACTAATTTTCCTGCTTCCCATTTTTTTTTTTTTTTTTTTTTTTTTTTTTTTTTTTTTTGGGGGGGGGGGGGGGGGGGGGGGGCTCCAAATCTTTCTGAGTGAATGTGACTCCTGAAAGCACCATGTTATTAAGCATCATTTGAGTATGTACCATTTACTCAATAAAAATATCCTTCTTTTTCAGCAAAAATGTCTTTTTCAGTAAACCTGTCTTGTCCCATTTTAAAATGGGGCAGACAATAGTGATACTTGTTATCTTCTACACTCAAATAAGCATTATTTTATAATAAAATTTGTATCTTGAACATTTATTCTTTAAAAAGTACAGAAAATTTCTCTTAAATTAGTATTGGTTTTAATTATTTATTATTATTAAAACAATTATTGCATTTATTTTTCTTGTGGAAATGAACAAGTTCAATTTTTGCGTCGAAAAATATGACTCATTATTAGTCGGGACCCGCTTCTGTAGAAAAGGGACCCAGAATTTTTCAAGTCCAGCTGCATCACTGACACTAGCTAAAATTCCATCACTCTGGCTAAAATCTGGAGAAAAATCGAAAAAAAATGTGCATTAAACCTTAGTCAGTTGAAATAAGTAATGGCAAATAAAATATCTAATTAATAATTTGATAGTTTTTCTTTACGTACTGTTTATTTAATTTTTAGCAAATTATAATTTTACATTTTATTATGCTGAAAATTTTGGATAAATGCAAAGTAAGTTTGGTTTATTTGTCAGGGAGGGGGAGAGAGGACACTCTAAGTGTTAAAATTATTTAATAGAATTTTATGCAGTGGACCAGTGATGAAGTCTGCAGACCAGTAAATTCTCATGCTTACTGGTCCTTGGGACCAGTGACCTTTTTTTTTGGAATTCTAACGCTGTTTATTGTATTACTTCTCAGCGTAACAGGAAAATTTTACTAAATATAACTTATAGGAACTGGGGACCATGTAAAAATTAAAATTTTGTAATTGAAAAAAAGTTTTTATTCACTCAAATCACTTTTAAAATATTTCTTTACCTCATTTAAAAGATTTTTGTAATTGAAACTATATATCTATGACTAACAATTAAGGAATTAGTCATTTGCTACTGTTGAAAGTGGACATCCTGTATACACAACAGTATATGTTATATTTTGTGCAGACATAAAACACTAAGTTTTGTTCGTCTAGAAGCTTTTTTTATGCACATGTTGTTTATGAATGTGCACTTGTTTTTTATGTTATGTTGATAAATAAAATGAATATTAAGCTGTAACATATTAAATATAAATAGTACAGTAGGACCCCGCTAATTCGGACCTTGTTAATCCGGATCAGTTTGGTCATTTTTTTTTCAAGTTTGAGAAGCGATTGGCTAATTTCAATAACATTAACTTGTTTGATTGTTGTATTCTGAATAAAAAAAACTCTTTTCTGAAATATTTTAGACAGAATTAAACAAAGTAAACATTTTTACTGTCTGTAAATATTCAATAAGTTTAACATAAAGGTGATATTTTGTAAATATGTTTTATTTTATTTCATTTTTTTATAATTTTCTGAATAATCTGGATTTTTGATAATCCGGATTGGGTCCGGTCCCAATTAATACGAATTATCGGGGTTTTACTGTACTTGCAAATCAGGTACATTTGCAGTAAATTTTAATTATTTATCTGTCATATAAGCAATTCCATTGCAGTTAATAATCAGTTCAGAAAATTAAAATATAAAATTTTTAAATGTTGACTACCTCAAAAGTTTATTTTTTAAAGTAATGATTAAGTAATTTAAGTTTTTATTGATTAAGTAAAGTAATGATTAAGTTAAGAAAACACAAGTTGATTTTACTTAAAATGTTACATTGAAAAGAAACCTGTGCTTGTATTGACATAAAAATATTTACTATATACACATTTTACTATGGGGGAAACATCAGTAAGAAATAGTAAAATCTAATGATAAAAATTTTCTTTTTAGTTAAAATGTTAAATTTAAGATAACCAGGAAATAATAAAGAAATTAACACAAATGCATAAAATAACATTTATTTTGATAACTGTACTGTTTGCCTTATTATCCAACTTCAAAAATTGTTATACAATCAAACCTCACTAACGTGAACACTCTTAACATGAATTACTTTTAACATGAATTGTTTTCACAGTCCCCTATAAAAACGAATACAAAGAATCGATACTGATAACATGAATTACTATTAACATGAACAAAAATTTGATTCCCCTTGGGGTTCATGCTAACAAGGTTCAATTGTACATTTTTTTTTTTTTTTTTTTTTTTTTTTTTTTTTTTTTTTATTCATTTATTAAAATGAATAAGTTGATTGAGGTGATGAATTCACCTCAATTCTTTATCATCTGTTTCTTGTACATTTATTGTAACCCCTACTTTTAGAATAAAAATAATTGATAAAAAAGAATATAAAGCAATGTGAGTAAATTTTCTATTTAAATTTTCTTTTAAATATGTGTGTTTTATATTTTTTAGGGAAAACTTTATGTATTTGATAAAATATTTAAGCCCAATGCAACTCAAGATAAAGTTTATAATGAGGCAGCTAAAGCTATTGTCAAAGGTAAGACCAATTATTTTATTTTCATCTTTTTAGTTAGTATCACTCTTTTATAAATACTAAACTTTAATCTTTTTTCTCTCTTATTTTATATTTTTTATAAAAATGTTTTCCTTTTTATTAAAAATGCATTAATTTCCACTCATACCTTCTGAAAATGAAACTATCAAATTTTATGATTAAATACTTACAAATGTTTTACATGATGTGATCTGTATATTTAGAATGTGCAAAGTAGATTTCAATTTAATCTGAGCTTTTTAGGGTGCTTTTCTCTCACTAAACAGAGTAAGAAACTAGTTTTAACAAGTTTCATTTCACAGGGACATTGAGTGAAGTCAAGTGGTCTAACCCAATAATTCTAAGTCAACTTAAACCACAAGTTAAGCACTTAACTCTCAATACAATCTGAAATACAATTCACTGTTAAATCAACGTGCCAAAATCTGCGAATAAATCGAAACTAGTTTGGTTACCCTATCTATCGACGGATCAGACTTTGCTTAACCTTCAACCATGCATCTGCAATCATAGCAAAGATGGCAGTCATTTTGAATTGAACTTTGATGCGTTTTTTTAGTTTTTTCAATATGTTATTTGTACTTCACTAATTAAGTGAAATGTTAGTTATAAAAAATGTTGTTATGAAGAATGTGTTGTTTTAATTTTTTGGCTTTTTTAAAATGTTTTATTTCTATATACTAAAATTAATTTGTAGCGAAGCTTTCAGGGCTTAAGTTTGTCTAAACAATTTTGATATCAGGTATCGTCTTCACGATCTACTGAATGTTTATAGAGAGAATATTCTTGTGCAAACAATTTTGGGTATATGATTCAAATCTCTCTCTCTCTTTTTAATAATAATTAAAAAGAAAGAGTTTTTCTTGCATTTCAGTTTCAGCCTCAGTTATTTAAAATTGGTGGTAGCTAGACTCTGAGTTTTTTTTTAGTAGCTGATGGACTTAAGAAGTTGTTAAAAAAAGGTGAGTGAATTGGACCATTTTTAAGGGATTTATAATAAGGGCCAACTGACAGTTAAAAAAGAAGGCCCGAACAAGAAAACATGTTAAAATGTCTTAGTACTTAACACTTTTGATCTACAATTAGTCAAAATTAATTATAGGGTACGAATTATTCATTTGAATAATATTTTTAAAACATGCACAAATTGATTCGATAAATGTTTGAAAAAAGGGCCCTAGGCACAGATAAAAATATGAGAAAGTTGGTCCTAAAAGAAGAGTCCAAAACTCAAATTTAAAAATTGCGCACTGAGAAGGTGAGAAATTTAGGAAGTGAACTATGTTTGCCAGGGTTCGTTGATTTAAATTTAAATCAGCTTGATTTTTAATCATGATTTAAATTGTGATTTAAATCGGTACTTACATATTAACACCACCACAGCAGAAGTTGCGCTAATGATCCAATAAAGAGCAATATTGTTGTTCACAATCACACAAAAAAGGCCTAAAAAATGAGAAAAAAAGCACTAAAGCACTAAAAAATGGCGTCAAAAATCAGCAAACAACAAGGCAACTAGGAATTCAAAACATAAATGTGTGCTTGTGCATACAATAAGATTGCTCTTTATTGGTGCATTAGCACAACTTCTTCTGCAGTGGCATTAATATGTAAGTACCTTTAAATCAATTGATTTTTTTTAAAACAATGATTGATTTAAATCAGTTTTTCTTTACAGTTATTTTTCAATAGATTTAAGATGTAAACAAATACAACATATTAATGTACTTTTTAATGTAATTTAATTTTATATAAATAGATAATCAAACAGCTTTTAGAAAGATAAAACTTAATCTTTGTCAATAAGTAAAATACAATGTAAAGTTTGGAAAAAAATGCTTTTAAAATAATTTTGCAACAGTAAGGAAATTTAAGCAGAAATATATTAAATATTGGAATACTTAGTTATTTGTATTTAGATAAATTCTGCAAGTTGAGATAAAATAAAACTATATGGCTTTGTATGTTCCACTTTGGTGATGCCTATTATATTAAAGTTTGACCAAAATCTGAACCATTCAAGGATTTTTTGTTTGAATCTAACATAGTAGATCTTAGCCTTTTACAATGTTGGAAGGTAAGGTATTTGCAAGTTTTCCCCAGAGGGTTTCAGGAGGGCGCTCCACCCCTCCTGCCCTTTAGTTTAAAAAAAAGCGCCCCTCTTGTCCCTCATCTAAAAACTAGCGCCCCTCTTGTCATTCATTCAAAAGAAATAGCTCCCTTGCTCCACATTTCAAAAAACGCAGCCCTCCAGCGATGATTCCGAATGCGCTACAGTGCTAAATTATGCAAAAAATAGCCCCATACGCATCCCGTGGGACGGGTAATTTCGTCCAAAAAATCGCTAAAAGAAAAAGGCATGTTTGTTAAAAATTGCGAAATAACGACTAATTTCCGGCAAGATTTGCAAAAGAAGTGGATAATTTCATCACAAAACGGCAGATTTCCTCAAAAGACTGTGGAAAAACAACAAAATTCTTCCAAAATCGGGATAAAATGGAAAAATTTGTCAAATGAGTTCCAAAAAACGTCAACTTTCGTTAAAAAAAAAAAAAAAAAAAAAAAAGGCAGATTTCGTCAAAAGATTTGCGGAAAAAAACCCAGCAAATTTTGTCCAAAAATCACAATAAAACGGAAAATTCTGTGAAAAGTTCCATCTTTTCACGATATTTTCATGAGATTTGTTGTTTTTTTTTTCGATATTCTCATGAGATTTGTCGTTTTTTGCGATACTTTCATGAAATTTGACATTTTTTTTGGTGATTTTTTTTAAAGCAAAATATGCCATTATTTGCGATCTTTTAACAAAATGTGCTGTTTTTTGCGATCTTTTAACAAAATCTGCTGTTTTTTGCGGCATCTTTTAACAAAATTGGCATTTTTTCCTCTTTTTTTTTTTTTTTAACAAAATTTAGTGCCCTTAAAAATAAAAAAGTGCCCTCAAAAATGTAAAAAGTGCCCTTTTCGGAACAGTAGCGCCCTGCCCTTTTTTAAACCTGGGGGAAACTCTGGTATTTGTTACAGTTATTGAAAAGTCTGATACTCAAAAACTTATAGGGTCACCCGTTGTAAAATGGGTACATTTTATTTATTTATTTATTTTATTGTTTTACCAGACAAATTAAAAAAAAAAAATTAAAATTACGAACAAAGTGCTTACATATCTGCAGTGCTGTAATTGGAAAAAAATATTTATGGGAACTCAATTTTTTATAGATTATGATGCTACCGAATTTTTGCTAAAAGACGATTTAAAACATTTAACCAAAAGCCGTTTTTTTATTTTTTTTTTTTTTTTAATTCTATTAACAGTTATAATTATTGTATTGAAGTTTTTATAGTATTGTAAATTGCTTTTATTCAATAAGAATAAGGCAACTAACGTCAGTTCAGAACCTTCGCCACCTGAATACTAAACCTCAGCACTGACAAAAAAAAGAAAAAAAGAAATGGCAGTTGCTATAGCGAATTTTTTTTTCGCGTGTGTATGTTTTTTTTTTTTTTTTTTTTTTTTTTTCTTTCAACTTTGGTACCAATATTTCTTTTTTTAAAGTCTTTTCACTTTTTTATCGGAGATTAAAGAAGTCTAAGAAATCGTTTATAAAACTACTTGGGTCAAACTTAGGGAACCGTGCACACATTTAAAACATCCGTTTTAGGCCGCCGTCATTTTTGTGTTAGTACTCAGACCTAATATTCAAGGAACGGTGGCAGCACGACGGTTTCAAAGCTTGGTCGAACTATCTGCTTTCTTGTTAACTAGAAACAGATCTTCTTAAAACTTGCAGAAATTAATGTTTTACTTGAAGAAAAAAAATAGATTGCGCTCGCACACGATTTTAAAACTAGCAAATATTAACGTTTTGTTTCAAGAAAAAAAATTGCTCTCGCCAGCGATTTTTTTTTTCTTTTTTACAGTGACAAATCCAATATTTCTGGGAACGGCGCTCCCACGCGTTCCCGCCCAATTACAGCACTGCATATCTGACAATAGTTAAACCTTATAAAAACAAACTGGCGACACATATAATAAGCTTGGCAACAATTTTGTTTACCAGAAGATAGAACAAAGTGTTTTTAATGGTTGAAAAACTTCTTTCCAGAAAAATATACTAGAAGAATTTTAGAAATAAACTGTTTGATATTTACAGAAGAAGGTTAACTGAAAACTGTAAAATTAAGTAAATTTATTTACTCACAAAAATTTTATAACATTTTATGCCATATGGGGTCAAGATTATAGGTCAAGATTATAGGTCAAGATTAGAGATGTAAATTTTCCGGAAAAATATAAGTGTCGGAAAAAAACCGTTTTTTTTTTTTTCGGAAAAAAACAGAAAAATTGATTTTTCATGACTGTTTCTCCCAAATAAATTATATTTTCTTAGAGAATATTAAATAATAAACATTTTTTTCCCATTTAATATGTATTAAATGAAAATTATTTTCACTTTATATTACAAAATAAAAAGAAAGTAGCAAAACCTGCTTTTAAAAGTTTAGTTTTTTTTTTTCCCACAGCCTAAGAATTTTTATTAAATGCTATTGTTTATTATATCATACCTCTGCTGAAATGATTTTTCAGTTACATGTTTAACTACCAATTGACCTAATGTAAAAACCTGAGCCAATATGTCTGCAGTTTGGAATGAAATAAATTATGCATTCCATTTACATAAGTATAGTTTTTAAGTAAATGATACTAGTTTAAAGAAATTATGGCAGTTTTGTCATTATTATGAATATCAGTATTCAAAAATTCCATTGTTTGTTTAAAAAATGTATATTTTTACATTATTACTTTTTTTCCTTGGCATTCTAATTTTATTTCCTTTATAAAATATGTTTAGTTTTGGTATAGTTTTCCAATCTCAACTCAAAAAAGTTTTGATTTAGTTTTATAATCTATATTCAAGCAAAACTAAGTTTTACTTTGGCTTACTCAGGTCTGCAAATAAAAAATAGCGTAGGATTTATTGACTGTTAAATTTTTACTCACTGAAACCAGATTTTTTTTTTTTTTTAAGTTTAATTAAATATAATTTTTTTTCTTTTTACCCTGAAATCTGGTATTCTATTCTTGAATAAGAAACCATATTCAATAATGTTTCCACATGGTAGTTTTATATTTCTAAGAGTGGAACTCAAAAGTTATGAAAACAGAACACTACAAATAGAAAATGATCACTATTTGAGGAATTAACAAAAGCAGTTACATACAGAGATAAACTTCTACTGTGCTTTAGAAAACTACAAAAATTCAAAGTTTAATCAAGAGGGAAAGTATAATTTGGAACATAGTTACTTGTAATAAAATATGAGGGTTTTTTTCATCGCAGTTGTACTTTTCTAATGCAAACTGTCCATGTTTTTTCAACATTACTGTACATTATGGAGGTAAAATGGAGGTCAATTTTAGATTCAACACCTTGAAAAAACATTCAATTAATCAGCTATAACAAAATCTTGAAAAATGCAGCTAGTGCCACCTATAGGGGATTTACACCAAAAACTAAACAACATTTAATATATATCAGAAACTGTAGTTTGATTTTTTTTTTAAATCGTCCTTGAGGTAAAGCTATTGCGATAATCATGAATAATGCAGCATAGCAGCGTCATCTGTTGAGCAATTTACACCAAAAAGTAATGAGCATGAAGTTATGTCAAAGATTAACTTAATCTGAAATTTTATAAAAATACATACATTAGTTTGAGACAGAACTATTGTGGAAATTATGAATAATGCAGCATAGCAGCGCCATCAGTTTGGCGATATATACTAATAACTAAACATCTCGAGTTTATATAAAGCTGTAACTGAATCTAAAGTTTTGGGAAATTATGTGCATCAGTTCTTGAGATAGAGTGCCCATAAAATTTGTCGCATACAGACTCAGAGTGACAGATATTTTCCAAAAACCATCAAAACGTGTTCAGGACCTTCTAAAAATTTTAAATACACCAAAAACTGGAAGTCAAATTTTTCACGAATTCAATACTTACTTCTTGAAAATATAGATTAAAGTAATAAATGCATACTTCAAAATTTTATGTTGAACTTTTAATTTTATCATTTCCATTAATCGGCATATTATTACAATAATTTTACACATGAATTAATTTTTAAAAAGAAGTTGCTTTTAATTACATATCTAGATTTTTTTTTATGTAATCAAGTTTTTGTGAAATTGCAAACTTTTTGTATATACTTGTACAAAATATATTCAGAATTTTTGAATAAGAAATTATTACTATATTTAGGTTCCTATTTAGACATTTTTAATAAGGTTATTTACATACACATATGCAACTTAATAAGATTCAGCTGCTGTATGGCATGAGATTTTTTTTTTTTTTTTTTTTTCCTTCAATCACTACACTTGCAAAAGATTCAATTTGTTGATTAAACTTTTTCTGAAAAGTCTATTTTCAAGAGAAATTTTGGAAAGGGTCTTGTGTTTCAAACAAGAAAAAAATGTGAAGAATCCTTTCAAGTCTTCCCAAACAGATTTCTGCTCAGAGATCAGGTTACCCACATTAAAATTTTCATGTGAGACACTCAACATAAAAATAAAATAAATAAAAAGTATGAGAATGTAGCTATTACAAAATTTTCACTAAATTATTTCATAAATGAAATTTCAATTTTTCTAGTTCGGAAAAATTGAAAAATAAGCCTTCGGAAAAAAAAACGGTTTTTTTCCGAGCATTCCCATCTCTAGTCAAGATATGAATGTATGAAGATTGATCAAAGTTGAAAGACCTTTGAGGGCAAATTGTTATTGATCTTATGTTTTAAACTGAAATTATGCTGTGTTATATGAAATTAGGCTATTAATTATATCATCAATTTATCATTTACATAATTGATTAGGCTATTTCAGGTGACATTAAAATACATGAAAATTGATTAGAAGTACAGGAACACAAGGTAAGAAAAATATCGCGAAATTAAATTAAAACACATTTTCTAGCACTGGCGAGGATATAAAAAAACTCAGAGAAAACACAAGAGAGTACAAGCAAAGGTAGGAGAAGTTTTAACTACAGAGCAGGTGGCTGCAAGTCTTTCCACTCGGAGCACAAAAAAGTACAAACAGTTAAAAGAATCGAAGTAACCCATAAAATAGAAGTTAAACCAAAGATTTTCACTGCAATGAATCCAGTGATTGGTGATTGAGTCCCTGTAAAATTTAATGTAAAGAAGTCTGTTCAAGAATTCACAGGTCTTATTATTGATATCCCTGATGAAGGTGAAAATACTGTAAAGTTTGCAACAAAGTCATCTGCTGGATTATTTTATGTATTTTCTGAGAAAGACAATGTTGCTGATTTGAGCGCATCCAAATTGTCAGAAAGCTATCTCAACCAAGCTGTAACAGTCCTTGCTAATATACACTTTGCATGTAAATTTTGATTATATTATACCTATCTGCATAAATTGCTTTTAATTAAACATTGATTTTCCAGTGTAATTTAATTTCTCATTTTTTCCCTACAGATATTCATGCTGATATCTATCTGCTTTTGAATTGCATTAAATAAAAAATAAAAAATACTTTTAAAGAGAAACATGATTCACAGCATGTGCGTAAATTGATGTGGTGGAGGATAGGATTTGTCATTACTCTAATTTTATTTACATTAGTTCCATAACAGTGTTTTTATATGTCAAGAAAAAAATGTAAGCAAATTGAAGTGGGCAGTTTTTTAAGTCCCCCCCTCTCCTTCCAAGTTTATACATGATTCAGAGGATGAAAGTACAAAACTTTTGAATGGTTTACACATTAATTATAGTGTATTTAAGCATATTTAATTTATTATTCAACTTTAACCAGCATATACCCATTTTACTCCGGTGCATACCCATTTCACCCCGAACCACGGCGTAAAATGGGTATACACCGGGATAAAATAAGTATAGCGTTTTACACAAAAATTTTTTAAAAAAGGAAACACAAATTATGTTTAATTTAGACCTAAGATACACAATGTCAAAAATATTGAACAAAAACATGAATTTATTTCATAATATTTTTGCCATGAAACATTAAAATTAAAAAAGCTGATTTTTATACCCATTTTATCCCGGGTGACCCTAGAATTCATAACTAACTTTTTACTGCAATAGCTTCATCTACTTCAGCGGAACACATGTTTACTGCCTTTGGTTTGGTGCATTTGAAAAGTAGAAATAGATTCATAAAGCTGTTGAACTAGTTTTTCTGTACCAGCACTTTAACAAAACAAAAAACAAAAGTTAATAATTTAATTTACAATTAACTTTCAAATTGTTTAAAATTTTTATGTACTGCTGTTATTTTTAATTAAAATATTGAAGGTTGAATTGATTTTTCACATCTGATTTATATTTTTCCATGCATTTTGTGTTATAAAGATTTTTCCACAGCTTAAAATTTTACCTCTGAATCATTTATGTAAATTCTGTAATATTAATAATATATATTGATAATACTTATGACATGCATGTATGTGTATGTATAATTTATATTTTATAAATTAAAAGAAAAATCATATAAAAACAATAATACTGTGCGTGATTAAAAAAATAAAAATAATCTGATTTAAATAAAAAAAAAAATACAATTGAAATTTTAAAAAATCGATTTTTTATATTTTAATTAAAAAATCACAAACCCTGGTGTTTGTCTCACAAATTGTTCAGGAGTCCTGGATTGGGCCTTTGATTCCATAGGTGGCCACAGTGTCTTATATGGAATGCCAAAACATTAAAATATTTAAATGAACAAAGAATCCTAAAAATGAAGATTGGAGTAAAAGAAAGCAATTTATTATTACAAAAACTTCAAGGGGACAGGAATTTATTTTGTATGTAGTTGGGTATAAATATATTTTTGTAGTTATTAAAATGATGGGAGGATGCTAAAACTATGATAAATAAAATTGAAAGCAATTTGGATAATTTTTAAAGGAGCTGCACATAGGGCCCAAAGAAAGCGATTGATAATCAAAATTAATGGTAGCTGAAGTCCGAGAAATTTTTTTGTTATTCATGTAATAGCTAGAGGACCTAAAACGTTGTTAGGAAAAAAAAAAAGGCTAGTGAATCGGACGATTTTTAAGGGAGCTATAATAGGAGGCTCAAGGGGCCAACTGACACAGTTAAAACCAGGGTCCCAACATGAAAACATATTAAAATGAATATTTAATGTGTGACTATCACATTGCTTACAAGTCGTAGAACCAACATAGCGAGAAAATGTCCAAGCCGGGGATCGAACCCGAAATCCTTGGAATAGCGTTCCAAGTGCTCTATGAGGATGATTCCCAGCTTGTCATTTCTCGCTTACATTTTGTTGGTAAGGCTGCAACAGCAGCACAATATGTTAATGTTTGCATGAGCACACAAGCCTGTGGCATAACACGAGACACAAATAACACAGCTAATCATTTCAAACATAATTTCACTGCTGAAAATTAATTAAAAAATTAATTATACAAATTATATTATTCATCGATGCTGGGGGGTTATTTGTGTCTCATGTTATGCCACAGGTTTGTGTGCTCATGTAGATGTTAACATCTTGTGCTGCAGTTGCAGCCTTACCAAGGAAATGTAAGTGAGAAATGACAATCTGGGCATCGTGCTCGTAGCTTACATGGTAGAGCACTTGGAGCAGATATTCCAAGGGTTCCGGGTTCGATCCCCGGCTTGGACATTTTTTCACTACGTTGGTTCCAGGACCTGTAAGCAACGTGATATTCACATATTAAATATTCAATAATTCAAGTGTAATTTCACTGCTGAAAATTAATTGAACAATTTATTATTATAAATCATATTAAAATGTTTCAGTATATAATGTTTTAGACCTTTAATTAGTCAAAATTAAGCATATAGTATGAATTATTTGTATGGATAATATTGTTTAAAGATGCACCAATTAATTGGGTAAATGTTTTAAAAAGGGCCCCAGAGTCCAAATAAAAGTATCAGGGTCCTGAAAGAAAAGTCTAAGATTCAACTTTAAAATTTTGCACTGAAAAGGTGAGAAATTTAGGGAGTGAAAAATGTTTTTAGCACAAAAAGATCAAGGGGCCCTGGGCTGTGCCCTATGATTAGCTAGGGGGCCCTAGTGTTTATATGGAATGTAAAAACTTGAAAACATCTAAATGAAACAGGTATCTTAAAAATGAAGATCGAATTAAATGGAAGCAATTTATTAACAATTTACTATTACAAAAACTTAAAGGGGCCCTGAAACGGGCCCCAAGGGTAAAGGTCATAACTGAAAAGTAAAAAGGCAAGAATAGCTAAATGAGAAAGGTTACCCAAAATGAAGAAGATTAGATAAAAAGAGGTCAAGTTATTAAAGATTTGATGCATAAAAATTGTAAGGGGCACCGGCTCCTAAAATATTAAAATTCTGAGCCTCAGGTGCATCAGGACCTGTCTTTGGACTATCTTCACCTAAAATTTCAGATTTCTGCATGCGGTAGATTTTGTTAGCCACCACAGACAGACACACACATACACACATAAACAGAACATTTTGTTATTTTATTAGTATAGATTTGTTTCTTCAATTACTATATTGGATTTATTTTGCTGTCTTTAATACTTTTACACAGATAAACTTAGCGTTGGTTTTTTTTTTTTTTTTTTTTTTTTTTTTTTTGTACAATTACTTTATTTTTGTATTTATTAAAATACTCACAGTTGAATTTTGTTGGTTTTTTCATTAGCTTTTCAGCTTGATAATACATATTATAAGGGAAAAAGGTTTCATTTGTTTTGGAATTTATTAAAAAAAAATATTTTTTACTCTCCTTTTAGATTCTATACAGTATACACTCTATATTGTTTTAAGTTATAGAATTTGTTTTTCCTTCATAATTATTAAGAAATATTTACCATTCCTAATAGTTCCTTCTGCAAATATTTTTTTTACTAATGATTTTAAACCTTCATAATTATTAAACGACTTGATTGAATAACTTCACATTTGATATTCAGATGCATATGTGACACACTAAAAAAAAATATATATATATATATATATATAATAAAATATAAATAAATAAATATATAATTTAGCATTAACGAGTAAATGCTTTTTCTTTGGCACATTTTTGTACAATGATTTTCAGAAAACAGAGAATTCTGTAAACACAAGCATGCAAGTCAATATCTCAAATTCACTAAATTGTCACATTAAGGTTGATTAAGTAAGTTTGAGCTGGAATTGAAATATTTTAAATTTTTTTTTAATGCGGTGCATATACTGTTTTATCAGAGTTTCCCGCAGGTTTAAAAAAGGGCAGGGCACTACTGTTCTGAAAAGGGCACTTTTTATAATTTTTAGGGCACATTTACATTTTTAGGGCACTTTTATAGAGTTGAATCGAGAATATAGAGGTTCAAAAAATCATGAAAAAACAGAAATTTCATCAAAAAATTAAAAAAAAAAAAAAGGGTAAAATTTGTTAAAAGATCGCGAAAAAACAGCAAATATTCTTAAAAGATCACGAAAAAACAGTCAATTTTGTTAAAAGATTGCAAAAATGGCATATTTTGCTAAAAAATCGCGAAAAAACGACAAATCTCGTTAAAATATCACGAAAAAACGGAACAGAATTTTCCATTTTATTGTGATTTTTCGATGAAATTTACCGTTTTATTTCACAAATGTTTTGATGAAATCTGCCGTTTTATCGCTATATTTTGACGTAAGTTGACATTTTTGTGACTCATTTGACAAAATTTTCCATTTTATCGCGATTTTTGGAAGAAATTTATCATTTTTCCAAAATCTTTTGAGGAAATCTGCCGTTTTTTTAAATTTTGTGACGAAATTAGCCATTTTTTGCGAATCTTGCTGGAAAGTAGTCGTTATTTCGCAATTTTTAAAGAAACTTGCCGCTTTTTTAGCAATTTTTTGACGAAATTACCCATCCCATGGGATGCATATGAGGCTTTTGTGTTCCGTTGCTGATCTTTTGCGTAATTTATGCACTCTAGCACGTTCGGATCATCGCTGGAGGGCTGCGTTTTTACAAATGTGGAGCAAGAAGGGCACTATTTTTTTGAATGAATGACAAGAGGGGCTCTATTTTTCAAACTAAAGGGCAGGAGGGGCGGAGCATCCCCCTGAAACCCTCTGGGGGAAACTCTGGTTTTATGTTCCTTCCGCAAATTAAATATGTTTTTGTGCAAGAAACAGTTTTTGTTAATTCATAACCTTAGACACAAAAAATACATTTATTTTAGACAAGCTTAAATATTAAATTCAAATTATAGAACATAAAAAAATGTTTTCTCCTTAGAAATTTGTTTCAAGAATAGAAATTCATAATTATTTCTAAATGTAGATCTGAATGTAAGTAAAATGTAAATAAAAGTCTGAAATTTAAAGTAGAATTGAAAATATTTCTTTACTCCTTTTCTTATTGTTTGTCTTTCCATTCTGCATTTTCTCAGAAGCAAGTAACTTTCTGCGAGATCTCATGTCATTAATGTTAATAGATATGTTCATAATTTTTTTTCTTTCAAAATGAATCATATTTTTATTTATTTATTTACTTTTTTGTTTAAAAACAAATTTTGTCAAAGAGCTAACTTTAATGTGTTTATAGATGTTCTTATGGGTTACAATGGAACAATTTTTGCATATGGACAGACATCCAGTGGCAAAACTCACACTATGGAGGTAAAGTATAAATTTAATTTATAAGAACATTAACTTTATCTTTTAAAAATATGCTTTATGCTATTTATAAAATTCATGCATTCTAATAAATTTCCTTTTTATTCACGGTATGAATGGACTTTTTATTGCATACGTTATTCAAAGCATAATTTGATTTGTTTTCAGATTTCTGGGTAAATTTAAAATACTGTATACTCCATACATAAATTTTGAAGTGAAATTTCTTAAGGTGTATTAGGGTATAAAGAAATATAGACTAGATATCAAGAAAGTTAACCATTAAATAACTATTTCCTAATCCTGAAATAAGAAAATTACCAACAAATTCAAAGAGAACAATCATAAAATCTACTTTTTATAGAACTTAAAAAAAGTCCCACAATATATTTTTCCATGAAAATCCCTCTTCAGATTCATTGAAGTTGATCAAAAGTTACTTTATTTTGACCCTTAGTGTGCTTGGAAAGAAGTATCCCTCCCCCTATCTCCACTCGCATTTGTGTTTTCAGTGTATACAAGGAATAATTCCTGTGTGTACTTTTATATATACATTTTTACTATTTTTGTAAAAATTAAAATTAAAAAAAAAAAGTTAAAATAATTTCTAAACATGTCATTTTCAATATGCTAAAGTGCACTACTACAGTTGACTGAAGCATCTTGTTTTACTGTGTAAACCCATCTCGTCTCAATGACTTTCTAAGTGGAGTGAAGTGGTATTGCAATCCAGATTTTCCTTTCTAACACAGTTGAGATTTCTTTATTCATGGTGTCTGCCCATTGCTTCACTCATGAGAGAGTCACAGTATATTTTTCAGACTTTAGAATGACACTATTAGTTAAATTGGCTTCATGAACTTTGGTAAAAGTAATGTGTTCCTGATAAACATTACTCATTAAGAAATTAGCTATCCAAGGTTGGCACGTTTTTGATAGTGTGATAGTTTTATTTGGTTTTAACAGTCATGTCAAAATGCCCTTTTTGACATAGTTTTTGAAAACCTAAAATTGAGTCCAAAAATGTTCACAATTACTTGTGCAATAATATTAAATTTGCAATTTTTTATAAATTTTAGTTTAAGACACTTAAATATACTTTTTGATTGTTTTAGACATTAAAAACCACATATCCTGTATAAAATTCAAACCATGTTTTTGCTTCAACAAATTCGTTAGAAAAAAGGCGAAATAATAAAGCTATAAATATAGAATAAAAAATAATTAAAAGTACTGTTACATTAAAAATATAAATTAATCAAATGAAATATTTTATTTTTTAAAAAGAAAAGTATTTGGTGAAAATACTTGTATAATTTAATATATAAAATTACACATAAATAATATACATATTTATATTTTTTACATATATTTTTTTAATGTTAGTCCCATTGTAAGACTTTTCCACAAAAAATGATTGACGCTTGCCGAATGCTAAAAACTTGTATATAGTTATGACCAAATAAAAACAAATTAACTATTTAATTCATAAAAATAAAATTTAACAAATAAGCAAATTGTTCTAAATAATTAAACTGAAATTAACGTAATAAAATTAACATATGTATGTGTAAATACTGAAATTAACAAACCACCATCTTTTAATTCATTTGTTTATGATTTCCTATTATAATTCCTTTAATTACTCAGAGAAATTACCTAGATTTTCAATAATTCTAAAAATGTTTGTTTTTGTAATATTATAACATTGGTATATAGTTTATTTATGTTGTATTCTGTATTATGTAGTATTTTGTAATATTGTTTCAATATTATATCATAGGGAGTACTGGGTGATCCTGTTCATCAAGGAATAATTCCTCGGATAGTGAATGACATTTTCAATCATATTTACTCTATGGATGAGAATATTGAGTTCCATATTAAAGTAAGAATTTGTTTGTTTAGATTTCCATTTATATTTTATGAAATAATTCCATTATGCTAAGTATAAATATTTTTCAGGTTTCATATTTTGAAATTTACCTGGACAAAATCAGGGATTTATTAGATGGTAATTTTCTTTTCTTACATGTCTCTCTTATATTGCATAAGCATATTTGCACATTTTCTTAAAATTATGTTTTTTTTTTTCTTTCTTTTTTTAGTATCAAAAACTAATTTATCTGTGCATGAAGATAAAAACAGAGTTCCATATGTCAAGGTATGAATTATTTTAAATCTTTAAGGATAAGTTGATTTTTTTACTACAAGTTTATTTTGTTGCATGTTGTAATTTCTACATATTTTCTTCTTTATGTAAAATATTAATATTGTAAAACTTAAATGTTTGGCATCATCAAGATCAAGACTAAACTGGATTTTTGAAGAAATTTCAATAGTAACTAGGAATATCAAAAGTAATACTATATTCTTAATGGTGCCTTTTAACAGTAATTTAATTCATTATTAAGTGATAATTATGTAAAAAAAAGAAGAAATTAAATGTAACAAAAAAATTAATTTGATATTTTTTATTACAGAAAGAAAATTTATTTTAATAAAGAGTGAAATTATTCCTTTTCTTGTAATTTCAGATGCATCAATGTCCACTTTGTTTGCTTCAATTTTTTGGCTGTTCTTTTACTAGTTTTTGTATTTTATACGATTGAAGAATTTCTATTTCAGAAATACAGTCTTATTTCTCATAAAGTATATATCAATTCTCCAGTCAATGCATTTTTCTAGTAACAACTTTTCTTCTAGTTTCATCCTCGTCTTCTGAACTGCAATTAGTGTTACCTGTCGTTCTATTTAGCATAGTATCAGTGATTTTGCTGTTCATTAAACTGTTCATTGTTAATGCATTTTCATTAATTTTTGGCCATTCATCTATATCATATTTTTTTTTTTTTTTTTACACTTAATGTTTTTTCAGATTTTAAATGTCAATCAGCTCATAAATTGTAGCTTTTTTACAGGAAATGTGAAAACCTGAAAATTCTTCCTCATCATTGATCTCGCTGTCACCAAAAATTCTTTTTGGCCATATACTCTGCCATGCATTTAGCAAAGATGTTCCTGTTGCTAAGTAATGGTGCAGCTCTCATAACTTTTGTTCAGAAAACAATCACTTCTGATAAATGGAAAAAAAAAAAAAAAAAAAAAAAAAAGTCAAATATTTTTTTTTTTTTTTTTTTTTTTTTTTGCATTTTTACTTTTGATCTTGATTTTTTTAATTTATATAGAAAATCTATTTTCTTCTCTCATAATTTGAAAGTGTTATTGAAAAAAGAAGAAAAATGATGTTTTTATGCTGGATTTTTAAAGTTATCAAATTTCTGAATGCTGGACTTTTGAAATCACATGGTATTTAGAGATTATAGGATAATTTATATTCCACCCTTGCTCCCAGAAGTCAATTACAATGAGATAAAATGCTTTGTAAATAGTTTATTTTGATTAAAAATAAAATATCATAATTTCCCAGATGCAGCCATCTGTCATAAGTAACCAACCATTTATTTTTGCAAGGCAGGCTACTATTATTACATTACTTTACTTAATGACAATCTGGAGATTTTTGTGCATTTTCATAAGAATGTTTTTGCAAATTTCAGTATTTTTTTTTAACCATGGTCTGATGTTGCATCTTTTATGCAATTTCGTTGAATATATTTTTTTAAACATAATTTAAAAAAAAATGTTTTAGTCTACATCTTTTTAATGATTTCTAGAAACCAAAAAAACACTGGCCAGCCACCTGTAGGGTTAAATAAACATGTTCATAAAACTGTATAAAATAAATAGTATGTTACAACTGAGCAAATTAATAGAATAATGGGTACAGACAAGGAAGATAGGATCAATTCTTGTATTTTGAAATATTGTTTGCTTAAATCTGTTCGTACCAAATCATTTTTATAATAAATAAAGAAATATTAAAAGAAATAAAAGAATTTTATTTGGGCAGCTGAGTCCCCCCCCCCCTTTCCAATCTCTTTCTGCTGTGCATTTGAAAAACATGAAAAAGATTTTTCTTTTGATTGTTTGTTTTTATAGGTCATTAAACCCTTGAGGGGTGGTAGGCAGGGTTCTCGCTGTCGCTCGCCATTGTGTCAAATTGCGACTAAATTCTTCATTTGGCGAATGAACAAGCGATTAGATTCGCCAAATTGCTAGTGCTCGGTTTTTTATTTTTCTTTCTTTTCTTTTTCGTATTTCATACATATGCATATATATATAGTTTTAATATATTTGTAGCGGATAGTTGAAATTAGATTAATAACAGCCATTGTCGCATTTATAAAACCTTTGGTTATTTTAGAACATATAAAAAAAAAAAAGAGTACATTAAAAAAATTAAGTTTTTTTTCTTGTGCTACACAGCGAATCTGTTTGGCTAATACTTTTTTCATATGGCGAATGTTTTTTATTTTTAATTAGCCAAATTACTAACATTGGTCAAATGCCACCGAGAACACTGGTGATAGGATAAATTTTATCCCAGCTAATTTAAATGAGATTCTCATCTGAAATTTTTAACGAAATTTTATATTTTTAACTTTGGTAAAATGTTATAAAAAATTGTTTTTCTTATTTTAAAATAAAATTCTTCAATTTTTCCAGTGAAAATTCAACATTGCAGAGACATTGTTTGTCCCTTAAGTGGTTAAATAATGATTGAATCTTATTTTTCCAAATTTAGAAGTTTTTTGTGTAAATTTCTAGGGAGCTACTGAAAGATTTGTTACTAGTCCAGAAGAGGTTATGGAAGTAATAGATGAAGGAAAATCTAACAGGCATATTGCTGTTACAAGTAAGAAATCAATCTCTCAAGGATTATGATTTTTATAGTTTCTTTTAATACAAATTACTAGCCGACTTGGCCAGGCTCATGATAATAATATTATATGAATCTCACATTTATATGATTTTATAATTTTGCCTGAATTTATCTGAATTTTATTTTCAAATGGAAAAATTGAAAAGTAAAATTTAAAGAATTTTAATTGTTCTAAACATTTCCTTATTTTTTCACATAAGGTAATTTCATAATTTTTTTAAACGAAGTTCTTGTTGTAGAAACCTTTCAAAATTTTTGTCAATAATAAAAACAAGGCAGAACCCGTCGAATTTCGACGAAAGAAAATGCTTTAAAAAGAACTGTTTCATTGATTTTAATAAACCTATAAAATTAACTAAAATAAAAAATGCATCTTTAAGTCTAGCACCTTAAGAAATGATGGTTAACAAAATACTATTTCTATAAAACTAAGTTGTAGAAAATTTTAAAAATAAACTTTAATCGTACATGTAAGCAGTAAAAAATAAAAAATAAAAAAGATATGTTATTATGATAAAGTTATCAATTAAGATTCATATGCTAATATTCAAAAATGAAAAAAAAAAAAAAAAGCAAAATTATTTTATTTTGACTCAATCACAGAATTTTTTCCCCATGAAATCTAAATCCGACACCGTTTTTCGCCGTATCAAAATTTAAATGTGCATCTTTCATATCTGTATTCATCCTTTAAAAAAAAAAAATCTGTATTTTAACTTGATCATTTTAATTCAAAACTTGAAGTCTCGATGCTATTAACTGAAACAGGTACTAAAACTAAACTATTTATATTCTTTTAAGTAGAAATGAAATTTTGTAAATGAAACCAAAATTTACCAGGTTTTAGATAGACTCTTTACACAGCACTACTTTAATTTTTTTCCACTTTTAATGGCAACACATAGATACAGTAATCAGCTTTTTTCGACTTTTTCCCTTTTCTTTTAATAGACATTAAGTACTTCTGTTGCCACGCTAAAAAAAACAGTATTAAAACTACAAAAAAATTTATATTTAAAAAATAAATTAAGATACAGTTTTCAAATAAATTGCATTTAAAAGTACATTTTTTCCCCTATACAGCAGTATAAAAACTGAAAAGCTACGATGTTTAGAACTTAAAAAAATTGCAGTAACAAAAATTGCAAAACCGAAATTTCATTTAAAATTTGAAAGTGTTACCATTCGCAAAATGACGTATGTGTTACACACAGATACGTTTGGCCTTTATAATATAGATATAACAGTTTTGCAGTTTGTAAGATTTTTGTGCAAAAATATTGAAAACTTGAGCAAGGTGTCTTGAAGTTATTGTTAATAAATGCTTGATTCAAATATGAATAACAGGAGTTCACCTTTCATTACAAGATATTATGTAAAAAATATAATTTTCACAATCTGCAATTGTACAAATCATTGTTAGAAATCAAAAGTTGTTAACCGTTAAATGTAACTTAATTATTGCATTTCACGACCATAAAATTATGGCTAGTCTTCCTAAAATCTTTTATTGTTTATTTTGTAAAAGATTTTTTTTTTCTTAAGTTCTATACTAGAAAAAAAAAAAAACTTATTTTTAGATATGAATGAGCACAGTTCCCGTAGTCACAGCGTCTTCCTAATCAATGTCAAGCAAGAAAATTTAGAGAATCAGAAGAAACTTAGTGGAAAATTGTATTTAGTTGATTTGGCTGGAAGTGAAAAGGTATGATTACTTTTTTGTGTGTTTTATTATTTGAAAGCTATTAATACAATTTGTAATTATTATACTTGAATTTTATTATTTTTTAAAAGAATTATATTGCAATTTTTATTGTTTATTGAACTTCTCTTATTTTAAAAGTTTCACACTCTACTTATTCCTCTACTTAAAGCAGATTCTACTGTAAATGGATTATGCACCGATTCATTTTTAATAATTGTTGTGGTTTGTATTGTATATGTTTATCAGCAACAAAGTCTCTTTTAGTACGCTATTAAAAAGAAAAAAAAAATTCTACGTTCATAAGATTAAAATAGTATAGTACTGATGTCATAATTATGATGGTAATGATTTGCACTGTTGTTTTATCTGACATCGCTCATATATGATACAAAACTATTATTAAATTCCATTCTAAATATTGTTATAATGTCACATTGTGGAATTAAGAAAATAATATTAAAGTATGCAATTTTTACAAATCTGTCTCAACAATTAACTAGTGTTTAATATAATAGTGTAAAGCAATTAAGGATAAAATGGTAGGATTATCACAATTTATATTAGATTTCTTGTGTTTAGTGCGAGCAAATTTAAAAGAAAAAAACTTTTTTGAAATATATAATTGGATCTACTTGAGGACATTGTCATAATGGCTTCAAAGGGAATGTGAATATTATTAGAGGTTTTAAAAAGCATTCTTGTCCAAATCACATTTGTTTAAATTAGGGGTTCACAACCTTATCATATTTTAAGAGAAGGGCAACTTACACCTATATATTGGTTGTCGAGGACCACATCAATAATGTGAAGATAATTCTATTTTAAGGAGGTGATCTTAACCTATAATCTCATAAAAAATATGGTTTCAGATGACAAGAGGGGAAGGGAAGTATCTCTCTAGATTTGCATACCTAGCCAAAATATTCAATTTAGTTAGTTATTCAATTAATTATTCAACATATCAACAATTTTATGTTTGTATATAATAGATACATCAAGGATTATTTTCAAGATGAGATAGTGTTCCTTGACTTTATTTAAGAGAATAAATTTTGTTTTATTAAAAGCACTAAAAAAGTAACTAGTGCCAGGGAAAATGTGAAATTTTTGAAAGAATGAGCTGATCAACCAGATCCATTCCTGAGCAAAATAATTTCTGATATTTCCAAGCCCAATCAACCAAATTTCTGATTTTTCCATGCCTGATTGACAAATTTCATGATTTTACCACTTTCGATCGAGAAAATTAATGATTTTTCTGCACCTGATCAACAAAATTTCCAATTTTTATAAAACTGATCAACAAAATTCACAATTTTTCTGTGCATGATTGGCAAAATTTACAATTATCCATGATGATATTTTCAATTTTTTCACCCCTGGTCAATGAAATGTATGTTTTTTCGTACTATAAACACACAAAACAAGTTAGTTTTCTGGAACCGATGTACAAAATTTCCAATTTTTTCACACATTGTCAATAAAACAAACGATTTTTTCTTGCCCAATCAATGAAATGTGCAATCCTTTATGTCCAATTGACAACTTTACGATTTATCCATGTCTGACCTGTGAAATTTATGACTTTTCCTATTTTGACTCACATTTTCTGTGCTTGACCAATGAAATTCATGATTTTTCTGTGCCTGATCAACAAAACTTGTGATTTTACTATTCTGAAGTGACAAAACTTTTTTTTTTTTTTTTTTTCAAACGCTTTGTCAACAAAATTTGCTATTTTTACTTGTTTGTCCAACAAAATTTTTATTTTTTCTATAAGTAATTTCAGTGAAATTGACGAAATTTAGTATTTTTTTCTTCAGCCTATGCACAAAAATTGTAATTTTTTCCAGTTATAAATTGACAAAATTCATGGGCCACATGTTAACCCATCGCAGGCTACAGGTTGTGCATCTCTTGGCATAACACATTGAATGTCACAGTGACTGACACTGAAGCTGAAAATTTTATAATGTTTAAAGTAATTATTAAGAAAGTATAATCCTGTAATAAAGAAACATTAATAAAATTTTAAAGGAATTTTAAGAATTATTTGAGACAATATGCATATTTTTAGCTTTATATCATATTACAGACTATCAGTCATCAGTGAAATATTTAAACGGTTTAAACATAAAGTTCTGTGTCAGTCACCGGTGATTGACATGGCACTTAATATGTTAAATATTGGCTATGGATTTCATTATATTAAATTAATTATAAAATCCTTAATTTTTGGCTTTTTTGTGAAAAATGTAAAATTTACACTCTTGAAATGTCTACTTTCACATTTTTAGCATATTTTAAAAGTAAGGATTTTTCATGCCCATGTTAAATTGAATTTGAAAGGATGTTAACTAAGTTTTGAACACCTAAATTCTTATTGGTGAAATTTCGCTTATTTTCAAATTACTTCTTGTGTATCCCAAAGTTGTGCAGTTATGCAAGTTTTCCATCCATAGGGTGACCTTTTAAAATTGTTTTGATTTTGTCTGGAGGACAAAAGTAATGTCTTTCCTTTTTTAGATTTATTTTTAAGATTTGTGCAATATTTTAAAAAAATCAAATTCAAAATAACTTTACTTTCTGAACATTCTACTTAAAATTTTTATTGGGTAATGAATTATATTTTCTCATAATGCAAACCCTATTTCAAAATCAAATTAGTAAATTTTTATAAAAATTGTAAAATTTCCTGTATTTTCTTTTATTTTTTTTAGGATTAAAAAATTGTAGTGTGCCATAAAAATAATTTTTTTTACTATTTTTAAAGAAATTATTAACCTGTTATGGTAATTATTGAAGGTAAAGCTATTAACAGACTGCAGTTGAACATAATTTTGATTGTACAGTAGACTCCCTTAAATCCGCAAAACCAGAAATCCACAACTCTCTAAAAATCCACACATATTTTATAGATGTAAACAATGAAACTTTCAGTTCAGATATTGGGACAAAATTTGATATTTTTAGTTTTGTATCAATTCCATACATTTTTTTATTTGTAATTTTCTTAATAATGCTCTATTCATGTTTTTGCCATGAAGGAAGAATAATATTTTTTTGAAAAAAATTTAAAATATTGCTGATATCACTGGTAATCACAATCTTCTTACCAAATATATTTATGCAATAATCAAGATTTTTTGCTTTCTAAGCCTGACTTAAATTGAAAAAAGTTCTTATTTTATGATTTTGATGTAAATTACTAATGTACTTTTATGAGGCAAGTTTTGTAGAATAATTTTGGAAAAATACATTTATTTAATCTTTATAGTGAATATTTAATCATACACTATTGATTATTAACTTGACCTTTGCTATTAGTACTTTAATCATTTTAAAAATTATCTAAATTTTTATTATTTTAATATTTTATTATATTGTAAGCATTCATTATAGTTCTGAATGCACTATTAATTGCACTCAAATTACTGTTTAAAAAACGTAAACAAAGCAATGACCAGAAATCCACAAAATTCTAAAATCCGCAAAACCTCTGGTCCCAAGCTGTGCGGATTTGAGAGAGTCTACTGTATTTGTACTATGTGCTATCTTTAAAAGAAGAAAGCATTGAGTTCATAAAAATTTTAAACTTTTAGTTTTCGACAGTCTTATACTTTTAGAAGGTCCTGAACATAATTTGATTACTTTTTTATAATGTCTCTCTGTGAGTCTTTATGTTTGTATGTGACTAAAATTTTGCAGGTGCTCTATCTCAAGAACTAATGCACAAATGTAACAAAACTTGAAATTGAGTTGTATTTTCATACAAATTGGTGCTTGCTAGGATGTAGGGAGGATTTTCAGATTATTCTTTTTATTCTAAAAAAATTCAGATCAATATTTTAAGAAAAATTAATTAATTAATACTCATTTCAAAAAAAAAAATAATTTTAATCTTCTATAATTTCATTAATATATCCTATAAATCCAGTATTTTCATTTGATACATCGCAGCTTCCCTATTTGACATAATAGCAATATACAAAAAAATATTTTTCTAAATTATTTTATTATTAATTATTCATTCCTAAAATTATATTAATCAGTCTTAATTTTAAATATAGATCATTTTCATGTAATTGCCCAGTCTTTTAATCGCATAATTCGTAATTTATGCTATCTCAAAATTTAAGATAATCTCCGTATTTTGTATGTGACGATCGCTAATTTTTCCTTTTTGAGCATTGCCATTTTCTTTCCCGATACCTCCTAGATGCTGGATATGAGTCATCGGGGCTTAGAATGTTCCACGACATTCTAGAACCATCGTTTTGGTACAAATTTCCCGCCGAAATATCAGCGTCCATCCCTTGATGACGCATGTTTGTTGTCGATGATTCCTAGCATCGGGTGATGCGAGATTCTGATTGGCTAAGCGCACGCGCGCTGCCGTGAGAGGGAGGAAGATTTTCTGATTTATTTGACACTTTGAGAGAGAGCAGCGTTAGCGAAAGACGTCCGTGGCCCGGTGCTGCCCTCTCGAGGGTTAGCGTCGGGACAGAGGAGTCTCCTTTTTTTAGGTTTATGCGACAAAAGAATGATTCTAACAACTGCCTTGCTGAGGGGCTTATTATAGATAGATTTTTTTTTGTAAAGTTTTGAGAGAGCAAGATCTTTAATTGCGAATGTTGCAGCATCGTTATTATCCTTTTTAAAAGCCCCCGCACTGTGTATTTTAATTTCATTTTTGGCATACAGTTTCCCTCCAACTCCAGCAATAAACTTTAGTTATCGTAAATTCCATATGTACACAATAGGATATACCAAAGTATTAGTGTCTATCAGTGTGACTGTGCTAGTAGTCCCTCCAGCCAATTGAGGCTACGTAAATACCGGGATCTTCAAGAGCTGTCAACGTGATCTTAGATGCGGAATTTGATCGACGTACTTCATCCTTTCTGGCGGTAATGTGTGGAGAGTCATCGCGAAAACCAACGATTCTTAGTCTCCAATTTGAAGTGTGGAGTTCTGCTATAAGTGGAAAAACCTTGCCGTCCTCGATCGTCGAAAATCTTTCTTAGTCTCCAATTTGAAGTGTGGAGTTCTGTTTTTGTTTGTTTGTTTGTTTGTTTTAGGTATTCACATGGATGAAAAAAAATTCATATTTCCCTTTTTTTTTTTTTTTTTTTTTTTTTTTTTTTTTAAATTAAGAATCCATTAAATTTAAACTTAATGATAAAGAATTAAATTCCAAAAATATTATCTCCGATCCCATGAAACGGTCGATCGGCACCAAAAATGCTATAAGTTGTATTTGGGGAAACGCTATCCCAGCAATATTTGGCAGCCAAAACTTGTGGAAACGAACAAGTCGACCCAAAACAATAATATTACCGGTAAACAACTCCTCAAATACAACCAGCAGCGAGTGAACGTAAGCGCGTCATTGCGTTGTGCCAAAAAAAGAACTGAATCATTTAATTTTGGAATATTGCTAACTCTAGGATACCTGAAATAAAAATAAAGAAAAATCACTCACCCAAGAAGCACATGGAGAAAGGAACACACTTATTTGCAGCAACATAAGATTTATTAATTATAATGATGAATATATGTTACCGTGGCCACGTACTAACTTTGAAAGAAAAAAAAACACATTATTGGATATTTGAGATGCCGAATCATCATACAGTTCTGATAAGAGGAAAGTCTCTTGTCATGTAGATTAGGTAGACAGTCCAAATTATGTGCACTTCGGGAACAGTTTAATCTATGAAGATTTTCGACGATTGAGGACGGCAAGGTTTTTCCACTTATAGCAGAACTCCACACTTCAAATTGGAGACTAAGAAAGATTTTCGACGATCAAGGACGTCAAGGTTTTTCCACTTATAGCAGAACTCCACACTTCAAATTGGAGACTAAGAATCGTTGGTTTTCGCGATGACTCTCCACACATTACCGCCAGAAAGGATGAAGTACGTCGATCAAATTCCGCATCTAAGATCACGTTGACAGCTCTTGAAGTTCCCGGTATTTACGTAGCCTCAATTGGCTGGAGGGACTACTAGCACAGTCACACTGATAGACACTAATACTTTGGTATATCCTATTGTGTACATAAGGAATTTACGATAACTAAAGTTTATTGCTGGAGTTGGAGGGAAACTGTATGCCAAAAATGAAATTAAAATACACAGTGCGGGGGCTTTTAAAAAGGATAATAACGATGCTGCAACATTCGCAATTAGAGATCTTGCTCTCTCAAAACTTTACAAAAAAAAATCTGTCTATAATAAGCCCCTCAGCAAGGCGGTTGTTAGAATCATTCTTTTGTCGCGTAAACCTAAAAAAAGGAGACTCTTCTGTCCCGACGCTAACCCTCGAGAGGGCAGCGCCGGGCCACGGACGTCTTTCGCTAACTCTGCTCTCTCTCAAAGTGTCAAATAAATCAGAAAATCTTCCTCCCTCTCACGGCAGCGCGCATGCGCTCAGCCAATCAGAATCTCGCATCACCCGACGCTAGGAATCATCGAGAACAAACATGCGTCATCAAGGGATGGACGCTGATATTTCGGCGGGAAATTTGTACCAAAACGATGGTTCTAGAATGTCGTGGAACATTCTAAGTCCCGATGACTCATGTCCAGCATCTAGGAGGTATCGGAAAAGAAAATGGCGATGCTCAAAAAGGAAAAATTAGCGATCGTCACATACAAAATACGGAGATTATCTTAAATTTTGAGATAGCATAAATTACGAATTATACGATTAAAAGACTGGGCAATTACATGAAAATGATCTATATTTAAAATTAAGACTGATTAATATAATTTTAAGAATGAATAATTAATAATAAAATAATTTAGAAAAATATTTTTTTTGTATATTGCTTTTATGTCAAATAGGGAAGCTGCGATGTATCAAATGAAAATACTGGATTTATAGGATATATTAATGAAATTATGGAAGATTAAAATTATTTTTTTTTGAAATGAGTATTAATTAATTAATTTTTCTTAAAATATTGATCTGAATTTTTTTAGAATAAAAAGAATAATCTGAAAATCCTCCCTACATCCTAGCAGTGCTGATTAGTTTTTGGTGTAAATCTCACAACATTAGTACTGCTAGGCTGCAATTTTCATGATTTCTTCTATAGCTCTATATCACAAACAAGTGCATGGATTTTTATTAAATTTTAGATCCAGTTAGACATTGACATAAGTTGTTCTTAATTAGATTTTTGTATAAAATTCCCAGCAGGTGGTGCTGCTATGCTGCATTTTTAAAGATTTTTGTAATAGCTATATCTCAAGATTTAATGCACAAATTTTTGTCAAACTTCAGATTCAGTTAAACATTGAGATTAGTTATTGCTGATTAGATTTCGGCATAAATCTTTGAGTTCTTTTCTTCTCGTGTATCTTTTATGATTGGCAGTTTCCCCCTAGTCTTTGGTTTATCACTTTTGTTTTCTCAGCATTATAACATTTTCTTCTATCAAGAGGAATATTTGCCCAATGAAGAGAATATATATAATGTCTGACAAATTTGTTATAATAACTGTTAAAATAATAAAAACAGTCATTAAAACTAAAGATATAGATTATCTAGTTTTTTACGATTGAAAAAATGAAATGAAAAGTGAAAACGGAACCTATATAATAGTCCAAGAGCCGACAATGCTAAGTCTACGAGTGAACCACTAGTGATATTAATTTTTGGCTTATGTGCCACTTCATTTCCAGCAGACATGGATCATTAGATTCCCTATGACTACTCTTCCATAATATAAAGGATTTTTTCTTGTACTTGATGACTTAGGGTTTTGTGCAGTCAGCTCTTGGACTATAAGATCACAGCCGTGTCTGTCTGTCCATTTGCCTTTCACAGCCATTTTACTCGGAAGCTCTGGAACATGGAAAGCTCAAATTGGGAGAAATAATAAAGACTATTGACCCACATATTTACGGATTATTAAACATTTGCAAATATATTTAAGAGGGTGGTGGTGGGGGGGGGGGGGGGGGGGTAATTAAGTTACTTGAAGAAAAAAAATCTTTTCTTTGTATATTGTGTGGGATATCTTATAAAAGCTTTTGTTATGCTGAACTAAAAATTCTTGTGCCCCTCCCCCACTTTGCACTTGCAGGGGGTCACTTTTCTAAATTTAACTAATGCCCCTCATGTGAAATATCATTGGAAAGCCTTATTTCCACTTATTCATATTATGCACTTATGTTGCTTCTTTACTATTTTGTCCCCTGGGAGGTTCGTTTAATGTTTTCCATTAGAGTCTTCTAATAATGGGAAAATTATAGAAATTATCTCAAATAATATAGAAAAATCAATAAATATTAATCCCATTTACTGTTCTTTTCCTTCATATTCTTTCTACTAGGGTTGCTTTTGATTCTTTTTTTTCTTTGGCTATTTTGCTGCTAATTGCCAAAAAATTCTAATTTTTGATACTCTTTGAACTCTCCTTGCAATTTTATATTTATTCAAAATTTTTTATGACCAGAGAACACAATCACATGGCTTTTCCACTATTGTGGCTCCGTTATAAACTTTTTTGGTTTGTTGTTTTTTAATTCCATCTGAAATCAGTTAGCATGTATTTGCTAAACACTGCTTTATAAGCATGTAAAAACAACGATTTTAATAGTCAATTGTAGAACATCTGGATTGTAGATTCTCGAAACCAATCTATATTAGATTGTTTTTCTTATGATTACAGTTACTCTCGATTGGTAAGTTTTTGAGGACTGCCCATCACTAAGTCTAAGGATACTGGAAGAAATGTGAGTTTTGTCAATTAATCTTGGGAAAAAATAGGCTAATTTCGGAAAAAGTTCATAAAAAAAATGCTAATTTCATCGAAGGATCGCAAAAAAATCCTTATTTTTGCCAAAGGATCAAGGAAAAAACTTTGAATTTTTGCAAGTCAGAATGCAAAAAAGTCAGAATTTCATCAAAGTGTTGCAGAAAAAATGCATTTTTAGTACCAAGAGGAAATTACCCCTCCATTCCGCACTCTTATCTGTAACTTTTCAGAAAATATATTATAAATTTTAGAATTTTTTAAACTCAGATTCACCTCTGGGTGTACTTTCTAACCCTTCCCCTCAAATAAAATTTTGTATCCTTTTCTCCAATAAACTCTTGAAATGGAATGTGTCATAGAAAGCAGTGCCAGAGGTGGTCTAAGAGAAATTTTTACTGCTATGTTTTCTGGTTGGTGCCGTACTTGATAACTTTCATTTCAGAAGAACCAAGCTATAACTGAACCTTATTTTCTGGATAACTTTCTTTCTGATTTCACTAAATCATTATATTCTTTATTCAGTGATTTGAGCAGAAGCATAAATTCTGAAAATAAGGTGTGGACATTCATAAAATCCTTTCAGTTATTGTGGATAAATTTTTTTCTTTACCTTATTTAAAGTAAGTATGTGACTGTTTTGGCTACCATTTTCGAACAAATGCTACTATTTTCTGCAATGTAGGCCACTAAAACTATTATTTTCAGCATCGCTTGGCACTGGCAACCCAGTTTAACTTACAATAATTTGAATTATGTCCATTAAATGTATGAAATGTACATAATAATAATGTATTTATTTGTTCTGTTACAGGTCAGCAAAACTGGTGCAGAGGGAATGGTATTAGATGAAGCAAAAAATATTAATAAATCATTATCTGCCTTAGGAAATGTGATATCAGCCCTTGCTGATGGAAATGTAAATAAGTTTCCTTTTTTATTTTACTATTTTAATTTATTATTTTCTATTCAGTAATGTGTAATTTTTTATCTAATTAATTTATCTCCTCCGTAAAAAAAAAAAAAAAAAAAAAAATGCAGCTAAAAAGGTATTTTATTTGTCTTACAAAGATTTCATTGGAAAATTGATTGTTCTGCTTAGTGAGTTCAAATATGTTTAGCTATATTTGCTGTATTAAAACACATTTTTAATGAATAAAAAATTATTTAAAAAAAAATACTTTAGAATATAATAGCTATTATATAATCGTTTTTTATATTTCATATGTATTCAAAAGCTCAGTTCTCTGATATTGTCAACCTCCAGAAACTTTCTTTAACCACTGCTGTAAAATCTAAATAAATACTTTTTTAAAATGGTACATGATAATAAAAACTTTTCTCATATCATATAAAAAACTGGTGGACAAGAGAGAAAATTAGAGCTCTATCTAAAAAATATTATAGTAAAAACTGGCAAATATTTTCAATGTAAAAATGTGCGTAAGAAAGAAATGGAATTAGATGACCCGTAAAGCTCAAGATATTACCCAAATTTTTGTTGCCTGAAAATGTGGATTGAGCTTTACTTGTGCATTAAAATCAATCGGGGGGGGGAAAAAGAGGCATTTTTAACTCTTCTATATAGTCCAAGAGCCGACAGAACAAAACCTATGTTATTGAGCACAAATGATTTAGCTGTTCTTAATACCAAAAGAAATTTTAAGGAAAATGGAATTTCAAATAAAGAAGAAATAATATCTTTACTTGTTCTAACAGCTAAATCTATTTTCCATTGGTTCACAGAAGTCTCTATTAGTACACAAAAATAATCATATGAAATGAACATAAAAATTAACGTGAAATCAATAGTCCAAGAGCCGACAGCACAAAAACCTATGTTATCGAGCACAAGAAAAAAAATCTTTATTTTATGGAAGAGTAGTAATAGGGGAATCTAATGATTTATATCTGCCAGAAGTGAAGTGATGCATAAGCCAAAAATTAATACCACTAGTGACTCATGCATAGGTTTATCATTGTTTTCCTGCTCTCAGTTTTCTATGTTTTCATACCTTTGATTGTACAGCAAACACAATGTTAAATCTACGAATAAACACTAGTGGTATTAATTTTTGGTTTATGCACCGCCTCTCTTCTGGCACACATGAACCATTAGATTCCCCTATTATTACTCTTCCATAAAATATATATATATTTTTTTTCTTTTGCTCGATAACAGGTTTTTGTGCTGTCAGTGCTTGGATTAATATTCCAATTTAAAAATTTGAGTTCATAATGAGAGGTTATAGGCTGATGTAATGAAGTATGAGAACATTCCACTCAGTACAAAATGTAGACACAGTTTTATTCCAAGGGTTTTGGTAAGTGGAAGATCAAAGCTCCAAGTAAATCCAAAACCTTAAATATATACGATTCAACTATAAACTAAATATTTGTGTTCAGAAATATTTATCTACATCAGTTCCTCAACAACTTACTTATATTAACATATACTTTAATTATTACTTCATAGTTTATGTTCGTTTAGCATTATGGAGCTTAGCTGATTTGAGACAACATAACTGTACATTATATTAACTATTTTGCTCAGTAATAAGTTTGAGTAGATCAGGGGTGCAAAAATTTCTTGAAAATCTAGGAGCCAGCTTAAAAATCTAGGAGCCAGTTACTATCGATATGATAACAAATTTATAAAACAAAATTCGGTATAAATTAATAATGGTAAACACAAATTACTCCTTTTAATTAAATTTAATTGACAGATGATATAAATTTTTCTTGTATAAAATAGTAAAATTATACAAAATACAGATATAAAAAAAATTGGAAGTGCTGATAAAAAAAAACTGGAATATAATAATTGTCACTGATAATGAAAAATAATTTAAAAAGAAATTTCCTAAGGGTGTCAATTACTGGCACATCTAACCTATAAATCAATGTAATATAGCTTATTGTTTGTCCTCATTTGCAGCTAAATTTTTATGAGATTTATGGCCACTCAGATACCTTGTTGTTTTTGATGAAAAGTACCAGCGTTCAACTGCTTTTTTTGGGTCAAATGCTTCTACAGAAGGCTCATTTAAATTTATTAATAGTAAATCATTCAAATTTCCAGACGTTAATGTAGAGCGAAACTTATTCTTGATGAAATTCATAGTACTGAATCCTCGCTCTCAGGATGCACTTGCCACAGGTATCAGACACAATTTGCATTAATTTTGATAAATGTGGAAATTTTGAATCATTTTTCATAGACTTGATCAAAAGTTCACTAAATTTCATATCTCTACACTTTATTACACCTTAAATTCGTACCATTCATCAAGAACAAGACTTTCAGCTGTTTCCAAATCAATATTCGATGAGATAAAATATTTTTGGAAATGATTTATTAATAATTTCTTTTGTTCCAAAATTTTGAAGTTCTTTTCCATTGGGCCAGGTAAATGTATCGATTATTTTGGTGCACATTTCTATACTATTTTCATCAATAGTGAACCTCTGGTTGATATATTTTGAGGCATCATCAATAAGTTTTTTTTTAGTATTTTCTATCTGAACTTTAGTTGACTCACAAAATCCAGATAGTTCTATTTCTTTAATTTTGCCTTCAAGGGATGTATTTTTGACAAATATGTCTTCATAATGTCCAGGTACGGTTGATAATATACTTAAATCTTCAACAGTTTTCTTAACAAATGACTCAATGCTTGAAATGACAATGTCTTCTTTCTGGAAAATGAGACAGTTTTTTTACAATTATTGAAAAATCTAACAAAAAATGTGTCATTTGGATAAAATTAAAACATTTCAAGTGCTTCAACAGACCTTTAGCTTCTGCAGAAGCATTGCCCTTTTCATTAGCAGCAATTGTTTCCAGGTGAATTATGATTGATTTCCAATCCCTGACAAGAGCAGTTAAAGCACCTACTTTGCTGGCAACCCATCTAACATTATGGAGATATTGAAGTTTCAAAATCTCTTCCTCTAAAACTGCTGAAATCTTTTTCAGTTCTCCCATTCGTTTACTTGACGGATTATAAAATTTATATAGTTTTTTTAGCACACAATTGATTACATCAATACTTTTTATGTCTTTTACGACATCTAGAATACTTAAATGCAACCTATGTGCAACACAATGAATCCCAAATAAATGGTTAAGATTTTGTCTAACTTTTTGGACAAATCCATTTTCAACTCCAATCATAGTTGCAGCTCCATCTGTTCCAATTCCGATAAGCTGATTGTTATACAGTAGTTCTGCAATATCAAGATTATTTAATTCATCTTTGACAATTTCAAAGTATCCATCAGCAGTTGCTGAATCTAGAGGAATGATAGATAAAAATTTGTCTTGCACCGCATAATTTTTAACGTATCGAAGATACAGCAGTTTCCCTCAGAGGGTTTCAGGGGGGCACTCTGCCCCTCCTGCCCTTTAGTTTAAAAAATAGCGCCCCTCTTGCCCCTCATCCAAAAACTAGCGCCCTTCTTGCCCCACATTTGAAAAAACGCAGCCTTCCCGTGATGATCCGAACTCGTGATAGCCCGTAAATTACGCAAAAAATCGGCGACAGAACGCAAAAAATAGCTTCATACGCATCCCGTGGGGCAGGTAATTTCGTCCAAAGTAACTGGAATTTTTTACAGTAATAACTCCTGATCAAGCGGTAATACCAAGCTCAGCCATTCCTTCATTGAGCAAGATATTAGCTTGAATTACATCATTATCGCTCAAAAAATCGCAAGTTTCGTTGAAAATCGCGAAATAACGACTAATTTCCGACAAAATTCACAAAAGAATGGCTAATTTCGTCACAAAATTTCACAAAACGGCAGATTTCCTCAAAAGATCGTGGAAAAACGACAATTAAAAAAAAAAAAAAAAAAAAAAAAAAAAAAAAAAAAAAAAAACTCAATAATACGGAAAATTTTGTCAAATGAGTCACAAAAAAAGGCAACTTTCGTTAAAAAAATAGCAATAAATCAGCAGATTTCATCATAAGATTTGCAAAAAAAGGCAAATGTCCAAAAATCGCAATAAAACAGAAAATTCTGTGAAAAATTTCTTTTTTGCGATATTTTTAAGAGATTTGTCGTTTTTTTGTGATTTTTTTTTAGCAAAATATACCGTTTTTGCGATCTTTTAACAAAAACTGCAGTTTTTGAGATCTTAAAAAAAAAATTTACCTTTTTTTCAATTTTTTGATGAAATTTCTGTTTTTTTTCACAATTTTTTGAACCGCTAGATTCTAGATTCAACTTTATAAAAGTGCTCTTAAAAATGAAAAAGTGCCCTGAAAATGTAAAAAATGCCCTGAAAATGTAAAAAGTGCCCTGAAAATCTAAAAAGTGCTGTTTTCAGAACAGTAGCACCCTGCCCTTTTTTAAACCTGGGGGAAACTCTGATACAGCAAAATATTTTCAACGCTACCTTTGTCAGTTGAGGCATCTAGCAAAAGGCTAATATATTTCTTATTTTTTATTTCAGAAATAATTTCTTTTTGAATAACTTCTGCAATGTGGGAAACAAATAATGCACATTGTGTTCGATTATTATACTCTGTTCTCATTTCTACACCCAATTTTTTTACCAATTCTAGGATGCTTTCAATGTCTGAAAATGGCTTATTACTTTTGGCAATATAATATGCACAGATGAAAAAGTTTTTCAGGTGGTTTAGCATATTTTCATCACACTTATTCAAACATGTTGCAAAAGGCGTCGTTTCTGGCGAATTTAAAGCTTTTTCAGCATCTGCGCATTTTTGATGTTGGAACGATTTATCGTGTTTCTTGAAAGTTTTCAAATTGAAGGGAACACTACATCCACTTACAACTTTTGAATTGCAATCGACGATATCAGGAAATAAATTACAAGTTCTGCATTTGGCTATACCAGTATTCGCATCATACTCCAGCCAAGGTAGTATGTTGCACCATTCTTCTTTAAACTTTCGTTTCTGCACATAAGTGATACATCCACATTTTTCGATGAAAATGGAAAATTTTCCAAATTTTTTGTCGGCACTTAATTTTTTTGCAGCGTATCGCTATTTTCCGATATTACCTTTTCTGGAACCGAATCCGTTTATCAAATCTATCACTTGAAAAAAAATTGGTTAAACGCATTTGTTTAACAATTTTAGCTGCATTACTTGTTGATTCTCCTGAACGCTTCATTTTCTATCAATAATACGAAACATGCAGCACATGGTTTTATCGGTAAGCATCCAAACATGCCTGTGTTCTGGAGAATAACACCCGAATGGAGTTGCACATGCGCATTACTACGTTCAACATACGAACAGCGCACAGCTTCAACTTATTTCCCCTGCAAAACTATCAGCAGAGCGAAGCAAGCCTCTATCTGACCAATCATGGCAGAAGCCGTGTTGTTGGTAAATAATGTTATGCAATCCTCCAGATAGCGATTTGCAGTGTCTTAATTTTCCCAACATTTCTGTAAATATCGGTGCAATTCAGTAGAAGAGAACTTCTTTTTTTTTTTTTTTTTTTCCACATGGGGGGGGGGGGAGGGGGAACCCCATAACTATTTAAGATTATAAATACGAATTTTTTTTCTGTCGGAAATATCTAGGCGCCAGTGTTGAAAATTTAGTCGCCCGGGCGACCTGGCGCCCGGTATTTTTGCACCCCTGGAGTAGATAATAGTATGATTCTGAATATAATCCTAGAGTAAAGCTCAGTCCACATTTTCAGCTTAGCTGATTTGAGACAATATAACAATATATTCTATTGACTACTTTGCTCAGTAATAATTTTGAGTGGGTAATAGTATAATCCTGAATATAAGGCACCAGTAAAGCTCAGTCCACATTTTCAGATAACAAAAATTTGGGTAATTTCTGGAGCTTTTAGATCATCTGATTCCATTTCCTTTCTATGCACATTTTTACATTGAAAATATTTGCCAATTTTTAGTATGAAATTTTTTAGATCAAGTTCCACTTTTCTCTCTGGTTCCACAAGTTTTTTATATGATTTCATAACTTTTTCAGGTCCTTTCAAGAACTTTATTAATCAACTTCAACTGACAAATCTAAATTAACATTAGTATTAGTTTAAAGGTATTAGTAGACATATTAGTTTGGAGAAATACTGGAATAGCGTCAAGTTGGTGTCACATTTGGTGAGTAATTTTGGTCGCCAGATTTGGCTATATATTGCTAAGTTGACGACAAAATTGGTATCAGAACCACCCCTTTCCTGATGATAGTCTCCCTACACTTCCGCGGTGTCTACGGAGATTTTCTTTTGACTATAGATATCTACACAGATTTTCATTGCTTGATTTCCAAATTGTTATTTTTTTATACATAGGTTTTTTTTTCTAAATTATTTCTTTTTAATTGAAATTTTTGTATTATAATAACTGTTTTGACTTTGAAAACATTCAAATAAAAGTTTGATGTTGTTTTAACATATTTTAAGTTACAGTTTACATATATCTTTATGAAAAATATGTATTTTCTGTTTTAAATGACATCAGTTCAAAAATGCAAAAATATATCAGAAGAATCTTAAGTTTTCTTGACCTATTAAAAATAAAACATGTGTTATTATTTCTTTTTAAAATTATTATACTGTATTTTAGTTGGTGGCAAATCAAAAGAAATAATTGAATTAGCAATTAAAAAGGGGAAATTTCTATAATGTTACATTATAGAAGGTATAGCGCTATATAAATTTTAAATGGGTGCCATTTCCTTAATATTGATATTTTTTGACAGGATTTTCGAAAGGCACATACCTAAATTAAAAGCTTTCAAACAAGCTATTACATGATGCTGTATGTTTCCTGGTTTGTGTTACAATTGAGTTGTCTTTTTTTTCTTGTTTCATGAAAAAAAAAAAAAAAAAAAAAAAAGTGACAAAACAGGGGTTCTGAACCTCCATAACTAATCGGTGGATCAAAATGAATTTTGGTAAACTTTGAGTTCTAGAGTAGGACACTTTGACTTTGAATTGTGTCACAATCCAATGATTGGGTCCAAAGTTATTAAGAAGCAAACTTTGGACTTTAACATTAGAGATGCATATGAGCTCTACTATACAGCACTATCATTCTGTATGATATAAAAATAAAATTAGCAGTACCCTTTGAGTTAAGAAATCTGTCTTTATTTTATACTCACACACATTGTGCACTGGGTTTGACCTGACTTTTGCCCCTTTAAACCTGAAAATAACTACTCACATGTCTGCAGGGGTGATTAAACTTTGCAACATGGTAATGAAAAATTTTGTCAGACTAGCCAAATTACTTGGCTTTTATTTTTAGCTCACAGGCTATCATAGCCGGAGAGCTTATGTGCCCACCCGTTCTGTATGAATGTATGTATGTATGTTCGTTTGTACGTGCATAATGCGATAACTCATGATAAAAATATCCAATCCACTTGAAATTTTGTATATAGGTATATCCTGATAAGGTGCTTCCCTGATTAGTTTTTGGTATTCATTCGATATGTATAAGAGGGGGAACAGGGGGCTCATGCCCCTCCCCTTAATTGATATAAATGGGTTTTTCATGTAGAATTAAGTTTTTGTTCAAAATTTAGATATAGGATCATTCTGATGAGGCGATTCCGTGGCTGTTATTAGGTGTTCATTGAATAAGTATAAATAGGGGGAACGGGGGTTCTAATGCTCCCCCCCCCCTAATTTATATAAATGGGTTTTTCAAGCAGAATTGTCAGATTTCGTTCAAATCCTTGAATAGTTTTGGAAATTTAATGGTTAAGTATAAAAGAGAGGGATAACTCCCCTTAAATTATATAAATGCTAAATGGTTTTTATTAAGAATTATCCGATTTGCTCTGAATTTTGGATATAGATTTTTTTTTATATAATAAAGCATGTCCTTGATAGTTTAGGAGGTTAAATGATTAAGTATAAAAAAGGGGAAAGGGAAGAGCTGTTTCCCCTTCTTAATTTTTTTCGAACGGAATTAACCCTTGAAAATATAAGGCTGTAATGTACAATTAGTATGCGTAACCTGTGAGCTCAATGCCATCAGTTTAACTGGGCAATATTCTTTTTATTTAATTTAATATTTTTTCATGGTTGTTAGATTTAAATAAAAACAATTTTAAATAAGATCCATAAGTAGCATTTTTAATTTTCAAATGCCTCTTATGTAGATTTGACCTATCAGTGATGTATTCATATTGACTAGTAAAAAGCCAAGGGCTGGAGAATGTGGAAAAAATTTTACCAGCCACCAAAGTACAACAAACAGTTGAAAATTCTTATGATAATATTTAGGCAATTGCAAAAACTGTTGATTACTATTGCTACAATGCATTTTCATAATCTTTTCTATAAAATTAAGAAATACATACAAGTGAAGAATACAACTTAATATAATGTTTACACCACAATAATTTAAAAAGTTATAAAATTAGCAAATTAGTAAAAAATAACCGACATGTCTGTCTCTATTGATTGCAGTTATCAGAGACGACTGAAAAATACATTTACCCATGTCAGAAAATTCATTCACTTGCCATTGGTGTGTAAAATCAAGTATTTCTCCACCCCTGTCCTGTCCTTGGCAACTAAAGGAAAGTCACTATCAGTGATAAAACTGGCAACTAAATAAATCTCTTGGCCAGTTGCTAGTAGCCAAAATTTTTCTATCTTCTTTTAGTTTCCACTTTGTGATTACAAAATTATTTGTTCAATTATGTTATACAAAATAAGGCTAAGAATGGATTTTAGATCATAAAGTTTAGATTTTTTATGTTGCTTTTGAAGGATATATGAGTGGGCAATGAAAATTAAAAATGTGTTCTCATTTTGTATTTTCTTTTTTTTCTTTTTTCCTTTATAAAATTTAACTTTCATGACTATATTTTGATTGTAAGTATTCAGATTTAAAGTACTTGGTTGAAGTACATAAATCATTTTCATAATAACAATCAGAAAATATTTTTAATGCATGTTTTCAATGTATCATCAGATTACACATGGAACTAGTAAAAAAAAGTCTTGTTGTAAGCTTTTGTCATACTGGGTTGTAATCCTTATATACTTGTTTTCATTTTAGAAAAGTCATATACCTTATCGAGATAGCAAATTGACGCGCATACTACAAGAGAGTTTAGGGGGTAATTCTCGTACAACTATTATCATTTGTTGTTCTCCAGCATCTTACAATGAAGCTGAAACCAAGTCAACTCTTGAATTTGGCAGGAGGTAAATTGAAAAATTATCCAATTTCATAAGTATTGTTAATAAAAGAATTATTAATTATTTATTAAATATCTAGAATCAGCACTATTGAAAATGTTACATATAAAACCATCATTTGTAAAAATGAAAAATGAATTAGAAGGAATATTTGGAATTTTCAGAACTATAGAAACTTGTCAGAACCCAAATATTATAGAATTACAAATAAAGTGTGTAGTTTCATCTTTGCATCAGCCATGAAAAGCAAAATAATATGAATTTGGGATTACCATCATACATAAAACCAGAATAAAATGGAGAGAAAAAAAAATTATTAAAATGGATAGATAAGGAAAAAACTTATGAGGCACTGATGTTTTAGATATGTAAAAAGAGGATAAAAATGTAAACAGAAGGGAAAAAATAATGAAAATTTTAATTAATTTAATTTAATTTGACAATACTAACCTAAACTCAATATCTTAATGTAAGATAAAAGAAGAAATAAAATAGATAATTAATGTATGCATTTTATACACTTAGAAATAATATTTTAAGTATTATCCAAATTGTTGAAAGTTAAATTCAAGTTAATCTTTAACATTATTTGTTAAATTATATTTAATTTATACAACATATTATATATAATATTATAAATTTAATTAATATAACTATGCAGTTATTCATACATATATGTTAATTCATCATCCAGTATAAAATGTAATATTGGAATTTAGCAAATGCCTCACCCCCTCAGTTTTTTTTTTTTTTTTTTTTTTAAATAATAATTAACCATTGCATATTATCAGCAGGACAACACCACCCTCCCCTGTACTCTAGCATCTACCCATCCAGCCATTCTTATAAATGTATATTTTTTGTTCATTTTTAATTTTTTATATTTTTGTGTTTCAATAATTTTTTATACATTTTTTACACAATGTGTTAAATATTTTTAAGATCATGTAATTATTAATTGTATAAGAAAGAATATATGAATTTATTAGGAAAACTATTATTTAATGCATCATAAATTAGCTTTTTAATATTTGTGTTTATAAGATGAGAAACATATTTATATTTCTTAAAATTAGTAATAATTTAAAAAAATCTCTTTAGAGCTAAAACTATCAAGAACACCGTAATTGTAAATGAAGAACTTACAGCTGAAGAGTGGAAAAGAAGATGGGAAAAAGAAAAGGAGAAGGTAGCAAAATTAAAGAATCAACTGTCTCGAGCTGAAGCAGAGTTAAATCGCTGGAGAAATGGTAAAACTTATTCTATTACATATGGGGAAAAAAAGAGGATGGATTAATTAATTATTAAAGAAATTATGATTGAAAGATAATTTTGAATAATTGATTCAGCATTTGAAGTTCTGAGTACATTGTCTTATAAAAAACAAATACATAATAACTCTTGAAAAAATAATTGTAAAACTTCATGTTAGAAATCATGAGAGAAAAAGCAAGTATTTCAATAACTTCATCTAACTATAGATTCCAGTAAAAATAAATTGTATAAATAAGAATCAGTGTCAATATGCTAATATAATTTAAGATCATAAATAACTATCATAATTACTAATTTATTATTATTAGGATGAGCGAAGCGAATCCTCTACTAGGCCACTCAAATTACAATTTGTCGTACACTTTACAAAAAAACTATTCAATATTTTGACTTCAAATTAAACACAAAAATAAAATATGATCTGTAGATTTGCAGAATATAATTTTTTTTACAGTAAAACGTTAAAAAAATATTATTTTAATTAATTTATTTTACACGCATTTCCAATACGGACGCATTTCAGCAAATAAATAAAAAATGAAACGCGTATATTTTCTGAAAAAAAATATAAATCATTGAGTAAGTAATTATAGATAGAATCATGATTAATTTAATAAATAAAATATGTTTTCATTATTCAGAAAAATCGAACACTTTACAAAAAAACTATTCAATATTTTGACTTCAAATTAAACACAAAAATAAAATATGATCTGTAGATTTGCAGAATAGAATTTTTTTTACAGTAAAACGTTAAAAAAATATTATTTTAATTAATTTATTTTACATGCATTTCCAATACGGACGCATTTCAGCAAATAAATAAAAAATGAAACGCGTATATTTTCAGAAAAAAAATATAAATCATTGAGTAAGTAATTATAGATAGAATCATGATTAATTTAATAAATAAAATATGTTTTCATTATCCAGAAAAATCGTTTGCACAGATGACACTTAAACATTTTAAAAGAATTGTATTATAGATCTTCTTTTTTTTTTTTTTTTTTTGTAAAGTGGCAACAAAAGAATTGTAAACAAATAAAATTAATTGTTAAATTTGTTATATAAATGAAAAATTAAAAGAATTGCGTGAACTTGTTGCCTCGATTCAAGCTCTTTATAAATGTACTAAAGGAAAAGTTGGCCGATTCCGAAATGACAAATGGACTTCAACTATTTCTTACTTTATCATTTGTATCGAAAGTAATGTTTTGTTCTTATTTGTGGACCGAAAAGGGTTTAGTGAACGGGACTTTAGGCTTTGTTGCACGTATTAAAGAAAATCAAAAGCCACCAGACCAGATATCGCGAATAATCATGGATAAATTTGAATACTACAGTAATTTAACTTATAAGAATTGGTGCGTACCAATTCCCCCAATAATTGAATTCTGGAAAAATGGAAGCATAAATTGCTTAAGGAAAGAGTTTCTTCTGCAGTTAGCTTTTGCTGTTACAATTCATAAATCCCAAGGTTTAACATTAGATGAAGCAGTTGTAGCTATTGAGGATATATAGGCACCAGTTGGCTTAAAAACGTAAGTAACGTTGTCAAGAGTGAAAATCCTTCAAAATTAAGCATTCAATAGAAATTTTCCTTACGAAAAATTCTACAATATCAAAAATTCTCATGCATTAACATGTATAAAAACGAAGAAATTAGAATAAAAAGTTTTACAGTTAAAAATTCATAGTATCGACGAGAGCAGATTTCAAATGTTTTTCCAGAAAATAGGATTTTGAAGAAGTAAATTTCTTCAAGCTTTCTTCAAATATATTATTCTAAAATAGCTATAAAAGATTTTTTGATGTTAATTACAAAGATTGTAAACATGCATATTTCAAACAAATTTAAAAAACACCAGTGGCTACTAGAAATTGTAAAAAAATCTTTAAAAGAATTTTTAGTTGAAAATTTAAAAAATATTTTGTAAAAGTTTGCTTCGAAAATATTTTTTAATGCCAGTCTTACATCATAAATATAAAAAATTCTAGGAAATTGATAGTTATTTGGCTGAAATTACATTTGTAGAATTAAAATGCGCCAAAACGTAAAATAACGTTTTTGTTTAATAAAGATGCAAAAATAATATTAAAAAATATTGTTACTTTCAAATATGTGCTTTATAAAATAATGCTTCGCGAATCCAAACAAAGCACGGCTTTTGCTAGTTATTTATCAAACATAACTTTATATGTTATTTAGTATGTTTTGTAATATTTATTCAAAAATGCGACTCTCAAGTTAAAATATTACCATATTGTCGGGTGTATAGTCCGCGGCTTATACAAGAAATAAAAAAGAATACTGCCCAGTTAAACTGATGGCATTGAGCTCACAGGCTACAAATACTAATTGTACATTAAAGCCTTATATTTTCAAGGGTTAATTCCGTTAAAAAATTAAGAAAGGGAAACAGCTCTCTTCTTTCCTCTTTTTTTATACTTAATCATTGAACCTCCTATACTATCAAAGACATGCTTTATCATATAAAAAATCTATATCCAAAATTCAGAGCAAATTAGATAATTCTTAATAAAAACCCATTTAGCATTTATATAATTTAAAAGGAGTTATCCCCCTCTTTTATACTTAACCATTAAACTTCCAAAACTATTCAGAGATTTGAACGAAATCTGAAAATTCTGCTTGAAAAACCCATTTATATAAATTAAGGGGGGGGGCATTAGAACCCCTGTTCCCCCTATTTATACTTATACAATGAACACCTAATAACAGTCACTGAATCGCCTCATCTGAATGATCCTAATCTAAATTTTGAACGAAAACTTAATTCTGCATGAAAATCCCATTTATATCAACTAACGGGGGGGGGGGATTAGAACCCCTGTTCCCCCTATTTATACTTATTCAATGAACACCTAATAACAGTCATGGAATCGTCTCATCAGAATGATCCTAATCTAAATTTTGAACGAAAACTTAATTCTACATGAAAATCCCATTTATATCAACTAACGGGGGGGGGGGGATTAGAGCCCCTGTTCCCCCTATTTATACTTATTCAATAAACACCTAATAACAGTCACGGAATCGCCTTATCAGAATGATCCTAATCTAAATTTTGAACGAAAACTTAATTCTGCATGAAAATCCCATTTATATCAACTAACGGGGGGGGGGGATTAGAACCCCTGTTCCCCCTATTTATACTTATTCAATGAACACCTTATAACAGTCACGGAATCGTCTCATCAGAATGAACCTAATCTAAATTTTGAACGAAAACTTAATTCTGCATGAAAATCCCATTTATATCAACTAACGGGGGGGGGGGGGGGGATTAGAACCCCTGTTCCCCCTATTTATACTTATTCAATGAACACCTAATAACAGTCACGGAATCGTCTCATCAGAATGATCCTAATCTAAATTTTGAACAACTAACGGGGGGGGGGGGGGCATTAGAGCCCCTGTTCCCCCTATTTATACTTATTCAATGAACACCTAATAACAGTCACGGAATCGCCTTATCAGAATTATCCTAATCTAAATTTTAAACGAAAACTTAATTATGCATGAAAATCCCATTTATATCAACTAATGGGGGGGGGGGGGCATTAGAACCCCTGTTCCCCCTATTTATACTTATTCAATGAACACCTAATAACGGTCACGGAATCGCCTCATCAGAATGATCCTAATCTAAATTTTGAACGAAAACTTAATTCTGCATGAAAATCCCATTTCTATAAATTAAGGGGGGGGGGCATTAGAACCCCTGTCCCCCTATTTATACTTATTCAATGAACACCTAATAACAGTCACGGAATCGCCTCATCAGAATGATCCTAATCTAAATTTTGAACGAAAACTTAATTCTGCATGAAAATCCCATTTATATCAACTAACGGGGGGCATGAGCCCCCCGTTCCCCCTCTTATACATATCGAATGAACTCCAAAAACTAATCAGGGAAGCGCCTTGTCAGGATATACCTACATACAAAATTTCAAGTGGATCCGATATTTTTATCATGAGTTATCGCGTTACGCACATACGCACATACATACAGAACGGACGGGCACATAAGCTCTCAGGCTATGATAGCCTGTGAGCTAAAAAACCTTCGAAAAAGCCACTGCAGCTTATACATGGGGCGGGTTATACAAAGATTTTTTTTTTTTTATTGGAAAGCGTGATATTTTTTCTACAATTTTTAAACCTCAAAAAATTTTAAAACATTGAAATTTGTAAATTTATTTCGCTATGCCGTGAAATATAGTGTTTTCTCTCATGTTTGTAAAATCTTTTATTGCTTAAATACAGTTATTTCTGGGTTTGGAAGAACTGTCGCAACTATTGCCAAGTATTGCACTAACCGGCAGTGAGAAATAATGACGCTCGAACGCAGTTTCTCTTGATTTGAGAGTGTAAAAACAATAGTATAACATATTACTTATTTTAAACTTATTTTTTGCTGAATAAGTCGTTTTAGCATTAACTGTAATCAATTTTTTAGTAGATATGTGTCATTTGTTGAGGAACGATTCAAGTCTGTAAAAAAAAAAAATCTGTCCTTTTCGGAACGATTCTGAAAAGGAATGAAATCGCGGAATTGGTCCTTTTTTGGAAATGTTCCCTAAAGGTTCGAATCCTCGGAATCGATCCGAAACTTCGAAAAGGCCAAAATCCTCGGTCTCGTTCCGAAATGAAATAACTCAGAAAAGGAAGGATTTCTCGGAATCGTTCTGAAAAAGAACAACTCCTCTGAATTGTTCCGAAATGACATAAATCACATACTTTTTTTTGTTCTTTGCAACAAGGCAGGGTAGATTATGTTTTTGAGAAATAAACTAAAAATGATCTTAAACTCAGAATTGTCAAGGTAGGAAATGTTCCAGATTTCGGATTTTGTACTCTACATACACAAAGGGGTGCTGCAGCACCGATTCGCTAGCAAACTATTTTTTGATATTTTATTCATAGATTTTTTTTAAGGTCTCGCAGATATGTCGACACCCTCCTCCCCCCCCCTTGAAATTCTTTTTTTGTCTAAAATTTCTTGACTTATACGCGCGTATATACTTTAATGGCTTCTAACTTTGAACCCTGATCGAAATATACATTCGTAAATGGTGTATAATCCGCAGACTATACACCGAAGCATCTCCGCGGCTTATACAAGAACTTTTTTTACTGCACTGCTCGATCTAGGAGTGCAGGCTATACACTCAAAAATACGGTAATATCAAACCCTATTAGTAGAATAACACCTAGAATTAAAACTGTATACCAGGGTTGGGTTCTTCCGGAAGAAATCTATTTCTTCTAGGACAGTGGAAGAAACTTGAAAAAAAAAAAAAAACAGAAGAAATGGAAAAAACTGGACGAAACTTAAAACCACCAGAAACCGAAACAAAAGCTTAGCGTTAAAGTATATTAATTATATAAAAGAATAAAATTATTAATTTAATTAAATTACATGAAATCTAAATTGGAAAATTTAATTATAATTTTTTTTTTTTGATAAGTGATTTTTTTAATAACAAACTTCAGTTTCAGCAGACATTTTCAGGTGATGGATTTTTACTACTCTAGTGAAAGAGGGATGTTTTTTCTTTATTAATTATGCTATTTATGTAAAAAAGAGGGGGGTAAAAAGGCCTACAAATTGTTTATTTTTCATATAAAAATAACTTATTTTAAACTGCAACACAGTAAATAAATAAATTTGTAATTATTTATACTAACATCTAGCAGGAATATCTCAATGCTGATTTTAAAAGATTAGTGTTCTAAAAATATCTATGGGTATGTCAAAATGCTTTTAAACTATCCTGAAGTGTAAGACTTGTAAAAAAAAAAAATCTTCATTTTTTGCATTCATCAAATTTAAGTTGAGAAACTGATTGCAGCATCCTACTACAAAAAAGCTTTTTTGCTATACTATGCTGCATTGACCTAAGAAAAATTAGAATTTTAATGATTATTTTTTCTTCTTTTATACTAGAATCGACTGATACAGGTTTCTAAAGCCAAAACCAATTTTCAGAAAATTTAAAATTTCAGATAAAAATGAAAACATTCAAAAAAAATTTAAGTAATTAAATTGTATATTTTAAAGCAATTAATATATACATAAATGTAAATTAATTATATGCATAGTATTTATTAATTATGCACAGTCGTTAATTATCTAAAAACTTTATTTTCATATCCAATAAAACATAATTAATTCATCAATGACACAGGAAAATTTTCTAATTATACAAATTTCATTTAATTGAAAAATATTTTAGTTTTAAGTATACACATCATTTTTCTTCTAAAAGGATTTTTGTAAATGATCATTTATTATTCTAGAACTTTCTCAAAGAATATTTGAAACTAATGCAGTTTAAATTAAAACTTTTCTATAAGATTGCTATTTCATGATTGAAAATTATAAACAATAAAGTTCATTGCAATACACTCATTAGAGCCGATACAGTTCAAATCAATAACTAATGTTGACAATTTCTGAAGGAAGAAGCAAGAATTTTGGAATACTGAGAGTTTCAGTCAAACTGAATTTTCAGCCACGTTTTTGGCAAATCTCGGAATTTGGGCCGAAAATGAAACTATATTTTTCATCAATCTCTGTTTAATACAATAATTATTAATTTAATTATTAATTAATTATTATTATTGAAACAATAATTATTATTTAATTATTAATTTAATATTATGCTTTTAATATTACAGTAATTATTGTACATTACTTCATTAATAAAATTGATGTAAATTTAAAGCTTTTATTTAAGTGGGTTTCATTCTACCATTGGTAAAGAATTCCTATTATTTACTATTGGTTTCAGAAATTTAAATAATCAAAAACATATGTTGGTTAAATTGAAATTAATAACATTTAATTAACTTTGTGTATTTTAATTTTGGATAAAATTTCTTTTCATTTAGCCAATAGTTGAAGATCTTAGATAGGGTTGTGTGCGATCTTGGCTAAAAAACTGATTTAATTATTAATTTAGTATGTATATTTAATTAAATTTGTTTAGATACTATGGATTTAATTTATACAAGATTATAGGAAGAAGGTATTAATTATATTTTACAAAATTGAAAGTATATGGTAAATTCTAGAAGAAAAACAGTTTCTTCCATTTCTTCCACTTGGAAGAAACCTTTTTCTTATGTTGTACATATAGATTTTTCTATGTAACACTGTTAATACCATTTAACCTTTAGATTATTGTATAAAACATTATTCAAATTAACTATTTCACATACTAATTTGACATACTAAATGATGTCTTCAAGCAAGAATACAGAACAATCATTTATTTTCAAAAAGGCATGGATGATAGTAGCCAGTTTCAATAGTAAATTGTCCTTATCCACTTTAACATAGTTCATATTAAAACACTTCATTTTTTAACCATTTTTTAGATATGTGCAAAACATTGTTCACAAACAGTGACAGTATATTACAGTTGAGGAAAATGTGTCATGCTATTTTGACATCACAATAAGGATAAGATGTGACTATTCCATACATGATAAATTAGCAAAAATATTTTATCTTACCACAGAGCAGGATCTCGCATATGAGTAGAAGAAATTAATCTTTCATTAGCGCTAAAGGCATTAATTTTCAACAATTATGGCATGATTTGTCATTGATATTTAAGAAAATTGGAAGAAATACGAGCCTCTCAGTCATTAATCTCCAAGATGAAATTAAGCACTGGATTAGGAGAGAACCTATTGTAGTTTGCATGATGTGATGTATTAGAATATTGATGTAGTGTAGAACATTACACCATTTCATTACCAAATTTTGGTTTATTAATTCTTTACTTTAGCGACAGTTTAGTTTATATATTTATAATTTTGTGCCAAAAGCTATCTGAACAAAATTAGCTGAGTCAACAAAAGTGCTGCTATCGTCATACAGCACTGCTGCAATCCTCTAGTCCTTTAGTCCTCCAGTCTCAAATTCCTTTCTTCCATTGAAATACAAGCGCAGATAGAGTTAAAACCCAATTAGTGCATGGATCTTGAGCCATTGCACAGGGAAAAAAGCTCTCAGCTAATCAATTATATTGAAGCTGATGCCACTAAAGGGGAAGTTGAAATATGTGTTAGCAGTTATAATAGAATCATATTTGTGATCATCATCGGATCACTAACTGGCTGAAAAAAATGTTGAACAGCATTTAAAATCACAAAAGATTTATCAAATTGGCGTCAATTTTATGAACTTTGAAAAATTATGTTAGAAATTTCCCCTCCAAATATAATCTTTTGTGATGTCTTATTAAAGTAAAAGAAAATTTTTATGAGTTTAAATGCCATAATAGTTAAAATTTAATTTTCTGTTTTAAATATAAAAAGTCTCATCATCAAACTCTGCTAATCGTTCAAAATTTTATAATAAAATAGCAACATTAATAACTTTTTAAAAGCAATATTTGTTTGGTTTTTATTTTTAAATAAAATGTTATTATAAAATGTTATCTTAATCCTGTAACTGTTTTATGAGATTTGTTTTCATTATCTTCTGCAATGCATTTTTTCATAACCTATTCATATGTTACTAGAAATATAAATAAATAAAAAATAAGTACATTTCCTCATATCAATTTATTTATAATTAATAAATAATTTATAAATATTTTAAACTTGCATCATATCATTGTTATCCTTTACCAGTTTTATTTCAACTACCCATGCTTGCATTCATCTTTATATAAATATTATTCTGTGAGATCTTTTCATTTAGTCTAAATGTTTGAAAGTTCACCATTGTTGTTATCATAAAATATCAAATTTCTTTCCATTTACCTGCCCTTGATAGCAGTTTGAACATTTGCATATATGCATAAATATTATACTCTTATTCTTTGTCATGTATTGTTTTAAAAAGACTGTGAATAATCAATGAATAATGTATGATTTCACTTTCTTTTGAAATGTTTTTATCATATTCTGTCACACACTTTATATTTCTTATGATTATAACTGTTGGCTGTAATCAGTGCACATGATCCCTTTCCTTACTTTTATTTCTACATGCATATTAATTGTTTTGCTGCATAGCTCACCAGAAAAATTTTGGAGTATACTTTAAAGAATGAGTAGTGTTTTCTGTGCTGGATTTTCAAAATTAAAATGGGATACTTATATACATTCTCTATATTATTTACTCTTTCTGTCAGTATACTCTACATTGAATATATCAAAAATGAGAAAGGCAAGTGCACTGTTTATATGTAAAATATTTTCCCTCTCTTAAATGTATTGAAGAATTGTTATTTTTTAAAAATATGTAATGATAATTTGACTTATTGAATATATCAATCAGTGGATAAAATTGCTGAATAATTTAGTGTCTTCAAATTGTTATGCTGCATAATTTGCAATAATTTTTAACATTAAAAAAATATATATCATTATATTTTTCCCAAGCTTTTCCCTGATATTTTTGCCCATTTAAATGTAAATATATGTGTTCTAAAACCAAAAAATTTTTAAAACGTTGATTTTGATTTGAAATGGACACTGTAAAATTTTAACAATTATGGATTTTTTTAAATATGGGCGATTTGTAGTTAAATGTACAGTGCAAAACCATTTATCTGGAATGGTTGGTGTCAGGTGTATTCCGGATAACTGGCTTTTTGGGTTAACTGGTTGGGCATTAAAGCAGCATCATTTTGATAAGTTTTATGGAATAAATTGGTTGTGGTATTACTTCTAATTTTAAATTAATTATTAAATTACTTGAACTAAGAATCAGATGCAAGTAAGATCAAATGTTGAGTTTGAAAGAAGGTAATCCATGGGAATTACTTGTGAACAAAAATTAATATCTATAATATACTATATATGCTTCTATTTCAAATACTAGATGCTGTTATCAAACTATACAATTGTTTCAAGTAATGTATATGTCAAAATGGCAATGTATAACACTTTTTTCAACAAAGATTCTAACATCAGTCTATTAGAAATATCATTCCAGATAACTGGTTATCCAGTTAACTGGTTTCCGGATAAATGGTTCTATACTGTATATGAATTTTTAACATGTATCATGTATATGCAGTAGACTCCCTAAAATTTGCACAGCTTGAAACCGGAGGTGGCACTCGTTTTAGAATTTTGCTGATTTTTGGTTTTGTTCTGTTTACTTTTTTAAACAGTAATATGAATGTGGTTTAACATTGGAAATTATTATGAATGCTTACAATAAATTAAATTAATTAAATATTAAAATATGTTTTTTTTTAAATTCATATTAGTAATTAAGGAAAATAATGTAAAATAATAAAAATTTTAGGAAAACATTAAAATTCTAAAAATAGTTTTATCTCTGTAGTTACTAGTGTTACTGTCATTTTTTACATAAAACATCATTTATTTATTTATTTTAGTGTATTTACATCACCACCATTCTAGTACTAAATCTGTTATTCTGCCTAAAAAATAAATAAATAAAAGTAGATGAACAAGAATTAAACTTTGAATTATTGTGAAACTAACGGGCTTTCTTTTCACGTTTTTTCATTAGAAATATTAGAATCATCAATATTAGTTAGAATTTCTCATGAAAAAATAAAAATAATTACAAGATTAAAACTGCAACTGAATTGCAAAGAAATGAATGAGATAAACAATGCAGCTTCAACAGTTATAGTTGCAGATATTGTGTAAAAGTTACTGTTTAAGAAAATAATTTACACCAGAATTGTAAAATAACAAAATTTTATCTCTTGTTGATCTAGATTTAATAAGCATGAAAGCTTGATTAATTTAAAAAATGTCTTGGGAAAAAAAATCACCACTGATATTAGGACCATGTTGTTGTTGTTTTTCAGAAATAAATTCACAATTTCTTTATAAAAAAGGCTAGAGTTCAGCCATATTAACCAGGATTGGGGTGAAAATTCTCAGTAACTAAACCATAAGTATTATTTTTTCATTAAATCACTATTACAAACGTTTTAAATCCATTTCATATTTCTTTGTTTTTGAAAGTATGTATGAAATATATTAAAATATTATTGAGAAATTTTTTTTAAACTACTTTTTATTACTAAAAGTAATTTAAAAAAAAAAAAAAAATCTCTTAAATATGTCAATAAATCCAGTTACTGATCCTACCCTATTTGAAAAAGAAATTATGATGCATAAATGATAACATTTAAGACAGATAATTTACCACTAAATGACATTACTTAACAGAATTTTACAAGAAAATGCTTACTTGAGTTAGATTTTTGCAAAAATATCAGTTACTTGTTAAGTGTCAATAGCTGAGAATTTCATCCTACATATTGAAATGTGTAAATATTATTGAAAAATTAAAAACAAATACTGAAATACAGGATAACAAACAATTCTGTTACAACACTTATGAATATTGTATAAGACCAACCATATGACAATTTTTGCAAAAGATATATTAATTTACATCAAATCAAAATAACTTAATTTTATTTAGTAATTAATCAAGTATAATTATTAAAAACTGTGGTAATTTGTTTTTTAAATTGTCACCATTGACTTCAGTGACATTTTAAATTTTGTTTTTACAACTCTAAGTTTCACAATTTATATCTGAAATGATATATGGATTTTGGGGAGATTACTGTATAAAATATGTATATTTTGAAATGCTAAGTGATAGTTTCTAGAAAAAATAAATGAAATTACATATTAGGCTGTAAATGTTTTATTATAGGTGAATCTGTTCCTCAAGATGAACAATTATTAACTAAAGATCTCGAAGCTAGTACATTATCATTAAGTGATACATCTTCTGTTACAAATATTCCTGCCGCTATACCACAAGTTTCATCAGAGCCTGTAGGTAATGATGAAAGACTTAAGTTTGAAGAAGAACGAATGAGATTATATGCACAATTGGATGAAAAAGATGATGAAATTGATCGACAGAGTCAGCTTATTGAAAAATTAAAAGAACAAATGCTGGAACAAGAAGAGGTAACCATTTTCTTGCTTGATGATTAAAAGATCATAGTTTTCATTTTGCAGAAACATACCAATCTTTCTTTTCATATTGGTTTTGATATGTCTATTTTTCTCTTAAGAAAGTGTGATTTATTGATATAGTCACAAAAGTTTAATTAGTGAAAAATTATTGTTTATTCATGTAACATTAAATAAATTCTCACATACTTCATGCTTCAGAGCCGGCTAAAATGTCTAAAAATCAGACTTCTTAAGAGTATGAATTTAGGATATTTTCCAGCAGGGACGAAGATGTCAATTTAAGAGGAACATCTAATTTAATTGACTCAATATTCTTTAATAAGTGTGATCGTGTGACCACAAGCTGTTGATTTTGAGGGATAATTGTTATTTATGATCTGTAAAATGTCAGCTAAAGAAAAGTTAATTAGTATTCACTACATAAATGTAATGTTTTTTTTTATTTAATTTACTATAATTTTTTATAACTTGAATGTAATCATGAATATAAGAGATGTAACATACAGAAGATTGATCTCTGCTAGCCAATGCAAAAATAAATAAATAAAACAAAATAAAAATAGTGAAGTGCCAGCTAGATGTTTTTAGGTGTTTTCATATAAATAACTAATATAGATACTGATTGCATTTTGAATTTGAAAATTGCCTGCTTATCTAAATTCCTCAGGATTTCACTCTTTAAAATAATGCTTTCATTAAAATGCAAACTGACATTCAAGGAGGATGTCAATGAAAAATGAAATATCATTGTCTAAAAAAAAATAATTGTTTTAAATAAATACTCTTTTCTTTCTGTTTTACATTTTGAAATATTCTTGGTATAAGCTATTTCTTTTTTTGAATAGCAAAGCATTTATCAATGCAATGCTTATCTGATTTTCATGGTGTCTGAGTTCTCAGAACTAAATAAACAAATCACAAGGAGTTGTGAACTTTTTTATCTAGTAAATCTAATAGTGGGCTTTTCTCTAGGTACCTATAACAGGGGTGATTGTGGTCTGGGTATGCCCCTAATTTCCGGATTTTTCTACCAATCCTTCTGGGTTTGTGAGATTATGTTTGGTGGAAAAAACAAATGACAAAACTTGAAAATTGAACTTAAAGTGTTATGTAAAAAAGAATCGTGAGAAAAACACGATTTTTATCAAAAAATCGCGGGATAAACGTTCTTTTTCGTCTAAAGATCGCAGGCGAACACAATTTTTTATAAGATCAAAGAGGGGGGAAAAAAGATTTTTGTCAAAAGATCGAAGGAAAAACACGATTTTCATCATATGATTGCAGGAGAAAATCCTATTCTCGTCTAAAGATCGTGAGAAAAATGCAATTTTTGTCAAAAGATCGCAAGGAAAATGTGATTTTGATCAAAAGATCAAAGAAAAAATATGATTTTTGTGAAAAGGTTAAATATTTTGTTTTTCGCCAAAAGATTGAAGTAAAAAAGGGATTTTCACCAAAAGACTGAAGAAAAAAAAAGTGATTTTTGCTTATAAAAAAAAAAAAAAAAAATGTGGTTTTTGGCAAAAAAAAGGGAAGAAAAAACACTATTTTCATCAAAAAATCGAAGGAAAAACGTAATTTTTGTCAAAAGTGGATGTGAAGACTGTGTGTGTATAATTAAAATTGAAGACACGGTGGCTTGCCTTTAGAATATTTATATCACAGAGAGGTACACACACAAACAGTCACAACAAGAAGAACACAAAATGAGAACACAGAAGTAGATGTAGTAGAACACAGATGCAATAAAGTTGCTTTTTGGGGTAATAAACCCGCTATTTAAATGACATTCGTCAATTATATGGGGAGTAGTCCCGCTATTTAAAATATAGGAACATTTGGGGATAAATCCCGCTGTTCGCTTTAGTATGTTGGGGATTAGACCCGCTGAAATAAACACGACGTGCCACAATGACAGCTAGTGCAAAACTAAACTCTCGGTCACATGACCGCAGAACTGCGGAGCTCGTTCGGCATGCGCACAAGGACCGAACATGCTCAGTAATCTTAACGGAATTATGTTTTAAAATTCTGTAAAATTTTTCAGCACCAATTAATATATGCACCTTTGCTGGCTTAAAAAATGTAGGATCTGCTAGTTTTACAGAGTTCGGTAATTTAATGTTAGAAACATTTAATTGCGTTGACGGAATTACATCCGTAATTTTAGGCACAATTAGGAAATCTATTTTTTCCGCAAAAGTTCCGTTTTCGTTGCTAATCACAGTAGAAATTTTATTTTTTACATTTTGAGTGTATCCGTTTAATCCAGTAATTGGAGCATTAATTAACCTTTTTCTTAATTTTAACATGTCTGCAGAATCTCTTGATATAAAATTACTGTTGCTGGCGGAATCTAAAACAGCTCTAAATTTTATTTTATTTCCGAAATTATCTTCGATAAAGACAAAACAAGTACTCAATAAAACCGATTTATTTTCATTGTTTACGTTATTCAAGGTTTTCAAAGAGTCATTATTTTCCAAATTGTTTGTTTCTTTTTCAGTGACACCTGCGTTAAATGCAGGGGGGCGTGAAGGGGGGATGGCGTCAGAGCAAAGTTCATTTTTTGATTTATTTTCTCTTTCTCGGTGAATGAGACTGGCATGTCGTAGTCCACAGTGAATGCAATTATACTTTGAAACGCAACAATTTACGAGATGTTTTGGACTCAAACAATTCGAACACAGTTTATTTCTCTTTACGAAATCATATCGTTCTGATACATTCATTTTTAGAAACTGAGAACATTTGTTCAAATTGTGAAAAGCGGATTTGCATAGAACACAAGTTTTCACATTCGATTTATTATTCGAATTTAGCATGAAATTTTTTGTTTTGTTTGAAGGGGGAATGTTTTTGTTAAAAGGTTTTGAAGCAGAATATCTATTTACACTTTCTAGAGTAGAACTTCTGTTTTCCAAAAATGACATTAGTTCAGCAAATTGTGGATATTCTGATTTTTTGACTGAATATTCAAATAATTTCCTGGTTTCTTTATCTACCTTTTGTAATATAATATTTATAAGGATAGCATCAGACAGATTATTTTGTTCATATTGTAATACCTTTAAGGCCCTCAAATTTTTATTTACACAATCAATAAAATTTCTCAATTCTTTAGAGGACTCGTAATGTATTTTTTCATAATTAATTATGGCTGATAAATGAGTATCAATGAGCAAACGTTGATTTTCGAACCTTTCAGTAAGTGCTGCAAACAATGAGTCAAAGGAATCGTCAGCACTTTCTAGTTGTTTTGCTTCATTTTTAAGCGATGCTCGCAAATAGAAGAGCTTTTGTGCATCATTTAGCTGTTCGTTATTGATAATTAAATTGGTAAATTGTACTTTAAAGATTGACCACTCGTCATATTTACCATTAAATGTTGGTAATGGGATTTCAGGCAATTTAACTCTAATATTATAGATATTTCTAGATTCAATATTATCAACATGAACATTTATTTCAGATTCTTTCAGATTTTTAAGAAATATATTGAGACTTACCTCAAGTTTCTCGAGACGATCTTCAAGTTCGTCTAATTCTTGTTCTACTTCAGATAGGTCTTTAATCTCGGGAATATCATAAAATTTATCCCGTATTTCAAATATCTTTGTTTGAAGCTCTGGTATTTTCCTGAGCTTTATTTCGAGCTCTGTACTTGAATAATTACTTTGTTCTTTATTGTCTCTAACGAAATTTTCTAGCTTTGTTATGGCGCCTTTTAAAGCACCTTTTGCTCTGTTAAGCTTTTCCATAGGTTTTCAGCTGACTCGTGCGATGACGGACCATCAAATGGATGTGAAGACTGTGTGTGTATAATTAAAATTGAAGACACGGTGGCTTGCCTTTAGAATATTTATATCACAGAGAGGTACACACACAAACAGTCACAACAAGAAGAACACAAAATGAGAACACAGAAGTAGATGTAGTAGAACACAGATGCAATAAAGTTGCTTTTTGGGGTAATAAACCCGCTATTTAAATGACATTCGTCAATTATATGGGAAGTAGTCCCGCTATTTAAAATATAGGAACATTTGGGGATAAATCCCGCTGTTCGCTTTAGTATGTTGGGGATTAGACCCGCTGAAATAAACACGACGTGCCACAATGACAGCTAGTGCAAAACTAAACTCTCGGTCACATGACCGCAGAACTGCGGAGCTCGTTCGGCATGCGCACAAAGACCGAACAAAAAGATTGAATGAAAAATGTGATTTTTGCCAAAAAATCGAAGGAAAAGCATGCTTTTTGCCAAAAAATCAAAGGAAAAATACGATTTTCATCGAAAGATCGCGGGAAAAAAGTTATATTCATCTAAGGATTGTGGGAAAGTAGAAATATGGCGTTTGATTGTCAAGCTGTTACAGCATCAGTGATGTAAATTGATATTGGTGTATTTTGCATTGATAATTTTCAGGATTTTTTACTTTATGTCAATTAATTTTCATGGTTTCTCTGAGTCACAATCACCCCTGCTATTAGTATTAGTACTTTCTTAAAACTTGTTATATTTTAATAAAAGTTTGGCGTACAACCTAATTTATTATTATTGCCAGTTGCTGAAAATTTGAATAAAATCTGTCAGTTAATAACGAAAAAAGCATTAAAAAAAATTATAGTAAGGAAAAGAAGAGTTTTGCTTTAGGTTCATTTTCTGTCATTATTTTTTGTTTGCTGCTCGAATAATTTTTTTTCAACAGTGCAAAACTTTGACTTATTCATGGGATCTTTTTACACTTAAAAGAATAAAATTTGCATGAGTATTCAAATGATTTGGAATTAAAAGGCATGTTCCTTTTTTTAAATAAATATCAACTTGAATTTTAAAAATTAGTAAATTGCTACAAAAACTTTAAAAATTGAAAACTTTTAAATTAAATGTAAAATTTCAAAAATGTTAGGCAGAACAAAATGTTAGTTTGAAAAATTTAAATGAATTTCTTCTACAAATATCAAAAATTACCACAAAACAACAATAAAATCGCATTGAAAATTGCTGGTGAATGTGATTAATCTTTATTGAAAGAAGGGCAAAATATGCTATATTTGAATAAGATACAGTAATAATTTTTATTATTAATATTAGTATATTTTATAAATATCAAAAAATCAACGTGAATTGGAAAATAAAATTTATTGAATAAAAGATTTATTTATTTTTAGGAAGGGGTGAAGAAGAGAATTAAAACGTGATTTAAAAAAAAAAAAAGAATTGCAGAGAACATAATTATTGTACTGGACTTGTACTTTCAGCAGACTTCAGTTTCAAATTTAAAAACATTTCCAAAAGAAAAAAAAAAAACTATAAAAATTGTATAAAAAAATTATGAAAAAATAAAACATTGCTGTATGAATTTAAATTTTATGGTAAAAAAATACAAAGTGTACAATATTTTACTAACAGTTTGAAATTAGATTACTTTTATAAATGTAAAAAAAATAATAATCACCACAAAGCACAGAAAATAACATAATTTTTAACATTTTGATGTATTTTCATAAGTGCAGCATTTCTGACAAATATTTGTTTTATTTTAATGTATTTTCAGAAGTGTGATGTTTACGGTAGATGCGGTGCATATTCCCAAAAATACAGTACATGATGAATGCTCAAATCCAGACTTATTTTCTTAATTCAATGGCGTCTTTTTAGGAGGAGAAAATCTGTTTTTATGTTTTTTAGTGCACTACGCCAAGATATCGCAACAAAACTTCATACAATATCACATGCTTAAATTTAAAATGAAGAATCTAGAGTTAAGCATTTTCTGCTAAAGTATTTATTGAAAAATAAGTTTTAGATTTTTAATATTTAAACTTAAAAAATAATGTTGCATTTACAAAAGATCACCATGTTTTTGAAAGAAAAGCTAAAAGTTAAATTATTGGAGATGAATATTACTATTCTTGCATTTAACAAATATTATTAAGTGATAAAGTTAATAATAAAAGATGAGAGAATATTGTAATTTTTATTATATTAATTTATGCAATTAAGAATTGAAATATGATAAGCTTAAAAGCTTATTTTAAGTTGTCATAGAGAAATGAATTATAATATTTAAATTATTTAGAATGGAAAATCTTACATTATATTTATTATGATGTAACAATAGTACAAATATCCAAAGAAACAATCGTAAAGGCAAGCATTCAACTAAAAAAGAGATAAACTGCAGCAGATAAATCAACTGTTTACCCCATACCTAATTTGGGATATGAAAAGAAAATATTCATTAAATGTTGACAAATGCTAAAAACATAATATAAAAACATTTTATAGTGTCTTCTGTGACAAGAGTCCCTTGGTTTAAGTTAAAAGTTTGGCAGAAAAGTTTCTTCCTTCATAATTTACATTAGAAAATGAAAAGATGCAGGGGATTTTTGTCGATTGAAACTTTTATGTGTAATAGCACTTTTAATCTCTCTATATTTTGAATCTACTGAAAGTTGCCTTAAAGTTAGTCAACTTTGCTCAAAAATAGCACCCTAGAATTCAGTTTTACCTGTTGTAAATTGAAACTTTGTGCTATTGTGTGATTTCTGTTTTGTTTTTTAAATTATAATAAGTTTTATACAGGATGTTATAAAACTAGCAATCCATTTCTATGAAAACACTAATCTATTGATTTTTTTCACTAGCATTTAAAGAAATGCTCTCTTTAGAAGGAAGAGTGGCTTATGTCCTGGAAACTGGGTGATAAAACATATGAAGAGGTGTGTTAATTGTACCATTGAAAATACAGTAAACAATCATCAACAAGGGCCAATATCAGGCTACTTGTCAACAAATTCAGACGAATTAGTAGTGTGGCAGATAAAAAACATTCATAAGGTAGTTAAAAGAAGCCCACATTCACAAATAGCCTGGTATTGGCCATTGTTGGTGGTAGTTTTCCATTTTTTGATGGTACAGCTGACTCGCCTCTTATCATCCACCCATTATCATCCAGTTTCCAGAAAATGATGGCTATTCTTTCTTCTAAGGAGAACATTTCTTCAAATACCTGCAAAAGAAATCAATAGATTAGTGTTTTTATAGAAATGGATTGTTATTTTTGGAACAACTTGAATACCAAGTATTAAATATTATTATTTATTTTTTTTTCCTTAGCTAATTGCCTCTGGTCGTCGTGATTATGAAATTGTCCAGCAAGAGATGGCTCGCATTCAACAAGAGAATGAATCTGCCAAAGAGGAAGTTAAAGAAGTATTACAGGCTTTGGAAGAGCTGGCTGTCAATTATGATCAAAAATCTCAAGAAGTAGAAAACAAAAATAGAGAATATGAAACACTCAGTGAAGAGCATAGTGTAAAAGTTGTGAGTAATCATCTTTGAAATATTCTCTGTTTTAATTTATGGATATTTTTAATTTTAGAACCTATTTAGATTTTTAAATAGAATTTTAATAGATTAAAGACATACTTTCCAGTAGTTGGCAATATTTGCAGTTTTGTTGAATAGCAAAAACTAAAATTCTGTTCAGCTAGTTCATATACAGTGACCTCTCATTAATGACTTTCAAGGTTCCATAGAAAAAAAAAAATCGTATAAGTGAGAGACCATCTTATTATATAAGTTTCAAACTTTATATGTGTTAATTATTTTACCTATATTAAAAATGATAAATTTTGAGTAGTAAAAACATATTCAAAAAATTTATTAAAAAACAAAACATAATTTGCAAAAAAAAATGTGCTTGAAAGGGGATTTATATCGCTCTTTAATGAAATAAGCAAAATATAATTACCTGTAACAGCGTTAGAATTCCTAAAAAAAAAAAAAGTCACTGGTCCCAAGGACCAGTAAGCATGAGAATTTACTGGTCTGCAGACATCATCACTGGTCCGCTACATAAAATTTGATTAAATAATTTTAACACTTAGAGTGGCCTCCCCCCCCCCCCTTCTCTCCCTTGAATATAAACCAATCTTACTTTGCATTCATCCAAAATTTTCAGCATAATAAAATGTAAAATTATAATTTGCTAAAAATTAAATAAACAGCCTGTAAAGAAAAGCGATCAAATTATTAATTAGATATTTTATTTGCCATTACTTATTTCAACTGACTGTAAGGTTTTATGCAAATTTTTTTCGATTTTTCTCCAGATTGTAGCCAGAGGGGTGGAATTGTAGCTAGTGTCAGTGATGCATCTGGACTTGAAAAATTCTGGGTCCCCAGGACTTCTAAAATTCTTGATCCCTTTTTGACAAAAGCGGGTCCTCACTAATAATAAGTCATATTTTTTAGGATTCAAAAATTGAATCTGATTTGAAAAAAAATTGATTTTTACAAAAATTGAACTTGTTCATTTCCACAAGCAAAATAAAATGCAACAATTGTTTTAATAATAATAAATAATTAAAACCAATATTAATTTAAGAGAAATTTTCTGTACTTTTTAAAGAATAAATGTGCAATATACAAATTTAATTATAAAATAATGCTTTATTTAAGTGTAGAAGATAACAAGTATCACTATTGTTTGCATTTCTTTTAAAATGGGGCAAGACAGGTTTATTGAAAATGACATTTTTGCTAAAAGGGATATTTTTGTTGATAAATGGGTACTTTGCTTAATGAAATGGTGCTTTCAGGAGTCGCATTCACTCAGAAAGATTTGGAACAATAAAAAACCAATTGGGAAGCAGGAAAATCAAATTTTGGAGTAGAACAACAATTTTGAAGCAGGAAAATTGGTTTTTAAAACAAAAAAAAATTCTCTCCCAGCATTCACTTATTTATTTTTTATTTATTTATTTTTTTTTTGTGCTTTTTTGTCGAAATTTCCGTTTTTTGTGTTATTTTGACGAAATCTTGTTTTTTCGGGATTTATTGACGAAGTATACCGTTTTTCGCGATATTTTTTGACAAAATTTACCGTTTTATCGCGATTTTTGGACAAAATTTGCCGTTTTTTCGCGATCTTTTGAAGAAATCTGCCTTTTTTTTTCGGGTTTCAGGATGAAATTAGCCATTTTTTTGCAAAATTTTTGACGATATTTGCCGGATATTAGTCGTTATTTAGCGATTTTTTGACAAAATTTGTCGTTTTTTCGTGATTTTTTGAAGAAATCTGCCGTTTTTTTGCAATTTTTTTAAGAAATCTTCCTTTTTTCGTAATTTTTTGAGGAAATCTGCCATTTTCCCACAATTTTCGTGATTTTTTTTACAATTTGCCGTTTTATCGCTATTTTGGGCAAAATTTGACGTTTTTTCGCGATTTTTTGAAGAAATCTGCCTTTTTTTCGGTTTTTGGAATGAAATTAGCCAGTTTTTCGAGAATTGTTTGACAAAATTTGCCGGAAATTAGTCGTTATTTCGCAATTTTTTAATGAAATTTCCGTTTTTTCGTGATTTTTTAACGAAATTACGCATCCCGTGGGGCACATAAGAGCTATTTTTTTGCGTCCCATCGCCGATTTTTTGCGTAATTTACGCGCTATAGCACGTCTGCGGCATCGCTGTAATTAAAAAATCTTATGTGCGATCGGTTGCGGTTTTCTCAGGGTCTGAAAAAAGGCACTGGTCCTGCGGACCACTAAATTTTTCAAATTAGTGGTCCGATTGAATTATCGGTGGTCTCAGACCAGCGGACTACCAAGGAATTCGAACACTGCTGTAACTTCCTATATCGGAATCCTGTCTTAAATGGAAGAGTTTCAGGATTCCAACAAAACGAACAATAGATCTTATTGAGTTAGTGTATCATAGAAGTATGAATAATTGCATTTCTATAAACAAAGGTTTTCTGAAATGGAATTTTTTTCCAGGTCTTTGTTATCATGAACAGAGTTGACTGTGTATGTATAATGGAAGTATTTCAACAAACTTTTAGAATTTATGTGTACCTCTCTTAAATGTCTTAATTTAAAAATAGCATGGATTTAAAAAATATGTAATATCAATCTCTGGAATCTGCAGCTAATACTACACTGAAGTTACATTAATATTTACTAGTGAAAAATATTTTACAAGGGTAAGTCGTTAAGTAACTCACAAATGCATATGGCATGATTTAAAGTAGTAACAGATATCTCCAAAGAATGTGATAGATGGCAGCACCATACAGCTTTATGATCAATTTATCTTGAGTAGTTCTAGCATTCATGTGCATAGAATATATGCTAGCATTCATGTAATGCAGTTTCAAAAAATGGCAATCACGCTGAAAGATTGTATGACAGAAGAGCAAAATGCTGTGGTTGGAATTTTGTGTATGAAAGGACTTGAATCAAAAAATATTCACTGAAATGTTACCTGTTTATGGAGAGAAATTTTTATTATGTAAAGCAGTGTAGAATTGCATGGACGAATTTTTACAAGGCCATTCCAAAATTGTTGATGACAATCAAAGCCGCCGTCCAGTTTTGATTGTGACAAAATCAACTGAGCAACAGGTGGAAGAATTGCTTTGGTATAATTGAAAAGTGACGTTGATAGCATCTGTATGGTCCACTGAAACAACATTTTGGAGTGCAGATGACAACAACGTTCAATATGAAGTTGTCAAGACAGCAACACAAAAAACTTTATGCAGTTGGAATTGGGGCTCTGATAAAACAATGGGATAGATGTATGAATGTTGCTGGAGATTATGTGGATAAATAAAAATTGTTTAAAAGCGATAAGCATGTTAGACTATTTTTTTATCTTTTTAGCTTATTTAATGATTCTTCCTCGTACAAACATTATGATTTAAAAAATTGATCGCGTACTGAAGAGTTAAATTTATTTAAATCAAGTTTCATATTACATAACATTTACCTATAATAAAGTTAGGATTAAGTGGTTAAGTTTAAGACAGCAATTTCTATGTTTAATTTCTTGTCATTGGATTTAGAACTTATGCTAAAATTAATATTGGATAAATATTTCACATTCGTGTGAGCTGTTAATTGCCCGTGGGAGTTTTTTAGGTAAGATTTTAATATTTAAGATAAAGGTCTTACGATTTGAGTTACAAAAATTAGTAATATAAGAACCACATGCTTCAAATATTGTAGCTCATGTTGAAAAAAATAGTTTTGTTACAGTTGTCTAAAACAGACATAATTCTTTTGGGTTTCTAAGTTTCATGTATCGTTATTTTTGGTATCATTTTCAATCTATTAATTGCTTCTGACATCTGGTCATCTTCAAGGAAGACAAATTTTTGTAACAAACTCATTTGTGATTAACTAGTAAATCTGCAGATCAGGAACCTCAACGTCAGCTTTGCACATATAAGAATAAGAAGTTTTCAGCCATCAAATCCGTTAAATTAAAATTTTAATTATGTTGGGAAATTCTGAAATTTTCATGGTCTATTATTTTTATTTTTTTATTATAACATAGTAGATCTCTTCAGGGGGGGTCCGCCCCCCTGAACCCCCGTAGTCTCATTAAATTTAAATTTTCAACTTTCTATTAATTGTGCTAATGGTTATCGTATATCTTGTATTTCTTTGTACATTTTGATTTATAAGGATAAGTAACAGTTTGGACAAGCATTTTTCATTAACCTTATACTTCTACATGCCTGCCAACCACAAACACCTAAATCTGATGTATAAGGAACTTTTTAAAGTGTAAAATTAGTAATCTAAAGTTTAAAAAAAAAACAAAAATTCGAAAACAAAAATTTGATTGCATTTTGCAGCTGTTATCGCGGAACAGACAGACAGAAGAACAGACTGACAGACGGAATAAACAATAATTTTCGAATAATTTCATGAACAATAAATTTCGAGTCACCAAAGTAAGCCTTCACTGAAGTTTTGGCAATGACGTCATTATTCATGAGTTATTGATATCCATGTTTCTTGTATTTTTAACAACTACTATAAAATGCCTGTTTTATTTCAATTATGACATCATATTTTACCAAGTGAATTGTTTGTTAAAAATGTAATTCTTTTTTATTTCTTTTACTTCTAATTATGTCTCCATTTTTGTCAGAAAAATTCTTATTAACGAAACAAATATCCGTGTTTAATATTTAACAAAAAGTACTATATCTATTTTTATTTTAATTCTGACGTCATATTTATTTATTTTTTCTTAGTTTAATTTCTTGAATGGAAATTGCTCAATTGAAACTTATTGCCGTTGAAAAATAATTATTCCATATTTTAATATTTTTGGCAACAATAAAGGAAATTGGTTAAATTGTATCTAAAAAGTCTCTATTGATTGTGTATGAAAAAGAATGAAATTTTGAATTATTAAGGAAAATATTTGAATAAAACTAGCAAAAGCCATGCTTTCTTTGGATTCGCGAAGCATTATTTTATAAAACAGATATTTGAAAGTAACAATATATTTTTTTTTTTTTATTATTTTTGCATCTTTATTAAACAAAAACGTTATTTTATGTTTTGGCACATTTTAATTTTTTACTTATGATGTAAAACTGGCATAAGATATTTTTGAAGCAAACTTTTACAAATTTTTTTTTAATTTTCAACTAAAGGCTCTTTTAAAGATGTTTTTACAATTTCAAGTAGCCACTGGTGTTTTTTAATTGTTTGAAATATGCATGTTTCCAATCTTTGTAATCAACATCCGATAATCTTTGATAGCTATTTTAGAATAATATATTTGAAGAAAGCTTGAAGAAAGTTACTTCTTCAAAATCCTATTTTCTGGAAAAAACATTTGAAATCTGCTTTCGTTGATACTATGAATTTTCAACTGTAAAACATTTTATTTTAATTTCTTCATTTTTATACATGTTAGCGTATGGGAATTGCTGTAATTCTCTCCGCGTGGGAGAACTGTTTACTTTCTGCGAATGGCAACTCAATTAATGGAATTACCTTTTAACGAAGCGCTCTCTCATTCTCGCAGTGACGTTTTCACGAATAATTATTGTTGTGTTTGCGAACTTATTAAAGTCTTATTTTTCTATAAAATCCTTCTGATTAATGAGTCGATATTATTTAGCCACAATAAGACCTTCGCAAAAATATTTATAAAGAGCTTGAACCAACAACTTCACGCAGATATTTTAATTTTTCATTTATATAACAAATTTAAGAATTAATTTTATTTGTTTACAATTATTTTGTTGCCAGTTTACAAAAAAAAAGAAAAAAAAAATTCATAATACAATTCTTTTAAAATGTTTAAGTGTCATCTGTGCAAACGATTTTGCGGGATAATGATAACATGTTTTATTTAATAAATTAATCATGATTCTATCTATAATTATTTACTCCATGATTTAAACTTTTTTTTCTGAAAATATATGCGTTTCATTTTTTATTTATTTGCTAAAATGCTTCCGTATTGGAAATGCATGTAAAATAAATTAATTAAAATAATAACTTTTTTAACGTTTTACTGTAAAAAAAATTATATTCTGTAAATCTACAGATCATAATTTATTTTTGTGTTTAATTTGAAGTTAAAATATTGAATAGTTTTTTTGTAAAGCGTACGACAAATTGTAATTTGAGTGGACTAGTAGAGGATTCGCTTCGCTCATCCTAATTAATAAAACAAAACCTATGTTCTTTTCTGGGCTATGTTAATACGCAAAGATACAAAGACATTAATTCATCAGTTTTGATGTTGACTTCATTTAAATTTTCGTACACGCTTTCAAATTATGGATAAGAATTAGGATGAATGGTTGCTTAGCAACCAATATGAGAAAATAAAGAAAATGAAATAAATACATTTGAAATAAGTAAATCTCTAAAACAAATTAGTCTATATTATTGGAAAACATTTATAAAAAATCTCCAAAATTTACAGTAATAATTTAAAAAATCTGACAAATGTGTAGACAAAATTTCAAAACAATATGAATAAATTAATTGGTAAATTTCCATATCCATTTATCATTCAATTCCATTAATCAAATGTGTCATTTTCTCTCAAGAAAAAAAAAAAAAAAAATGAAAATCATTGGATTTGGCATAGAAAAGCATTATTGCAGAATGTAAAATATTCTATATTTTCCGAATGAATGAATCAAATTTAACAAAAAACTATACAGCTTAATCCTAGTGCCTCACTACCCATTTAATTTAAGTCAATCTAATACTTTTTATGTCAGTTATCGCGGAACAGACAGACTGACAGACAGACAGAAACTAAAAAAATATTGTGTCTCCAAAGTAAGCCTTCACTGACGTTTCAGCAATTAGCACTTTTTTGAAAGCATTAGAATGTGTAAAAAATAATTATGGTTTCTGTTATTGTATTTCTCAATCAATTTATTTTAGATGGTTCTAAAAAGTTTTCGAGCATTATCCAAGTTTTGAACTTTGGTATGTGGATTAGCTTCAAATTATACTTTCGATTTTTCATTTTTAAGGACAAAATGGCACCCAAGATCTTTTCCATACACAAATCTCATATTGCTATTCTGAAATTTTGAAGCAATGTTAAACTGGGTGTTCATGAATAGTAATTGGAATGAAAAGTAATGTTGAATCCAGAGTTTTTTTTTTTTTTTTTATGATAAAGATTTTTACAGGTTTGGAAGGGGCACTTAGGAGTTCTGTGGAGACCCAGTAGCACTTCTAGACCATAGCATAAAATCCCAATTATCCCAATTGCATCCCTAAACAACTTGAAATGAGGATAAAGAACCTCATTTCTGTATATTTCAGCATTTACAGTTGCACAGGTAAAAATGTGGAGGTCAGTGTGGCCATTCAAAATGATGTTCTGCCACCTTTGTAAAGATGCCACAGATGTTTGCAGTCTTATTGCATGTGTTTTTTTTCCTCCATGTGTTAACATGTCTATAATAACTGTCCAAACAAAATCAAATTTCAAAGGTAAAGAGAACTCAGCTTCAGCCTGTGGTACTCCAATGATGATGATAAATCTTTAACCAGAAACATTTCACTGTCGGAGTTAGTGGAAATCAAATCACAGATTTCCTTGCATGGAGCCTTTTTATATGCAACCTGTCCCTCACAGTAAATCTGGATAGTGGAGCTCCTATTGCTGCAGTGAATACCGTGTAGTCAGAACTGACGTCAGTGGTCTGTTTCTTTCAGCAATCGTCAAATAACAGAATTGAAAGTCTATTCCAGCACATTTTGCAGCTTGATATGACTGTTTGCACACTTTACCATTACCTTTTAAACCATTTCCAGACTCTTGACATAGTGCTTTTTGCTATTTTTTAATTTTACAGACCCCTGAGAGTATCCGTCTTGCTTCCATTCTCCCTATTGCATACCACTTCTCATAATCGATCAAATGTGTTCTGAGTGAGATTCACAGATAAGCGAAAATGTTTTCCAACTATACGTACAATCCTTTAAATTAGACTTCAAATATTCCACTAACTTCTTTTCACATGTAAACTTCAAAAACAAGCTGAAAAATTTGATTTTTTTTTTTTTTTTTTTTTTTTTTTTTTTTGTGAAGGTTAATCTCATTAGATTACATGATAACATTGACATTGAGTTACCAACCAATCACCTTTCATGGGAGTTCCCTAAATAGAATTAAAATGAAGCACCATTTTATTGTTGTTCCTTTAATTATTATTCTTAGTAGTGTATTTTGCAAGTGGTAACAAATAAGCAGTCCAAAAATAAAGTTACTTCTATTAATTATAGAAAGGAATTCATAATATTGATCATTATAAAAGGATCAAAGATAAGGCTCACAAAACTCAACAAATATGCCACAATTGCATCCATGTAAACCCAGTGCAAGAAAAGAAATATTTAAAAATGTCAAAATGCATACGAGATATTAGAAAATAACTTCTCTATAAGAATAGTGTTAGCTCGCGAGTGTCTTCACTGGCAGGGACAGAAACCTTAACATAAAACATTCTTAATTAATACTAACCACAAGTAAATCGTGTTTCTGTAAATATTTATAGTAGGAATTCCTTTTCCTAAAAACTGGAGCACCATTTCAAGAGTTTCTTGAGGGTAGGGAAAGTTCTTTGGGGGGCAGGGTTTGAAAAATAGTGCAGAATCAAGTAATTTGGACACAGAAAAGTCCTGTATACTGAAATATGCTCTGCAATATTTCCTCCTACAAGTTCTTCCTCAGACATTGATACTTCTGCAAACATTAATTTCTTGGAAGACTGCAAATTTTGTTTCTTTTATGGAATTTCCTTATATCAAATCATAAATCGGTCACAGAAATAATAGATAAATTTCTTCAATCATGGAAAAATATTGGATATTTTGTCAAAATGTACAGAACGCATGGTGATTATCTTCAATTGGTTGCTGAGTAAAATTGCTAATTTCGTTGAAAAAATAGGGAAAAATTTTTGCATTTCGTCAAAAGATTGCATTTAAAAAAAAAAAAAAAAAACAATTTTGTCAATTAGTTGCAAAAGAAAATAAATTTTGTCAAAAGGTCATAGTAAAAATGTGAATGTTGTCAAAAGATCACAGAAAGAAAATGCAAATTTCATCAAAAGATGAATTAAAAAAAAGTGCAGATTTTGTCGAAAGAGTGCAAAAAAGAAAATACAAATATCATCAATCAAAAAATCATGGTTTAAAAAAAAAAAAATCCAAAATTTGTCAAAAGATTGCAGTTAAAATGCAAATTTCGCTAAAAATTTGCAGTAAAAAGTGCAGATTTCAACACAGAATTGGGATTTTAAAAAAAAAGTGAATTATGATTGTGGGAAAAAATTTATGAATGTTATGAAATGATTGCAAAGAAAAAATCATAAATTTTGTCACTATTTACTGCACTGGACTAAAAAATTGAAACCGGTTTCCTTTTACAAAAAGGGGGGGGGGGGGAAATGTGAAATGAGAAGAAACTCTAAAATCATTTAAATATTTTAACAGTTGAAAAACTAAAAAATTATTCCTTTTACAAATGTCTAAAAAAAAGGCATGTGAAAAATCAACCAACCAACCAACCTTCAGATTAATTTGAATTTTGAGCACTATGATTTCTCATTTTCAAAAATTGGTGGGTCTGATTACATGAGAGAGATGCATCAATGAGAAAGAAATGTTTTATTTGTTGATGCACAAATTTGTTGAATATCTGTCATTTTAAAATGACTCTTTTATTGTTTTTATTTTTTATGTTAAACTAGCACATGATTAAAGCAAACAAAGTTTTAAACAGAAAATAGTTTTATCTAAGTTGCACTTTTGCCAAATCTGTTTAGTTTCTTCCATCTTTGCAAGAAAAAGGTATGGGATTCATAAAACTTTTGAAATCCAGTTTTCGACGTATTTACACATTTTAGTGATCAAAGATGGATTTTCATAAGCTTCAAATTCCGTTAGTCCTTGATATTATATGATTCTGATAACGTTTTGGCATAAATCGCTCAACAGGTGGCACTGCTATGTAGTATTATTCATGATTATCATAATAGCTTTATCTCAGGAACTAATGCACAGATTTTCATCAAACTTCAAATTCAGTTAGTCCTTGATATAAATTAATATTATTTAGTTTTTAGAATAAATGGCTCAACAGTTGACACTTCTATCCAGTTTTTTTAGGATTTCTGTAATAATTCTATCTCAAATACTAATTCACAAATTTTCATCAAATTTCAGATTCAGTTAGAACTTTAAATAAGTTGTTGCAGATTAGATTTCATGCAAGTTATCTAACCAGTGATGCTATGTTTAATTTTTCTGGAAGTATTAACGTGTGTGAGATAGAAGAAAGTTTTGGGATTACCACATCTGATTAGTTCATTTTGATTATAAATTATATAAAATAGTTCAAGTATTACTTTATAAAGATATTCTTTTATTTTTAAATACAAAATTCTTTCCATAACTATTTACTATTTGATGTCTTGTTTTCTAATTGCAGGTTTAATATTAATTGAAATATATGCATTAAAAATAATAGTTTTAATTCTTCTTTATTTTACAGATTTTTAATGCTTGTTTAGTATTGTCATTATATGTAGTCTTAGCACTTTTAAAATTATTTCAGGCTAATCTGAATAATGCATTGAATGAACTGCAGCAACTGAAAGATAATACAATGCACCAGAAAAAGCGCATGACAGAAATGCTAACTAATTTATTGAAGGATCTGGGTGAAATTGGTGTGGTTTTAGGTGGAAATGTAGCAGATATTAGAGTGAGTTCATGTAACATTGATCATCTTTATTTCATGTTTTGTGTTTTTTGACACAAGTATGTACCAAGTGCTAAACTAATTTTTTTAAAGAATAAAATCTATTTTTAAACATGTCTTTTTCAAAGGAATTGCCACTGTAATGTCTATCTTTGAATCCCTATTTCAAGTTAAAAAATAATCTTTTGATACTTTATGATTTTATAATTAATAAAATATATTCATTGGCTGTGACTTTATAATTAATAAGATATTCATTAATATTTTTATAGGTTTTTATAGATTTTATTTTAGGTTATTTTAGCTATCAAACTATAGAAATTTATGTGTCCAAAATCAAAATACATAATTTAACAAAGTCCTTTTCAGGGTATATCAAATGGACAAATTTGTGCATTTGAATGAAAGGTAAAACAATATAAGTTATGAAAAATAAAAGTATTTTTTCTAAAACATTTATATATTGGGTGGTCAGAAAAATATAAAAATATCAGAGAATTATAATGATAAAAAAAATATAGTGTTTTTTTTTTTTTTTTTTTTTTTAATTTATTTATTTATTTATGATCCATGGGTAATCTTAAGAGAAAAGAAGATTGCAAAATAATATAAAAATGTGCCAGATCCAGATATGTGCCTTCAAGTCTGGCTAGATTATCCAAACTGGTTTGTTATAATTTATAATTTTTTATAATAGGTAAATGCTTTAAATGCTTTTTATTATTATATAATAATCTTAATGTTTTAAAAGTTTAAAATTTTTTTTACATGCTTTAATTTGATTTTTCTTTCTTTTTTTTTTTTTTTAAATCTAATTAAGCATTGAAATTTATATTAAATGATTATATCATAAGTTTATCCAAAAATTTCCATTTATGTACTAGAATAAATTTGTAACAGTAGTTAGTACCTCTCCCTCCCCCCTCTCCCAATTTTCTTGTCAAATCTAAATAATGGGTTTGGTTATATATAATAAAGGATTTAAAAATATCTTATTACATATTTTATTTATAAGTAAACAGGTACTTTACTAGCGCCCAATTTTTCAGTATCTTCTTATTTGATTTCATATCTTGGGTTTCTTTTTTATTCTTGATAGATAACTTCTCTGATCAAGAAAATTTTCTTTTCCAGCTTGGCTGAAATCTTACAGATCATTTTATGTTATTAAATGTAAAACTGCAATTTCTCAAAGAAAATTATTTTATTCTAAATATGGAGTATTTTCAATCTATTTTATCTTTGCTGAGTTCACATGTTTTAAGATTGACCTTTAGAGCTTCAGATATGTTCATAAACACATGTTTTAAGATTGACCTTTAGAGCTTCAGATATGTTCATAAACACATGTGATTTGCATTCTACATGCATGCAAATATGACCTAAACTCACTAAGTCTCATGGGTGACTGTTGAGATAAGATTGTTAAAAATAGAAACTATTTATATTCGATAATTTGAAACAAATTACAAAAATGAGAAAATATATTAGATTTGTTCTGAAACAAAACCAGCTGGTTAAACAATTGATTTAAACTGGGCCAACCCTGTTGGTTACAGAATAAAAGCATAATCCAAAAATCTCAATCCGAATGTAGAAATGTAATTGAAACAAAGGCTTATTAAACCTAATAGCCATAGAGCTGAGAAAACTCGCAGCCTATTATTCATCAGAATACTGTACAAAGAATAACCAAAGAGGCAAATTATTTATGATTATGCCATCATTGAGGTATGTTTTAATCTTTTATAAATCTTAACTACCCCTAATTTCCTGCCTAATATCCGGGCAACATATAATTTGCAGGTGTCAGTTTCATGATATTTTGAGAAAAAAAAAAAAAAAAAAAAAAAAAAATCTCATAATCTGCAAGTGAAATTTTTACTTAAAACAAAATTCATTACATCCACAGGACTAACATTCAGCTATAAAGAAAAAAATGTGGAATCTAGTGCAAAATATTTCAACTTTTGTTTTTTGTACTTAATATAACACTTGATAGATATATAAATAATAAAAAAAAAAAAAAAAAAAAAATCAGTACAAAAATATTTGCAATTCTACTACACACAAGTAAGAATAAATTTGGAAGGTTTACATTACTACTTAGTATGAAAATTATAATTGAATAAGTTAATTGCTTAAATGTATGTTTAAACATAGATTCCTTAAACATATGTTTAAATTAAACGTTTTTCTGTTTTTATAAAAACCTTAATTTCTCTATGAGTATACATGCTATCCACATAAAAATAAACACAGTATATTACAATAAGCCACTTAATCATAATCTACAGCTTGAGTGCTTTTGCTACATTAGTTTTGACAGGATTATCCAAAAGATATTTGTTATTTTCAATTGTTGACGATCCCCTATAGAGTTTAGGGGAAAAAATCTTCACAGAAATGTGTGACCTGTACTATTATGTTTATACACTAAGAGTTTCAGGGTAATTCCTCATGTATTTTTCTAGATATTTAACATAATGTCTAAATTCGCAAGTGGCCAGTCATCTTTGGCCATATAGTGTAAAATATTATTTCTTAGAGTATGAAATTTATAGATTATCTATTTTATTCTTTCCTTTATCTTAGATATATTGAGTTTAGGTTAATATTGTCACTAAATGAAATTAATGTCAATTTTTATTATTTTTTCCCTTTTTAAATAGCTAAATATTATGATATTAGTTAACAATTAATTATGATTAATATATAATCATCATTAATATAGCTACTGAAAATATATGCTTAAGACATCTTCCAATAGATGTATAATGCATTTAATTAATTCATAATCATAACAGTTTTTGCTACTTTATTTTAGAGTTTACTATAGTGTCTGGTATGTTCTTTCCTTTTCTATCCATTTTAATAATGTTATGATTTATTTTTAATGTTTTTTTCCCCATTTTATTTTGGTTTTATGTATGTTGGTAGTCCCAAATTCGTAGTATTTTTCTTTTTCATGACTAATACAAAGATGAAACCACACACTTTATATGTAATTCCTAAGTATTTATGGGTCTGAAGATTCTACTTTTGTTCTACAAATTTCGATGTATTCATTTTAATTTATTTTTTCCATGTTTCAATGTGGTAATTTGTATTAAATTTAATAGTTTATGCATATGGGATTTGATGCATCTACTGTGGTTCTGCATATTTCAAATATTCCTTTTAATTCATTTTTTTTATGTTATATTGATGTACATTGTTTCACAATTAATGGTTTTATATATATTATTGTTTCTTAGAACAGTCAAATATTTTTTTTTTTTTTTCTTTTTTTTTTTTGTCTCACTTTTTTTTTTTCAATGCCTTTAAAAGTATTGTTTTTGTTTTAAGAGTATTGTGCTTTAAAACATATTTGGAGGGTTTTCATTTCTATACATATCTGAAGAAGTATCTACCATTTTGAACACAGGCTGTCTATGGGTCATTTTCAAAATAAGGTACATTTTCAGCAAATTTTTTTCGAAATTTTAAAGTATGATTTTTTCCACAAAATATTTTATTATATTTAATAAAATGGTAATTGTAACTCAAATAATGCAATGACTGAGCTTAATTGGCTCATTAACAGAAATACAGTAATTACTTAAAAGTAAGCATTAGTTAGACAATGACATGCGTTAGGCCAGTGACATTTTGCATTAGATAGGTAACATTTTTCTATTAATCCAAAGACATTCTTTATTAAAGTTGTGAATAATCATAATATCAGAGTTTCCCCCAGAGGGTTTCAGGAGGGCGCTCCGCCCTCCCTGCCCTTTAATTTAAAAAACAGCGCCCCTCTTGCCCCTCATCCAAAAACTAGCGCCCCTCCTGTCGCTCATTCAAAAAAATAGCGCCCTTCTTGCCCCACATTGAAAAAACGCAGCCTTTCAGTGATGATGCGGACATGCTCTAACGCGTAAATTACGTAAAAAAATCGGCAACGGAAGACAAAAAATAACTCTTACTCATCCCACAAGACATGTAATTTCGTCAAAAATTTTCGTAATTTTTGAGCAAAATCTGCAGCTTTTTTGCGATCTTTTATCAAAATTGATCGTTTTTTCGCAATCTTTTAACAAATTTTATGGGGTTTTTTTGTTAATTTTTTTGGCGAATTTTTTTTTCTCCATTTTTTGACGAAATGTTTGTTTTTTCACGATTTTTTGAACCGATAGGTTCTAGTACTTTACTCTTCAACTCTATAAAAGTGCCCTTAAAAATCAAAAAAGTGCCCTGAAGAATGTAAAAAGTGCCCTTTTCAGAACAGTAGTGCCCTGCCCCTTTTTAAACCTGGGGGAAACTGATAATATTATAACTTTTAAAAAACAATTTTTCTACATGAAATTGTTTCATTGCTTAGCATTGTGTCACTGGTATAACAGGATTTGTCACTAGCATAACAAATGTATTGTTAGGCCAGTGACTGTTAGACCAGTGACATTTCTTTAAAAATAAATTCTTATTTCTTGTTTAAAAATTGCAATATTGTGGTTTAGGGTGTTAAACACAACTTTATATGCTGTATTATTATAATCTTTTTATTAAATTGATTTAACTGTTATCAGTTTAATAGAATACTTGTTACACCAGTGACACATAATAAAAGAACTCGGCTGACTTAGGAATATTTTTTTCTTTTTTTAAGTAGTAGATCACATGAAGACAGCTAGTTTTCTCACTATTTTGTTTACAAACAGTGTTGCTAACATAAAAAAGCCAATTCAATCAATTTTTAACATCAGAATAATATTTAATATTGAAAAATATTAGTTGTTAGACCAGTGACACAAAACACGCAAGACAGTCTTATTTAATTTAATTAATCCATATTAAAATCAATTTTCAGACAGAATTGTAATAAGTACACAAAATTTATATTGTTCTCAAAATAAAATTGCCCAAATCAACGAAAATAGCAATTATTAATTAGAAATTATAACATGTTGAAAATCAAAGTTTGGGTTTGAGACAAAAATGATTCCCATTGAAAAGTCAATAGTTCGTTTTTATTTTTTGCCCAATTTAATTTATTTTTATATAAATTACTTTGTTTAATATTCTGATTATTAAAAAAAGAAATGAAGAACAATTAAGGGTTTGAAATTTTTATCTACTTTTAATATTATAAATTTTAGAATAGTAAAACACAGAATTGTACTTATTTTGAAAATGACCCCTATATGCTGGACAATATCATTTTGTAATTTAAAAGAAAGTAAGGCTAGAGAGCATTTTATATTTAAGTTTTCTCAGGAACTTTTTTTATATCAAAATTGAATGTTTGATGTGTTTAAATGTCTAGCATTGATGGGTTTTTTTCAAGAGAAGTATTTATAAAATGTATAATAATAAATGTTGCACAATAAAATGATAAATTACTCTCACAATATTAGTTGTTATTTTTGCAACAGAACCTAAAAAAATTTGTCATTTTGTAGGGTATAAATTAAGCGTATTAAACTAACAACATATTACAATACTTTTTTTTTTTTTTTTTTTTTTCTTTAAAGGCTGCTGGTGATTTGTCCGGTAAAGTAGATGAAGAATTTACTGTAGTTCGTCTCTATATTAGCAAAATGAAATCAGAAGTAAAGAATCTATCACAGGTATGTATATACTTGCAAAAATTATGAATTCTTGTTGATTTGAAATTGTAATTAAAAAATTTCTAGCTGTTCTCCTTTTTTATGTCCAGAATATTTGCTTAAAGATTTCCATTATATTACAGTAAAATCTCTAAATAATGGACACCTTGGGAACGCAGATATTGTCTGCTATTCGGAGGTGTCCGCTCTTGGGAAAACCTCAGAGATTCAATAATCACTAAAAAATACTTAATGTTTCATTAATTGGCACTCATATGTCCTAAAACTTCTATTGCATGATTAATCAGAAATTAAAATTATTTTTTAAGCAATAAAACTGAAATAAAATTGTGTACATCTTCATCCACTGTCTAGTATACTCTTGTGAAAAAAACTGTTACAAAAGTTTACTTTTGCTTGCGATTACATGTAATTTGTTATCTAATGTGACGTTATTGGACATTATAGAGTTCCGGGACGGAAAATGAGGGGGAGGGTTGCACTTTCTGAGCATTAAAAACACAAAATCTCAAAATCATCTGGGAGAACATTTCGAATGCTCTGGGAGATGTCCCTCCCGGGCAATCTCCTGAATTCAACATTGGATGTGAGAGGAGGGGACTTTTCCCAGCCTATCCTCTACATTTATTTGTGATCACTAAATTTGTGATACATTTCCCCCAATAAATTTAGATTTTTTTTTTAACTTTTTATTTCATTTTTTTCTCGTTAAAAAAATACTTTTTCATTCTTTATTGCCGAAAATAGTGTCCGTTATTCGGAATGTCCATTATTCAGAGGTTAAACATAGAAAATTTTAAGTTTTGGGAGTGGGGATTAGAAAATTGTCCATTAAATAGAAGTGTCAGTTATTCAGGAGTGTCCGTTATGGAGATTTTACTGTAGTATATTTTAAAGATTAGAAAATAAAATGTTTATTACTTACTAATAAAAAACACACAATTCTTTTATTAAAATTTAATCAGAATCTCTAGTGAAAGAAAATGCCATATTTATTACATTTGCATACATATCATTATACATACATTTTAGTTTATTACTTATTTTAATATTTTAGTATATTGTAAGCATTCATTATTAATTACATTTAAATTACTTTTTAAAAATATAAACAAAGCAATTACCAGAAATCCACAAAATTCTAAAATCCACACAACCTCTGGTCCCAAGCTGTGTGGATTTGAAGGAGTCTACTGTACTATTATAATTTTAGATAGTATGAATTACCAAAATGTAAAATTGAAACTTTTGATTAATTATAATCACTAACGTAGAAATTTATTATTGGGCATAACAAATGTAATTTTAAGTCGCTCTTTTCATTGGTATACACACTTTCTCTTTTAGCGCTGCAGTCAACTAGAAAGTTTTCAGGTGGATAGTAACAAAAAAGTAGAAAGTTATGAAAAGGAGTTGGCTGAATGCAGACTACTAATAAGTCAGGTAAAACATTTTATTAATCATTCATATTTGAGCAGGTTACTTTTATTTGTTTCTAAATATCATTTTGTTTTAGTATGAAGCACGATTGAAGTCATTGCAAGAAACAATCCGTGACAATGAAAACAAAAAGAGAAGTTTAGAAGAAGAAGTTGATGCCTTGACAGAGGAATGTGCTAAGCTAAGATCAGCAAGTAAGATCAATTGTTGTTAGCAGGGTTGCCAGATTGAATTTTTCGAAGGAGGCCAAATAAATTCTACACTGGAGCCAAATGGAGGCCAAACTTGAGGATAATAAAGCCAACATTTAAATCTTAAAAATCATATGTTATATCTGAAAATCGCAGGGAAGAGGTGTTGTAAAACTTTTATCTTTCGGTATCTGACTTCTATTTTTTAAATTATATATCTTTAAAAAAAAAAAAAAAAAAAAAAAACTACACTAGATTAGTTTTAAGCTGGGTTGGCAGCATGTGACTGCCAACCCACCACCAACCAACCAAACATAGTCGACAATTTATAGCCTGTATTATGACTGATGAGCCAACCAATCACAATCGACCAAGTTTGAGGGACAAACAAAACACACTTCTGGTTGCTAAGGTAGTAGCTAGATATGATGTCAGCAAAAACTGACCTGCCATCTGATGGACAAAAGATAAAACGTCTTTAAAATTCTAATTTCAGTTAGTTTAGTGTCGCCCTCTGTTGGATCATTGGATGTTAAATACTTTAAAATTCAAAATTAGTCAAAAGATCCTTTCCCACCTAAATCATGAATGCATAACCAGAATTCTGCTGTAAGTTCTGAGTGTGTGTGTGTGGGAGGGGGTGGTTATTCATAATTTAGTGCTGGAATAAGGAAAAATGTACTTTCTTCCACCCTCTTCCTCCTCTCTTTTCAATAATATAAATATGAATATAAATTTGAATATAAATATACATACATGTACCTTAAATAACTGGAAGGTATAGTAGCAGAAACCTGTAATAAAAATTTTACCCCCTCTTACCCCTTCAATGATACTATTATCAACTTATTAAAACAGTAGCTATACATTTCTCTTTATGATAAACAATGATTGTTTATTCTAAAGATATGCTTGTAGCATTTATCATTTAAGATGCAATAAGGTGTAAATCAATATGTAGCTATTTTATCTCACATTAATTTAAGTTAATGTGTATTTAGCATAATGCTATGCCCAATTATAGAAAGTAATTTTTATAAATACTAAGAAAACTAGCAAAAATTCTAATCAGAACAGGTGACCAGCCAATATTTTTCATTTTTATTTTCTAGAGAAAATAAAACATCTATTTCCAACCTGTTTTCTTGAACAACACATTATATACCGATACTCATATGGCAGAAGAAAAAGAATGCCAAACGTTGATATTGTATATTTTGGAATAAAATTATTTATTTATTTATTTAAATATTATTATTTATTATGGAATATAATTATTTAATGGTTTTAACAATAACTTCATATTTTTATTAAATGAATAACAGAGTATGAAAAAAAGTTACCAGATTATTTTAATACAAATTCCCATCCACCTTCAAACAAATTAGTTTGATAAAAAATTATAACTTTATACCTCTAAAGACACCCCCCCCCCCCAAATGCACCCTAAAATAATATTGTTGTACCAAATGCTTCATCACAATAGGATTTATTGGGATCTTATAACATCAGTTAGAAGTTTCAAAAACAAACACTGTCCTTTTTCAACACAAATGGCTAGTATTTACCTAACTGACAGATATAATATGCACTTTCACAGTTTTAAATACAATATTTGCCATTTAATTGAATCACTTTGTTGATTAGAATTTGATTGAATAAAGCCAAGGATTCTGAACAAGCCAAAAAGTTTCAACAATATTACAATAATTGTTTGATTTATTAAAGCGGCTATTTTATGTAGCTACAATTATTGATTCAAGTAAGTGGCAATTATTGTAAATATTTTACTTCTGGGAGAGGTTTTAACCCCCCGAAATCTCCTTTCCTTGCATTAGTGATAACGGTACTTACAGAAAATAAAATATATGCAGGTTTTATCTATATATTGAGAAAAACTTTTTATCAAAACAAATTCATTCACTGTCATATTTATTTATGTTACTTTGTTCACTCTTACTTCTTAACATTCAATATCAATTTAGTTTCATTTAAGTAATCATAAACTGTAATCATTTTGAAAAATGTTTTGTCTTTGTTTTTATTTGTAAGCAGGGCCCCCTCCCCCCCCCAAAAAAAAAAGAAAAACCCCTCCAAATTCTGTAACACTTGGCAAGAAACTTGACAAATGTCCAAAACCTATTTGAGAACAATATTAAACTTTAATAAATAAAAACTGTATTACATTTTCTTACTGTAGTAACTTTGCGGAATTAAGATATTTTTTGGAAAATACTGAAATTTGACTTAAATAATTAAGCCTTCTCCATGTAAAAGTCTTAAAGATGGCCCTATTTGTAAATAGATAATATTTAGATTTTATAATATTATTATAAAAAAAAGTGCAGACAAAAAGCTTACTTCATATCATATATTGTTGCTATCGGGATTCAAGATGTTTTATGAACTTCAATGTTTATTTCATTTTTCTTTTATTCATAGGTATCAACAGTTTACTATAAAATGCCAAATTAGGATAATATTTCAAATGTACAGACATAAATGTACTTTTATTTATTCTTTTCTCACTTTCATGAATTATTTATGATTCCACTGCAAATGAAAACAATTCTGTTGTTATCTGGGTTTCTCTTTAATTAAATAAATAAGTAGCCAAATTAGGCTACAAAGAAATTAATTTATGCAATAATACAAACATAGAAAAATTCATAAAATCCTAAAATTACTTTTTTTTTAAAGAGGAATCTCATAAAAGCTTTCCTATTACATTTACAGATAACTGCTTTAAAATATTACATTAAAATAAAAATTGAATTATTTTTAACGTAAAAATAATGATAATGACAAAAATATATAAATTTAAATACTTTATTACATATTTAAATATAACTGACATAAATAAAATCACAAAAGATATATAGTAGAAAAAACAGAAAAATTTTACTCACAATAAATCTAAATATTTATCATCGTCAGTAGGGATTAGGTTATTATCATACATGTTACTATTAAAGGAATTAAGCATGTCTGTCGAAGGTTGAAAGGCGTTGCAACATATTCCTTTACTCTGAAAATATGTCCGAATCCTGATAATTGAGTCTAACATTTTTAAAGAGAGATTATTCCTCACTTTATTTTTAATGAGCGATAACTGTGAAAAAATACGTTCGACTTCAGCATTGCTGATGGGCAGTGAGAGGCAATTTAATGCGTAATCAGCTAACTCACGGTATGGTTGGTTACCTGTTCCATTTGTGTATTTTTTAATCTTACTCCAAAAGAGCACAGTATTTTCTGCAGGGAAGAAATCTTTAAAGATTTCTTCCTCTTTCCATTCATGTAAAATTATTTTTCTGTATTGCGATTCTACTGCTTGAGGATCATCCATCAGATGGGGTAGAGGAAGTTCTTTGAAACTGATTCTGTCCACTTGATTTAAGACTTTACTCGGCTTCAACCAAGACATTTTCTTAAAAACTTCCTTATTTTCAGGTAAGCGCTCTTTTACTTCCTTTAGCAATTCCAGTAGGAATTCATGGCATCTTTTCAGTAAATTATTTACGGCATCGGCATTGCTATTGTGCTGTTTGTATTTCATTAGCTCATGAGAAAAATGAGCTCCAAAATCAACCTCGTGTATTTGCAAAAGATTGCCTTCATGACTGTATAATCTTCTCTCTAAAGACTGGTAATGAATATTTAGCTCTTTTACCAAGTTTTCAGGTTCGACATTTTGCGATTGAAAAAGAGCATTTACTTTTTCAAATTCTTGAATAATTGGACACAAGAATATGAAATATAGTTGATTAATGTCATCATTAATTATATCAAAAATCATCCTAGCTTTATATCTTGCCTTTTGTGTGGCACATCTGCTTTCCTGTTGGAAATAAGTCTTCAACTCAAGCCAATTTACTAAGATATTGTAAATTACAGTCCCTCTTACTAGCCATCGTGTGCAAGAAGTCTTTTTAAAAGGCAAAGGATTGCCAACTACATCCTCATCAAGATTTATTGTTTCAGTAAGCATCTTAAATTTTTCTCTTCTTTCAGTTGATTTTTTGAACCACGATGGGATTTCTGTTAACAAAAATCCGAGATGAGAAGGCAAAATTTCAAAGGCCTTTTTTACACATAATGCCAAACTGTGACAAATACATTGCATTTTTAAGCAATTAGGCGATTCGTTCAATATTCGGGACCAGACAGAATTATTTTTACCAGTCATGTTTTTGGCACCATCTGTTCCAAAACCTATGCAACTTATATGCAATACGCTCCTTTACTTTCATCTTCTTGTAACCATGGGAATTCTCTTTCCCACTCTGGTAAATATTTTCGAGCTCCATCGTAACAATTTTTCCATTTAGACATTTTGCGTAAAAACACAAACACCGTTAACTGAAATCAAACTATTTCAACTTTCAAGCATTAAATCAGATAAAATATTATTAAAAGCACTAAAGAAACTGTTTAAATCAAATAGAGTTAATCAATTCAAACGGATCAACGATCGTCAAGAATGAACACAAACACACAAGCAAAGCAAGTTCATGTTGATCAACATTCAACAACACGTGGATTTTATTAAACTTACACATTACACTAGAATTCCCCAGACTCTGAAATCACGTGACTTGCAACGCTATATTTTGATTGGCTGAAACTGATGCTGCCACTGTAGAACTTGAAAATTAAAAAAGGGACAATTTACTTTTCGTCTTTCCAAAAAGTAGGGCAGAAATTTCATCGAAAGGAGAAAAAAAGATATTTCTGCGAAATGAGGCCAAATTTGGAGCCAAATTTACTACGATGCCAAAAATAAAATCTCGGAGCCAGCTTCAACGGTTTGGAGCCAAATTTCGGAAATTTGGCTCCAAGGAGGCCAATCTGGCAACCCTGGTTGTTAGAATAAAATCTTTTAATAATAGACACCTCAGGAACATAGAATTTGTCCATTATTCAGAAGTGTCCTTTGTTTCAGAGGTGAAAATCTGAAAATAATGACATGTTGTTTATTCAAAAAATCTTCGTTAAATAGAGATGCCTGCTATTTGAAAGTGTCTGTTATGGAGATTTTATTATTCTTATGTAGATGTGTATACATGTGAATGGGTGCGAACTTTTGTATACCCTAATGTGTACTTATAGGATACTTTTTATTTTCTTTTATTTGTACAAGAAGAAAGTGTTGGATTCATGAAAATTTCAAATTCCATTTTTCAATGGATTTATGCATTTTAGGAGTTAGAGATTCAAAAAAGTTTGTTTTTTCAAAATGCCTGTCTTGTGATGCAAATTTTGTGGACACTGATTCTCAAGAATTAATGTATGGAGTTTAATAAGATTAGATTCAGTTAATCCTTGATATAAACTGGTGCTATTATGTTTTTGGTGGAAATCGCCCAACAGATGGTGCTGCTATGCTGCATTTTTTATAAATTGCCCAAAGATTTCAATTGAATTCTGATTTTCATATTTCTAGTTTTAAAGAAACCTCAAGAGAATTCATGTTGAGATTAAATTGAAATAGACTATCATCAAGACATTTGTGTTAGAAAAATAAATTAAAAATGTGCTCTAATAATGTTTTAAATGTGTATTGATGATAATGTTTTTTCATTTGGGACCCGGTTCTTTTACTTTTAAACCATGGCCATTGTTGTAGAGATAGTGAAGTGCATCGCTAGATAGATTTAATTGCTGAAACATCAGTGAAGGCTTACTTTGGAGACACGAAATTTTTTGGTTTCTGTCAGTCTGTTCCGCAATAACTGCCACAAAAAATACCCCATTAACTTGAAATTAAGTAAGTATCAGAGTTAGAATTCCTAAAAAAAAGTCACTGGTCCCAAGGACCAGTAAGCATGAGAATTTAATGGTCCGCAGACTTCATCACTGGTCCGCTACATAAAATTCTATTAAATAATTTTAACGCTTAGAGTGTCCTCCCCCTCCCCACCCTGGAAAATAAACCAATCTTATTTTGCATTTGTCCAAAATTTTCAGCATAATAAAATGTAAAATTATAATTTGCTAAAAATTAAATAAACAGTACATAAAGAAAAACTATCAAATTATTAATTAGATATTTTATTTCGCATTACTTAATTCAACTGACTAAGGTTTAATGCACATTTTTTTCGATTTTTCTCCAGATTTTAGCCAGAGTGGTGGAATTGTATAGCTAGTGTCAGTGATGCAGCTGGACTTGAAAAATTCTGGGTCCTTTTTCTACAGAAGTGGGTCCCCACTAATAAGTCATATTTTTCGACGCAAAAATTGAACTTGTTCATTTCCACAAGAAAAATAAAATGCAATAATTGTTTTAATAATAATAAATAATTAAAACCAATATTAATTTAAGAGAAATTTTCTGTACTTTTTAAAGAATAAATGCTCAAGATACAAATTTAATTATAAAATAATGCTTATTTGAGTGTAGAAGATAACAAGTATCACTATTGTCTGCCCCATTTTAAAATGGGACAAGACAGGTTTACTTAAAAAGACATTTTTGCTGAAAAAAGGGTTATTTTTGTTGAGTAAATGGTACATACTCAAATGATGCTTAATGCAATGGTGCTTTCAGGAGACGCATTCACTCAGAAAGACTTGGAGGGGGGAAAAAACCGATTGGGAAGCAGGAAAATCTGTTTTTGGAGCAGCAACAACAATTTTGAAGCAGGAAAATTAGTTTTTAAAACCAAAAAATTCTCTCCTGGCTTCACTTATTTATTTATTTATTTTCGTGCTTTTTTGTCGAAATTTCCGTTTTTCGCGTTATTTTGACGAAATCTTTTGTTTTTTTGGGATTTATTGACGAAATTTACCGTTTTTCGCGATATTTTTTGACAAAATTTGCCGTTTTATCGCGATTTTTGGACGAAATTCGCCGTTTTTTCGCGATCTTTTGAAGAAATCTGTCGTTTTTCGGATTTCAAGGTGAAATTATCCATTTTTTTCGCGAATTTTTTGACAATATTTGCCGGGAATCAGCCGTTATTAAGCGATTTTTTTAACAAAATTTGTCGCTTTTTGCGATTTTTTGACAAATTTTGCCGTTTTATCGCGATTTTCGGACAAAATTTTTCGTTTTTTCACGATTTTTTGAAGAAATCTGTCTTTTTTTTCGCAATATTTTGAAAAAAATCTGCCGTTTTTCATGATTTTTTTGAGAAAATTTGCCATTTTATCGCTATTTTGGGCGAAATTTGCCGTTTTTTCGCGATCTTTTCAAGAAATCTGCCTTTTTTTCGGGTTTTGGAATGAAATTAGCCATTTTTTCGAGAATTGTTTGACAAATTTTGCCGGAAATTAGTCATTATTTCGCGATTTTTTAACGAAATTTGCCGTTTTTTCGCGATTCTTTAACGAAATTACGCGTCTTGTGGGAAGCGTAAGAGCTATTTTTTTGCGTCCTTATCGCCGATTTTTTGCGTAATTTATGCGTTATAGCGCGTCCGCGGCATCGCTGATTAATATAAAAAAAATCTTATGTGCGATCGGTTGCGGTTCTCTCAGGGCCTGAAAAAAGGAACTGGTCCTGCGGACCACTAAATTTTTCAAATTAGTGGTCCTATTGAATTATCGATGGTCTCGGACCAGCGGACCACCAAGGATTTCGAACGCTGAGTATGTTCTTGAGATACCTGGATTTAGCTGTATAGTTTTCTGTTCTATTTTATTCATTTATTCGGAAAATGCAGGACATTTAATTTTGCACTATGATGCTTTTCTATGGCAATTCAGACGTTTTGAAAATTTTCATTTGTTGAAAGAAAATGGCTCACTTGCTCTATGGCATTAAATGACAAATTGGATACTGAAATTTACAAATATGATGCTGAAATTATTCAAATTATCTTAAAATTTTGTCTATGCATTTGTCAGATTTTTAAATTATTACTGTAATTTTTGGATATTTTTTATAAATGTGTTCCAATAATATAAAACAATTTGTTTTAGAGATTTACTTATTTCAAATGTATTTATTCCATTTTTTAGGTGCGTTCGTAATTATGTAAATACGTAGCACCTATAGTTGTTGTTCAGTCACTCCGCCCATCTGTCTGTCCGCATGTAACAATGCAAAAACTACCCAACCGAATCTTTTGAAATTTAAAATATATAATTATTACATAATTTTGGTGAGTCATTTAAAATTTTATGAGAATCGGATGGATATATCAATTACAGGGACGATCAAAAGTATTCCGTTACATTCAAGGTTGGCATTTTTGCCGGCAAAAAGGTATTTTTGCCAGGACAGTGGCAAAAACTGGAAAAAACCAGGGAAAAAATGGAAAAAAACGGCAAAAATGGAAAAAACCTATTTGTCTTTAATGTGTAATAAAATCTGCACGCTAATAAAGATATTAATGGTATAAACAATTAAATTTAACAGTGTTCTATTTAATATTTTAATTTGCTAATTAATATTAAATATTTTAAATCTTTGAAAAATAAATGGGATTCAGTCTTACTTAGGAATTTAAAAACAAAATAAAAAATTACATACCTAATTTTTTTTAATCTTAAGTCAGGACAATTAGAAAATTTTAGATCCTTTAAAGGACCCTTCATAAAATAATTTATCTTAAAACCAGGACCCTTCATAAAATTATTTGTCTCTCAAATAGACATTTCACCTTCAAATTGAACTTTTCACAAAATTAATCATTTAAGCACACCATAGTAGCGCACCTTCAAATATGTCCAGCAAGTAGTGCTGCTATTGAAAGATTTTTTTTTTTTTCAAATTTTTCATTTGTGCAAACTAAGATTCGAAATAAGCTATCAACAGATACTCTTTCAAAACTTGTTTACTGTTATGCCGTGCTAAAGCAGCAAAATTTAGATTGTGAGGAAGATATTGCTGAAATATTTGAAATTTAATAGTTTTCTGCTTTAAATATAATTTTAAATATTAAATTAAATTTAGGTTACTATAACTGTTTCTTTGAATTTCTAACATATATAAACTATAAACTAAATGCTTTACTCAGTCTCAACAGTTCTATTATGTGAATTATTAGTAATTGTATAAACATGAATAAATGAAATTTCTATTTATTTATATAAAATTGGTATTTTTTTCATTTATAACCTTGTTATAAAAATTATTATTCTTTCATAAAATGCATAATTATACTTATTTAACTTAAAATAAATTTAGAATAATATTAAAGAAATGTTATACTGACAATAAATTTGTACTGGAGCATTGCAAGAAACCACTGTAAAATAGTCCCTATAAGACCCATTGTCTGATAAGGTTAGCTTTCCAATCTTTGTCAGTCCATAGGTCTGTTTCCTTGTTATTGTGGCAAAACACTTCTCCAATATCACTTGCAGTAAATTATTTATATTTATAAAGACTCAGCATTGAATTCAGGCACTTTTCAATTTAACATAAAGGTTATTTTCTGTAAGTATGTTTTTATTTCATTTCTTTCTAATTCTCCGGATTTTTCATAATCCGGATTAGGTTTGGTCCCAATTAATCCGAATTATCAAGGTTTTGCTGTATATGAATTAAAAGAAAATTAATATCATTAAAATTAAAAGAAAATTAACTTCATATTGGAAAGAAAATGGAAATTTTCAAGTATCGTTTAATAATAAAAGATAAAGGAAGATTGATTTTATGGCTCGAAAACAAGCGATTTAAATGACATCATATACCGAAAATAAAACTAACCACTTTTGCACTTAAATTAAATGGTCTTGGATTATGATATTAATCCTTATTTATTTACAGAAATTTATTATCAAAATTTAAAAATTTGTCGGAAGCACGTTAAAATAAAGATTTCTTAAAATATTTAAAATAATAATAAACTTGTTGTTAACTATAAGCAAGTGGGTGGATAGTAAATTTTAATAATATGTCCCACATAGATATAAATGCCATTAATTTAGATATTGATGTCAAAATGAAGTTAAGATTAGTGGGAAAAAAATGTCTTTATTGGGTGATTTTAGTGAGGTAAAGTTATCAAAAAGATTTGGATTTATATTTAGATAAAATCTTAGATTCTAAATATTATAGAAATGTAATAAAAGTGAAATTTTTGAGAAACAAAAATTGTAAAAGCATTAGAACTCTAGTTTAGGTAACTCCTTTACATAAATTTTTATATCTCCTTTTCTATAAATTATATATCAAATACAGGTTTTTGTGGTTCGTTGATAACATTAAAAAAAATCAATATGGCCGCACATTGAATAAGAAATTATGAATGTAAATTTAATAAGCCAACGGGGGATTCAGGGGGGCAGAGCACCCCTGATGAAATGTACTTTGTTGTCTAAAAATTATAATAATATGCAGTTCATAAAATTTTAGAATATCGTTGCATAAAAACAGGATCAATTTAATGCATCAAATTTCTGAAAACGTCTACATATTTTTAAATGCGTTCATAACTATATAAATACATAGCACTTATAGTCATGTCTGGTCTGTTCGTATGTATGTCTGTCTGTCCTCACGTAACTATGAAAATAGTACCCAACCAAATGGTTTGAAATTTAAAATATATAATTTTTTGCATAATTTTGTCGTGTCATTGCAAATTTTATGAGCATCAGATATATAGTTTAATTATAAGGACAGTCAAAAATATTCCATTACATAACACCAATGCGAAGAATAGCTTCAAATGCATTTTAAACATGTTACACTTTTCGTGCATTTTGAAATTGATATGCATCTATGAAATACATTAAAATAAATATTTTGTACAATGTGCAGTGCAAAGGATATTTGTACTTAAATTACAGGGCCACACAAAAGTATTTCATTGCATAGTTGTATACGAGGAAACATTGTTTGGAGAGTATTTTAATTATACTGAATTATTTAACATTTTATTAAATTGCTATACGTTGATGAGGGCAACCACAAGTTACTTTCTATGTAACAGAAAACATATAGTATTTACAGGGACACTCAAAAGATTTCAAATGCAATACTGCGATGAAGTAGTGTATATAATCGATGACTGCTGATGGTTCATTTTTGTTTTGATATGAGCTTTTAATTTTGCATGTAACATTTTATCTTTAAATGTTATAATTCATATACAGGGTTATACAAAAGAATTCCTAAGCAATATTGAGTATAAACGGAAATAGCATAAAAGTTTTTTTTCTTTTAATTATGCATTTTCGTGTTGAACTACATTTAGTACACTAAGATATCTTTTTGCAATGTAGATAAAATAATATGCAAGGCCACACGAAGAATTGGATACAAGGCCTTCTTTGGATGATAATCTCTGGAACAATGATCTCAGTAGATTTAAGTGTGTATAAGTCTTAATTAAATTACAGTTTATAATTAAATAACAGCCAATTAGCATCGTGTAAATAAAAAGTGGGTAAAATACAGGGTTGTATAAGAGTATTCAAGTATGATTCCATTTATAATTCCTTGAAAGTGAAATTTAAATCTGTCATGTGTTTTTAAAGCATTACAAGAAGTTAAAATTAGTATGTGAATTATGTTTGTCCATCTGGTCGTCTGTCTGTCTTTCCAAACTTGCTTTAATATCATTGGATTGATCTGTAATTGATATATTTTATTGAGATTTACTATGCCCTGTTCGTTATTGAAAATAAAGTGCGTAAAACTTGTAATTGCTGAGACACTTAAAACAATTTTATTACATTATCGTTCATGGGAAAATATCATAATTTTTCAAATTTGTAGCACCTATAGTCGTTACCTGGTCCATCCATCTGTTTGTTGGTCTGTTCACATATAATAGTGCAAAAACTACCAAGCTGAATGATTTGAAATTAAATATACAAAATCATCGCAAAATTTTGTTTCATCATTTCAAATTTTATGAAAATCCAGTCACAACTTAATAAAAGTTTTCTCCAATCTATCAAATCCTATCATTTTTAAATAATTCAAATATATCCCATGATAGATATTGATTCCAGGTTGCTATGGTGATTATGCACCAGTTAAGAAGTAGTAATATTATCCGTATAACTGATATCATATATGTATAACTGAATATAATATATAAAATCATTATAAATTTTGTATCCATGCATTTTTGCATAGGAGTGCAGCAACTCTTACACCTAGATAGGAATATATTTTGAACTTCGTTATAGTAAGAACGAACCTCATTTGATAGATCTGATGTGCAATTTTTGACTTGTTTATTCATTTATAAATTTATGTAATTTGAAAACTTTCGATTGCTGTTTGTATAAAGTTAAATTATATGCAAAGTGTGGTAAAAAGCAGTCATTAGAAGAGCTGACGTTGAGGCTCCCGATCTGCAGATTTACTAGTTTAGCAGCCAGTTTCGATTGCTTTTGGTGTGAATCTTAATCAAGGGTTATCGGGATCCCCCCTTCCCCCTGGTGTTGAGCAGATCTATGATAATATTGTTAAATGAACCTTAAATATGTGATGTTGCTAATTCGATTTTGTCTAAAATACATGTCTGCTTGTTGTGTGAAAAGGGGGGAGAAGCTGCTAATGGTTGAGATTTGTTCTGTAAATTTTTTTCATAATATTTGGAAAATTATATGGGATAGTAAAGAACAAATTAAAATTTCAAGAGATCCTCTGGTGATGAAAAAATGAGTTAAGAAGGGAAGGGGGTTACTTAGTATTATGCAAGCCGAAGGCATTCTAATGGTATGTAATATGAAAAAATCCATTTCAGCTTTCTGGGGGTGCAGGGGGCTAACTGTCTGATTTTAAAAAAGACTTTGCCAATTGAAAGCCTGCAAGGAGTTTCACCTTTGTCCAAGTCTTCAAATGAGGTCTTATTTTGCTGTAGCTTAATTTGGAGCTAAGTTAGAAGATAGTCTCCTTGGAAAGGGGAGAAAATCAAATTAAGGTGAAGAAGGGAAAAAAGATTCATTATATGAAAGAATGGTCTAAAATTTTCCAATGGTACATCACATGAAGGTTTCAGAATAAAATTTAAAATTGCGGAGATATAGTGAAATGTTCTAAAAATTTCCCCCCCGCCCCTTTAACCGTTCTAGTGCATAGTGTTGCCATTTGGTAACAAATTAAAATTTCTCTCCTTATTGTTTAATTACCATTGCCTCTTAATAACTTTATGCTTTTATGTATTCATATTGACCATATGTTTACATTTAGTTCATTAAAAATATCATAGATTGTTTATCAGTTGCAAATAAAAAGGAGTTTTTATTTCTAACAAAAAATAAATCTTTTTCAAAAGAATATTCAAAAGAATATGTTTTTAAAATCTATTTAAAATCATTTTCAGCAAGGTTTTGCTACAAATATTGTATGTATGTGATTAATGCATGGTGTTGCAATTTGGCAACCATTTAAAAAAGTCCAAAATATTGAAAAATGAGTGATAATTTTTTCAGTATTTTTCCTTTAATGTATGCCTATTAAGGAATCAACATATTTTTTTAAAGGAAAAATTAAAAAAATCATGCACTAGAAGATTAATGTCCTTAGGAGGATAATTTCTAAAATTACTGAAATATGTGTTAGTTTATTAGATTTTTTTTCTGGAATTTGTAGCTTCTACTTAAAATGCCTGCTGAGGTATGGTTAATCGTTTTAAAAGCTTTGATCCCACTTTATGCTCTTAGGGCAGAATTTCTAAAATTTCTGAAAAATGTGTTTAATTATTGTTTTAATTGATTTATTTTCTGAAATTTATTGCTCCTATCTAAAAAGACTGCTGAAGTATGGCCAGTTTATCTAAAATTTTCAACCACTTCTTAAGAGCCTACACTAGTCCCTGAAAAAGACCCAGATAATAATGTTAAGTCTATGGGGGCATTATTTTAAAATATCTCATTCATATTTTAATATTTTTGAATGTTTTTTTTACATATGACAGCTGAGGACGGCTAGTTTTTACTTTTTCAATTTTGGTTTCAGATTTTAAAAAAAAAGATTAATTTTTGGAACCGGTTGTGAAATTGAAACTACCTTATATAAGAAAAATATAACCAAAATCGAAAAATCAGGGTGCTTCTACTGGTCAAAAGTTTTCAAACGATATGTCATATGAAAAAATGCATTTTCGCCTAACCCCATAAGGCAGGTATGCCCCCTAACTGTCTGAGATCAAAATAGATCCCACCAATCAAAGGCCTGTGAGGAGTTTCACTTTTGGCCAAGACTTTAAATGAGGTCAAAAGCCGCTGTAACTTAATTAGGAGCTGAGTTCTAAAATTGCCCCCCTAGGGGGGGCAATTTGGGATGAAAAGGGTCAGAAAGGTTCATAATATGCATGAGTGATCTGGGGATTTTCCTATGGTATATCACATGAGGGTTTCTGAAAAAGGCCAGAATAGGGTGAAATGTTCTAAAAAATTTTATCACCTCGCCCCATTATTATTATTATTATTATTATTATTATTTTTTTATTTTATTTTTATTTTATTTTTTTTTTTTTAATCTGAAATTTAAAAAACTGCTGAGTTATAGCCAATTGTTCTAAAAAATTTTATCCTTTTTAATCCCCTCAGGATGGGAAAAATCTCAAAAATCCTTTCTTAGTGCTTATATCATATGTTTCTCCCATTTTTTTTTTTTTTTTTTTTTTTTTTTTTTTTTTTACTTCAGTATTTGTGACTGTGACTTGGATTATGAGTCAGTCAACATAAGCTCTTTTATATATGTATAGACAAGTCATATTTATAAACTAAATAGTAATCCAAATCTTAAATATTAGATGCTTATTTAAAGTAAGAAATATCTTAATTCACCCTTTTTCCCCTTTTTTATTTATGCATTTGTTCTGTGACAGATTTTAGGATGCATATAGTTTTATGCAGAAAATACAAGTTATTTTTGCACAAATTAAAATTTATTGCAGTATATTTATAACAATATTTTACCAATTTTAGAAGGATTAGTTTTAGTTTCCTTCAGATATTTATGCATGCTTTGAATGAAGATGGAAACTAAAAGATTATTGAAGTTTTGAAGTTTTTCACCTAGTTGTTTATGAAATGTATAGAAGTTTTGATTTACTGTTGTTGTTTTTCTTTCTCTTGTAATTTTATCACTTGTGTTTATTAAATTATGGTCAAATGTGTTTTTAGAGGAAATGCATATTATGGCTTCCAAGGAAAAAGAGAAAGAAAAGGATAGTGCTGAGAAGATGAAAGAGGCTTTAGAACAGCAGATTGAGAAACACAGAGAAGCTCATCAGAAACAATTGGCTCAGCTCAGAGATGAAATTGCTGAGAAGCAGTCTCAGATTGACCAACTAAAGGAGTAAGTTTCTGATTTTTCTATTTTAGTTTTACTAATGCACACCGTGATTTATAGTAAAATAAAATGTGTTCATTTTATAATTTGAAAACATTAAAAATTGACCAGTATTTTTAATAGTATTCTGTAGAAGACAATCTAAACCTCTAAGCACCTGCCCAGATGAGTGATAACCAGCTAGTATTAAAATATTAGTTGATATAAACAGATTGAGTCATTCAGAAAGTTCTGATGAATTACTTGCAAGCAGCAAGTAATTACAAGCAGCTGCCCGAATTGGTGATGATCAACTAGTATTAAAATATTAGTTGGTCTAAACAGATTGGGTCAGCCAGAAAGTTCTGCAATTTTTCAAAGTGAAGCTCAGTTTTGTGTTATTTTCCTATTCCTGATAAGGCATGACCTTGAATGAAAAAGAGATGTATGTGCTGTCTTTTCTGCTTGCTCTGCATAATTCTGGCTTTTGTTGTTTCAAGGCCGTGCTAAGAATGGAGAACCAAAAAGCTAATTTTTGTCGTATTATGCTTTTTTATTTCAAAAAAGAAAAATGATAGTCTGACTGTGACAAAGTTAATATGTTATTGGTGCTGTATAGTATAAAATTAAATAAATTGATGGAATTGATCTTACTTGATAACAGCGAATTGAGATAGAAGGCTTTGTTAAATGAAGACACATATTTGTAGAATATTAATTTCCTTTATTTCAAATATCTTAGTTTAAGAAGATTACATTAATGAATCTAAGTGAATGAATAATCACTTTTGGTCATATCGAAAGTTTTATGAAGAAGAGGCAGCATGTCAAATTCACTGGTTTTAATTTAACTTTATGGAGAGCTAGTGCATTTAAAATATTAAAATAATATAGGAGATGACTTTAGAAATTCTACAGCATAAAAAGATTACTGCTCATAAGAACAAAACTGCAAAATGTCTTTCCTGCTTAGAAATATTAAACTACATTTTCTCAGTAATTTTTCAAAACCTAATTTTGATCTAAAAATTAATTGAGCTTATTTTTTAAATAAAGACTACGGGGGTTGACAAATTAATTAAACATGATGCTTAAATTGATTAGATAATTAAAAGCTTCATCAATATTTTACATAACAAATCCAGAAAGTACATTTAAAAAATTACTTTTAATTTCCTCCAAGTGCTCAAAGAAAAGATCTGTTTTGCTCTGTAACAATTACAGCACAAATAGGCGGAGTGAACACATGAGGGAGGGGTAATTGCACTCTGTGGCATCATCACAATATATGCTGTTGCAAAAGAGAGCTGATCATTCACAGTAGCGTGAGGATTCTACAGAAATACGAGAAAAGAAATGTCTATGATGTTGAAAGAAATAAAAAGATACAATAATTTAAGTGCTGTGAGATTTTACCTCAGACTGGCTACTGTCAAAAATTGTGTTATGTATAGTCAAAGTGCTGTTTCAGATGGTACACTTCAAAAGTCTTTTGAGAAGTTTAAGTGCGGAAATTTTAGCCTGAAAGATGATGCTCACTGTGGAAGACCATCATCTGTAAAAAAAAGACCTCTTAATAGAAGCTATTGCTGAAAATCTACATTCCCGGGCGCAGAATCGGCGCAACACTGTGACGCACGTCGCAGATTCTTGGGAAGCCCTGCAGACTAAACTGTTAAAAATTTAGCAAAAATTTAAAAAAAATCAGTTCTAAATCCGAAAATTCGGACATAAAATGTATCGCGAATTTTGACAAATAGTCTTCGAAAAGAAGTCAATTTCATCATATACCATTGGAAACACGTAAATTATGTCCAAAGGTAGCGAAAAAAATCTGGCAAATTTCTTCAAAATATCACGAAAAAATGACAGTTATCGTAAAAAAAATCACGAAAAAACGGCAAATTTCCTCAAAAAAAATTGTGAAAAAATGGCAAATTTCTTCAAAAAATCACAAAAAAAACCCGGCAAATTTCGTCAAAAAAAATCACGAAAAAACGGCAAGTTTTTTCATAAAATGTGAAAAAAATGGCAGTTTTCGTCAAAAGATTATGAAACAACAGCGAATTTCTTTAAAAAATCGCAAAAAGCAAGGCAAATTTCGTTAAAAAGTCGCAAAAAAAATGGTAAATTTTTTCAAAAAAGATAGCGAAAAAACGATAAATTTCTTCAAAAGATAGCGAAAAAACAACAGTTTTCGTTTTAAAAAAATCACGGAAAAAGGCAATTTTTTTCAAAAAATCACGCAAAAAAACAGTAAATTTCTGCAAATAATTGCGCTACAAAAGGTAGATATCTTCAAAAGATCACGACAAAACGGCAAATTTCTTCAAAATATCGCAAAAAATCTTCAGTTTTCTTCAAAAGGTTGCAAAAATACGACAGTTTTCGTCAAAAGATTAAAAAAAATTCAAATCTAATAATAAAAAAAAATAAAAACGTGAAAAAAATGTAAATTTCATCAGAAAATCGCGAAAAGTGACATCTCATCAAAAGATCGCGAAAAACATGCAAATTTTCTTATAGAAAATCCCCTTTTCCTTTCAGACAAAGCATGAGGCGTTAAAAATTCTGAGAACAAAAGCAAGGGATTTTTAAAAGTACTATCCTTATATGTCTGTCACAAATACTTGGGAGGTTTGAGTGCATGTAATGTAATGCGAGGGATTGATCTGCAGACTGTTTTAAGTTTTTACTTGTATTGCAGACTGCAGAAAAAAATTCTGCTGCTGGATCCACATTACATAGTGAAGGAGCAATCAAACAGATTAAATAATCCCCCCCCCCCAAAAAAAAAGAAGAAGAAAAACTAAATTTAACTAAATTAATGAAGAAAAACTAAATTTTAAGCATTAAACCTAGCATAGGCAATAGTTAGTACCATATTAGACATTACTGACTTGAAAAGCTCTTAAAAGCAACCAATCCTCACAGTGAATGAGTATTTCAGCATTGGGCTTTTCACCAACTTGATGTGACACAACAAAAGGTGGCATTTTACCATTTACCGTCTCTGATTAATTGCTTTAAACCCAATCATCCCAGTTGTTGAGCTATAGACTGGATGATAACCAGCTATTTTATTTATCAACTGTAACCCGACAATAACCGGTGATTATTCATTATATATATATATGAATATATGGAGTTATCGAAATATGTATGGACTATAGACAATAACAAGAGAAGAAAAGGCGATAAGTGTTATTCACAATCACAGTATTATGGAGCTATACTCAGGGAAGGATGTGATTGATAGCAGACAAAAGCCTGACACAACCTTTTCACCTCTGTTAATTTAACATGTTTGCATCTTGCTGGTTGCAAAATAAATTCTTGGCTGGTAAAGTTTTCTGAAAAATCCTAACTCCTGATTTTGATATTTAAAAAATATCAATATCCGTCAATGTGTTGATAAATAATCTGCTTCTAGTTTCTATTCAGTATTGTAGTTAGGTACTTTGTAGTTGGTTAAAAAAATAGTCATAAAAAATTTTGAGGTTAATTTTGGTATTTGAAAGGTTTTTAAAATTGTATAATTAATCTGCTTGTAAAGTTTTTAAAAATTTTCTCTGGAAAATTATGTTGTTCTCAAAAAGAAGTACATTGAAACTTCCATTTAAGGAAGTTTCATTATTACATTTAACACTTTGTTATGAAGAAAATTCATTAAATAAAAATCGAAATTTGTATAATAAAAGACACATGCATAGAGAATAATGTTAAAAACATATTAAAAAAGGTAAGCAAAAACTAAAGCATAGCATGTTTTTTTAATATAAGAAATCTTTAACTTAAAAAAATTCTGTAATGTTACTTTCTGCAGGTCTCTTATAAAAAAAATACTGTTCATAAAAATTTTTGAACTTTTGTAAGTAACCATACATCTGTAATATTTTTGGGAAACTAGAATCCTCTTCTTATATCAAAAACATTTAGCATTTCTCCGTTTGAATGCATTTAAATAAGTAATTTCATTTTCATACAATCAATTGAAATAAATTCATGCATCCATTGCAACATAGTAGTGAGAGTTGTACTCATATGAAAGTGGAATAAACTTTGTTATATAGAATATATTTTATGTAAAATAGAGATTAATTTACATGCTAATGACATTCAAAGTCAAAGTTTAGCAGCTAATTTCACTAAGTAGAAAAAATTGTTAAATAGGGACTTTGTTAAATGGATATTATACTGTATTTTAAATTTGATTTGTGTAAACATGTATTTAATAGAAAAAAGCATAATCTGGTTTTTGAAAATCAAGTTATACCTAAATGTTATGCTTCTTTTCAGTGTCAATCAAAAGCTTTCTCTTGCACAAGAAAGATTGCAGTTGGATTTTGACAAGTTGAAACAAGAAGAGCAAGAAAAGACTCAAAAATTGCAAGAGTTGACGTAAGCATAAACCTTTTATTACCATTAAATACTTGTACAGTTTGGATTTCCTTTCTCACTCATATGTCTTGATCTTTTGTTTTTTACAGTTTAATGAGTGATCGTAGAGAACAAGCACGTCAAGATTTAAAAGGACTTGAAGAGACTGTGGTATGTTATCAGTACTTTTCTCTTTCTATGGTCGTAACAAGATATATATATATATATATTAAGTATTTTAATTGGAACTAATTTTTTATGCATCTCTGCTTATTTATTTTGCATAATCATTTACAATATAAATTATTGTCAAGGCGATTAAAAAAAACAAAATTACAAACAAAAAAGGTATCAAGAAGGAACTTATTGCTTAAAATGCTAATGGTTAGAAAGAAAGAAGACCAAAAATACAAACTTTTATAAAAGGTCAACCTAAATTTGATTGGACAAAGCATAGTTTTTACAATACTTTAATTTTTCTAAAATTTGGAATTTAAATTATCATTTAAAATAGTTTTCAAACCTAGCAATTAAATTATTTTATATGACTAAAATTTTGTGACCTAGAAAATGAAAAAGACAGGAAAAAATTTAAGTAAGTGATATATTGTGTGACAAACTATAAAAGAAGAAATCTTTTTCAATTCTAATATACTTTCCCACCCGCTTCTCTGCAGTTTTTTCTGTTATCTTGTATCACTATTTTAATGTCATTATTATGTAATCAATTCTGAAATATATATGTAAAATAGAAATTTTGTTTATTGTGGATAAATTTAAGAATCATTTCCCTAGAGTAAAAACATTTTTCAGTAAATCAAAATAAAGAAAAATTTTACTTGTTTTCTTTTTTTCAATTATCTTATTCATTATTTCATTACAAGATTTTTTTTTATCCGTTTGTTAGTATTAAAAAATACTCACTACTTTAAATCATATGCAGTAGGGATGCACAACCTGTGGCCCGCAGGCCAAAAGTGACTCGCGATGGATTAACGTGTGGCCTGCAAGTTTCGTCAATTTGCAACTGGAAAAGATTGCAATTATTATGCATATGTCGCAGAAAAAAGTCATCAATTTACTGCGGGAAAATATAAAATTTCATCACTTATGACTCGAAAATTTCATTGTTCAGTACGGGAGAAATCACTAAAAATTTTTCCGGTGGCAAATCGTTGGCACCAACGATCAATGAATTGTAAAATTAATTGATCAAGTACGGAAAAAAAGTGAATTTTTTCGATGAGGCTCGGAAGAATCGCAAGTTTCACTTATCAAATATGGGAAAAATCGCAAATTTCGCACATGAGTCTTGGAAAAAATAGCAGATTTCCCTTATTAGGTATGAAACAATTGTGAGTTTTGTCGATGAGGCATGAAAAAAATCGTGAATTTTGTCGGTTGGACGTGAAAAATTGCATTTTTCATGGATTTGGCGAGAAAAAGGATCAGTTTTGCTGATGATGCTTGAAAATATTTCAAATTAAATTTATCGGTTACAACAAAAAATAGCATGTTCTCTCGATTTATTGCATGAAAAAATACAAATTTCATTGGATCAGAGATGAAAAAAATCGCAAATTTTGTCAATCAGGTAAAAAAAAATTGCAAATTTCATTGACAAGGTATGAATAAATCGCGAATTTAGCGATGACACGCAGAAAAATTGAATTTTTGCATGTGCGACTATTTTAAAAAGGATACATTTTTTCAAAAACAGAACACTTCTTAAAAAAAAAAAAAGGCAAATTTTTCTTTCAAAAAGGGCACACTTGTACCTTATTCACAAAAATCTTTTGAATTAGTTTGTTTAGGATCCTTTAGCATTTGCAATATTTTCTTGGGATCAATTGAATTGCCTCAGGGCGCTGTAACCTGCTTAGAGTCAACACTAAAATAAGTATAATATTAAACATACACTTATTAAAATAATGATATAAGAAAACAAAGATAAAACTTGCTTTAATTCTTTAAAATACCCAAAATGTTTTAATCCATAATCAAACAAACAGCTGTAATTAAATAATTATAACTTGTAAATACACCGATCGCAAGTATGATTGCATGGTTCTGAGAACTATACAATAGATTTAGTACTATACTATATTGTCATATTTGTTTCTTCGTGTAAAGGCTTTCAATGTAGATCAGTAGTTCCTCCAGCCTCTTTTATTGGCAATGTCACACCAATGAACCTCTAAAATTCTGGTGCCCCTCCCCCTACCCACATACATGCACACATTTTATAACATCTCTTTAAAATAAAGTCTGTTCATAATAGGAAGCCTAGACAAATTTTAATAATAACTATTCAATTAACATTTTTTAAATTATCAATAAGATTAATTTTTTGCCTCAAATTTTCTTAATATAATTCTATAAATACAATAAATGAGGCTATACAACTTCGCCTTTATGTCAAAAGGAATTTTGTTGTTTCTTTCCAACTTACCTATGTTCAAGCAAGTGTTAATATGATCTGCATTTTTATTTCCACAAAATATTTAAAGATATTCTTATATCTAACATTTAAAATTATAACATTGAAATTTCATAATTAATTTTAGTAATTTGTTAAGAGTTGATTGAAAAGATTTGGACGCTAAATTTTCTTTTTATGAATAGCGCAATTTATGATGCATTTCAAGATTCTTATCAATTTTAACTATTAATTTAGCCATTAATCCTCAATAAATTTAAAAAAAAAAAAAAAAACTTTTTTACAATTTTTTTTCTCTAATCCATATTGGTTATTTTCTGGCACTTTCATTAAGGGATTCTTATTCTTACTTACAAGTAGAAATCTTTTAGAAAATGTTGCTTAAATTGGAGATTCAAATGCCCAAGAAATGTCTTCATTAGAGAATGATAGATTACAACTCAAGATGTAAAAACTCTTAGAAGGAAAAAAAAATGCTGCTGCTAAATTCTAAAACACATGAATATTCATTTATGTCTGTAAATTCCATGCACATATAAAAAAGCTCTTGTGAATTTCATGATAACTTGCTTACTATTTTTTATAAAGTAAGAAATGTAAAAAAATCATTCATGGCAAATAAAACCTGCTCTAATATAGTTACTATTTTAAAACGTATGCCATTTTCACTTTCAACTGATGGTAGCACTGACCAAAATACTGTTAAACTAATTTTCATGATGAATACCCGTGAAATAAAAGGTAAGTTTTATATTTTGATTTGTAAAATTTCTTCTATTTTAATATGTATGATAGTTAAATCAATGTATTTTAAAAAAGTATTTTTAAAAATATATTTCAAATTTTTTTTTTTTTTTTCTTTAACCTTTTGAGGTGGAATGTGGTAACACAACTTGACTACACTTGATTTCTTAAAACTACACATTTTTTATGTTCAAACTTCGCATTTTTACTTGCAGAGGTTGGCAGCCCTGTGCATGACATTATAATCGTGTGACGTGTATGACATTTTATAATATATATCGCTGAATTATAGGCATGCATGACATGTATGTGATGCATAAAATATAAATATCATGTGCATAGGATATATATGGTGTAAGTCTGGCTTATACGCTATATGGCCAAAAGTGCCTTTTGCAATTTTTGATGTTTTGTTAAATATTTAGAAAAGTACATGAGGAATCATCTTGAAACTCCAGACATGTAAACAGTACAGGTCATATAATTTTGTGAAATTTTTGTTTCTTAAAATCCCAAAGGAACCGTTAACAAATTGAAAAAGAGCAAATATCTTTTGACTAACACTGTTGAAACTAATTATGGCAAAAGCGTTAAAACTGTACATTATGATTAAATAGCTTATTGTAATAAACAATGTTCATTTTTATGAGGATAGCATGTATTCTTAGAGAAATTAAGGTTTTCATAAAAACAGTCCCAAATTTTGCTAAGATTTTTTTAAATAATATGCAGAGTTCTTAACAGAAAAAAATGTACTTTTTAGAAATTATGACATACAGCATTGTACACAATATCCTGTAATCGGAATTACAAAATAATAAAAATTGTATGAATGATGAGCAGATTTACTAAGCAATATTTCACTGTGCATGTGTGAAAGCAATCAAAATATAATTTGCATTATGTGTTAGCTAAATCTGTAGAGCAACTTTTGTGAAAGTCTCAAAAACATAGCTTGAAAATTCTGAAAATTATCATCGACAGAATAAGCTCAAAATCTGTTGTTCCCAAAAGGAAGCAAAAAGATGAGGGGTTGTATCCAAATGTAGTAGTACAGTAGACTCCCTCAAATCCACAACTCTAAAATCTGCACTTGATTTCTGGATGTAAATAATGAAAAATTTAGTTCAGATATAGGAACAAAATTTGTCTATTTTAGTTTTATATCAATTTCTTTCATATATATTTTACTTTGTAATTTTTGTTAATATTACTGAATTCATGTTTTTTCATCAAGGAAAAATAGATTTATTTCAGAAAAAATTCAAGGTAGTGCTTGATATCATCAGTAATCACTATCTTCTTGCCAAATATATTTATGTATTAACCAAGTTTTTTATTAAGTCTGGCTAAACCTGAAATAAAACTTCCTTATTTTATGATTGTGATGTAAATTAGTTATGTACTTTTAAAAGGCAAGTTTCATTGTGTAATTTAGGAAAAATACGTTTTATATTTATAATGAATATTTAATCATACATTATTGATTATTAAATTTACATTTGCTTTTAATATTTTAATCACTTAAAAAAATATCTATATTTTTATTGCTTTAGTTTATTACTTATTTTATATTTTATTATTTTGTAAAAATTCATTATAGTTTTGATTTCATTATTAATTACATTCAAATTTTGTTTTAAAAATGTAAACAAAGCTATAACCAGAAATCTGCACAACCTTTGGTTCTAAGCTTTGCGGATTTGAGGGAGTCTACTGTATTACATATGCTGTATTGACACTAATCAATAGATATATGGATACATCCCCTCATCTTTTTGCTTCCTGTTGGGAACAACAGATTTATAGCTTATTCTATCGAGGATAATTTTTAGAATTTTCAAGCTATGGTTTTGAGATCTTTCACAAAAGTTATTCTATGCATTTAGTTAACACATTATGCAAATTATATTTTGATTGCTTTCATTCATGCACAATGAAAAATTGTTTAGTAAACCTGCTCATTCATCATATACTTTTTATTATTTTTTAATTACGATTACAAGATATTGTGTGCAATGTTGTTTGTCATACTTTCTGAAAGAACATTTTTTTTAATAGTAAGAATTTTGCAAATAAGCAAAAAACTTGACAAAATTTGGGACTGTTTTTATATAAACCTTAATTTCTCTACGAGTATACATGCTGTCCTCATAAAAACAAACACAATTTATAACAGTAAGCCAGATAATTGTAATCTAGTGTTTGAATGCTTTTGCTACATTAGTTTTGACAAGATTATTCAAAACATATTCACTCTTTTTCAATTTGTTGATGGTCCCCTATGGGGTTTCAGGAAAAAACTTCTACAGAAATATATGACCTGTACCATTTTGTTTAGATAACTAGAGTTTCAGGATAATTCCTCATGTATTTTTCTAGTTATTTAACAAAACATCAAAAATCGCTAGTGGTCAGTCACCTTTGTCCATATAGTGTACATGACATATGGGGCTTATATATGGATATTTTGCATACATCTTCTATACATATGTAAGCTTAGTAGAAACTTGGCAGAGGCTTTGTAGAGATCATACAACTTAGTGTAGTTGTAATTGAGGGGAATTTATTTATTTTAAAATCTTAAACCAAAAATAAATAAGAGTGCAATATTTTTTATGTTTAAATTTTATTATTTTTATAGAGGCTCTTAAATTTTTATTATAATGTGAAATTGATGATAAAATTCATTGCTGAACCTCTTGAATTTAGTCACTATTAATCAGATTAGATCTAATGCACAACATTCTGGGAAGTGTAAAGAGCAAATTTGCATTGTCATCTCAATAAAAATATATATGTGTAATTTGTGTTGTGTTTTTCTATTTTTTCTCCATGTATATATATATTTAAATCTTTTAATATTAAACTTTCTTCCTTTTTTACAATTTTTGTTCTCCCAGTATATTGATTGAATTTTTAAAAAGTATAATTTATAGTGTGCTGGGACTAATTTTTATAAATTTTCTTTTGTTATAATTGCACTGTATTCAAATAAGATATGTTGCTGAATCTTATATTCATTTTAAACATTTAATCTGCAGTTGTTCAGTACCTGACAAATAATTGTGAAAAAAGAATAGAGTAAATTTATAATTGTGTTAAAGAAATTTTGTAAAAAAAAAAAAAAAAAAAAAAAAAAAAATTAAAACTATTAAATAACATTTCATTAAAGTTAAATTGCTTCTAATATAACCTGAGTTTCTAGAAACTAATATTTATAATTTGCAGCTTAATGCATCAGCAATAGGAACATTATACCAAGCAAAACTTTGACAACAGTTTCTTTTCAGAATCTAATAAGAGTGGGAATTTAAAAACAATTTTGTACCTGCATATTTCCCCTATGCGTCATAATATCAAAAAGGGTTTGTTTATTTATTTTATCATTTTATTTGGAGGGAGTATTGTGGTCAATAATGGCGACTGGGGAAAAGAGTGGATACTTAAATTAGTTTTAATTATTGCGTTAAAGTTTATGTCCGTTTTTTTTTTCTTCATTGTTTTAGTTGTAATGTTTATTCTTGTTATAATTGTTCAATTTTTTTTATTTAGGCTAAAGAGCTTCAGACGCTGCATAATCTGCGTAAGCTTTTCGTACAAGACCTACAGAGCCGTGTGAAGAAATCTGTCATGGGTGATGATAGTGATGATAATGGAGGTAGTGTTGCCCAGAAACAAAAGATCTCATTTTTAGAAAACAATCTAGATCAACTAACGAAAGTCCATAAACAGGTCTGACTTAAAGAATCTTTATATATACATATGTATGTCTGTGTGTGTTTATATGGAAATTATCTTTTACTGACACTTTCAGCATCTAAATGGAAAAAAAAATATCTTCAGTATCTTTCTTATATGTTCTGCACTGCTTCTCTAACAATTTTTACCAGTGATGCAAATTCGTTTTATTAGGAATTTTTCAGCACTTCCCAATTTATCTTGAAATTAAAGAAATATATCAGGCCCCTTAGTCTCAGGTTGAATGGATTTTATACAATGCTCCTTAGTTCTCAAGAAATAGGGGGGGGGGGGTCTAATATTATAATACAACTTATGTATTTACTTTAGAATAGAGATTCTGTAATGGCGTAGTTCATTCAGCAGAGCGTTAACTCCCTGATCCGTGGCCCTCTGTTTCGATCTTAGAGTATTCTACTTTTTTTTTTATTATTATGTTTGGTTTTATAAATATATATGTGTAATTGAAATTTAATGAAAAAAAAATTGTCAATTAAATATGTGTATCAATGATAATTGTAACGTATTATTATTATTATTTTGTAACTACAGTTGAGTCTCTCTATAACGAAACTCTAACCAACGAATTTCTCTATTTAACAAATTTTCTGTAGGAATGGCCAATTTTTTTCATGATTACATTGAAAATAATATCCATAGAGCGAAATATGTTTCCATTTAATGAATTTTTTCAAAAATGTTCTTTCATGTGTTCAAAAAATGCTTCAAATTATTTGTAAAATATTTTTTTTTTGTTGTTGTTGTTGTTGATTTATATTTCATAGCTGCATTTCTCTACCTTATGTCAAAAAAGGCCCTCCCCCCCCCCCCCCCCCAAAGAAAAAACCCTTTTTTGCATGGTTACACTTGACTTTATTTTAGCCAAGATGAGCATACATTCTTGGAAAAGATTGAAACATTTGCTTGCTACTAGAACGATTTGCAATTATCCCAAAGCATTCTAATATATAAAACTATTCCATTGTCGTTTAGAAAATGTTGTTTGCTTCTTGGTTTGGATAATAAGGAAGGGATAAGGGGTAATTGCAGAAAAGGTAGTCTTTTTTAGCATGTTTTCATCTACCTAAACCAAGAGTTTAGAGTGGATGTTTGTTGTTACTTGGAACATTTTTTGTTGTGAGACCATTTGAATTAAGAATTGTTACTAAATGTCATCTATGCTGGTGTTATCTTCTACTGCATCTGCATACATTTCTTCTAGGATAAACATAACTCAGTCTGAAAAAGTAATAATTTTGAAATTAATAATCACTAAGGCACAGAATAAAAAAGAAAGTGGTGAAAATGTTTGAGATTCTAGAAAAATTCTGTTAAATATTTCAAAAACTTAATTAATCATCTAAAAAAACAATTCTGTTTCAAAATTTAAACATTAAATGAGAAAATTTTTGCCGTTCTCTATTCAACGAATTTTTCTATACAATGAATTTTTTGACTGAACAATGGATTTTGTTATATGGAGACTCGACTGTAAATCGTTATATAAAACAGTTCGTTTTTTTAATTTATTATTTCTGATGTAATGATATTAAATATTTGTGTCAATTCATGATTTTAAAGAAACATTCTTTATGTATTGCCTTTACAAAGAAAGTGAATAAAATGAAAATATGGGATGACCAAAATGCTTAACATTTATTTTCCCCATAAATATACTTGTAATTATAACTGAATAACTCAATTTAAAAATTTTAAATCATGCATTAAATACTGTTAATATATTTTTTTTTTCCATCAGCCTTTTTGATTTTTTAATCATTATTAAACTTTTCTTAGCATTTAAATAAAAGGATTTATTATGGTTAGCAGAAATTCCTAAATTTTTAGTGGCGGCCTCTAGTTGTGGCAAAAAAAAAAAAAAGATAGAGATGAACTCAAAATAATTAAAAGCAAAGCATATACGTATTATAAAATTGACAATCTTTAGTATGCAAAAAAAATTATAATTTAATTCTTATGCTACTTTTTAATATAATTATGCATCATTTGAAAATAAAGCAGTATTATCGTCGTATCTACTTACCTTATTGAGGCAATACATAAATGATGCTTCTTTAAATTCACGAATTGACACAATTCTTAGATATCATTACATCAGGGCTGTCCAACGCGGCGCCCGCGGGCGCCATGGCGCCCTTTGAAGGTTTTCTTGGCACCCTTTTGAAGATTTAATGTTATTAAATATTTTAGAAGTATAATTCCTTCATAAAATTGCTTTCTTTAAAATCATTAATATTTTATCGGAAATATTTTAAAAACCTATGTTTGCATGCTGTTGGCTTTCCATTGTACATTAAAAATTAAAAACTTATTTTGAAGATTTAATCATGCATATTTTTGCAATTATTAGTTATTTTTATGTAGTTTAATTATGATAGTTAAAATGTTTAATAGTTGGAAATAGCTCCTTTTAATACTTAAGAACTAAGAGAAAAATAAATGTTTCCACCTGTCCAGCTTTCCTTTGAAGATACATATGTATCTTCAAAGGGATGTACTTAAAAACATTTTTTTCTGTTGTCACACTGGCCTATTGGCTGTTTCATATGGAGGATAAAAAGGATTAATTTTTCTTTCTTGACTTTTGAAGTTTTAGAGATTTTTTTTATACTTATTTTCTTTTCTGTAATTTTGCTTAGAAAAAATAATAAACAGTGCAGAATCAATTCCATCTGAAAGCACTTCTAGACTATCCCTCTGAACCACACACATGGATTAGTCACTATCATGCTTGTCTGTTTTTGTACTTATCATAAAACTAATCCATGCCTTCAAAATAAATCAAACCATATCTTCACATCCTAAAAGAAACCTACCAATATCTCTGATTTTCATATTTATTTGTTATTACTGTTATTATAGACGCGATTAAAGTTTCTGGCGCCTTCCTAAAAACATCTTTGATATAGACTTCCCATAAAAAAATGCATATGTAATTTGAAATTTAATACGTGTAACTCCAGAACTGTAGGGTGTCTTTTGTTTACCGCTGTACGATTCATTTGCATTATGTTAAGACCTGCATGTGTACTAATACTATGCGATAATATTACCACATGTTTTCAGTCGCGTAAATAATGGCGCCCTTCATTGAGTGCCAAGAGCCGAGATGCGCCCCTGGTTACTGAAAGGTTGGACAGGCCTGCATTACATGAACAAAAAATACATAAATTCCATTTTACAAGTAATTTTTAAAAAATTAAGTTTAAAGAATATATTAAATATATTTTAAAAGTCTTTAAAAAATAGGTTTATGATGTTTTATGCCGCAATTTAGTTACTATTAAAAATAAATATATTAAAATTATAACTGATACACAATTTTTAATTTAAAAATCATCTATTAGTTATTATCAGTTATTAATTAGCATGAGTTAAATTATAATTACAATTTTATATTTATATTTATAAAACAAAGGATTAAAAAAAATAAACTGCAGTGTGCTCCGGGATTGAACCTGAGGCCCACAGCTGAGTTAGCTATGCCAATACGTAAGCTGCTTTACAAAGTAAGTACTTAAGTTGTATTATAATATTAGTCCCCCCCCCCCCCTCCTTGTTTCACAAGAACTAAGAAGCGTTGTATGAAATCCGTTGAACCTGTGACTAAGGGGCTTCTACCCTACAACATATATAAAGATAATCTAAACTGTAACTATCAAAGTTAGCTTTCTCCTTGTGAGCTTCACTAAAAGTAATTTCTTGTATTGTAAGTTACCTCATAAATTATATATATTTATTATATAAGTTTTTCTAATACAAAATTTCTATTTTAAATCCTAAAAAAACTTGCTTTCTGTAATAATTATAAAAAAACTAGCTGTTGCTGGTAATTTTTTTGCCCCTCTTAAATTGATTCTGCAACATGTCACTTTTATTCATAATTTAACTTACTTGCATAATCCTTTGCTAAATCAGAAGATTCTGATTTATAGAAATCAAGAACTCTTTATGATCAGAGCAGCATTTCAATATTTTTTGTTATTTATGTAATTTTTCTTGACAAAAACCGCATAGCTCTTATGTATTTATGCTTTATGTCCATTTGCATATCAATTGCAAATGTTGCAAATATGTTTCTTTAATGCAAAGATTTAAAATAACTATATAAAATAAAGTATATGCTTGAATTGCTTTTGTTTCTCAAATAAATTGCTAAATTTCAGCTTCTTTTTCAAGTCTTTTTTTTTTTTTTTTTTTTTTTTTTTTTTTTTTTTTTTTCTTCCGATGTGAGTTTTATACTAATTGTTTAGATAACTAACTATACTAGTTACAAATCTAAAAGAAATAATTCCACTCCGCTTTAAAATACAGTCGAGTGTCTCCCTATAACGAAACTCCATACATTGAATTTCTCTATATAACGAATTTTTTGTAGGAAGGGTCTTCTTTTCACTATGTCCGTTTGCATATCAATTGCAAATGTTGCAAATATGTATGCAAAGATTTAAAATGATAACTATGTAAAATAAAGTATATGCTTGAATTGCTTTTATTTCTCAAATAAATTGCTAAATTTCAGCTTCTTTTTCAAGTCTTTTTTCGATGTGAGTTTTATACTAATTGTTTAGATAACTAATTGTACTAGTTACAAATCCAAAAGAAATAAATCCACTCTGCTTTAAAATACAGTCGAGTCTCCCTATAACGAAACTCCATACATCGAATTTCTCTATATAAAGAATTTTTTGTAGGAACGGTCCCCTTTTCGCATGATTACATTAAAAACAGTCTCCATATAGCGAAATATATATCGCCATATATCGAATTTTTTTATAAATTGGTCTTAATTTATTCAGTTTTAAAAAAGCTTCAAAATCATATGGAATCAATTTTCCATCACTTATTTTTGATTTATCATCAGTGCTGAGTTTTTTTTTTTTTTTTTTTTTTTTCTTATTTTGTTCTTTCCTTGTTCTTTAAATCCAATGAATTCATACCACCTCCCACACACCTTTCCGCATCCTTCTCAAAACAGAGTCAATTGGATTGATACACATGTAAGAGAAGAATCAATGAGAGGCACATAAGAGAGGCCTTCAAATGGAGGGAAATGTTAACTACAATTTTTCCTTCCTTGCTAAAATTTGAGCTTTTTTTGAGAGCGTAACAATTTAAAAACCTAAACAACAAAAAATCACAGATTTCTTCGTCTGAAATTAATGCAAATCTTCCTTATTTGATTTTCATTAAGCTTTCAAATAAATATCTATTCTCTTTTTTGAAACAGCTTAAATAATTGAGAAATAAAATGTTAGGTTGATATTTACTTTTAAACATTTCAAATTCTTAATTCAAAAGATCAAAAGTAATATTTGTTCAAATTTTACCCATTAAATACAATTTTTAACATCATTCTCTATATAACGAATTTTTTACTGGAACGGTGGATTTTCGTTATATAGAGACCCGACTGTATATAGATTTAATTATTAAATGTTCTTTTTTTGAGTTTTTTGTTACACACTTACTAAGAAAAAAAATTACTGAATTACAACGACAACTACTTTATAGAAAAACAGACATGAGATTCTTCTCTGGATCTGGGATTTTTGTACTTTTTGTTATTTTATGCCTTTTTTCTGAGTTTTAATGTTTTCTGCAAAGGTGATTTTTTTTCCAAAATTAAAAAAAAAAAAAATCTGTCAATTGTCTGAAAATAAACACATAAAAAAAATCATGAATTTTAACAAATGGTTGGCAAAAAACACAATTTCATGAATCATTCATGTAAAAAAAAAAAAAAAAAAAAAAAGCAAATTTTGCTAAGAAAAAGGGTATAAAGAGAAGAAAAAATGCTAGTTTCCTGAAAGAATTGTGACTGTAAATTCAAGTTTTGTCGTAGAATTGTGAAAAAAACCTCTCATTTTATCCGCGATAAAATGCAAATTTTGTCAAAAGATTGCAGAAAAAAATATTAATATAATCAAAATATTTTGAATAAAATGAGAATTCTCTCAAAAAATTGCAGGGAAAAAGAGCCAATCCCGCCAAAGTATTACAAAAAAAAAGAATATTACTACTGTCAAACAATTGTCAAAAAATCCTGTCGAAGGATCATGGAAAAAACATCAATTTCATCAATGGATCACAATAAAGAGATTCCCAAATTAAATTTGCATTGTTTTGTAATTTTTCTTTTCCAGTGTTAAAATATATAAACTATAGTAGGATTTTGATGCATACCAATTTTTATTCAGTAATGTATTGTTATTTGCATTCTAAAAATGAATTTTTTCTTCAAATTTTAGTTAGTTAGAGATAATGCCGATCTAAGATGTGAGCTTCCTAAATTAGAAAAGAGACTACGTACAACAATGGAGAGGGTAAAAACTCTGGAGCAAGCTTTGAAGGAGGCAAAAGAAAGTGCTATGCGAGACAGGAAAAGGTAATTTTTATTATTATTTTTTTTTTTTTTTTAACTGTTTATAGCAAAGTTTTTAAGATGTATTTTTGAAAAGATAATATGTTGGTTTTCTTCGAATGAAATTTTTAATAATTAAATTTGGTACAATATAGTAGGGTTGTCTAACATGACACCTACAAACAGGATTGTGGAATTAGGGAAGAAAAATGACAGACTCATGAAAATCACAGACTCTAAATCCTACTCCAGGATGGCTGATATATTGTTGTTATGCGTTGGCTTGGTTTCTTTTATTCAGATTGTGTGATTGCTTTTGTTTTGAAATATTAATAACCTCCTTACTAAATTTGTCATTAAATAAAAATAAAATATTACTTTAAAAAAAATGTAGCAATCAAGCAATTTGAATTTTAATAATGTCCATTTGGTAACACAACTTACTGACACATTGCTGTTTTATCACACGTGATATGAATATTGATTGGTGTAAATAATTTTAATTTCTTTGTATGATTATGGTTGTAAGCTGTCAAGTGAAGCTGGTACAGTTAAGACCAGGGCAAGATTTCTGCTGTGAGAAACTTCCAAAAGTATCTTAGTATAGAAAATTTGTTTTTTAAACTGTAGAAATGTTTTAAACAAGGCAAAAATATTCTTACAAAATATGAGTGAAACTTACCCTTAAATGTCTATGTTAATTGTCTCTTGTCAAGACTGAAACTATTTTGAACATATTCACACCCGCAGGTACTTAATGCATTCTACCACAAAAATACGGGATACATTAAATTTTATATGCAGTAATACTTAATTATATCAAAATATATAAAAATCAAACCAGTTTCGGGCTCTGCAGACCTATTAAACCAGAAAATCAAAATAAGAAAGATAATGGAATTTCACTATTTCATCGTTATTTTGGGTATTAGACTCATGAAAAAAAAAAAAAAAAATAATTGCAATTTTACATTAGTTGAGTCCTGAGCACAAGAAAATAAAAAGGTAGGGAATTTACAATTTTGCCAATTTGGAATTTACAAACAATGCCATTACTTCTGTTCTGACAAATCTAATGTATCAAAGGGGTTAAAAAAAAAAAGAAAGTTTTATATTGTTATTTAAAGTTCTGTGACCACTAAAAAATAATAACATAAATTTACAATTTTCATATTACCTCTGGTTATAGGTTTACATGGGCAGAAATGTCTAGATGGTGACACCAAAAATTTTGGTCTGGCTCATTTATATTTTTGTATTTTATGCTCTGGCTCGTGTAAAACTCATAAAAATTTAGCCCAACATTAAAAAAATCTGATGTATTTTTTAATGTAACATTAAGATTCTTTAATGAATACTGAATATGGAAAAAATTTACTGTATATTTCAGATTATGATTTGTTCAGAAGCTACAGAATAACAAAATTAATGATCACTTAGATTCTTAGACTATTAATTCATTGAAAAAATTAATGCTGTTTAGAATAAAAGAACATCAAAGAATACAGCATCATAATATTTGATGCTGCATAGTAGAAAAAGTAATTTTTAAAACAATTTCTGTAAAAAAAAAATGAGAATAATTGAGTCCAGTTATAGCTTGGTCAGGTTCAAGTATGGAAAAAAAATGCACACTTGATCCTTGCTCATCCTGTATCTGCTGAAAAAATTCAACTCAGCCTAAGATACAATGTAACTGTCCAATGCCAATCTGGACATATATTTCTGTATTGAATGATGTTGGCAAATTAGTATCAGCTCATATAGCACATTTATACTTATTCTCACAAAGGTCATATCCATTGAAAATTGTTCCTATTTCATTAACATAGTTTGATTATTTTAAATTATGTCAAGTTGACACTTAATTATTTTTGGTTTGGTCTTACAAATTTATTATTTTACTGTCCCAACCTGCTTAAAAGAAACAAACAAAAAAAGTCTCAATTCTGCCATTCCAATTGACTTGAAAATTACCTACGTTTTGCAGGTTTTGAGTCATTTCAAATCTCAGAGGAAATGGCCTATATACTAAATGTAAAATATCTGTTAGTTTTTAATTGAGAATGATTTTTATCTACTTTTTACACTGGTCAGTATATTAGGTCTGGTATAGTATTAAAAAATAATAATTCTGCTTATACATTTAAAATTACATATACAGTGCAACCTCAATTATCCAAGCTAATTGGGGCCGCTAGTATCTTGGATATCAAAAAACTTGGTTTATAGAAACTGTAAAAAAATTCATTGTGTTCACAAATTTAACCTCTTAGAATAAAAAACAACAGAACTTTTTTTAATGGTAAATATAAACATGTATAAAGTTATGTTTTAAAGTTCAACAAATAAAAGCCATTTCCCAAGATTTCGTTAACAGAAGTATATTACGCTATTAATGTTTTTACAAAATATACTGCTTGCTCTACACACCCTGAGAGCACTTAAGTCCAGTTCCAGCCCGGCTCAACTATGTACAGGGGTGTAGTAGTAAAAACAAAACAGAGGATATATGTGCTAAGTAGAGGGTCTACCCTAGATTGTATATACTATAGCTTTTTTGAGAAACAGAGGATATATAGTGTTCCTTAAAAAATTCCAGAAGGTATATATGGTGTATACCCCTGTGTATTCCTCACTACATCCCTGACTATGTAGAAAAAAAATACAAAACTGATCACGGTCTGGCATGAGTCTACTGTAGAAACTAAACCTGGGGCTCAAATATCATGAAACTGTCCAATGTCAATCTCTACACTGGACATGTTACAACTATGTATCATATTGATATTGTCAAATTAGCATCGGATCATGATGCATTTTTATACTCATTCATGCAGAATTGATATTAATTGAAAATGGCTTATATTTTATCGCCTTTGTTTAAATTTTTATATAGGCCTGTTGGTTTAATTTTTTATCGGTTTGGCTTGACAAACCTGTTTTTTGCCAGCCCGGCCTATTGAAAAAATTGTCCTAATTCTGCAGAACTGGGCCAGTGCATATCTCTAAAATAGTGTCTAGCATGGACAATGAACAAAAAAATTATATTCTTTCTCAAAGTTCATTCACACACATAAAAAAATTTCATTATTGACTTGATTAACAAAAACATTGATTATTCAAAGCTCAATTAATCAAGATCATATTGTAAATGGTTTAATTTCAGTTCTGTCTAACAAAAAAGCTGGAATCTGAGTCAGCTTGTTTTTTAACGACTGAGACTCTGATGCTCAAAAATGGACCTAATTCCATAGTTGTGTCTGCCAGTCCCCCTTTTATTTATTTATTTATTTATTTATTTTAATTTCCTGAATGCTCTTTTAAATGTTTCTTTTTAGGGAATGTACATACATTGTTAATAGTTTAGGAGGTAGTGTAGTCTGACATTTGATATCTCTATAGAGATTTGGTTATCATTTTTTATCTAACAATTTTTCTTTTGTAACTTTTTTCTTAGTCTGTTATTTATTTATATGAAAATACAAAATTATTATAAAATCCTTAAATAATTACAAAATATCTTTGTCCCAAAATATGGTATTTAAAATTACTATTCGAAAAACTTTTGACATTTTAGGTAGATTTTGTAACCAATACTACCTATTTCATTCTCCTCTATGTTAGAATTTTTGAAAAATTTTGCAGATATACATCGATTGAGTCCTAAACCCCAAAACCACCTCCAGTCAAAACTTGACCTGTCTTTATATATACATCACCTTTTTTTATTGACATAATAAATTCTATTATTTTGCACAAATCTCTTCCAAACTGATACATAAAATGAAAAGGTAGAAAATCTCAGTAAAGTTCATTAATGGAAAAAATCTGACTAAAGGGGTAAAAATAAAGAGGGGTTTTGTGAAAATCAAAAATTCCCTTAGCTTCTTAATTATAATAGATATAAAATCAGTTTAAATTTATTATTATTTCTAGAATAAAAGCAAAAAATTTACATGTGATAGATTTTTGATAAAATTAAAAACGGGCTTGCTCAAAGTGTGAAAAAAATAGAGAGATAAAAAAAAAAAAATCCTAACTTAAAGATATCAAATCCAATTGAATTTATTATAAATTGTCTTAATATTATTTACAATTTTTATATTGACAAACTTTTGATAGAATCAACTCATACCCCCCCCCCCCACCCCCCCCCCCCAAAAAAAAAGAACCTTAATGGATTACAATGAAAGAATCTATGGGAATTCCTCAAAATAGCAGAAAAATTCCAAGTTGATGTCACTTTTGCCAAGTAACTTTGGTTACCAAATTTGGTAATATATCACGAAGCTGGCAATATTTGGGGACATAACTGGGTCTCCTCCCTAGATTTTTTCCAGATGCTTTTATTATTATTATTATTATTATTTTTTTTTTAACTAGAAAACTTTAATGCTACATTGGGTATATCGCTGCATTGTATATAATGTTGCATTTATTATAAAAATTCATATATTCGTTATAATATTATAATTTAAAAATTTCAGATGACAAACTTTGATAAGTGTCTCTGAAATTTTCTGTATCATTCACGTCATTATCAAAAAGCTATACATATTTTTTAATGTTGAAAAAAATTACTAACAGAGTAAAATAGTTTCTTATAGTATAGCTTTATTCAGTGGCGCAGCGAGGGGGGGGAGGTTTGGGGGTTAAACCCCCCCCCCCCAGAGCCATGACAAAAATACAAAAATTTCCATTTTTATGAACCGAATCATAAAAAATAAAACTAAAGTTAGAACTTTATTTGTTTTGTTCTCGAAATTTCCGCTTTATTGAATCAAGTTTTATTTAAAAATTTGACTCGTTTAAGCGGCAATAATGTATTTACTTTGAAAAATGGGGAAAGCGCATGGTAACAGTATCAGCATCGAAAACTGGTCACTCATTTCGGAAAAGGCCGGCATTCATTTGTACTATTGGAAATCAGTCGAAGGCTAAAAGGAATGATCATTTCCTGTCGCTGCCAAAGCCGTCTCGGGTTTTTCAATGCTGCACCACTGGGGGGGGGGGGGGGTGTCTTAATTGGTTGCATCTGTTCCTTGCTCTCTTTTTGGAAATGGGAGTGGACTCACGAATTTCAGGAAAAACAAAAACACATGCTGGCATGCTTTGAAGGATAAACTTAATTCCACAAATATTTAGGGGGAGCCAAATTTCTAACTTCTTTCTACTTACTACTACTTTAAGGGTGTATTCGAAAAAACACTTTTTCACCTTCGACACCTCAAACTTTTCCGATAAAATTTCAGACACATTTTTAAACGTAGAAACGTGAAACTTGCTGAGGGGATTTTTGAAGAGACGTCCAAGGTGCTGTGTGATGTCATTTTACACTCTATTCATTAGAATTTGATTTATGAACAATTATCTTCTCAGTATGACACTTTTATTCGTTCCCAAATCTCCCGCTTCGGAAAAATCTGTTCAAAATGCCGTTTTTGATTGCATTTTTTGCAATATTTTCTGCATTTATCAAAGAATCGACCATCACGGCACCTTGTGTACTTTCTAAATAAGACAATTTGCCAGTTTGATGCATATACGAGCAAAAATGAATTTAAAAATAAATCGGAAAATAAGCAGTTTGAATCGAAATACACCCTTAAAGGGACTACTTTCAGACAATTTTTTTAATTAATATTAATTCTTATTTAAAAAACGCCCGAAATAGGAAAGTGGGTAAACGGAAAAAAAGGTCACCGGAAAAACAGTTATCGGAAAAAAAAGTGACATAAACTACAAAAGTGGAAAAAAAGTTACCGGGAAAAAAGGACATAGAATTGATTTTGGGAATTTATTATTGATTTTGGGAATTCGTTATTGATTTTGAGGATTCATTGTTTAAGTATTTAGGGGGGGATCATGGGGAGGCTCTTAATTTAGGTAAATGGGTTTTTCGTGCTGAATTAACTGTTTTGGTTCAGTGTTTGGACACATGATACCCCCCCCCCCCCCTAATCCGTAACCTCTCAAATTAAATTAAAAGGTTTTTGATGCAGATTTATCCAATTCGCTTGGAATTTCGGACATAGGTTCATTATGATAAGATGTATCTCTGATTAGTTATAGGGTTCTTTTGATTATTATAAAGGGAGGATAGTCAATTACCCCCTCTCCCCACAAATTAGATAAATTGGTTTTTATGCAAAATTATCCAATGTATTTCAAATTTCAGATATAGATTCTTTCTGATAAGGTGAATCCCTGAATAGTTTTAAGAGTTTAATGACTAAGTATAAAAGGGAGGGGGACGGGAGATAATCCCTCTTAAATTAAATAAATGGCTTTTCACGCAGAATTATCTGATTTACTTCGAATTTTGGACATAGGTTCATTATGATAAAACGTGTCTCTGATTAGTTACGGGGTTCTTTTCCTTATTATAAAGGGGGGAGGCAAGCAATTATTTCCCCCTCAAATTAGATAAATCGGATTTTATCCAGAATTATCTGGTGTATTTCAAATTTTAAATATAGGTTCTTTCTGATAAGGTGAATCCCTGAATAGTTTTAAGGGTTTAAGTATAAGTGGCTAAGTATAAAGGCAAAAACAGAGGATAACTCCCCTTAAATTAAATAAATAGCTTTTATGCAGAATTATCCGATTTGTTTCAAATTTTGGATGTAGCTTCTTTATGATAAGGCGTATTCCGGATCAGTTATGAGGTTCTTTTGCTTATTATAAATAGGGAAACGGACGATTTTTCCCCTTTTAAATTAGATAAATTGTTTTTATGCATAATTATCCCATGTATTTCAAATTTTTGATATAGGTTTTTTTTCTCATAAAGTGGATCCCTAAATAGTTTAAGGGCTTAATGGCTAAGTATGGAGGGGGGAACTGGGGATAACCCCACTTAAATTACATAAATGGCTTTTTACATAGAATTATCCTATTTGCTTCAAATTTAGGATGTAGTTTCATTATGGTAAGGCGTATAAGCTAATGGATATAGTTAAAATAGGGAGGGATGCAGCAGTCCATTCAGGAAACTCTTTCGGGGAAAGAAGCTTGCTTTCCCCATTCGACGGAGGGGGATGTCCGGAAGATATCGCGGACGACTAGTCTCTTAGGAAATTTGTTGATCAGGGGATTCCCCGGTAAAGGTTTGCCGCAAAAATATTCAAGTAACATAAAAAAGCGAGGTGAATGCAACTGAACGCAAATAACAAATGAAAACAATTCTTCTTTACGTTTTAATTTAATGATTGAAAACTATCATGTCAGAAAACATTACATATTTTACCCTTTTTTTTTATAACGATTAATTTCCATTAATTTTGAATTTAAAACTGGTTTATTTATTTATTTATTTTTATTTGTGAAAAAAGTAATATACTAAATCATTTGTTGTAATTGTCATTTTAATTTACGCCAAATATTTATATTAATATTTAAAACTGGATTTTTATTAATTAATGTCCCATATTACACATCACAAAATATAATATAAAACATTAAAAAAATATATGTTAGAAAATTTTAATGTACAAACTATATTGTATGTCACGAACAAATGAACTAGTGAATTTATTAATTTGTAGTAATAAAAATAGTTTTTTTTAATTACTAGCTTATGTTAGTAATTAGAAAATTAATTGTTTAAAAACCTGTAGTTCTTGATAGATCTTCAGGTTTGAACGTTAAAAAAAAAAAAAAATAAATAAATAAATAAAGATTTTAAGAAAAACAGGATATTTTTTTCTTTGTTACGATATTTACAGAATACTGAAAAATGCTATGCACCAACATAAATCACAGTTTTAAATGCAAACAGCTATTGAGGATATATAAACAAACACTTAAAACTATTCAGGGATTCACTTTATGAGAAAATACCTATAGCCAAAATTTGAAATACATCGGATAATTGTGCATAAAAAACAATTTATCTAATTTAAGGGGGGGGGGAATAATCGCAACCCCCTTTTTAATTAGCAAAAGAACCCCATAAATAATCAGGGATACCCTTTATCATAATGAACCTACATTCAAAATTTGAAGCAAATCGGATAATTCTGCGTAAAAAGCCATTTATTTAATTTAAGAGAGATTATCCCCCATGCATCCTCTATACTTAACCATTGAACTCCCAAAATTCTTCAGGCATTATATACTGTGACGACGTACTGACAACTTTAATCGTGACAGAAGATAGATAGCGAAGTCTTATTGTGAAAAGGTATGCCGAGTTGAAAGTATCTTCCTTCAAAAGCTGTTAAGAACATGTGCTATTGATTTCAAGGGACATGTTTAGAAAATAATTGCACTGGTCTAGTGGCAATGAGCTGAGGGGGACACTGGGAGTATTGAGCATCGAGAGGGAAGGAAAGTAGTTGGAAGAGAGCCATGTGCTGGTAAACTACAAGAAAGTACAGTGATGTAAGATGACTTAGACGTGCTAAGCTAAACGTAATATTTGAGTGTGGCTCCTATGTAGTTGTAATGTCGTTTTATTTATTTTTTTAATAATTGATGTATGGTTCTAATAAAGAACTTGAGGGATTAAAAATGTGTTATTGATGAACTTAACAAATAAACCAACTTAGTAAAGAGAAACTCAGGGCGCGACACTACAATATATAAGCCTTATCAGAAATAACCTATATCCAAAATTTGACACACGTTGGATAATTCAGCTTAGAAACCATTCATCTTATTTAGGGCGGAGGAGGGGGGAGTCGTCTGTTCCCAAAACTAATCAGGCAAGCATTTTTTCAGTATGAATGTATATCCAAAAATTGAATCAAAGCAGTTAATTCAGCATGAAAAAACCATTCACTTAAATTAAGAGCCGACCTCCCCCCCCCCCCCCCCCCCTTCATACTTAGCCAATAAATTCCCAAAATCAATTCCTTGATACTTTTTTTCCGGTAACATTTTTATCTTGTACCTTTTTTCCGGTAACTTTTTTCCCGATAACACTTTTTCCTAGATTCAGGCAAGTAGATATCATGATTAAAAATCTATGTAACTGAGAAATGTTCTTCATTCTTTGATAAGATCTTTCAGAAGATGCTTCTCACAGTTGCCAACTTGTATGGTTTTGCGCGCGGATAAAACAATCGCGGAAAAATGCAAATTTCGTGAAATGATCGCCTAAAAAGAGCACATTTCGTCAATATTTCGTGAAAAAACGACAATTTTGTCAATGTTTTTGCCAACGAACTTTGTCAAAAGATTGCCGAAAAACGCGAATTTCCTGTGCGGATCGCGGAAAAAACGGCAATTTCACCAAATATCGCAGATAAAACGCTGATTTCGTCTGAAGACCGCGGGGAAAACGTAGATTTTGTCTAAAGATTTCTGATATAATGCCAATTTCGTTAAAAAATCGGGGGGGGGGGGGGGGGGGGAAACGTCGTTTTCGATAAAAGATTGCTTAGAAATATTTTGTCAAAAGATCACTGAAAAAAAAGGCCGCTTTCATCAAAAGATCACGGAAAAAACGCCGATTTCGTCGAAAAACCGCGGGGATAAAACGCCGTTTTCTAGAAAAGATCGCGTAAAATTGCAAATTTTGTCTAAAGACCGTCGAAAAAAACGCCGATTTCATAAAAAAAAACACTGAGAAACAGCGATTTCGTCATAAGATCGCGGAAAAACCGCCGATTTCGTCAAAATATCGCAATAAATTGCCGATATTGCTAAAATATCGCAGATAAATCGCTGATTTCGTCTAGAGGTCGCGGAAAACCGCCGATTTTGACGAAAGATCGCAATAAATCGCCGATTTTGCTAAAATATCGCAAATAAATCGCTGATTTCGTCTGAAGGTCGCGGGAAAACGCTTATTTCGTCTGAAGATCGCGGGTAAACCCTCTTCGCAGGGGGGGTAACTCGCGGAATCCCCCCCCCCCCCGCCGATTTCCGAAAAAAAAATTTCTACCAGAATCACCCCTGAAGCAACTCTATCCCCCCCCCCCCCCCCCCCAGAGCCGAATTCTGGCTGCGCCACTGCTTTATTGGTGCCAGCAAAAAATGAAGAAAATGGAAGGAGTTATTCTTTCTTGCTAGACTTTCTGAAGCAAACTTGAGGAAAACAACTGTGATTAATTGAATGCTCAGTTTAAAGAACATTTTCTGTTCATGAAAGTTATATAGTTTGCAGACATGCTGATACTTTTTTGTCATGTCAGGCTTTGCTTTTTCTTTTCACAGATTCGACATAAGATCAGGGGCATAAACCACCATAGTCGCGTAGGGGGGGTGTAGGCTCATAAATTTCCGACTCCAAGAAGGAAAATTTCCGAGTACTATGGCCAACCTTAGGGCTAATATACAGGGTGATTCAAAAAAACGTGGACAAATTGATATGACAAGTCAGGCATATGACAAGGGTAAAAAATCACATAAGAACATAGCGTCGCAAACCACTTATTGAGTCACAAATACAGGGTGTTTCATCCTAACTCAATTTCGGTTAACAGTAATAAATTTCAGAAAACTGAAACATATTGTAAAAAACATTTAACAGACATTCTCACCTTTGTTTTAAATGTGATAACACCAAACAAAAGTGGTAGAAGTTTGCATTATGTGCGCCAGCAATATACACTTGACACCTCACATTTTGAACTATGATAATCAGTTTATATGATATCATCCATTGCTTGAGCAACATGTTTTTCCAGATCTTTTCATAACGTTATCACATTTCACACAAAATAAGGTACATATCGTTGCATTTTAATTACAGTAGTTTTATTTTCCTCGAAATTATTGCTTTCAAACCGGGTGTAACTAGTCTGAAACACCCTGTATTTGTGACTCATTAAGTAGTTTGCGACCCTATGTTCCTATGTGATTTTTTTATCCTTGTATGCTTGATTTGTTATATCTTTTTGTCCACGTTTTTTTTAAATCACCCTGTGAGTATACAGTCGGCTCTCGTTAATTCGAATTCGTCGGGACCACAAGAAATGTTCGAATTATGAAAAGTAAGAGAGGAAAACATGTTTAAAGGGATACTATTTAAAAAGAATTAATGTTATAATATTTTTAAAATCTATTTCGGTTGTTATTATTAAAATATGATTTAATATTAAATTAAAATATATAAATACATAAATTGATTAAAGTATTAGGAATAAGCAGAAACGAAGATAGGGTGGAGGTGTTATTGATGGACACACAGGTCAATAAAAAAGAAGATAGCAAATGCATAGGACTATATGTATACTTGTTCAGAACAATTCTGACAAAAACAAAAGAAATAAAATTATTTCAAAGATCTGAATTCTGGGAGAAAATAAAGAAAAAGCAAAAAATTGGAGTTTCATTAGTTCGAATTAAACAAAGTCAAGAGAAAATGAGTTTGAATAAATGGAAATTTTTAACGTTATTCTGCTACTGAAAATCGGGACTTCATGTTTAGTTCGAATTAAGCAAAAAATCGACTTATCCGATTTCGAATTAAGGAGAGCCGACTGTATATATATGTATATTCATATATAATTCTAAAGATAATTATGATTTAGTGTATCGAGTTAGTAAAATAATCTTATATTATTATTAGTCTTATATAACCCTATATTTTTCCCATAATTAGAAGGTCTCCTGATGGGATACAATAATCGTACCACCCGAGAGGTCCACGGGTAGTGCTTAGTACAAATAAGCAGTCACAGGGCTTTCCAACGATATATCACATGAAAGGTGCCGGCTAAATTTAGAAAAGTGGTCGCCCGTGATATATCACAAGAGAGATGTAGACCATATTTAGGAAATTGTCCTTCCTACCAGAACAGACCCTTCCCCTAACTGATTTTCATATATTATAAATAATATTTATCGGAGGTTTCCGTAAAAAAACCCGAACTAAAATGATAAAACGCTACAATTTCGAAAAAAGATCGAAAATTGTCCCCGGTAGGGAAATAGGAGGGGGTCAGCGCGAAGAAAGAAAGATTTATAATATGAAAGAGTGATCTGAGGGTTTTTCTATGATAGGTCACATGATGGGTCCAAAAAAGTATGGAATTTTTCCACCCCACTTTAACATCCTCGGGGAGTGGAAATTTTAAAATATCGCTGAAATACGTATTTAATTGGTTTTTAATCATTTTATTTTATGCCGTTTCACGCTGTTATTAAGGGTGTTCCTAAATCAAAAAAGCCAACTTTGTGACACATGCTTTAATTCATTTTTGTTCGGAAATGCATGACAATAGCAGGTATTATTATTCAGAAACTGTTTAATTGCACTCAATTTTCTGTTTTTTAAAAACACAATAGATTTTTCATAACAAGTCTTCAAAGTTGACACTTTTGAGCACATTTCCAGACGAAAGCATAAAAACCGGTCGAAAAGCAGGGGAAAAACAGGTGATAGCTTAGAACTGGATAGGTAATTTAATTATCATAAAATGAAAAAATAAGTTCGATTCGAAATCGCTTCCATAGTCAGGCATTCCAATTTTATATATTTCTGTGAAAAAATGAATTTGTAAATGTGTCAAAACGTTTTGCGCTAGTTGAGCGAAGCAGTTAAGAACACCCTTAAAAAAAACTGCTGAGATGCACCAAATGTCCAAAATTTTTCGACCCCCTTCCTTTTTTAAGCCCCTTATGGGGAATTTCTAAAATCGTTGGATTATCTGTTTGATAATTTTTTAGTAGATTTATTTTCTGAAATTCCACGCTCCCACCTTAAATGTTTGCTGAGATATGGCAAGTTGTTCTAGAATTTTGATCCCCCCCCGCTGCTTGTCCCTCTTAGGGGGATAATTTCAAAAATTCCATCTTAGTGCACGCTTACATCATAAGAAGTATTTTCTCTCCAATTTTCGAGCTGTAAGTTTTCTAACTGACACATAGGGCGGGAGGTCCAACGCCCAGTCGTCTAGGTGTCCAAGCGTGTAAGAGTTACGTTGAAGAGAAAACAATGTTCTATCTATTATTTTTTTGCAATCAATTAAAATCTCTTTAACGGTTTTTAGCTCACAGGCTATCATAGCCTGAGAGCTTATGTGCCCGCCCGTTCTGTATGTATGTTCATTCGTGCGCAACGCGATAACTCATGATAAAAATATCCAATCCACTTGAAATTTTGTATATAGGTATATCCTGATAAGGCGCTTCCCTGATTAGTTTTTGGAGTTCATTCGATATGTATAAGAGGGGGAACTGGGGCTCATGCCCCTCCCCTTAATTGATATAAATGGGTTTTTCATGCAGAATTAAGTTTTCGTTCAAAATTTAGATATAGGATCATTCTGATGAGGCGATTCCGTGACTGTTATTAGGTGTTCATTGAATAAGTATAAACAGGGGGAACGGGAGTTCTAATGTCCCTCCCCTTAATTTATATAAATGGGTTTTTCACGCAGCATTCTCAGATTTCGTTCAAATCTCCGAATAGTTTTGGAAGTTTAATGGTTAATTATAAAAGAGGGGGATAACTCCTCTTAAATTATACAAATGCTAAATGGGTTTTTATTAAGAATTATCCGATTTGCTCTGAATTTTGGATATAGATTTTTTATATGATAAAGCATGTCCTTGATGGTTTAGGAGGTTTAATGATTAAGTATAAAAAAGGGAAAGGGGAGAGCTGTTTCCCCTTCTTAATTTTCGGAATTAACCCTTGAAAATATAAGGCTGTAATGTGCAATTAGTATGCGTAGCCTGTGAGCTCAATGCCATCAGTTTAACTGGGCAATATTCTTTTTATTTTATTTTAAATGTAAAATTGAATTTTTTTTTGCTTGGGGAATATTTTAGAGCAAAAAATTTGTCAAAAATACGGCATTTCTTAATATAAGATTTAATTCTTTCTAACGACAAACTTTAAAGAAGAGTACAATTTGGTGATACCCATAATTTTTCCGATTCAACAAAATGTAATAGTATTAATAAAAATATTAAAAAATTGAATAGAATTGATTCAAAAAAAGAAAACGAACCTATTATTTCTGAGAGAAGTAAACTCGTATAGACTGTAAAATATCCAAATTATTTTGAGATAAAAATTCAAAGTATTTGGGTATTTTCAATTTTCATTCTGTATCATATAAATTTCTTAAGCACCTTTTTAAATCAATCAAAAATTATGTAACAAAGTAAATAAAAACAATTTCACATTTTTAATTTTTTTAAAAAATAAAATAAAAAGCAATTTCACATTTAATTTTTATCTTATCAAAAAAAAAAAAAAAAAAAAAAAAAAAAACACAAAATTAGTTAGTAGGAATAATTAAAACCATAATTATTTTCAATTAAAGGTAAAATTTGTATGGAGTGGAAAATATCCAGATTTTGATTTGGAAAAATACAAAATATTTGTATTTCAGTTTTGAATTTTCATGGGATACCACCTAAATTCTGTGATACATATTTCTAACTAAATTTAAAGTTTAAGTAAAAAAATAGAAGTTTCTTCACTTTAATCAGTATATCTTAAAATTTCGACACTAAACCAAAAGCTTTCCGACAGTAAATCAATACAGGTGGATTTCGATATCTCAAAACCAAAAGGCGCAGGAAAAAAAAATCGGAATATCAAGGTTTCATTCAAAATATAACGATTACAAATAACATTAACATTGCTAGAATATGTACATAGATTTTTCTTTTTTTTTTCTTTTTTTTTTTTTTTTGTCATATCGAGGTTTTTGAGTACACAATGTTTGTCAAATCAAAATTTTTCTGAATAGTTTTATCAAAAAAATAAAACCCAATATATTAATAAATTGTATTAATTAATTAGTAAATTAAAGTATTTAGTGAATTGCCAATTAATTAAATTAATTAATAATAGTTCAGGCTAAGAATAAATTTGTTTTCTTCGTTTTAAATTGTTTTTTATTTTTCTAATTAGAAACTACAAGTGGAAATAAATCCGATTACGAATAAAATTTTACAGGTTTTTCTTAACTTGCTTTTCTTAAAATTAAAAACTATAAAAATATTTCTCCAATTCATAAATATTTATAGATTAATAGTTTTTTTTTTTTTCGGCTAAATTTACTTTTTTCTGATCGAACAAGAATTTTTCCGACACTGACTGTCCGTTTTTCCAATTTATAATTTTTTATAGGTTAATACATAATATTTTTTCCGACTAAACATGCCATTTCCGATGGAACGGAAAACTTTCTGACTGATATTTTCGTTTTTTCAATTTATAAGTTTTTATAGGTTAATACCATTTTTTTCCGATCGAACAAGAATTTTTCCGACTGACTTCTTCGTTTTTCCAATTTATAAATTTTTCTAGGTTAATAAGTAATACTATTTTTTCCGACTAAACATGCCTTTTCCGATGGAAACGGAAAATTTTCCGAATGATATTTTCGTTTTTCCAATTTATAAATTTTTATGGATTAATGCCATTTTTTCCGAACGAACAAGAATTTTTCTGACTGATTTTTCCGTTTTTCCAATTTACAAGTTTTTATAGGACAATACCTAATACTATTTTTTCCGACTAAACACGCCTTTTCCGATGTAACATTAGATTTTCCGAATGATATTTCCATTTTTCCAGTTTATAAGTTTTTATAGGTCAGTACCATATTTTCCGACTAAACTTTTTCCGATCGATCTGGGAATTTTCTGACTGATTTCCTCTTAGGGGGGGGGGGGGGGTGCATACATATGTATATATTATTTTCGATCAGACGGGAATTTTTCCGACTGACTTTTTCATTTTTCCAATTTGTAAGTCTTTATAGGTAAATACCATTTTCCCGACTAAACATACATTTTTCCTATCGAACGGGAATTTTTCCGACTGATTTTTTTCGTTTTTTCAATTTGTAAGTCATTATAGTAAATAACTTTTTTCCGACTAAACGAACATTGTTAAAATTTGTAAGTCCTTATAGGTAAATAGCATTTTTAAGACTAAACGTACATTTTCCCTGTCGAACGGGAATTTTTCCGACTGATATTTTCGTTTTTCCAATTTCTAAGTCTTTGTAGTAAATAACATTTTTCCGACTAAACGGACATTTTTCCGACTGATTTGTTTCATTTATCCAATTTATAAGTTTATATAGATAAATACAATTTTTTTCCCGACTAAGTTTATAGTTTTACCGATAAACACGAAATTTTCCGACTGATTTACTCGAGGGGGGGTGCCATACCCCTCCCCCGGGATTTACGCCCCTGCATAAGATCATAGATTAATTTTTTTTGTAGTCAGATTTCTAAATAGAGATCGACAGTAAATTTGATACAATTTGAAAGCTGCATCTAGTTATTGTCTCCATTTTCTGCAATTTTTATAGTTGCTAATCAACAAAATTTTAAGTGATACAATACTCATGTTTGTTTATTTCATATTATTTTTATTTATTTATTTATTTTTTTTTTTAAATTGATGTTAAATTCAAACTTTAATTGAAACTTAGGTACCAATATGAAGTTGATCGCATCAAAGAAGCTGTTAGGCAAAAAAATCTAGCCAGAAGAGGAAATATGGCTCACATAGGTAAGAATTATAGTTTATTTTTAAGGGAGAAGTAAGGAATCTGTCATTATTTTTTTTTATAGTTTCATGTAAATTCATAATCACTTATATGTCCTTATTTTGTTTAATATCCTTTAAAAGATATCATATTTGCAGCTAAAATCTAAACATTTATGCATTAGAAAGGAGGGAACTTAAAAATTTTAATTTATTTCCAGTAAAAGATTAGTGATACATAATACTATATTCAATTAAATTGCATTAATAAAGGAAAGATAAGTTGTTTTTAAAGGGCTAATTTTTTACTTGCAATTTAATATTGTGAGGACAAAGAAAAAAAATGATCTTTGTTGTTATTGGTACTTTCTCAAAAACGATTTTTGAGTTTTTTCCAAAATACTTTTCAAAATAATACCTGCTAAATATCTTTAATGCAATACATTCTCTGTTTTTCATAAAAATGAAATTGTTTATATTAAATCGCTTTACTCTTCTTCCTATGAAAGATCAGAAAAGTGGCTATTTATATTTAGTAAAACTGTTTAAAAATATTCTTTTATATTGTTTTTATAAGGCATAAATAATTTTACCAGATTGTTGTCAAGATTATTTCTCTTTGATTCTTTCAAAACTGATATTTCTTATGTGTTATGTAGTATGTCATATTTTTGCTTCATAGTTAACAAATTTATGTTATTGCATTTATTTATAATTCTGTGTCTCTAATACTATTTTTTCTCATAAAGCTAAACCAATCAGAGCTGGTCAACCTCATGGTGGTAGCAGTAATACTGGCATCAGGCCATCTCAGTTCCAGAGTGCAAATAGTGTGTAAGTGTTCTTAATTTGTATTACTCTAACTAGAAGACAGCCAAACATGTGATGTATCAGTTTTAATATAGCTAAATATGGTGTAACATTTTTAGATATTAGTCAAGTAAAGTGTAGTAATAATGTTTTAATTAATTGAATTAATATATAAGTATTAATTGATTTGAAAATTTCTATGACTGTTACAATGTGATTCTGGGATATAAGCCTCCAACATGGGTGTAAGTTTTTTTATCCACAGCAGAATTCAGTCTTTTAAAAATGCCCAGAGATGCAAATAAGACAATGTGCATTAAAAATTGGTGTTTTGTTTTGCTAAAAGAAACAAGAATTTTGTTAAATGTCCCATGAATAAAAATATAAATTTCTTTCAATCTCTCTAGCAAAATATAGCAAATTTCGCCAAACAGTTGTCTAAAATCTCACAAATTTTGCCGAAGAAATAAGACATAAAAAATATCTGTGTATGGGGAAAAAATGCATTGCATGCCCCCTCCCCCCCCCCCCTAAAAAAAGGATAATATTTTTAAATATCCCATAAAGAAAAGAGCAAATTTCAGTCAATAACTCCAGCAAAAATCACAACTTTTGTCAAACACTTATAGATAAATTCATGAATTTTGTCAAAAAAAGAATTTTGTCATAGAAAAGAAAAATCATAACTTTCATATGTTAATCATGAAAAAAAAAAAAAAAAAAAACTTAAATTTTGTCGATTACTTGCTGAATAAAATTACATATTTCATAAGAGAAAAAATGCAAATTTTATCAATTGGTCATAGAAAATTCCTGAATTGCATGAAACAATCATCCAATAAAATCACAAATTTTGCTAAACTCCCAAAGAAAAAAAAAAATCAATTCCTTCTGTCAATCATGGGGAAGGGGGGGGGGTGATCAGAAATTTTGTAAAATATTTGCAGAAATCAATCACAAATTTCTTAAAATGATCAAATAATAAAATTGCAAACTCATCAAGCAAATACAGAAATTCAAAAATTGTGTCAAACAATCGTGAAATAAAATCGCTGATTTCATTAATCGCTTCAGAAAAAAGTCACAAATTATGTCAATTATATAAGGGGAAAAAAAAATCAGTTCCTGGTAAAAAAAAAAAAAAGTGTGCATTTTATCAAACAGTCACAGAAATTACTGATGAATTTCATCGAAGAATCATGAGAAAATATTGTGAATTTCGTCTTTCAAGAGATCATGTAAAAAGTAGTAAATTTTATCAAGCAAGTGCAAAAAATAATTGCAAATGTTGTGAAAAGATCATAGAATAAAATTGCAGATTTTGCCAAAGAATCATGGAAACAGTAACTTTCATCAAATGATAATGAGATTAATTTGAAATCATCTAAAAAATAGCAAAATTTGTCAAAAAAAAAAAAAACAGAAATTAGCAATTTTTGTCAATGCACAATCATGGAATAAAACAGATAATTTTTTATTTATTTGAGCAAAAACTCATAAATTTTATTAATCAGTTGCAGAAAAAAATATTGCAAGTTTCGTCAAAATGTTGCGTTTAAAATATATATATATATGAATAAAGTTAGTTTTATATACATATGTAAATGATAGTTAATTATTTAATATTAGCATTATTTACTTCTGATTAAAAATCATGAAAAATCAAACTACAGTAGACTCCCTCAAATCTGCACAGCTTGGTACCAGAGGTTTTGCAGATTTTAGAATTTTACGGATTTTTGATCATTGCTTTGTTTACATTTTTAAAAAGTAATTTGAATGTAATTAATAATGAAGTCAAAAGTATAATGAATGCTTATAATATGCTAAAATAAAATAAGTAATAAACTAAAATAATAAATTAGATGTTATTTTTTGATGAATTTTTAAAATGATAAAAATACTAAAAGCAAAAGTCAAATTAATAATCAATAATGTACAATTAAATATTCATTATAGAGATGAAAAGTGTTTTTCCTAAATTATTCATTGAAACTTGCCTCATAAAGGTACATTACTAATTCCCATCAAGATCATAAAATAATAAAGCTTTATTTCAGATTTAGCCAGACTTAATAACTAAAAAAGCTTGATTAATACATAAATATATTTGTAAGATTGTGATTGCCAATGATATCAGTAATATCTTTATTTTTTCAGAAATTATTCTTTCTTCGTTGAAAAACATAAATTCAATAATCTTAACAAAAATTACAAATTAAAATATATATGAAATTGATATAAAACTAAAAAAGTCAAATTTTGCACCTACATCAGAACTGAATGTTTCATTGTTTACATCCGTAAAATGTGTGTGGATTTTAGAGAGTTGCGGATTTTAGGAGTGCTGATTTGAGGGAGTCTACTGTATGTATTTAGATGAAAAAATTTTAATCTATTATAAAACTGTATATGTTGACAAGTAATTGTTTTTCAAATTGCCTATAAAAATGCAATATATTACAGGAGATTATAATTATTTGACATAGTGTGTGTTTGCATTAAGGGAGGGGAAGGGGTTGAAAATATTTTCAGTAAAGTAATACTAAATACTCATTATTTTCTTGTGCATGTATTTACCTCATAAATATCATACCCATTACATTTTTCTGAAATCAATAATTTAGGGCTGTAGTATAATTAGACTCTTGGCTAATTTTTCAGTGTGCAACTTTCGACCAGTGCCATGCAAAAGAGGGGTGGGGTGAAGGAGGCAGTCGTCCTGGGCACAAAAATTTAAGGGGTGCCAAATTTACACTACTAACATCATTTTGGGAGGTTTAGAGTCAAGTTGGGGGAGGGGGGTGCAAATTGAAACTTTACCTCGGATGAAGTTTTCTCTTTGCACACCCCTACTTCTGGCTAACTTTTTTCACTTTTATGTGTCTTGCAGCCTTTTTCAAACTACTTTATGCATTCAGTAGTTTTAATGGTCTTGCTCTTTTTATTAATTTTGTCAACTGGACAAACAAATAGTGGAATTAGTCACTTTCTGTAAAATTTGTCTATTTGTCATGAGAAAAAAATATGCAAAATTCATTGATCGGTTGACAAACACCCCCCCCCCCATCCCCCGCCCTTAAAAAGATATATTTACTATCAGAAAAAAATTAGAATTTTTTCAATCTGTATGGGAGAAACATTGTGAATTTTGTCAGTCATTCGCTGTGTGAAATGTCAAGATTTGCTAATAGGTTACAAAAAAAAAGCATACAATTTTTATAATCGGTCCTAAGTAAAAGATAACAAAAAATAACTCAATAGCAAGAAAAAAAATTGTCAAATGGTTGCAGGAATATATAATGAAATTTTTCAGTCGTTCAAAAAAATATCCCAAAATTCTACTCGTGAAAGGGGAATCTAAACAAACCAGTTCAAAAAATGCTTTTTGAACAGGATACAAGCAACCTTTTTAAGAATTGTTCGCTTGCTTAGTGGTCCTTTTGTTCAAGAGTCAGGTACACTTATAGTAATTTTTAGGTTCTCATATGCAGCACTAAAATTACTAGCTCGGCAAAACATAAATTTAATTATCAATGACTTTGATTCATACAGTAAGAAGTTAATATAAAGTAACATGGTAAATGCTTTTATTAGGGATGCAACGGATATCCGGCCAATATCCGATATCCGGCATATCCGGCTGATTTTTCAATATCCGAAATATCATCGGATATCCGAATCACAATCACCGGATATCCGACTTCTCTATCGGATATCCGATCGGATATCCGGCAGAATGCAACAAACCAAATATACCGGGTGATCCAAAAGTCAGGACGAACTTTAAAAATGAATAACTCGAAAACGAATCAAGATACAAAGATACGGTTTGCACCAAATGGATGGAAAAGAAACCGGATTTTGTGTGACAACAAAAAATATTGTTCTATTGGCGACCAACGGCATCACTAGCAGCATTGAAAGATGCCATCCGCCAAAACGTGTCTGCCATAAAGCAAGAAATGCTACTAAATGCTGTGAACGGTGTAGTGTCTAGTCTCACAGCTGCACTTATGAATGAGGGACAGCACATTGAACATTTTCTGTTGTACTAATTAACTGTAACTAAGCTGACTTGGAAATTGTCAACATTTTTTCATTTGCAAATCATCTTTTGGTGCAAAAAATACTACCGTGTCATTTTTTGGATGTCAACGGCAAACTATTTTTTTCGTTGTCACACAAAATCCGGTTTCTTTTCCATCCATTTGGTGCAAACCGTATCTTTGTATCTTGATTCGTTTTCGAGTTATTCATTTTTAAAGTTCGTCCTGACTTTTGGATCACCCGGTATATTAATAACAGTAATCGTTTGATCCCAAACAATGCGAAAAACTTTTGTTTATAATGCAAAAGATGACCTATTATTATAAGTTCCCTATCGATGAATAAAAGGTAATTCTCAAAAGTTTAAAGAATTGCCAGCTTTCCAACTATTTATATTTAAACTCTGTAACAAATTTAAAAATTTACCTTTACATCTTTTAGAAAATTGTATCTACTTTCAGATTGTAAAACAAAATTTGAAGTCAAAATAGCAAATAAAGTTTTTGTGCAAAAATGTATAAAGATAAAAAACCAACATTGAGAAATGCACAAATAATGCATGAAAAGAATAGAAAACAGCCGTTTCGAATCCACTATCGAGATTCTTCATCAGTATAAGACTCAGCGTGCTAGAAAAAGCTAAGCTGAGCAAAGCAACAGGGAAGCACAGTCTTATATACCTATTACGGGAACGAATGGTAATAGATTCGAAACAGCTGTTTGCTACCTTACATGCATTTCTAAACGTTGGTTTTCTATCTTCATAAAATTTGAAGTTGTTTATTAAACTGTGATTTTACTAATTTTCTTTATTTCTTTTAATTTAAACAATGAGTTAATTGGTTTTTAAGTTACACATCTAAACAAACCTATTTTTAATTTCTTCTATCTTTCAAAGAAGAAATTATTGTAATCAATTTTTTTTTTGACGAATTTGCGTGTTTTGGGGATCAAATATCCCCAAAAACATGTTTATTCAAAACATCTGTCTGTCCCAGTGTCGCCATCATACTATAAAAAGTGTATGAAGCTATGCATAGAATGATCCAAATATTTTGTGCATATTTTTGACTGTAACCAGCAGGTTCTTCTTCAATATGGAAACATTTCGCTGTAAGGCGGTGCTGTAATCGCAATTTTTGTGCCATTTTCATTGTTCTACCATCAAATACGGTATGAAGTTATGCATAGAATTGAACCAAATTTCTTTGGATGCATTTCTGGGAATGACTGTCTGGTCTTCCTTCAATTTGAAAATAGTTTGCCTAAAGATGGTACTGTAATAATGATTTTTGTAAAATTATTTTGATTTTTCATAATCCTTACAGATAATTGGTAGTTCGTGCAGCGATGCGAACTTCGTATCTTTCTAAAACTGGCTATTCGCAAACGACTGATGTATAGCAGAACAGAAAAGAATATTGATTTTAATAAATATCATGATCGAGATTAACTCTTTCTTAATCTAATTAACTGACTGCAGCAAAAATTCTAGATGAAAATAAAAGTTGGTATAGTACTGAACTAACAATATTGAAGTAGTATTAATACAGTTGACTCTCTCTACAACGAAACTCTATCCAGCGAATTTCTCTATTTAACGAATTTTTTGTAGGAACGGTCAATTTTTTTCATGATTACATTAAAAATAATCTACATATAGGAAAATATATATCTCCATTTAACGAATTTTTTCAAAAATGTTCTTTTATATGTTCTGAAAACGTTTCAAATTATTTGTAGAGTAAATTTTTTTCATTGATTTCTCGTTTATAAGTCATAGCTACATAGCATCCTCTACCTTATTCCTCATGTCCAAAAACAGGCATTCAACCCCCCCCCCCCCCAAAAAAAAAAAAACATTTTTGCATGGTTATACTTGATTTTGTTTTAGCCAAGGTGAGCTTGCGTTCTTGGAAAAGAGTGAAACATTTGCTTGCTATTGGAACGATTTGCAATAATCACAAAGCATCCAAAAAGATAAAACTATTCCATTGTCGTCTTGAAAATGGTGTTTATTTCTTGGTTTGGATAGTAAGTCAGCAATAAGGAAGGGGTGAGGGGGCAATTGCAGAAAAGGTTGTTTTTTTTCAGCAAGTTTTCATCTACCTAAACTAACTCTCATTAATTTTAGAGCTTAGAGTTTATGTTTGTTGTTTGTGGCGACTTGGAACAGTTTTTGTTGTGAGAGATCATTTGAATGAAGAATTGTTACTAAACATCATCTATGCTGGTATTATCTTCTACTGCATCTGCATAAAAACTCCTTTGGGATAAGCATAACGCTTTCTTATAAAGTACAAAATTTTTTGCCGTTTTCTATTCAACGAATTTTTTGACTGAAGGATGGATTTCGTTTATACAGACTCGACTGTATTTGTAAATATTTTTTGAAACATTCAGATATATGGAATAGAAGAGTTTTGGAATTGGTGCATCCAACTAGTTATTTTCATGGTTTCATTATAAATATTTAAAATTAAAAGTTTTGTTTATAAATTTGAAAGTGATTTAACTTAAAGTAAAATTAAATGTAGCTTAAGGTAAAACAGTATTAAATAATTAAAACATGAAAAAAATCATTAAATAAACCTATGTTTGGAAATAACTCTTCAACCATTGGTATATTCGTAAGCTTTTTTATGTTTACATTATAAATGGAAGCTATGTATTTCTTTGTGAAATTACTTTACAATTATAAAATAAACATATTGATAAATGTGTAAAATTTGTTCTATAAATTATCTGCATTTCATTGTACAAATTATTAGCAATTATCAGCATTTCATTGTAATTATTAGCCATTATCAGCGTTTCATTGACAAATAAGCAGAATATTTAAATGTTTGAAGTACATTTTTTATTCAATATTATTAATATACACATACAGGGCTTGAACTTTGGCATGGGATGGCTGGATTCATGCCTTAAAATATCTTATGGCCAAGACATTCCTGTTTCCAAAAAAAAAAAAAAAAATCCCTTTTTGAATTTTTTTTTCTTTTGTTAAATGGCGATCAAATCTCAGGACTGACTGACTATTTTTGTGATATTTTCCACTATCAATTGGCAAATCTCACAGTTTTCTCTTACGGCAATTATACAAAATTCATGATTGGTTTTTTGCATTTGTTTGAAAAACTTTGTAATTTTTCTCACAATTTTCTCGCTTGCTCGCCTCACAAACTTTTGCAACTTTTTCTCGAGACCGATTGACAAATTTCACAATTTTTTTCTCTCAACTGAATGACAAATTTAGCTATTTTATTCTGCGACTGATTGGAAATTTTCCCTTTTTGTTTTATTGACATTCTGCTGAAATTAGTAATTATTTTCCTGTGTCCAGCTGAAAAATTTGTGTTTTTTCTCTGTTACCTGCTGATGATTTTCATGATATTTGCTTGTGACAGGCTAACAAATTTCACAATATTTTACTGTAAATGACTGATGAATTTCGCTATATTTTCCCACTGTCCAAGTTCCCTCAAACTTCAAATTTTTTCAGAACGATTGACTATTTTTAAAATTTATTTTTGCCATGGTGGACAAAATCAGCGATATTTTTTCTATGGCCGATTTCCGTATTTGAAACCGTATACACTGAGTGAAAATTGAAAAATAGATATGATATATATAAGGCTCGATTCTTTTCGTTTGTTTTAATTAAAACAAGACATTTTGGATAATTATTTTGAGTTGTTGATTTAAATTATTTCAATGGAATTTTGTCATGCTGGTATAAATTAAATATTTAAATGGCATGTAAAAAATAATAGTTTTTTTTTTTTAATTTCTTCCTTTTCATATAGTTTAACTCCCCTGCATTTACAAATGTTATGAGGAAAACTCTTTGCCTGGGAAAACTTGAATTTCAAGCCCTGATAGTCAAAGATATATAGTTTCTGTAAATTATATTCCAATACCTTTAAAAGTTGTAATGGTGTGTGAAACACGTTTGCAATTTATTATTTGAGATGGCATTGCATAAAGAAATAAACAAACATTCACCATAACTAAAAACATATTTAGTACCGGATATCCGATCGGATATCCGGCCGGATATCCAAATCCGGCAGGCAAATCGGATACCGGATATCCGATATCCGGCAAAATCAATATCCGTTGCATCCCTAGCTTTTATATAAACTTATAGAGCTTCAGTTTTTATTTACTGTTAAGTTTCTTAAGTTAAATATTAATCATTTTTGAGTGAAGCTGTGTTGTTGATATTTTGCCAACTCAGCATCAAGGAAATAACTTTTATTTTATAAATAAATCATGATTATTACTTCACTAATTTATTATTTTACTGCAGCTGTTGATATGCATTATATAGGATTTATGTGTTGTTTTTTCTTTTTATTCTAGTACCTCAGGGGGTGAGTGTTTTTTGTTTTGAAATTTATTGCATTCTGAAGTATGTATGATTTTGTTTCTCCCTCTAATTCTTAATCATTAGGAATATATCATTATGTTCTTGCATGAAATAGTTAATGATTCATTTTATATTTTTTTGTGAGTATCATAAAATATTTACCCATACATTTTATGTAGCATATTTTAATATGTGTGGTCTGCTAAATAAGATGTTATGTGATGCTTGTATACCTACTTAAAAAAATATAGAAAATTTGTAAATGCAAAATTTTAAAACTACTCTTTATTAGCTAATTCACCTAACATTGCCCAAGGTAGTGATGAATGACCCTTAAATTAATTTCAAATTTTTATGAACATATATTTTAATTTTAATTTAAAAAATATTGAAAGTATATACTATTTAGTGTTTTATTTTCTGTATAATTTTATTTTTGGAGTCTGGTGCACCAAAAACAAGTGAAAATGCTTCAAAATATTCAGGTTTTTACTAATTTTGTCAAAATTATAAAACATTTTATTTTGTAAAGTATTTCTTCACATCCAAACATTTAAAAAATTTTGTAGGTGATGTAAATTGGGTCTATTGAGATTCTCTAAAAAGACTTAAAATACAGATTCTTAGTTACTTTTAGCATTTACATTTAAAAAAATATCTTCATAAGATGCAAAGTTATCTGTGTTCGCTAGTGTGTTTGAAAGGGTTAAAATTAATATTTTTTAAAACTGATTATACTATTGATTAGAAAAAAATTACTAGTTTTGTACTTTTGTACTTCTAAAATTAATCTGCGATAAAACACTCATTGTTATGGAAGTGTCACACTTTAATTATTTAAAAATCAGATTTTTTCTTTTACTCAACTTCCCTTCTTTTGAATGATATTTTCCTTAAAAATTTTGATTTGTGGTTATAATTGATATATTGCAGTCATTGTTTTTAAAGAATCGTAAGACCATTTCATTATCTATACTGTACAGCAAGTTTTTCCTGTTAGTTTTAAAAAGCAAGCAGTTCACTTTATAAAGTATTATTTTATTTCATGACCTAAAACTATATACTTGTTTGTAAGGCTCTCTGTAATAAGAATTGTTTCTGTAAACAGATCAAAGTATTGGAAACACTTTCACCCATATTCCATAATGCCAAATGTTCTCTAATGTTATGCATTCAATAACATCAAAAAGAAACAAAATTTTTCTTTCTGAGGGTGTGCATCATATTTTATCCATTGAGGCATATGAACACAAAGCCACAGAATTCCGTACTGTGAAAGTCTGTTTCAACCAATCAACGCACTCATTTTAATTCTACTTAATGATATATAGATAAATTCAATGTAATAAGCCATTGAATTAGGTATGATAAACATTATGTAATATAACCACGACTATTAAAACTAGATTTGTAACAAAAGTAGAATTTTCTAAAATGAAAGGAAATTTGATACAGAAATGCTAAGGTATCAGGTTTAGAAACAATGGAGTTTTGAGTTAGAGAAAGAGAAAAAAAAAAAAAATATGAAGTAAATTAAGAGGTGAACAATATAGAAATTTTAAATACATACATATGTATATATGTGTGTTACTGGCCAAATCCAATTTCAGCCAAGCTAGCTTATCCTAACGCAAGATCTAAACTAGCTTTTTCTAGGTTAAATTAGCTATTCACTGGTCTGAATTAATTTAGCCTATAAAAATTTAGTTTGTCATTAGTCTGTTCCAATTGGCGTAATTGTTTTGATCCAATCAACTGCTTCAGCAACTTTTTCAGAATGACTCATTTTGATTTTAGATCCCTGCTTGGCAAGTTGGTGAAAGAAAAAAACACTGTCAATTCTCACACTAATCGGATACTTCAATGTTGTAGCCAGGCATTAAACATTTCAAAGTAGATTTGAATATTGGATTTTTTTCTCCAAAATAACAGGAAAGTTTTAAGTAAATTTCAAAAGTGAACGAATTTTACAATCTAAAATTTGTGTGTTAAGGATGACTAAAGGAAGGAAATATTGGAAAACTTGCGATGTGTCCGACAATTAATTCTTAATCATAAAGACGATAGTATTGGTGCACTGAGCTCGACATATAACATGTATATATGGCAGTTTTAGCTTTTCTTTAGTTCACATACTAGGCAGAAAATGCTGTTTCTCTCTCTGTCAATTATGCTAGTAATATTTTTTTTTCTTTTCTTTGGAGTTTATGGATATAATAATTATATGTAATGGTGATCAGTTATTCTGCATATGGTTGTAAAAATTATTGGAATAAATGGGGAAATATACAATTTCATAGATAAAATATCTTTTCGCTCTCTCTGTGCACATGTTTAACAGCCACAAAAATATAATACTGCTTTGTGAATGATAATTTTTTAGTATTGATTTATTTTAATTTCAAGTATAATTTTTCACCTCATGTTTAATAGAAATATTATTAAAATACTTATTGGAAAGTGTTTTGTGATTAATGCTTTAATATACATATTGAATAAATATTTTGTTTTGGAGAGTTTGAATAAAAAATTTTGTGATTAAAAATCTAATGGATTTAATGAATATTTTGCATTTTCATGTTCATTAATTTATCTTTAATCCATGAAAAATTGTATTATATTTATTTATTTGCTTCAAAGGGAGACGTTGAACATGAAAATATGTATGTATATACAAAAGAAAATAGAAACTTTAAAATTAAACTATAATGAAATTCCGAATACATTATTTCATAAATAAAGGGGCTGGATTAACACTTACTGTGTAAATTGTTTTATCAAAACGTTATAGGTTCAAAAATTCTGTATTTAATCCCTTTGCAATGAGTGTCTCTTACAGAATTTAAATTTTTTATTCATTAAATATGATTTGAAATACAAATATTTAAAAATAAAGTTTTTATATTTTTTGTATTAAAACTTAGTAAATATTGCTGTCAGGCTGATATTGTGATTTTTGAAAAATAAAAACAGAGTTTGTGTATTGCTTAAAGTAAATGATATTATTGTTTAATAAATAATGGAATAAATTAATTTTAAATAGAGGATGTTATTGAGAATATTTATTATTTAAAAAAGGAAATTATTGAATTATAAGTTTTGTTTATTTTAATATATAAATTATAAATATTTATTTTATGTGAATATTATGTTTACTTTGAATAGGAAATATTATGTAAAGCTTTTAAAGACATAATACTCCTAACAGTTGTTTTTGATGAAATTTTAACGGCGAAGAGAGGAGAAATATTTTTATATGCCGTGTATGTAGAATAAATGTAGAATTCAAGAAATTTAATTACTTGTAAGAGGAAAATTTAAATTTGAAGACTTAGAAGAAATTTCAAATGTTGAATTTTCAGAATGTTTGAAACTGAAATTCTATTTTGTTTACAATAGTAATATTGAAGAATACTTAATCTACTTAATATTTTATACTACTAATAATAATAAATAATGCTTTTTAGCATTTTTTATTTTCATAATGTAAAATTGATCTGTTGTTTTATAATTTATATTTTGCTTTTGTTTGACCTTAAAGAAATTGCTATCTTTACTTGTTTCAAGTAGTATTTTATGCATGAAGGTCTTCTACATTGTCTGAAAGGTTAGTATATTTTTACACAATGCAATGTTGTCCTTTTGCTTTTTGCAGTACTGTAGCAGCTCCCTACCAAGCAGATTCCACTGTTTCATTTATTTTATTAAAAGCATGATCTTATTTCCATTCAGTATAGTTCAGGGTTCTTGCTGCTGATCTCCTCTATGACAAATCACGAGAAAATGCTTCATTTGACAAGGAATGAAACAGTCAAAATCTCCAAGTGCAGAGGAAACCCTCTCATTCATGTTACTGAACTGACTTGTGTTGATTATTAGTTAAATCATATGGTACTATTTACATAATTCTATTTTTAGAAGAATGAAAGCATCATCGAGCATCTATGTGATTTAATTGTGTTTTTATTTAACTGATTCAATAAACAATCAATTATCCACTCCCAAAAAAATCTCCCTTCCCCACCTGTCCAAAAAAAAATATATATATATATTGTTACGAATTTTGTAAATAGTTAGTGTTTGTACTGTAAAATAATGTAAATAATCTTATTAAGCTCCATTTCTTTACTAATATTAGTTTTAGTTACATTGTCTCTGTTATCAAGCAAACTTGTCTATTATTTTCAGTGAATGTCTACGGCAGATTGGCGAAATAGTAGAGATATCACCAAGTTGGCGTCACTTTTGGCGACTAATTTTGGTCACCAAATTTTGCGATATATCGCCAAGTTGGCGAAAAACTTGGCGACTGTTGGCGGTGGTAACCCTTCACTCTCTATGGTAAACCCCCCCCCCCCCCCCCTTAGGTATACTGATACATTGAATGTTGTTCCGTGGTTTTCCGGATTTTTCTAGAAGGTTATAGAAATTTCCACCGCATGCAGCGAGACTATATCAGGGATGTAAGACCTGCGCTAATTGCGCCAGACTGCACCGAAACCGCTTTTCTGCGCCAAACTGCTACAAAACAGCTATTTTTTTCAATTTTGCGCCAAACCTGCGCCAAAAGGCACTTAGTGCCAAAATGAAGTTTAGCGCGATTTCGTTGATCCAGGAAACAACAACAAATAACTTTTTATAAGCTGTTAATTTCAACAAAAAACAAAGAAACATTGATAAAGATCTCGAAAAATGCGCAAATTTCGCCGAAAAATTTCAAAAAACATGCGAATTCGGTCACTAAAAACACACAATATTTTGCGGAGTTTTATCGTGGCTCCGCAAACGACCGCAAGTTGTTCCTTGAGTCAACCTACATTTATTTTCATCGCAGCCGATCGCAGAGTTCGGAGAGGGACGTTATATGACATACAACGCGCGTGTTGGGGTGACGAATGAGTGCTGCCATAATATGTTTATTCCCAACCAATGTGGGTTGGCCTCTTATGTATTGTACATATTTTCTGTAAATTAAAGTGGTGATTATTTCTCTGCTCGGCGAATCCTGCTGATTGATGGAATTTAAACACAATTCCATCGGGGTTGATTGTTTAGCAGAGTCGTGTCAAAAACAGTGTCAGCGTTATGCTGATTTTGTAACCCCATAAGTAAATTAAATTAATTTAATTTTTAACGTAATGCCCAAAAGAATATCTAATTAAATGTTTAGTCAAGAATAAAATTAAATCAAATGAAATAATGACATGCAAAATTAAAAACTTAACAGTCAACATTTATTAGTTCTTAAAATAAAATAAACATAAAATATAAAAACATAAATATAAGCAAAAATATATTGCATCTCTAATCGAATCATATTTAAAACAAAATATATTTTCTTTCTATTAAATCCATAAACCAGATATATGAATAAATATACTGTAAATTAAAATATATCAAGATGAACAAAATTGAACTTATCTGTAAGAAAAATAAGTAAAAATTTAAAGAACATTTTATAAGTCCTCTATTATCTTGGAGCTTGCTAAGTCAAAAACTGGAAAATGGTTTCAGTTCCAAAAAAATTAATCCAAATAATATTCATCCGTCGATAGAGTTCCAAAAAAAAAATTCCATGATCAAAAGAAACCGAAGTGAAAAACAACAGCACTTCCTCACGAGAGAATAGCCAAACTTTCCTTAAGAAGGCGAAGGTCAAAAGTCTAAATCTCAGGGTCTCTTCTACCCGAACATCTCTTGACATCGATAATCATCACATAATTCCAAGTCAATTATCTCACGTCAATGCAGACATCTCCTTCTAGCCTCCAGGTGTTTAAGTTTAGAAATAAAGTTTCAAATAGCCGAATATATTCTGTAAGTCTAAATGAAATGTGAAAGCGTAATGAAATGCCATTACTAGATGAAAGTTCTATTTCAACTGATGACTTAAACTATTGTATTGAACAATGTATTAAACGAATTAAATAAATGACTTGACCGATAACACATCTGACTTCCAGATAACACAACATCCAACAGACGAAACTAAGAAAAACAAACAATAAAATACGAAGCTACTTTATGCCGGCGAGACTGTAGTATATATACTTCTCAAACGGATTGAACACCAGGTTTCTCCCCGCCGAGAGACACACCCACCAATCACAGAAGGATGAATGGCTGATGAGATCGTTACGTCTGATCGCGTAAGCGATTACATCATCGACTCTCATCGCTACGCCTCCACATGGCGATATGGGGAACTATGTCAAAAAGCGATGTTTATTTTTGAAAGGTGTGTGAAAAAAATATAAGTCTGCCGGGAAATATAAATTAACATAGAACTAAAGTTTAATTATACAGTTTATAGACAACAATTAACCAGAAATAAGACTTCTATTATAAAAGGTGAGTATACTTTAAATTATATTGAATTGTAAATAAAGATGACTATTGTAATTATTTGCTGTAAATTTAAGTCTTATATGAATGAAATATGTAATGATTAATGGCTGGATGAAATGGCCTGACTCTCACACTAAAGGACATTTCTTACAGTAAATGTCAACCAAAAGATAGTTACTACAGTGGCAAGAACACAGGGTCTATTTCCTATCACTGATAGACGGCAAAACCGAAAGCAGAATGAAAGCGCGTACGAAGATCAGCTACATGTTTGTTAAACAATTACAAAATAAAAAAAGTAGAATTTTGTAAAAAAAATTGCTATTTCGTTAAAAAATGAACAAAACGCAGTCAAAGGGAAACAGTATTGAATTCAGACACTTTTCTCCAAGAGGGACTTCTGTAGCTCCGGGGGGGGGGGGGGGGGCATAATAGAGGAGGAAAATGCTCTTTCTGACCATCGAAAACCCAAAATTTCCGGGGGATCTCCCCCCCCCCCCCCCCCCGGGCCACCACCTGAATTCATCACAAAAGGAAAAAACAGTAAATCTCGGGAAAAATGCTCGAATTTCGGCAAAAAAAACACACTAATTTTGTCTATGCATTTCAAAAAACATACGTGAATTTTGCCAAAGGATCTCGAAAAAATAAAACGTGAATTTTGTCAAAGGTTCGCTAATTTCGTCACTCAAATTTCACCAATAGATCGTGAAAAACACTCGAATTTCATTAATAGATCATGAAAATTTTGTTTATAGATCGCGAAAAGCATGCACATTTTATCGAAAAATCATGAAAAACACACGAATTTCATCGCAGTGGTGATTCTCGTCCAAAATTTCCGAAATTTTAAAATTCGGTTGATCGCCGAAAAAAGCGCACATTTCGTCAATATTTCGTGGAAAAATAAAGATTTCATCAATGTTTTTGTCAACGAACTTTGTCAAAAGATCGCTGAAAAACGCGAATTTCCTCTGCGAATCGCGGAAAAAACGGCAGTTTCACCAAACATCGCAGATAAAACGCTAATTTCGTCTGAAGATCGCAGGAAGACGTCGATTTTGTCTGAAGATTGGGGGGGGGGGGGGGTAACTCGCGGTATTCAATGTGCACAAAAAAACGCGAAATTCCTGTGCGGATCGCGGAAAAAACGTCAATTTCACCAAACATCGCAGATAAAACGCTGATTTTGTATGAAGACTGCGGGAAAACGCCGATTTCGTTAAAAGATCGCGGAAAAAACGTCGTTTTCGATAAAAGATCGCTTAAAAATTTTTGTCAAAAGATCATTGCAAAAACGTCGTTTTTGAGAAAAAATCGCGTAAGAATGCAAATTTTGTTTAAAGATCGTCGAAGAAAACGCCGATTTCATAAAAAAAAAATAAAAACGGGAAAACGCCGTTTTCGTCAAAAGATTGCAATAAATCGCCGATTTTGCTAAAATATTGCAGATAAATCGCTAATTTTGTCTGATAATCGCGGAAAAAGACAGATTTCACCTGAAGATCAGGGGTAGGGGGTAACTCGCGAACCGATTTCGTTAAAAGATCGCGGAAAAAAATTGTCGTTTTCGATTAAAGATCGCTTAAAAAAATTTATCAAAAGATCATTGAAAAAAACGCCGATTTTATCATAAGATCATGGAAAAAACGCCGATTTCGTCAAAAGATCGCAGGGATAAAACGCCGTTTTTGATAAAAAAAATCGCATAAAAATGCAAATTTTGTTTAAAGATCATTGAAAAAACGATGATTTCATAAAAAAACAAACACGGGAAAACGCCGTTTTCGTCAAAAGGTTGCAATAAATCGCCGATTTTGCTAAAATATTGCAGATAAATCGCTGATTTCGTCTTAAAATGGCGAAAAAAGTCAGATTTCGCCTGAAGATAGGGGGTAGGGGGTAACTCGCGAAATCCCCCCCCCCCCCCCCCCGATTTCCGAAAATGCGATGTGAATATCCAAAAGAAAAATTTTCACCAAGAATTACCCCTGTTTTATCAAAGGATCGCGAGAAAAACGTGAGTTTTGCTAAAAAATCGTTATATCATGAAAAAAAGAATGAACAAAACATATTTCTCGAAAAGATAGCGAAAAAAACGCAAATTTTTTAAAGGATCCCGAAAAACAAGCGTATTTCGTCAAAAGATCACAAAAAAACACGCAAATTTTGTCAAAAAATCGCGATAAACACGCAAATTTTAATCGAAAAATCCGGAAGAGTACTTGAATTTCGTCAATATATAGCGTAAAACACTTAAATTTCATCAATAGATCGCGAAAAACATGCAAATTTTATCAAAAAATCACGAAAAACACTCGAGTTTCATCAAAAGATCGCAAGAAAAACGTGAGTTTTGCTAAAGAATCGTTAATATCATTAAAAAAAAGAATAAAACACAGTCAAAAGATAGTGAAAAAACGTTCATTTCTGTAAAAGATGGCGAAAAAAAGTGCAAATTTCTGTAAAGGATTCTGAAAAACAAGCGTATTTCGTCCAAAGATCACAAACGTGCGAATTTTGTCAAAGGATATCTAACTTCGTCATAAAAAGAACAAAATACGGTCAAAAAATCGTGAAAAAAAAAACGTTACTTTTTTTAAAAATAATGTGAAAAAAAAAAAAAAAAAAAAAAAAAAAAGAAAGAAAGAAAGTTACACCTAAAAGATTGTGAATTTCATCAAAAGATCTCAGAAAATGTGCAAATTTCATCAAAAGGTCGAGAAAAAACCCACAATTCTATTCAAAAAACGAACAAACAGGGTCAAAAGATTGTGAAAAAGCGTGAATTATGTTAAAAGATCGCGAAAAACTGCAAATTTCATCAAAAGGTCTGAAATGTGTGGAAAAATTTGATCTGAGTATTTATTCTTTCAAATATAAAAATATTTTTCAAGATAGCAATTATTGTAATTGTGAAGAGTTTATTAGCATTAGAATATTTTTGCTGCTACAAAATCCGATATTTACTGCTACAAAATCGGATTTTTGCTGCTACAAAAATAGATTTTACTGCTCCAAAATTCGATTTTTGCTGCTCTAAAGCTGCTACAAAATGGCTTAAGTGCACTTTCATCCCTGCTATATATAGGAGAGCCGGATGCGAGCTGTGTGATTATTATTTACCAGTCAGTCATTGAGTGAACAAGGCGTTTGTAAAGCAAGTTTGCTTGAGTTTCATTTATGTTGTTTTGAATGTTATTAAGTGTTGAGACGTTGTATAAAGAGTCTCTGGGATCTAAAGCTGTATCTGTACGATAGATTGGAGCAGTTATTTTTGAATATCTAGTAATATTTGTGAGTTTTGAAGACTCTGTTGTTCTGAAGATCTGTGAATAAATTATTTTCTACTTTTCTGACAAGAGTTTGAAGTTGTCTAACCATAAGATCAAAAGAACCCCACATACGCTGCACATTTGGTGTCAGGAGTCGGGATCTTATGGCGAAAACAAGAACAATGGATGGACAACTGAAAGAACTGTTAGATGCTATCAATGGCATAAAGACAGAAATGAATAAAGGCCAAGAAGAGTTGGCGGAAAAAATAAATAAAGGCCAAGAAGAGTTGGCGGAAAAAATTGACATAGGCCAAGAAGAGTTGGCGGATAAAATGAATAAAGGCCAAGAAGAAATGAAGAAAACTTTTGAAGAAAAGTTCTCGTCGGTAGAAAGAAGAATAGGTTCGGTAGAAGAGAAAATACAGGAAGTAGAAGAGAAAATTCAGAATGAAATAAGTAACGTTGAAGAGAAAATAGTTGACGTAGATGTAAAGTTAAATAAAAGAGTAGAAGACCTTGAGAAGAAGCTTTCAGCGTCCAGTAGTAATTATGAAGAATTTAGGAATCCGCCTGCTTCTCCCGTGCACATCAAGCTGTCGACATACGACGGAAAGAGTTCCTGGCAAGTTTACAAGACCCAGTTCACCATTGTAGCCGAAGCGAACAAATGGAGTGATGAGGTGAAAGCTTGTCAACTGGCAGCATCTTTAAGAGGAGAAGCCGCTGACGTGCTGCAAACATTGCCCGATATGACGCAACTCAATTTTGAGACTCTAAGTTGTGCACTTGAAATGAGATTCGGCAAAAAATTCTTCAAAGATTATGCGAGAATACAAATGAAGAGCCGCCATCAAAAATCGAGTGAAACCCTTCAAGAGTTTGCCTCAGAAATAGAACGTCGGCAAATTTAGCCTTCAGCGACTGCCCAATAAATGTACGGGAAATGCTTTCATTGCAGTACTTTGTAGATGGAATAAAAGATCCAGAAGTGCAGAGAGCGGTACGAATGGCAGATGTGCAGGATTTAAAGGCCGCATTACTATATGCCTTAAAGTTGGAAGCAGCTACACAAGCCAGCCGAAGGGATCGTCATTCAGTCCGAGGGGCAACGGTGAACAAAAGCTCAGACACTGAGAGCGACGTCTTGAAAGAAATTAGGAAAATAAATCAAGAGCTGGAAGCTTTAAAATATGGAAGAACAAGCTCAAGAAGACAGAATCTCACGTGCTGGGGATGCGGTGATACAGGACATCTCCGAAGAAACTGCCCCAAAGTCCACGAACGTGAGATGAATTCAAGACCAGAGAATAAAAAGCCCCACCTGAAGATCCTTCAAATATCGAAAATGAGTGGCGGCGATAATGAATTATATGTGATAGGATTTATTAACGAGATTCAATGCCATATGATTGTGGATACAGGAGCCAATGTAACAATAATAAGAGAAGATTTGGCTCGAAAATTGAAATGTAAACTCATCTGGATTCCGCCCTGCGTTACCCTGCAAACTGTGACGGGCAACAAGATAGGCATATATGGAAAGGCAAATTTAACCATCAACTTTGGAGGAACGAAATATTACCATACGGCATATGTGGCTGACATAACAGATCCTTGCTTAATCAGGCTAGATTTTCTGAAGAAGTTTGGCTTCAAACTTGATTTCAAAAATAACAAATTGCTCTCAAAATTTGAAGAAATAAGTCTTTTTGGATTAAATAACAAAATTGAATGTAAACAAACAGTAATAGCCAAAGAAGACATCAATCTAGATCCAAGAACAGAATTTTTAGTTCCAGCTGTAATTAACAATGAAACTAATTATCGATTTGGCCATATAGATTATCCCAAGGACAATAGTAAACAAGCAGGAGTATTGGTGGCTTCATCTTGAAGAAGACCATTCCAGTCAGAATTGCTAACATCAGTGATAAGACGAGGACTATCAAGAAAGGAGAGGTGATAGCGTCATGTGCTCCTGTGACGTGCATAAGTCAAAATTCCAGTCACTCTGAGAAATCTTCAGATAATTTAGTCAAGGATTTGTTACAAAATACAGACTTAGATCAAAAACAGATGGAAGCTGCAGAAAACTTAATTAGAGAATTCCAAAGTTTATTTTCCCAAACATCTGAAGACTTTGGACGAACTAAAATGGCACAACACCGAATTGACACGGGAGATCACTCTCCTATTAAACAGCACCCTAGATGATTACCTTTTGCCAAGCAAGAAGAGGTGCAGAATTTAATTAAGGATATGGAAGAAAATGACGTCATCGAACCATCGACAAGTCCATGGGCGTCTACCATTGTATTAGTAAGAAAGAAGGATGGTTCTACAAGATTTTGTGTAGACTACCGCCGACTGAATGACGACACTCTTGACACACTTGCGGGCAACACTTGGTTCTCAACTTTAGACCAAAACTGCATATATTTCAAGCGTTCCAACTTCTATGGAAGAGGTGTCCGCAAGATTAAAGGCGGGGTCAAGGCATATGCCATCTTGTGGCAGGGGTGCATAACTAGAGGCTTATTAAGTAGATTGCAATTTCTTTTGTGTGAATGGCAACAAAACTTTTTTGTTTCTATAAAATGTTACTTAAACATTGCGTAGAATAATTTTTAGGTTTGAAATATTGTAAATAAATATAGAATAAATAAGTGTAGTACGACTAAATATTAACATAAAACATACTAAGATGAAATATCATTTAACTATGTGATACAAATATCGCTGATTAAAATATGTTCTATTTTAATAATGTTTTTAATGTAATGAAAGATGACTCATTAAATTTTGTAAGTACTTAATATGTAAATGCAGAATTTTGAAGTAGTGTCACATTTTACTAAATTCTTGATGAGCTAAGTTATACAAAATTGTATACACCGTAGTATTTCCTATGATAATATAATGTTTATCACTATTTAGAAATGTATAGAATTTAATACTAAATAAAATATTCAACTTTAGCTCCATTTTTCATTTACGAATTGCAGACGATAAAAATCCAATGTTTTCTTGGTCGTATCGACTTTTATTATTTAACTTGCAAATATTTCATTCTTTTAATTTAAAAACCTATTTCATTTTACGTATATTTGGAATAACTTTAATTTTAAATGTATGTTTTAAATGTTGCTTTGTTAAACAAAGCAATATTGTTAATTTATTTGTTTAAATATTTTACAGTTCTTGACAATAATTTTCCTACAATCGTTGATTAGACTAGATCTTTCACGTTTTTTTTCCTTTTTTTTTTTTTTACCGACAAAGCTATTTCGAGAATTCATATTAAAAATTCAATCATAAATTTCAAGGTATTCTCTCAATCATGACAGATTAATAAAATCTATGAGATTTATTGCAAAATATTTTTGTTACAGCTTGTTTCGATAAAATCATGTACATTTAAAAAAATAGCCTCAATATCATTTTAATTTCGGGAGAAAAGCTATTAATTAGTCCTCATAAGTACCATATAATGCAACGAAATGCATTATATGGTACTTATGAGTATTAATTAATACTTTTTCTCCCGAAATTAAAATGATGTTGTAACTATTTTTTTAAATGTACATGATTTTATCGAAACAAGCTGTAACAAAAATATTTTGCAATAAATCTCGTAGATTTTATTAATCTGTCATGATTGAGTGAAAATTCAGAAAATATGCGCAAGAGATGCGGAGATTATAAGCATCTGCGCATATATGACGTCAAACCCGCGCATTCATTTGCACCCCTGCCACCAGCTGGCGCAGCTTGTTAACTTACGACAGATTCCAGCATTAAGTTGATACGCTCTAGCAGCTCTGCTTTAGACCTGAAGAGTGGTTACTGGCAGGTAGAGATCCATCCTGACGACCGCGAGAAGACTGCCTTCACAACGGGACAAGGATTATGGCAATTCAAGGTAATGCCTTTTGGTCTATGTAATGCACCTGCAACTTTTGAACGCCTTATGGAAACGGTTCTCCGGGGGCTGTCATATGAGGCATGTCTTGTTTATTTAGACGATATCATAATCATAGGAAAATCTTTTGATGAACATCTGAACAACCTCAGGCGGGTGCTACAAAAGTTAAAGGAAGCTAATTTGAAGTTAAGCCCTTCAAAATGCAGTTTGTTTCGCAATGAAGTTGCCTACCTTGGACACATCATTTCGGCAGATGGAGTCAGGACTGATCCGGAGAAGATATCAGCTGTGAAAAATTGGAGTCGTCCAGCAGATGTTCACCAATTTCGGAGTTTTCTAGGATTATGCACCTATTATAGAAAATTTGTCAAAGGCTTCTCAATGATTGCAAGGCCACTTCATAAATTAACAGAAGCCAATCAAAAATTTATGTGGACACAGGAATGTGACGCTGCTTTCGAAAAGCTTAAGGAGGCCTTAACGTCCACTCCAATTTTCTCATATCCTCAAATCAATAAACAGTTTATACTTAATACGGATGCAAGTAACGAAAGCATTGGCGCTGTACTGTCACAGGAAATCGACGGCCAGGAGCGTGTTATCGCCTATTTCAGCAAGTGCTTATCAAAGGCAGAGCGAAACTATTGCGTAACAAGAAAAGAGCTTCTTGCTGTAGTGAAAGCCATAGACCATTTTCATCATTATCTTTATGGTCGAAAGTTTCTGATCCGAACTGATCATGCTTCTCTAACTTGGCTATTGAATTTTAAGAACCCTGAAGGCCATATAGCCAGGTGGATACAAAAGCTTCAAGAGTACGATATGGAGATATGCCATCAAAAAGGCTCATCACATGGAAACGCAGATGCTCTCTCAAGAAGACCCTGCTCAGAGAATTGTAGATACTGCGACCGGGTTGAGAAGAAATTTAATGTCAAAGGTCCTATAGTAAGACAAGTTACAACTGGGTCTGCATCATCGCAAGATCCGTGGAGTGACGAGAGCCTGCATAAAGATCAACTTGCTGATCCTAAAGTTAAGCCAATTCTAGAGCTGAAAGAGGAGTCCAAGAGGAAGCCCAGCTGGCAAGACATGGCCCATTACCATCCTACGACTAAACGTTATTGGGTTCTCTGGAATTCCTTACATTTGAAGAACGGCATCTTGTACCGAAAATGGGAGTCTGACGATGGAAAAACATGTAGATGGCAACTACTACTCCCTAAGTCGAAAATTTCTATGGTCCTTCAAGAACTGTATGGTAGTCCCACAGGAGGTCATTTTGGTGTTATGAAGACCCTGCAAAAGGTTCGAGAGCGTTTCTACTGGAATAATGTTCGCAGTGATGTGGAGAAGTGGTGTCGAACTTGTGACACTTGTGTACAAGGGCGGATCTGGAGAGTCCTCAAGGGGGGGGCGATTTTAGAAATTTGGAGACTCGACTTTAATGCGTGGGTAGGGGCTAATTTTTTCACTGTGGGTCATGTTGCTTTTATTTTTTGCTGCGGGTCGGGTCTGGGTCCGGTTGACTTCTAGTTTTTGCTGTGGGTCGGGTCTGGGTCCGGTTGACTTCGTTTCTTTTGCTGCTGGTCGGGTTAACTAATGTTTATGTTGTGGATCACATTAGCAGGATTAGCAGGTGTTTTTATTCAAAAACTATGATGTGATCCATTTTTTGATAAGCAGTTTAAGAAAATACTGTGAAAATTATCGTTTTGAATAGAATTTCTGGAAGCGACAGCATGAGAAGGTAGAAAAATCCGCAATCATTTGACGTGCGAAGAGAAAACTGCGCTCGGGGCAAAGCAAAATGCGGAGCCCCTCCCCCCCCCCCCCCCCCTCCGACCCAGCTTTTTCTTGTAACAGGCCAAAAATTACGGTGGTAGCATAAATTTGGCGCCCCCTAAATTTCCACGCCCGGGCCAACCGCATCCTTTGCCTCCCCTTTCGCGCGGCACTGCATATTGTCTCTGATACACATCTTGAGAACAATTAGTCTAGTTCCAGCCCAGCTCGTCTATATGTAGAAAAGCAATGCAAGCCTGATCTCGGGCCGGTACGAGCCTGCTAAAAAATATATTAAACCCGGGTTACACACAATATAATTCTCCTTTGCTGATCTCTACTCTGTAAAAGTTAGATTTCTGTATTGATGTTGCCAAACTACTTTCGATTGATGACGCACATTTATATTTATTCTCATTAAACACATATAATTAAAAATAGCTCATATTTTAACGTTCTAGCTTAAATCTTTACAAAGAGCCAGTGAGCCCGCAATTTTTTTTATGGGCTCGGCCCATATGGCCCTTCAATTTTTTTGTCGGATCGCCCTGTTTATTTTGTTTATTGGCCCGGCCTGTTAGAAAAATTATTCAAATTTTGTTGGCCCGTTAGAAAATTCTGACCCATTTCGCCGACTCGGACAGGACCGGGCACATGTATATGTCTAGGCTGGGTCGGACACGGACCGAAATTTAACTTTCATTCCGAGCCGAACCTCGACCAGGGAAATTTTGGTCAGTGCGGACTAGAGATAAATTTGGGCTATTATTCCACATCCTGGTCCCGCCTGAGGCAGAAAAATTTTGCGGCATCAAGAGCAAAACCCGATAATGAAATTATACAGTAGAAAAAATTGCATAATACTAATAAAAAATGTTCCAAAAGTAATTATAATTTTAAAGCTATTTTTTATATTAAAAAAGGCTGTTAAACGAAACATTAAATTTAATATTATCAAAAGAACAGTTTGATGTAAAATAAAAATATACTTTACGCATAAAAGGATTTTCATATGTTGTCTCTGTTTTAGTAAAAAAAATATTATGGACAATGGACATGTTAATGAAGTGTGTTTCATGAATAAATGTATGGAACCTGTAGAAAATACTGTCTATTATCTGTCAAATCGAACAACATTTTTAAATTTTCTGTAAAAAATGCACATTTTTAACTATAACCATTTCATTCTTCATAACAAGCCTTCGTTAAAGTATGACCCCAAAAATAACCTCAAATTAAAAATTTTAAAGTTCAAAACTTTTTTAGGAACAGTGGAAACACTACTCGATCGCAAGAATATGGTAAATACATTTACTTACCGCTACGGCTTCAGCAGAGATCCCAAAAGAAATGATAATAACTACAGTTATTTCCATATGAAAAGCGATTACGACTACGTTGCATACACTAGAAATTTAAATTATTCGGTAACCGCAAAATAAAATCAAAAGAAAATATTCTTTTCATGTTACATGCCTAAATAATAATAATAAGAGATCCAATAGCAAAACAATCTCTGCCACAAACAAAAATCGAACTAAACACAAATTCATTATTCCCGCCTTTTTTCGTAGGCGCCAGATCGGCGGTCGTCGGCAATGCTTGAACATAAATCTACAGATGTAGATATGACTAATTGTTTGTTTTGTTTCTTTAATAGCATTCAAATACTAAAATAAAAAAAATTTCCCCTTTTTCATTTTTATCAAAATAGCAAGACATTGATTTGAAAAGGAATAAGTACTAATTTTTAAGAGGAAAAAAAGTTTTTTACATATTTCTATTCATCGATAAGTAACATTTTCAGATTTCAGAAAAAATGAGTTCGAATCAAATCAGTAGACCAGCATAAAAACAGAGCACGATTTCGTATCGGATACGGGCTAAGTCTGAACCTGTGTCATCTCTATAATGCAGACATCTAAGAAGAATGACTACAGGCCAGACTCGATCTGGAAGAAAAATAAGTCAGGCCCAATCCAAATCAGGAGAAAAATGATGATCTTGACAGTATCAAATAAATGACGGACGAGTTCTGAATGCGGTAAGACCAGACACAGTCCGAGTCTCGGGAATTTAAAAAGGCGCGGGCCGGGGGGGGGGGGGGGGGCTGAATTCTAGTTAGGATCTAACTCATTTCTTGCAAGGATGCATGTATTTTTGGGAAATGTTTATTGCCCAAGAAGTGAAGACGATCGCCCCCTCAGACCCGCCATTGGGCCCGACCCAAATCTGCAGAAAAATAATGATCTCGATACTGCTCGGTTCTGAAAGCGAGAAGACCTGACCCAACCCGAGCCTCGCAAAATTAAAAAAGGCGCGGCCCGCCCCGGACTCGAGTTAAGATTCAATTCATTTCCTGCGAGAATGCATGTCTTTTTAGGAAACTTTTATTAGCCCAAGGGGGGGGGGGGAGATCGCCCTTTCGCCTTGAAAAATGCCAAGGCGCTTTTTCCTTGAATCCGCCAATGGCGGTTGCCCTTCCCCCCCCCCCTCCCTTAGATCCGCCATTGCTTCTCCTCCCTTATGGTCTGGTTCGATCTTAGACCGAGCGTTTATCTCAAGGAAGAACGAAATCCACGCCAGGCCCACCCTGAAAAGAAAAGTGTGGCTCGGTCCCGCTCTACAGGAAAAAGTAAGACTCGATCCGCCCCGGTTCTGAAAGTGTAAAGATCTGACCCAGGGCCGTGACTTAAAAATGGCGCGTCCCGACCCGGGCCGCGCCGGTTTCGAGTTTAAGTCCAATCCTTTTTCCTTGCGGGCAAAGTTTTCAGACCCTTTATTGGGCTCAAGGGGGGGGGGGCGATCGCCCCATCGCCCCCCCCCCCCTTAGATCCGCCATTGCTTGTGTAGCACGTAAAGGTCCAAAGAGGCGCACCCGGGGACGATTGCAGCGTTATAATGTACGAGCTCCTTTCGAACGAATTGCTCTAGATATCCTGGGTCCTCTTCCTAGAACATCTGATGGCAATAAGTACATCCTCGTTGTCATGGATTACTTCACCAAGTAGCCTAAAGCCTACGCCATTCCTAATCAAGAGACGGTAACCGTAGCAGACATACTGGTTCAACACTGGGTTTCCAGATACGGAGTTCCTCTTCAAATCCATTCTGATCAAGGAAGAAACTTTGATTCGGCTGTGTTTAAGGAAATGTGTGGACTACTCGGCATGGACAAAACTCGAACTACACCTCTACATCCGCAATCAGACGGCATGGTGGAGCGGTTCAATCTTACCATCCTAAATAGCCTCTCCCTCCTGGTGTCTAAAGATCAACAGGACTGGGACAAGAAATTACCTCTGTTCCTGCTTGCCTACAGGAGTGCTGCTCATGAGGCCACTGGTTATTCCCCTTCTCAAATGCTCTTTGGTCGTGATCTTCGTCTACCTGCGGATCTTTTGTTTGGCCGTCCTCCTGATGCTCCTTTATCGCCTGAGGAGTACGTGGATGAACTCCAGGCACGGATTGAGAAGATTCATCGTCTAGCAAGGAACCGAATCGGACTTGCATCGGAAAAGATGAAGACACGGTACGACACAAAGGCAACTGGACATGAGTTCAACGAAGGTGACAAAGTTTGTTTGTGGAATCCCATACATCGTAAGGGACTGTCACCAAAACTACTAACAAACTGGGATGGTCCTTATACAGTCGTCAACAGGCTGAATGATGTCGTCGTACGCATACGAAAATCGCCACACACCAAGCCCAAGGTCGTACATTATAACCGGCTAGCCCCTTATTTTGGCCAAAGTGATTAGAAATTCAAAACTGGAATTTCAGACCATGGTCATGAAAGTCACTTTTGTAAATATGTAAATAGTAATTAGTTCTTATTTATGTACTTCTTATTATTGTTATTATTATTTATTTATTATTATTTTATTTATTTATTTATTTTAAGTGTTTTCATCTAACTCAAGGATTGCACTGCCCGGGACGTGCAGTCTTTGAGGAGGGGGTAGTGTTACGAATTTTGTAAATAGTTAGTGTTTGTACTGTAAAATAATGTAAATAATCTTATTAAGCTCCATTTCTTTACTAATATTAGTTTTAGTTACATTGTCTCTGTTATCAAGCAAACTTGTCTATTATTTTCAGTGAATGTCTACGGCAGATTGGCGAAATAGTAGAGGTATCGCCAAGTTGGTGTCACTTTTGGCGACTAATTTTGGTCGCCAAATTTGGCAATAAACTTGGCGATTGTTGGCGATGGTAACCCTTCACTCTCTATGGTAACACACCCCCCCCCCCCCTTAGGTATACTGATACATTGAATGTTGTTCCGTGTTTTCCGGATTTTTCTAGAAGGTTGTAGAAATTTCCACCGCATGCAGCGAGACTATATATAGGAGAGCCGGATGCGAGCTGTGTGATTATTATTTACCAGTCAGTCATTGAGTGAACAAGGCGTTTGTAAAGCAAGTTTGCTTGAGTTTCATTTATGTTGTTTTGAATGTTATTAAGTGTTGAGACGTTGTATAAAGAGTCTCTGGGATCTAAAGCTGTACCTGTACGATAGATTGGAGTAGTTATTTTTGAATATCTAATAATATTTGTGAGTTTCGAAGACTGTGTTGTTCTGAAGATCTGTGAATAAATTATTTTCTACTTTTCTGACAAGTGTTTGAAGTTGTCTAACCATAAGATCAAAAGAACCCCACATACGCTGCAACAATATATATATTTATATAAATTATCCCTTCTTTCCCTTTGTCTTCCCAGTTCCATTTCTTAAGTTTTAAAATATTTTAAAATCCCCCCCCCCCCCCAATCTTCTATGTGTTGCTTTGTTGTATAAATAATCCCCTAAATTGCCAGTCCCTTTTCCAAATCTCTGCTCCCTTCCCAGAAAAAGTTTACAATTTTTAAGATTCTTTTTCTATCCCTGTTCAATATATTTTATCAAAAATAATCAGTCATTTAAATCCTCTTTCTATCCCCCCCCCTTTTATGTAATTTGGCTCCTCTTATTCCCTTTGTACAGATGCATTGCTGTTACTTCACTTTGACATCATCAAAAGTAAAAATTGTGGGGACGATATTTCCCTCGGGCAGTATTTCATGATGGATTGCTTGGCTACATTTTTCCCTTGTTGATATGCCAGATGGCTAAAGTTGATCAAATATCAGTGAGAACCCTGGCATAATCATGCATTTATTATAGTGGAATATTTTATGTGCTTTTTATTTATTAGCTTCATAGTTTAGAAATTATTTTCATTTGTAGATCCAACTGCTATTAAAGGAGGTAGAAAACCCACCACTCCAACAAATAGTATCAAAAATGCAAAAGGTATTTTTTATTTTATTTGTACTTTTTGTTTTACTTGATGTTATTATCAGAGTTAAAGAAAGATGAGTTTAAATTTCCTTCCTAATATTAATTTGAAATATGGTTGTCACATGATAAAAAATAAAAAAATTCATTTCAAAATTTTAAAGTAAAATGTATCATGTAACTTTTTAAAAACAAAACATAAAACTGGTGTGGCAGAAGCTTTATTAGAAAGATTTTTTTTTAAATAATTATATGGATATATGTATTCATTTTATTTAAAATTAGTTATTCTAGTTCAGACTAGGGGGCATTGCACTATAATGAAAAAAAAATAGTATTGTTCTCATATAGATAAAATATTTTAAAGGGAGAAAAAAAAACTATCGTGTAAAAAATTTTATCAAAATGTAAGTAACACTGTGGCAGAAGCTTATTATGAAGAATTATTTAAAATATTTAAAAATAAATTTTTTTCACCAAGTCATGCTTATGGCCACTAAAGAAAATTTTATTGAATCTTTGTCAAATACTTTTGACATCAGTACAGCTATCATTCAGTGAAGCACTAAAAAATCGATTTTACTTAAATTTAGTTACCCTGTTTCCTTCCGGTGGATGCAATTAATGCAAAAGTAAATTGTGTTGAATCAGTACAACCTATTTCATAATAACAAGCTACTAATATAAAGACTTTCTTCCTGAGACTATCACTTTTCTTCTTGGCAAAATCTCTTTTTAATAATATGATTATTGTTCATTTTTTCCCCTTTGACTAGGATGTTAAAAAAAATTTTCTTAGATTGATAAAATTCTGAAGAAATACCAAGAGTTTTATGTTTCTAAAACAATATATATATATATATATATATATATTTGGTAATTCATGTTTATGTTTAATAATTAGTGTCATTAAAACTTTTATTTTTCTTTTATTATTTTTTTTAAGTATTACATCATTTTATTTGTGTTTTGTTATTTATTCATATTGATGTCTTTTGTTTCATTAATCAATGTTTGAAAATGTCCTTTTTATTATAAAAAATATTTTATCATATTCACCTGTTTTCTGTACATACTCATATACATTTTTCTTGAAATATTATCAAATATTTCATAGGTGTAACCAGTGTAACCAGTCTTTCAAATAGGGAGGGGGGGGGGGTTATCAGATTTTCTAACCTGAACATGTTGGGTACAAACAATATTTTATATAGAGTTTACACTCTCAACGGTGGCCAGTGGCTATATCCTCAACCATTAGTCATATAGTTCCAATTACAAAAATGTTTTAAAGGGAGTAAAGAAATATCTTAAAAGCGTTTGAGTCAATAAAAATATAACTTAGAAAAATATGAAATTAAAATTTTTATATGGTTTCCCTGTCGTATAAGTCATATTTGTAAAATTTTCCTATTACACTGATAAGTAAGACAATGTCCCATTCACATAACACTAAAATTTACAGATTTATGAAACTTTAAAAAAGCATGGCTTGTACCACTTTTCTACATTTGAACACAAATGAGTTTGCCCTGCTTAGAGGACTCATATCTCAAGTGCTTAAAATATTCAAAGATCTTATTTCATGTGGATCTACGGTTTGAAAAAAGTTTTACAATTGAGTTAACTTTTATTAAGTTTTAGATTGGCTAAAATAATTGTAGTTTAACATATGTTTTATTTTGTAAGGATTTAGGACTGTTTTCTCCATCATTTCTTTTAGTAAAAATAATTTTATAAGTTTTTATTTAACTTCAGTGATTGAATGTACATTTTAGAAGTTCACAATTTGTTCTCAAACTTTAATTCACATTCAAATATGCAATAGAGATTAAATTTTACTTACTGACTTAAATCTAATAATATTATGATTTTTGGTGATTACAATTACTGACTTAAATCTAATAATATTATGATTTTTAGTCATTACCATCCATTTATACTTAATTATTGAGTAACACAAGATACTTTATACATATTACTGCCAAAAAGTTTAAGAAGGGGGGGGGGGGGGGAAGAGATAACACAAGACTGTGATAGTTGTGTTTTTAAATTATTATGTATTTGTTATCACTGAATTTGAAAATTACCTTAATCATGTTAGTATTTTTTGCAACTATTATACTATACTAACCATCATGTTATTATTTTTCACAAATGATGAATTGTCAAAGTTAAAAAATAACAAAAATCAGATAGTATAAAATAAAATAAATGACTGTGTTTTTAACTCTTGATAATTGATTTTTATGTACTTTTTAGCACTAAATCTAAAAATGATCTTCATTTTTAGGGTACACGACATTTCGGTCCCGCCATTTCGGTCCCGCCGTTTCGGTCCCGAGACATTTCGGTCCCTGGACATTTCGGTCCCGAGACATTTCGGTCCCCAGACATTTCGGTCCCTGGACATTTCGGTCCCGAGACATTTCGGTCCCTTTCCATTTCGGTCCCTGGCCATTTCGGTCCTTAATCATTTTGGTCTCTTACCATTTCGGTCCATTGCTATTTCTTTACCGGCCACTTTATAACTTGGTTTCTGATTGATGAAGGCCCACTAAACGCTGTAAGCTCAACATTGTTCGGGCCTTTTTTAATATTTTTATTCTCCTGCCCCCCTTCCCTCAAATTTTATACAAAGCTGAATATAGTAGTCCAATAAGTTTAATCTATTGTAACTCGTGATAATAAAATCACAGCGAGTTGTAAATTTGATTAAGCAATGTTATATAATTTTACACTGTCTTTATTATTATTATTTAACAGAATAAATATTTTAAGTTTTATCATATATTTTTTGTATTAGGTATTTTATCTATACTATAAACTATTATTTTTATTGATTAACTTTTATTTTTATTGATTGTTTTCGCACACTTTCTTAGAATCTTTAAATTAGTGATTTCGTAACTAGGCGTGCTATAAAAAATTTTTGTTAAAAAAATAAAAATGCTCCAACGACCTTTTTTTATGTAATAATTATTGGTTGCATTTTTTTTTTTTTTTTTTTTTTTTTTTTTTTTTTACAGTTTTCTTACCTTATGAAGACAATTTTTGTGAGTTAATTTTATTGAAAGTGGGCCTATTTCTTTGTAATAAAATGATTATTTTTTTATTTTATATAATAATTTAACTATTATTTTAAATAATTTTATTTTCGATTTTTAACTGACAAAACTAAGCGTTTTTATTTTATCGTTTATTTATTTATTTCCATCACCTTTTCGCTCCCCCTTTCACAGAAAAAAATTGACAATTTTTATTTTAATTTTATTATTAATTGAATAAATAGTTTTAAATTTCAGTAACTTTAAATATAAAATAAATAAACAGGTAAACGATAAGCTTCAGTTTATAACTACTACAAAACATAATGATAAATTGAATATAAGACAGATTATTTATTGAGTTTATGTAAAGTAAAATTCGAAATGCATATTAATAATTTTATCAATTTAATTATATTAAAGATTCATTAAATTAAAAATACATAAATTTAATAAAATATTAATTTGATTTTCATTTTAAAATCACTAACTGTTTTGAGATTTAATTTATAGCAATTATTCATCACCATAAGTTATTATTCAAAAATTGTTATTTATTTCAAAAACGGAAATTATTATTATTATTATTATTATTATTATTATTTTGAAAAATCAATTAGTAACGTAACGTAATAATTAATTAAACATAATAATGCAACACTGTAACAATGCTTAAAAATATTTCTTAACAGGTTTAGGTAACATTATTATCCAGATGCAGATTTAAATTTTTTAAAACAAAGTTATAGTTTACAGTTCGCAAAAATCAATCGCGTATTAATTATTATATTTAAAGAGTAAGAAAAATATGATAAATTAACCAATAAATGAATAAATAACATATTTATTTTGAGAATCCTTTTCATTTTTATACATCCTAATGAAGTTAATAACATTATAGTAGCTGAAATTTAAAAAATGTTTTTTTCATTTTTGCTATAACTTCTATATAGTTCTTGTACTAGATTTTAAACAAGTAATTGATAAATAAGTCACTTAAACAATTAATAGTTAAAATAATTTTGAATCCTTATTAATAAATATGTATGATAAAAATAATTTAATTTTTGAGAATTTTTTAATTTAACAACATAATTCAGGGATGCCACTTTTCCGCCTTTTGGCGGATTTCCGCTTTTTTTAATTTTTAAGAATTCGCGATTTTCGTTAAGCGATCACGAGATAAAATAACGATTTTCGTCGAACGATCGCGAAATACAACAACCTTTTTCGTCAAGCGATCGCGAAATATAACATCGATTTTCGTTAAAAGATCGAAAAAAACGTTCATTTTCATCAAACAGTCGCGATATCAAGCAGCAATTTTCATCAAACGGTCGCGATATAAAGCAGCAATTTTCATCAAACGATCGCGAAACGAAACGGTGGTTTTCTTGAAACGATCTCGAAACGAAACGGTGGTTTTCTTGAAACGATCGCAATGTGAAACAGCGATTTTTGTCTAACGATCGCTAAATAAAACAGCCATTTTCGTCAAACGATCGCTAAATAAAACGGCCATTTTCGTCAAACGATCGCGATATAAAACGGCCATTTTCGTCAAACGATCGCGATATAAAACGGCCATTTTCGTCAAACGATCGCGAAACGAAACGGTGATTTTTGTGAAACGGCGATTTTTGTCAAAGGATCGCGATGTGAAACGATGATTTTTGTCAAACGATCATGATGTGAAACGGCGATTTTCGTCAAACGATCGCGATGTCGAACGGTGATTTTCGTCAAGCGATCATGATGTGAAACGTCAATTTTCGTCAAACGATCGCTAAATAAAACGGCGATTTTCGTCAAACAATCGCACTGTAAAACGACAATTTTCGTCAAACGATCGCGATATTAAACGGCGATTTTCGTCAAACGATCGCGATATTAAACGGCGATTTTCGTCAAACGATCGCGAAACGAAGCGGTGATTTTTCTGAAACGATCGCAATGTGAAACGACGATTTTTGTCAAGAGATCACGATGTGGAACGATGATTTCATCAAACGATCATGATGTGAAACGGCGATTTTCGTCAAACGATCGCTAAATAAAACGGCGACTTTCGCCAAACGATCATGAAATAAAACAGTTATTTTCGTCAAATTAAAAAAAACCCTGCAAAATTTTGCTATTCACTCGCGGAATAATCATTGAATTTATTGCTGGGTTACTTGAATTGGTTTAAAATGATGCGATACATAAAATTCTTCACTCAACCTGTTGCTGGGTTATCTTAATTGATGTAAAATACTTTGAACTAAAGAAAAATCATTTTAACTTACTCTTATAAATTAAAAGTTTACAGCAAAAGAAAAGCTGTAATTCTTTATTTTGTTTATTATAAACAATATAATTTTCAAAATTCACTCATAAAGTTGTGAAAAATGTCGTAAATTTTACTTTACGCATAATTTCCTCTTTTTTGCTATTTTCTGAGTGGCATCCCTGATAATTATTAATGCTTTCAAATGTTCTAAGATGATGTTAATCATTTAATAAAATAATGTATAACATTAAGTAAATAACAAATCAAAACCGTGTGCCGAGAATTTTTAAACACTTTTTTTATGTTGGTGTTCCTATAAAATTGGAAATGTATGCATATAAGTATCAGCTAAGTACTACGTACTACGATTAACCTCTTTTAAGCAAAAATTCTGCATGTCAATCAATTGTCAACGCCCATCTGAACAAATAGTCATCTTTATACAAGATAGCTAGAAGAGCTAGGTAGCTAGCTTTATTCTACGTATCTTGATCTTTATACACTTGTCAGATGAAACCCTTATTCTTTACAATGTCCTTTATACTCTGGGGTTCAAATGCGGACGGACCTCCCACATAATCGCTGGCATTTTTTAGAAGAAATATGAATGTTTTGAAAAGAACAGCATTTCTCGGTGCTTTTTTTATTCCTCTTGCTGTTGTCTTCATTTCAAACGCTTTTAGTATCAATTAAACCAGTATAAAAAGTAGAATGGAATATTTTTTATCCTTATTATTACACATAGGCGTAACTAGAGAATTTTTCTAGGGGGGGCCACGACCCCATCTATATTTGATAATTTTCAAACAGTAATTGTAAAAACTATTATTGTTTGGAAAACAATAATAGTGTGACAATGTTGTTTTATAGTAAACTGTTTGATAATTTCCAAACAATAATAGTGTTAGTAACTAGTCGAATGTGGCAATCCCAAAACTTTCTTTTTCTGATTTATTTTAAGATTCACTTTTGCTCTCAAACGCACTAAACTGTGAAATTCTCTTATTTAGAAACTATATTAGGTCCCATGACTGCGATTTTTTGATAAATGCAGAAAATATTACAAAAAATGCAATCAAAGTTCGTCTTTTGAACCGAGTTTTCCAAAGCGAGAGATCTGGGAACGAAAAAAAGTGTCATGCTGAGAAAATAATTGTCGATAAATCAAATTCTAATAAATTCAGAGAAAAATGAAGTGATACGGCATCTTATAACGTATCTTCAAAAATTATCTCAGCAAGTTTCATGTTTTTACTTTTACAAATGAATCTGAAAATGTATGGGAAAATTTTTAGCTGCTGAGAGAGAAAAACATTTTTTCGAATACACCCTTAATGCGTCAAAGTTTGCTACCTCAGTGCCAAAATTAAATGGTAATTTATGATCATTGTGAAGATTTTAAAGACATGAAATTCCTTGCATCAGTTCTTAAAATAAGACTATTGCGGAAATGTGAAAAAATGCAACATAAAAGTGCCACCTGTTGGGCGATTCATACAAAACATAAACAGCAACAATATTTATCAAGCTATACCTGAATGTGAAGTTTGGTGAAGCTCACTGATTAGTTCTTAAAATAGAGATATATATTGCAGGAATTGAGAAAAATTCAGCATTGCAGCGCAACATATTGGGAGATTGACAACAAAACATGAACAAAGCTAGTTAATTTCATGGATTTACTGAATCTAAAGTTTGATAAAAATTCGTGCACCTGAGAACCTGAGATAGAGGTATTGCGCAAATCGTGAAAAATGCAACAAAGCAGTGCCACCTGTTGAGCAATTTGCAGCAAAATGCAAACAACATCGATTTATGTTGAGAACTAACTGAATTTTAAAATTAAAGGAAATTTGTGTATTAGTTATATATATATAGCTGTTGCGTAAATCGTAAAAAATGCACCATAGCAGCGTACCTGTCGAGCGATTTGCACCAAAAACTAATCAGTATCAATCTATATCAAGAACTACCTGATTATAATCTTTAATTAAATTCCGTGCGATAGTTCTTGAGATAGAGCTATTGCAAGAATCGTGAAAAAATTAGCATACCAGCGCCTTCTGTTGAGCGATTTACACAGAAACGAATACAATATCAATTCATGTTAAGTACTGACTGAATCTGAAGTTTGGTTGATATCCGTGCCTTAGTTCTTCAGATATAGCTGTTGCGTTAATCGTAAAAAAAGCAGCGTAGAAGCGCCATCTGTTGAATGATTTGCAACAAAAACTAATCAGTATCAAGTTGTATTAGGGACTACCTGAATATAAATTTTTATTACATTCCGTGCATTAGTTCTTGAGATAGAGCGTCCCCAAAATTTATGTCACATAGAGACAGAGTCTGATTCACATATACACATACAGACATTTTGTGAAAACTTGTTCTTACTAAAAACTAGGAATCTCTGAATCCTAAAACGGGTAAATCCGCCAAAAACCGGAATTCGAAAATTTTCACGAATCCAATATTTTATTCCGTAAAGATAGAAAAAAGTAAAAATAGTTTTGTTAGAACTGATAATACACAAAGGAAAGTTCACTTGTTAATACATTCCTGAAAACGTACAATCTATCAAAGAAACTAATTGGATGAAACTTTCTTCTGTCTTTAGCTGCTATCAGATTCACAAACTTTACGAGCAACAAACTTTTCAGCCGATTTTAACCCCAACTTTTTCCCGTTCAAAGAGAGAAAAAGGTTACAATTATTTTCAAAAAGTTGGAGGAATAACAGGAAAACCAATACTACTACTACCAGCCGTTAATATTTATCGCCTATTCCTATCAATCGCTTATCTCTGATTCGTTAAAATGCTCGATGCACGATGAAAAGTCTCGGCTAGCGGAGATTTTTTTTTTTTTGGAACTGCAGAAAAAAAGTTGGGGGGATATTGCTGTTTGCTATCACACTGGGTGTTGTGAGGATATTTCGCGAACAGTTGGAGGAAATCAAGTGTTGGTTCAAAAAATTTTCGAAATGTTGTTGAATCTAATAATGGCTTTATACATCAAGTTTTCGATTCAAAACAGTGTCTGGGGAGATAGAGTTACTTATAAACAACACAGTCGCCATTTTTTAAAAATAAATATATAAATTAGTTAATGAGTTATAAGGAATTTTGATCGCATGACAACCATTTTTCCTCCTTTTTGTCGCTACCATGTCGCAAATTCGTTTCAAATCATCCACAGTGATAATCGTCTTCTGAAAGATCTTATCAAAGAATGAAGAACATTTCTCACTTACATAGCTTTTTAATCCTGAATCTAGGGAAAAAAGTTAGCGGAAAAAATGACAAACTAAAAAAGCGGAAAAAAAAGTGACACGGGAAAATTGTTACCGGGAAAAAGTGACAAGGAAAAAAAGTTACCAGAAAAAAAAGAGTGACAAGGAATTGATTTTGGGGATTTACTGGTTAAGTATGAAAGGGGGGTGGGGGATGGCTCTTAATTTAGGTAAATGGGTTTTTCTTACTAAATTAAATGTTTTGGTTCAATTTTTGGATATATGTTCATACTGAAAAGACGCTTGTTTGATTAGTTTTGGGAATGGACGATTACCCCACCCCCCTCCGTTCTAAATAAGATGAATGGGTTTTTAAGCAGAATTATCCAACGTGTGTCAAATTTTGGATATAGGTTCTTTCTGACAAGGCTTATATCTAGTATTGTGGTGTCGTGTCCCCAATTTCTCTTTATTCAGTTGGTTTATTTGTTAAGTTTATCAATAACACATTTTTAGTTCCTCAAGTTCTTTATTAGAACTATAGATCAATTAATAAAAAAAATAAATGAAACGACATTACAACTACATAGGAGCCACACTCCAATATTACATTTCGCTTAGCACGTCTAAGCCACCTTACATCTATGTACTCTCTAGTACATTACCAGCAAATGTCTCTCTTCCAACTACCTTCTTTCCCTCTCTACGCTCAACAATCCCACCACTCAGCTCATTGCCACTAGACCAGTGAAATCATTTTCTAGTTCCTTGAGGTCAATTACAGCTATTCTTCTCAGCTTTAGAAAGAAGATACTTTCACTCCTGCATGCCTTTTCACAATGGGATTTCGCTATCTATCTTCTGCCCAGATTAAAGTTATCAGTACGTCGTCGCAGTATATAATGCCTGAAGAATTTTCGAAATTTAATGGTAAAGTATAGAGGGGGAACGAGGGATAACCTCTCTTAAATTAAAAAAAAAAAGGCTTTTAACGCAGAATTATTCCATTTGCTTAAAAATTTGAACGTAGGTTCATTATGATAAGGGGTATCCCTGAATAGTTATGGGATTCTTTTGCTAATTAAAAAGTAGAAGGACGGGCGATTATTCCCCCCTTTAAATTAGATAAATTGTTTTTATGCACAATTATCCGATGTATTTCAAATTTTGGATATAAGTCCTTTCTCATAAAATAAAATCCCTGAACAGTTTCAAGGATTTGTTTACATATCCTCAATAGCTGTTTGCATTTAAAACTATGGTTTATGTTTCTGCATAGCATTTTTCAGTATTCTATAAATATCCTAACAAAGAAAAAATATCCTGTTTTTATTAAAATCATTTTTTTTTTAATTTAATTATTTTTTTTTAATTTTTTAAGCGTTCAAATACTGAAGATCTATCAAGAACTACAGGTTTTTAAACAATTAACTTTCTACTTACCAACATAAGCTAGTAATAAAAAACTATTATTATTATTATTATTATTACTACAAGTTAATGAATTCACTAGTTCATTCGTTCGTGACACATAACATAGTTTGTACATTAAAATTTTCTAACATATATTTTTTAAATGTTTTATATTATATTTTGTGATGTGTAATATGGGACATTAATTAGTAAAAATCCAGTTTTAAATGATAAATATCCGGCGTAAATTAAAATGACAATTACAACAAATGATTTATCATATTACTTTTTTCACAAGTAAAAAATAAACAAATAAATAAACCAGTTTTAAATGCAAAATGAATTGTAATAATTATAAGGAAACGATAAAATGTGTTCTGTTTTCTGGCATAATTGTTTTCAATCATTAAATTAAAAAATAAAGAAAATTTCTTTTTATTTGTTATTTGCGTTTAGTTGCATTCAAGTCGCTTTTTTATTTTACTTGGGCTTTTTTGTGGCAAACCTTTACCGAGAAATCCCTGATCGTCAAATTTTCTAAGAGACTAGCCGCCCGTGATATGTACCGGACATCCAAAATTTGAAGCAAATCTGATAATTCTGCATAAAAAGCATTTTTTTAATTTAAGGATTGTTATCCTCTGTTTCTCCCTCTATACTTAGCTATTAAATCCTTGAAACTATTCGGAGATCCACCTTATTAGAAAGAACCTATATTTAAAATTTTAAATACATCGGATAATTCTGAATAAAAACCGACTTATCTAATTTGAGGGGGAAATAATTGCTTGCCCGCTCCTCTTTTTAATAGCATAAGAATCCCCATAACTAATGAGAAATACGTCTTATAATAAACCTATGACTAAAATTCGAGGTAAATCGGATAATTCTGCGTAAAAAGGCATTTATTTAAGTAAAAGGGATTACTCCCCGTCCCCCCCCCCCCTCTTTATACTTAGTCATTAAACCCTTAAAACTATTCAGGAATTTACCTTATCAGAAAGAATCTATATTTAAAATTAGAAATACATCGGATAGTTCTGGATAAAAACCGATTTATCTAATTTGAGAGAGAGATAATTACCTGTCCCCCCTTTATAATAAGCAAAAGAACCCCATAACTAATTTAGGTCGGATGGGGTGAGGGGTGTTAATCATATGTCCAAAAATTGAATCAAAGCAGTTAATTCAGCATGAAAAACACATTTACCTAAATTAAGACCCTCCCCCAGATCCCCTCTATATATACTTAACCAATGAATTCACAAAATCAATTCCTTGTCACTTTTTTTCTGGTAATTTCTTTCCTTGTCCCTCTTTTTCCGGTAACTTTTTCTTCCGAGTCATTTTTTTCCGCTTTTGTAGTTTATGTCACTTTTTTTCCGATAACTTTTTTTTTTCCGTTTACCCACTTGCCTATTTCGTGCGTTTTTTAAAAAAAGAATTAATAAAACAAGTTGGAAATTGCACATGAAGCCTAGCAAATGAGGTGCGTTCGTACGATAATGAAGTTTTAAAAATATTCAGATCTTGCTGTTATAGTAGACGGTACTTCGGATATAATATAGTGTTCATAATCTTTTTTTTTTTTTTTTGTAAATATACATGGACATACAACTTTTATTACACCTGAGCAACGTATATCATATTCATAAAAGTGAAATAGTTGAATATAATTAAAACACGCCCCAAACAATAAATCCTCGTGTATCATCATTATGTAGGGGAATATTTTGAGTGGCCGTGTAAATTAATATTAAATATTTTTTGTGGCATAGATTGTAAAGACGGATGAACTGACAGACTAAATGACGAACATAAGTGCTAGTTATTTATATAATTACGGACGAACTTAAAATTATTCAGATCTTGATGTAATAGTACACAGTATTTCGGATACAGTATAGCAGCCAAAATCTTTTGTGTGTCCCTGTAAATACTATCTGCTTTCTTTTATACAGAAAATAACTTGTAACACTCTACAGTAACAATATCAATCTCATAAAATTTTAAATAGTTAATTACAATTAAAATGCGCACTAAACAATGCTCTCCCTATACCATTATGTAATAGAATACTTTTGTCTGGCCTTGTAAATCAATATCAAATGTTCTCCGCGCCGCAGATTATGCAAAATGTATATTATAAATGTACTTCAAAAATGCGCATCAATTTTATAACATCATTAAAATGCATTCGAAAATTTTCCCCATTGACCGTAATGTAACGGAATACTTTTGATTGTACCTGTAATTAATCTATCCATCCGATTTGCATAAAATTTGAAATGACTCTACAAAATTATGTAATAATTATATATTTTAAATTTCAAACGATTAAAATGCATTTGAAACTTCTTTCCCCAGTGACCGTAATGTAACGGAATACTTTTGATTGTTCCTGTAATTGATCTATGCATCGGATTTTAATAATTATATATTTTAAATTTCAAACGGTTTGGTTGGGTAGTTTTTGTGTTGTTATATGCGGGCGGATGGACAAACAGACTGAACGGCAACAATAGGTGCTACGTATTTACATAATTACGAACGCATCTAAAAATTGTTTGAAAGTAGTTCCTTTGGATTTGAGAACAAACTTAACAAAAGGATAATATATGAAAACTGTAACGTTTAAGTTAATATCTTTCAGAAACCTAAATATAAATGAATTATATACTTTTCAAACATACCTGGATTAAATGAACGCTTGAAGGAATTCGAAGATTTAAAAAATGATCTCGTATATCCATCTTTTTCATAATTTTCTTCTCTTCTGAAGAGGATTAATATCAGTCATAGCGAAACGCACAATAAAAGAAAAAAAAACACCTTAGCACTACAGCAACTAAACTAACAACAGAAGCATGCGAGCATGTGTTTTTGTGCTTTTCCTGGAATTTGAGAATTCAGCCCCGTTTCCAAAAAAAGAGGAAGAAACAGATGTAACTAATTAAGACCCCCCCCCCCAATCGTGCAGTATTGAAAAACCCGAGACAGTGACAGGAAATGACCATTTCTTTTAGCCTTCGGCTGATTTCCAATCGTGCAAATGAATGCAGCCCTCTTTCAAAAGGAGTGACCGCTTTTCGTTAAAAGCTGATGCTGTTACCATGTGTTGGTGGTGATCGATAAGTAAGAAATAATTGTAAAAAAGCGAGAAAAGAGACTAAATCTGAAAAATATAGACCTAAGACAAATGCAAAAAATAGCCAGTTTAGCGTCCCACTCTGAGACATGTGTAATTTCTCGAAAAAATAAAAGTTTTACCTTCTAACATTACCACAAGAGTTTAAAGTTCTAGGGGGGGCCCTGGATTGTCTGGGGTGGGCCCGGCCCACCCGGCCCCCCCGCTTGTTACGCCTATGTTATTACAGCTTATGAATGACATTGAAATATTCAAAACTTATAACATAACTAAATAAGATTGTTAGATAAGATATTTACCACCTAGACATAATATTTTAAGTTACCTTTTTTAATTTAACTTATTTTGACAGAAGGCTTTTTTTTCATATTTTTTATGAGGGTTTTTATATTTTAATGTTAAAAATAATTATTTTATATAATAATATCAGCTTTAAATGAAATGACAAATTTCAATACGCATTACATTAATAATTTTGTAATTAGCTTCCTTAAGCTGGTTTTAGAAAATTTAACAGATGTATTGTATAAATGTGATATATGCATAAAAGTATGGCAATATAATTTTTTTGCTGTTGCCGTTGTTTTGGAAAACATTAATAAAAACAGGGAAGCGTCAATATAATAAACATTCTAGATTGTAATAATAACAATAAAAAAAGAACTGTTGTCATGAAAAAATAATTGTTAATGATTCAAGATGTAATTCATTTTTTTAAAATGTAAAAAAAAAAAAAAAAAAAAAAAAAAAAAAAAAAAAAATCTTTATGTTACAAATCATTTTAATAATTATTTCTGCTCGTGTCATATATTTATAATAATTGCAATGCTAACTACCTCCACGTGTTGCAATCTGGAAACTCTTTTCTTAATTTAAAAACGGAAAAGTTTAAAAGGAAAATAAATGCTAGTAACCAAAAACAACATATAAAAAATGCCATAAACAAAAAGAGGATTCAATGATAATTTTGGCAGAGGGGGTAAAATACCACCAGATACAGATTTTTTTTATTTATTTCAACATTTTTGCTCCTATGCGGGAAGTGGCGGGGGTGCAAAATAATGAAACACTTATAATTCTGAAAATTGGCTTCAGCGATGAAATCCTATAATATGCTAAGTGTCAGAATATAAATTCCATATAACAATAACTCTTTCTTTTCTCCTGGCAATTTAAAAGCCTTTGTCTCCCTGGAGAGGAAACATGCATCTCAGAAGTTAAAATTTTACAACTATTATGGGGTGTGTTAATATCATAAGTTAATTGGGTTATTTTATAAATTTAGTTATCAGTTTCCAAGTGAACTTCTCCGTTTCCTCGTTCAAGAATTCAAAACATTCTGGCAATTTTAAAAAATGCCATTCATCTGTGATTTTTTTTCAGAAATCTCCATCGATTTCTAAATAATTGATCAAGTTTTGGGGTACTTATTACTTCTAAATTATCGCATTACACTAAAATTTTATGCGACTTTCAGTTAAAAAACCAGTGTTGAATTCAGACACTTTTCTCCGGGAGGGACTTCTGTGGCTCCGGGGGGGATTACACTTTTTTACCAATGAAAACACAAAATTTCAAATTTTCCGGGGGGGGGGGGGGGGTTATTGATAGCTCCGGGGGGAATGACCTGCCCCTGAATTCAACATAAAAAATGCCATTCATCTGTGAATTTTTTTCAGAAATCTCCATCGATTTCTAAATAATTGATCAACTTTTGGGGTAATTGTTACTTCTAATTAATCGCATTACACTAAAATTTTATGCGACTTTCATTTAAAAAACCAGTGTTGAATTCAGACACTTTTCTCCGGGAGGGACTTCTGTGGCTCCGGGGGGGATTACACTTTTTTACCAATGAAAACACAAAATTTCAAATTTTCCGGGGGGGTTATTGATAGCTCCGGGGGGAATGACCTGCCCCTGAATTCAACGTAAAAAATGCCATTCAACTGTGAATTTTTTTCAGAAATCTCCATCGATTTCTAAATAATTGATCAACTTTTGGGGTACTTGTTACTTCTAACTAATCGCATTACACTAAAATTTTATGCGACTTTCAGTTAAAAAAACAGTGTTTGAATTCAGACACTTTTCTCCAGGAAGGACTTCTGTGGCTCCGGGGGGGATTACACTTTTTTACCAATGAAAACACAAAATTTCAAAATTTCCGTGGGGGGGGGGGATAATTGATAGCTCCGGGGGGAATGACCTGCCCCTGAATTCAACACTCTGAAATGTTCCTTATAAAATTATGTCAGATATTTCCCGTGCACAAAATTTCAGCTTGCTGGAGAAGGGACCGAAAAGGCCAGGGACCGAAATGTCTCGGGACCGAAATGACCATGGACCGAAATGTCTCGGGACCGAAATGTCTCGGGACCGAAATGGCCAGGGACCGAAATGGCCAGGGACCGAAATGTCTTGGGACCGAAATGTCTCGGGACCGAAATGTCTTGGGACCGAAACGTCTCGGGACCGAAATGTCTCGGGACCGAAACGGCGGGACCGAAATGGCGGGACCGAAACGTCCTGCTTCCTCATTTTTAACCATCACGTAAGAATATTTTTGCGAATCATAAATGTCAAAGTTAAAATGTAGAGAAAATCTGATACTATAAAATAAATGTAAATTTCTTAATAGATGTAATAGATGTAAAACTTTAATTTATTTGATTCAATAATTTATTCAATTTTTTTCTTATACTGGGATTCTTACAACTAGACAGTTGAAGGATCGGATGAGGTGAGTGAAGGGGTTAAATTTTAACTTTGAAATTTACTATTTGCCAAAAAACTTTATGTGATAATTAAAAATGAAAACCATTTTCGGATTCAGGGGTAAAAAATGCATAAAAATCACTTATCAAAAGTTAAAAATGCAACAATCTGTTTTTAATATCAATTTTTTTTTTTCTTTTATTTATTTACAATTTGCAAAAAATCGTTATGTGGTGGTAAAAAAAATGAAAGTCAATTTTGGTTTCAATGGTACAGAAGGTGGTAAGAAACAATTATCAAAAGCTAAAAAACATGAGTTAACCTATCTTTTGCTGTGTAGTGTAATCTAATAACATTTTAAAATGTGAATCATTTTGTAAATAATTGAAACTGTTAATTTTCATTATTTTATTTAACGAAAATTCTGTGTTGTTCTTTTTCTTTCTTAATATGTTCATTACAAATTGTAGGGGAGAAGGGGGCACGTTTGAACATTTTTTCAGAAAACTAATACATTTCTTACTAGAATCATATTTATTGCATTTTAAATATTACATAATAAAAACAATGCATTTCTTTATCATATGAACCAGAAATTAAAAGTTTTCCAAGTAAATTATAAAAGTTGTGAGAATTCTAAAAATTGAAAGATTTCAGTTCAAACTTGCTCCATGTTGGGATACCTTTTGAATAAGTATAAGGCATTTTTGAACAAATGATTAAAATATATAAATATTGAAAGTTTTTATAGAAAGCTGCATATGTTTCAGAAACGTAAAGTAATATGATTAAAATTAAATAACTGCATTATATTGAAATTATTATTTTTATTATTCAACTAAACTTAAATCCATCGAAGTCAAAACTCATTGTTGAAAAAACATAGTGTCCCTCGAGTTGAATTTGATTGTAAAATCTTTTTTACAATATCCTTGAAGTATACTAATGTGATATATGATGCTTCTGGAAAATTTAAATTTTTCATTCACTCTTTTTATCAAGAAACCTGATATAAAATTCTGTTTTATCCATTACAAAAACCAGAAATAATGTTTGGAAAGAGTAAAGGTTTGGTCAAACCATCTAAATCAGAAATTATTATACAGGATTTGTAATTATCCAATAAATGAATGCCAACATCAATTTAGATTTGTAACTTTCAGAGGTTGGAATCTATGTATGCAATAAGGAGAATTGTTAACAGTATAAGTCCCTGATCCTTGATATTCTTAATTAATCTCTTTTCTCATTAATCAAAAATAATAATATTTAGATACATCAACAACTCTTTACTTCGTGGTTTGAAATGTTCTCTTTAAATGTTTTCAATTATTATTTATCACCAGATTATTTGATGTTTTTTGCTGTTCAACGGTGCCCCAACTTTTCTGTTCAAAGGTGCCTCATCACCTGGAGTTCAACATTACTACGGCTTACTCAATTCGTCTGAAAAGTTGAAATAAAACAAAGCTTATAAACTAAAGCTAACATCTTTATTTAAGTATTGAACAATAAATTAAAATTTTAGGGATACAAAATTGGAAACAAAAATCTTACAACAAAATCCTTACAAGTTTAGATTCAAGAGGAAGAAGAAAAAAAAAAAAAAAAAAAAAAAAAAAAAACATGCTTAGACAGTATTGTTCATACAAAATGGTGCAGCTTTGTATACCTATTGCATTGAAGCAGTAGTGATGTATTGCCATATACATATTTTAAAAATAATTTATTTCAAGGAAAATATTTAGAGTGTTCAAAGGTGCCCCCAGTTCAAACATGCCCCCCTCTCCCCTATATTTTGCATTAATATTTTAGAATGATTAAATATTTCAAATTTATATTGCAATTTTAATTTTACTTTCAACTGTTTTTAGGGTTTCGTTCATCTGGCGAAACCCTATTCGTCTCTGTTTTCTGTCTGTCTGTGACAGAGTCCATACACAAAAACTTTGTATGCCAGAGAGTTCAAACTTTGTGTACTTACAGCTGAATACCTCTTGTCACACAGCAAATCATACAATTTTGAAAAAACTATTATTTTAATTTAAAAGTTTACGCTATTACTAGATAATATTACTAGATATTTGAAAATAACATCTCCATGGACTTAACATTATCATTCGAGTCTTTTTGAGCAAGTCGAGTGATCTCTGAAGTGTAGTACCAGGCCGATTCGTCTATATCATAGGTTCCCAACCTTCTCTGGTCCACCGCCCCCTTTACAAGAGAAAAAAATTCCAATACCCCCCCCCCCCTTCCATAATAGTTAATTATACAAAATGTTAAAATATTATTGCATATTATCTATATTTTATCTGTCTGTCAATCTATTAATTAAAATAGAAGTTAATTAAAATGACCATCAAATGTACCGTAATTTCCGATGTATAATCTGCAGATCAAATAATTATTTTTCATCCCAGAAAATTTTTGAAATAAAATATAACTTTTTAGATCGCAGTAGATATTTGACTTCAATTACTAAATAAAACTTCTTGATCAAAAAAGAATTGATTGATCCACGGATTATATGCCGGAAATTACAGTAGTAAAAAAAAGGTTTTATAAAAATTGAAAAATAAACACAAAAACAGTAAGAATATTTTAAAATAATGAAACAGTTGAGGCTATTAGAATTTTAACAATTTCTTCAACATCAGTCACAAATTTTTAGGTTCAAAGATTCATGTTCCTTTTCTTAGACAAAAATTTGCTACTACACGGAACCCACTTTCAGCCAAATCTGATGAAAAGAAAGCAATTAAAATTTTATGTACTCTCCCTCACAATCTTAGAGAGCTGTAGGTATTTGAAATTAGAACTCTTGGTATACATTTCAGAATTTTACTTATAGTTCTCGCTTATTGTGAGTTACATGATTTCTTTCTCCAAATATGATGATACTGCTGTAGTTGCATTTGCAAAAGGATCTAAAAAATCATGTATAAGTATCTTGGAATCGGAGAGTATGTTGGAAAAAACTTCAGGAAGGGGGGGGGGGGGAGCATCCAAATGTTGACAGTAAGTAAATATACTTGTTTACTTGTTTTCACAGACTGTGAATAATGGTTTTTTGTTTTAATTAAATTTCACTTGCCAACTTGCAATCATCGAATGCCTTATTATAAATATTTAGATTATTTAAATTTATTTAATTAAAGATTCTAAAGAGATCTGTCACATAATCGATATCATTTTTCAATGCAATCAGATTTTAGCATATTTTTACATCTCTGTTTTTAGAGTAATATTGAATCAAACATATCGAAAAAAGATTCAGACAAATACCTTTTCTGAGACAACAAAGTTCTGTGTGCAGCAGCAACCGACTGAATTCAATTGCAAGTCTGATGCAAAATGATAGTGATAACTGCACTACAAAGTAAAACAATTGTTTCACTTTGTTGTGAAATTATTTTCTCTATAAAGTTGGCAAAATATTCTGTCATTCAATGAATTGCTTCTATTGCTTTTGACTGCTTTAATATTGTACGGAAGCGACATATACAGGTGTTCATTACATTTTTTTAAAACCAGTTGCTAATGATGTGTAATGGAATGTACAGAGAGTACATTTAGTACTGCTTGTTTAAAATGTGTTAATGAAACCCTCCTGATGTCTCGTTGTTGGTTGAGCAACATCAGTAGCAAATGTCAAACTATTATGATAAAAAATTTATTTTTTTTGGACTAACTTCGTGGTATTAAATATCAATTCTCTCTTTGTATTAGTTTCCAAATTTTTAGCAAATACTAACTCTTGATTTTTATTTTCTTTTATGAGTTTTTGTTATTTGGTAACGGAGTCCATGGAGTTGATTGGAAAATTTGCAGGTCTTTAAGTAACAGCATAATAATATTTCAATGCTTTTAGCCATCTATTCCTCTTTGAACCAAATTATTACTCAGGATTTTTTCTGTTTATATCAGATGATTTCTTATGATGAAAAACAGTTTTTATTATTTCTCTGAGTACAAGCAAGATTAATTTCTCGCCGACTGTGTGCAATTTTAATATTTTTGTTATAAAAATTATAATGACATATGAGGCTCGTAGTCCGTCATCTTCTTGTTTAGAAGATGACTTAAAAAGGTTTGATATTGTTGAAAATTTAAAATTTTTCTTTTCCAGTCTTTAAACTTGTCAGATGAGGCAATCCCAAAGCTTTCTTCTATCTCATACATGTTAATATTTCAAAATTCACTATCACAGTATCAAAATTAAATGGCAATCTATGTCCATTGTAAGGATTCTAATGGTATGAAATTCCATACATTAGTTCTTGAAATAAAACTACAGCGACTATCTAGAAAAATGCAGAATAAAAGTGCCACCTGTTGTGCGATTTGCACCAAAATATAATCCGCAATAATATTTATCAAGGTAAAACTTAATACGAAGTTTGATGAAAATTCGTGCATTAATTCTTGAGATACAGCTGTTGCAGAAATGTGAAAAAGACAGCATAACAGCACCCCCTGTAGAGAAATTTTCTGTAAAATGTAAACAGCATCTATACATGCTAAGGAATAATCAAATCAGAAGTTTGGTGAAAATCTGTGCAGTAGTTTTTGAGATAAAGCTGTTGCGGAAATCGAAAAAATCAGCGTAGTAGTGCCACCTGTTGAGTTATTTACACCAAAAACTAATCAGCATCAATTTGTAACAGAGAATACCTGAATGTAGCTTTTTTATAAATTCCGTATATTGGTTGTTGAGATAGAACGTTTATAAAATTTATGTCACATACAAATAAATAAGCTAAATGACAGACATTTAGTAAAAACACGTTTTTGGAATCTCTGATCTCTAAAACGTGTAAATCTGTCAAAATGCGGAACGCGAAAATTTTTATAAATCTAATAGTTTCTTTTTGTAAAGATAGAAGAAAGTAAAACTAAGACATATCTTTGTCTTTTCTATCAGCACTCATTTATTCAAATACGCTTGTAGACTAGAAGGCTTCGATTGAAAAAAACTTTTTGGCAAATTAGGCAATAGGTAATGATTGGTTTGTTGGAGAGTGCCTAGATCCATATTTCAAATACTCAATACTGTACTGCTGGCATTTCTTCTTCGATTAACCCTTTGAGCTCTGATGATAGAATTTTCTACCAGATAATTTTAATTCCAAAATGTCACGACGACACCAGAAAATTCAACCAAATTTACTTGAAACAGGTTTGATGCATTTTTTCATGTATATCGTTAACCGGTTTGTTTCTTTGCAAAATACTGGTGCCGATGTGACATTTGGAATTTTGAAGAAATTTACTTACCAGAACTCAAAGGGTTAAGATATTTTGAATTACCGTAATTTCCGGCTTATAATCTGCGCATCAAACAATTCCTTTTCGACCCAGAAATTTTATTTAGTAATTTAAGTCAAATATTTATTGCAGTCTAGGAAATTACATTTTACTTTAAAATTTTTCTGGGTAGAAAAATAGTTTGATCCACGGATTTTACTCCGGAAATTATGGTATAAAAATTATTCCTATATAAGTTTACATAAATATAGTTTTGAACAAATTTATTGATATAGCGATTTTTATCACTTTCACTAAGACTATATACAACTATACATACATATATACAAATTTCTTGAACCCATTCAAATCACGGGTTTGTTTAAAAATCTTTGTTCATGCATGTGCCGTCATACTTCAGAATTTTCGAAATACAGGTTAATGAAAAAATAATGTTTAAAAATAGAAGCTAGCCAATTATCGCGAATTTTTTCTCCGCAATTTTTTTAATTCTTAATGATCTTTAATTCGAGTCATACCCATCTTTGAGGTCTACACCTATTTTCTGATATTAGTAAATAAATTCTATTCCCTCCTCCCTCCTCAGATTTAGGTTCGTCTGTATAGAATTCCATTCAAAGGTGCAGTTAAGGTTTTTGTTTCGGACTGGGCAATGTAAAAGAGATCAACTATTTTTATTATTTTAGTTCCATTTAAGTAGGTATGCCATGACCGCCCCCCTCGACTGTCCTAACGCCCCCATTTTTCTCTAGGCCCACTACCGTCCCCCGGGAAGGCTCCAGCGCCCACTGGGGGACGGTACCGCCCCCGTTGGGAACCTATGGTCTATATGTAGAAAATCAATGCAAGCTTGATCAGGGCCTGGCACGAGTCTATTAAAAAATATTGGTACTACTTGGTTATTCTGTCAACCAAATTACTAATGCCGAATTCTAAGATTAAATGTCAATAATGGTGATCACAAATACCACATTCACTTGACATTAAACAAGATATATGTGTTTGTTACATCAAGTGATTTTTAATTTGACTTTTAATTTGTATTTTTATAATTGTTCTACTAAAATAATGTTTTTTTTCATTATTTAAAAAAATTGCATCAGTTTGGCTAATATTTTGTGGTTTGTATAATTTGGCAAAATTAGTCGACAAGATAACAAAGTAGTACCAAAGTTGGGTTTTTTTTTTGGGGGGGGGGGGGGGTTGCTGTGATTTTTTGACATCCCTAAAATCTAATTTCAATCTTTTACTCAATTAGTTAATTTCGGTCTTTGCGATTTTTTTTTTTTTTTTTTTTTTTTTTTTTTTCACCGAAAGCAGGTGGAGAGTAAAGGGTATGAAATAAAGAGTTAGTATTTAAAAATATTTCAAAATCTGTGTAATTCACTTGGATAAGTGTATATTTTGGCAAGTTATCTTATATTACTTTCTGATCAATTCTAAATCACTAATGTGCTATTCAACAAGTATATATGTTTGTGTTTTTTTGTTTTATTTTTAAGAAAAAATAATTTTTATGCTTTGTTAAAGTTTAAATAAATCCTTTTTTTTTTTTTTTTTTTCAATTTCAGAAGAAAGTTAATGTTCTAATTAATCTACAGTATGATTCCAACCAAACCAGCATGTCTCATATTAGAATACAAGAACTGATGCTAATGTGATTTGCAATAATGCTGTTATCTCACTGTTATAATCTTTTTGGACTCTTGATTTTTTTTTCTCTGTCTCTCATGAACATCTGTGTGTGTGTATATAGAATTTGTATCTATATGTTCACACGTCATAATTTCTGACACTTGGCTTCCTGATATTCAGGGGTTGTATAGTCTTTCATGAGTGCTATTGGATCATAACTCTAGCCATCCAAGCAATGGATAACCTTTAAAAAGCATTCAATTTATGTGGGTCAAAATAAGCAATGCAATTCTTATTGTTTTCTTGTAAATTATGTAGAGTTGTTAAATTTGAATTATTGCTTTTCTGTTTGATATAATACAGATAACTTTTTTCCTGCCTATTGAAACTCTCTATTTATTTCCCTTGTTCTATTTTGTGCTTTTTCCTGCTTCTAAACTTTATTTATTACTTTTTAATTGAAAGATATATTTATATTATTTTTATATGTGAGGTTTAATTTTATTTTTAGTGAATATATGTTCATAAATTGTTAGATTTTTTTTCCTTTAAAAAAATAGGGTATATTTATTTTCTTTTGTGAAATAGTTGTTTTTATTATTATTAAAGTAATAGGTTTTCTTTTTCATTAATGTATTATTTTCATTGTGAGGCAGTATAGATCTCATATTTTATAAAATTGTATAGTGTTTAACAGAAATGAACTAATTAAAATATGCATATTTTTTTCTTATTGGATTAAGTGACGGGAAATATTTTATTACAGAGTATAACGACTAAGGATCCAAATCTAGAATAATACTGTAAATAGTTATTCATTGTTTTTACACACATAGATCACAGAAAAATCATTTTTTAAACTTGTTATTTTTTGGGTTTTATAATTTTAGTTTGACATGTAGATTTGAAATGAATAGCCCTTAAAATAATTATTTATCAATAATAATCTAAATTCATATGATGAGAAATTTAATGGCCTTTAATAAGTTATCATTCTACAGCACTTTTTTGTGAAATGTTCAAGTCTTTTACCTGTGCTGTCTTTGGGGTATTTTGCAAAATAAGGTGAAAAAACATATATTTCATAAGGAAATCATTGGTGCTGCCCTTTATTAATATTTTTATCTCAAACAAAAATATCCTGTTTCATAGACCTGAAGTTAAAATTTCAAAAAATCAAACAGTTCATTTGTTATAAGCAAAAACTATTCAGGATTGTAAAGGTTAGTTAATATTTGATATCTATCACTGAAAAATAAATTTGTAAATCTGATTTGATATCTTGTAATGCTATAGAAGTTCATGTGTTGTATTTTAACCAATAGTCATGTTACTAGTGCCGTAACTAGCATTCCTATACCCTGTGCAAGAATTCGCATTTAGGCCCCTTAGTTAGGTTTAGGAAAAATTATAGTAATAAAAAAACATTATAATAGATTATTATTTTAATTGCACTTTTCTGGCTTTTATTTCAGGAAATTCCTTAATTACATCATTATAATTAATATTTTAAACGATATTGTATTTCATTGAAATAATGAAAAGTTCTTGTCTGATCTTGAATATTTTTTTCTTAATTATAACTCACTGAAACTTCTCTCATACAAAGTAATTGAAACAGGAAGAGTAGAAATAATCAAAGAACACTGATATTTGGAAATATTATAAATAATAATATTGTTATAATAATAAATAAAATTAAGAAACAATTAGTTCAAAATGTAAAAAGAAAAATGTTTTCTTCTTGTTTTTGCATTAGGTTTTTTAACATAACAAAGAAAAAGTTTTTGTCATCCAAACTTTTAATAGGTTATAAATATTACTATAGCTGAGCACTCTATAAAGTTTTTTTTTTTGGGGGGGGGGGGGGGAAGATATGCGTATTTAGTATAGAAAATGTGAGCCATATTTGCCCGAAACACCCTATTGTTTTACCTTTTTTTATGAGGGTGGGTACGAATAAAAGGTGCTTGGTAAACTAAACACATATGCATAAAAACATAAATATAATGACTACATAGCTATACCCAAACTATAACCTAACCTAAGTTAGGAAAGTTAACAAATGATACATTGACAATATCAGTCAGCTTTGTTATTCATTCGAATATTCAAATGAATGTTCAAATGTTTATATTGGTAAGCAGAAACATCTAGTGTTTAAATAAGCAAAATCTAATCACCAAATTATGCCATACAAAGGTGTAAAATTTAAAAGTATAATTTCTTGTGGACAGCATTTCTGGTTCCCTCTTCCAAGTGGACAGTGTACAGGTGTATCTGGATTGCCTGCTTAGTTAATAGCACTACATGTCATAAAAAATGAAATACCACTGTAGATCTATTTTTGATTTTGTAAAAAAACAATTTGTTGAAAGTCATTTTTTGGAGATAATTTAATAAATTTACCATATAATGCTAAATTTATCTTCAATTCTAATTACTAATTTTGCAGGCAGCTGTCTTGACTACTTTTATTTTCCCCCATTTCTCTCTTTCTCAGAACTTTGCAGAGTAAATATTGTATTTTAAAAAGTTACATTTCATTGCTATTATTAGAAGGAAATTTTGAGTAATGTTCAAAATTTCTCATTATATTTGACCTCATGCAAATAAATTGTATGAATAATGCATTGCAATATGCCTTTACATAACAGGTGCTTAAGGTAATTTAAATCAAAGTAGTAAGATTTCATTAGTATTAGTTTTATAAAATCAGGGCCATTTTCCTTCTGTTAACTTTTTACTTGCTGTCCTCAAGCTAATTTTGAGTATTTATACATACGTTGTAGGTTCCTAAAATTATAGCTCCTGCTGTACAAAATACTTAGTGTATGTGTTTAAATACCATTTTAATGTTGTTGATTGTGCATTTATATATTATTTTTAGATTAAATGCTTTATATTATGTAGAAAAGAATTTTAAAATCATTCAAAATTTTCTTGTGTTTAGGAAAAGATGTCTATATTCGTGTGTTTGAGAATCTTCATTATTTTAACAGTTGGTATTGTAAAATAGTAGATTAACACTGATGGAATTTAAATAAGAGTGAAAATAATATTTTTATGAAAATGTGATTTTTTTTTTTTTTTTTTTTTTTTCCCCATTAAGTATTTGTGATAAATGTTGCTTAAAAAATGCTGTACAGCAGGTTTATTATGTTGTTTTTCACAATAGCTGTTGTTAAATATTGCTTTGATTTTGCTTGACATATTTTTTGATTACATGTTAATATATATTTTTTAAACTGTTGAATTTTGCTAACTGCAAAAATTTAAATTTTTTAATGTATCGAATAAAAATTTCAAACTTAGGCTATAATATGATCAGTGTTTTGTTAACTTATATTGGCAAAATAAATTTATAGTTGATAAAAATCATTATATTTTCATTAAAATGTTCTGTATCAACTTCAAAAATTCACTGACATTGGTCTAAATAGATACTTAAAAAGTGCCTGAAAGCATTATTTTAATTTATAGCAGTTTCTTGTAAATACTTTCAGCAGTATAATCCTATAACAAAATATTCAATTTTAAATGCATCATAATTTTTAATTTATTGTTAAACAAGCATGTAAATTATATTGAAGTTCAATGATATAAATTGGTTGTGCATTTGCATATTTTTATTCCTTTTAACTTTGAATAAGGTTATTTTTAATTCTATTGATTTGAATGAAATAAAATGTTTCATGGATAGATCAACAAATACACATGTCATAAAGATATAGTGATATATTGTGGTACAGTAGAACCCCGATAATCCAGATCATTTTTTTTTTTTTTTTTTTTTAAACTTTGAGAAGCGATTGGCAAAAATTTTTTGTTTTATTATACAGAATACAACGATGCAACAAGTTAATGTTATGGAAATTAGCCAATCGCTTCTCAAAGTTGAAAAAAAAGCGAAAAACCTGATCCGGATTATCAGGGTTCTACTGTAATTTGAAGTAATCAAAGCTTGTCTCTAGAAATGCTTCAATCAGCACAAATTGATACTTTAAATTGAATGACTTTTGATAATGCAAATTGTCACTTTGTAAAAGTAAACAGAGTTTACTTCTCAGCCATTATTGTAATTTTTCAAAATTTCAATCAAATTGATTTGCATTTTTATCATTTTTGCTTTTATATACATACATACAGCGCAACAAAAAAAAGTAATGCTTTGTTTACTCTAGGTGAAAATGTCAAATTTACTAAATCTATATTTCGTTTCATACATTAAAAAATAATAATTGCATACAAACTATAATTACTTTAAACAGACAAAAGACTGTATGATGGATGGACATCATCAAAAAAGGAAGGGGGAGGCAGCAAAGGCCATTACTACTTGCTTGATTTTGAATTTTAATTATTTTTCTTTATTGACTTTTAAAAAACAGAATTTATTTTTGCCTAGCCATTCAAAAAAAAAAAAAAAAAAAAAATTAAACGAAAAAGAAAGTAAGGGTTCTTTGTCAAAGGACAGTGCTTTAATAAATTACTTTTTCAAAACACATTTTAACTGTGTTCGTTTAACTCGTGTATTTAAAAATTATATGTCATGTGGAATTTCCTTAATCAGCAGTATCATATAATATATTCTTTTTTGAAGAAAAAGGTTATATAAGATTAAAGTTTGTTAAAAAAACTGTACAGATATTTAATAATTGTGTAATTATGTTTAATTATCTATATAAATTCAGATTTAATAAAGTTCTAAAAATAATTGATATTTTAAGGTTTCCAGGCTATCAATTTCAAAATTTTGATTTTGATGTGGTTAAAAAAATAAAATCATCAGACTTAATCTGATAGAAAGGTACATCTGTTCCAAAAATCTTGTCTTTCCTTGGAGTTGTTTCTGTCAGGAATTTCATATCCATCTGCATTGGTTCATTTGTTGTGCTTTTTGCTCAGATCAGTAAAATTTGTTGATGTTTTTCAAATTTTGGTTCATATAATTATACATAATGGCAAAAAGGGCTAATAAATTGATTTTATGTTATAGTATGACATATGGTTGTAGGAATAGAGGAAAATATTTTCATGTATTTGTGCAGAACAATTTTACAAATCAACATCTTAAAAATCCTTTTTAGTTAAAATATACAATAGAGAATAAATTTAATAATAATAAAATAAGGATTAAAATGATTCTTATTAAAGCATAATTATTTCTCTATGCCATTTGCAATTGTATAATTTTTGTTTAACTTTTCTGTTTAAATTGACCTACGTCCTATTCTGAAAACAGAAAAGGAAATATTAGGTCATGTTAAAATAAATACATTTATTTTTTCTCTTCCCCACCTTTAAAAATTAATAAATAAATAAATAAAATAGTCTAATACTAAACACTTGATATATTTATAAATCTTGTCAGCTTTACTTATTATCATTTCATTTGAAAATGTTTTGACATTTTGAGAGCTTTTTGGCTTCAGTATTTGGTATAGTATGACATTTTGGCTTATAATATTTGGGAATGGAAAAGAAAATAAAACTATTTAAAGTAGGTGGTAGGCTTATAATGGGTATTTTACAGAAAATATCTCTTGATTATGAATTAAATTTTGACTAAAGACACTATTAACCCCCTTAAATAACAGTATTTGAATTTTTAGATTCTTTCAGTAATGTAGAATTTCCAAAAATCCAGTTTAGTTTTGGTCCTTATGATGCTGGATTTTTGAGGTTATACTATAGTCCATTTAGAAGGTGGGTGAAATCACTTTTATCCACTCGCATATAAAACCAAGTCTGTTTTCACACATTTTCTTACATATGTTATCTGTTTGCAAACTTGGTTTAGTGTGGGAGGGGATAAAACAGGTTTTTTACTTTTAAATGGACTATTTTTTCTCCCCAATTTGGACTTTGTCTGCTACAGTTGTGAGCCCCTCATATATATACATATGTATAAAGAAAAACATTGGCATACAAAAACATAGAATTTTAGAGTTTGTTTATTAAGGATGTATTGTTTTAATTTATTTAAATAACATTCTTTACAACCTATTTAAAAGGTTGTAAAAGAGGGGAAATATTAAGGCTATATTATTTCAATATTGCATTTGTTGTTAATACTTATTATTATTTTTTAAATTCTTAATAATGTTTTTTTTTTTTTCCCTGTAAAAGTTACTGTAATTGTACATAGAGATATGATTATACTTTACTAAATTAATGAAAAAATAGTTTCAAATATTAAGGGTTATTTTTTTTTTCCTAAGCATTTTTTAATAATTTTATGTAATTATGTTCAGTGTTAGCACATTATGCTTTTTACAATTTTGACAGTTGCTAGTTTAAAGAAATTTCTGTTACTTAATTGTCATAAAATATAAGCTATATTTAAAAAACACACTTTCTCCTGCAGTAAAGTTATCTTTAAAAATGTTATAGATTATAAAAGCTTGAACTAAGCTTTAGCGAAATGTATTTATTTCAACCCTGTGATGAATTTCTTCTAGATATCTGCAGTTTTCTGATTATGCTTTCTTGTATTTTCAGTTTTCTGATTTTCTTGTTTTTGTAATGTATTATCTGCTCTCTTAAAAAAAATTTCTTGATTATTCAGACTATTAATTTTTTTTTTTTTTTAAAGGTCGTCATTAATATGCATTATTTAATTGTAGTCCATGTTCTTGCTGCCCTTCCACCATTTATGGAGGTTCATTATTTCATCTGTTATAGTCATGAAATTTATTGAAGTAATAATCCATTGATCAGTATTACATTTATATGACAGTGGAAATTTTACACAAAGTATTCAAATCCAGTTATAGCATTTGAAAGGCTGACTAACTTCATAATATAATTAAAAATTTATTTTTTTCTAGACTGATTCTTTTCTATTATGTAATTATGTGAAGATAACAAGGGTCAAGATATTGAGGAGAGTAGGTACCTATGGAAGAAATACCATAGGAAGGTTTGACTGCTTGATTATTTTTTTTTTTTATAATGTAATGACATTTTCATGAGAAATTTTTTTCAAAATATAAATTTTGAATAACTTTCACCGCTTTTTTCCACCATATTTCATTTAAATTCATTACTCTTATGGAAATTCATTTTAATGAAAACATTAACACATAAGTCAATGGTCTTTCCCAATCGTTTAAAAACAGTAATAAGGATGTTTTTAAAAAGTTCTTTTTAATAGATTATTTTATTGTAATACATTTTAGATGTATTCTTCAAAGATAAGTGACCTTCTCAAAAGAGCGTCTTATTTCTACTCTGATTATTTCTTGTGATATGTTTTTTGAGATAAAATATGTATAGAAATATGTAATGTTTGTCTTAAAAATAATAATACAATCTTGTGTATTAATTAACTTTGATGCATTGTCTCCTCATATTTTATAAGGAAATTTTAAAGAGAAAATGAGGAACTGTTGTGCATTATTTTTTTAATAAAATAAAAATTCTGAATTTAAGAGATTTTTACCAAAGAATTTGTATAAAATAATACTGTGATTTTTTTTTTTTCTTTTTTAATTATTATTCTTTTAGAAATGAAGGAGGTATCTGTTATTTATGTTGTGTGTGCATCTAATTTGCTTAACTACTCTTAATATTGAAAAGTGATGTTAATATAATGTCACTCATAATTTCTAATAGAAAAATGAAAAAAAAAAAGTTTTTGTCTGAATGGGTAAAACAGATTTTTTTTGTACCATTTGCTTACATTAATAAATCATTTCTGTGAAAAGTGTGTCTGATTGCTTTATTTATTTTAAACATTTTCATTTGTAAGATTAATAATTGTTAAAAGTTTGTTGGTCAATAGACTATTCTTTTTTTGTTTGTTTTTTAAACTTATAAATAACTTGTTTATTTGGAATGTTTACTAGATTAATGAATGATTCTTAAAATATACTAACTCGCAACATGCACTTTTGTTCCAAAGACTATTTTTTGGTCTATTAAAATTTGTTTGTCTCGTTTTAACGAATTTTTCTACTTGACAATTTTCTGCTGAATCTTGATTTTGAACATTTCTAATGTGTAAATTAATCTCCATATTACAAAAAATATATTCATATAATGAACTTTATTTCACTTAGATGTGTATACAATATTCAAATGGAGAGGTTAAGGGGACTCGGAGGTTGTAAACTTTTCAAAAAATCGATTTTTTTTTTTTTTTTTATGATCTAGTTTGATTAGTCAATTAATTCTTGACTCAATGCAAAAAACCGCATAATAATATTTGCATTTTTTAACAGAGTTATAAGCATTTATGTATCAACACTTTCATAGCCGCACCCATATAATAAAAACTTTAAGTCGCATTTTCTCAAAACTTGATTTTTGATGACTAACACCAAGATTTAAAAAAAAAAAAAAACTATTTGATGGAATGGCTTAATTTTTTTTTTTTTTTTTTTTTTTTTTTTTTTGCATGCATATAACATAATTATCTATAGAATGAATTAATATATTTTAGATAGTTTAATATTTTTGAGTATTTTTAATGAAAAAAAGTTGTATTTTTTAAGATTTTTTTTAATTTTCAAATTTGAGAGACTTTTTAATAATTTTTTTTTTAAGTGATAGTTATATCCTTTATTCATTCTATAGATAATGATGTTATATGCATGCAAAAAAAAAAAAAAAAAAAAAAAAAAAAAAAAAAAAATTAAGCCATTCCATCAAATATTTTTTTTAAATCTTGGTGTTAGTCTTCAAAAATGAAGTTTTGAGAAAACGCGACTTAAAGTTGAAATGATATGGGTGCGGCTATGAAAGTGTTGATACATAAATGCTTATAACTCCGTTAAAAATGCATATATTTTTATGTGGTTTTTTGCATTGAGTTAAGAATTAATTGAATAATCAAACTAAATCATAAAAAAATGATTTTTTGAAAAGTTTTCAACCTTTGAGCCCCCTTAAAGTGCAGTGGATGTATGAATCTATTTCACCAAATTGTACGAAATGAAAGTATTTATTTAATCATTTCCAGCTAACAGAAATGTTATAAATCTGTGATACAATTAAAAGATTGAAGTTTCATGGAAAATTTTCGAATACTTACAAAAGTACAAAGATTTTTTAATAACAGGCTTTTTTTTTTTTTTTTTTTTTTTTTTTATTATTAAACTTAAACAAAAAGTAATATTACAGGCTATCTTAAATCCAAGGATTTCGAATACTGTGAGTCAAAGTATGCTGCATTTCATTTTTTGTTTACCTCCCTTTATTATGTTTTTAATTTTTTTCATGTTTGCATTGCATTAACCCCTTCGCAACAGGAGTCTTTTATGAAAATTTTAATGTTTTCTCACCATTTTTTTTAAAACAGAAATTTATGCCCTATTAATTCAAGAAAATGCTCCAATTAAATACAGCTAATTTTGCAGTAAAGTTTTGCTGGTGGGGATGAACAAGGATTCTTAAGCCTTTTTGCAGAACATATACGTATCACTCATTCCCAAGGAGGTTAAAAAAAAAAGTTACTACCCAAATTAAAATAAATCTTTTCAATATTTATCATTTTATGCATGTGTATTTTATCATACTAATTTAGAGAATTTGAATAGATTTCTATTTAATGAATTTTCTTTATAATGAAATGTTTAAATGTAATGATGACTTTGTTAAATGGAAATTTCACTATGATTTAAAAAAATAAGGAGTAATGGCTTGAAAGACTTTTGTTGTGATACAGTTTTAAACTGTACAAAATATTACTTTTGAAACAAAATATTAAAATTGCGATTGTTATGCATGCATGCATTGTCATCATAAATGTAATTTTACAGACATATGTGAATTAGTATAATGAATCTGTAAGGAAATGTAGGATAATAATGCTCATTTAAGGAAAATAGGAATAGCTTGTCAAATTTATGAAAAAAATCAATATTTTATTCACGAAGTATAACTCTAAAGCATAAGAACAGTTTATAATCAGCTAATTAGCATAAATGATTTAAAAACTTTATCATTTTACTTAATTATACCATGGCTTGAGTGGTAATAAAAAAAATTCCGTTATCACTCAATGACACTCAATTACTTTGCATGGTAGTTTAGTTGCACTTAAAATTTGGATACACTATTTAAGAATGACAAAAGTTACATATGGAGAGTGAGCTATTCAAACCTGTGAAGGCTTTTTGTGACCACTTTCTGCATATTATGCTGCGAAAACTTTTTGTCATGCCTCCCGAATTCTCTGCAAAAACAGCAGATTTCTGTCTCCATATCCTGTCCATCATCAGCAAATCATTTGCATCGTCATCACTCAGATGTATCTCCTTAATGTCTTCTTCTGAGCTGAAGTCATGAGTTTTTGTTTTAAACCTTTCTTTTTGTTGTAAGTTTAATTTTTAAGTTCTTCAAAGCTTCACATGAGCACCATTACCCTTCATCGCCATTTTGGTTTTCAGTATTTTATAGTTGGCGTAATACACACTACAAAAATAATCAGTAAATAAAAATTAAAAAAAAAAAAAAAACCTCTCTTTTAAGTTAGATGTAGAATTTTATAATAAAACAACTGCAAGCTAATAACATTAGGGCACAAAAACACTTTCCTTTAGAGTTTAGATGGTCACTTTATTCTTACCAGGAACTTACAATGATGTTTGCTAGATGCAAGGTTCTCCCTGTCGCTCACCATTGCACCAAATTGCGACTAAATTCTTCATTTGGCGAGTAAACAAGTGATTAGATTCGCCAAATTACTAGTGTTCAATTTCTGCTTTTTCTTTTTCGTTTTCCATACATATGCATATATATAAAATTTTTAATATATTTGTAGCAAACAGTTGAAATTAAATTAATAACAATCCTTGTCGCAGTTATAAAAACTTAAGTTATTTGATAACATAGTGGAAAAAAGGGGCACATTAAAGAAAATTTTTTTAGATCTACATGGCGAATCTATTCTGCTAATACTTGTTCATTTGGCGGATGTTTTTTATTTTTAATTCGCCAAATTACTAACGTTGGTCAAATGTCAGCGAGAACACTTGCTAGGTGGCATTACTGATTGTGCATTTATAAACAAACATCTAGCCCCTGCACTTTGGCAATGATTTCAAAAAACAGATTGTTCTGTGCACATGCATGTTGTGATTTATTGTAAGAGAAATGAATGTAACAGTTTGATTGGAATCCTGTAGATCAGGGCTGTCCAGCACGATGCCATGGCATCCTTTGCACATTTTTTAGGTTTCCTGTTACTACTATTTTTTAAAAATAAAATTCTTTTTTAAAGGGTTCTTTTAAAAATACTTGATATTTTCTTGAGAGATGTTTTAAAAACCTCTGCAATTGTATTTTATGCATGAAAAATTAAAATGTACTTTAAAAATTTATGCCTTTCTTGATTAATTTATACACTGGTAAAAAAAATTCTGTGAAATTACAGAGAATCTACGGATTATACATTTATCTTAAATTTTATTTAAAATTACAAAAATTAGAAAAACCAAGATTTTGTTAAATAAAGAAGTTAATTTGATAAATTTATAATAGACTCTATATATTAACATTGTTAAAAATATACAAGATTCTGTAAATATATTTTAATTTAGTTTTCAAAATTAATCAGTCACTTAATCTTCAGTGATCTCAAATCTTTTGAATTTTTTGGGTAAATTAGAATTACTGTATCATTTAATTTTTACACAATTTGTTCCTAGTCTTCCTGGGGTTTGAATCCGATGGGAAGAACATTTTACTGTCTGTGCACAATAATGAATTTATTTATTATTTAAAAGTTTTCTTTCTCTTTTTGATATTCATGTGAAGATATTTCTATTGTTAAAAATGAAAAAAAAAATTATTTCTGCTGTCTTAAAATTCGCAATAGTAGTTTAAAAGATCATTTAGAAATGTGAAATGTCTCACTCAGGGTTGGCATGATTTAAATCAAGATTTAAATCAACTGATTTTTTTAAAAAAATCATTTGATTTAAATCAATTTTTTGCAATATCACATGAATGCACATATCAAAGGAAAATTTTGGGTAAAGAGTTAGAAAATGTATTAGATAATGATAGAATTACAAAATTTAAAGCAAGATATGAACAAGCTATTAATGGCTGTCATTTTTCTGGAGTTTTATTAAGTCCCTCTGTTTTAAATCGAAATGAAATTTCACTTAGTGTAAGGGAAAATAATGAAGGTTTGGCATTCATTAAAGAAGATTCTATAAATCATCTCACCACTGTAGTACATTTACAAGCAAAAAATGGCCCATTCCAAAAATTAACATTGCTTGAGAAAAGACTTTCTGATATTATGACAGATTATGATTGGTGGAAGTCCTGTTATGTAATGGGAAATAAAGAGACAATCGGCGAAATTGAAATTGAATTTATTTACCAAATAACAACAGCCGTAACTTCATCTCCTGGAGTAGAAAGACAATTTTCTTCTTTTGGACTAGTTCATTCAAGCCTTCATAATAAATTAGGAGTAGGCAAAGCTTCTAAATTAGTACTTTTGTTCAAACAATTAAATCCCTGATTTTTTCCTATTTGCTTAAAAAATATTGAATTAATTGTGATTTTTACTCCTTAATAAATAGCTTGCATTAAATGAATACAGTAGACTCCCTCAAATCTGCACAGCTTGGGACCAGAGGTTGTGTGGATTTTAGAATTTTGTGGATTTCTGGTCATGGGTTTGTTTACATTTTTTAAACGGTAATATGATTGTAATTAATAATGTAATTGAAATTATAATGAATGTTTATAATATAGTAAAACATTAAAACAATTATGTAAGGTAATTAAACTAAAATAATAAAAATTTAGATAATTAAAAATGATTAAAATATTGAAAGCCGCAAAGATGAGTAAATAATCAATGTATAACTAGACATTTATTATAAAGATGAGATGCATTTTTTTCCTAAATTATTCAATGAAACTTGCCCCATAAAGATGCACTACTAATTCACATCAAAATCATAAAATAAAGAACTTTTATTTCAGGTTTAACCAAACTCAATAATAAAAAAAAGCTTGATGAATGTATAAATGCATTTTGCAAAAAGTTTGTGATCACCACTGATATTAGCAATACCTTGAATTTTTTTTCAGAAATAAATTTATTCATTCTTCATGAAAAAGCATGAATTTAGTAATATTAATGAAAGTTACAGATTAAAATACAGTCGAGTCTCCCTATAATGAAACTCCATACCCCATATCGAATTTCTCTATATAACGAATTTTTAGCAGGAACAGTCCCCTTTTTTCATGATTACATTAAAAACAGTCTCTATATAGCGAAATATCTATCTCCATATAACGAATTTTTTCATAAAATGTTCTTTAGTTATTCAGTTTTAAAAAAGCTTCAAAATCACATGGAATCAAATTTCCATCATTTATTTTTGATTTATAGTTCAAGGCTGAGTTTTTTATATTGCTTCTCTACCTTGAATCTCCTTGATCTTTAAGTCCAACGAATTCATTCCACCAGCCTCCCTCCCACACATCTTTTAACATCCTTTGAGAAAGTGTCAATTTAATTGTTGCACATATAAAACCTGGAACAATGTGGTAATTGAAGTCAGTGTTGATTTCAGAGGGTGGTTTTGGGTCGGGAGTGAATGTCAGTTCACTCCCGGAACAATGAGATCGCTCCTGAAAATTTGAGATGTTGTGTTTTCAATGGCAAAAAAATTAACGTACGTTTTTCTTGTGTGATTTTTATTAAGCTTTTAAATAGACGTCTATTCTCTCTTTTGAAACTGTTCAAATAATTAAGAAATTGGACATTAAGTTAATATTTATAGTTAAACACTTCAAATTTTGGAACAGATGTAGTATTCACCCGGAATCCACCATTTTGTTTCTTTGTTGATCACTTGTGACCAATTTATACTTAAGTTTTGAACAATTTAGAAATTAAATGTAAACAACAACAAATTTTTAAACTGAAAATCAGCACTACAAACATTTGTAAAAAAAAAGAAAAAAAAATAGCGGAAGGCTGAGAAGGAATTTATAATTAACAAGTGGTAATACATAAATTTTAAAAGAGTTAAATAAGCCAAATATAATGGTATTGTCTGAATAACTTTGGATGTATTTATAAAAGTATTTATACATTTTTAAATATATATATATTCCGAAATTACAGTAAAAAATGTTTCAGAGTTTATGTATTTAAAAAAAAAAAAAAAGAACAAAAATAAATAAATAAATAGAAATACAGAAATTCAAAATCGGCAAAAGAAACAAGATGGCGGATTCCGGGCGAATACTACATGATAGCCCAAATTTTTAATTAAACGTATAAAAATTAATACTTGTTCAAAATTTGCACATTAAACAGAAATTTTAATGGCTTTCTCTATTCAACGAATTTCTCTATATAACGAATTTTTTACTGGAAAAATGGATTTCGTTATATAGAGACTCGACTGTATATATAGAATTGATATTAAAAAAAGTCAAATTTTGTCCCTATACCTAACCTGAAAGCTTGATTGTTTACATCTGTAAATTATCTGCAGATTTTAGAGAGTTGCGGATATTAGGGCAGCGGATTTAAGGTAGTTTACTATATTTAATTTGTTTTTTAAATTTTACCATTTTCTATTCATTTACAACATATTTAAATTTATTTTTTATTTAGTGTGCTCAATTCAGTTACAAAATAATAGAATGGCTTTAGATTAAAGCCTAGATGTTTAATTTTTAGTACCAATCAGTAACTAGAATGTAATATTTTCTTAACTATATAATTATTTCTTATATTATTTTTATAAATTATAAATGTTATTTATTCTTTTTTTAGTTAGTTATTATAAAAAACTGCTCCATGTATTGTAAAAACATAAAAACACAGTAATTAAATGTAGGATTCTAAAAAAATCAAATAAATTCGATTTAAATAAAAAAAATCTGATTTAAATCAAATAAATCCGATTTTTTTATTTTTTTAAAAAAATCATGATTTTTTTTCCAACCCTGGTCTCACTTAAATATATTTTTTTAATTTAAACTTTTTGCAATATTATTGTTTGGCTACTTTAAATATAATATAATTTTTTTTCATTTATGGTGGTTAACTCATTTTAACGAATTCAATATTTAATTTTATTTTCTCTTTTAATATTGATATGTAAACTAGCGGACCCGACAGACGTTGTCCTTCCTGGCACCGACACCAGTAAATCAAATAAATGTACTTAAATATAGTAATACGCACGATAAACACTACGCTCTTAATTTAGTTTCTTACTACAATTATGTAAGGAAATTATTTTTCACTCTTCAGTATTTTTTGAAGTCGGTTCAATTTTTGATAGAAAAGTTTATTTTTCTCTTTTTTGTTAAAAGTTAACGATTTTCTGAAGTCAGTTAATCAAAATTATAATACAGGCTATATTATTGGAAAGCATATACGTTTGACAGGAGCGGAGTTCGAACACGCGATCTATTTCTTCGAGAAGCAGCCGAGCTTATATCTGGCGCCTTAGACCGCTCGGGCATTCCGTCCGCACTCTATTCATCGAACTTATTCAACACTTTTAATTAGCGAAAAATCACTAACTATTAGTTTTTGCCTAATTACTAAAAAAGTACTGAATCAATTTCGATGAAATGTGAATCTAAACCATTCTCGAATCCACTTGAACGCACACACAAAATTTCATTAAAATCGGTCTAGTCGTTTAGGAGGAGTTCAGTTACATACACACGCACAGAAGATTTTTATATATAAAGATAAGCATTGAAAATTTCAGGTTTTTCGCCGAAGACATCGCCAAATTAGGGAAATGTGAATTATCTTACGAACTACTGGATTTAAACGAATTTGCTTAGTACAATTCGATTCAGAATGAAAAAATGCACTAAAATATGTTATCAGATGAAAAATATCTACAAAATCCGATTTTAAAGGAATTTTTTTAAAGTTCGCTCTTTTTTCTACTCCTCTTACGGGTGGAATTTTCGAAAATCCCTTTTTAGCGGCACTCGATGTTATAAGAAGTATTATTACCCCAATTTTCAAGATTTTTGGTTCGGTAGATTTTTTTGTGCTGTGATTAATACGAAATCCTGACTTTCTTTTATATATAGAGATAAGGATCAAAAATTTCAGGTTTTTGCGCCGAAGACATCGCCAAATTAGGAAAATGTGAATTATCTAACGAACTATTGGATTTAAAGGAATTTGCTTAGTACCATTCGATTCAGAATAAAAAAATGCACTAAAATATGTTATCAGTTGAAAACTAACTACAAAAGCCGATTTTAAAGGAATTTTTTTAAAAGTTCGTTCTTTTTTTTACCCTCCTTAGGGGGGGGAATTTTCGAAAATCCCTTCTTAGCCGCAATCGATGTTATAAGAAGTATTTTTACCCCAATTTTCAAGTTTTTTGACTCGGTATATTTTTTTTTTTGTGCTGTGATTAATACGAAACCCAGACTTTCTTTTATATATATAGATAAGGATTGAAAATTTCAGGTTTTTGCGCCGAAGACATCGCCAAATTAGGGAAATGTGAATTATCTCACGAAATACTGGATTTAAACGAATTTGCTTATTACTGTTCTATTGAGAATGAAAAAATACACTAAAATATGTTATCAGTTGAAAAATATCTACAAAAGACGATTTTAAAGGAATTTCTTTAAAGTTCGTTCTTTTTTTTACCCTCTTTAGGGGGGGGGGGGGGGAATTTTCGAAAATCCCTTCTTAGCGGCTCTCAATGTTATAAGAAGTATTTTTACCCCAATTTTCAAGATTTTTGGTTCGGTAGATTTTTTTGTGCTGTGATTAATACGAAATCCAGACTTTCTTTTATATTTATAGCACTTTTAATTAGCGAAAAATCACTAACTATTAGTTTTTGCCTAATCACTAAAAAACTACTGAATCAATTTCGATGAAATGTGAATCTAAACCATTCTCGAATCCACTGGAACGCACACACAAAATTTCATTAAAATCGGTCCAGTCGTTTAGGAGGAGTTCAGTTACATACACACGCACAGAAGATTTTTATATATAAAGATAAGCATTGAAAATTTCAGGCTTTTGCGCCGAAGACATCGCCAAATTAGGGAAATGTGAATTATCTCACGAATTACTGGATTTAAACGAATTTGCTTAGTACAATTCGATTCAGAATGAAAAAATGCACTAAAATATGTTATCAGATGAAAAATAGCTACAAAACAGATTTTAAAGGAATTTTTTTTAAGTTCGCTCTTTTTTCTACTCCTTTTACGGGTGGAATTATCGAAAATCTCTTTTTAGCGGCACTCGATGTTATAAGAAGTATTTTTACCCCATTTTTCAAGATTTTTGGTTCGGTAGATTTTTTTGTGCTGTGATTAATACGAAATCCTGACTTTCTTTTATATAGAGAGATAAGGATTGAAAATTTCAGGTTTTTGCGCCTAAGACATCGCCAAATTAGGAAAATGTGAATTATCTCACGAACTACTGGATTTAAACGAATTTGCTTAGTACCATTCGATTCAGAATGAAAAAATGCACTAAAATATCTTATCAGTTGAAAAATAACTACAAAAGCCGATTTTAAATGAATTTTTTAAAAAATCGTTTTTCTTTTACCCTCTTTAGGGGGGGAATTTTCGAAAATCCTCTCTTGAGCGGCACTCGGTGTTATAAGAAGTATTTTTACCCCAATTTTCAAGATTTTTGGTTCGGTAGATTTTTTTGTGCTGTGATTAATACGAAATCCAGACTTTCTTTTATATTTATAGCTTTTTTAATTAGCGAAAAATCACTAACTATTAGTTTTTGCCTAATCACTAAAAAAGTACTGAATCAATTTCGATGAAATGTGAATCTAAACCATTCTCGAATCCACTGGAACGCACACACAAAATTTCATTAAAATCGGTCCAGTCGTTTAGGAGGAGTTCAGTTACATACACACGCACAGAAGATTTTTATATATAAAGATACAGTGTGTCCACTCTCATCAGTGGCCAATGGCTAATTTCTATACCATTAGTCATAGACATATAGTTCCAATTGCAAAAATGCTTTTAAAAAGGTAAAGAATTGTTTTTTAAACGATTTAGGTTTTAAAAAAATTATTAAAAAATTACGAAAATTAAATTTTTATACAGTCTCCAGGTTCTATAAGTTATACTTAGTAAAAATTTTCTATAACTCTAACAAGCAATATAGAAAAGGTTCCATTTACCTAACATTAAAATTGACCGAGTTATGAAAAATTAAATTTCATGACTTAAACCACTTTTCCTTAACTGAAAACAGATGAATTGGACTAAGCTTTAAGGAAAAGTACACTAAGTGCTTAAAGTACTATAAAGGGCATTCATTTCTAACGCTGTCCAATTGCTAATTCCTAAACCATTTGCCACAGACATATAGTTCCAATTACAAAAGTGTTTTAAATGAGATAAAGAAATATTTTAAAGCAATTTAACTGAAGGTGCTACCTCCATATAAGTTTTATGGTTGTGTTCATTTTAATTAACTTCTAGATTGGTTAAAATAATTGAAGACATAAGTTTCAAAATTCTCTTTATCAAGAAAATTAAACTTTGAGAAATCGCGAAAAACCTTTAAATGCATCCATTGGTTTTCATTATAAATTTGGAGATTGTAGTGTTACATTAGTGCAGATTGGTATGGACTGATAGAGAAAACAAAAGCGATAAGGCGAGTTTTGAAATTCAGATCCTCAATTGTATTTTTACATTTGTTTTTCTTTAAAAGGAAATGAAGATGTTTCTTTTGATTTTATTTTAAAAAGGTGTGTTATTTTAATAAGCTTTTATTTTACTTATAGCGTTCGTATGTATGTTTCTTAGTTCAAAATTTGTGTTCATATTTTAACTCGCTTCTAAATATCCGATCGAGGTTCAAATCGTATACTTATTTATATCCAATAGCAATGTAATATCAATAAGATTTTAAGTGCATATCATTTATTTATTTTATAGAACTACACCAAGTTCTATTAGGTTAAGTAATCTAATAGAATTTCAAATATGCATCATTCTGTAACGAATTGTGATTGTTGCTTTTAATAATTAAAAAAAAAAAACCTCCTATTTTTTTATTTATATTTTTAGTACAAGTTTTAATGTGTAAATATCAACATAAATTTAAAAATAATATTGTGAAAATTATTTTACTCTTAATGTTAAATTTTATATCTGATGTTTATTTCCAGTAAATTTGTGACTGACCTCTATTTTGCAGCAAAAACAGATGCTTCAACTTTAAACAGCTATTGCTCGGTCAGTTTTAATTGCAGAGGAACGAAACTTTTTTTGTCTTACTTGTTAGAGTAGAAAAAACTTCTTTACCTTTTTTAAAACATTTTTGAAATTGGAACTATATATCTACGACTAGCTTTAGAAATTAAACCATTGGCCACCATTTAGAGTGGACACCCTGTATAGTATTGACATAATTTTCAATATTTTCCGCTTTTAACTTGTAATAATTTACTTCTCGTTTGAAAGGGTTTTTTTTTTTTTTCTGTTAGTCGCGTGTAAATATTTTTATTATTTACCAACAATTTAAAATAACCTTTTCTAAAATATGTACATAATGTCTCTCAAAATGCTGAAAATTTAAACTTAACCCTTTAAGCGTTTGTCCCGTAAAATTCCGTACACTAAGCTCCAGGTTTCACTGCAATATAAGCAATGTTTAAGTTATTATAATTCTATAAATTTAATGAATTTTCAAAGCATTGAAGAATGATTAAGACTCTCAAGGATTACATTTATAGTCCTAAATAACATTTTTTATGTAATATTGAAAGAATTATATTTTATTAGTATTTAAAACAAAATGCAAAGAAAACAACATTACAATTTTACCCATTTGCAAGACGCTTGGAGGGAAATAAATCCTCAAAAAATGAGTCAAATTGAAAAAAAAAAAAAAAAAAAAAAATGCAATCTGCACCCCGGAAACTTCTTATGTATAAAATGATCTAAAAATGTTTAAATTCCTATAAATAGCTTTTTCTCCTATAAAACTTTATTAATAGAATGATTTTGATCAACTTTAACATTATATATCTCTTCAAATGATCATTTGATATCGATTTAAAAACTGTCTACATCAGCGTATTTATCAAAAATTTCTCTATATTACCACCAGTTTTCATATTTTTGTGTGCATTAGTTTTTGTAATATTAGCGAAGAAATACCCTAGGTCACAAAAAATGCATTGTCAGTGGCGGTAACAGCGTTGTTTTGTTTGTTTGTTTGTTTTTTTTTCCCCAAGAATAGAGAGATATTGCTCTAAAATTTTGATGTCTTAAGTTGAATTTTTAGTTGTTCCAGTAAACCTTTAAATGTAACATTCAAGTGTAAAATATTTAGTTTGAGAAAGAAAAAAATTCCACTTTTTATTTGTAAAAAGCAAGAAAGATAAATCCTGCTTCAAGCATATAATATGAAACATTTTCTAACGCTTTTATAATACTTTGACAATATTTCACTGTTGAATGACAAATAAGATACTTAAGTAATCATTTTAGGGAACGTATAACATATTTAAGAGACAGGATTCAGAATTCCGGTAAAGTATTTCAGATCTTTTGTGAAAAAATACTTGTATTATTCTGAATTGTCTCGTAGATTACTTACAAATTTTACATACTAGATTACACTACACATACTAGAACTACATTTCTGTTTGTGAGTTAACACTATTTAAACACTTTTTTAATCTGATGAATACTTTCATTAATAAAAGCATAATAGATAACAAGAAAATTATTATGCAATAAATTAAAATTTTAATAAATAAATGTGTAGTAATTGTTTTCATCCAAAGTAATCCATGTATGCATTTTGTTTGCGTATTGCTTGCGCTTTTACTGCAGCAAGATTATGAATTCTACTTTATAGAAGAACATCAAGCCGATAAATGCATTTAAACAGCATAGTCTAAACTTCTGCATGACTGACTCCAGGATCATGATTTTTTAATTCATACACTCATCATCTCCAGATTTTTCGGGATTGATAACATATTGAATAATTTCATCTGTTAATTGTTCATAATCAGTATCATTCAAGTCGCAGTTAAGCCAGTTCATTATTTCATCCGTAGAAATATTTTTTAAACATGGTCCGGGTCCGTTCGACACAAAAATTAATATCTCCGAATTTATCTAAGCTGCTGTTAGCTGACGTTAGAAAATCGTTTTCATCTCACTTGGGTTTTCTGAGCATTTGAGTTTTTGTTGCTCATTTCAGTGGGGGAAAAAAGGGGGGAGTGACGATTAACAGAGAGTGAAAAATGATTACCGTAAAATGGGGTGAATCGGAACACTTTTCAACTTTAACGTTAAAAAAAGCAACAACTGATTTTTTAAGTTTTTTATTTTTCTACTAAAAACTTCGGTCTTGTTTTGTTCTTTACTTTTTAAGCAAAAACGAAACATTTTTACTGTTTATATACATATTATTTAATTTTTTAATGGTGTTCCGATTCACCCCGCAGATAGGGGTGAATCGGAACAAATGTTATAAATTTTAATTATTCCGATTCACACTTTAATAGGGTTAATAAAAAAGGGTAATAATGATAAGGGAGGAATAGGAACACGTAGTTACTGTAAATCAAGCATTTATTTTATATACAAGTAAAGATATGTCTTTTTAAAAATTAGAAAACAACTTTGAAATCAAGAGAAATTAAAATTTCTTTTAAGAAATTATATTCGAATTGCATAAGTAGAATTTAATACAAATTCAGCCCTGTTCTGTGTTATCCTTTACTAGTAGTCATTGAGTAAGTGAAAATATTGAGTAGTCCCAATCGCTGCATGTATTATTAGGATTTACTAATACGCCCTCATCCCCAGCATTAGTACTGTTTGCATTCCTCTCTTTTTTTTTAATTGGTTTTTCATTTTGAGATGTTTGTGTAATGTTGTGGATGTCAGAGAATAATTTTGTGCAGTTTTTCTAACTAATTGCTATTTTTAAACTCTTTTATTGTGTGTTCCATGTCTGTTGGATTAGGCATTGACTTTTTTGTTTAACCAAGTAATTTCTTGGCACCTTTAAACTCTCCATGTAATTAGAACAAACAAAATATTGTTGCAATACATATTCACACGTATATTTTCATATATTACATGAAACTATTACTGAACAGAAAAATAAACCATGAGAGAAAACGTGTTCCGATTCACCCCATAAATCTTAAACCTCTGATGTTACAAGCCATTTTTCATTTTTTCGTTATGTAGTTTAGAAATAAGTAGAATTTAATACAGCATATCATTTACAGGACTCTCATTATTTAAAAATCCCCTCTCTTAGGTTTAGAATACGAAAAATACTGTAGTTACAGACAAAGTTTTGAAGACGTTGAAAAAAATGAGGTTTTTCAGCATCCTCTTGAAGTTTTTTTATATACCCCAGTAGTGATGCCAGCATGTCGAAACTGAATTTCCCATCTCTTAATGTTGGGACCTTCTTATAAAAAAATTGGCAACTAAAAATATCATCACATATATTTATAATGAATTTATTTGTATGACCGGGAAGTTTCGTTCCGATTCACCCCACTGTTCCTAATCACCCCATTTTACGGTAATTAAAATAGATAAAGATGAGAATTCAAAAATATTTCTTGTATATTGTGTTACTAGCAGCCTACGCCTGCTTCGCTGGTCGGTTTGACTAAAAGAATCTTTAATGGAACGAAATGGATCTTTACAGAAATAAAATTTAAAAAATATGTATACTAAACACTGACATTTAAATAATTGTTGTCAATTTTTTTAACTTTATTTTATTGAATTCAAAGTAGATGTTGGCAATATAATAGATATAAAATCATTGAAGTACCATATTTACCGTACATTTCCGTGTAAAGCCTAGATTTTTTTAGCAAAATTTTAACTCGAAAATTGGAGAAGCGAGGGGGGTCGGCTTATACACGAGTCTAAGAAAATTTCTAGAATTGGTATTCTAAAGAAAAGAAAGATAAATATAAAAAAGCATAATACAAAATATTGGCAAATTTTTTAAAAATAGTACTTTAATATTCCGTTCTTTTACAATAGAAAAGTCAGCAATCATTGTCCTGTGATTGAGCCATTGTTAGAATTATCAAGCAACTCCTTAAAATCACTTTCTTTCATTGAGATTTATTCATCGTCATTTATATATCGCCAGTGCATTCAGTATCATCGCCGTCTACTTCAAAAATGACATCGCCGTCAGTTCTATTCAGTGCCATAGCTGAAAGAGGCAGCCGCCCCGGGCGCCAAATTGAAAAAGATTCAAACCGAAATTGTTTCACATATTTTGAAAATAAATAAGAATTGTTGATTTTTTCTTTCTTTAATGTGTGTGTATGAATGTCTAACTAAGATATTTTGTTTTATCCAAATATGAAGAAAGAAAAAGCTTCTCTAAATGTTTCTAGGGGTGTCTCAACACATTTGGTATGTAAGATAATTATGTACCTGAATTGAGGCACTAAAAGATTAAATATGGGGTGCCAAAATTGAGAGGTTCAAATCGAAATTATTCCACATATTTTGACAGTAAATAAGAATTGTTGATGATGTTAGAAGTGTGTGTGTATGTGAATGTTTTTTTAGCAAGCTATTTTGTTATATCCTAAAATGAAGAATGGAAAATCTGTAAATTTTTCTAGAAACGGCTCAACACATTGGTACCTAAGATGATTATGTACTTGAATTGAAGCGCAAAAATATTATATATGGGGCGCCAAATTGAGAAGAAGTTTAAACCGAAATTATTCTATACATTTTGACAATAATATTGTTAATTTTTTATGTGTGTGAGAGAGATTCCATGTGTGAATAAGCCCGTAGCCGGGATTTCCCTTCGGGAGGAGCTTAGTCTTGATTTTTTTTTCTGATCTGACAGCAGTAGTTTGCATAATTTAAACCTTAAATACCCACCTTAAGGGGGTCAAAACTTTTAGAACATTTGCCCATATCTCACCAGTCATTTTAGGTAGAAGCATGAAATTCTAGAAAATAAATTTTCTAAAAAAATAATTGAACACAGCTTGCTGAGATTTTAGAGCCCCTCTCTTAAAGGGATTAAAGGAGGGGTAGAAAATTTTAGAATATCTGGCTATATCTCGGCAATTTCAAACTTTTCCAGAAACCCTCAGGTGATATATCGTGTGACTGTTAAATTCTTGGACCACTCATTCATATTATGAACCTTTCTTCCTCCTCCCCCTAACCCCAAATCGTTCATCCCCCAGGGATTCAGTTTTCTAACTCAGTTTCTAATTAAGCTACAGCAAGATTCGGCGTTATTTGAAGGCTTGAATGAAGGTGAAAAATCTCACCAGACGTTCAACTGATGCGATCGATTTTGACTTCAGCCAGTTAAAGGGCATTTCACCCTTTTGGGAGAGAGGAAGAAGTGGATTTTTTTCATGTGTAATGTTCGAATGTTTAGAGTGTTTATTCTAAAACAGTAATATTTACAAACGTTAAATTACTTCATATTTCAGAAGTGACATTAATTAACTCAACTGTTTACTTTAAAACCATAATAATTATAAAGGGTAAATTACTTTATAACTCAAAAGTGACATTAATGATATTAATATAATATCATTGTTTATTTAAAGCAATTCATAAGTAGTTGATTGCACATGATGGTGAAATCATTTTTGTTGATTACTTCAAGGACAATATTTTACTGTGAACGAACTTACTTCAGTTTCTCTTATGTCTTTGTAAAGCACACACGGTGCTTATATTTCTCTTCGCTATGATTTCGCATACTTGGATAATATGTTAATCCAGTAACCGCAGCAGGAAACTGCATTCCTGTATCTTGTTTTCAATTTACTAAATGTTTCTTTAAGTTGTTAATATAACGCAAAAAAGATATATTAGTGTGAATTTATTTACACTTGACAACACCAAAGAACTGCTTCGTGAACCTCGGACATCAACATTATGGAGGCACCACCGGCGAGATAACCTGCACACATCGCTTTTTATGGATTACGCCGTCTCAAAGTCGCCGTAAAGGAGCACCCTTCAGCCCAGCTGTTTCAGATAAGTACATTTTGGTTTATTATCAGTTTGGCTTTGTTTTTTAACTTGGTTCCCTCATTATTTTAATAATGAGTCAAGAAGATTTAGAAAAGACAGCAATAAATTTACGTGGCAGAGCTAAATCTGCATTAACACGTATCACGAACTTCATTGACGCTGATCAAGTTTTTCAAAAGAATGATTTATTGAATAAATTAGAAAAATTAGAAACAGCTTATTTCGATTTTGATAAATATGATGCACAATTACCAGAAGAATCCTCGGAAATGGAGGAATTTGAAACAAAATATTATGAAACCAAAGCCAAACTGCAATCAGAACTTGAAAAATTTTCTATAAATAGTATGAATGCACATTCTCAAGTTGTTAATGAACAATTACCTATAGTTAATACAACTAATAATTTTAAATTACCCAGATTGAATATTGAGCAATTTGATGGTAATTTCAAAAACTGGATGTCATTTAAAGACTTATATTTATCGTTAGTGCATAATAATGCCAGTATAACAAATATTCAAAAATTTCAATACTTAAGAGGTTTGCTCGGTGAGGAGCCATCTTCAATTATAAAACATATACCCATTTCTGAAACCAGTTATGCAGAAGCATGGGAAAAATTATTGTCAAGATACGACAAAAAAAAAACAAATTGTCGCAGCTCTTATCAAAACATTTATGGATATACCTCCCATTATTCATACTAATGCACTTAACTTACGCAATATATCAGATATCTCTGACGAGGTAATTCGTGCTCTCAAATCAATCGATGTTAAAGCATCAGAGAGAGACATTTGGTTAATTCATATTCTTCTTCAAAAGGTTGATAATAAAACACGTGAAGAATGGGCTCAATATTCATCAAAGGATGATTTTCCTTCTTTTGATCAATTTATTCAGTTCATTAATGACAGATGTTTATCTTTAGAATTGTATAATAATGATTATACAGGGTTACATAAAAAAAGAGAAACAATTTAATTTTCACAAAGCTCCCGCCAATAACGTTATCAAATGTTTATTTTGTAAAGCTAATCACTTATTGTACAAATGTATTAAATTTAAGGAATTAAATGTAAGAGATAGAAAACAATTTGTGAGAAAAAACAAATTATGTAGCAACTGTTTGTCTGACAAACACTACACATATCAATGTAATTCTACATTTAGCTGTCATCATTGTCAGCTCAAACACCATACGCTGTTATGCGAGAATAAACTACAAAATTATGCGATGTCAACTTCACGTTCGAATGAAAAACAGAGTCGGAAAAGCAAATCTGATTCAGAGGACCTTTCGATTCCTGATGATAATAAAAAAGAAGTTTCTCCTTCAATAAATTCTGTTCAAACATCTTTCGCACTTTTGCCCACTGCTACAGTATATATTTATGATTGCATGGGTCAAAAGCACACGTTAAGAATTATGTGTGACAGTGGCTCAGAATCTACGTTCGTTTCAGAATCATGCATGAAAGTGTTAGGATTCAAAAGGAAAAATGCCAGATTTCCCGTGAAAGGTCTTTCTAATTCAAAAATCGCAGTAACCAAGGGTTACGTAATGATTGATCTTATATCAATTCATAATGCTGACAGCAAGTTGTCAGTGAAAGCTTTTATTTTAGACGAATTAACAGCTCCATTACCTTCTGAGAAAATAAGTGAAGAGCATTATTCACACTTAAAAAATGTAAACTTGGCAGATCCACATTTTGGGACTCCAAATAAAATTGATGTTATTTTAGGATCAGATTACTTTTTTTCTATTTTGCTTCCTGGTCAAATAACATGTGCTCAGAGCAGTTTAATTGCGCAAAATTCCATCTTTGGCTTTCTCGTATCGGGAAAAATGCCTCATCTTAACACAACTCCTAATTCAATGCATAATTTACATATTTATGAACTTAATATTGATAATGAATTAAAACGATTTTGGGAAATGGAAGAAGTATTCAATAATAATGCTCAAATTCCATCTCCAGAAGAACAATTTGTTGAATCACATTTTCAGAAAACTTACTCAATCAATTCCGAGGGTCGTTTTGTAGTAAAATTACCTTTTGTTAAACCTACGACAGAATTAGGTAATTCTAGACCTGCCGCAATTTCTCGCTTGTTGGCGATGGAAAGGAAATTTAAAGAAAACCCAGAATTCGAAAAGCAATACAAGGATTTTATGCGCGAATATATACAGTTAGGCCATATGGAATTAATAACACAAAATGACATTAACGATTCTGAAAATGAACAATATTTTCTTCCTCATCATGCGGTTATTAAACCTTCTAGTACTACTACCAAGTTGAGAGTTGTGTTTGATGCATCATGTAATACTTCAAAAGGTAATTCCTTGAATTCAATTTTGGGAGTAGGTCCTAAATTACAACGGGACATATTTGAAATTTTACTTAATTTTCGAGTTCCGAAAATTGTTTTTTGCGCTGACATAGAAAAGATGTACCGCCAGATTTTAGTTTCTGAAGAAGATCAAAATTATCAGAAAATAGTTTGGAGGTTTAACTCTAATGAGGAAATAAAAAATTTCAAATTAAAAACGGTTACTTATGGGCTAGCTCCAGCGTCTTATCTAGCCACTAAATGTCTCAAACAAATTGCTGATGATTATACAAAAAATGCTGTTATTTCTCAAACATTAGAGAAAGATTTCTATATGGATGATCTACTTTCAGGCTCAAACACTGTTAGCGAGGCAATAGAAACTTGTAAAGAAATTACCGATGTTTTGCACGCGCATGGTTTCCACTTAAGAAAATGGAATTCAAATTCAAAGGAATTTCTTAGAGAGTTTGAAGATGATTCCAATACCGAATCGAATTTTGAAATAATTCCTAGTGATAACGGAAGCTCTAAAGTTCTAGGATTAAGCTGGAACTCTTCTTCAGATACTTTTATTTTCAAGGTTTCACTAAATCTCACTCCACCTCTTACAAAGAGGCAAATTTTAGCAGAATCTGCTAGAATCTTTGACCCACTGGGTCTAATTTCACCATGTACTGTAACTTTAAAAATATTTTATCAAAAACTGTGGTTGACAAAAGGGGACTGGGACACTATTATTCCAGAACATCTAACCGAGGAATTATTCAAATTTCAAGATTCGTTCAATGAAATCAATCAATTTTCGATACCAAGATGTGTTACGCTTTCATCCGAGAATGCCTTCGAATTACACGGATTCTCCGATGCGTCAACACTAGCTTATGCTGCCGCAATTTATTGCCGACAAACTTGCAATGGAAAAACCAATGCTTTTCTTTTGGTTTCTAAAACAAAAGTTGCACCAATCAAGCAAATTTCTGTCCCTAAATTAGAACTTTGTGGTGCTCACTTATTATCTAAATTATTCCGCACCGTTATGGACACACTAAAGAATTACAAGTTCGATATTTTTGCATGGACTGATTCTAAAGTAGTCCTTTCATGGTTATCCGCACACCCCCGCAAGTGGAAAACATTTGTGGCGAACAGAACCTCTCAAATAACAGAAGTTTTACCTACGAAGCACTGGGGACACGTTCCCTCAAAAGAAAATCCCGCAGATATCGCTTCTCGCGGTATTGACCCAAAGGGTTTGCCGGAATGCGAGCTATGGTGGAAAGGGCCAAGCTGGCTACTTCTAGACCCATCTAATTGGCCGAAAGACGACTTAAATGTTGATGAATTCGATGAACAAATCAAATCTGAGCAAAGATCGGATCCCATTTTTTCATTTCACATGCAGCCTTCAAATGATGTACTAGATAATTTGTTTCAAAAGCACTCTTCACTTTCAAAAATTATCCGCATTCTGGCATATTGCCTAAGATTCATTAAAAAATGCAAAAATGCTAATGAATATCAAATCCCTTCAACAGTACTTACATCTAACGAAACAAAATCTGCTGAAGAAATGATCGTTCTTTGGATTCAAAATTCTTACTTTAAAGAAGAGTTAAAATGTATCAAGGAACAAAAACCTCTAGCTAAGAAAAGCAAATTACACTCCCTATATCCGTTTATTGACGCTAAGGGTATCTTACGGGTGGGAGGACGCCTGCAAAATTCACAGTTAGCATTTAATCACAAGCATCCGGTAATACTTCCATCACAACATAAAATGAGTGAACTATTGATAATACAACAGCATATTGCCACTTTACATGCTGGACCTTCTCTACTATCGCACATTATAAAACAATCTTTTTGGATAGTTGGTGGAAAAAAGCTCATCAACAAATGCATTAATAGATGTTTAAAATGTTTCAGATATAAGAAAACTATTACAACTCCTCCATTAATGGGGAATTTACCTAAACCTCGAGTAAATCTTGAACGCCCCTTTTTTGCCAGCGGAATTGATTACGCAGGCCCCATATCCATTAAATTTAGCAAGGGTAGGGGTGCAAAAACAACTAAGGGTTACATTGCCTTATTTATTTGTCTTGCTACGAAAGCGGTCCATATAGAAGCTGTAAGTGATCTAACAACTGAAGCATTTATAGCAGCTCTTCGACGTTTTAGTGCAAGAAGAGGTACCCCACGTCACCTTTATAGTGACAACGGGAAGAACTTTCTCGGGGCATCAAGAAAAATCGACCAAATACAGAGGGCATGGTTGTCATTTCCTAAAAATGAAATCATGTCTCAATATTTAACTGAAAAATCCATTGAATGGCATTTTATCCCTCCTTCTTCCCCCCACTTTGGCGGAATTTGGGAGGCTGCAATAAAATCCGCGAAATACCATCTCAAAAGTGTAATAGGAGCGACACTTCTAACTTTCGAAGAGCTCGCCACCCTACTTAGCCAAGTCGAAGGCTTACTGAATTCGCGACCTCTTATACATTTAAATGATAATGATAGTGACTGCATAAATGTTCTCACACCCTCACATTTTCTTACAGGTGATGTAATTTTCTCGCTACCGGAGGCGACCTCATCTATTACGAGCAACCCTAGAAATCGCTGGGAGCTGCTGCAAAATTTAAAAAGAGGATTCTCCCATCGATTTAAGAAGGAATATTTGAGCTCGCTCCAAAAAAGAGGAAAGTGGAGAGTCGAGCAACGTAATCTTCAACTTGGACAAGTTGTGCTACTCCTTGATGATGCCCAGCCACCAGACTCTTGGCCATTGGGCCGAGTAAAAGAGGTGCACCCAGGAAAGGACGGACATGTCCGTGTTGTGACCATACAGTGTAAAGGATCTTATTTGAGACGACCAGTACACAAATTAGCTCTCCTCCCTATATATCAGGACTAAGGCCTGATAGGGTGGGAGTGTGTTCGAATGTTTAGAGTGTTTATTCTAAAACAGTAATATTTACAAACGTTAAATTACTTCATATTTCAGAAGTGACATTAATTAACTCAACTGTTTACTTTAAAACCATAATAATTATAAAGGGTAAATTACTTTATAACTCAAAAATGACATTAATGATATTAATATAATATCATTGTTTATTTAAAGCAATTCATAAGTAGTTGATTGCACATGATGGTGAAATCATTTTTGTTGATTACTTCAAGGACAATATTTTACTGTGAACGAACTTACTTCAGTTTCTCTTATGTCTTTGTAAAGCACACACGGTGCTTATATTTCTCTTCGCTATGATTTCGCATACTTGGATAATATGTTAATCCAGTAACCGCAGCAGGAAACTGCATTCCTGTATCTTGTTTTCAATTTACTAAATGTTTCTTTAAGTTGTTAATATAACGCAAAAAAGATATATTAGTGTGAATTTATTTACACTTGACAACACCAAAGAACTGCTTCGTGAACCTCGGACATCAACATGTAATATCGTTTAAAATTTTTTGGCCTGTAGATAACTAAGCAGCCTACCCTTAAGCCCACCCACCCACCACCACTTAACTAATTTTTCCATAACTAAAGGATTTTTTAAATTTGTTGATTTACCCCATACCATTTCAGAAAATTATGAAAAAAAAAAAAAAATACATAGCAAATCTTAACAATCAGCAGCTTCTACCACGTTTTCCACAGAAATGAGTAGGTTTGTATTTCGGACAATATCAAATTAAAAATATAAAATCATACAAATTTAAGGTTCATTTAAGAATATTATCACGATCACTCGAAGCGCCGGACGAGTGAGTTAGTGGAAGATAAAATTAAGGTCATTTTTGTCATTCATTGTCATTTTTAGCACTTTCCAACAAAGTAGGAAAGTGTTTATGTATTCCGTTTCTCTGTCCAACTGTCAACGCTTTAACTGCTGTAAATGTGCTCGAATTGTCTTGCAATTGCTAATCCTTATTTAAAATCCTCTAGGCATGTTTGGTATTGTGCATAAAGTACGTGGGATTAATAGTTCATTTACAGCACCCAGAAGAATTTCATTCCATTATGGTTTATTGGAAAAAATGCTTCACGGTGTATTTTAATGACATTATGCTATATAAAATGTATTGAAATTGGTATAAATTACTATATTTCACTACAATAATGTTAAAATAGGACATTCATAGCATTTTTAATGTATTTACAGGGTCACTCAAAAAAATCGGTTACAACATTGTCTTTGAGTAATAATTGCTGGAAATGTGTTTTTAATTTCGGCATGCGCTTTTAAATTTAACTGTTTTATAGGTGAGTTCGCAATTATATAAATATATATAGTCGTCGTCTGATCCGTCCGTCTGTCCATCTATCTGTTGATATGTCTGCATACAACAGCACAAAAACTATCCAACTGACTCGTTTGAAATTTAAAATATATATTTGTTAAAGAATTTTGTTGAGTCATTTCAAAATTTGATAAAATCGGATAGATTGTTTAAATACAGGGACTGTCAAAACCATCCCGTCAGATTACGGCCACTGGGATAAAATAGTTTCAAGTGCTTTTTAAAGATGTTACACCCGTCGAAACATTAAAAAAATGATATGCATTTATGAAGGAAACTAAAACATACATTTTTTTAGAATGTGCTGCACAAAGAATATTTATTATTCATTTACAGGATATCACAAAGTAATTCCATTACATAATATTGTGTGTGTGTGGGGGGGGGGGGGGATATTTACGGCATGTTTTAATAATGTAAAACTATTTCACATATAATAAAATTGATAAACGTTCATGAAGTTTACTACAAGTTACTTCCTGTGTAGTAGAAAATGCGTTTCCATATTGTTGATTTAGATATAATAGTTTATCTTATTAAGGGATCTCAAAACTCTTAAAGCTTCAAAATTTTCGAATTTATTTATTTATTTATTTTTATTTTTTTTTTTTAAGGTGTTAAATTTGTATTTTCACTGAACACTTTAATATAAATTGCTTCCTTGAAATTGCCATTAGAACAGAAGTTATGGATTTTAGAACTATGTATGTTCAATAGTTTAAACAGCTCTCCTTAATCTTTGAAGTCTCGTTTTTCAAATGACATTTTAGGGATAATGCTCTGGATATGTCAAAAACTTCTGAATATCTTTTCATGCATTTTTCAAATTATATGTTTCTTGTTAGTTGGTTTTAAAAAAGTCTAAAATTTCCTTTTTATTTTTAATTTTTTTTAATGATTATATTGTTGAGTTTTCCAAAATTTCGTATTAGCTAAATTGCTAAATACAATTTTGTATTAAGAATATAAAAATGCTGTAAATACAAATATACTTAGGTTCAGCGTATGATTGCTATCTGAAGTGTATGTAGGCACCAAAATTTCCTTCTAGTTGCAATATTTATTTTGTAATCGTTCGCGTAAGCTGTTATACCAATATTCTGCTCGTTAAATATCTGACAGGTTTCAGCATTCTGTAAATGCCAATTCTGCATATTGCAATTTTTTAAATACATAAAATGAAAGAACTTATTTATATCTTAAATCTCAATAAAATTGTGTTTTAAAATCATATAAATTTGAAGATATTATATATTGGAAATGACCTGTTTTTTTGTCATTTATTCCAATTTTAAAAGCCCTGAGACCCCTCAAATGGCTCAATTTTGTTAAATTATTCTGAATGTCTTGGGAAGAGTTTCATAATCTATGATTGACACATGATTTTTTTTCTTGTTTATTATCATTAGAGATAGCTTTTCAAATTATTTCTAAACTTTCGGGAGGCGCTTCAGCCTCCTTAGCCCCCTCCCTAGCTACGTGCCTGTGTGTGAATGTTTTCTTTAGTAATATGTTTCGTTATATCCAAATAAAGAAGAAAGAAAATGATTCTGTAAGTGTTTCTTGGTACTTGGTATCTAAGATTATTATGTACCTCAAGTAAAGCACAAAAAGATTAAATAGGGGGTGTCAAATTGAGAGGAGTTTAACCGGAATGATTTTGATAGTAAATAACAATTGTTGGCCTTGTGTGTGTGTGAATGTTTTGAAGAAATTCGGTGAAGGTGGGGGGAATGGAGATATCCATAATTGTCAATCTCTGGTGTCGGTTTCTGATTGTTTAGCCTACCTTTTACAAATAAAAAGGCTTGTCTACGACTTCGAATGGCATGTATGCTATTGAAAGAACATATTTCATCTGTATACTAGCTGACACACCCGTCCATTTTCCCAACCGAACGGTGAAAGATTAAAACCTCTATTCAAATTAAAACTATATATATATATATATATATAGGAATATATACTATAGGTCACCACTGTCTTCGGCAGCGTAGACTGGAAGTAATAATAAAAACATCCATTCAAATTTATCTCTTTCAAAAAGAACCTCCAGCATGGGTCACCACTGCTTACGGGCGCATCTAGTAGGTGTGTTACGCACGCGCTTAAAAATCTAAACAGAATCGTAAGATTTAAAAAAAAAAAATTCCATAGAAATCGGATGTATGAAACTAGAGATAAAAATGCCCGCTGATAGTGGAAGATAGAACTAAAAGTTGTAAGTACTAAGGATAGAACTAAAAGTTGTTCCAATCGAAAATCAAGTGGAATGATCAGAACCCAGTTCAAATTTGATACGTGAAATGAAGTGGTGCATAAGCCAAAAATTAATACCACTAGTGGTTTATTCTTAGGTTTATCAGTGTTTTCCTGCTCCCTGTTTTCCATGTTTTCATATCTTTGATTGTGCGGCAAACACAATGTTAATAATCCTACGAGTAAACCACTAGTGGTATTAATTTTTCGCTTATGCACCACTTCACTTCCGGCAGACATGGTGGTAGACTCCCCTATTACAACTCTTCCATAAAATAAAGGTTTGTTTTTTTCTTGTGCTTGATAACATAGGTTTCTGTGCTGTCGGCTCTTGGACTAATGGTTTTCACGTTAAATTTTATGTTCATTCCATATGATTATTTTTGTGTACTAATAGAGATTTCTGTGAACCAATGCAAAATAGATTTAAATGTTAGAACAAGTGAAAATATTATTTCTTCTTTATTTGAAATATCATTTTTCTTTAAATTGGTATTAAGAACAGCTAAATAATAAAATGTAGGCGACCTATCCTCAAATTTTCCCTTCTTAAATCATATTAAAAACAAAGTAAGATTTTTCGGTCTTAGTGTAACCGGTACAAATGACTATTTTCGTTTTTTTTTTTTTTTTTTTTTTTTTTTTTTTTTTTTTTTAATATATTTGATACTAGAATTTATATTTTTAAATGGAAAATTGCGAAAATATATTGAATTGAAAGCATATGCTTTGAGTATTTTATTTTCTACGTAATTTGATTTTTAGAATCTCTATAGGTACCGAAAGCGGACGACACCGCGACGGAATGATTCACTGATTTCGTAAAATTTTTCACTTATTTTATTTTGCAAAAAATAATTCTGTCCATCCGAAAGTTTCAAGATTTTTGTAAGTGATATAAATCTGGTTTATTGAAATGCTCTAAGAAGACTGTTAAAATACGGACATTTAGTTATTTTTAGCATAGAAAAAATATACTATCCATGCGCCGCGATGTGATTCGTGTTTGCTGGTGTATTTTAAAGGTTTAAATCTCATATTTTTTTAAAAACGATTGCTCCATAGATTATCAGAATGTTTTAGCTTTAAGAATATATTTTTGGTTTGTCGGTACCTACAGAATTGCGCCCTTATACATGCAAAACTGCAATGAAACGATCTGTTTTTATTGATTTCATCAAATTTTTGCACAGTTTATTTTGTAAAAAATATTTCTACCCGTCCGAACGTTGCGATTTGTTCTTTTATTAGTATAGATATATTTAAATTTACCGCATATGCATTAGAAAAATTATATAAATCTATGAAAAAAAATAACTGGAAGAATAATGGGAGAAATGCTTAACTGGTTGAAATTTCTCTTTCAGTAATTTATACTAATACATGGAAATACACTTGAATAGTTTTATTCAGTCCTGTGCTTTTACCTACTAACTTTATTAAACGCTTGTATTTAGCTAAAATTTAGTTCTCTTAAAACTACCAAAATCACATTTCCAGAAATTATCACCCATAGGCAACCATGTATCCAATTCTTTGCGTGACCCTGTATATCATTTAATCTATATTCCAGAAACAATTTTTAGTATGAATGCAATTCAGCGTAAAAATGCATAACTTATTTTAAAACCACATTTAAGTAAATTACGCTCATATTCAGTAACATTTACGAACTTTTTTTGTATAGCCCTGTATATCACTGTAGTATTTATTCACCATGTAATATCTATATATTTAGTGAAATTTAAAAATGAATATCATAATTAAAAATGCATTTCAGCCATCATCGATAATATACAGTACTTCGGGTAAAATGTGCTATTTAAAATCTTGTGTGTGTCCTCTAAATAATGCTATTAACTTCAAATTATGCGTAAAATAACTTATATTAAACATCAGTGACATTCATCAATTTTATTATACATCAAACAGCTTAATATAATTAAAACACGTCGCAAACAATTTTCCCCTTTACCATTAAGTAATTTAATTCTTTTGTGTGCCCCGGTAAATGAATAACAACTATTCTTTTCGCCACATATTTTACAGAAAGTATATTTTAGTGTACTTCGTAAATGCATTTAAATTTAAATTTGTTTGACATGGTGCAAAATCTTTAAAAATCATTTGAAATGATTTTTTCCGTGGGCCATAACGTAATGAAAAATGTTTGACTGTCCCTATAAATAAACTAATTTTGCTAGAAGCTTCATTTGCAATTGGGTTCGTGCTAGAGTAAACGTCAATAACTTCCAAAAATTTCATGGCAATCCGAGGACATTTACGAAGGTTAGAGCGCGGACAGACCACCAGACAAACGGAAACACTTTTCACCTTTGTTGGAAAGTGTTAAAAAAATAACAACTTGGAAATGGGCTAAACAATTTAGAAATGGATCAATGAAAGTCTGCGTTGATACCGATGGACCAATGAAAATCTGCGTAGATACCACGAAACCGCAGTGGGGTTGCCATCGAGGGGACACAGTTCTGGCGAAATCTGACGATCAAAATTACTCGCTTAAATTGACGTCAACTTTTCATTATTTCCGGTATTTCACCAAATTCCTATAGACTCCCATTGTAATCCAATGCGGTCGTTTTTTGTTTTCGTTTTTGTTTTTTTCAGTAAGTGTCTTTTTTTCAAAACTTGAACCGTCGAAGTTTTAACAGGTAGTATGTCTTACGAAATCTACTTAAAATGTCAAAAATGTATTTATTATTATTTTTAAATGGTAATTTCATTAAATATTTTAAATTCTTGCTAAAGACCGCCAATCACACCCACGAGTAATACAGGGTGAACATAAAGTCCCAGTCCATTTTGCAGAAATAATTAATGCATCGGTTTTATATTACAGGTGAATGATACTCCGATGATATGCTAACAATAGAAGAAGGAATTGCGGTTGTAGTGGCACGTTTGCGTGGTCAGACATTCGAGGAGGTCAGGGAGACGTTTCGTAGAAAATTTGAAAAAGAGACTCCAACACGAGGAAATATCCAAAAATGGTGGACAAATGGCGGATTTTTTTTGCGTAGGTGTTCATCAAGGAGCAGGTCTACAAGACTAACATTCGTATTCACGATCAACTTGGACCCAGAATTTCCCCCGAAACCCGGGTTGAAAGCAGATTCGGTATTCTTCATCAACCTGACTGAACCGGTTTGAGGGGGAAATCCAAGGTCAGGTCGAGAAACCTAACCTTGCTCTACAGCGAGGTTCAGGTTCAATTTCTCAAGATTTCAGCAAGGAGAGAGAGAATTTTATCGAGAAAAACGCCATTTTACAATTTGCGTACTTAATATAGGTGCTGTCAAAATGTAGAAAATATACTATCAAATAAAGCAGAGGAACATTACGTAAAGGTATGTAATCTCATATATCTGTATTACCTTCAATATTTTTATTTGATTTATTTATATTTACGTATAAATACTCTATATATTGTATGTTGAACTGTTTGTTTACATAAATATGTGTGGTCGCGAAAAAGTATTTGCTTTAAAAATAGTCAACATTACTTACAAGGAAGGTCTCCATACGGGCATACTCAGAAAAATCTGAAAAAATTACAGAATGTTCTTCTCATATAGTTATATATCTTTATAAAAAAAATTTCGGCGGAACCTCCTTATAACGTCTGTAAAAAAATAATAAAAATTTCATTTATTTGGCGATTTATCTCCGGTTGGCGAAAAAACGAAATTTTGAAAAATACGCTTTTACGCTTCGAATACTTTTTAAAGAAAAAACTTTCTATGTTCAATTTATTTAAATAAGTTTAAATAATTTTAGTTTTGCATTTTTACTTTACTTTACGTGTAATTTTGTCATATACGTTTATATGTGCTTATATCAAAAAGGAATTAATATATTTTATCATTTAAAACACAATTTAAATTGATTAAAATTGTTCCAAATTGAAAAATACACTGTTAAAAATCTACTGCATTTTGTTGCAACGCATTCTCTTGCTTGTATAGAAAACGGTTATTTAGCCGTGAAATGGAGCTTTCTCATTAATTGGAACAGAGATATTATGTACAAGCGGTGGAGTGCGTTGCAACAAAATGCAGCAGATTTTTAACAGTGTATGACACGGTCAATTCATCGTGCTATGGAGCATTCTCATTGGTCAGAAGAGAGATATTCTATAAAAGTAGTGGAGTGACGTTGCAGTAAATGCTGCAGATTTTTAACAGTGAAGTCAATCAAAATCAATTTTCAGATTCGTTAAAATCGTCTGCTTTTGGCGAGGAAATGCACTGCTCGCCTAATCCCGCGTCGCTTTCAGCTTTTCACGCCAATTATTCCAAACTATTTTATTTTTTTACATATGTAATAATGTAATTCCGCCGCTAATTTTCACTGATCCTTTATTACCTACATGAGTAGTTTAATTCGTATTTTTTTCAAAAAATTCTGAGTATGCCCCCAATGGAGACCTTCCTTGTTAGACAGACGATTAATAAATTGTTATTAAAGCAACAATTGTCGCGTCTGTCTAGAGTTTGTTTAAAGTCATTTACTTTTTGCAATTTTATTAAAAAAAAAAAAAAAAACGAATGTATTTTAACAGTACCGAAATAAATGTCGTACTTACATAAGGTCTAACTAAAATATGAGATACCTTTCTGATTTGCATTTTTGTTTACCTAGAGAAATACGAAGATTATCTTTAAATATCCATACATTCTCTGTAGTTTTTTTTATCCGTACTTATAGTAAGTTTAACAAATTAAAGTTTGGTTTTATTGCGCGAAAGATTTATTGTTTATGTACAAACTTAGATAAATGCATATCAGATCTATAAATTAGATATTTTGACTTAAAATTTAAACAATTCATTTGGATTTTATCAGTTTATTGAAGATTTTTAGAAGTTTTGTTCTTTTTAAAATTATGAATCGTAATTACATGAAATACCTGCTATCATTAACACTATAGCATTGTTGTTATTATTGTTTGTATCCGAAGTTTTGTGAAATTTCAAGTTTTTAATTTAAATACATCTATTTTTCAACTGCATTTTAATTTTAAAATTATATATAGTATAAAATATTGCATTAGAAATACTATTTTGTACGAAAATAATAATAGTAATAATAAATCTTTTTGGCTTTTTAAAACATGAGCCTCACAATTTTTAAATAAAATTGAATTACCTCCTGAAATTGAGATTTCTTTTAGAGATCACTTATAATTTTTACTCCTTAATTAGCTTAAAAACAATAAATTACTAAAAAGTTGAAATACAATGATAAAAAAACACCTTTTTTTAAAAAAAACAACCCCATACAAAAAATAATTTTATCAGCTCTTTCAGTAATGCTGACTATTTTAAGGCAAATAAATTGTTGGCGACTATGAGTATTTATGAAAACAAACAATTCAACATATAATGTTCGGAATATATGCATAAATATAAATAAACTATTTAACCCGGGAGAACGCGCACTTACCCAAGGTATAAATGGTTTTAACTTTGTCACCAATAAAATCAAATTATAATAGTCACTTTATTTAGTCAGAGACAATTCTTTTAAATTTTGCGATAAAATAAGTTAAAGATTACTTTTAAAATATTAGTGGTTACAATTATAAAAAAAAAAAAAAACCATATGCACACCGGGTCTTTTAGGCCCTGCGCGCGTCCTCCCGGGTTAAAAACAGATAACATATATGTATATATATGAGATTACATACATTCTTCTATTTTTGGTAGCATTTTAAATTTAATTTTTATTTCTATATCTTATACAGCATCTGGAGTACTTTAATTAACACATGACACATACACAAAAATAAATAAAAGAATAATAATAATAAAGAGGGAATGGGTAGGATGGTGCTAATGGGGACCCATTCTTCTCCACAAATTCACAAACAAAACACAACTTTTTTATTTATTATGTAATGTAAAATTATATGAAATTATTAATAATGAATTCGAACTGTTTTGATAGATTGCTATCATTACTTTACCAATCTAGTCTAGAAATCTTTCATTAATCAATCATAATATACATATAATAAAATCTCTTTTCTTTCTATACTAAATGAAATTCTTATTACATCTAATTAAATGATATTTAAATGAGTAAAAAATATAAAATAATAAAGCTAGAAAAAATATATAAAATAAAATATGATTTTTTATAATTTACTTTGAGAAGTAAATACGTTCTCTCAAATGTAATACTGGATCCAAAAACAGGTGCGTGCGTGCATGTAATAATATTTCATAATTATTTATTTAACACTAATTTATCAAAAAAAAAAAAAAAAAAAATAGTCAAAGAGAATCAAATGAGCTTAACTCATTTGACTCTCTCTCTCTCTTTTTTTTTCTTTTTTTTACGAAATCAAATTTGATCTTGTATCTGAGAATGACAATTCTCATAAACAAAGAGTAGAGAAGGGGGAGGGGGGGGGGCTCTAAAAACTGGTCAATGAAAAATCAACTTTCTGTAATATTTCACATTTTTTTGACAGGTTAGTGTTCGGAATTAATTTATCATTGTTTTTAAAAGGACTTATTCGATTCTGTGTGTTGAATGGAAATTCATATGCTAGTAATTTTAAAAGTTTTAAATTTTTTCTTTACCTTAAAATAACTTCTTATAAAATATCGCACTGTATACAGTTTAAAGTTACAAGAAGTGTGGAAATTTATTTAACTATTAGTTAAATGAAAAAGGTTGATCAATCAATCGGAAGTGATAATATGCGCCCATGTGTCGTGCCTCTGCGGCCTGGTCCCTAATGCCGGGGCAGTGCCAGAATCTCCAGCTCATCTTTTTCTGCAGTTCTCTTAATATTATTTCACTACTTTTTTCCAGTCTATTTGGAATATTAATAGCTATCTAGCTCAATTAAAATTAACCGTTTTCGCTGAAAATCCAAACAATAAAATTATTACATTTGGATAATATCTATACTGATATACAGGCTACTTTTTTCATTTTACTTACCCATCATACATAGTATAGGGTAAGTCTTGCAATCGTTTTGAAAATCGAAAATTTTTTTTGACGGATTTACACGTTTTAGATAATGGAGATTCCGAAAAACATATTTTTAGAAAAAAAAATTTGCCGTCCGTCCGTCTGTCTGTCTGTCTGTCTGTCTGTCTGTAAACGCTGTATCTCTCGAACAAATTGAGATAGAGACTTGAAATTTTGTATGTAGTTAGTATGTAAGAATGGAACGAACCCTATTTAATATCAGCAACCTCGATTATCCGGAACTATTTTTTTTGGACTCTCGAAAAATTCGTTCTGATGAAAGGTATATAAAAATTTTCGAATTGTTTTGTTCTAAGGAATGTATGTAAAAGGCAATAAAATAACACACATTTTGCATATAGAACGAAGTCGATCGGATTATTAGTTGCCGAGATATTTGTAATTTTGTTTTCCACATTCTTCGATTTTTCATGACCCTGTATTTCATTCAAATTTCAATTCAGATGTATATTTTAATTGGAAATGAGACGCTTAATCCGACGCAGTTAATTGTTAGTTAATAGAATTATTATTTTTGGAGTTATAAGGATGTTTCTTTTACGCAGTTCGGTACTACTTGAGTAGTTTGGCGTTTTATATAATTTGTCGAAATTGGTACATCAGCAGTTCTTTAATATAGCATTACTATGTATATTAACAATATTTAAATTTTGTTTATGAATTGCAATGCATTGTTTAAATAGTTTCACATGTTTTATTTTCATATGCATATCCATGATGGGTAAGTATTACGGTGGCCCCCAACGACTAGTTTTCCTTTTTTTCTATTTTAATATTTCCTTATTAGAAATTACTTAATTACTAATTAAATCTATTAATAATGGAAATCAACATAATAACTGTTGGAATAAAATTTTAGTTTTTATTCAAGTCAAATTTCATTAGTTTTTATCCAAATGAAATTCCATTTTTAAGCAAATATGTAAAAATTATTTTGAAAAAAAAAAAAAATACTAACTAATAAAAAAATACTAAATAACTAAATTTTTTTTTAGCCGTTACACGATTCATATCATTTACCTAACTCATTTATCAATTGAAAAAAGAAATAAAAAGAATATTGCCCAGTTAAACTGATGGCATTGAGCTCACAGGCTAAGCATACTAATTGTACATTACAGACTTGTATTTTCGCTAATTCCGTTCGAAAAAAAAAAAATTAAAAAAGGGAAACAGCTCTTCCCTTTCTCCTTTTTTATACTTAATCATTGAACTTCCTAAACTATCAAGTACATGCTTTATCATATTAAAAAATCTATATCCAAAATTCAGAGCAAATCGGATAATTCTTAATAAAAACCCATTTAGCATTTATATAATTTAAGAGGAGTTATTCTCCTCTTTTATACTTAACCATTAAACTTCCAAAACTATTCAGAGATTTGAACGAAATCTGACAATTCTGACTGAAAAATCCATTTATGCAAGTTAAGGGGGGGGGAGCATTAGAACCCCCGTTCCCCCTGTTTATACTTATTCAATGAACACCTAATAACAGCCACGGTATCGCCTCATCCGAATGATCCTATATCTAAATTTTGAACGAAAACTGTTAATTCTGCATGAAAACCCCGTTTATATCAATTAAAGGGAGGGGCATGAGCCCCCCGTTCCCCCTGTTTATACTTATTCAATGAACATCTAATAACAGCCACGGTATCGCCTCATCCGAATGATCTTATATCTAAATTTTGAACGAAAACCGTTAATTCTGCATGAAAATCCCGTTTATATCAATTAAGGGGGGGGGGGCATGAGCCCCCCGTTCCCCCTATTTATACTTATTCAATGAACACATAATAACAGTCACGGAATCGCCTCATCAGAATGATCCTATATCTAAATTTTGGACAAAAACTGTTAATTCTGCATGAAAAACCCATTTATATCCATTAAGGGGAGGGGCATGAGCCCCCCGTTCCCCCTCTTATACATATCGAATGAACTCCAAAAACTAATCAGGGAAGCGCCTTATCAGGATATACCTATATACAAAATTTCAAGTGGATCCGATATTTTTATCATGAGTTATCGCGTTACGTACGAACATACATACAGAATGGACGGGCACATAAGCTCTCAGGCTATGATAGCCTGTGAGCTAAAAAAGTAATTGAATCAATTGTTTAAAAAATATTAAAACTTTCAATAAATTAAATTTCCATATCTAGTGGCTGCAAGTTTTAATTTCTTCCGTATATTTTGTGGAGAAAAAAAAAATAAATAAATAACCGCATTGAATCTTTGTTTTTTCTTCTTTTTGAACCCCCCCCCCTTTTTTTTTTAAACGCTTTTCATACAAAACAAAAATAATGTCGCGACGCGAAACCTAAAAAGACGGGAATTTTTAAACCAATGGGCATACTTCTTTCAACGGGGGTCCAGGAACTCTGGGTTCGGTAACTTTTCATTCGAAGTCGATGGCGAATACAAGTTTTCAACTCTCGGTTAAAAATCCCAACTCGGAGTTACTGGACCTGTGGTTTAACTCTCGGTCGAAGTTCTTTATGAATACGACCGTAAGGTTACAAATGTGACGGTCCTAAAACAACGCATAAGCCAAGCATGCGAAATTATCACCATGGGGACAGGGGCCTCGCTAAGGGGGGGGGGACAGGGGGGAGCCTCCCCCCCAAACATTCCCAAATGTTGTTACACTTGGCAAATTTCATTAAAATTTTTATAAAAATTGTAATATATTTCCTATTTTTAGATAGAAGTTGCAAAAGTTACAACTCTAATTGGGAATATTATTGAACTTTTTACAAATAAGAACTGTATTACATTTTCTAAGTATGGTAACTTGGCAAAATTATGAAACAAGTTGGCAAATATGAAAATTTGACTTGGCAATTTAAGGTCTTCTCCCCCACCAATAAAAAGTCTTAGCGATGGCCCTGCATGGGGATGTTTGAAAAAGTGTTTCGAGCTCCACTGAACCGGTAGGAAACTTGTTTCGAACTTGATAGCCATCACGTTGAAAAGTACTAATATGCTGTATAATACTATTGCAAAATAAAATTCATGAACAAATTATTTCTACAAAATGGGCTGGGACTTTATGTTCACCCTGTATACGTATCTATTGATAGGTAGTTTAACGGAGTTTCGTTCAGATAGTTTTTTTTTTTTTTTTTTTTTTTTTTTAAAGAATAGAATGCGCTTTCTGGTGTGGTGATGGAATGTGGAACTAACCGAACGCGATTGTGTTAAAATTTGGAAATCTGACAAGGTAATCTGTTTTAAATTTTAAGATAGTTTATAGCACATGATAAAAAATTATAAAAAAGAATGGCGCGTCATTTTTCGGGGGTCGGAGGGGGAAAGGCACATAGAAAAACAGGAAATATAAGTAATAGGAAAACAACAGTTTGGGCTCATCCGGAGGGAGTAATGGGGGGGATCATGCCGTCTCCGGGAGCTGCAGCACCCATCACTGTCCCTCCTCCGTTACCTCTAGAGACCGTTTGCTAATTATCTTAGTAGCTTGCATTGACGCAGCTCGCTTCCCCCCCCAAAGGTCAAGAGCGGGAGAAATACGGGAAAATATAATTAACGGAAGGATCGCATTTTACTTACATCCACATTTCTTGGCGAAGGGTGGATAGTTTTCGCCATTGGGTGGTTAAGGGGCTACTTCAGTCAAATGAAAAGACCCATCCACTAATGCTAATCCTATGGAAGAAATTTATACAGATATCTCAGTTGCATTTCAATGTTTTTAAATGATTTTTTGGCTTTGGATATCTGAGATCGATCTGTATGCAAGCCGTTAGTTACTTTTTTCATTTTGTTTACAGTTATCTTTTACGAGGATGTTTTCATTTTCAGAACCGGTTTGGAAAGCGAAAGTAACACCATAAAAAATATCTGAAACCAAAATCGAAAAAATAAAAAACGGCCTGCATTCAGATCAATCTCAACTATCCAATACAAAAAGAATCATTTAAAAATATTAAAATGCAACCGAGATATCTTTATAAATTTCTTCCATAGGATTAGCATTAGCGAACGGGTCTTTTCATTTGAGTGAAGTAGCCTCTTAAGGAGAGATTTTTACCTCCTCTCATTTCTAAAAGATTCAAGATTTTGTGTTTTAGATAGTCAAAAAGTGCACCCCCCCCCCCCTCTCCCGGAGTCATAAAAATTCTGCCGGAAAAAAGCGAATTTAATACTACTTTTAGGCTATTAACAAACACAGGATACGAAAGGTTCATTTTGATGATCCCTCTGTGGGGGGGGGGGGGGGGATCTTTCCTTACGGATCATACACTGAAATCTTCAATAATATTGACTTTTTGCTGCTTAATTTCCCAGAAAAATGCTTATTAATACATTTGCCACTAAAGTTTTGTGATAACATTCATTCGTTCCTCCATTCTGTTTGAATTTATCGTTTGTGTTTTCTCTTATTTAAACAAATAAAAATAAAAAAAATCTAATGTGGAGGTGTGTTTTAATAAAATTGACTTCATTCCGGCCCGTCGAAGCGAATCGGTAGCTGTAATAAAGCGAAATGTCTATGACAGTTGGGAGAACCTTTGTTGATAAAGCTGCGCATAACATTTCTTAGTTTCATCTACAGAGAAAAGAACAATAATAGGAAATCGTGCTGTCGAAGGAAAAATACGGTAAGCCCATTTTAGTCACATGGTATTTCTCTTTGCACCTGCTTTTCATTACATATCTTTAATGTCATCAATTTTCACCGATGTATCGCTAGAAATTAATATTCAAGATGTCAAAATTTGACAATTACATTCATCAATGCTAATCTGATTATTGTGAATAATTTTCTGCTATTTAAGATTCTCAATTTGGTATCTTATATTTATTTTTTTACGTGTGTGTATGCGTTTTGGTATGCATTAAGTGCATACATACTAATTGCAGTTATATTTTATTAAAATTAATGTTTATTAAAATTACCGTTGATTTAAAAGGAATATCAATCTCCATATCCAGGGCCAACCTCCTTTGCGACGGGAGCCTTTTACGAAATTTTTAATGTTTTGTCGGCCGTTTTTGAGAACAGAAATTTGTGCCTTATTAAATCGAGAAAATATCCCGATTAAGTAAGGCAAATTTTACATTAAAATTTTACTGGTGAGGATAAACAAGGATTCTTAAGCCTGTTTGCGGCACGTATAGGTGTCGCTCGTCTCCAAGGGGTTAAACGGACTCGAGAGCGAGAACCATTTTTGCTGTAATGTAATTTTATTTTTTCAAAAATCATTTTTTTAATGCCTTTAAAAGTCTGGTTAGAGTGAAAAGAAAGGAGGTGGAGGGGCTATGAATGCACTGGAGTCACATTTACAGTCCCATAAGCTTTTCTTTTGGGACCTCACTTCTTTTTAGATTATTTTTACTACAAAAAGTAAGAAACTGTCGTCTGGAGGAAAATTTAAATTTGGAATAAATTTAATTCAAAGTTTCAACACTAATAGTAATTGACTGAATAACAATCTGAAACTCTTGCGTGTTTCATAGCAGTCTTGGAACTCTATTCAATAAATGTTTGTGGGCTGGGCTGGGGGTTTCAATAACTGTTAAGGAAAGCGGAGTACAATATGTATATATACAGAGGCGGATTACCCATTAGGCTGAGTAGGCTAAAGCCTAAGGTGCCCAGAAGAAAAAGGGGCCCGGTGCTAAAATTTTCCTAATATAAAGAACAAGAAAATATTCTTTTACACTGGTCGGACATTAATACAAAAGACAAAAGATGTGCGAAATTCTTTGTCATAATCATTTATATTTTTATCATCAATGATTTATGAGTTAATGAAGCAAGCATGTGTTTTACACTGGTGTCCAAAAGTTAAGCATAATTGGTAATTAAGTAATTATTTTTAAGTAATGAAAGAAATATGAATCGGAATGTGCTGAAACTTCAGGTGTGTAAGCAAAATAGTAAGCGTCACATATTTTCGCGAAGAGTTTTCCCCGAAATCGAGCAGGGGACCGTCAACAAATTGAAAAAGAACGAAGATCTTTTGGATAACCCTGTCAAAACTAATGTAGCAAAAGCGTTCAAACTGCACATTATGATTAATTGGCTTATTGTAATGTACTGTGTTAATTTTTACAAGGATAGCATGCATACTCGTAGAGAAATTAAGGTTTTTATAAAAACAGTCCTAAATTTTTCCAAGTTTTTTGCTTATAATTTGCAGAGTTCTTATTATAAAATAATGTTCTTTTCTGAAAATATGACAAACATCATTGTACACAATACCCTGTCATCAGAATTTAAAAATAATAAAAATTGTATGAAAAATGAGTATGTTTAGTAAATATTTTTTCATTGCGCATGCGTCAACGATATCAAAATGTTATTTGCATATTGTGTTAGTTAAATGTATAGAGCAACTTCTGTAAAAGTTTCAAAAACATAGCTTGAAAATTCTGAAAATGGGAGCCTATAGAATTAACTCAAAATCCTTTATTCCTAAAGGAAGCAAAAAAATCAGGGGTTTTACCTAAATATAGTTGTACGTGCAATATTGTGTAGGCACTAAACAATGGAATATGGATATAGCCCCTCATCTTTTTGCTTCATTTAGGGAATAAAGGATTTTGAGTTGATTCTATAGGCTCCCATTTTCAGAATTTTCAAGCTATGTTTTTGAAACTTTTACAGAAGTTGCTCTATACATTTAGCTAACACAATATGCAAATGACATTTTGATATCGTTGACGCATGCGCAATGAAAAATTATTTACTAAACATACTCATTTTTCATACAATTTTTATTATTTTTAAATTCTGATGACAGGGTATTGTGTACAATGATGTTTGTCATATTTTCAGAAAAGAACATTATTTTATAATAAGAACTCTGCAAATTATAAGCAAAAAACTTGGAAAAATTTAGGACTGTTTTTATAAAAACCTTAATTTCTCTACGAGTATACATGCTATCCTTGTAAAAATTAACACAGTACATTACAATAAGCCAATTAATCATAATGTGCAGTTTGAACGCTTTTGCTACATTAGTTTTGACAGGGTTATCCAAAAGATCTTCGTTCTTTTTCAATTTGTTGACGGTCCCCTGTTCGATTTCGGGGAAAACTCTTCGCGAAAATATGTGACGCGTACTATTTTGTTTACACACCTGGAGTTTCAGCACATTCCGATTCATATTTCTTTCATTACTTAAAAATAATTACTTAATTACCAATTATGCTTAACTTTTGGACACCAGTGTAATTCTTCCAGTATGTACCTCTTTGAAAGAATGAAAGGGGGCCCTCAGAAAGTCAAGCCTAGGGGCCCGGGTGGTAATTAATCCGCTTCTGTATATATATATATATATATATATATATACAGTGTCTTACAAAAGTGATGGGACACTTGTGCTTTATAAAAAGAAACTGTAATAAAATAAATAAACAAACATGTGCAAAATTTTTTTGGGTGTGTTTCATATTTAAAGTTAGTAACAATTATTACATAACATACATTTTGTCAAAATATTAAAATATTAATTTTGTAAAAATACAATTGTTAAGAACGGAGCAAAAAATGGCTCACATAAGTGATGGGACACTTACTTTTCCATCAAATATTTATCCAAAATTTTTATTTTTTTAAAGGTTTTAATATTTTGTTGGATTTCCTTTTACTTTTAAAACATGATTTAGTCTTTTTGGGATGGATTCGACTAATTTTTTTGTGATTTCTGGAGTGATTTTACCCTATTCTTCTTGAAGCACCGATTTTAGTTGTTGTTTTGAAGAAATGGTGTGTTTGCGAATTCTTGATTCCAATTCTTGCCAAATATTCTCTATGGGATTTAAGTCTGGAGATTGTGGTGATGTTTTTATTATTTCAGGACAGTTATGTAGCAGCCAGAGTCTAACGTTCAGAGCAGTGTGCTTGGGGTCATTGTCCTGGTAGAATTTAAAATCGTTATGAAGGTTCAATTTTCGTGCTGAAGATTTCAAATTTTGCTTTAAAATATCAATATACTTGTACTGATCCATTATACTTGTCAATAAAAAGAAGATTACCAACTCCAGCGGACAACATACACCCCCATACCATAACTCCTCCTCCACCATGTTTTACTGTTGGTACCAAGTTCTGTTTGCGAAATTCTTCCCTGGGTTTTCTCCACACCAAGATTCTACCGTCAGAACCAAATATATTAAATTTACTCTCATCAGCAAATATAACTTTATTCCAGTAATCAGAATTCTTATTTATGTTGGATTTTGCGAAAGCTACTTTGAGTTTTCTATTCTTTTCACTTACGAAGAATTTTTTCCTGGCTACTCTACCGTGATATCCAGCAGATCGAATTACCCTTCTAATAGTCTCAGGATTAACAATTATTCCATATAATGCTTGTAAATCAGCAGCAACTTTTGAAGCACTATTTCTTGGATTTTTTTTAATATTTCGAACGATAATTCGCTTTATTCCATTGGATAGCTTTGATGGTCGACCAGGTCTTCTTTTATCCTGAATCATATGATTCTTTTTATATCGTTTAATGATATTGAAAACTGTTGAACGACTCAAGTTAACTGTTTCAGAAGTTTTTCTAATAGATTTTCCACGTTCAATATGCGAATTAATAACTAATTTTCGAATTTCAGGCGAAATTTCTTTTCGTTTAGCATTCATGGCTACACAGAGCTAAAAAACACAAAAATTCCAAAACAAACTAGAGAGAAATACTGCAGACGATTTTATAAATTATTGCCAATTGCTTTTAAGTAAAAATAAAACCGCCAAAAATATTTTTATTGCTTATTTTAGACGATTTTTGTTGCATATATAATGGTGTCCCATCACTTATGAGATCTATTTTTTGCTCCGTTTTAAACATTTGTATTTTTATTAAATTAATATTTTAATATTTTGACAAAATGTATGTTATGTAATAATCTTTACTAAATTTAAGTATGAAACACACCCACAAAGAAATGTGTACATGTTTTTTAAATTTATTTGATTAGTTTCCTTTTGTAAAGCACAAGTATCCCATCACTTATGTGAGACACTGTATATATATATATAATTTAAGTAGAGATTAAAGAGTTCAGCAGTTAAGCAATTTAAAGAACTCAAGTAATAAGTTGCTGATATCTAGAACGCAGCATATAATTATAGGAAGGGGGCGTAAGAAAAGGAGGCAGTAGTAAATAAAAACTAAGTTCCAAGATGTCACTATATCGGTATTTAATTACCAGTCTTGGTTAACTACTAGGTACACACAAGTATACATATTTCTTGACTAATACATATATAGGGTAGATGTGCCAGTAATGGGCCACCTTCCAGTAATGGGCCACCTCGCACTTTTTGGTTTATAAAAAAATAATAAATAATAGTTAAGCTTTTATTATTTTTTTCTGAACTCTACCTTGCATGCTTTATAAGCTGGATTAATTTTTTACACTTTTCGTCAAAACAATTAGGAAGCAGAAAATAAAGTTTCACAGTTTTTCTGTTTTTCACTGAAAATCTTAATGAACATGCTAAGAGCAGACTTTACTTACTTAGTTTTATATCTTTTTTATTTTTCCGTAAAAATTGAATGTTTTTGTTTGGTTAGCAATATAAAACATTGAATTTAATATACCAATGGCTATTTACAAAATTTTATTTATTTTTAACATTTTAGGAGGGGTGGTTCATTACTGGATTGCTTATTTCGTGATTTGCCAGTAATGGACCACCCAAGTGACCAATACTAAAAGTGTAATTTCAGTAGTGATAAAATATTTTGATTTAACTGAAAACTAAATAAACAAATTTAATACTTAAATTTTACTTACTAGAATTTAATAAAGACAATTTCTTTATAAATACAGTCAAGTCTCTCTATAACGAAACTCCATACATCGAATTTCTCTATATAACGAATTTTTAGTAGGAATGTTCCCCTTTTCCCATGATTACATTAAAAACAGTCTCTATATAGCGAAATATCTATCTAAATATAACGAATATTTTCATAAAATGTTTTTTATTCAGTTGTAAAAAAGTACTTCGAAATCACTTGAAATAAAATTTCCATCTCTTATTCCTAATTTATCGTTCAGTGCTGAGTTTTTTTTATATTGCTCCTCTGCTTGAATTTTCTTGTTCCTTAAGTCCAACAAATTCATCAACCCCCTCCTTTCACACACCTTTCAACATCCTTCTCAAAACAGTGTTAATTGAATAGTTATACATATAAGAACGGGATCAATGGGGGTAATTGAAGAAAAAACAATTTACAATTGCTTCAAAAAGGCCGAATTTTGTATACAAGAGGATAATGTGGATTCTAAGGAAGAAGAAGATGCGACTTACGCAGACATAAAAAGAACAAGTTGGAAATTGCACGTGAACGTAGCAAATGAGTTGCGTTCGTACGATAACGAAGTTTTAAAAATATTCAGATCTTGCTTTTATAGTAAATAGTACTTCGGATACTGTATATTGGTTGAAATTCTGTAAATATACAGGAATAGTAATTCTTATTACACTTCAGCAACGTATATCTTATTCATAAAATGTGAAATAGTTGAATATAATTAAAACACGTACCAAACCATGTTTCCCCGTATAGCATTATATAGTGGAATACTTTTGTGTAGCCCTGTAATTTAATAATAAAAATTCTTTGCGTCACAGATTGTACAGAATGCATGTTTTAGTATATATTTCATAGATTCATGTCAATTCTATTATGTTCGAATGAGTGTAACATCATTAAAATGCATTTGAAACTTCTTCCCCATTGACCGTAATGTAACGGAATCCTTTTGATTGTCCCTGTAATTGATCTATGCATCCGATTTTCGTAACATTTGAAATGACTCGACAAAATTACGCAATAATTATATGTTTTAAATTTCAAACGATTAAAATGCATTTAAAACTTTTTTCCCTATTGACCGTAATGTAACGGAATCCTTTTGAATGTCCCTGTAATTGATCTATCCATCCGATTTTCATAAAATTTGAAATGACTTGACAAAATTATGTAATAATCATGTATTTTATATTTCAAACAATTCGGTTGGATAGTTTTCCGTTGTTATATGCGGACAGACAGACGGACAGACAAACGGACAGATAGACAGACTGTCAGACAAACGGACAGATAGACAGACTGTCAGACAAACGCACAGATAGATGGACAGACAGACGGACTGAACGACAATTATAGGTGCTACCTATTTACATAATTACGAACGCACCTAAAAATAATTATCTGTTATTTTTTGTAGGGTGGCCCATTACTGGAACATAGGCGGTCCATTACTGGAACATAGGTGGCCCATTACTGGGCATTTGGGTGTTTAGACATATTTCTATTATTTAAAATGAAATTTTTATTTGTATTGGGAAATGTAACTGTGGTACTAGTTAAATATTGTTGAAAGATTAATCTAATATGAAAAAAATTGGAATACAATAATTATAACTATTAATAAAAAATTATTTTTTAGAGAAATTCCTTAAGGTGGCCCATTACTGGCACATCTACCCTATATAAGAAAAAACAAACATATCGTGAATATTCAGACATGGATCATCAGTGATCCATTTAAAGGCTTTTTAAAAGAAAGGGATTTTTTGTCTCAGTGAGACACGAGCATTAGAGGTCTGCACGGGCCCGGCCCGCGGGCCGGCGGAATCGTTTCAAATTTTCTAACGGGCCGGGCCGGGCCGGCAAAAAAATTGAACGGGCCATACGGGCCGGGCCGATAAAAAAATTTTCGGGCCTGCCGGCCCGTTCTGAATATTTAAGCAAAAACGATAAAATATGATCTATTTTCAACGCAAATGGTTTTAACGAGAATAAATATAAATGTGCGTCACGAGCCATACTAGTTTGACAGCATCAATATAAAAATGTAACTTGCACAGTGTAAGATCGGCATCGGACAGTTAAATTGTGTGTAACCCATTTTAATATTTTTTTAGCTGACTCATACCGGGCCGAGATCAAGCTTGCATTATTTTTCTACATATAGACTTGCCAGACCGGAACAAGACTTAATTGTTCTCAAGATCTGTAGGGCAGACAACATGATTTGTAAAATTATTAACAGCGATAAAGAACTTATGTTAGATTAATCTTTGGATATATACTTCTTGATGGTTTTTAAATTAATTTCTCAATAACGCGAAAGTTTGACACATTTTCAGATTAATTTTTAATTGTAAAAATATAAAAGTGATAAGCCTGACTATTGAAGGCATTTGGAATCGAATAGCATTTTTCATTTTTTATGAATAAAGTACTTGCATAAATTTGTTCAGATACAATAGTTTCTCAAATGGTTGCAGGTTTTTCTCCATTCCCATGCTATCGCTTCCGGAAATTCTATTCAAAATGCTAACTATAACAATAATTTATTTCCTTTCAGTATTCTTAAATTGCTTGTATCAAAAAACGGATAATGCCACTTGATTATATAGTTTCTGAATAAAGATACCTGCTGTGCGTTTATGAGGGGGAAAAAAATGAATTTAGAGATGTATCAGAAAGGCGCATAATTGAGTTAACGAATGAATTTGGATTTAAAATCTTTAATAAAATGATATAGAAATATTTTTATAAATATTCTTTTATTAAACAGCTTCAAAAGTTACGATGTTTTTAACTTTCTTTTTTTTTCTTTTATTCTAAGCCATATTAATTTTTTGATGAATCTTTATTTGATTGTTGAAAGCCTAAGAATCTTAGTAATCACTAATGTTGCTAATGAGTATTTCCTGTAAAACATACTGTAAAATCATTCCATAGATATGTAATCAGTATTCATTAAAAAAATCTTAATTATATGAAAAAAATCTGATTTTTTTAGAAATCGTAGAAATTGTAACGGGCCAAAACGGGCCGGGCCTGTTTTCACTGATTTCTGTACGGGCCGGGTCGGGCCTAAAATATAAAATTTTAAACGGGCCGGGCCGGGCCCGGGACTGGAAATTCCGGCCCGTGCAGACCTCTGACGAACATACGAATCCCGTCTGCTTCCAACCGAAGCTGTCTCTCCGAACATCTCCCCTCCAAAAATCTTAAAACGTCCACACCCTGCTTATTGCACTTAGCTTGCAATAATTTGTCACAGTTACACTATGAGTATGCCTTTGTGGTCTTTGAGACGAACTCGCTTCTACATAATTAGAAATCACTTATATTTCTTTTTCTCCAAACAAATACCCTTATTCCCAGGTAGCCTGTGACCTGCGCACTTAGATAAGTCTTCTAACACTTTCCATCAAAGTTGAAAAATGTGTATGACCTCGGTTTGTCCGACCATCTGTCCGCGCTCTAGTTCTCGTAAATATACTTTTAGGAAGTTATACATTTGCCGTTGCACAAACCATATTTCAAAAGTTTCTAGTATGATTAGTCAATTTTCAGGGACAATTAGTTTACCAGGGATAAAAGTATTCCATTCCATTATGGTCTTTGGGAAAAATCGTTTCAAATAAATTTTAAAGATGTTATACCCTGTCAAACATAATAAAACTGATATGCATTTACGAAGTGCACTAAAATATGCAGAGTGAAAATAATAGTAATTATTCAATTACAGGGCCACACGAAAGAATTCCATTACATAATGGTAAAGGGGGGGGGTGCGACATATTTTAATTATATTTAACTATTTTAAGCGTAGATTACTTAAAGGCGGTTTTTAAATGAACTATGCACTTTTACGCTGAATTGCATAAAGTTTACTAAGAAATGTTTGTAGAATATTGGTAAAATAATACATAAGGCGGCTACGTAAAAAATTGGATACATGATCACCTATAGTTGGCAATTTCTGGAAATGCGATTTCAGTAGATTTAAGAGTGTTTTGAGTTAAATTTTAGCTAAATACTGGCTGTAATAAAGGGTACTAGGTAAACTGCAGGGCTGAACAAAGCTATTCAACTATGTTTTCATGTATTAGTATAAATTGTTGAAAAAGAAATTTCAAAGTATTAGACTTTTTCTTGCTAAATTAAATTTCCCTATTATACAGTATAAATATCAACCAAAAAATCAAATACAGGGCAGTTCAAAAGTACTGGAATACATATTTTGCTATGGACAGTAACGTCTTATTTTCCTAAATAACGAAGTTTTGTAAAAGGGAGTGTTGGAAAGTGTTTCATAATCTATGCTTAACGCATGATTTTTCTTACCGGTTTAACATTGTCAATTATACTCTTTGGTTTCTGAGACAAATTCCTCGTACGTAGTTGAATTTGTTTAATACGACATACGAATATGGTTAAAACGATAACAATTGAACCTTAAAAATAATTCATCATTTAAACTGTATTAAGAATTTCATTTTTTTTTACCAACTACAGAATCAGGATCACGGCTAATGCGAGTAAAACATCAGTTCATCTTATAGTCCAAAAGCCGACTGCACAAAACCCTAAGTCATCGAGCACAAGAAAAAAAATCTTCATATTATGGAAGAGTAGTATAATAAAGGAATCTAATGATCCATGTCTGCCGGAAGCGAAGTGGTGCATAAGCCAAAAATTGATACCACTAGTGGTTGATTCGTGGGTTTAGCATTGTGCTTGCCGTACAATCAAATTGAAAAACCATGGAAAACTTGGTGCAGGAAAACACAATGCTAATTCTATGAGTCAACTACTAGTGGTATTAATTTTTTGGTTTATGCTCCACTTCGCTTCCGGCAGACGTGGATAATTATCCAATTATCCTCTATAACTACTCTTCTATAAAATGAAGGATTTTTTCTTGTGCTCGATGACTTAAGGTTTTTGTACGGTCGGCTCTTGATGAAAAAAGCGTAGAATTTGGAAAGAAATTTCTTTTTAATGGAACATTGTTATCTCTCAGCAATAAACATATATATTAATCATTCTACATTACAGCTGCTTATCAAAGTGTAGCAATTTATCAGATTTACCAAGTAAAATTTCAACCTTCGAAGTCGCCCCACCCCCATCCACCAACACCTAAAAAAAATGAAAAGAGGGGTGGGGGTACTCAGAATTTGAAAAAGTTAGGGTAAAATAAAGATATTACAAGTACCACATTTTCATAAGATTTCGAAAACGTCCATGGAAAGGAAGGAGTACTGAAAAAGCCCTTTGTTTCTTTTCTCTGGTCCTATTAAGCAGACTCTTTATGTATTTTACAGCACTGTTAAAATGACCCGAAGAACGTAGTAGCTATAGCAATGCTATCCGAGATTTTCCAGGAAAAAGGGAAGTGACCCTGTCACGGTACACTTTCATGCCCTTTCAAATTTCTAGTTAATTTAAAGACTTTGAATTTAGTATTGTAATTTGACTAAGAAAAAAAAATTCATCTAGAATCGTAACTATTTTGGTATTATACCCCCGAATCTGAAGGTCAGACTATCTTTTATTTGCCATGAACATTTGAAACTTCAAATTTATTTGCTACTCAACTTTCATTCAATAGAACTGTGATGATCAAATGTCAAGAAATTACTTGAACTGAAATTACCCAGTCGTATATAGACTAATATCAACACTAGGAATTCCTGTTTTATTTATCTTCTGGATAAGTGTATCACACATCCGTAATAGTATAACTAAGTACGCACTAACAAGGAAGGTCTCCTTACTAGGCATACTCAAAATGTTTTGAAAAAAAAAAAAAAAAAAACTAATTAAACTACATACGTATACAATAAAGGATCAGTCAAATTTAACGGCGAAATTACAGTAGAAAGTCTGTAAAAAAAAAAAAAGATACTTTTGAATATTTGGCGCGAAAAGACGAAAGCATCACGCGATAGAGTAGCACTTTTCCTCGCCAAAAGCAAACGATTTTATTGCAAATGAAAATTACTTGTATTTGTTAGTAATTAATTTTTAGAATGCGAGAAAATAGTATTTAACGAATTTAAATTTAAACAATGAGAGAGTTTAATACATATAGTTTTTGTATTGTATGTTTGCATTGTTTGTTGCTGAAGTTATTTAATTTTATCACAGTAAAAGTAATTTAATATATATATTACAAATTTAAAATTTTTTTCGCCAAAACTAACCTTTATACTACCTTAATTTTCTTATAATAATGTTCCGTACTTACTTCAAATTATTAAATTCAAATCTTGTTTCTAGATCTAATCTGTTAATCTGTATGCAGACGATATAAATTCTTAATTTGCCTTAAAAAACATTATTCCAGTATGCGTAAATTTAAAAAGATGGCTCTAAATTAAAAATATTCTTAATTAAAACTTTATTTCTTAATATTCCAAATAAAACTGATTTCTTCTATGTTTTTATCAACCCTTTTTAAGAAAATCTTATTAAATTTATTCCAAAACCATACCTTTCAAAAAAATATCATTATTTTATTTTATCTATTTATTTATTTTTCCGCCGTCAACCTTTGATGTGTGCATTAATAAATTCATTTCTTTTCTTTTTCTCTTAAAATTAATCATTTATAAAAATCGTCTGCCTAAGAAATTATGAGTCGATTATAAATTGGTTAAATAATATATTTTTTAAATAAATTTATCGTCTGTGTAAAATAGTCTCGTATCTGGACAAGAATTCTGTTTACATAAAAGGATGATGGTTTGAGATTACAGAAAGTTCTAGAATTTTCTTTTTAGTTTTAAAGGTGGAAGTTTCGAGATGAGAAGGGGAGAGATTCTGGAGTTCTTTCGTCGATGAGTACGGCTGGTTGAAGTAAATGATGGAATATTTTTTGGACATTTCGGTAAAAGATCGTTTGCAAAAAAGGAGTTTTTCCCTCTATAATGACTACAGTTGAATAAATAAACTTACAGCCACCAATGAGTGATTTATTGGATATTCTACATTTATTTATTTTTTATTTTTTCCCTCGCTGGCCATGACTTCTGTGCAAAGAACGGGGACCCTGGCGATGATGTTTCTGGCTCCTAACTTTAAAATGTCACATATATTATAAAATATTTTCATGTATTTAAGCATATTCCAAAATAAAGGCCACACTGTAAAAAAAAAAAAAAAAGGGTCGATCTACTAAAAAAACTTTAGTAATCCTTGTAATTACTAAAAAATGTTTAGTAATCTTAGTCGGTTACTAGAAAATCTGTAAGAATTACTAGAAAAAAGTTAGCAACGAATAGAGTTAATAGTTTTATATTTTTAATAGCTATTACTAAAACTCACTTGGCGTGGCCTCGATAGCATAGTGGTTACAGTAACGGACTCCAGGCTAAGAGGTCCCGGGTTCAATACTGGACAGCGCCAAGTACGCCCCGAATGTATGTAGTGTAAGTACTCTATAATAAAGGGGTTATGAATTTCCTGTTGGAGCTGGTCGCAATGTTTGGTGCTGAAAATTTTCGTTTTTGCCGAAAATCTATCGCTTCAGAAGTCTGGATGCAGCTCGAAGGAATCTCCTGCCTTTCGGACGCACGTAATTGTTATTAAAAATAATTTTGGAGCTATTACTAAAATTTGCTTGGTGGCTCATACTAAAAAAATTTAAGTTAGTTATACAAAATATTCTTTTGTTCAGTTTACAAAAGAAATGCTTGTTTCACTTGCAAAAAAAAAGTTTGTAATGGTTACTAAAAAATTCTGTGAATACAAATTTACTAAAAAATTTTTAGTAACCTCTTGAATTTTTTTTTACAGATGAAGAATGCTACTGTATTACGTTTCAATATCGGAGACGTTTTTGTTTCCATAACAATAAAGTTGAATTGACAGTGCTTTATTGAACTGAATTTTGAGATAGAAACAATTTTAATTAATTGTTGTTTTAATTCAGAAAATTTCATAGTTAACTTTCAGATATTCAGATTTTGTCAGATATAGTAAATATATTTACTATATCTGACAAAACTATAGTTAAAACAAATTAAGTATTTTTTTTTTTTTTTTTTTTTTTTTTTTAAATTGTATTTCATTGCCAACCGATGATAAATCGCCAAATAAACTAAAATGTTCATTATTTTTTTACGAACGTTCAATAGCGCTTCCACCGAATTTTTTTCTACAAACATATATATCCACATGAGAAGAACATTCTGTAATTTTTTCAGAATTTTCTCAATATGCCCGTACGGAGACCTTCCTTGTAAATCAGAGCTTAATGATGCCATGATTAAGCCATGATTTTGTCCATTGGAATTAAAAAAAAAAAAAATACTTCGTTAGAAATTTCATTCCAGATTTCAAGCGTGGCGTTAATTATAATATTTATAACTGTCGCTTTACTGCGAAATGTGACTTGGCTGACACTTCCTTCCCTGTTCTTTATTCGATTCATTCTTTACTTATCAACAGATTTCCGCTTCTGGTCAACCTGGTCTCACCTGATCAAATACTTTGCAAACTTTCCACTAGAATCACAAAGTATGAATAAATTTGAGTTTTAAATAATTTAGTGACAAACGAACGAAAATTCATGCGCCCAGCATGGATTATGAAACACTTTCCAGCACATTCAGAATACCGTAATAAAACTTATTAAGATGAAAGATGCCTAAATGAATACGTAATTTGGAAAATGCATAACGCATTTCTGTAATTACCACGAATAGTCCGAAAAATATCCGAATTGTTTTGTGCAGCCCTGTATGTGATCCATGGATTCGTATGTAAATTACATAGTATGCTAAAAAGTTAGTTCGATTAAACGCGTAGCACAAATGAAATTTACCAATAAGCAATTTCCGCCAATAAGCGGAAATGCAGTAGATATCTTTTGTGTAGCTTTGTATATGATCTATAGCATTTATGCACACCAAATAATATGCCAAAAAAAGATAAATTTTAAAACGGGTATCACAATTGAAACGCATTTTATTCTTCATTGCCAGTACTGTAGACTTTTTGTGTGTCCCTGTAAATGAACGATAAATTATATGCAAACACGATTTTACAGCAAACCTTTGTGATATATAAAAACTTCAATGTATTTAAAGTGTAATATCATTAAAGTCCACTGCAAAAGACCATGGACCCGCGTAATGTAACGGAATTGTTTTGAGTGTCCCCCTTAAATGAACGGGAAATGTTACGCATTTCCTTTTCATTGCTAAACATGCCACCAATAACATACCGTATTTACTGATACGCCACCTTTGTAAGGTCCTTAAGCCGATTCCATTCAGACTTTAGGGGGAATAACCTATGAGGCCGAGATTACTTCTACGTATGCATGGAAATGATATAATATTGTTCTCTATTTTTTGTTCTGAGTAAAATTTTATTTTAAATTAAATAGATTGCGCACCTTCTAACAGTTCTCGGAATAAACTTTCCAATGTATATATTTTCTCCTACATTTTTGTGAATTTTAATAAATGTATATCTGTTTTTTCTTCTTTTTTTAACATTTATATTTATGGCTAGAACACAGTTTTAACGCTTGCTTGGCATCTGACTTGGCGGCTATGCGAGAAATTCGGCAATTCTAACAACCTAAATATTCAGAACATAGGTATGTCATATACTCCCTAGGATTTATTTGCCGCCAAAATGGCGTTATTCTGTCTAATATGGTAACCCTGATATTGTTGTTTATTTTTTGATAAACTGTTTATTTACCTTAATTTTTCTCATTTCAAATTATATATATAAAAAAAATTGTTCCATAGTTATTAGTATTTAAAATTTAATATATTTAAAAATTGTTTTATTTATTGTTATTTTTTAAAATAATAGAAAATAATTTAAAAATGTATATTTAACCAGTAATCGAAAATAAGGTTATCGCCAAATTGACGGTGGAAGAAAATTGTACCAAAACTTGTGCATATATGATATCTGTGCCATATTCATATCCAATACATGCAAATAATATAAATAAATAATGTACACAATAATGTAAAGAAATTTTTTAAAAAAATTGCTAATCTGGCAAGTTTTAAAATCGTGCCATGCAGCCGTTAATTCTAAAACGATTAAGTTACGCTACATTGCGAAGGAAAAAATTATTAAGCTAAGTTTAATAATCATACCTTTAAATCATCTTTTTTATTATATTTGTCTGTTTATAACTTATTTTAGTGCAACAGAATTACAATGTAATATTTAAAAACAGATAATTCAAATTTAAAAACAAAAAGATATTCGCCAAAAAAAAAAAAAAAAAAAAAAAAAAAAAAAAATCTAGAATGTTTAATGAACAAACTCATCTCGAGATAGTACGAACTTTCCCATTTTCGAAATGGACTCGCTCTTTTCGCCCATGCGCATTTCTGACCAGGTCTCTATGAAACGTGGTTCATCAGTACCAGAGCTGCTAGAGCGTACCAACTTAATGCTGGAATCTGTCGTAAGTTAACAAGCTGCGCCAGCTGGTGGCAGGGGTGCAAATGAATGCGCGGGTTTGACGTCATATATGCGCAGATGTTTCTTATCTCCGCATCTCTTGCGCATATGTTCTGAATTTTCACTCAATCATGACAGATTAATCAAGTCTACGAGATATATTGCAAAATATTTTTGTTACAGTTTGTATCGATAAAATCATGTACATTTAAAAAAATAGTCACAATATCGTTTTAATTTCGGGAGAAAAAGCACTAATTAGTATTCATAAGTACCATATAATGCTACGAAAAATACTGACTTTTACCCTAAAATTAAAATGACAATGCGACTTTTTTTAAAATACCCAGATTTTTTTTTATTAAAAAAATATATATATAAAAAAGTCGCATTATTATTTTAATTTTAGGGTAAAAGTCAATATTTTTCATAGCATTATATGGTACTTATGAGTACTAATTAGTACTTTTTCTCCCGAAATTAAAATGATATTGTGACTATTTTTTTAAATGTACATGATTTTATCGATACAAACTGTAACAAAAATATTTTGCAATATATCTCGTAGACTTGATTAATCTGTCATGATTGAGAGAATATCTTGAAATTTGTGATTGAATTTTTAATATGAAGTCTCGAAATAGCTTTGTCTGTTAAAGAAAGAAAAAAAGAGAGAGAAAGAGAGAGTGTGTAATCTACGATTTTAAGAAAATTATTGTCTAGAACGTTAAATATTGAAACAAATAAATTAACAATATTTCTTTGTTTAACAAAACAACATTTAATACATACATTTAAAATTAAAGCTATTCCGAATATACGTATAATGAAATAGGTTTTTAAATTAAAAGAATGAAATGTTTGCAAGTTAAATAATAAAAGTCGATACGACCAAGTAAACATTGGATTTTTATCGTCTGCAATTGATAATTAAAAATGGAGCTAAAGTTAAATATTTTATTTAGTATTAAATTCTATACATTTCTAAACATTGCTAAACATTATATTATCATAGGAAATACTAAGGTGTATACAATTTTGTATAACTTAGCTCATGAAGAATTTAGTAAAGTGTGACACTACGTCAAAATTCTGCATTTATATAATCTACTTACTAAATCATATGAGTCATCTTTCATTACATTAAAAACATAATTAAAATCGAACATATTTTAATCAGCGATATTTGTATCGCATAATTAAATGTTATTTCATCTTAGTATATTTTATGTTAATATTTAGTCGTACTACACTTATTTATTCTATATTTATTTACAATATTTCAAACCTAAAACTTATTCTACGTAATATTTTAAAGTAACATTTAATTGAAACAAAAAAGTTTTGTTGCCATCAGTGGCGTAGCCATCTACTGTCATGTTTTTTGGCGCCCGGGGCCAGCAAGAAATTTTGCGCCCCCACCCCAATATAGATATGGGGTTTGGCTGGGTGTCTAGGGATAATCGAATGATTACACACAGTCTTTTGTTGAGACGAACACATTTAATAGGAAAACAAAACCGCACACACAAATTAAAAATATACAATAATTACAAGATCGCATTCTCGTGACACGCGGTCTCTGCATGTCGTTCAGAACAGCAAACACAAAAGTGTTGCATCCTCACAAAAACGCGGCTCCCTCCTCGGAGCCCAAAAACCAACTACCCCCGCTTTTACTCTATTCCGTCACGTGACGTTCATATCTCTCTTGTTGTTGCCAGATACATAAAAGTATAAATTGAAAACAATGAAAAATAAATTACAGTTACAGTTACGTACAACAATGATAAAGAGATAAATGATAATAAAGAAATTTCCCACAGAGATCGGCCATCCTGCGGGTCACTGGCCTCAGGGACACTTTAAAAACCTTAAAAAATACATAGATAATATAATACACAAAATAGTTCAATATAAAGTTATAAAAATAATGATTCTGTTGAAAATACTGATGGTATATTATAGTTGATGTATCAACAAAAAATTTAAATACAAAATTACGAAAAATATTTACAAGTTAATTACATTGAGAAATATTTCATCATGTCGGCTGATGTGGTAGTTTTATTGGGGCCTGGATGGTTACCGACTTTTTCTACTTCATATCTATCTCTGGGATTGACTTTAGTCACTTTATATGGGCCAAAAAACTTGAGTTTTAACTTTAACCCTGTTCCGAATTGAGTTCGTTGAATAGCAACGAGATCACCAATTTTATATTTAGTCGCTTTTTTTCTTTTTCTATCATACGTCCTTTTATTTTCAGCTTGAATTTTCAAAATATTTTTCTTTGCTTCCTGCCTTATGAAATTTCTCTGCTCCTGAAACTCTTCCATCATTTCTTCTGTTAGTAGATCTCGGAGTGCGACGTCCTCTCTGTTCCTCATTTTCACACCAGTTAAGATTTCAAATGGTGTCCATTTTGTACTTCGACTGGTCGTACTGTTAAGAATTCTTTGCAATTTATCTACATGTTTAAACCATTTTGTAGGGTCTTCAAGGCTCAATTTTGTAAGTACTGGTATGATGATACGATGAATCCTCTCGACTTGTCCATTTCCTCGGGGAACTCCCGTCGTAATCGGTTGATGTTGGATGCCTTCCTCAACGCAGTAATCATGAAATGCTTTAGATGTAAAAGCTGCGCCCTTATCCGTTATTATCCTAGTAGGATTTCCGAAAGTCTTTTGTTGCAATTTTAATTTGACTAGCGCATCTTCAGCCGAGACAGACTTGACAGGGTATAACCAGGTAAACTTCGTGAAGGCATCAATTACCGTAAAAATGTGCTTGTAGTTCTTGTTTGTGGAAGGAAGCGGTCCAATAAAGTCAGCGTGGTAGGTACTCAAGGGAATATCTTCTTTTGGGATAGGATTCAAAAATCCCTCTTTCTCCCCACTTTTCCTATTGGCTAGTATGCAAGGGACACAGTTAACAATAACTTTTTCCGTCAGTTTACGCAAATAGGGTATAAAAAATTCTTGTTTAACGATGTCTTCTGTTTTTACAGCTGAAAAATGACCTTTTTCGTGAGCCAGTTTAATTATTTCAGTCTGCATGTCTTCGGGCACTACAATAAGCTCACGACCATTTACAAACTTGTAAAGTATATCATGTCGTACAAAATAGTCTTGAGACTCATTATCAGATATAAGTGACTTGAGGGTGCATATGTGGTCATCTTTTAACTGCGCATTTTTTAACCGGGCGGTTAGTGTGTCATTTCCTACGATCATGATGGGGTATCTACTCAATGAGTCAACATGTTGCATTCTCTTACCTGGCCTATGTTCAATTTCATAGTCGAATTCTTCCAGCAACAAGGCCCATCTAGCAATGCGTGTAACAAGGTCTTTCTTATTCATCGTCTTCTGGAAAGCTGAGCAATCAGTCACTATTTTGAACTTGTTGCCCAACAAATAGACACGAAACTTTTTTAAGGCTTCTACAATAGCCAAAACTTCCAATTCATAACTGCTGTATTTTTCTTCTGCTTGGCTCGTTTTCTTAGACATATAATAAATTGGATGTAATTTTCCATCTTCAGCTTCTTGCAACAGCACCGCACCATAGCCATGTATACTTGCATCCGTATGAAGTTCTGTCCTCCTTCCTGGCCTGAAAATTTTCAAAACAGGATTTTCAGATAATAAGGTTTTTAATTTTTCAAATGCTTCTTGCTGTTCCTGACCAAAAACAAAAGAGCCGCCTTTTCTCAATAGGTCGCTTAATGGTTTGGCAATCCTGGCATAACTGGGTATAAACTTTCTAAAATAGCCAGTTAAGCCCAAAAAGCTTTGCACATGCTTGAGAGTCATTGGGGTGGGAAACTTCTTTACAGCTAGCGTTTTCGCAGGAGAAGGACGAATGGTGTTGTCCGCTACAATGTGGCCTAAGAATTCCACCTTTCTGTTTGGGAATTGACACTTTTTAAACTTTAGTTCAAGTCCATACTTTGATGCACGCTGAAGCACAATTTTTAACTTCTCCAGACCATCCTTCTCATTTTCTGCAGGAATAATCAAATCATCCAAATAGATTATCACAATACCTTCGTTCATTAGGTCTCTGAATACAGTATACACATATCTTTGGAAAACGCTAGGACTTGTACTCAAGCCGAAGGGTACTTTTGTGAACTCAAATTGTCCGTCCGGAACGACGAAAGAGGTATACTTCCTGCTCTGTTCTTCTACATCAACATGAAAAAATCCGTTTTTTAAGTCTAGTGTGCTGTACACTTTTGCGTTTTGTAATTTGTCTAAGACATCGTCGATTAGCGGCAGAGGAAATCTATCTTTCACTAGCTTTCTATTCAGCTGTCGGTAATCTATACACAGTCTAGTTGTGTTATCTTTCTTTTTTACCAAAACCACTGGGCTGGCATAATCAGAAGAACTAGGTCTAATTATTCCCTGTTGTAACCACTCATGGATTTGCCTATCCACTTCTTGCTTTTCGGGCAATGATAAACGACGAGCTCTTTGGTAAACTGGTGTGTCATCAGTCAAGATGATTTTCATAGAGACATCAACCGATTCAGTTTTTTGTGGGTTGTATGCAGAAATAATTTCTACCAGTTCTTGCCTTACTTGCGGATCACGAATGTGGCCTAGCTCAATCTCATCTTCTTTGTTTAACTCGAACACCTGCATAAACAACTCGTCTGCTTCGTACTTAAGAAACTCAATGCCATTTTTATCAAAATTCAATCTAGCTTGATCCAAAATGTCTATTCCGATAACCGCTTGATAGTCTAACTGCGACGTTGGCACTATATGCCATGTTAGGGAGTATTCATTTCCGTCTATCTCCACCTGTTGCTGCATCGACCCCTTTGTATAAACTTTAGAGGATCCTATTCCGGATAATATTAAAGATTTGTTAGACAGTTTTGAAGGGTTGGGAATTTTTTGGTATAAGTCCTCGCGAAGAAGACACACTGAACAGCCTGTATCGATAAGTGCAGGAATAGTTAGATTATTAAAATTAACTTCTTTTGGTTGGACTTTCTTGAATGCAGTACCGTTACAATTTCTTACAACATGCGCATCAGACGTCTTTTTTTCGTGAATTTTATCCCCTGTAGCACCGTTTTTTCTTAGGAGCTTGGGACAAAATGACCTAACGTGGCCTGCCTCCCCACATTCGTAACATTGGAAAGTTTTTTGTCTGTCAAACTTTTCAGGTTGTCGATTTGAAGTTATTCTTCGGCTAAAATCTCTCTGTTCAGGGTACGACCTCACAAACGTCTTCCTATCTTCTTTGCCGTTACTCCCAAAATCTGGTTTTCCAAACAAATTTCTATTTTCTCGGTAAGGGGGTTCTTTTGGCTTTCTATTAAACGTCAATTTAATGTTTTCGTAATCATCTAACTTTTCTGAAATAACGTTCGTTGATTTGAACATCGCCCATTCATCGAAAAAAGTGTTCTTTTACTTCGGGAGGTACCTTCTTTTTAATTTGGTCAGTAACCATTAAGTCGCACAAATCTTCAAAAGTTGAAATTTCTAAACCACGGACCCACTCGGTAAAATAATTTTTTAACTCATACGCAAAATCCCGCCATGTTATATCAGCTTTTTTCACATGTTTAACAAATAACTGTCTAAATTTTTCGGGGGTAAATTTATATCTTTTCAATAATACTTCTTTTACACTGTCATAATTATTGGTTACATCTTCACTTTCCCTGGCAATTATGTCTGTAATTTCTTGGGGTAGAAGCCCAATGAGGTGAGTCACCCACAACTCTTTTTTTATTTCTGCTCTTCTGGCCTGTCTCTCAAAAAGAGTCAAATAAATACTAATGTCACATGTTTGCGGATCAAATTTTGGCATGATGTCCTGCAACTTTATACGCACCTTCCCACGTTCGGATTGACCCTCGTTACTGGCGGTTTCGGCAACTCTTGCATTCTCGAGTCGAATCTTTTCTAACTCGAATTCTAATTGTTGTTTTCTCGTTTCCTCTTCTTTAAGTGCTTCATCTCTATGCTTTCTCTCTTCAATAACGGTATCTAAATATCCCTTGAGAAATTCTTCTTCATACCCCTCGGCAGCTACGATGGCATTTTTTAATTCAACGATTTTTAAGTTCTCAACATTTTCTATCCCTAATTCGGTTGCAATGTGCTGCAAATCTTTCTTGGTACCTTTACTAAGAAAGGACATTTTGTCAAATTTTATGATACCAACTTTCAGGCCCCAAAAATTAAAATTTGGCAAATCAAAAATCAAAATTAATTCAAATAAAAAATTAAAATAAATTCAATAAAAATTCAAAATTAATGCAATAAAAATTCAAAATTAATTCAATAAAAATTCAAAATTAAACCTATAGAATTATCACTAATAAAAATTCAATTCTTATTAAATCACCATTAAAGAATTCTTTTTTTTTTTTTTTTTTTTTTTTTTTTTTTAATTCCCGCCAAAAGATTTTTTTTTTCCAAACTAGTAAAAAGAATAGCTCTGATAAAAATATCACGAAAAGCAGGATGCTAATCTTAAGAACACATACGCGAATTATTAGTTGTTAGTATGTTAGTACAAATTCACAAAAATATGCAAATAAGTAAAATAAATTCAAATACCTTTTGATAATTATCAAAGCGAAATAAAGAAAATAAATTCAAAAATATAAATTCAAAAATATAAATTCAATATACATTCAAATAAATAAATAGAATAACCATTTTTTTTTCGCTTGAGTGCACTCAATTTTTAATACCACAATTAAATAAGAAATAATGATAAGAACAATAAATTTAGTCTGCAGACTTCTCCTTTTTATCTCCTAAAACTGCTGAAAAGAACAGAACTTACCATATTTAAATCAAAGCAAAACAAAAATAAAAATGACACTAATAAACATGTAACTTATATACGCATAAGAAAGAAAAAATAAATAAAAATAGATTTGTCTTTCAAATACCACAGTGGATGTATCACTTAACTAAAATAAAAAAGAACAACTTTTTTTTTTTTTTTTTTCACTTCTCTAAAAATGAGATTAAGAACAAAAAAAATCACTTGTTCTCTTCACAATTAATTTTCTTCCTCCTGTCGAAGAAAACAGACACTTTCTTTTGTGACAAATGACGCAATTTTTATTCCACTGGAAACAGGACGAAGCACTATGATATAAATGTACTATCATAAAACCGGATGGCTTTTATATTTCCAATTTCACGAACAAAGAAAACAATTTCACAAACAATTGATATTGCAGGATTTTGAAAATATTGATGTTGCAGGATATTTCACAAACAGATGCTGAATCCACGACAAAAAACAAACCAGGGCGATTCGAAATCACAGTAGAACGATGAAAAAGATATTTCGCAGGATGAATCAGGGTGATTCTAAACAACAGTCTATAGGCTAAGAACACTTTGCAGGATGATTCTAAACGACAGTTTATAGGTGGAGAGCATTACGCAGGATGAATCAGGGTGATTCTAACGATTAGAGCGGGAGCAAAAATGCCTCGCTATTTCATCACAATATCATAATAATTCCGCGCCGATCCCCCAATTTACTATGGGGTTTGGCTGGGTGTCTAGGGATAATCGAATGATTACACAGTCTTTTGTTGAGACGAACACATTTAATAGGAAAACAAAACCGCACACACAAATTAAAAATATACAATAATTACAAGATCGCATTCTCGTGACACGCGGTCTCTGCATGTCGTTCAGAACAGCAAACACAAAACACAAAAGTGTTGCATCCTCACAAAAACGCGGCTCCCTCCTCGGAGCCCAAAAACCAACTACCCCCGCTTTTACTCTATTCCGTCACGTGACGTTCATATCTCTCTTGTTGTTGCCAGATACATAAAAGTATAAATTGAAAACAATGAAAAATAAATTACAGTTACAGTTACGTACAACAATGATAAAGAGATAAATGATAATAAAGAAATTTCCCACATAGATATATAACAATTTCTCTCAATTTGGCGCCCCAAGGCCTCGGCGCCCGGGGCGGACGCCCCCCTTGCCCCCCCTTAGCTACGCCACTGGTTGCCATTCACACAAAAGAAACTGCAATCTACTTAATAATCCTCTGATTATGCACCCCTGCCGCTAGGTAGCGTATACCTTGGCCCCGCCTTTAATCTTGCGGACACCTCTTCCATAGGAGTTGGAACGCTTAAATTATATGCAGTTTTGATCAGTACTCGTGTATAACGCGCACCCCACACTTAACAAGAAAAAAAAACGGCGATTTTTTTAAATCTCCTATATAACAAGCACTGTAAATTTGATATGCAAATGCATGAATGACGAAATGAATTTCAGTAAAGAAAGTTGAAATCAGGCCAAAAACAAGACAAAAATATATTTATAGACTTCGGGTAGGGAGTGAATGATGGCAGTGAGAATTTTCTAAATAGCGTTTATATAATGTTAATGTATGAAAAAGTGCAAGAAGTGAACTAAAGATACAGTGAGTGATACTTCAATTAAGAAATATTTTTCGAGTGATTATGTCTTCTTTGAATACATTTCTTGATTCATATGTATATCGTGTGAGTATATACAACAGTAAAAAAATATTCCATGTATAACGCGCACCTAGGAATTTTGCCCTATTTTTTTTTTTTTTTTTTTTTTAAGTGCGCGCTATACACGAGTAAGTACGGTATATCAATTTCATGGCAATCCGGCTATATTTACACGAGTTCGAGCATAGACGAACAGACCAACAAATCGAATTCATAAACTCTTTTCATCTTTTTAATTATGTTGGAAAGAAATAAAATAAAAAGAATATTGCCCAGTTAAACTGATGACATTGAGCTCACAGGCTACGCATGCTAATTGTACATTATAGTCTTGTATTTTCGTTAATTCCGTTCGAAAAAAAATAAGGGGAAACAACTCTCCCCTTCCTCCTTTTTTATACTTAATCATTGAACCTCCTAAACTATCAAGTACATGCTTTATCATATTAAAAGATCTATATCCAAAATTCAGAGCAAATCGGATAATTCTTAATAAAAACCCATTTAGCATTTATATAATTTAAGAGGAGTTATTCCCCTCTTTTATGCTTAACCGTTAAACTTCCAAAACTATTCAGAGATTTGAACGAAATCTGACAATTCTGATTGAAAAATCCATTTATACAAGTTAAGGGGAGGGGCATTAGAACCCCCGTTCCCCTTGTTTATACTTATTCAATGGACCCCTAATAACAGCCGCGGACTCGCCTCATCAGAATGATCCTATATCTAAATTTTGAACGAAAACTGTTAATTCTGCATGAAAATCCCGTTTATATCAATTAAGGGGAGGGGCATGAACCCCCCGTTCCCCCTGTTTATACTTATTCAATGAACATCTAATAACAGACACGGTATCGCCTCATCAGAATGATCCTATATCTAAATTTTGAACGAAAACTGTTAATTTTGCATGAAAATCCCGTTTATATCAATCAAGGGGTGGGGCATGAGCCCCCCGTTCCGCCTGTTTATACTTATTCAATGAGTACCTAATAACAGTCACGGAATCGCCTCATCAGAATGATCCTATATCTAAATTTTGAACGAAAACTGTTAATTCTGCATGAAAATCTCGTTTATATCAATTGAGGGGAGGGGCATGAGCCCCCCGTTCCCCCTCTTATACATATCGAATGAACTCCAAAAACTAATCAGGGAAGCGCCTTATCAGGATATACCTATATACAAAATTTCAAGTGGATCCGATATTTTTATCATGAGTTATCGCGTTACGCACGAACGCATGTGCATACAGAACGGACGGGCACATAAGCTCTCAGGCTATGATAGCCTGTGAGCTAAAAAAGCATATCTTCAATGTAGCCTTTTGGCATAATAAATGAATGTGTGTCTGGAAGAGAAACCTGTTACAAATTTAAAATCTCACGGAAAAAAAAAAAAAAAAAAAAAAAAAAAAAAAAACAAGTTGAATGTAGATTCTGCCATTGCAGAATTCAGTTTCGCCTCCGATTAAGAAAAAAAAAAAAAAAAAAAAAAATTAATAGAGGTCTTTTAGAAGGGCGACCCCGTTTAGAATGCAATGAACTAACTTCATTTTTCTTGTATTATCAATATAATAGCAAACAGAACGGTGTGAAATACCCAATTGATTAGCAATTTCTCTCTGAGACATTGGGATTGCGGAATAATAAAGCGATACAATTTGACGTGCTACTTCTTCATTGACTAGATTCATCAAAAACGGATTTTTTCATTAGTTTAAACGCTTTTTTATAGACTCTGAGAAAAAGGAAATGCATTTTAACAATAAAACGAGTGGAATCCCGTCGAATTCGACGAATGAGATGTTTAAAAGACCCGATCGATTTGATTTTAAAAAAAGCAAAAGTAATTACATTATTGAATCAATATATAATAAATATATTTTCAAACTTAATGTCAAGTTTGCCAGTTACAATTTTGCATGCAAATATTCTCACATCTTCAGTTAAAATTGTAATCTGAGTACCGGCGAAATCCAGAAATTTTATTTTATATGCACTCACAAAAAAATAGTTTTACTTAAAAAAAAAAAAAAAAAAAAAAAAAAAAAAAAAAAAAAAAAAACTAATTTTATTTTTACTATGACATTATTTTCACTAACTGAAGTCATTTGAAAGTAAAATCTCAATCTCAGTGTCCATAATGAAAAGAAATATTGAAATGTAATATCGTTATGAGTAAAAATGCGATATTTTAAATAGTGACGTCATTTTCTCTTCAAATGTTTTTTTAAAACTGGCATTTCTTTTTCAGTAATTTATACTAATAGATGGAAACGTACTTGAATACCTCAGCCCTGTAATTTACTTAAAGGAAGATCTCCATGCTGGGCATTTTCAGAAACTTTTGAAAAAAAAAATACTAATTAAACTATTTATGTATGCTATACTTCTGTTATTTTATTTACATTATTAATATTATTTTACAGTAAATATATTTTTTTTACCTCAATTAGTGCATAATTATACGCAATCATTTTATTGTGGTTAAATTTTACGAAAACAATTAACTTTTTTCTTTTAAATGCGAGGACTTGTTAACTGGTGAAATAAAGCTTCTGACTGGTGGAAAGTAATAATGGAAAATAAATTTTTATTATCGAGAGAAAAGCTAAACTGAGTTGCCACCATTTTGAAGAAATATCGTAAAAAGTATTTAAAATTAAAAATAAAATATAAAAATGGAAATAAATTAAAAAATAGCTAAAATGTGCACAACTACAAATAAATAGCTTTCATTTAAAAAAATAATTACCAAAATCGGTTGTGTAGAAAATTCAGGGCTGATGACTAAAGAACAGCCAGGTCTTTTAAATATATAGATTGTATGAATGTCTCGTTTTAACGGGAAGATTATGAAAAAGTGGGCCACAATTTTTGACACGACACTTTTCAGCTTGTCTGAAAAAAATAGCATCAGAGGCTTAAAAAAAAAAAAAAAAAAAAAAAAAAAAAAAAAAAAAAGGTTGTAAAAGATCTTGTTAAGTCATGTATCTAAAACGTCCGTTATAAAAAAACAAGTAAGGAAAGTCATGCACTAAGCAAAGTTTATGAAATACTTTCCAACACTTCCTGAAATCTTTAACAAAACATCGTTATTTAGAGAAACTAGTCGTTGGGGACCACCGTAATACTTACCCATCATGGATATGTATATGAAAATAAAACATGTGAAAACTATTTATACAATGCATTGCAATTCATAAACAAAATTTAATTATTGTTAATATATATAGTAATGCTATATTAAAGAACTGCTGATGTACCAATTTCGACAAATTATATAAAACGTCAAACTACTCAAGTAGTACCGAACTCCGTAAAAGAAACATCCGTATAACTCCAAAAATAATAATTCTTTTAACTAACAATTAACTGCGTCGGATTAAGTGTCTCATTTCCAATTAAAATATACCTCTGAATTGAAATTTGAATGAAATACAGGGTCATGAAAAATCGAAGAATGTAGAAAACAGGATTACAAATATCTCGGCAACTAATAATTCGACCGACTTCGTTCTATATGCAAAATGTGTGTTATTTTATTGCCTTTTACGTTCATTCCTTAGAACAAAAAAAATTCGAAAATTTTTATATACCTTTCATCAGAACGAATTTTTCAAGAGTCCGAAAAAAATAGTTCCGGATAATCGAGGTTGCTGATATTAAATAGGCTTCGTCCCATTCTTACATACTAACTACATACAAAATTTCAAGTCTCTATCTCAATTTGTTCGGGAGATAGAGCGTTTACAGACAGACAGACAGACAGACGGACGGCAAATTTTTTTTTCTAAAAATATGTTTTTCGGAATCTCCACTATCTAAAACGTGTAAATCCGTCAAAAATTTTTTTTCGATTTTCAAAACGATTGCAAGACTTACTCTACACTACGTATGATGGGTAAGTAATAAGGTGTGACTGTCCATAGCCAAATATGTATTCCAATACTTTTGAACAGCCCTGTATTTGATCTGTCGGTTGATATCTATACTATATAATGGGGAATTTTGTTTAGCAAGAAAACACCTAACTGGTTGAAATTTCTTTTTCAGTAATTTATACTATTAGATGGAAACGTACTTGAATACCTCAGCCTTGTAATTTACTTACAAGGAAGATCTCCATACTGGGCATTTTCAGAAACTTTTGAAAAAAAACACTAATTAAACTATTTATGTATGCTATAAAGGATCAGTCAAAATTAGTGGCGGAATCACAATAGAAATTATGTAAAAAAATAAAAAACTTTCGAATATTTGGCATGAATATCACGCGATTTGGCGAGCAGCACTTTTCCTCGCCAAGAGCAAACGATTTAGTGCAACTGAAAACTGCTAGATTTTTAGAATGCGTGTAAATAGCATTTAATAAATATAAACATAAACAATGAAAGAGTTTAATATATTATATACACATATATATATACATCTTGTATTGCATTTATATATATATTGTTTGTTGCTATAATTTTTAATTTATCACTGGAAAAATATTTTCATATACAAAAAATTCATACTGAAAAAAATATTTTTATACATTTAAGCGTATTCAAAATTAAAAGCCAAATGTTTCCATAGCAACGAAATTAACTTGACAGTGCTCAATTGGACTTTGAGCTTGAAACAATTTTAATGAATTTAGATTATGAATTTCGTTTTAAATCGCAAATTTTGATGGTTAAATTTGAATATAAATACATATAAATATCGATGTATCAAAATTATACTTATAGCAAACTAAAACTGGCAAAATTAAAATTATTTAAATTATATTTGCCTAAACAAGTTTAACATGAAACTTTTTTGTCCTTAAAGCGTATTTGACATTTAAAAAAAGGTATTTTTTCAAACTGCATTCTATCGCCAAATAATGAAATTTTCATTATTTTTCTACGGACGCTGTATAGAGGTTCCGCCAATTTTTTTTTTTTTTGTGAACGTATATATTCTCATGAAAAGAACATTTTGTATTTTTTTCAGATTTTTTTGGAGTATGCCCGTATGGAGACCTTCCTTGTTAGTACCTTTATTACACGCCAATATTTTGCTAAAATTTAGTTGAAGCTAAAACACTCTTAAAACTACTTAAATCACATTTCCAGAAATTTTCATCCATAGGTAAATATGCATTCATATCTTTGCGTGACTCTATATATCATTTTAACTATATTCTACAAATATTTCTTAGTAAATTGAATGCAGTTCAACATAAAAATGCATAACTTATTTAAAAACCACCTTTAAGTAAATTATGTTCATATTCAGTAACTTTTTCGAGCTCTTTTGTGTAATCCTGTATATTAACTATAGCATTTATACACACCATATAATATGCATACATTTAGTGAAACTTAAAAGCGCATATCCCAATTAAAAATACATTCCATCCATCCATCAGCGATCATCAATAATATACAGTACTTCGGATAGAATATACTATTTAAAATATTTTTGTGTCCCTGTAAATGCTATACACTTCATATTATGCATGAAATGTTAAGCTTCAGTGACGTATATCAATTTTATCATACATGAAATCATTTAACAAAATTAAAATATGCCGAAAACAATTCCCTCCCCTTTATACCCATTAATATATACTCATTAATTTAACTCCATTACCCAATGTTATGGAATTATTTTGTGTGGCCCTGTAAATGAATAATAATTATTCCTTTCTCTCCATATTTTACAGAATGTATATTTTAGCGTATTTTACAAATGCATATAAATTTGGATATGTTTGAAATGGTGTAATATCTTTAAAATTCATTCGAAACTATTTTCTCCCATTGGCAGTAATGTAATGAAAAAATTTTGACTGTCCCTGTAAATAAACTAATAATCGTAAAAACTTCATTTGCAATAGGTTTCGTGCTAAGGTAAAGGTCAATGACATCCAAAAATTGCATGGCAATCCGAGTGCATTTACGAGAGTTAGAGCGCGGCCAGACCGATAGTCAGCCAGACAAACCAAAAGCATGAACATTTTTCAACTTTGTTGGGAAGTAGTGTTAAAAAGTGATATCACATTTTTTTTAAAAAGCGAAATAGATGTGCATACTCCGAGTGCCATGTAAAAATCTATCACTGCTCATAATGTTTATAAAGGACAACTGCGTGAGATACAGTGTCTGAAAACTGCTTGGCGACATACAGACTTTTATAATAAAAGCAGTGTGTCAATTTTAAAAATTTGTGAAAATAGAAAAAAAAATAATTTTATTAATCAGTTATTTTTTTATTAATCAACGTTTTAATTATTTTTTCTCTTTACATCACTTTTATAAATATTTGTAACGGGACGATCTGTAATAAACCAGAAAGAAATGTAGGACAAGCAGGAATTGGTATTTAAGCGCGGTATCATCTGTTACTTTACAATTATACTTTTCAATATTTTCAACACATTATTTATTTGCATAAATATATTTAATACACTGTTTCAAAATTAAAGGAAAAACTGATAAAGTGGTCCCTGTTTATGACAGAATTATTTTTAAATGGAAAATGTCACATTTCCATCATAAGAATTTCATCTCATCATAAGGATTTCCATCTGCAACAAATAAGATGATATCTTATTTGTTGCAGACAACTCGCATGGGATCGGATTTCTTTTTTTCTGTTCTATGATACAGCATGATGTGAAATTGAATAAGATGTACCGTTTTGTGTTTTCAACTTTATGTTCGGTCATATGCCTCACGAACTCCTATTCTTCCACGAAAGCTGAATATAAATTAGCCATTGTTTTATTTTCATCTAATTTAGACCATAAATTATTTAATCTTCTAACTGCAATTTCTCTAGAAGATCCTCTGATTCAGCATTTTTTTAAACTAAAATTTAATTCAAACTGAAACACTGTCAAAACTAGTGAAATCACATTTCCAGAAATTATCATCCATAAACTGCCGTGCATCCAATTCTTTGCGTGGCCGTACACTGTAAAAAAAAAGTGTCGATCTACTAAAAAAAATTTAGTGATCCTTATAATTACTAAAAAAGTTCTAGTAATCTTACTCGGTTACAAGAAATCTGCAAGAATTACTAGAAAAAAGCTAGCAACGAATAGAGTTACTAGTTTTACATTTTAATAGCTATTACTAAACTCACTTGGTGTGGCTGTGATAGCCTAGTGGTCATAGCACCGAACTCCAGGCTGAAAGTACCTGGGTTCGATGCTGACCGCCACCAAATATGCACCGAATGTATGCAATGTAAGTACTTGTTAAATAAAGGGATTATGAAAATCCTGTCGTAGCAGTTACCATGGGTAATGATCTCTGAACTTTCCCTCCCCTTTAGAAACATGTCAAAATAGAGCAGGTAGCAATGTTTGGTGCTGCCATCTATTGCGGCTTTGCCGAAAATCTTCCGTCTCATAAGTCTATCTTTTTACCCACTGGATGCAGCTCGAAGGAGGCTCCTGCCCTTCGGGCACACGTAATAGTTACTAAAAATAATTTTGGAGCTATTGCTAAAATTTGCTTGGTGGCTCATACTAAAAAGTTTTAAGTTAGTTATACAAAAAATTCTTTTGTTCAGTTTACAAAAGAAATGTTTGTTTCACTTGCAAAAAAAAAAAAAAAAAAAGTTTGTAATGGTTGCTAAAAAATTCTGGTGAATTCCATTTTGTGACAGACATGACTGAGAGAATTTTTTTTTCCATCTTTAAGTACTAAATATTAATTGATAGTTAAAAAATTGCATGGGGCGATGTAAATATAGGCCTTATGCTATAAAAAACACTAAAATTTTAATTCAAGGAAAAAAATAAATTAAATTGAGGGTTAAAACCTGCCGTGACAGACATGACAAAATTTAGACATAGATTTTGACTAGACACATATTAATATCATTTGCTCTTAATTGGCATGCATATCAAGTCCAAAATTTTTTAGGAAACAAAATAAGACTTGGATATGTGAAGCAGAAAGAAAAATATTGAAAAATTTGTAAATAGAAAAATATAATAAAATATTTATCAGTGTGACAGACATGACACGTGTACAATTTTCTATGAATTTAAGTATTTTTTTCTTAAATATTACTTTCTTTACTTTTATCAGAACTTGGAGATTACAATATGATATAACATTGGTATATTATGTTAAAAGAATCTCAAAATAAATTATAAAAAATATTTAAAATTTATAAAATCCCTTGGAAGTGACTAGTGTTGGAGTTTAATTTAATTTTATGTTGTTGCTGTGTCTGTGTGATTTGTGTTATTATTCCATGATAAACCTTATTGTCTTATTGCACATTCACCCATTGGCTATATTGCTTTGTTGCATTTTCCAAGAGGTAATTTTCAGTGCATGTACCAGTATTGAAATTGAAAAGAATATTATGCCAGGTACACATGATCGGAAACAATGCAACTTTCTTGTTCCTGGCATTGTTTTGATTACTTGCCATGTCAGATCAAGTTTTGCTTTCATACTTTGTATTTTTTTTCTTGTGATTCATGAAGAAATAGATTCCAGGACCAATTTTCCTCGCAGCTTCAGCACACTTACATGATGCTCTAGGATTTATACTTCTAGCTTGAGTAGCATCAAGGAACTGATTCTTAATAGTCTCATCAATACATCCTTTTCCATGTGATGTCACTGAAAAATGCCAGACTGTTGGGAATTTGTTTTGTGTTACTGAAAATATCATATTTTTGTTTGAAGTGTTGAGATGCTCCATCAGATAAGAATTCAACCTCTTTAACTTTGAATTATTTATCATGATTTTTTTCAATGATCAAATTGGTAAACATTATAACAGCATAATTGTCATAATTACCATAATCAGATATCACTATGTATGGCTCTGAAGAAACAGTGACTGAGTCACTATAACAATAATATACAATTGTAATATATATATAGCAGAGGAAATATTCTGCCAATGAGCAGATATAATCTCATTCTAATAAATATGCAAATAGTTTTCACTGAAATGAGTTTGTACCAGAAATTTTGTATTTGGCAGATTTTCTTTTAAATAGTAGAAAACTTTAGATTGTGTACGTTTCACATCAAGAAATACCATAGCCATCAATTCCAAGTTAAATAATAATAACTTTCAAATCACAAGATTAAAGCAAAACTGCTTGAAAAAATAATTGTGACAGATAATATATCTGAAACAAAGAAATTGGTATCAACATAATTATCTGATAACTATTACATGCATTCTAAATTTAAGCATTTTGTTGAGTTGAGTTGTAAATAAATATTATTGGCATCAACACTAAGTTAAAAAATTACAAAAATAACTTTCTAGGAAAGAGATTAAGGTAAAGTTGCTTGAAAAACTAATTGTGACACACATTACTAGCGTGATAGACATGACAAAATGTAATGCTTTATATTTCACTCAAATTTTAAATTTATCTTTCAATTTTTTTTATGAACTGTTCCTTTTGACACATAAAAAGAGAAAATAAAGTGTTAATAATTTTTATCAAGTAGATTTTCTTGAAAATAAAACAAGTTGGAAATTGCACGTGAAGCGTAGCAAACGAGGTGCGTTCGTACGATAACGAAGTTTTAAAAATATTACTCTTATATCTCAATCTCATAAAATTGTAAATACAGTAGAACCCCGCTAATTCGGACCCCGATAATCCGGATCTCCGGATAATTCGGATCGGTTTGGTCATTATTTTTTTCAAGTTTGAGAAGTGATTGGCTAATTTCCATAACATTAACTTGTTTCATCGTCATATTCTGAATAAAAAAAAATTTTCTGAAATGTTTTCGGAAGAATTAAGCAAAGTGAACATTTTTACTGCCTGTAAATATTCAATAAGTTTAACATAAAGGTGATTTTCTGTAAGTATGTTCTGTTTTATTTCATTTTTTTCTAATTCTCCGGATAATCCGGATTTTCGATAATCCGGATTGGACCCGGTCCCAGTTAATCCGAATTATCGGGGTTTTACTGTAGTGAATTACAATTAAAACGCTCATCAAGCAATGTTCTCTCTATACCATTATGTAATGGAATACTTTTGTGTGGCCTTGTAAATCAATAACAAATGTTCTTTGCATCACAGATTATGTAAAATGTATATTATAATATGTACTTTATAGTTGCATATAAATTTTATTAAGTTCGAATGAGTGCAACACCATTAAAATGCATTTGAAACATTTTCCCCCATTGACCGTAATGTAACGGAATACTTTTGATTGTCCCTGTAATTGATCTATGCATCCGATTTTCATAAAATTTGAAATAACTCGTCAAAATTATTTAATAACTATGTATTTTAAATTTCAAACGTATAAAATACATTTGAAACTTTTTCCCCATTGACTATAATGTAATTGAATACTTTTGATTGCCCCTGTAATTGATCTATGCACCCGATTATCAAAAAATTTGAAATAACTCGACAAAATTATGTAATAACTATGTATTTTAAATTTCAAACGATTAAAATGCATTTGAAACATTTTCCCCCATTGACCGTAATGTAACGGAATACTTTTGATTGTCCCTGTAATTGATCTATGCATCCGATTTTCATAAAATTTGAAGTAACTCGACAAAATTATGTAATAACTATGTATTTTAAATTTCAAACGTATAAAATACATTTGAAACTTTTTCCCCATTGACTATAATGTAATTGAATACTTTTGATTGCCCCTGTAATTGATCTATGCACCCGATTATCAAAAAATTTGAAATAACTCGACAAAATTATGTAATAACTATGTATTTTAAATTTCAAACGATTAAAATGCATTTGAAACTTTTTTCCCCATTGACCGTAATGTAACGGAATACTTTTGATTGCCCCTGTAATTGATCTATGCATCCGATTTTCATAAAATTTGAAATGACTCGACAAAATTATGTAATAATTATGTATTTTAAATTTCAAACGATTCGGTTGGGTAGTTTTTGCGCTGTTATATGCGGACGGACAGACAGACAGACAGACGGACAGACAGACAGACAGACGGACAGACAGACAGACGGACAGACAGACAGACGGACGGACTGAGCGACAACAATAGGTGCTACGTATTTACATAATTACGAACGCACCTAAAAATCGACATTTTCTGTGACAGACATGACATGAAGACTAATATAAAGTTTGGGGGCAATAGCAAAATAATTAAAATGTTTCAGGTGAAAATTTTGGTGTTTTTAAACATACTGTTAGCCATTTTTTTAAAAGATATATTTGTTTAAAAAATCTATATAATATTTAAATGCTTCAAGAGACATTAAATTAGAGATAAAAATAGCAGCTTTTTTATTTCAAAGTTAGTCTTGATAATAATTAACTATAAAAATTTATTTTTACAATTATCTTATTATATCTTGTTATTTTCATAAAATTTGACTTATTTTCTATCAGTTGGAACAAAAAAATGCTAATTTAGTTCAATTTTAAAAAATGATGTCCATGTCGCATTTTCATGGAATTCACCTTCTGTGGAATACAAATTTACTAGGAAATGTTTAGTAACCTCTTGATTTTTTTTTTTTTTTTTTTTTACAGTGTATGCATATAATTTTATCTATATTCTACAAACTTTTCTTAGTAAACTAAATGCCGTTCAGCATAAAAATACATAACACATTTAAAAGCCATCTTTAAGCAATTTACGCTCATACTCAGTAACCTTCAAGAATTCTTTTATTTAACCCTCTTTATCAACTATAGCATTTATACACACCTATAGTATGCATAAATAAAGTGAAAATTAAAAACGCATATTATAATTAAAAACGCATTTTCTGCCATCATCGTTACTACATATAGTACTGGGAATAGAAAATGTTATCTGAAATATTTTGCGTACATACTTCGTATTATACATGAAATAACTTATAGTAAGCCTCAGCGACGTATAACAATTTCATTATATATGGAATTTGGAATACTTTTAACAGAATTAAAATAAATCTTAAAAAAATTTCCCCTGTACCATTATGTGATGGAATTCTTTTGTGTGACCCTGTAAATAAATAGTAACTATTCTTTGCACCGCATGTTCTACAGAATGCATATTTTAGTGCCCTTCGTAAACGCATATCGATTTTTTACATGTATATTTGAGATGCTGTAACACCTTTAAAATTCATTTGGAACGATATTTTTCCATTGGTCTTAATGTAGCGGAAAATTTTTGACTGTTTCTGTAGATAAGCTAAACATTTTATAAACTTCATTTGAAAAATGATTCGTGCTAGGTTAAACGAAAATAACATCCAAAAATTTCAGGACAACCCGAGTATATTTACGAGAGTTCAAGAGCGGACAGACGGACAGACAAACCGAAGTCATAAACGTTTTTCAACTTTATTGGAAAGTGTTAAAAACAAATAAAATTCGAGCATACGAAAGGCGCCATTTTCAAGGTCGTGATTCTTTTAATTGAAATCCTCTTGGAGGAGATGTCAGATGTTTTCAAAAACAGTCTCTTGTAATTAAGGTTAAGGTTTTTTTTTATACCTTTGAGCAAAACGAGACAAATTACCTCAGCAAAATGTAACTGGTTGCGTCTGTAGTTTGCACTAACCTTTATTTATTCTTTTTATTATTATTTATCTTTTTCAAGAAGGCGAAAAAAATCCGCAAGGATTCCACTCGACTTCCCAAATAATTTGCAGAATATTGTGCATGTAAATAAAACTATAATTACTACTCGTATAATCAGTTATCGACCAATTATGACATGCGAAACATAATACCATTCCCGTCTGCCGATTTGATTAAGTTAGTATATAGTTCACGCGACAGTGTTCTATTTAAAAAAAAAAAAAAAAAAAAAAATAGAAACAGAAATAATCGATCAAATGCGAGTTTTACGCTCGGATCAAGGATATTGTGGAAAAAATTTATTTATTACTGATTACAATATTACAAAAGATCGTTACAAATGAAATAAAAAATAATAATGTCTTTGTAATATTATTATTATTATTATTATTATTTACTACTCCCTGCAATTTCCGTATTAAATTTAAAGAATAGTGCACAATTTTATAGTCATATTTGATTGTGTATAACTGTTCTGTTTAACCCTTTCGGGTCTGGTGTACTATTAATAATACATGTCTTTTAATTGAGTATTATATTTTGTTTTAACAAACACTTTTCTTATTGTTTATATAAAGTAATGTTAGTATGTGTCTATGCATATACTATATGACTTCATCAATGTTTAGTCATTTAGTAATACAGTCAAACCTCCAAATAAGGGACACTCTGAATAAAGGACACCTCTATTTAAGGGACAAAACTTCCGGTCCCATTGTCTTGGTATAGGACATATAATGTATTTACCTCTGAATAAGGGACACTCGATTTAAGGGACAGTTGAAAATGAGATCAAAGAGATTGATTTTTGCATTTCATATAATGAAATAGTCTGTGATGAAAATGAAAATACGGAATTTAGTGAATTTATCAAACAGAAAGACAGTCACGTACAGAAGCATACGACATAATTGAGGAGCATTTATTTACCCACAATTCTGATCTGACATCAGTGCGCTTATCCCCACTGAAAGTAATGCTGAAAGTTTTGAGGATGATTCTGAAAGTAGAGAATAAAAGAAAATTTTGAAATAGAGAACTTTACAGATGCTTACAAGCTGTTCTCAAATTCAAAAGGGCAACTTTTATGACATAAGGTTTAATTTATTTTTATTCAGAAATCCCTAAAACTAGCAGAGGTTGTTATTCAGAATGTTGTTCTGCGTAACCGATTTTTTTTTTTTTTTTTTTTTTTTTTTTTAACGCAATAAATGTTGCAGAAAATATTGTCAAAGTGGGTAATATTGAACCGAATTTCCATGCAAAAGAAATATAACTACTCAGAAAGGGTAGAAAACGTATTTTTCACAGGATCAAAATCGCTAATAGATAATTTATTTACCTAAAAAAAGGAAAATACAGTTCGATTCCAAATCGCTTCCACAGCCAGGCATTCCAGTTTTATACCTTTCCGTTAAAAAATGAATTTGTAAATGTGTCAAAACGTATCTCACTAGCTCAGCTATGCAGTTTTGGGATTTGTTGCCTTAAAATGTGCAAAGCAGTTGAATACTCTTGTAAATACTGCTGATGAGAAACTAAAAGTTATAAGTTAGGTAAATGAACACTTGAAAGATTTGTAGTGAAAAATTGAAAGTTGCAAAACAATTACTTTTGACTGATTACTTCAAGTAAAATTCTTTTAAATGTTTTAATACTTTTTGCATGCACAGAATTTGCATATGAAATAAAAATCAATAATTCTACAAATAATTTAATGAATTAGTAATGAATTGAAAATTTTAATTCATTAATTCTCAATTCCTTTAGTGTCTGAATAACATAATTTATACACTTCGGGTACATTTAAACTTCACTTATAATGATTTGTTATTTTTATATCTTTCTATTCAATTAATTAAAAATAATAGCAAAACTCTGAATAAGGGACACCTCTATTTAAGGGACAAAAGCTCCGGTCCCATGGGTGTCCCTTATTTGGAGGTTTCACTGTAATAATAATCCTTATATCCTTATAAATATTATAAATGTGAAAGTGTGTCCGAAAATTGGAATGAACTTGGCTTCAAAACGGATGGATTAATGTCTTTGAATTTTTGTATATAGGTAAATTATTGGCCTGAAATGAACATAGGCTAATTTTTATTTATTTTATTCAAATATTTTTCTTAATAATTTAATATTTCACTATTTTTCATACAGAATAAATTGAAAAATTTTCCATAATATTTAATTATCTTTCTTTTTTCGTTGCCAAAAAATAAAAAAAAACGGAATAATTATTTCTCTTCTGTAATTAATTTTCAACTGAAAGATTTTCACGTGATAAAATAAAATGAAATAAATAAATGGACCCTATTCTGTTTTTCGGTTCGAGATTAAAAACCGCAATTTCACCAATTGTGACGTCAGAGGAATGCTGTTTTTCTTCTTATATTACGCAAACGATTACATAAAATTTCTTTTACACTTAGAAGAATTTACAAGAATATAACTTCACACTTTACAAGAATATAAATATTTTAGTAGTTTTTCCGGATATTAATCCGTAATCAAAATGAACCTTTTTCTTTCTTTCGGTTCGAGGTTATTAAATTCAACTTTTTACCAATTGTGACGTCAGAGGAATACTTTCCATTAAGAATTTTAAAAATATCAATGTAACGTCATATATGAAACAAAGTATAAGTTTTCAAGTTTTCATTTTTAATAACACAATGTAATTTTGAGTAAGTGCTACAAAGAGACGACTGTGACGTCACATATTGAAAATAAAATATCTCTGATGTTGAAATGAAATGAGATTGAATTATGATATCAAAAGTTATTATTTAAAGAAAATTAAGTTTGTCGTCTGAGCGTGGCTAATATTTAATTTTAAAATGAAATAAGTTTTTTTAAAGGTTAAATATTAAACGATTAGAAAATATTAATAATTTATACATATCGTAAATGACGTAATGATCAATGAAAAACTTTTTATCATTTTTAGAAAGTAAGAAAAGCTCAACTAATCAAAAAAAATATTTTTGTGTGTTAATTCTGAAAATTGTTCAATTCTGAAAATATAAATAAATATCACTTTAAAAATGCACTTTCGGGCTTAAAATCTAAAGATTTAATCTAATTGTGAGAAAATACATTCCCTCAGTCAATATCTCAATTTGGCATAATGTTCTCAAAGTGTACTGGAAACAGGTTTGTAAATGGATATTAATTGCACATTTTTTTTAGCTCTTAAAAAGTAAAAATATGTTGTGACTTTTAAGAATGTTTTTTATAATAAATTTCTATACATTTTTATGGTATGCAGAGCATATATGTACAAATTATACAAAAATGCCACCTAAAACACAGTTTTGTAGTATATTTTTCCTAACAGTTTTTTTTTTTTTTTTTTTTTTTTTCGTTTTACGGAAACTACCCGCTTTTTGACACTTTCTAACATGGTCTAAAAGTGTTTACGACTTCAACCTGTCTGTATACCGGATGCCGAGTGTCTGGGGTCTGCCGTCTGTCTGTCCGTTTTTCAACTTGGGTAAATATAGTGGAATTCATACGAAAATAACATACGTTATTGAGATTTACCAGTGAGCAATTACAGCATATGCGGCATTAAAAATGGACCAGGTAGCAATTATAGCTGAATCACAGGAGCACTCAAAAGGAAAATTTACATTATGGTCTAAGGCGAAAAAATCATTTGTGGTGTATTTTGATAATCTATACATATAATAAAACAGTAGGACCCGGTGTGTCTGTACATTGAAGATAATTGACAAAAATGGAGTCAGGGCGATAAAAGAAAACCAATGAAACACAAAAAAATTTTTTTTGAATTTTTTGTCTGTCTGTCTGTCTGTCTGTCTGTCTGTTTGTTCGAGGTTATCTTCGTAACTACTGAATGGATTTTTATGCGGTTTTCACTAATGAAGAATGCACACTCCCGGGCAGTGTATAGGCTTTGTTTCATCAAAATCGGACAACAGACAAAAAAGTAACAAAAAGAAACAAAAGAAACTATTAGGTGCGCTGCTCACGTTTTTTAGTACATAACGTTTTTTAGTACATATAAAATCCAATAGATGTCACTGTGCGATTTTAAAACGCGCTATCGTTATGTTTTCGCCAGTCTACTTAAGTATGAGAAAGTTTCAAGCTGGCTGTCGTTCCATGTGGTTTAGTCGGTAGAACGTCAGTGCGCCATACTGATGGCCCGGGTTCGATTCCCAGCATGGAATTTTTTTTCACTATGTTGGCATTAACGCCTATAAGCAATTAAAAGAATTTGAAATATTGTATTCAAGGCGAATTTTCTCTCTGGGAAAATTTCCTTGCATTAATATGTCAGTGTAATTTTTTTTTCGATTTAATTTTTTTTTTTCGAAACTTTGTTTTTCTTAAAAAATTACAGTAAATATTTGATATTTCCCAACGTTTTTTGAATGATCGACTTGCTTTTTTTTTTTTTTTAATGTATGTCTGAACCTTATCTAACTACTTCTTCAAGATTTCTTTAGATAAACCGACCAGCGTAGCGGGCGAAGGCCGCTAGTGTTACATAATTTTAAATGTAATGAAATTTACATGCATTTTTAAGGTTCAGAAGAACATGGTTACTATCGAATATGTTAAATGTAGTACTTATAGTGTGCGTACAGGGAGCTCAAAAGTATTTCAATATATTATGGTCTGTGAAGAAAAACCATTTGCAACGTATTTTAATAATGTTATTTTATTAAGGTTATTTTAATAGTATTGAAATTGATATCAGGTTCTGAAGTGCACTAAAATAGGATTTCTGTAGAAAATGGGATGAAAAGATTTAACATTCACTTACAAGATTACAGAAAAATGTTCGGTAATATAATAGTCTACGGAGAAAAAAATATTCCCAGCGTATTTTAATTGCGTTGCGCTATTTCAAACATGATGAAATTAATATACTGAGATAATCAATACAATGATAAATACTGAAATTTACTACAATAAGCTTGCAGTTAAGTATCATTTGCATCACATTTGTTGTTCATTTACACAGACGCATAAAAGATTTTGGACCTGTGTCCAGATCTTAGATATTGTATCCAAAGTGTGGTCTATTAGACAAGATTGCTGAAGAGGTTTTTCAATTATCGTATGTATTTGGAAAACTAATGCATCCTGAAGTTCAGCTACATTTGATATAATAAGAGATGTTTGTAGAATTTAAATAAATCATGTATCAGACTATACAATAAACTGGATTACTCACCAGTGCAATAGCGATTCCCGGAAATATGAATTCAATAATTTGAATCGGGTTTTTTGCTTGAATAATTTAAGCTAAATTTGCAATCGTATACAAATTTGCACGTAATATACAGGACTGTAAAAAAGAATTCAAGTAAGTTTCTGTCTATAATTAGAAATTGCTAAAGGTGAATTTTAATATTCGTTATACTTTTTCTCACTAAGCAAAATTTTAACATTGTATTTAGAATATTTACAAACACATAGATCATATACACAGCTGCAGAAAAGAATGTCCCGGTGAAGTTATGCATTATGGAAATGTTGGATATTTTTTTTATTACCTAGGTTTAACACATGATTTTTCTTTCTTTGATATGGAATTCTAAAATGCACTACAACATGATTTCTGTACAGTTGGGGTGCGTTACAGTTGTTCTGCAGTATAAGTGGTTACAATTTCATTTTCGCAATTGTTCATATTATCTAACACATTTTCCTTTTATTTGACTGAGTTCTTTAAGTACCCTATAAAAAAACTACTGCATAGCCTTCTATAAGATAAATGTTATATATTTTTTAAATTATTGTTAATGAACCGTTTTGTTTAATTAAAGCGTTTATCTTTTTTTTTAATGCTACGTGAACGACGTCACGGGTAACAGCTAGTATATTATAAATGTGAAAGTGTGTCCGAAAATTGGAATGAACTTGGCTTCAAAACGGATGGATTAATGTCTTTGAATTTTTGTATATAGATAGATTATTGGTATGAAATGAACATAGGCTAATTTTTATTTATTTTATTCAAATATTTTTCTTAATAATTCAACATTTCACTATTTTTCATACAGAATAAATTGAAAAATTTTCCATAATATTTAATCATCTTTCTTTTTTCGTTGCCAAAAAATAAAAAAACCGGAATAATTATTTCTCTTCTGTAATTAATTTTCAACTGAAAGATTTTCACGTGATAAAAGAAAATGAAATAAATAAATGGACCCTATTCTGTTTTTCGGTTCGAGGTTAAAAACCGCGATTTTACCAATTGTGACGTCAGAGGAATACTGTTTTTCTTCTTATATCACGCAGACGATTATATAAAATTTCTTTTACACTTAGAAGACTTCACAAGAATATAACTTCACACTTTACAAGAATATGAATATTTTAGTAGTTTTTCCAGATATTAATCCGTAATAAAAATGAACCTTTTTCTTTCTTACGGTTCGAGGCTATAAAATTCAACTTTTTACCAATTGTGAAGTCACAGGAATAATGTCCATTAAGAATTTTAAAAATATCAATGTAACGTCATATCTGAAACAAAGTATAAGTTTTTAAATTTTCAAAAATTCTATTTTTTTTTTCGTTTTACGGAAACTACCCCCTTTTTGACACTTTCTAACATGGTCTAAAAGTGTTTATGACTTCAACCTGTCTGTATACCGGATGCCGAGTGCCTGGGGTCTGCCGTCTGTTTGTCCGTGTTTCAACTTGAGTAAATATAGTTGGATTCATACGAAAATAACATACTTTATTGAGATTTGCTATAGCATGTGCGGCATTCAAAATGAACCAGGTAGCAATTATAGCTGAGTCACAGGAGCACTCAAAAGGAGACTTTACATTATGATATACGGCGAAAAAATCATTTGCGGTGTATTTTGATAATGTTACATCATTTTAAATGTAATGAAATTTACATGCATTTTTAAGGTTCACAAGAACATGGTTACTATCGAATATGTTAAGTATAGTACTTATAGTGTGCGTACAGTGAGCTAAAAAGTATTTCAATATATCATAGTCTGCGAAGAAAAACCATTTGCAGCATATTTTAATAATGTTATTTTATTAAGGTTATTTTAATAATATTGAAATTGATATCAGTTTCTGAAGTGCACTAAAACAGGATTTCTGTAGAAAATGGGGTGAAAAGGTTTAACATTCTTTTACAAGATAACAGAAAAATGTTCAGTAATATAATAGTCTACGGGGAAAAAATATTCCCAGCGTATTTTAATTGCGTTGCACTATTTCAAACATGATGAAATTAATATACTGAGATAATCAATACAATGATAAATATTGAAATTTACTAATATGCTTGCAGTAAAGTATGATTTGTATCACATTTGTTGTTCATTTACAGAGACGCATAAAAGATTTTGGACCTGTGTCCAGATCTCAGATATTGTATCCAAAGTATTGTCTATTAGAAAAGATTGCTGAAGAGCTTTTTCAATTATAGTATGTATTTTAAGGAAAACTAATGGATCCTGAAGTTCAGCTACATTTGGTATAATAAGAGATGTTTGTAGAATTTAAATGAATCATGTATCGGACTATGCAATAAACTGGATATATGGTCACCTGTGCAATAGCGATTCCCGGAAATATGAATTCAATAATTTGAATCGGGTTTTTTGCTTGAATAATTTAAGCCTAAATATGCGGTCATATAAATATTTGCACGTAATATACAGGAGTGTACAAAAGAATTCAAGTACGTTTCTGTCTATTATTAGAAATTGCTAAAGGTGAATTTTAATCTTCGTTATACTTTTTCTAACTAAGCAAAATTTTAACATTGTATTTAGAATATTTACAAGCAAATAGATCACATACACAGATGCAGAAAAGAATGGGCCGGCGAAATTATGTATTATGGAAATGTTGGATATTTTTTTATTACCTAGGTTTAACACATGATTTTTCTTTCTTTGATATGGTATGGAATTCTGAAATGCACTACAACATGATTTCTGTACCATTGGGGTGCGTTACAGGTGTTCTACAGTATAAATGGTTGCAATTTCATTTTCGCGATCGTTAATATTATCTAACATATTTTCCATTCATTTGACTGAGTTCTTTAAGTCCCCTAACTACCTAACCTAAAACTACTGCATAGCCTGGTATAAGATATGTGTTATATATATTTTAAATTATTGTTAATGAAATGTTTTGTTTAATTAAAGCGTTTATCTTTTTTTTTTTTTTTTATGCTACGTGAACGACGTCACGGGTAACAGCTAGTAATAAATAATTGCTAAATCCTATTTATACTATTTGTGATTCTTTTATTTTAAACATACATTTCATTCTTTAAATCCTTATATATAAATGTGAAAGTGTGTCCGAAAAATTGGAATGATTATGGATGGATTAATGTCAAAATGGATGGATTAATGTCTTTGAATTTTTGTATATAGATAGATTATTGGCCTGAAATGAACATAGGCTAATTTTTATTTATTTTATTCAAATATTTTTCTTAACAATTCAACATTTCACTATTTTTCATACAGAATAAATTGAAAAATTTCCCATAATATTTAATCATCTTTCTTTTTTCGTTGCTAAAAAATAAAAAAACCGGAATAATTATTTCTCTTCTGTAATTAATTTTCAACTGAAAGATTTTCACGTGATAAAGCAAAATGAAATAAATAAATGGACCCTATTCTGTTTTTCGGTTGGAGCAATTTTACTAATTGTGACGTCAGAGGAATACTGTTTTTCTTCTTATATCACGCAGACGATTATATAAAATTTCTTTTATACTTAGAAGACTTCACAAGAATATAATTTCACACTTTACAAGAATATAAATATTTTAGTAGTTTTTCCAGATATTAATCTGTAATAAAAATGAACCCTTTTCTTTCTTTCGGTTCTAGGCTATAAAATTCAACTTTTTACCAATTGTGACGTCACAGGAATACTTTCCATTAAGAATTTTAAAAATATCAATGTAACGTCATATCTGAAACAAAGTATAAGTTTTCAAGTTTTCATTTTTAATAACACAATGTAATTTTTAGTAAGTGCTAAAAAGAGACGACTGCGACGTCACATTAAAAATAAAATAAGTATGCTCTGATGTTGCAATGAAATGAGATTGAATTATGATATCAAAAGTTATTATTTAAAGAAAATTAAGTTTATCGTCTGAGCGTGGTTAGTATAAATATTTAATTTTAAAATGAAATAAGTTTTTTTAAAGATTAAATATTAAATGACTAGAAAATATTAATAATTTATACATATCGTAAATGACGTAATGATCAATGAAAAATACTTTTTATCATTCTTAGAAAGTAAGAAAAGCTCAGCTCAACTAATAAAAAAAAATATTTTTGTGCGTTAATTCTTAAAATTGTTCAATTATAAAAATCTATATTATAAAGGCCAAACGTATATGTGCGTAACGCATACGTCATTTTGCGAATGGCAACACTTTCCCATGCAATTTCAATTTTGCATTTTTCGCTACTGCAAATTTTATATTTCTAAGCATCGTATATTTCCTATTTTTACACCGTTGTATAGAGAAAAAAATGTACTTTTAAATGCATTTTGTTTGAAAGCTGTATCTCAATTTGTTTTTGAGATATTAATTTTTTTATAGTTTTTAGTACCAATTTTAAAATTGTGGCAACAGAATCACTCCATTTTCTCTTAAAATTGAAAAAAATAAAATAAAATAAAATAAAAAATAGAAATTAAAATGCATATATTTTGCAAAAAAATCGTCTGTTATAAAATTCCGCGATTTCGTTTTTTGTCATCAGTTAAATAACTTCAAGTTTTGAGTTAAAGTGATTTTAAAATGATCAAATTAAAGTACCATTTTTTAAAACTTAGTGAATACGGATATAAGAAGTAAGTGTTTAAATTTTGAGAAGATAAAAATTATGACGGGTTTTAATTTCGCATGAAATTCTATGATCGTGTCAATTTGGAATTCGCGTTTGAAATGAAATAGACGCTCTCTCGCGGACAAAGTCTGAAACGAAATAGAACTGATATCTTCCGCTGAAATCAGTGTTTAAAAGGCCGATAAATAAATAAACAGTTCTATAATAAATAAATAAACAGTCCTATAACGCATGCAACGTTGGGTTCTTTGTATTAAAATTATCTAAAATCAAAATTTTACACACAAAGTTTAGATCTATAATATAAAAAAGTACATTTGACTTACTCATGGCAAAATAATATGACAGCAACACAATGCTTGCATGATTAATGAATCAATAATTGCTTCAGCTTCTCTAAAGGAATTACTAGATTTTCCAGCATCTAGAAATTCTAAAATTGTCGATATTTGTAATTTATCTCCCATAATTAAATAAAAAAGATAAAAAACTGCACTTTAAATAGCTCTTTAAACAGGTTCCGCTATGCTACAGCATGGAACAAACAGCATACGTAAACAAACGATTATCAGGTCTATACAACGCCACCTTTCGGTCATTACAAACGCGAATAAATTTTGTTTTTTCATTCGCATTTATACCAAACATAAGAGTCTCAATCGATAAATTCATCATAATAGCTGATCTTTATTATATTTTATTGATTAAAGTATGCTAGTGATGCACAACCTTTTTGTCAGAAAATTGTTTCCCACCAGAATATTTGAAAAGTGACGTTTGTTTTATTGAATAGCAAAGTTTCTGTCATCATTATAAGGAAAATTATTCTTTATGAAAACAGTGGTAGCATTGTGGCCCGCGGGCCACAGGTTGTGCATCCCTAAAGTATGCGATTGAAGTTTAATTTTTAAATTTTGGACAACTGAGTTTTATAGTGTTTTGTTAATCTTAGCTTAAAATAATATTTGTTTTAGAGTTAGACTGATCAATATAAGATGTGTTTTTTATAATATTTGTTTGGGAGGTAGACTGATCAATATACCGGGTGTCCTGAAAAGGACTGAACGATTTTAAAAATCAATAACTTGCAAACTTTTACAGATATTTAAAAAATTCTTGCACGAGAGTCATCTAAAAGGTCAAAAGTTTTTTTCCTGCGATTCTGGATTTTAGTTCGAATTACAAGCAATAGATGGCGTTGAGAGCGCTAGGTGCTGTGTTGAGATGGATATTGACGTCACTTGGTACTGAAGCAAAATAAGAGTTTAAGGCTGTGGAGTGGGTCTCGTTTGACAATGCAATCTTGCTCTTAGGGCCCGATTTTGAACTTTTGTTTATTTGTTTTTATTGAACAACATACATTTGACCTGTGCACTCGACATGAAGCCCGATTTTGGACTCAGTCGGTATAATTTCAATGAAATGTGTTGTTGTCATGGAAATAATATATCCTTTTATATAATTGCAGCGATTGGAAATTGAATTTAACGAGCAGCATACGAGTTTTGCAGACGATTTTACATTTAAGAAAGCCGTATTTTCTCGTGTTAAATTACTTTTTATTATCTAATTTAAAGAATACTTTGTGCATCATATTTTAAAATAAAGTGAAACGATTTAGTAGTTTTTTTGTTGTTGTTGTTAAAAATTAATCAATTTTGCTATTTTAAAAAATTTGTTATATTCTAAGAAATGCTAGTTTGTTTTAAAGAAGTTCTTTAGTAGAGTTTTATGTATGTTGTAAAAAAATTGCGGAAATGGTTTATTCTTTAGAACAAAGAATATTTATAGTATAAACATTGAAAACTTGGTGCAATAGCTGTTGCACTCTTTTGAAAAAATACCCAAATACAAAATTTATTACGATTATGTATATTAAATTCATGGTAATAGGGAAATAATACTACCTCCACCTTAAATGAGCCATAATCATAATGACAACCTAGAATCATCACGTATCATTGGATATCATTGAATTAGTCACGCAGAATAGGTTTTAATAGAATGAAGAAAACATTTATTAATATCCTTTAAAGCTTTGATTCGCTTTTCATAAAACTTTAAATGAGTAACGAAAATTCTGCAACGAGTATATATATTATAATTCAAAGCATTCTGTTGGGTAGTTTTAGCGCTATTATGTGCGGACAGATAAAAGAACATTCCAGATGACGAATATAGGAGCTACATATATAATTATCCTCACAGAACATAATGTAATGGCATAGTTCTGAGTGTCTGCGTAAATGAATCATGAATTATGCATAGTTTGTTTACAATACCCAACACGGCATAATAAATCTTATTAACATATATTACTTACAGACCAATTCAATTGCTTCAACGCAAGTTAGAGTTTGGAAAGACAGACAGGCAGACGGCTAACTAAATAGAAATCATAAGCATTTTTAACTATGTTGGAAAGCGTTAAAAACTCATGTTAAGTTGAAGTTTGACATTTAGCAATTTATTTAAATAGATGGAAGCATATTTGAACTCTTTTGTATAGCTCTGTACTTTTCCTACTATCTGTAAATACACGTCATTTATCTAGCTAAAATCTATTTAAAACCGAAACATGCTTTAAACTAATGAAATCACACTTCCAGAGATTACCATCCAGAGCCGGCTATTAATCCAATTTTTGAGTGCCTCTGTATATCATTTCATTTCTATTCTTCAAACATATCGTAATATACTTAAAGCTGTTCAACGTAAAAAATGCATAACTCATTTACAAACCACCTTTAATATATTTACTTACACACTTAGTAAGGAGTGCGAATTCTTTTGTGTAGCCCTGTATATGATTTGCACCAATTTTATACACAGCGAAACATGCAAAAATGTAGTGAAACTTAAAAAAAAATCATATCAAAACTTAAAACTTCAAGCAATTATCGTTAGCGTGCAGCATTTTTGATGCAGCATAGTTTCCGAAATCTTTTGTGTGTCCCTGTAAATATTTCATATTTTCCATTACACAGTAAGAAATTCGTAGTAAACCTAAGTAACTTATAACAATTTTATTATATGTGTAGCAAAATTAAAATATGCCGCAAAGTATGTTCCCTTCTATACTGTTATGTTACATAATTATTTTGTGTGGCCCTGTAAATGAATAATAACTATTCTTCGTGCAGCATATTCTACATCATTTGTATTTCAATTTAATTCATAAATGCACGTTAATTTCATTATGTTCGGACGGGTGTAATATCATCGAAAAGCACTTGAAACTTTTTCCCCGTCGGCCATAATGTAACGGAGTACTTTTGACTGTCCCTGTATTGGAAATACACATCCGATATTCATAAAATTTGAAATAACTGGATAAAATTCTTCAATAAATATATATTTAAAATTTCAAACGATTCGACAGAGTAATTTTTGCACTGTTATATGCGGACAGACAGACGGACAGACGCACCAGAGACGAGTATAGGTGATATGCATTTATATAATTACTAATGTATCTAAAAAACAGCTAAATTTAAAAGCGCATGCCGAAATTGAAAACGCATTTCCAGCAGTTATTACTTAAAGACAGTACAGTAACCGATTTCTTTTTGTGTGCCCTGTAAATGAACGTTAAATGCTATAAATACCAAATACCCTATTCTATCATAATCATCTTATACTGAAATTCAGTGATTTATATCAGTTTCAATGCATTTGAAATAGTGTATTTCATTAATATACACTGCAAGTGATTTTCCCCCGTAGACTATGATGTGATGCAATCTTTTGGGTGTACCTGTAAATGAACTGTTAATCCCACATACTTAAAATACAATACAGGACATGACTAGGTGACATAAAAAAGGTTTAAAAGATATCCAGATAAATAAATAGATAAATAAGATATCCTGTTCTCAAAAGTACTTACATTCTTGGAATGTAAAAAAAAAAAAAAAAAAAAAAAAAAAAAAAAAAATAATAATAATAATAATAATAATAATAATAAAAATAAAAAATAAAAGACGGTAATTCGAATGCTGTTGTTTCACGCATTTCGATTTCAAAGGAGTCGTACCCATGAAAATAATATTTTTCTCTATTATTGCGCTGACGCCAGCAAAATCAAAATTATATGGATTGCATTCAAAATCGGACGGTAAAAGCAAAAGTTCATTTTTGAATAAGATCCACTCCATAGCCTTAACCTTCTTATTTTGCTTCAGTGCCAAGTGACGTCAATATCCGTCTCAATACAACACATAGCGCTCTCAGTGCCATCTATTGTTTGTAATTCGTACTAAAATCCAGAATCGCAGGAAAAAAACTTTTGACCTTTTAGATGACTCTCGTGCAAGAATTTTTTAAATATCTGTAAAAGTTTGCAAGTTATAGATTTTTAAAATCGTTCAGTCCTTTTCAGGACACCCGGTAAGATGCATTTTTTACTGTAAGTAATTTTGTAGATTTATTATAATAAATCAATGATGCAGTTCCTTCTTAAACATTTTCTTTCGTCGAATATCGATGGGTTCCACCTCGTATAAATAAAAATCATTTCAAAAATGCACTTTCGGGCTTAAAATCTAAATATTTAATGTAATTGTGAGAAAATACATTCCCTCAGTCAATATCTCAATTTCGCATAATGTACTCGAAGTGTACTGGAAACAGGTTTGTAAATGGATATTATTTCCACATTTTTTTAGCTCTTAAAAAGTAAAAATATGTTGTCACTTTTAAGAATATTTTTTTTATAATAAATTTCTATAAATTTCTATGGTATGCAAAGCATGTATGTACAAACTATACAAAAATGCCACCTAAAACACAGTTTTGTAGTAGATTTTTCCTAACGCTGTTTTTTTTTTTTTTCATTTTATGGAAACTACCCCCCCCCCCCTTTTTTGACACTTTCTAACATGGTCTAAAAGTGTTTACGACTTCAACCTGTCTGTATACGGGATGCCGAGTGCCTGGGGTCTGCCGTCTGTTTGTCCTTGTTTCAACTTGAGTAAATATAGTGGGATTCATGCGAAAATAACATACGTTATTGAGATTTGCCATAGCATGTGTGGCATTGAAAATGAACCAGGTAGCAATTACACATGAGCACTCAAAAGGAGACTTTACATTATGGTCTAAGACGAAAAAATCATTTGTGGTGTATTTTGATAATGTTACATAATTTTAAATGTAATGAAATTTACATTCATTTTTAAGGTTCACAAGAACATGGTTACTATAAAATATGTTAAGTGTATAGTACTTATAGTGTGCATACAGGGAGCAATAATGAGATTCACATAATTCACATAATAAATTCACATAATTGAATTCAATCATTTGAATCGGGTTTTTTGCTTGAATAATGTAAGCTAAATATGCGGTCGTATAAATATTTGCACGTAATATACAGGACTGTACAAAAGAATTCAAGTACGTTTCTGTCTATTATTCGAAATTTCTAAAGGTGAATATTAATCTTCGTTATACTTTTTCTAACTAAGCAAAATTTTAACATTGTATTTAGAATATTCACAAACACATAGATCATATATACAGCTGCAGAAAAGAATGGGCCGGCGAAGTTATGTTTAATGGAAATGTTGGATATTTTTTTTTTATTACCTAGGTTTAACAAATGATTTTTCTTTCTTTGATATGGAATTCTGAAATGCACTACAACATGATTTCTGTACAATTGGGGTGCGTTACAGTTATTCTACAGTATAAGTGGTTGCAATTTCATTTTCGCGATTGTTCATATTACCTAACACATTTCCCTTTTATTTGACTGAGTTCTTTAAGTCCCCTATTAAAAAAAAAAAAAAAAAAAAAAAAAAAACTGCATAACCTTCTATAAGATATGTGTTATATATATATATTAAATTATTGTTAATGGAATGTTTTGTTTAATTAAAGCGTTTATCTTTTTAGGTGCGTTCGTAATTATGCAAATATGTAGTACCTATTGTCGTCGCTCAGTCTGTCCGTCTGTCTGACTGTCTGTCTGTCCGTCTGTCCGTCTGCATATAACAACGCAAAAACTATCCAACCGAATCGTTTGAAATTTAAAATATATAATTATTACATAATTTTGTCGAGTCATTTCAAACGTTATGAAAATCGGATGCATAGATCAATTACAGGGACAATCAAAAGTATTCCGTTACATTACGTCAATGGGGAATAAAGTTTCAAATGCATTTTAATCGTTTGAAATTTAAAACGTTTAATTATTACATAATTTTGTCGAGTCATTTCAAATGCTATGAAAATCGGATGCATAGATCAGTTACAGGGACAATCAAAAGTATTCCTTTACATTACGATCAATGGGAAAAAATGTTTCAAATGCATTTTAATGGTGTTACACTCATTTGAACATAATATAATTGACATGAATCTATGATGTATGTACTAAAATCTACATCCTGTACAATCTGGGATGCAGAGAATATTTATTATTAAATTACAGGGCCACACAAATGTATTCCACTAAATAATGTTATACGGGGAAACATTGTTTGGGGCGTGTTTTAATTATATTAACCTACTTCACATTTTATGAATAAGATATACGTTAATGAAGTATAATAAAAATTACTCCCTGCATATTTACAGGAACACAAAGATTTCGACCACTGTACTGTATCCAAAGTACGCTCTACTATATCAGCAAGACCTGAATATTTTAAAACTTATAGTACGAACGCATCTCATTTGCTACGCTTCACGTGCAATTTCCAACTTGTTTTTTAATGTTACGTGAACGACGTCACGGGTAACAGCTAGTTTAAAATAAAGGTTACTTTTCTGAAAGAATCATCTGCAATAAAGCGTAACAACTATTAGAAAGTTGTAACATCTGTTAAATCTTGTTGTAATACAATATTTTCGAAATATCTCTAAAAACTCTTCCTTGGCGTATTGTCAAATGAATAATAATTTAATAGTACACAAAACAACAGTATTCGTTACCATAGACAATAATATATTCGTTAAATTTTAATTAATCTATTTGGGTACCTGGTGTTAATGTTATTAACGTAAAAGTATTTTTTTTTTTTTAAATTGAAAAAAAAATCGGACTCGAAAGAGTTAAATTAATATATTAGAATATAAAAAAAATTGTAATGGTTACAACCTAGTAAGTTGTTGAATGTGATTTTGTTAACATATGATTTAAATACGAATCCATGCATTAAAAAAAAAAATTCCTTCCCAATAATTAAAAACACATGCTATTAACGAAATCGACATTATACGGATACTTCTGATGATCCCAATTTGCATGTTTGTTATTATATAATATCTATATTTCTATTCTAAAAAAAAAAAAAAAGTAATTAATGTTGTCACCACCACTGCCAGTTCATGAAAATTTTTCTGACGTTCACTGTCAATGTATTTTTTATGACCGGAGGTCTTTCCTCGTTTATATTAAGAAAAATTTGCATTCAAAAATATGAAATCATGGTAAGAGAAATGTTTAATAAACATGCTGATGCACACAGTTTTCAAATCGAATAATTTTTGAAAGAGATATTTAATGTTTAAGTTGGTCAACATCGTTCCATTAAAAGAGTTTTATGAAAACAAAAAATATACATAGAAATTTAATCATTTTATACATTAGAAGTTCCCGGTGTGCAGATTGCATTTATTTTTTTAATTTGAATCATTTTTTGAAGATTTATTTCTATTTTAAATTCAAATTTTTATCATTTCGAGAGATATTTTTTGCATATTTTAGAAAAGGGTATTGTTTTAAATTATTGCCAATTTTTTAAAACAGTGCAAAGAATATTTCCTTCAAATAAAAAATTTGTTTACACGTAACTATTATATATATATATATATATATATAAACTTTCAAATTAGAATTAAATAATTATACGTTAAAAGCAGGAAAATATTGAAAATTACGTCTTAAGAACTATACTATCGGGGTGACCGAGCTAAGCTCGGTCAAAATTAACTTTTTGTTCAACTCGATATAATATTTTCACTGTATCATTCATTTTGTATCATTATGGTAAAACATGTAATTTATAACAGTATTATTTATAAAAACAATCAATAAGAAAACTATGTTTGTATGCACATGTTCATAAATTTTACTTTATTTTAAAATTTATAACGAAAGGACATCGATCCAAATCAATTTTTTTTGCTCGACTCTGATTGGTTTAACCATACATCTCGAATGCTATTGAGAATGTATAAAAAATTTCTACACATTTGAAAAGACAATATTTTTTGCGAGATATAGCCAAATGTGGAGACATTCTTTCATTTGGCGCCAAATACGTGTTTTGGCTTTCGTAATCTTAAAAGTCGATTTTTCGGCCAATTGTCGCCAATACTTTGCCAAATATCACCAACTTATTGACTGTTGCCATATTCTCGTGACCCTGACCCGTATTACCCAAAATGACCCACTAATCAAATTTGATCAAACATGCGATTTAGCTCAATAGTCTTCAAGTAATTAAAAACAGTAGAATATAAAATTGAATCAAATCCGTTTAAGCCATTTCTTAGATAAAATTAGCTTGACAGCATTTAGCAATAAAGCAAAATGTCCCACTAATATAAATTTGTTTAACGTGCGACTCACAAGGAAGGTCTCCATACTGAGCATATTCAGAAACATTTGAAAAAAAAAAAAAATGCTAATTAAACTACTTATGTATGCAATAAAAGATCAGTCAAAATTAGTGGCGAAATCACAAAAGAAATTATGTAAAAAAATATAAAAACTTTCGAATATTTGGCGTGCATTTCACACGATTTGGCGAGAAGCACTTTTCCTAGCCAAAAGCAAACGATTTAATGCAACCGAAAACTGCTAGATTTTTAGAATGCGTGTAAATTGTATTTAATGAATTTAAACATAAACAATGAAAGAGTTACATTATATACATATTTTTATATATACAGTTGGCTCTCGTTAATTCGAACTCGTCGGGACCGCAAGAAATGTTCGAATTATGGAAAAAATGAAATGCAAACATGCTTATTATGGTTCTATTATAAAGGAATTAATATTATAGTATTTTTTAAACTTATTTCATCTGTTATCATTAGAATATGACTAAATATTAAATTAGAATGTATAAATTACATAAACTAATTAAAAGATTAGAAACAAGCACAATGGGAGAAAAATTTAAAGCGTCACTGATGGACAGATGGGGCACTAAGAAAAGGATATAAAATGCGTTGTATTATATGTATACTTGTTCGGAACAATTTTCACAAAAATCAAAAAAAGGAAGTTATTCAAATGATCTGTAATCCGTGAGAAAGTAAGGAATAATGAAAAATTGGAATTATCGTTTGTTCGAATTAAACGAAGTCAAGAGAAATTGAGTTCGAATTAATGAAAATTTTTAATGTTATTCTGCCCTTGAAAATTTCTGGACTTCATGTTTAGTTCAAATTAAGCAAAGATTCGAATTATCCGATTTCGAATTAACGAGAGTCGACTGTACATATATATATACATATTTATATATATACACACAGACATATATATATATATATACAGGGTGTCCAGCAAATAACACCCTGATTTCAAAATGAAATTTCTCAAAAACAAAGATCAATAGAATTATGCAGTAAACGGTTTGTTTATCAGGTAAGCTGTAAAAATCTTATACAAAAGTTTCGAAAGGTAAATATTTTGAAAATATTGTGTTCTGATTGCAGAGAATGCTTTGATTTGACATTTTTCTTGCTTTAGATTGCTGCCAGAGAATGTGTTTTTCGGCTTAAAGTACCATATTTCATAGTTTTTTTAAATTAAATTTTTGAAATTTCGAAATTCTAAAAATTTACTTCGAAAAATCTTTAAAATATTGTACTGTAAGCTGAAAAATTATTTCTCTGCAGGCAATCTAAAACAAGAAAAATGTCAAATCAAAGAATTCTATGCATTCAGAATGCAATTTTTTCAAAATATTCTCTGTTTGAAATTTCTGTGTAAGATTTTTACAGCTTACCTAATGAAAAAACCGTTTACCGCATATTACTATCGATCTTTTTTTTTGAGAAATTTAATTTTGAAATCATGGTGTTATGACACCCTGTATATCTTGTAGTGCATATATATATTAATTGTTGCTATAGTTTTTAATTTATCACTGGAAAAATATTTTCATATACAAAAAATTCATATTGAAAAAAATTATTTTTATACATTTAAGCGTATTCAAAATAAAAGCCAGATGTTTCCATAGCAACGAAATTGACTTGACAATGCTCAATTGGACTTTGAGCTGGAAAGAATTTTAATGAATTTATATTATGAATTTCTTTTAAAATCGCAAATTTTGATGGTTAAATTTGAATATAAATACACATAAATATCGATTTGACAAAATCATACTTAAAACAAACTAAAACAGGCAAAATTGAAGTTATTTAAATTATATTTACCTAAACAAGTTCAACATGAAACTTTTTTGTCCTTAAGGAGTATTTGACATGAAAAAAATATTCTTTTCAAACTGCATTCTATCGCCAAATAACGAAATTTTCATTATTTTTTTACGGACGCTGTATGGAGGTTCCGCTAATTTTTTTTTTTTTTTTTTTTTTTATAAATGTAGATATCCTCATGAGAAGAACATTTTGTAATTTTTTCAGATTTTTCGGAGTATGCGCGTATGAAGACCTTGTCAGCCCAATAGTCTTCTAGCGACAAAAAACGTTTTATTACAAAATTTAGGTAAAATTGATAATTAGAATGACCCTAACCCATTAGACCCAAAATGATCCATTAATCGCATTTTCGCGAGCATGCGTCCTAGCCCAATGGTTTTCTCTTGCCCGAAAACGATATAATACAAAGTATTGTCAAAATGGTGTGAGCCATTTTCTGCATAAAATTAGCATGATCCATCATGACCCACAAATGACCCTTATAATCGAAATCTCTCGAACATGTGACCCAGCTCATTAGTTTTTGCCTGCCGAAAAACGTTAGAAACAAAATTTAGATAAAATCGATTGAGCCTTTTTTTAGATATAATTAATTTGACCTTGACCCATTATGACCGCAAATGACCCATTAATCAAATTTTCTCAAACATTTGATCTAAGTCTATGATTTTATTGTACACGAAAACGATAGAATACAAAATGTAGTAAAAATTGCGCGAGACATTGTCTAGCTAAAATTAGAATGACCCTAAAGTGACCCACTGATTGAAATTTCTCGAACATGTGACATAGCCCCATGATTTTCTCGTGTTAAAAATATGTTGTATACAAAACTTCGTTAAAATCGATCCACCCGGTCTTTAGATATAGCTTGACCATGACCAATCATGACCCACAAATGATCCTTATAATCGAAATCTCTCGAACATGTGATTTACCCCATTAGTTTTTTCGTGCTAAAAAAATATGCTGTATATAAAATTTCGTTAAAATCGATCCTACCGTTTTTTAAATATAAATAGCTTGACCCAGACCCTTTATGACCCAGTAATCAAAATTTCTCAAACATGAGACCTAGCCCAATAGTTTTCTCGTGCCAAAAAAAGTTGTATACAAAATTTCGTTAAAATCGATCCACCTGTTCTTTAGATATAGCTTGACCATGACCCATTATGACCCATCATGATCCACAAATGACTTTTATAATCGAAATCTCTCGATCCTGTGACTTAGCCCATTAGCTTTCTCGTGTCAAAAAACTGTTACAGGCAAAATTTCGATGAAATTGATTGTGCCGTTCTTTAAATATAAATAACTTGACCCAGACCCCTAATGACCCGGTATGACCCATTAAAATTTTTTCTCGAACATGTAACCTAGCCCAATGTTTTTCTCGTGCCCAAAAACCATAGAATGCAATTTTTAGTCAAAATTGCGTGAGAAAATTTCTAGATAAAAATAGCATGACCCACAATGACCCCAAAAATGACCCACTAACCGAATTTTCTCGAACATGTTACCTAACCCAATTGTCTTCTTGTAATCCAAAACGATAAAATATAAAATTTGGTCAAAATCGTTAGAACCGTTTTTAGACGAAAATGGCTTGACCCATTATGACCCAATAATCGAATTTTCTCGAACATGTGACCTAGCCCAATGGTCTTCTCGTGCCCGAAAATGGTAAAATCCAAATTTTTGCGAAAATCGTTAGAGCCGTTTTTGAGATAAAATTTACACAAACACAATTTTTGCTCGCATTATAGTATAAGATTTACACTTGAATTTTAAAAGAGAAAAAAAATAAAATAAAAAATTCCTTATTATGCAGTGAAAGTCGTAAATAGAGGAAATTACGTCATATTTAAAATGAAAAAAAAAAATAAATAAATAAATAACAAGTTGAATGTAGATTCTGCCATTGCAGAATTCAGTTTCGCCTCCGATTAAAAAAAAATAATAATAAAATAAAATAAAATAAAATCGATAGAGGTTTTAGAAGGGCGACCCCGTTTAGAATGCAATGAACTAACTTCATTTTTCTAGTGTTTATCAATATAATAGCAAAAAGAACGGCGTTAAATACCCAATTGATTAACAATTTCTTTCTGAGACATTGGAATTGCGGAATAATAAAGAGATACAATTTGACGTGCTACTTCTTCATTGACCAGATTCATCAACAAGTAAGAAAAATCATGCGTTAAGCATAGATTATGAAGCACTTTCCAACACTTCATGAAATCGTTAAAAAAAACTTCGTTAATTAGGGAAATAAGAGTATATAGCCAAATATGTATTCCAATACTTTTGAACAGCCCTGTATTTGATCTGTGTGTTGATGTACATATTATAAAATAGGAAAGTTTAGTTTAGCAAGAAAAAAGCTTAAAATTTCTTTTTGAGCAATTTGTGCCAATAAATGGGAAACATACTTGAAAACTTTTGTTCAGCCCTGTAGTTTACCTTGTATTTTTATTACACGTCAGTAAGAAGCTAAAATTTATTTTAAACTAAAACTCTTAAAGCAACTGAAATCACATTGTTATAAATTATAATTCATAGGTGTCTACAAGTAGACAATAGACAAATAGTCCATAGGTTATAGGTACACAATTCTTTGCTAGACCCTGTACATAATTTTATTTATATTCTGCAAACATTTCTTTGTAAATTGAATGGAGTTCAGCGTAAAACTGTATACCTTATTTAAGAACTACCTTTAAGTAATTTACGCTCATACTCAGTAACGTTGGTGAGCTCTTTTGGATAGCCCTGTATATCAATTATAGGCATAGTCCATGTCAATTCAGGCAGTCAAAGGAAAAATCTTACCTTCATAGTCTCAGAAGTTCCTTGATTGAACATATGTTAAAATTCAGGAAAAAATAAAATTGCCGTAATTTTTGGTTTTCCCCCAAAAAATTTCTGGACCGAGATACAGGGTGCCAAAGATGGCATCCCAAGCACCTTTTCCTGTTTGCGATTTTCAAAAAAAAGTTTAAAGTGCTCTATCTCTGAAACGATGCAAGATATCTCGTTGCAGTTTATTTTATTTTAAAGATAATATTTTTCTGCTTAAAAAGATATAGTCTATTTTGAAATATGTATTTAATTTTTTTTACAGCAGCCTTCTAAAAAAAATTTTTTTAATCAAAAATAATTTGTTTCTCAAAAATGCCAATCTCAAAAATTTTGATTTTTTAACTGTTAGTCAATACCATTGAGTACTTACTACCTTCACTGTAAAGGAGAACTTCCACTTTTGAGTTTAACAAGTTTTAGAATCATTTCAAGAATTTAGAGAATTTTACAGGAACTACATGTCAAAAGTTCCAATAAAAATCTCTCAATTTTTTTTTTTTTTTTTTTTTTTTTTTTTTGTATCATATGTAGCCTATTACATATCCTAAACAAGTTAGAAATCACACGTCAAACATGGTAAATGAGATGCATTCATACTATGACTAGTTTTATAAATATTTAGATCTTGGTGCAATAAGTATTATACTCTTGTGAAAACTGGCATGAATACAAAATTTATTATGTTTCTATGTATTAAATTCAGTAATATGGAAGTAATATGAATCCATCTTAAAAAGAACGTAATCACCAGGGCAACCTAGAATCATTACCTATCATGGGATATTTAATTATGTATGATAAAATTTAATAGAATGAGCAATCATCTATTAGTATCATAGTGATGGGTATATTCATCTATTACTATCATAGTACCTATATTGCACAAACTTTGAATAGCAAGCAAGAAGAAATTTCATTTGTCCAACCAAGATCTCTGAAACAATTGCAAAATATTCAGATTCACAATTTATAAAACGGAATTTTTGTTGCCTGTGTATATTACTGTGAGTGGTGGATTGCAAAGGTAAATGATATCAGTTTTTTATGAAATTGTCGTTAACTTTATACTCCCACTTGAATCGGCTGTTGGGTACAGATTTCCACCTGCAAGACAGCAACATCACACCAGTGTTCACTTCCTATTCACAATGTTTTAAGGATTATGGAAGCCCCAGATCCTATTAGTTAAATAGGAAGACATCACTAAATATCAAAGGAAGATACAGATACTGTTTAACAAATTATAAAGTCTATGAATTTCTAATTTCAGTTCTAAGCAGAGTACACTGGAAATAATATGTTTTCAAACATATACATATATTTTGTAAACTTCAGTGCATGTTTTTTTTTTCTTTTGTAAGCTATTTTTAAAGCTGTCAGTTTCTTATACTTATTAAGAAATAAAATCCTATGTCAAACAAGACTAAGATTTTGATTTCCTGAGACCAGTATGTGATTGTCTACAGGAACTGGTAAAATATATGGCAAAATTTTACATGTGTTTCGATAACTTGTCAAAATCAAAAGTGGAAGTTTTCCGAAATAATGAAGGCAGTAAGTACTCAATGGTATTAATCAACAGCAAAAAAATAAATAAATTTAGGATTGGCATTTTTGATTTCTTTTAATTAAAAGAATCAAAAGGCTGCATCAGAAAATATGAATACATTTTTACAAAATTGAATACATCATTTCAAACAAAAAAATGTTACCTTAAAAAAAATGCAACAAATGTTGTGAAAAAGGTTGTCAAATGTTATGAAAGTCAAATTAAAACTTTGAAAAAAAGACTCTTAAATATTTTATTCATTCTGTTAAATCCTATCATGCATAATTAATTCAAACATATCCCATGATAGGTAATGATTCTAGGTTGCCCTGGTGATTACATTCTTTTTAAGGATTCATATTACTTCTGTATTACTGAATTTAATATATAGAAACATAATAAATTTTGTATTCATGCTAGTTTTCACAAGAGTGTAATACTTATTGCACCCAGATCTAAATATTTATAAAACTAGTCATAGTATGAATGCACCTCATTTACCATGTTTGATGTGTGATTTCTAACTTGTTTAGGATATGTAATAGGCTACATATGATACAAATAAACAAAAATTGAGATTTTTATTGGAACTTTTGATATGCAGTTCCTGTAAAATTCTCTAAATTCTTGAAATGATTCTAAAACTTGTTAAACTCAAAAGTGGAAGTTCTCCTTTACAGTGAAGGTAGTACTCAATGATATTGACTAACAGTAAAAAAATCAAAATTTTTAAGATTGGCATTTTTGAGAAAAAAATTATTTTTGATTAAAAAAAAATTTTTTTTAGAATGCTGCTGTAAAAATACTTAAATGCATATTTCAAAATAGAGTATATCTTTTTAAGCAGAAAAATATTATCTTTAAAATAAAATAAACTGCAACGAGATATCTTGCATCGTTTCAGAGATAGAGTACTTTAAACTTTTTTTCGAAAATCGCAAACAGGAAAAGATGCTCGGGATGCCATCTTTGGCACCCTGTATCTCGGTCCAGAAATTTTTTTGGGGAAAACTAAAAATTACAGGGATTTTATTTTTTCCCGAATTTTAACATATGCTCAATCAAAGAACTTCTGAGACTATGAAGGTAACCCCCCTGCCTGAATCGACATGGATTTGGCCTATAACATTTATACACACCTTTATAATGTACAAAGATTTAGTATTATATTATAATTAAAATGTATTACATCTATCCATCAGCCATCATCGAGTACATATACAGTCCGTCGGAAGGAATATACTATTTGAAATCTTTTGTGTGTCCCTGTAAATGCAATGTACTTCATATTATGCAAGACAGTATCATATAATTTATATTAAGCCTCAGTGACATGCATCAATTTTGTTATACATATTTTTAAAATGTCGCACACTATTTCCCCCTTTACCATTATCCAATGGAATTCTTTTGTGTGGCCCTGTAAAGGAATAATACCATATTTTCACTGCATATTTTATAGAATGCATAGTTTAGTACACCTCTTAAATGCATGTAAATTTTAATATGTTTGACAGAGTGTAACATCTTTAAAACGCCTTTGAAACGATTTTTTTTCCATAGGCCATAATGTAATGGAACATTTGTGACTCTCCCTGTAAATAAACTAATCATGATAGAAACTTCATTTTAACAGGATTCGTGCTAGGGTAAATGTCAATAACATATTTCAGGGCAATTCGAATATATTTAAATGTGTTAGAGGGCGGACAGACAGATAGACTGACAGACGGGCAGACGGAGAGACAAACTGAATGCATAATCACTTTTCAGACTTTTGGAAAGTGTTATAAACGTTAAAATTCATTTGAAACGATTTTTCCCGATAGGCCGTAATGTAATGGAAAACTTTTGACTGTCCCAGTAAATAAATTAATCACGGTAGAAGCTTCATTTTCAATAGGGTTCGTGCTAGGGTCAACCTAAATAACGTCCAAAAATTTCATGGCAATCCGAGTATATTTATGAGAGTTAGAGCGCGCATAGACAACCATACGGACAGACGGCCAGACAAACCAAATGCATAAGCACTTTTCAACTTTGTTGGAAAGTGCTAATAAAAACGGATTTTTCTTTTGTTTAAACGCTTTTTTATAGACTCTGAGAAAAAGGAAATGCATTTTAACAATAAAATTGTATGAATGTCTCGTTTTAACGTCCAGATTACGAAAAAGTGGGCCACAATTTTTGACACGACACTTTTTAGTTTGTCTGAAAGAAATAGTATCGGAGGCTAATAACGCAAAACACTATAAATTAAAAAATATATTTGCGCGAGACATTTATTCAATATTTTGGAATAATTTTTTCAACTATTGTTGGGAATTTTAAGACAGTGCAAATAATATTTTTTTTTCTAATAACAAAAGTATTTTCACGTAAATATTAATCAGAGCCGTCCTTAGAGGTGTGCGACAGGTGCGGTCGCACAGGGCCTCGCGCCTAGAAAAGCCTCGCGCTCAGGTAAAAAAGAAAAAAAATCAATTCAATTTTAAAAACATCTAAGCATTTTTTTTAATTGCTGCAAGTTATTTATTCCACGATTAAATTTAGATATTTAAAATGGTTATTTATAAAATGTAAAACTTTTATCAATAAAAAGTTAGGCGCGGATAATCGACAGTAAAAAAAATGTTACCCGTAGTCGTCTTCTCCATAGTTTATTACTTAGCTTACCCATCATACGTAGTATAGGGTAAGTCTTCCAATCGTTTTGAAAATCGAAAAAAAAAATTTTGACGGATTTACACGTTTTAAATAGTGGAAATTCGGAAAAACATATTTTTAGAAAAAAAAGTTTTGCCGTCCGTCTGTCTTTCTGTCTTTAAACGCTGTATCTCCCGTACAAATTGAGATAGAGACTTGAAATTTTGTATGTAGTTAGTATGTAAGAATGGGACGAAGCCTATTTAATATCAGCAACCTCGATTATCCGGAACTATTTTTTTCGGACTCTCGAAAAATTCGTTCTGATGAAAGGTACATAAAAATTTTCGAATTTTTTTATTCTAAGGAATGGACGTAAAAGGTAATAAAATAACACACATTTTGCATATAGAACGAAGTCAATCGGATTATTAGTTACCGAGGTATTTGTAATCCTGTTTTCCGCATTCTTCGATTTTTCATGACCCTGTATTTCATTCAAATTTCAATCCAGAGGTATATTTTAATTGGAAATGAGACGCTTAATCCGACACAGTTAATTGTTAGTTAATAGAATTATTATTTTTGGAGTTATAAGGATGTTTCTTTTACGCAGTTCGGTACTACTTGAGTAGTTTGGCGTTTTATATAATTTGTCGAAATTGGTACATCAGCAGTTCTTTAATGTAGCATTACTATGTATATTAACAATATTTAAATTTTGTTTATGAATTGCAATGCATTGTATAAATAGTTTTCACATGTTTTATTTTCATATACATATCCATGATGGGTAAGTATTACGGTGGCCCCCAACGACTAGTTTTTAGTTTTGTGAACATGATGCGATATTGTTGCAGAATATGTGGAATAAAACTGTTGTAACAGAAAAACAAAACAAGCCTCGATTAGGTAGCAGTTCTCAGCTTCCCCTCCCAACATTACCCCCTTCCCCTCATTGTAGACATTTTGACGTCAATTCAGTAGTTAGTGCTGATGCAACAATAAATGATTAATTTGATTTTAGTAACATTTGAATTAAACTAATTCAATATCATGGATGTTGTTATTTCACGAATTATCTAGATTCTTCAATTATTACTGAAAATTGTGAGATATTTGTCAGATTCCTTTTAGCATAAATAATCGTATTTAGAAAGGTAGAAATGTTATACTTTTACATCTTACATGATTAATATGAAAATTATAATCATCAGCCACATTAAATAATTAATCGCTCCATATTTCGTCATAAGAATTCAGATAATGTATATAAATCAGTGTTGAATTCAGAGAAAGAACAGGGGGGGGGGGGAGGCAATTTCATCCCGCAGCAATGAGATGTCTTCCAGAATATAAGAAATCCCTTCTGAAGAAAAAAGCCTGACTTTAAACTGCGACCGAAGAGAGCTGGAAGCTACTACGACCAAGTCGTCGTTCTTAAATAACGCTTAAAATAGTGAATTCATTTAGAATTCAAACATTAATTGCCTAATTTAAGCATAAATAAATAAAAATAATAAATTTAAATTAAATTTAAATTGCTGAAAATTCTCAAAAATTTGGCGGATTTTAAAACAAAATTTCAATTTTCTCAAAGTAAAACAATTTATTAAACCGAAATTTAAATTTCAAAAATTTAACTTCTTTTCAACAGAAAATTTTTTGTAATTGCGAAAATGCTTTAATTAAATCAGGTAAACTTTGCAATTAAAAATAACTGGTGAAAATAACGAAAGAATCTGAACAGCTTAATTTGAATGTATACACCGGTCGCTCGTCCCCTAGGGGTCAACATTTAGCAAAAGTTTGATCGAAATTTAAATTTTCGCAATTTTTCAAAAAAAGGATTTTTCAATTAAAAAGAATACAATATAGCAGCGGTTTCCAAACTTTCTTGGTACGCGATCCATCTTTCAGTGAAAAAAATTGTCACGATCCACCTTTCAGTAGAAAAAAAAATCGCTACACATCCAAGATAAAGTTGCATATCAGCATAGCAGTTTTTGTGCGATCTCTATATGCTTGGTTATCTTATCCTAAGAAAAACGCAAATTTTCGTACAGAAGATACATTATCCACAAAAATAAGAATCGGTAATCTCAATGTGTGTGTGTGTAAGTGAATAGTCATTAAAACAATGCACAAACTACAAAGATAGTTAAAAATGCGTTTAATTAATATGAAAACATATTTTTAGAATCAATGAGATTTCTGGTACTGGTATTTACCAATGTGGGAACATATATTAACAAGCAGTTTGTCTCATTACTTGTCTTTCAAAAGCAGCAAAGTAGAAAAAGCATGTTCTCATAAGCACGAAATGTTGAATTTCATCAAGGACCTCTAAGATGATTTATATATTTCTGGATATTCTGTTCAAATATTAATCTAGAAGGAAATTAAAGATTTTCCGTTGAAATATTATTTCCTGTAGAAGTCGTCAGATTCAACCTGGTGGGGAAGCCTATCAATTGGATTGAGCTCAACTAAACAGATGAAGTAAAAGATATGTATTTTGTAGACTCGATTGTTTCTCGACCCACCAAAACAATTGCCGCGGCTCACCAGTGGGTCACGACCCATAGATTGGGAACCGCTGCAATATCGCACTAATTATCGGAACAAGTTGGGATGAACCCCAGTCCCGATAAACAGAAGGGGAAAAAACAGGCAATTTAAGGCATGTTCTTGGCTATACTAAAAAGTAAAAGCTTATACGTTATCCTAACTTAGGACTGATAACACCAGTTACTTTTGGCGTGCTTAAAAATTGTTTCGTCTTTTTAATGTTTTTAATTTATATTTTTATCATTATTTTTTCCTCTCTCTTTTTATCATTTTCTGAACTCTAGAGATTATAATTTAAGTAAAGAAGCTTTTGATTGCTGCTTGCTTCAACAAAGGCATTCTTTTCGGTGCTGTCATATCTCTAATTCTTCTTAAATACGTTAGTTGAATAGCATCAACGATCGTCTGCCATTCGAGCCATTCCATAGCTGTTTCCAAACGTTCGAAGACTTCGTTATGTGATAGATCTGGATTGATTTCAGAGCATTTGTTTTCCTTTTCTTCAAATTCTTTTTCATCATAATTTTCATCCTTAATCTCATCATCATTTAAAATCTAATATCGAGAGTCATGAACTTCATTATTTAACCACTCATTAGTTTCCTTTTCTTCATAGCTTAGGATTCTTCCCATTTCTGTTGTTTTACATTCCTCATTTTTTGATTCATTATCACTATCAGTTATTTTTTTCTATTTTTTAAAATTCTATTCCAAGTCAATGTATAATTGGGAGTTCGGTTAAAATTTCATTTTCTGAGAAGTAGGCTGTTCAAAAAGCTGGAAGTTCGGTTAACAATTTTATTTTCTGAGAGAAATATGTTGTTAGAATAATTGGAATATTCCGATAATAGTCTCTGTACTATTAATTACTACTAATTGCTAAAATATTTTTCATCAAATTTTGAGCTCAAAATGACAAAGAATCTATTAGAATAAATCTATTCTGGAGGAAAATTTTCACACTTCCATGTCCAGCTTTGAACCAGGAACCTTTTGAATAGTTAGCAAATGTGCTACCGCTAAACCACCAAATCTGAAAAATCTAAGGTTATGTTTTAAAATCTAAGTCGCAGAAATGGTTGGATGGGATTAAATTAATCCATTTAATTAAGATTATGCAAAATGTCAAGTCTCTTACTTACACTGTTCCCGAGAAAGAATTCTGGGAGACAAACAGAGGAGTGATGCTACTAGAGTTTGATGATCAGATGAACGAAACCATAAAAATTAATATCAACCTGTACCGATTCAATACAAGGATGTAGCCAAAAGTACAAATGGAGGGGGGGGGGGTAATGTGTGGGGAAGGGCTCATATTTTCTCTCTCTCTCCCTCTAACAAACGCACGCACAAACACGTTTTAGGCTGTATGTTTCTTATTAAATTGTTTGTAATAACTTCATTTTATGCTAAGAAAAGAATAGGATGCAGAATGAAAAAATTCGAGGGCATAATTAGTACAAAATTATGCATCCCATTAGCTTCATATGTACAAATAGGATGTGCGAGTATTGAAACATTTATTTGCACTTTTTGTACAAATGCTACAATTTTGTACTTCTGCAAAACGTGGGCCTCAAAACTAAATTTGATCCTTTAACAGAATTTTATTTGTATTTTCGGAACATAAATTCCTTTAATAACTTTTGAATATTTTCCAAGAGAGGCACAAAATGTTTTAGCACGATTTAGCACGATTTAGCACGAGGTGGGGGGGTTAACCCCCCCACCCCACCCTATTACCTCCCTAGTTATGGCCCTGATTCGATATGAAGGAAAAGGCCTCGCAAAAATTCTCGCACCCGGCCTCGCCTTTGCAAAGAACGGCTCTGATATTAATAAGAGAAAGAAAACTTTAGTGAAATTTACAGCAAAATTTAAAACTATACATTTAAAATGACTATTTAAAAGAAAAATAATCGTGATTGGTGAAAATATACCAAAATTTTCCGGAAGTACTTTTCTCCGGTCGGATGAAATAGGTAGCTTTTTCTGCTTTTTGTAATGAAAGCTGCCTGAAAAAACGTCACTAGCAATATTTACGATTTTTCTAGTGTGATTTTTTTTATTTCCGCCATTTCCACAAAACTGATTATTCTGACGGTAGTGAGTGTATGCTTGATAATATCAGGAAGTGAATGACTTCCGATCGACCTGCGTCCCAAACACGTGAACTATATACACTTACTGGATCCGAATCGTTTGTAAACAGTTCTTTTTTATGGAATTATATTTCACATTCTTAGAAATACGTCTGATTTTTGTATTTGACTGTTTTTTTTTTTTTTTTTTAAGCGCAGACAGATTGATTCCTGCTCCAAATAAAATATATGAATCCTTGGATCATTATTATTTGATATCTCCATTTATGGAGCGATTAAATATTGAGGTAATGGCGGTTATATTATAAAACCGCTGATTGTTTAAAAACACACATCGAATTACAAGAAGAAAGAAAAATCCTGCTCTAAGCATATAATATGAAGCACTTTACAAAACATTTGGAAAACTGTAACAAGACTCCGCACCCCATAATAATGTGATAAATTATATTTAAGAGAATATTTTTAAAAACAGATTTGAAAACTATTTATACCATCTATCGGAAAAGCATTTAAATTGTTTTGTGAAACCCTGTATGCGTATTAATGATTTCTGTATATAGTATCTGGCAAAATTTAGTATAGTTAAGAAACATGTAATTCAGTTGAAAATTCCATTTCAACAATTCCCTTTAATAAATAGCAGTTCGTTCAAGCTCTTTCCTGCAACCCTAAATAAAGGTTTAAAAATGTGTACACACCAAGTAATCGACAAAAAAATAGTTTTAAATCTAAATACGCATACCTCAATTGAAGACACATTTTTGTCAATCGTCGTTCATAAGCAGTACTGTGTAAAAAAAAATTTTTGTATCTCCCTGTAAATGAACGATAACTTCTGTACACAACAACGTAATCTACAGTAAGCGCACCGTATAGTACACTTCAGTGATACATGAATGATGTACGACAGTCGAGCCCGGTTAAAACGTTGAGTTCCACGTCAATCACTGGTGACTGACACTAAACTTTCCGTTTAATCCGCTTATTCTTTAAGGATATAATCCTTTAATAAATAAAATTTAAGTAACTTTTAAATTAGTTTTCAATAATTACATAAAATAATATATATATATATATATATTAGTTTTATATAATACTTTACACTGTCAGACGCCGGTGACTTACGCTGCCTAAATGGAAATTTCAGTGTCAGTCACTGTTGACTGACAAGTCACTCAACGTGTTAAGACGCGTTTCAAGAAAGCGGACAAAAGTCGCGTATCAAGCGGAATTGAACGTGTAATGTTGCAGGAACTGGGCTTATTTATACATCTAATCGTTTAAGGAGGGGAGTCCGAGTCACAAAAATCTTTAAATCTTCTGAAAAAAAAAAAAAAAAAAAAAAAAGTTATTGAATTGAAAATTTGTCTGTTTTTTTTATGCTTAAAATGACGTTTAAATCATGTTTCTATTTTAATTAGAAGAGGCGATATTATTTTTTCCGTTTTATTTTCAAAATCTAGTTTTCAAGCAATTATTGGCATGAAATGAAAATGCGAAAATTCCTTGAGAAAATGCGTTTTTCTTCATGATGGGTTTTTCCCCATTTCTCGTATTTAAATTGTTATAAGTCAAGAACCATTATAGATAAATGCTTCAAACTTGGAACATGTCTTTTTTGATTGTTTTACTTTAAGTTTGATTCAGCAAATTTGAAAAAAAAATATTTACTTTTAAAAATGTGATTTTTTTAAAGTTACATACTTTTTTTTTTTCAAATCTTTACTTTAAATATTTTTGATTTCTTTTAAATAATATTTTTAAAAATTTCGAGTCAAAATTAAAATTTAGATATTTCTGTTTATTTAAATGTAAACAAATTGAAATTCTGCAAATCATAGCAAACGCGGCAGCGTTTGCTATAATATGATTAAAAAATAAAAAATGCAAACTTTTTTTTTTTTTTTTTTTTTTTTTTTTTTCAAAATATAGAACTCGGGGAGATGAATAAAATGATATCATTCAAAAAATTATCATAGCTTACTGTAGTTTTTTTATTTAACTTTTAACGAAAAAATGAAGACCTAAAATTCAACAAGCGATAGCTAACGATTCTATGGATGGATTAACTTCATTTTTTGGTTTATTTTAATCCTTTTGGTAAAACTTAAAATACATTTTTTTTTTAAAATCTTTATATGTTTGAAGATCGTTGAGAAAATCGAATTTGTGTCTTAAAGCTCCAGTTGAACACTGTTTCTTGTTGTTGCTGTTGTAATCTTTTTTATTTGTGGCTACTAAGTTTAAATAAGTATAATTTTTTTTAAATGAATGTAACATAATTCATTTAAATTAAATAAATCGCGTGAAAAACATGATTATTTGTTTTTATTGAGAAGCATTGAGTTTCAGTTCTTTGAATAAAGTTGTGAGCGCATTGTAATTATTTTCGTTCGACTCCTTGGTTTATTTTTAGATATTATGCATTTTATATGACAATGCAATAACTTTCTTAATTATTCAAATACAACAATTAAATTTTGGCAGTAAATATTTTGCTTTTCAAGATATAAAAAAATCTTCAGTTTTTATCAAAAAATTTGAATGACAAGTATTAAAAAATGCTCTGGTGAGCAACAAAAAAGGTTAATATGTTTTTAAGTATGAAAAAGTGTTTGACAAGTATTTATAATTGAGCATGAGAGAGGACAAGGGATTCTTTTTTGGCTGCAGCTCATTGTCAATGCCAAATTTGAAAAAGTCATATTTGCTCTTTTTCCATATAAAAGAAATTTGCGTAAAACTTACCGTCTTTCTTTTTAGTAAAATTTTCAATCTTGCTTTACATGTGAACTACGCTGTTGACTCTGCGCTGCAAAATGAGCTTTTCATTCAGCACTGCGAACTGAACTGTTGACTCCGCATTGCAAAATCAGTTTTCTGTGCAGTTCTATGCTGCAGGCATGCTTGGTGGCACTGCATGAGTATGATACCCTACAGGAACTAAAGTTTCTGATACTGTTTCGCCTTACATTCATGTTTAATTACGCTGCGTTTTTTCTGGCTATGTCTTTGCGCTACACATCTTTATCGTAATTGTGACTGATTTCTTCTACACGGAAAAAGCGCAAATAAGATTTTTTCAAATTTGGCATTGACAGTGAGCTGCAGCCAAGAAGGGACCCCCTTGTCCTCTCTCATGCTCAATTATAAGCACTTGTCAAACACTTTTTCGTACTTAAAAACATATTAACCTTTTTTGTTGCTTACCAGAGCCTTTTTTAATACTTGTAATATTATGAGTTATAACGGTTTTAAGTTACCCCACTTTTTGAATAAAGTTTGAATTTTTTAAATAAAAAAAATATGCATGAGAAGTTTTATCATGTGATTTCGTTTACAAATCATATGGTTAATAACCATCACAAAAAAATTCCGAATTTTAACTCAATAATTAAGATTACTTTAAAATGTGTCCCGGACCACCTTAAATGAACTTTAGAGCTTTCATTTATATGTTTACGGTGGAAATTTGTACCTTTTACGTATACTTAGATTAAAATTTAATTGTTTTAAACTTTAACCAATTGTTTCTTTTTAAAGAATCGACTTGAATAATATCGGAAAACAAAATGGATTCCAACATGGCTTTATCGTCGATTAAGACGTTGAAATTAAAAATAAAACAACAAAGGTAATTTTCTTACTAGACTAAAGGTTTTAATAGAAAATTTTTTTTTTGAAACACAACGCAGTTTTTAAAGGCATATTTAGTACTTGTAATAATGGGTACCATTATAATTTGTCCTTCTTTTTAATATATCAAAAAACAGTCCTTATATTAAAAAAGATGTGTAAAAAATATTATTAGCATAACAAAAAGAGAAGAAAAATTAGAAAACAGGAAAGAATTATCCAAGCTCAGTCGTATTTGTTTAATCTTCGAGGTTTTTTTTTTTTTTTTTTTTTTTTTTTTTTCTTCCTTTTGGCCTATAACATTGCATTATAAAAACATAGTAGTAACGTACATTTAAAATCTCCTCCTAATCGTCTCCTAAAGATAATAAGGTTCTAACAGCCGTTAAAATTAAGAAAGAAAGACTTTTTGGCATGTATCGCATATTAAACTGATTTTTATATTAACCTTATCGGCGATGTTCAAGGGACTGGGAAAAGTCTGCGTATTAACCGTGAGCGTCTTAACCGAATTCGACTACATTTGTACTTTTGACTTCTGTATAAACTTTATCAAATTTAAATAAGAAAGAAAAATCAAGCAACAAGCAGGGTTTATAAAAAGCAATTTAAAAAACATTCAAATTACTGTAACAAAATCCCATCATTTAATACGGTGAAAAATCACGTCTAAATGAATAAGTTTGAAAGCGAATATGCATTTGAAACCCAATTTCATTAAATGCGATCTATTGTAAGAAAAATGTTCGAATTCTTTTGTACAGTCCTGTATAGATCTATAGATTGGTATATCTACTACATAGCAGTAGCGTAGCAATTTAAAAATTATGTGGTGTGTGTGTGTGGGGGGGGGGGGGGGGTAAATAATTTCTAACTCAAATTTCACAAAATAATTGCAAGACTGAGAAATTCAATTAATGATAAAACGTGTCATTAATAAGTAATTATGCAGATTAATTAATAGTTTTTCAAATTAAAAGTGTGTACATGTATTATTTCAAAGTAAACATTAAGGAATGAATTAAGTTTTACAATTTTGTGAAATATGTCAGCAAAGTACGAAAGAAATATTTCCTTAATAGTATCTATCTATCTACATTATAAAGGCCAAACGTATCTGTGCGTAACGCATACGTCATTTTGCGGATGGCAATACTTTTCTCCTGCAATTTCGGTTTTGCAATTTTTGGCTACTGTAAATTTTACACGGCTAAACATCGAACATTTTAAAATTTTACACCGTCGAATAAAGAAAAAAATGCACTTTCAAATGCAATTTATTTGAAAGCTGTATGTCAATTTATTTTTGAGATATTAATTTTTTATAGTTTTAGTACCAATTTTGTAATTGTGGCAACAAAATCACTCCATTTTCTCCTAAAATTGAGGGAAAAAAATAAATTACAATGCATAGCATTTTCTTGTGTAATTTTCGTTACTCTAAATTTTATATTTTTAAACACCGTACCTTTTAAATTGTTACACCGTTGTATAGAGAAAAAAATGCACTTTCAAATGCAATTTGTTTGAAAGCTGTATCTCAATTTATTTTTGAGATATTAATTTTTTTTATAGTTTTTAGAACCAATTTTGTTGTTGTGGAAACAAAATCACTCCATTTTCTCTTAAAACTAAAAAGAAAAAATAAATACACATTAAAATGAACATACTATTTTTAAAATATCATTTGTAATAAAATCCAGGGAATTTCGGTTTTGTTTCGTTTAATAATTTGGATAATTAAGTTTTATGGTATTTTGTTAATTTCAGCTTAAAGTAATGTTTGTTTGAGAGTTAGATTGACCAATATAAGATACATTTTTTACTGTAACTAATCTTGTAGATTTATTATAAATCAATAAAACAGTTCTTACTTAAAGTTTTTCTTTCGTCAAATTTCGACGGGTTCCACCTCGTTTAAAAAAAGAAGAAAAACGTTCTTACAAATTTTAGCATCAAAACGCAAGGTTAGTGAGCTTTTCTGACATTTAGTTCAAAATGAATTTCGCATTTACTTGTATTTCTGGATCAGTAGCGAAAACCTTTCAAAAATGTTGGTGGAGTTCAAACATTTTAGAGTAAAATAACACATATAATCCCCCTTCGCCTCACCAAGTGTGTATGTGTGTGAAGAAAGAGAGGGAGAGAGAGAGCAGAGGAGTGAATGGCTAAAGTTGACAACTGGAAATTAAATGTTTTTTCTAAACAATTTTTTAAGTTTTTATAATTTCATTATAGTTGTATAAATAATTTTATTAAATTATATTCTTATAAGTTATTCCTTATAAATTCATTAATATTTATTTTAAATAACGTTAAAATTGAAAACTATTAAAAATGAAAAAAAAAAAAAAAAAAAAACAAAACATATATTTTAGTCTATTACTAAGTGCTTTATTAATTCAAGATATCAAAACAGATGGGGAAATATACAGGAAATTTGTTTTAGTGAGAAATTTATCGGCTGAAGCGATTTTCAATGCTCCTTTAAGTCTAATAAATGTCCTTACTATTTTACAAAGAAAATTATTTTGAGAGAGTTAATAAAACCAAATTTCATTTCAGCGATTAATTAATTTTAAAAAAATTAAATTACGAATTAAATCAATTGAAGTTGGGTGGGTTGTGAGATCAAATTATTGGGTGAGCTCGCGGACATATAAGTTGGCGCCATGCTCTCGATGGATATTTATCAATGCAAGCCCCAGAAAGTCGAGAATTAGACATTGTTCTAGAGGTCTGCACGGGCCGGAATTTTCAGGCCCGGCCCGTTGTAAAACTCAAAAAATCGGCCCGGGCCCGGCCCGGCCCGTTTAAATTTTTGTATTTTAGGCCCGGCCCGGCCCGTACGAAAATCAGTGAAAACAGGCCCGGCCCGTTTTGGCCCGTTACAATTTCTACAATTTCTAAAAAATTCAGATTTTTATCATATAACAAAGATTTCTTTAAAGAATATTGCATACATATCTATGGAATGATTTTACAGTATATTTTACAGCAAATACACATTAACAACATTAATGATTACTTAGATTCTTAGGCTTTCAACATTCGAATAAAGAAAGATTCATTAAAAAATTAATATGGCTTAGAATAAAAGAAAAAAGAAAGAAAGCTAAAAACATCGTTAATTTTGAAGCTGTTTAATTAAAGAAGATTTATAAATATATTTCTATATTATTTTATTATAGATTTCAAATCCAAATTCACTCGTAAATTCAAAGAAGCTCCTTTCTGATACATTTCTAAATTCATTTTTTTTTCCTCAGAAACGCATAAGATTAGCAGATATCTTTATTCAGAAACTATATAATCGAATGGCGTTATCCAATTTTTGATACAAACAATTTAAGAATACTGTAAACAAATAAAATACTGTCTTAATTAGCGTTTTGAATAGAATTTCCGGAAGCAATAGCAAGGGAAGGGAGAAAAACCTGCAATCATTTGAGAAACTATTATATCTCAACAAGGTTATACAAGTATTTTATTTACCAAAAATGAAAAACGCTATTCGATTCCAAATCCCTTCAATAGTTAGACTTATCACTTTTATACTTTTACAATTTAAAATTAATCACAAAATGTGTCAAACTTTCGCATTATTGAGAAATTAATTTAAAATTCATCAAGAAGTATATATCCGAAGACTAAGCTAACATAAGTTCTTTATGGCTGTTAATAATTTTACAAATCATATTTTCTGCCAATAATTAAGTCTAGCACCGGTTCGGCCAGTCTATTTGTAGAAAAATAATGTAAGCGTGATCTCGGACCGGCATGAGTCAGCTAAAAAAATATTAAAACGGGTTACACATAATGTAATTCTCCGATGCCGATACACTGTGCATTTTTATACTGACGCTGTCAAACTAGTATGGCCACATTTATACTAATTCTCGTTAAAACCATTTTCGTTGAAAATAGCTCATATTTTATCGTTTCTGCTTAAATCTTCAGAACGGGCCGGCAGGCCCGAAATTTTTTTTTATCGGCCCGGCCCGGCCCGTCTGGCCCGTTCAATTTTTTTGCCGGCCCGTTTATGTTGTTTGTCGGCCCGGCCCGGCCCGTTGAAAAAACTATTCTAAATCTGCCGGCCCGGCCCGGCCCGTTATAAAATCCGAAACGATTCCGCCGGCCCGGCCCGCGGGCCGGTCCGGGTACGGGCCACGGGCCAGGCCCGGGCCCGTGCAGACCTCTACATTGTTCCTAAGATACGTTTTTAATTGTCTCAGTGTGGAGAATGTTCTTTCTGGAGTGATTGCTGATAATGAATGGAAGAGTTGACGGAATTTTCAACAATTTCTTCACGTTGGGATAAACAGCCGTATTACAACTTTTTGATAAGGATTTTTTTGCGATGTTTGGTCTTTCATCTTTGTCTAATGACAAATGAGATAGGGCAATCATTTTTCTTCAACTTGTATTTCGATTTCTGATTGTAAGATATTCGACAGAATTTTTATATTAAAAAGAAAAAAAAATGCTTCAAGTATACATTATGAAACATTTTCCAACACATTCAGAATAAGATAACAAAACTGCACCTTTAAAAAAAAATTAAAATATTACGCCCCATTTCACCATACGGAAATGCACAACACATTTCAAAACTTAATTTCAAATGTTCTTATCTACAATTCGAAAATTATCCAAATTTTTTAACAGCCCTGTATATGATATAGAAATTTGTATCTATTAACTACACGCATTCCTAAATTTAATTCACTTAAGAAATACATATACATAAGTTGAAAATTCCTCTTGAGCAATTTCCTTTCATAAGGAGAATGGTACGTGAATGTTTTTGTGCAGCTCCGTATGTGAGATAAAGAATTTATATATCACAAGTAACACCAGTACTGTAACCGATTTCTTTTGTGTGTCTCTGTAAGATGAATAAAAAAATATGACTGTCCTGTTATTATGCAATCGTAGTAAAATTCAATGATTTATATTAGCTTCAACAGATTTGAAATAAGCGCATAACATTTTTTTTAAACATAAGTTATAAACCGTATTAAAAAATTAATTTCTATTTTGATATGCGTACGGTTCCTTGAAAACAAACAGCAGATCTAAAAGTTACACTTGATTTACATAATACTCTTTGTAACTGTATAAATGTAGTTCTGTCATCATCATTTTAAAACGATAATCGCTTTTATTTTGAATCATCCGTTATAGCTATACAATGAGTAGTATATTTAGCAAAGGTCGCAAAAAAAAAAAAAAAAAAAAAAACATGTCCTCTTTAGTTACAGGTTAATTACAGTGTTTAGATTAGAGGTCTGCACGGGCCGGAATTTCCAGGCCCGGCCCGGCCCGGCCCGTAGGAAAGTTATTTCGGCCCGGCCCGGCCCGTTATAAAACTCAAAAGTTCGGCCCGAGCCCGGCCCGGCCCGTTTGAATTTTTATATTTTAGGCCCGGCCCGGCCCGTACAAAAATCAGCGAAAACAGGCCCGGCCCGGCCCGGCCCGTTTTGGCCCGTCACAATTTCTACGATTTCTAAAAAATTCAGATTTTTATCATATAACTAAGATTAATTTAAAGAATACTGCATACATATCTATGGAATGTTTTTACAGTATATTATACAGTAAATACACATTAACAACATTAATGATTACTTAGATTCTTAGGCTTTCAACATTCGAATAAAGATTCATTAAAAAATTAATATGGCTTAGAAAAAAAGAAAAAAGAAAGAAAGCTAAAAACATTGTTAATTTTGAAGTTGTTTAACAAAAGAAGATTTATAAATATATTTCTATATCATTTTATTATAAATTTCAAATCCAAATTCATTCTTAAATTCAACGAAGCTACTTTCTGATACATTTCTAAATTCATTTTTTTCCCCCTCAGAAACGCATAAGATTAGCAGATATCTTTATTCAGAGACTATATAATCGAATAGCGTTATCCATTTTTTGATACAAGCAATTTAAGAATACTGCAAACAAATAAAATACTGTCATAATTAGCGTTTTGAATAGAGTTTCCGGAAGCAATAGCAAGGGAAGGGAGAAAAACCTGCAATCATTTGAGAAACTATTATATCTCAACAAGGTTATACAAGTATTTTATTTACCAAAAATGAAAAACGCTATTCGATTCCAAATCCCTTCAATAGTTAGTCTTATCACTTTTACACTTTTATCACTTTTACACTTATTCTCGTTAAAACCATTTTCGTTGACAATAGCTCATATATTTATCGTTTCTGCTTAAATCTTCAGAACGGGCCGGCAGGCCCGAAAATTTTTTTTATCGGCCCGGCCCGGCCCGTCTGGCCCGTTCAATTTTTTTGCCGGCCCGGCCCGGCCCGTTTATGTTGTTTGTCGGCCCGGCCCGGCCCGTTGAAAAAACTATTCTAAATCTGCCGGCCCGGCCCGGCCCGTTAGAAAGTTCGAAACGACTCCGCCGGCCCGGCCCGGCCCGCGGGCCGGGCCGGGTACGGGCCACGGGCCAGGCCCGGGCCCGTGCAGACCTCTAGTTTAGATGCTTGGAAAGTTCGCGTGATTCAAATTAAAGACGACTCTTCCCTTATGCACATACTCGAAACTTTAGAGATTTTAACAAAGCAGTCAGGTTCACGACAGTTGATCAAGATGGATCATTGCTTCATTTAAATTATCCTCTTTTGTATTCTTAAATTGCTCCCATATGTGAGTGTGATAAATGTATGTGTCATCACATGGGAATTCGTCTAACTGTTCTGAACGGTCTAATTTGTCAGCATTTAGGAAACTAACGAATGTTTTTATACCCTTATATTTAATTCAGACTAATTTTTGTATGAAAAAAAAAATAGTATTGAAAGGTACTCTTTTGTATAAAATCGATTTTTAATTCACTTCCTTATAAGCTAAAAAAAGTGTAAAAAAAAAAAGAACGTAAAATTATGTGTCAAGCATAGATTATGAAATACTTTCCAATTCATTCAAAATGTTATAATAAAACTTCAAAGTTTAATTTAGGGAGCAATATAACTAAATAAACAATTTGTAATAAAATAAGCTTTTAAAAAAAAATTTTCAACGAACATCATAAAAAGCTCTTAAAAGAATTAAATAATTCTTTAAAATTTTCTAATGACAAAATGTTATCTAATAAGCACACATCGGATATCAGGTACCGGCATAAAAACGGTTAAATTTAATATATATAATTTAATATCCACCAAACATAGATTTTAGAGAAAATAATTTTTACAAGTGATGAATTTACTTATCTATGATTTAATTTATAGATATATACACATAAAAAGTCATGAATTAGTTTATGAAGTCGGTGCCAAACAGTCACAATTGATAATGATCATCACCATTTTCGTTATGGTACTAGGCACAATATATTCACAATTCTTATTATATTTAAGAAAGTTTGGCACCAACTTCAAAAAGTGATTCATTACTTTTTATGTGTATATATTCCATGGAGGAATGAGGTAGGTGGAAGTGAATTAAGCATCAAAAAAGGTTTACAATATGAAACCATTTATCGCTCAAATTAATGCCCCAAACAAAAGCACGTGGAAGGGATTTTGTATTAATAAGACGAATTGATAGAAATTAATTACAACTGAAGCATATTTTAAGAAAAAATGGAAAATTTTTAAAATGTTTTTTCTTCTATTAGTTATTAAAATAAATGTTTGCTTTTAAAATAATTGAAATTGTTAAATTAGCAGTAATTAAATGTCAAATTATTAAAAAATTGAAAACGTTTGATATGAACTAAAAATTGCATTACTAAAAGTTTCCTTCTTCACAGTAAATTTTAATACTTTCTAATGTAGATGAACTTATTTTGTTTGCAAATAACAATACATGTAAATAATTCAACTAATTCAAACTAATTAATAAAGAGTTTCTTTTATGACATGAAATTTTCAAATAGATCTCCATTATGTCTACTCGAATCACTGCTAATTTACTTAAACATCTTTATTTCTTTTTAACAACATATTAATAATTGCATATAAATAAATATTTAAAATATAATGATGAAAACATTCTTTTAAAATCATGTATGAAAACTTAAGTAATAAATATTGATCTAAATCTAGATTTCCGATTGCATGCAGACAATTTTAAGAGAAGAAAGATCTCTTCAAGTAAAATCTTAAAAGGAATTTTCTATATTGAAACTTAGAGCACATTTGATAAAATAATCAAACATTTCTTACATGTGAAGCGATAGATAAGTTCCTTTTACATTTTCCAATCGTGTGTTTTCAAATGTATTTTAAAATGAAATATTTATAGATAAAATATTTATATTATAAAATATATTTATACGCATGCAAAAGAAAAAAAAAAGGCCAATAATGGTAGAAATCACCATTTTTTACGAAATTGTAATCCTCTGTTCGACAATAGTTTTAACGGTAAAAAACTAAAACAAAGAAATACGGGCTTAAACCGATTTGAATTGATAGGCGTGTCAAAGCACGTGGCTTTGTTGGTGCTTAATTGGACTTAATGTAGCGGATTTTAGGGTTACATTTTTGGCATCACCCCCAGACATTATACTTCCACTCCATTAATTTCTCTTTACTCTATGGCTATTTTCCATTTGCTTTTAATAAAACTGGAATACCTCTGTTGCCACAATTAGGTAAACGGTGTTAAAAACTACAAAAAAAAAAAAAAAAACATTGATAATTCAAAAACAAATTACGAGGCAGGTTTCAAACTAATCGCATTTGAAAGTAGATTTTTTTTCCTATATGACGGTGTAAACAATGAAAATGTGTGATATTAAGAAGTTTAAAAATTTGCAGCAGCAAAAATTGCAAAAATGAAATTGCATTTCAAATTTCAAAGTGTTGCCATTCGCAAAATGACGTATGCGTTACGCACAGATACGTGTGGCCTTTATAATATAGACAAATAGAGAGATAGACTGATAAACTATTAGAAATCTTTATGTATTTCTTTGTCTGTATATTTCAAAATATTAAGATCACTTCATTGCCAATTCAATAAATTCAGTAATGCATTTATTGCGAAATACCTGGAACTGTTATCCCGCATTGCTATGACTATTGTGGGAAAACTTGTTTTACAGATACATATGACTAATTAACAAATAAAAAAAGAAGGATCTTGTTTCGAGAGAAAATTTCTCTTGAACTAGAATAAAGATATACACTCAGGTATTTTTTCACTATATTTTTTTGAAATTTGAACAAACTGCTGGGACTTTTTTAATCGAAAATATTTGAAGCTTTAATCAAAAATTTCTGTTTTCCTATATATTTATTTTTATCTATTTATTTGTATTTCTTTTTCTTATGTGAATTCGCATGCATGTTAAAATTGATCTTATACAAAAATAAAAGTATTATAATATTTGAATCTTATTTATTACTTCATTTATACGTGATTCAGTTTAGTTTTAAAATTTATTAGCTATTTGTTAACTTCATAAATGCTGTTCTAAATTTAGAAATGTATACGACTAAGTGCTTGTACCATGGAAAAAGAACAAATATCTTTTGCATAACCCTACCAAAACTAATGTAGCAAAAGCTTTTCAACTGCTTATTACAGTTAAATGGCTTATTTTATTAATCTGTGTTCATTTTTATGAAAATAGCATATATGCTCGTAGAAAAATTAAAGTTTTAATAAAAATAGTTCCAAATTTTGCTAAATTTTTTGCTTTCAATTTGCAGTTTTTAATACAAAAAATATTCTTTTGAGAAAATATGACAAACAATACTGTACACAACACCCTGTAATTAGAATGAAAAAATAATAAAAAATCGTATGAATAATGAGCAGATTTAAGAAATAATTTTTCACTACGCATGCGTAAAAGCAATCAAAATATAATTTACATAATGCGTTAGCTAAATGTATAGAGTAACTTTTGTGAAAGTCTCAAAAACATAGCTTGAAAACTCTAAAAATTATCATCGATAGAATTAACTCAAACTCGGTTGTCCCTAAAAGCAAAAAGATGAGGGGTTGCAAAAAGATGAGGGGCTGTATCCATATGTCCATTGATTAATATCAATGCAGCATACACAATATTGCACGTACTACAATATATAGGTACAGCCCTTCTTTTTTTTCTTCTTTTTTGAATCAACAGATTTTGAGCCTATTCTATCCGTTTATTGCTTTATTCACACTTACTATTGCTTGACCAGGTTCTAAAGATCTGTTTTGGCATACTGCCAAAATAATGGGCCTTTCCGAAGGTATGGAAGCATTAAGGGGAGACGAAATTTCTCTCTATTCCCCACAAAAGCAATACTAGGGGAAACTCCCTTTTCATTGCTCTCAGTCCTATTATCAAGAAAAGACTCGCCTCACTCAGACCTGTTTCTCACGTGACCGGTCTTTAATGCTTGGCTCAGCAGTATCTATGTTTTGAAGCATTTGTGAAACTTGTATAATTTTTTTTAACAATGTTTTCACTTTTTTTATGCAACATGTGCCTTTGGACTAATCTGAAGAGAAAAAAAGCACTGCAAAAAATCCGTATAACCGGAATTATAATTAAACTTTAATCTTTGGATAAAATATTGCTTAACTAGAATTTTGAAAGTTTTATCGTCTGAACTTTCATTTTAAAACAATAAGTTTTTGACTGATTCGCTGATAATTGAAAATGAAAACATGTTCAATATTCTGATGTTTTATTTTTATTTATTAGCACCTGAATTCTACGTTTATTTTATTTTCTTTCTTTTTTTTTCACCTTAGATTTTCAGTACGTATAAAATGCGAATGGGTGAATTTTCCAATTTTTGTATAAAGAGCTTAGTTTTCTTTCTTTTATTTTATTTTTCCTTTTTAACGCTTCCCAACAAAGTTGAAAAGTGTTTACGATTTCAGTTTGTTTGCCTGTTCGTACTTTAATTGCGTAATATACTTGGAACATGTAATTATGGTTTATTTGTAAAGACATTCAAAAGTATTCTGTAACATTATGGTCCATGGTGAAAAACCATTTTCGGTGTACACAGTTTTAAACATAATAAAATTTATATACATTGTTGAGGTTTACTCGAAGATGAATATTGCTGCATATGTTATGAAATGTGTTTACAGTAGGCGTACAGGGGATTTCAAAAATATTCCGTTTTATTATGATCTGTGTAAAAAAAATCGTTTGGACGTATTTTAACGGTGTTACTCTGTTACAAACATAATAAAATTGACATGAATCTACGAGGTACACTAAAACATGCTTTCTGTAGAATATGGGTTGCAAAGCATTTTTCATTCGTTTGCAGGGTCACACAAAAGAGTTCGCTTTTATAATGTTCTACGGGGAAAAATTGTCCGCAGCATATTTTAATTATGTTACACTATTTTAAAAATTATATATGTGACAAAGGTTTACTATAAGATGTTTGCAGTCGAAATTGATGTGCATCCCTTTTATCGTTCATCTGAAGAGACAAATAAGACATTTCTGATACGTTTTATCTGAAGAATTGTAAATTAAGAATTCTGGGATTGCTGAAGGATTGCTAGGATTGCTGAAGGCGCGTTTCTGTTATGGTATGCGTTTTGATTTGAACTAAATTTTTGCACTTATATGAAACATATAAATTATGTAGATCATATACAGGGCTACACAAAATAATTTGTAAGCCTTAATGATAACGAGCAGGAATTGCTTAAATTTGAGTTAGGCATTTTCAAGCTCAGCTACATTTAGGAAACTTAGACAAGTTGATAGCATGTCGATAAATTCATATACAGGGCTAGGCAGAAAACTGACTAACATGGACACCTATGAATGGTAATTCCTGGAAGTGCGATTTCAATAGTTTTAAGGGTATTTCTACCTGAAGTAAAAATAAACTTAATCAACAAAATAATTCAAGCACTTTTCCATAAATTAGAAGAAAATGCTAAAACTAATTTTGAAATTTGAATTATGTTATCCTTTTTCTAAAACTAAACTAAATTTGGTCATCAAAATTAAAGGATAATGAGTAATATTATGCTCACCCAGTTAATGTTATAACCAACCCACAAAGCATCAATTATTTATAGTAATAAAATACAAAAGTATACAAAATTGCACTTCCACGTATACGTTAGCGTTGTATTATATATGCAAATTAGGTGATTGTGAATGTTGCATCTAATGTATGTATGTTTAAATTCTAGACTGTAGTCTGTAGTGCCGTTTAAAGTGAATGCGGTGTCTGAGAGTGATCAGTTTCATTAGTTATGGCTCAAAGACATTATTTAAGTGCACGTCAAAAGTGACGAATGATAGGTAGAATTGAGGGAAGTCAAACACAAATGGAGGTCGCCCAAAAATTGAATATTCCTCAAAGTGCCTTAAACCTTAAAGCCGTTTTTAAAGAACTGGATACGCTGATAGACAGTCTCATCAAGGGAGACCAAGAGCAACTATTGTATCCTAAGATCGTTTTTTGTCATTTTCGGTACGAAGAAACTACGAAGTGACTACAAAAGATTTGATTTCAGAACTTCAGGCTGACACAGGAACTCTAATTAGCCGCTATAATGGCACACTAAGGCTTAATGAGGACAGACTGTATGCGAAAAAAACATTAGTCTGTGTCCCACATATTCTAGCTTACATATGGGCCTGTTTAAACTGTTGACATCGTTACATTCAATGAGCCAAGAAGATTGTGCTCGAACAGGATATTTCATGGACAATGAAAGACAAATTTCATGTTCCTTCCTTTCCCCATGTCAAAATCAGGGGTGTAGTCGTAAAAATAACAGAGAATATACGCTCTAAGCATAGGGTATGCGCTCAAGGCAGAAGGTATACCCTGGAATGTGTATACTGTAGCTTTCTTGAGAAACAGAGGAAGTACGGTGTTCATTTAAAAAATACAGATGATATACGGCGTATACCCTCCAATACAAATCCCTGATCAAAATACGTCTAGAATGAGTGTTCAGACTATACCTGGACAGTAAGCAATTCTCAAGCCCAGTCTTCCTGGCTCTATTGAACATGACGATGGCAGCAGTTTAAACGACCCTCTTTAGAAGATGGAGTAAGTGGGACTCAAATTTTTGGTCGCGCATACGCCGACCCTTGTTAAACCTTTTGTGCAGCAATAGAATGGCTAATTCGAGTTCCTGTGGCATTTTGCAGGTCTGAAACCAAATCTCTTGTGGCCACTCTGAGGTTTTCAGCAGTCGAAAATTACAGAAAATGGTCTTCGGATGCAGTTGTTGCTTTTAGTCTCCCTTCACCAGGCAGGGTATCAAAGGATCCACTGCATAAAAAGCGACTCGAAGTTCTTTATATGACACTCTTCAAATGATTTTTCTTCATATACCATAATGGAATGCAATTGTTTTGAATGCATCTGTAAATGAACAGAAAATTCTATGAATGCCCTGTTCAAACATAATCGTAGAGAAATTCAGTGACAAATATCAGTTTAAATATATTTGAAATAGCGTGATCTCATTCAAATATTCTGAAAAAGATTTTACCTCATATATCATAATGGAATGCAATTCTTTTGAATGCCCCTGAAAATGAGTAGAAAATTCTATGAATGGCCTGTCCAAACGTAATCATAGTGAAATTCAGTGATTTATGTCAGTTTCAATATGCTTGAAATAGCGTAATGTCATTAAAATATTTTCCAAATGATTAGTTTTGGGGTTCTTTTGTTAAGAATAATAGGGTGAACGGACGATTACTTATCCCTTTAAATTCTTTAAATTATATAAATAGACTTTTATGCAGAATTATCCAATTTGCTTTAAATTTTGGATATAGGGTCTTTCTGATGAAGCGAATCCCTGAACAATTTTGGGGGTTTAATGATTAATTATATAGAGAGGCAGCTAACTCTCCTCAAGGGGAATTAGTCCTTGAAAAAAAATAAGGCTGTAATATATAAAATTAGTGTGAATAGCCTGTGATCTCAATGCCATCAATTTAACTGGGCAATATTCTTTTTGTCCTGGCTATTAATGTTTTACAGTTTTCTCAAGTTTTTCGAATATGTATTGAATGAGCTTTGTATTTCTATTCACTTTGCCATACATAGCATGAAGAAACTGTTACATGTGTAGTTGTTTAAAGATATGTTTAAATCTCACTGGCTGCAACATATATTTAATTTTAAAAAATATTTGAAATAACTAAACATAGTACTATAAAGTTTATAAAATTTATAAATCTTAAATAGTATTAAAACAGGAAATATTTACATAGTACGTAAATATCTAAGGCAGCAGTGCAGGTCTCCTGCACAGTAAATTAATATAGAATATATACAATTTTAATTTTAAAATCCGAATATACATGACTATAAATTAACGATAATCATGAAGGAAAAAAAATTAATTATTTGATGGGGAATAATGGTTACTTAAAATAGACGAAAGTCAGAATCTTCAGTCAGCTTTGTTTTACATATTTAAAACAGTAACTTCAATGTCTAAATAATGCAGTTGAGATTATAATGAATGCTTACAATGCATAGTAAAATATTAAAATTATTAAGTAAAGTAATATACTAAAATAATAAAAATGTAGATAGTTTTTTTTAAAGTGAATAAAATATTAAAAACAAAGATCATGTATAGTTAAATGTTCATTATAAAGATGAGGTTCATTTTTCCTAAATTACACAATCAAACTTGCTTCTTGAAGGTGCGCTACACATCAAAGTCATAATATAAGGAAGGTTTATTTCAGGTTTAGTCAGCTTTAACAATCCAAAAAGCTTGATTAATGCATAAATACATTTGGCAAAAAGATTGTGATTATCACTGATATCAACAACATTTGAATTTTTTCAGAAATAAATTTATTCCTCCTTCATGAAAATGCATGAAATCACTAACATTAATGAAAATTACAGATTAATATACATGTATTACATATATATATATATGTAGAAATGATATAAAAATAATAAAGTAAAATGTTGTCCCTACATCTGAACTGAAAGTTTCATTGTTTGCAAGTGTAAATTATGTGCGAATTTTAGAGAGTGACGAATTTTAGAGTTGCAGATTTAAGAGATTCCACTGTAGTAAATAAAATGAGCAGAATAAAATTTCGATTCGCAGAACTGACCATGAAGTTTCTGATCTGCGGGTTTTCCCGTTAGAAAATACACTGGACTCCAAAAGTTAACGTACAACTTGTTTTTTGCGTCTAATTTGCAAATGAATGAATATAGAAACAATAAATTTGAAGGGAATGTGCGCTAAACTGTTATTTATTAAATGCGATATAGAAAATTATTTAAGTTAAGCGTATAAATGAAATTACAACAAAAAAGCCCTCATGGCGGAAAATTCCATTCTTGGAGAAATCAGTACATCGCAGTATTATGCAGTAAAATGTGACAGAAACATTAAAAACTGGTTCTAATATGGAATATGTCCACCCCCAGACTCGAATGCATTGGCGCGCATAGACTTTCCATGCTCTCAATTAAATTGTCGGACACCGAAATAAGTAGCGCTGACCAGACATGGAGAAAGCCTTGTTCCAGCTAGATGTTCTCTCAGATTCAAGTCTGGAGAATGAGCTGGCCATTCCATTCTCTCTAAACCATGATCCTCAAGTCAATCCTCAACAACCACAGCTCGGTGTGGTCTTGCATTATCATCCATAAGAATGAAACCATTGCCAATAGTAGCGGCATATGGTCGCACATATGAATCAAAGGTCTCATCCAGATATCTCGCACCAGTCAGAGTCCCTCTATGGAACATATGCAGGTCAGTGTGGCCTCCCAGTGAGATCGCTGCCCAAATTACACCGTTTCTGTACTTGTGTGTTTTGACAGTGTTTGATTGATGTTATCGAGTGCATTTTTCTCTCCAGATCAGATGACGTCCTGAATCGCTCTCCATTGTGGATCTAAACTTGTCTGTGGAGAGTACAGAAGCCCACTGTTGTCTGGTCCAGGAAATATATTCTCTTGTTTAACATAAGCAGGCCTTTCTCTGTCGTCTGTTGAGGGGGACGCACACAATTGGTCTCCTTACATAGAGACCTGCATTGTGAAAACATCTTAGTACCGTAGTAGCGGAGATTCTTCTCACTGATGCTGCAAAATGGTCTGAAATGAGTTGCGGCACAGTGTGCGTCCTTTCCTTCGTGCCGAAAGAGCTAGAAACCGGTCTTCTGCAGGTATTGTAACACGTGGAAGGCCTGGAAAATGTCTTCTGAACACATAATCTGTTGATTCATACTGATCCCAGCCCAGAATCGTTGGACAACACTGCAAGACACACTGAGCCGTCTAGCAGTGTCGGCCTGTGACAAGCCCATTTCCATCCATCCTATCACCTACCACCTTAATGAATCGGACAAACGACTTCTTCTAGACATTTCTATACTCTCTGATTGTTGTGAACAAAACTGACAACAATAATTCAAATACAACAAAATTTACACGCGAAATTACGAAAGCTTCGTAATTTCATATTTTCAAGTTATTTCAAATTTCCATTCATCCTACCGCCTACCACCTTAATGAATCGGACAAACGACTTCTTTTAGACATTTCTAGACTCTACTGATTGTTGTGAAGAAAACTGACAACAATAATTCAAATACAACAAAATTAACATGCAAAATTACAAAAGCTTCGTAATTGCATATTTTTCTCTCATTCACAAATACCTATTCTTTTCTATAAAATGAAAGTGGTAGCTGTAATTTTTGCGTGAGTTTTTTTAAAGCTTTTTATTATTATCCATATAAATATAAACTATGAAGTTTAATCTGACTGCCTTTTTTTCTGGTGAGCTTCGAAAAACATGTTGTACCTTAACTTTTGTAGACCGGTGTAGTATCAATATCTGTAGAATACAGATTTGGTTTTAGGGATAAAGTATCAAACATTCAAAATGGAAAGCAATAGTTTTGGGGCAGTTCATGTGGCTCTTTTTTGTTGAGAGTAAATGAATTTCATGATAGACAATTTTATTTTTATATTGCATCTAGCTTTCTAACAAGAAAAACATTCGTAGGATAACGTATCACATATTTTATAGAATAATTATCATCTATACACCAAAGAGTCTTTGTATATGCATGATAATTATTACGTAAGGTCTGTGTCACATTGTGAAGGCAGGATAATAATAAATAAAGGGTGGCAGGCAAAAATGATACAAGAGGAAAATAAACGTATTTTGCGGTTTGATCTATTTAAGCTTCCTCCTATTATTTAAACATAATAGGTAAAGTCACATAGTTATCATATCATATGTACAAAAGAAATGCAAGGAATTTTTTCTAGCATTATCAATCAAAAGCAAAATATAGCTTATGATATATTTTTTAACGAAACCTGGAAGCTACTAATTGTCATAAAACATTTTCATGTTAAAAAAAAAAAAAAAAAATCGGAAATTGCACGTCAAACATAGCAAATGAGGTGCGTTCGCACTCTAACGAAGTTTTAAAAATATTCAAATCTTAGAATAATAGTATACAGTATTTCGGATATAGTATAGCCTTCAAAATCTTTTGTTTGTCTCTGAAAATACTATCTGCTTTCTATTATACAGAATGTAACTTGTAGTAAACCTTAGCAACGTATATCAATCTCATAAAATGGGAAATAGTTTAACATAATTAAAACGCGCCTCAAATAATGTCTATCCCTATACCATTATGCAATGGAATACTTTTGTGTAGCCCTGTAAATTAATAACAAATATTTTTTGCACAACAGATTGTACAGAATGAATATTTTAGTGTATATTTCATAGATGCATATCAATTCTCTTATACACGAAAGAGTGTAACATCATTAAAATGCACTTGAAACTATTTTTCCCCATTGGCCGTAATGTAACGGAATACTTTTTGATTGTTCCTGTAATTGAATTATGCATCCGATTTTCATAACATTTGAAATGACTCAACAAAATTATATAACAATTATATATTTCAAATTTCAAACGATTCGGTTGGGTAGTTTTTGCGTTGGTACATGTGAATAGACAGAAGGGCGACTGAACGAGGATTATAGATGCTATTATTAACTCCTGTTAAAGGAGTTCTTGGAGTACCTAAACATGGCCACCGACTTTTGAAGGATGGATCGTGCTTCCTCGAATAGGCAACTTTCACCCTGTGTTCCATAGTCCAGTCATGATTCTCCCAGTCAAAGTGTAGGAATATTTGGCGATAATGCTTGGTCAATATAGGCACATAAGTGGGAGGTTTGCTGCGTATGCGTTGTATCACATTCAACTATGTTAACTTAATTTCGTGCTCCGAAAGAATTGTACTTGAATCGTCAGTTGTATTATGATGTCAGTTGAGCCAGTCTCAGGTGCTGATTTTGCTTATATATAACGCCTGGTCCCTGTTCGTCCAATACTATGGTTTCTTGTGATGGTTTCAGCATCATTCATCTACCGGGTGTCCCAAAAATGACTGATGAATTTTAAAATTCAATAACTTGCAAACGGTGACAGCTATTTAAAAAATTTTTGCAGGAAGGTTATGTATAATGACAGGAGTTTTTTTTACCGTAATTTTTTTATTTTAGTTCGAATTTCAAACAATAGGTGGCGCTGACGGCGATTGAAGGCCAGGTCGACGCTTTACTCAGCACTGATCACCTGGCCTTCAATCGCCGTCAGCGCCACCTATTTTTTGAAATTCAAACTAAACTAAAAAAAATACGGTAAAAAAACTTCTGATATTATATATAACCCTCCTGCAAAAATTTTTTAAATAGCTGTCACCGTTTGCAAGTTATTGAATTTTAAAATCCATCAGTCATTTTTGGGACACCCGGTACTTTCTACAAGTTCTAACAACGATATGTCTCGAACAACCCATGATATGTGCAGCTTCAAAGTTACTCGTTCCGAGTCGTCGGGTGACTGAATTCTGCCCTCTATTAGTTCAGCAGCCTTTACCCTTATAAGCAGACACAAGCACAAAAATGATTTCTGAGACTCTCCGGCAAACATTTGAATACCATTTTCACTGGATTATGTGCCTTCCACGTCATCCAGGCGAATTAATTGCAAAATGTTTGGGTGGTCATAATGTTTTGGCATTTGAGATTTGGCTCTTGTCTTTGTTAAATGCATAAAATTCAACGAACCTATATCTCTTTACAATCCTCATGGTGGGGATAGATTGTCATTTAAATTTGACGCTGGGATAGCTAATTTTGAATTATAAATATAGATGCGATAGAAGAATGTTTTGGAATTGGCACATCCGGCTATAGTTTTATTTTGTTTTTACTCCAAAAACTTAGGAAGTTTTAGTTCCAAAATACCTTTTACCATGTAAACTGCTATGATTGCAAAACAAAATAACTGATTGTTGCATAAGTTTGAACAGCAGATGATATTATTACTTCAATGACAATATATGGAAAGTTTTAATCTGAAATTAATTAGAAATAATGCACTTTGTTTACATAGGATCCACTTTTGTATTCCCTATTTACTTATTTTCTTTTTAAAAAAATACTATTAATAATAAGCTTATAATGTTTTCCTCGTACTTAAAAAAATTATTTGTTCGTTGCGTATAAACAAAACAAAATTGGCTGTTGTTGTTATTGAAAATTTATACACTATGCGAAAATCTGACATTTTATTAAAAATGCAACTTAAAATAAGAAAATAAATAAAGTTCGGCCAAAACTTTTTTAATATGCAGTTGGCAAAAAAAAAAAAAAAAAAAAAAAAAAAAAAAATATTTGTACACTCTAAAATGTTTAATTTTTAACTAAATAAAAACAGATATTTTGTCAAAAATAGTTTTAATGCAGTATGTTTACCGTGAGTTTTAAATCAAATAACAGAAAATTTCGATAAAGATGTAAAATAATTTTCTAATAGGAAAAGTTTAACAGTTTCTTGCAAAAAAAAGTATTTGTACATTTCCCCATCCTGATATACACAGTGTTTTATAGTGTTTATGGTTCAAAGGACTACTTATACAGAAGCTGTTAATAATTTTTAACTTCATATTATATTTGTCTGACATTTAATCTAGTTCGCTCTTGAAGTAATTGAGAATGGCACTTAAAAGTAGAGAAGTACCTCTAGATACATGAAATCCTATTATTGAGCATCCTGAAAATTGAAACTCGCAACAAGAATTTGGAAAAGCTATTAAATTACCATTTACAACTATTGGATGCATAGTGAGAAAATATGAAGAAATTGGATGCATCGACATTCAACGAAAACCAGGACTTCTCAGTAAATTAACAATGAGAAAAAAAGGAGTGTTGTTAAAAAAGCTTTAAAAACTCCTATGGGTTCAGTTCAAAAATTTGCTGGAGACCTTGCAACATCTTCTAATATCAGAGTAATACCTCAAACAATTAGAAATATTCTTCTCAATGCAGATTTAAAAGGAAGAACTTCAAGGAAAAATCCATTCATCAGTGAATCAAATAGGCGAAAACGCATAGAATTCGCTTTCGCATACAGAAGTAAATCATTGGATTTTTGGAAAACAGTAATTTTTTCTGATGAGAGAAAATTCGGAATTTTCTTATCACCAAGCATTCGAAAAATTTGGTGTAAATATAAAACTGTTCTGGATCCAAAACATATACTTAAAACTATTAAGCATGGTGGGGGAATATTATGGTTTTGGGGTGTATAGCTTCTAATGGAGCAGGACATTTGGAATTTATTAACAATGGAATGACATCTTTAACATACATTGATGTGTCGCGGCATAATTTATTAAACAGTGCTAAGAAATTACGCGTAGAGGAAGCTTTTCACTTTCTGCAGGATAACGACCAAAGCATTCTGCTGTGATCACCAGCACATGGTTACTCTGTAATGCTCGAAGGTGATTGGTAACTCCTCCACAATCTCTAGACTTGAATCCAATAGAAAATTTGTGGATGCTGTTGGATGCAAAAATCCGAAATATATATATATATATATATGTATATATATATATATGTACATATGTATGTATCAGGGAAAAACAGTTTTAAAGAAGCTCTTATTGAGTCATAGAATAACATAAACCAGACCGCTACAAAAAAGTTAGTGAAATCTATGTCACACCATCTAGAAGTAGTCATAAACTTTAAAGGAATTCACACAAAATATTAATTTGTATCATTTAAGTAAATTTTCATTAATTATAGTACATTAATGTAGTGTACAAATACTTTTTTTGCATTATATTTTTGTATGTTTGTTTATTATAATGTAAAAATCAATTCGTTTTATTTTGTTTTTGCTTTTATATTATTATAATATATTAAACTAATGTATTACAGTATTTTTTGCTTAAATCTTTTATTTAATTTTATTATAATTAAAAAAAATGAAGTGTACAAATAATTTTTTTGCCAACTGTAACTAATTGTCTATTTCTTAACCGATGACTGATATATTATATATGTATATATACAAATATTATGCTGTTGTTACACTTTATTATTTATTTCTGGCCCATATTTTAGTAAATTAAGGCAATCAAATTTAAAATACATAATGTCATTGCTGCATATGCGGTCGTAATTCTGTGTTTTTTTTCGGTATATTTTTTAAGATACGTATTTTTCAATATTTATATTAGTGTAATTATTTTTTAGAGTACAATAGTTTCTTTTGTCACTCTTACATTTTGCAATGTTTATTGTTGAATCCAACATTTGAACTTTTGTAATATTTGCCATTGTCTTACACTGTTACATATATTTTATGCATCATCTGAACTTCTAGTTTTATTTTTTTCCCTCATGCATTTTTTTTTTTTTTTTTTCAGTCTGTGCATTTTGCAACTTTGGATATGCATTTATCTATTGTATGTGTTATTGTAACTATTGGTTAATTTATATTTCGTCTATATGTACATTAATGTGCTCGTTTGTTATGTTAGTTTTCAAATGGTTTCCGCCAGAGTGCTATGCGTTGTGAAGCATCGAGGAAAAGCAAGTCGAAAAAGAGGAGCTTTAAATAAAAAAATTAATACAAATTTGGCTTTTGAAAATTCCAAATATGTATTTTTTATGAAAATGTCTACATAAATGTCTTTTATAAGCCAGCAAAAAAAAAAAAAAAAAAAAAAAAATCTTTATAAAATATGCTTAGTTTTAAGTAAAAAACCTTTGATGCCACCTAGAAGAAGTGGGCAACTTATAAAAGTGCTAAATTTATAGAAGATATATTTTGTGCACTTTTGAAAATGTTAACTTTGACAGGTTCTCAACATGCAAGGGATTAAGATAAATACCTTAAATTAATGTAAAGCAATTAGGTTATATCATATAATGGAAAAAATAATATCTTAACAATAAACTAAAAATCATCCCTGTTCTCTCATCTGTAAAATTTAACTTATGTGCAAGACTGACAAAATACATCTTTTAAAGTAACTTTTTATTTTAATGTTAAAAATCTAAGCACGAAAATCAAATTCGATATTAAAGCATTAAGGTTTCATTGGAATGAAATTTTTAAAAATATAATAAATTTTTTTTGACAAATTTACAATGGTGAAAGGTACTGACATGCATTCCAAAATAATTATAATTTTTTAAAATTGTCTTTTTTTTTCTTGTTTTTTTTTCTTGTTTTTTTTTTTCTTTTTGCCTTTGTGAAAACCTTGTGATTGTTAATCGATATGAGAATGCACTTAATTTTTATTTGTGTTATTCGAGTCAGATTTAAAGAAAGAAAAAAATCAACGCTTTTGATAAACGTATTACGGTGAAATGTACTGAAACTTTCCAAAATAGTGATATATTTTTTTAATGTTTACTTTTCTGATGGCTAATCAACATGAGAATGGAGTTAGTAATCTGTTTGTTTCATTGAAATGAAAATAAATAAATAAATAAATAAATTTTTTTGTCAAATTTTCAATGATGAAAAGTACTGACAGGCGTTCCAAAATAATGATAATTTTTAAAATGTTAATTTGTATGATTGTTAATCGATATGAGAATGCAGTTAATTTATATAGGTTTGTTCTAATCAGATTTAAAGAAGAAAATCAACGCTCTAATGTTTTATTGATTATTATTATTAATTTTTTTCCCAAAAACAAATTGGATAGAAACGTGATTTCTTTTCTAGGTATCATCCAAAATAAACGTTGGAAAACATCCAATTTTAATATTCACGCTGTGTGTGAGTCAATAAAAGATTCAAATGAGATTTTACGTCAGAGAAACGTACACATAGAAAGAGAGAGAGAAAGAGAAAAATATTTCTTTTCTTTTTTTTTTTTCTATTTCTCCTCTACGCAAGTTATCTATCTAACATCTAGATGAGGGATGATTGGTGGACGATTACGCGTTTCTGCTGCGGAGTGTAAACAATGAAAACATTTATTTCTGATAGAAAGGAAAACGTAAACAAACGACGGTGCTGATGACAGTTTTACTACGACCCTCAGTATATATATTAATGAAGGAAAGATGTTTGTGTGAATGTGAATGTGTCTTTTGGCGATGTCTAGGGTAATCTATCGCACCTACCTAGATCAGCAAATTTGTTTTTATGTGGACGAAGGTGGGTTTGACTATACCTAAGACTCAGATTTCGGATCTTCTTCATTATATTTTTCGTTATTTTGTATTTATCGGAAAAATTCACTTATTTCTTAAATTTTCCATGTTATTCGGTGACTTTGATGCATTCTTAAAAGTAATCCAAATTTAATCCTTTAGTCCAATACAATATATTTTGTCATCATTTTAATAAAGCTTATTAGAATTTTGTACAGCGATTTTTTTTTCGTGCTCTTTTAAACGTACATTTCGTAAACAGCGATTTTTTTTTTAATTAACCAATATCTGTTTAATATTTTAACTGCTCAATCTTACGTTTTATATCACTGTAAGCATAACACTTTCGGAAATCGATTTAATATGTATGTATGTGTGTGCGCGTGTTTAGTTTTCTCTAAATTAATTATTAAACAAAGTAAGAAATCATTGTTTTTCACTGAAACGCGAAAAAGAATGAATAAATAAATAAATAAATAAATAAATTTTAGCTTGAGCTTGCTAAGTAACCCTTTGTATTGCCCAAAACTGTTAACATATTGACGCAAGTGACGGAATCTTTATTTATTTATTTATTCATTTATTTTTTTTCCCATTTGACGCGTTCAAGTTACATTTAAAGCAGTGGTTCTCATCCGCAATGTTGAATTCAGACACTTTTTTCCGGGATAGTGGGTTTTCTAATTACATCCCGTGTGCAATTTTATGATTAAGTATAGTGAGTGGTCTCATTTTTTTCCTTATGTATAGCAGACTAAGAAAAGCGATGGTGGACATCCGGGACCCGCGACTAGGGAGGGGGAGGGGAGGGGCAAGAAAAAAAATTAAATTTCACAATAAAAAAGAAAAAATATGCATAAATTTGAAACTTTTATAGAATGAGGAAAACATTTGTGGACATCCGTGACCCGCGACTGGGGAGGGGAAAGAATTGAAAGGGGCAAGAAAAAAATATATTTCACAATAAAAAAGAAAAAAAAATATGTATAAATATTAATGTTTCAAACTTTTATAGAATGAGATAAACATTTGTGGACATCGGAGATCCGCAACTGGAGAGGGGGAGGGGAGGGGGGAAGGTTGAAATGGGCAAGGAAAAAAATTCAATTTCACAATAAAAAAGAAAAAATATGCATAAATATTAATGTTTAAAACTTTTATAGAATGAGAAAAACATTTGTGGACATCTGTGACCTGCGACTGGGGAGGAGGAGGAGAGGGGAAAGGGTTGAAAAGAGCAAAAAAAAAAAAAAAAAAAAAAAAAAAAAAAAAAAAAAATCCATTGCACAATAAAAAAGAAAAAAAAATATGCATAAATATAAAATTTTTAAAAAAAATTTTAAATATTAATAATTAATAATTATAATTATAAATATAATTTATAATTAATTTTTAAATATTAATGTTTAAAACTTTTATAGAATGAGAAAAACATTTGTGGACATCGGGGATTCGCAACTGGGGAGGGTAGGGGAGCGAAAAGGATTAAATAGGGCAAGGAAAAAAAATTTCATTAAAAAAAAAATACATATATATATATATATAAAGGAATATTAATGTTTTAAGCTTTTATAGAATGAGAAAAGCATTGGTGGACATTCTGAGGAATAGAAGGGGAGAGGAAAGGGTTGAAAGAGGCAATAAAAAAATTCGTTTAAAAAATAATTATGTATAAATATTAATATTTAAAACTTTTATTGAATGAGAAAAGCAGTGATGGACATCCGGGACTCACGAGTGGAGAAAAGGAGGGGAGGGGAGGGGAAAGAGTTTAAAGGGGCAAGAAAAGGAAATTTCTATTTCAAAATAAGTATATACATATACATACGTAATTATTAATTTTTAAAACTTTATAGAATAAGAAAAGCATTGGTAGACATCCGAGACCCGTCGATGGAAAGGGCTAGGGATGAGAAAGGTTTAAAAGGGGTATAAAAAAAGCAAAATTCCGTTTAAAAATATACATGTGACGAACCAGTCTTGGCATACGGGAGAGGGAATACCGTCGTCATGGAAGCTCATCAATTCGCCGAGTCAATCGTAGTCCTGTGGCCGGGGAGAGATTTGGGAGTTCGAGCTCATTGATCCGCCGGGTCAAATCGGCGCGCGGCCGGGGAGAGAGAGTACGATGTACGATCTATCGCCCATGAGAGCCGCTATTTTGTTGAATCATGATGTGTGGTTAGGAGACAATAACGACACAATATTTTTACTTGGGGCCTGGTTTATTAATCCTTTTTGTCAGATCTTTTTGGTGAAACCAGGTCCCAGTAGCTTGGCGTTTTCCTTTTTAAAAGTTCGTTTCTTTGGACCGCATTTTATCAGGCAAGTGTTAAGGTCAAAAAGCCGCTTGTTTTAGGGGCTCCCGCTATTTAAAGAACGTTAATTCGCATTATTTCTGCCCGGTCGCGACACTATGATCTTGGGTGATAATCTAATTTAATTGGTTAAGAAATATCTGGGCAGCATGACGTTGTTTAGGCGCGGTTTTCCAGGGCTGCATGCTGATCCTACAAATTAAGAATTGTGTTTACCTAAGCTTTTTTTTATCTTAAAGAGCATCCAAAAATGATTTCTGAAAGTAATAAATGTTAGGCTGGGAAAGAAAGTTAACAGGGGGAAAATAGCTTTAAGTATTAGAATTAAGGTTAAAAGAAGGGACATTTAAATTTTAGATTAAAGTTAAAGATATTAATTGGGAACTTTAAGTTTTTGAATTTTAATTTTAAGTTTAAATTTTAAAAAGGCTTTAATTTTTATCCATTTTTTATCCTTTCATACATACATATAAATAAATATTAATATTTATATACATATTTTTTAAACGATTTTTCTTTCATGCCACTTTCAAAACTTTCGCATCCCCTTTTCTCCTCTTCCATTCCCCAATCGCGAGTCCCGAATGTACACTAATGTTTTTCTCAATCTATAAATGTTTTAAACAGTAATATTTATGTATATATATTTATTTTTTATGAACATTTTTTTCTCTTGTACCTTTTACCCCTGTCCCTCCCCAATCGCGGGTCCCGGATGTTCACAAATGTTTTACTCATTATATGAAAGTTTTAAACATTAATATTTATACATATGTTTTTCTTTTTTATTGCGAAATGTATTTTTATTTTTTACCATTCCCCTCCTCTTCTCCATTCGTGTGTCCCGTCCATCACTGCTTTTCTCATTCAATAAAAGTTTTAAATATTAATATTTATATATAATTATTTTTTAAACGAAATTTTTTTATTGCCCCTTTCAATCCTTTCCCCTCCCTTTTTATTCCTCAGTTCGTGGGTCCCAGATCTTCACCAATGCTTTTCTCATTCTATAAAAGCTTTAAACATTAATATTCCTACATGTATATGTATATATATTTTTAAATGGAATTTTTTTTCCCTTGCCCCATTTAATCCTTTTCCCTCCCCTCCCCTTCCCCAGTCATTGGTCCCGGATGTCCACAAATGTTTTTTCATTCTATAAAAGTTTTAAACATTAATATTTATGCATATTTTTTTCTTTTTATTGTGAAATGGGATTTTTTTTCTTTATCAATTGCTTTTTCGTGCAGTTTCCCGCAAGATCTCTAAAATACCCCCCCTCTCTCCGGGAACCGCAAAAATCCCTTCCGGAGAAAACGGTTGAATTCAACACTTGCGCACCGCCGTATTTTCAATGGATCATTCACGCAAGCAAAAGAAAAAGGTCTGGTTTCTTTAGCATTTTGAAATTGTAATCGCCCAGTTCCACATAGAATTTTAAAAAGAAATTAATTTAATCAAAAAGAAAAACACGTTGTCGTACCTTCCCGGTTCCAACTTTAACTTTTATATTTCATTAAGATAAAAATATCAATATTTACAAAAAACAAAAAAAAGTTGTTTGATTCGCTTAAATTTAGAAGTATTCTGTTTTTCTGCATTTTGAAACTGTCACATTCGCTTTTCGGGCAGAAATACAAAAAAAAAGGGGGGAGGGGGTGAGAAAAGAAAAGAAAAAGAAAGAGAGAAAGGAAAGAAAGAAAGAAAGGAAAAGAAAATATCCACTAAATTTGGACGTCCAATATCCTATTGGACGTATATATTGGTTCTTGGAGAAATGAAAATAATTTTGAAACTATGGCCGGAAATTTCAGTGTTGAAGAGAAAAATGAAAGATTCGGTAGGAGTGTCCAAACAAAAAGAGAAAATTTGTTTCATTCTCCCGCCACTTCTACTAGGAAATTTCCAGGCCAGAGTCCGGCCCGAAAGTTAAAATTTTGGCCCGAGCCCGGCCCGGCCCGAACGAAAAAAATATTGGCCCGAGCCCGACCCGGCCCGAACGAAAAAAATATTGGCCCGAGCCCGACCCGGCCCGAACGAAAAAAATATTGGCCCGACCCGGCCCGAAAGTTGAAATTTCGGCCCGAGTTCGGCCCGACCCTGAAAAAAGTTAAAAATTCAGCCCGAACCCGGCCCGGCCGAATTTCTACAGAACATTGATCTTTACTCTAACGGAAGAGTTCAGACCAAAAAAACTTATCTTAGTCTTTTTTTTTTTTTTTTCATGTTTATAATCTCTATTTATGAAAAGTGCCATAGGCTGCGATATTTGCGCTGTTAATGAACCTTTGTTTGTGGTATGTAAATGAATCAGTTATCATTAGTATTATTTATACATTAAAAAAAAAAATCTACAAAATTGGTGTATGGGTCATTCCATGTCAATTCAACCAGACCTTGTAACCCGACCCACAGGGATTTTGATGAAACTTTGTGTACACACTAATTCTATCATGAAATGATTCCATCAGAAATTTTTCCTTCCTAGACCTCATGGTTTGTGAGATATGGGGGGTCCAATTCTTGGGGGTTTCTTAAATCGCACATTTCTGAGTCTGTATTTTGAGATTGCAGTTCCATCTTCAAAAAATTGTTTCTCTGGATCTAAAACGTGAATCATCTTTAAAATATTACTGTAAGAATATAAAAAGATGCAGATTTTAATAAAAAAATATTTAAAAAATTTACTTGTAATATTTAGGATAAAAAAAATTAGCCAAAGTTGAGAGTTATGGTTATTTTTCCAAATTTTTGTGACTTCACCAAAAAGGCTGTACACAAAAAGGCAAATTAAATTTTCAATTTCTTTATGTTTTAAATAAAAGTTTATACTTTGGGCTTTCTATCTATGAAATAAAAATGATGTGTTTCGCATGGCTTATGCAAAAATTTTGGGTACTTTCCAATTAGCCGGATGCATGTTTTATTTTCACATATTACATATGCAAACAAAAAGGCAAATGAAATTTCCAATTTCTTTTTGTTTTAAATAAAAGTTTACACTTTGGGCTTTCTATTTGTGAAATAAAAATGATGTCTTTCGCATGGCTTATGCAAAAATTTTGGATACTTTCCACTTATCCGGATGCATGTTTTATTTTTACATATTACATATGCACACAAAAAGGCAAATGAAATTTCCAATTTCTTTTTGTTTTAAATAAAAGTTTACACTTTGGGCTTTCTATCTGTGAAATAAAAATGATGTCTTTCGCATGACTTATGCAAAAATTTGGGGTACTTTCCAATTAGCCGGATGCGTGTTTTATTTTTACATAAGTATATATATATATATATATATATAGATCTATATAAATGCAGATGTATTATACATGTACATATGTATGTATATATACAGTATATTGATATATATATGGTGCCCGTCTAACCGAAAAGTACCAAATTTTGCCTTGTTTTGAGAATCTGCACCAATTAAGAGGAAAAAAATCTGACTAAGTTTAGCTGTGGTACTTAAATAATTACTGGAATTTCTATGAGTTATTGAATTTAATGTTATTTGATGCATGTTTTTTTAATTTGCAAAGTAAAATTTAGGCTTTGTTTTTTCTGATAAAAAAAAAAAAAAAAAAAAAATCTGACTGTAATATGTTTCTCCATTAAATTTAGTGAATGGTCCATATATTTCATTTAGTTATTTAATAATGGGCATTTTTTGCTAATCTAAAGAATCTCTTACTTTTATTTTCAATAATTAAACTCAAAACAGATTTTGTACAGTATAAAATAGATAATTTTTTCTCCTCACATTTCCATTCTTTCTTTCGAATGCTTATATATTAATTATTTGTGTTTAAAAAATGTTCAAAACCTTGGATTTCCTTTCCTTGGTTAATTTTAATCATTTTAAATATTTATATTGGCAAGTTTAAATACACAAATGTTTAACAGAACTTAAATTTGTTTCTACAGTCTGAAAGATTTAATTGCACCTGCTTTATATAAACACCTTCTGATAAAAGCAGGATAATGTTCGTTAGTATGAAAGCAGATGTTTTGAAATCAATTTAATTAAATTATTGTCACTCTGTTGTTTCTTATCATAGAAGAATGATCTAACTTTTACTGTGCTACTAAAAATATAATCTGATTGTTACATACTTTATAGTTTATGATACGTATAAATATTTTTTTGCTTTATTGTTTTAATATGGAGCCTGATATTAAACCTTCTACTAGTCTTCAGGCTTGCAGTATTGTAATATTAATTGGTTTAGAATGCTACAAAATTCGCTATAGAAATAACAAAGAAATAGACTACATTGGTAATCTCTGTGATTCAGAAAAAGAACTTTTATTAGTTAGGACTATTGCATTTATAAAACAAAAATTAAGTGAAAACCGTTTGATTAATATATGTGAGCGTCACAGAATTACTCTCTTAATGAAATATGAATTATATAAATGTGGAGATCCATTTAAGCGGCATAAAAAACAAGTGAAAAAAGCAATTAGGGCAGTTAATAGAGATTTATATACGGCCGAAAAAGTAAACCAAAGTTGAAAGTTATGATTATTTTTCCGAAATTTTGTGACTCTATGAAAAAGTCTCTACACAAAAAGGCAAATGAAATTTCCAATTTGTTTTTGTATCAAATAACATTAAATTCAGTAACTCATAGAAACTCCAATAATTATTTAAGTACCACAGCTAAACGTAGTCAAATTTTTTCCCCCTTAATTAGTGCAGATTTTCAAAACAAGGTAAAATTTGGTACTTTTCGGTTAGACGGGCACCCGTGTTATACATATATATATATCAATATACTGTATGTATACATACATATGTACATGTATAATATATCTGTATTTATATAGATCTATACATATGTGCATATGTAAAAATAAAACACGCATCCGGCTAATTGGAAAGTACCCAAAATTTTTGTATAAGCCATGTGAAAGACATCATTTTTATTTCACAGATAGAAAGCCCAAAGTGTAAACTTTTATTTAAAACAAAAAGAAATGGGAAATTTCATTTGCATTTTTGCGTGCATATGTAATATATAAAAATAAAGCACTTATCCGGATAATTGGAAAGTACCCAAAATTTTTGCATAAGCCATGCGAAACACATTATTTTTATTTCATAGATAGAAAGCCCAAAGTGTAAACTTTTATTTAAAATAAACAGAAATCGGAAATTTAATTTGCCTTTTTGTGTACAGCCTTTTTCGTGAAGTCACAAAAATTTGGAAAAAAAACCATAACTCTCAACTTTGGCTGGCTTTTTGTATCCTAAATATTACAAGTAAATTTTTTAAATATTTTTTATTAAAATCTGCATCTTTTTATCTTCTTACAGTGATATTTTTAGAATGATTTATGTTTTAGATCCAGAGAAACAATTTTTTGAAGATGGAACTGCAATCTCAAAATACAGGCTCAGAAATGTGCGATTTGAGAAACTCCCAAGAATTGGACCCCCCATATCTCACAAACCATGAGGTCTAGGAAGGAAAAATTTCTGATGGAATCATTTCATGATAGAATTAGTGTGTACACAAAGTTTCATCCAAATCCCTGTCGGTCGGGTTACAAATGGGGGAAAAATTGGTTGAATTGACATGGAATGACCCGTATGGTAAAAGTAAAATCTTCTATGACAATGGAAAGAAAAAAATACGTTTCCTTCTTAGCAGATGTAAATGTTTAATTTTTTTTTTCTCGCGTATTGTTGTATACATTTTGCATGAATGAACAGTTTAAAAGAAATTTACAGTTTTCAGTTTAAACGAAAATTCATAATCAGGTTTTTTTTTTTTTATGTGTGTTTAATTCTATTTTGACACGCCTAGTGATCTACGATTCTTTAAAAAGAATAAATTCTAATGTTTAATTGTAGAAGAATGACGACTTAAAAGTATATGCCTCTTTTGCAAAAATTTTTGGACCAAGCCAAACTTTACTGATTTATGAACAGACCTTTCCACGTCGAGAAAAGGATTTCCATACGGGAAAATTCAACAGGAACTGATTATTTTGGGCCGTGAAGACTAGGAAGAACAAAATCAATCTCGGTTTCGTACGGAAAAAATAAGTTAGGCTCGTCCCGGCCCGATACTCCAGGAAAAAAAAAAAAAAAAAATTAAGGCCCGAGTCCGGCCCGGCCCGAATGCCGTTGATGGAAATCGATCCGAACCCGGCACACGGGCCAGGCCGGGCTCGAGCTTCGGGCCGAAGCCCGGCCCGTGCAGATCTCTAACCCCTACCCGTTTTTATGAATTTTTGAGAACGCACAGAGCTGTCCTTAGGGGTGTGAGGCAGGTGCTGCCGCGCAGGGCCTCGCACTTGGACACAGAAATATTTTTCTTAATGAAAAAAAGACGATATAATAGAAAATATTTAATATAAATTTATGATTTTAGTTAAGAAAAGGTAGAGTTTTTGACATAAAATATAGCCTATGTTGGAAGAGGGGCTTTCATCAATCATTTTACCACCGTTACTTTTGAAATTGTTTCAGTAATTCCAGAAATTACAAACACACAAACAAAAGCTACTCCTTTATAATAGCTAGGAAATTGAAACCTGGCTGACCGAGACACAGTATATTGATGAAAACTTTTCTTTTTTATTGATAGTATACATCAGATTATGTTAAGAATCTGAAAGGAAAGGGCTTCGCAAAATCCTAACACTGGGCCTCGCTTTAAACCATCCCCCATAAGGACGGCTCTGAGAACGAACGCATCAGAAAACTTGTGTTGTAATCAAGTTCAAAAGGTTATTTTAACTGAAACTAATTATTTTAGTTTGTACACTATTTGTTTGTCTACTGAGTATAGTTATTATAGTTTACTGAGTTAAGTTGTCTTGGTATTACCTTAGGGGTTGTGCAAATAATGTTATCAATTTAGGGAGGAGGGGGAGAAGTTGGCCCATGATATCGTAAAATATGCTAAACGGAGGGGGGGGGGGGTGTCTTTTGATATCGATATCATTTTTGATCTTATTAAAATCTTCTCTTTTTATTTGTAACAAGGTATTTGGTTCAAAATAGTACCTTTTTTTTTTTTGTTATTGATTTTTTTGAAAATAGAAAGTTATTATTAAAATCACTAAATTGTTATAAAATTATTTAATTCTAAAATATGGAATATTCCTTACGTTTGATATTACTATTCTTCTTCATATGTGTATGCATATATAACCATGGTTTAAGAAACCACGCGTGAAGTATATTTGAAATGAAGCTTGCGTTTACTAATAAATAAAAGAGAAAGAGAAATAATATTATTCATTTGCTTTGTTGATAAAAATATCTATCTATTCCCCACTCCTCCACCGTTCGGGGTAAGTGCAATAGGACTTTATTATTGTTGAATGTATTATGTTACAAAAAACTATAGTAAAATACTTTTAACTAGTAACTGTTCCTTTTAGGTTTTATTTGATGTCAAGCGACTTCTCTTCATTTAAATCAGTAAGGTAAGCGAAAAGTAAATGTAACTAACTGTATATCACTGTATATCACTTCAAAAATAAATAAATGAAACAAAAATACACTTTGATAACGATACCATTAGCGGCGGGGGCTTCAAGGAATGATAACATATGATATCGAAATGGGAAGAGAGGGGAGGTCCAAAATTACCAAAAAGTTGATAACGTTATATTTGCACAGCCCCTTATCAGTTATTAAAGCAAGAAAATTTTGACAGTGGGAATTTTCCACAATCCATCTCTCAACAAGAGGAAGTTTACTCACAGAAATGAATGAGTGAATAACATATCCCTTTTCAATTTTTTTCTACGAAGTAGCGGTAACGCTTTTAAAAAATGATAAAGTGAAGTGTTTAGCATTGACCTGAAAATTTACTGCTACTAATGAAAATATTAAATAAATATTATGAGAGTTATTTTATATTGATTAAGGGGGGTGAAACAGAATTACGAGGTAAAACCAACAGCTATCAACCAATAAAATTACTGTCAACATACGCCTGCCACGAGTATAGCAAAGCTTTCAAAACATCCAGCTTATTCCTTAAAAATAAATAAATAAATAAATAAATAAATAAATAAAAATAAAAAAAAATAAAACTGTTTTTCCCACGAAATTAACAGGAAAATTGAGTATTCCGAGAACCCTGAAATACTTAAATTAGCATTTTTCTGTTTTCTGTTTTTTGGTTAACATGGTGGTAATACTTTTATAAACGCTCATTCTAAAATATGTTTAATATTTTAGATTTAATATTTATTAAGCATACAATAAATAACCTAACTAACGAGTTTTTAAATATTTCTGCTTAAAACAATAAAAAAATTTGCTGTGCAAAAGCAATGAATTATTACAAGTATAATGCTATAAAATTAACGAGCATTTAATAGAAGATTATTAAACGCTTTACCTAATTTATTATTTTACAAAATAACCTGAAACCAAACTAAAAAGCAATAAAACAACTAATAACGACAGAAAATTTTAGTACAAAAACTACTGATACATATATCAGCTCGCTTTACATACGGAAAACCAATGTTTTTGCACGAATTCTCATATATGTAGAATATAAATAATAATACAATAATAAAATTTTAGAAATTATGTATAAATTACATGTGATGACAGTTATATTCAACATACGTATAAACTGAAACCTGCTTATGTCGAAATCACTATCAAGCAAAAAAAAATACATTGTCGAATGATCGTCGTCTTAATTGGTATTATATAGTACACAGTATTGTATTACATTCCTTTCGACCAAACTATGTTATTATTATTATTGTCATTATTATTTTCATTTAAGATAGGATTCAGTTATAAACAGGCTTTCTTTCCCCAGGTTTTACTGCATTATGTAAACAACACTTTTGTACTTGACTTGAGTATTTCATGGATTTATTTTTTCACGCGAATTCAGTTTCTTTTTTCAATTTCTCCGGCAAATTTCTTCTGGTCATATTTCCAGAGCTCAACTGCACACTACTTATGGGTCAACGTGAAATTCAAGTTTTCTCGAAATTCCTGTAACGGATTATAAGAGCCCGATGTGGGCTTTAACCGTAGATATAGAAACAATTTTATTACTATATCTATATCTCAAACTAGACTCACTGATTAGAGTATAATAATGGTTAAAATAAATCATACAAAAAATGGCCACCCTTGGAAATAAAAAACTGAAGTTCACTGTATTTTGTTGAATTCTCTGGCTTGGAATAGATCTGATAAACGGGTAGTTTCGGAGTTTTCGATGAAATTTCGATGCATTTTGATATAATGGGAAATAATTTGTTTGAAAGTGTGTTGACTTTATGAATGAGAGACTAGTTTAGTTAGTCTCCAGAAAATAACGAATTCATACTTAGGCTAGAAGTGTGTACGGGCCTGAATTCCCAGGCCCGGGTCCGGCCCGTTGTGAAACTCAAAAGTTCGGCCCAAACCCAGCCCGGCTCGTTCTGGCCCGAAACAATTCCTACTATTTCTACAAAATTCATATTTTTTATCATATAATTAAGACTGCTTTGAAAAACACTGCATACATATCTATGAGTTGATTTAACAGCATATTTTATGGGAAATACACAATAGCAGCATCCATGATTACTTAGATTCTGTGACTTTCAACATTCAAATACAGATTCATTAAAAAATTAATATGGTTTAGAAAAGAAGAAAAAAAAAAGAAATTTAAAAACATCGTAACTTTTGAAGCTGTATAATAAAAGTAAATTTATAAAATTATTTGTAGATCATTTTATTAAAGATTCCAAATCCAAATTCATTCTCGGATTCAAAGGAGCTACTTTCTGATACAATTCTGAATTCATTTCTTTTTCGAAAACGCATAAGAATAGCGGGTGTCTTTATTTGGAAATTATGAAATTGAATGGTTTTATCCTTTTTTTTATACAAGCAATTTTAGAAAATATTGTCAAAGTTAGCGTTTTGAATAGAGTATCCGGAAGCGACAGAATGAGAAGGGGAAAAAAACTGCAACCATTTGACAAGAATCTCTTATATCTCAACAAGATTATATAAGTATCTTACTACCAAAAATGAAAAATACTATTCTCTGCCAAATCTCTTCAATAGTCAAGCTTCTCAATTTTATACTTTTACAATTAAAAATTAGTCAGAAAATGTGTCAAACTTTCGCATTGTTGAGAAATGAATTTAAAAACCACCAAGAAGTATACATCCAAAGATTAGATTAACATAAGTTCTTTATCTCTATTAAAAATTTTAAAAATCATGTTGTTTGCCCTACACATCTTGAGAACAATTAAGTCTAGTTCCGGCCCGGCTCGTCTATATGCAGAAAAACAATGCAAGCCTGATCTCGACCCGGCACGAGCCTGCTAAAAAATATTAAGCCCGTGTTAAACACAATATAACTGTCCTGTGCCGATCTGTATACTGTACAAGTTACATTTCTGTTATGATGTTGTCAAACTACTATCGACTGGTGACGCACATTTATACTTATTCTAATTAAAATAATATCCATTGAAAATAGCTCATATTTTATCGTTTCTGCCTAAATCTTTATAACGGGTCGATTGGCCTGCTTATTTTATTTATTTTTATTATTATTATTATTATTTATAGGCCCTGCCCGTATGGGCTCTTTAATTTTTTTGCCTGGCCCGTAACAAAAATCGGAATCATACCGCCGGCCCGCGGGCCGGTGGAACTTCTAACTTAGGATGCAAATAACAAAGGAATTATTATACAAAGTTTTTAAAAAGCTTCAAACGTACATTTGCCGATTTTAATTTGATTACAAAATTATAATAAATGTTAAAGAACTAGTTTGGAATTTCATATTCATTAATTTGAATTTTAAAATATTGTTTTGAGACTATTTAACAAACAAACAAAAGGTTGCTTTAATCGATACCAAGGACAACACGTTATAAGCATTAACAGATTGTTTACAAGATATTAAATATTAAATACTTTAAAAATAAATAAATAAATAAGTAAGAGTAAAAAATGTTTCTTAAAGCCTATTTTATAATAATTTATTATTCATCTTCAAAATTGCGGCTAAGTTTTAGACTGTAGTTCATGTTTCCTCCTAAAAAGTACTGTTGTAGTGCATTCATTAACATTATGAAAACTTCACTTATTTTTTTTTCTTTACATATAATAAAAAAACGATAGCAAGTGGATTTATTAAAAAAATATGTAATTTTTTGCTATATTTATTTTTAAAGATAGGGCAATAAAAATGAGGCATTATCTAAACTATCATTTAAATGCTATTTCTAAATACAAAATCGTTACTTAATAAATACTAAATTATTAATTGATAAATCTGTATTTTTTTTTTTTTTTTCAATATCACAGTCCCTATTTAATTTATTTTCTGCTTTATGTTATTGAAATGTTTCATTATTGCTGTTTAAGATGCCCATTTACATATTTTGCTGTGCATTTTTTGGCACATCGTTTAATAAACTGTTAACACCCATACAAATATACGCGTTACAGAGATTATTCGGCGATTCATCCCCTGTGGCGTGCTAACGGAAAAATGCCTTAAAATTAATGTACTAATTTATAGTTCAGTTCTAAAAAGATTAAAATGTACTTTTGATCATCGGAAAATAATTCTAAATTATCAAGAAATGGCTAAAAAATCAATTACGAAATTCCCTCTTTACATACAAAAAACAAGTTGATTAAATAAAAGAGTGTAAAAAGGATCAACTCTTTGTGTAAATGCTCATTTATGATTCACTTAATGTTGTTATTATGGCTAACAATTTAGGGCAATAGGGATACATTTCTAGCTTAAAATTGTACTTTCAAAAAGCAAGAAAATTATTATAAATTTTTTTCATTGTCATCAAAATGACGTGTTTCGCCGCAGTCTGGACGCATCTTCATTTAAATAAATCGATTACAAAATTTGCCTGGGCGTATCTTCATTTAAATAAATCAATTACAAAATTCCCTTTTTACATACAAAAACCAGCTTTAGTTAAATAAAACAGTGTAAAAAGACTCTTTGTATAAGATGTTCATTTATGATTCACATAACATTGTTATTCTGTCTAACAATTTAGACTGATAACGATACATTTCTTGCTTAAAATTGCACTTTGAAGATGCTAGAAAATATCTATTATTAATTTTTTTCATTGTCAACAAAATGACATGTTTCGACTTAGCCTGGATATATCTTCATTTAAATAAATCGATTACAAAATTTGCCTGGAACTAAATTACAAAATTTACCTGGAACATTTGCCTGGACGTATCTTCATTTAAATAAATAAATTAAAAAATTCCCTCTTTACATACAAAAACCAAGTTTAGTTAAATAAAAGAGTGTAAAAAGACTCTTTGTATATATGTTCATTTATGATTCACATAACATTTTTATTCTGAATAACAATTTAGACTGATAACGATACATTTCTAGCTTAAAATTTCACTTTCAAGCAGGGCCGGATTAAGCACTTCTAGGGCCCGGGGCTACTGGGAATTTTGGGCCCCCCCTTACGCTATTGGAAATCTTAAGCCTCCTACCACGATTCTGAATGTCCCCCCCTCCTCAAATACACACACACCTTTGTTTTGTTTTTTAATCCTAAAATACAAATCTTAGATTTTGAATGTGTACAATGTTAATCAATTTTTTTTTTCTTTGTTATCTTTGATAGTGTTTTTAAATTCGCTTTTTTTCCGCGACCTTTTGACAAAATTTGCGCTTTTCCTGTGATCTTTTTCTGAAATTTGCATTTTTCCTGTCACTCTTTGACAAAATTCGTGTTTTTTCAGCGATTCTTTGACGAAATTTGCGTTTTTTTCAAGCGATCCTCTGTAGAAATTTACACTTTTTCCGCGTCTCTTTGATAAATTTCGCTCTTTTCCGCGATCTTTTGACTAGATTTGTGCTTTTCCCGTGATCTTTTCAAGAAATTTGCGCTTTTTCTGCCATCCTTTGACGAAATTCATGTTTTTTGCGGATTTCTGTCAAAATTCGCGTTTTATCCGCAATTTTTTGACGAAATTCGCGCTTTTTCTAGGTTCTTTGTCAAAATTCGCTTATTTTCGGTGGCGACACTTTTGGCTCTTTTGATTAAATTTGCGCTTTTCTCGCAATTTTTTTATGGAATTTGCGCTTTTTCTGCCACCTTTTGGCAAAAGTCGCGCTTTCTTTTCGCGGTTCTTTGTCAAAATTATTTCTTTTTCCATGATCTTTTGACTAAATTTGCGCTTTTTCCCACGAACTTTTCAAAAAATTCTCACTTTTCTGCCGCACTTTGACAAAATTTACGTTTTTTCGCCATTCTTTCTCAAAGTTTACGTTTTTTTAGCGAATCTTTGAAGAAATTCGCAATTTTCCGAGGTTCTTTGTCAAAATTCACGTTTTTTCGCGATCCTTTAACAAAATTTGCGCTTTTTCCCGAGAACTTTTCAAAAACTTTTCTTTTTTCCTGCCACATTTTGACAAAATTCACGTTTTTTTTTCGCTATTCTTTCGCAAAATTTGCGTTTTTTTTTACGACCCTTTGACAAAATTCGCGTTTTTCCGCTGTCGTCTGTCGAAATTCGCGTTTTTTCCCGATGATTCGACAAATTTTGCTCTTTTTCCGCGAACTCTTGATTATTTTTGCACTTTTTCTGCGATCTTTTAAAGAAAATCGCGTTTTTCCTTCCTCCCTTTGATGGAATTCGCGTTTTTTACGATTCTTTGCCAAAATCGCGGTTTTTCGGGCCATCCTTTGACGAAATTCGCATTTTTTCCGCGACCATTCGACAAAATTCGTGCTAGTTTCGTGACCTTTTTACAAAATTCGCGCTTTTTCCGCGACCTTTTGACGAAATTAACGCTTTTTCCGCGACCTTTTGACGAAATTAACGCTTTTTCCACGGCCTTTTGAAGGAAATTGCGCTTTTCCGCGATCTTGATTAAATCCGTTCTTTTTTTTGACGGAATTCGTGCTTTTTTACGCGACCCTTTTCGTTTCGTTTTCTTTGCCACTTTTGTTAAACCTGGAAATTTTCAGAGATACAGACAGCAATGACGTCAAATGGCAATTCAAATTAAGTTTGAAAAAAAAAAAAAAAAAAAAACGGCGATTTTGCGCTCCTACACCTCTGTAATTGTTTTAAACGAAACTTTGGTAGAACTTAAGCCTCTGCTGAGGGCCCCTGACTGGTTGGGGTCCGGAGCTGCAGCCCCCTTAATCCGGCTATGCTTTCAAGAAGCTAGAAAATTTCTGCTATGAAATTTTTTCATTGTCATCAAAATGACATATGTTTCGACGTAGTCTGGATGTATCTTCATTTAAATAAATCGATCACAAAATTTGCTTGGAACATTTGCCTGGACGTATCTTTATTTAAATAAATCTTTAACAAAATTTGTCTGGGCGTATCTTCATTTGAATATATCAATTACAAAATTCCCTTTGTACATACAAAAACCAGGTTGAATTAAATAAAAAAGTAAAAAAAAAAAAAAAAAAAAAAAAAAAAAAAAAAAAAAAAAGCTTTTTGTATAAATCATTCATTTCGTTCATTTATGATTTGCATAGCATTGTTATTCATTCTGACTAACAATTTAGACTGATAACGATGCATTTCTTGCTTAAAATTGCACTTTCGAAAAGTAAGAAAATATCTGTTTTGAAATTTTTTCATTGTTATTAAAATGACATATGTTTCGTCGCAGCCTGTGGACATATCTTCATTTAAATAAATTGATTACAAAATTTGCCTGGGCGTATCTTCATTTATATAAGTCAATTACAAAATTCTCCCTTTACGTACAAAAAGCAGGTTTAGTTACATAAAAGAGTGTAAAAAAGAGTCAACTCTTTGTATAAATGTTCATTTATGATTCATGCAACATTGTTATTTTGATAAACAATTTAGACCAATAACAATTTATTTCTAGCTTAAAGTTGCACTTTTGAATAGCAAGGGGATACCTATTATGATTTTTTTCATTGTCATCAAAATGACACGTGTTTCGCCGTAGCAAGGATGTATCTTCATTTATAGAAATCTATTACAAAATTTGCCTGGACGTATCTTTATTTAAATAAATCGATTACAACATTTGTCTGGACGTATCTTCATTTAAATAAATCAATAACAAAATTTCCTCTTTACATACAAAAATCAGGTTTGGTTAAATAAAAGAATGTAAAAAGACTCTCTGTGTAAATGTTGATTTATGATTCATATAATATTGTTATTCTGACTAACAATTTAAACCGATAACGACACATTTCTAGCTTAATTATTCTTTTGAAGAGCAAGGAAATATTTATTTTGACATTTTTCCATTGTCATCAAAATGACATGTGTTTTGCCATAGCCTGGACGTAGTATCTTCATTTAAATAATTCGATTACAAAATTTGCCTGAAACAAAATTACAAAATTTTCGTGGACGTATCTTTATTTAAATAATTCGATTACTAAATTTACCTGAACGTATCTTTATTTAAATAAATCGATTATAACATTTGCCTGGACGTTTCTTCATTTAAATAAATCAATTCCTCTTTACATACAAAAACTAGGTTGAATTAAATAAAAGAGTGTAAAAAGAGTCGCTTCTTTGTATAAGATGTTCATTTATGATTCACATAACATTGTTATTCAGACTAACAATTTAGATTGATAACGATACATTTCTAGCTTAAAATTGCACTTTTGAAGAGCAAAGAAATATCTATTATGAAATTTCTCATTGTCATCAAAATGACATGTGTTTTGCCGCAGCCTGGACGTATCTTCATTTAAATAAATTTATCGACTGATAAGCCTTTAATGCAAAGTGGAAATCCACATGCAATAAATGCTTCCAATATCGGGAGTGAGATCGATTTGATATTTGCGATTTTTTAACTTTTCCGTATATTTATGTTTTCTTATCTGATACCAGTTTCGACAGTTTTATTCCTTGTTTTGATAAAAGCCGATGAAAAGTGGTTGGCCACGGGCAGATCTCGTATCGCTTTTGGCTTTACAGGCGTCTGTGAGTAGACGAAAACATGTTATTATCCCTCACATGGAATTAGAGGCACAGAAAATATCCACATGGTTCCGGTTTTGGAAAATGAGAATAATAAATTAAGTAATAGGCATTCATCATTCTCTGTGAATTTGAATCTCTAATTATTCCCCGTGGATCTTGGTAAATTTTATTCATTGAGATTTCGAAAAGAAAACAAGCTAGATATAGATATTCAGTGTTTCGTCGAAGACTGGGAATTATTACATTGCTTCGATAACTTTAACTAGGTAAGTGACATTACAAAATATATTTTTTTTCCGTAATTTCCAGCGTATAATCCGCGGATCAAACAATTATTTTTAAACCCAGAATTTTTTTTAAAAAGAAATGTAACTTATCAGATCGCCGTAAAAAATTACCAATCACTAAATAATATTTCTGGGTCCAAAAAGAATTGTTTGATAAACGGATTATATACTGAAAATTACGGTAATTATATTTTAATTGTTTAAAAAAGGAAGTCGATTTCTGTATTTTTTCGTATCATTTTAATTACGAGTCTTTAATTACAAGCAGGGATGTAATGGAGGGTATGCGGGGGTATACGCCGTATACCCTCTGGATTTTTTTTAAGGAACGCGGAATACACTCTTGGGTATACCCTCTGTTTTGAGCATATACCCTCTTCTTAGAGCGTATACCCTCTGATTTTTTACGACTCACCACTGATTACAAGTAAACTTTGGAACTGAAATAGTCACTTAACTTCCTAATTATTCTCTCGCTTAAGCTAAATCTATAGGCGTATGATTCATTTTTTATATTTAAAAGTCTCCTCTGTAAATCAATATTTTAATTCACTTTTTTCTGCTGTACTCTTCTTAAAGGATGTTTATTTTGTCCTTGGTTGTCAAAATATTTCTAAAATATATACTTAATTTTACTCAAGTGTTAAATTTTTACTCACAGTTCGTCAGATTTTAAAACATAAAATGTTAATAAAAGCATACGTTTTAGAAATATTTTGAGACCTAAGAAAAGAAAGAGACACCCTTTATCGTCTAAGAGCCGACAGCACAAAAACCTAAGGTATCGAACACAAGAAAACAACCTTTATTTTATGGAAGAATAGTAACAGGAGAATCTAGTGATCCTAATAAGTGAAGTAGTGCATAAGCCAAAATTTAATACCACTAATCGCTCACTCGTAGGTTTATCATTGTGTTTGCCGTACGAATAAATATATGAAAGGATTGTACGGCAAACACAATGATAAGCCTACAAGTAAACCACTAATGGTATTAATTTTACGCTTATGCACCACTATTATATTTTTACAGAATGACCTTAAAAAATTATTATTTTAATTATTTTACATGTTTTCCATTACAGACGTATTTTTGCAAAATAAATAAATAAAATAAAATAAAATAAAATAAACACATATATTTACAGAAGAAAATATAAATCATGGAGTTAGTATTTATAAATAGAATCATGATTGATTAAATAAAACAAATATATTTTCATTATTCCGTCAAAATATCTATAAAACTGTTTTTTTATATTATTTTATTTTATTTTATTATCAAAAAAAATTATTTATGGACTTGATAGGAATAAAATATGATCCGTAAATACTGTCAATATTATTTTCTTATCGAATGATAAGAAAATTCTTGCAATAATAATAATATTCTTGCAGTAAATAAAAATGATTGAGTCAATGAAATTGAATGAAGTCATGAATGATTAAGTATGTGAAATATTATCGTTGTACCAAAATTTCTCTTAAATTAAAAATGGAAAGGAACCTATATATCTGCATTTTGCAAAGACGAAATATTTTTAATTTAGAAAATAGCTGCAGAATTTATATTTCAAATCGCAAAAGAACATTAAAAATTCTTACATAAAAAATGTATGTTATCTGAGGGGAAAATATACATTTTAATAGAATACTTTATTAAGATTGGCTGAAAATGGAGCATATTTTGATACTCATTCCTTTTAACCATGTAATAATTTCACGCTTTCTTTTATAAAATTTTATAATAACCCTTTTTTATGAAAATTATAGAATATTTTTAATGAATTAAAATTTGTGAAAATTCATTTATTTAAATTCAAGCATAAAAGTATTTTTCAGTGTTAAGAATTCAAATACACAATTTATTCTTATTATGTGAAATCATTTACGCAGGCGATACTTACGCATTTTAAAAGATTTATGATTTTTTTTATTATTATTTTGTAGTAAAGTGGCAACAAAAGAATTGTAAACAAATAAAATTAATTGTTAAATTCATTATATAAAGCATGTTATTCGAATTCGAAGATTGAAAATTGAGCCAACTGAAACATATTTACTATTAAAAATTAATTACTATTAGTATTATTTTAAATATGTTTGCCTTTTAATAACAGTTTATGGAATATATTAGTTCTAAACATATACTTACTTATATCATTTTAAAAATACATACAAAAAATTCCGAGGAAATTTTTAGTTATTTGGCTGAGTTTAGATTTCTAAAATTAAAATGCGCCAAATCATAAAATAATTTTTTCGTTTAATAAAGATGCAAAAATAATATTAAAAAAAATTCTTACTTCGAAATATATCTTATGAAATAATGATTCAAGAATAGAAATAAAGCATAGCTATTACTAGTTTATTTATTTATTTAGAATTGAAACTTTTAACTACATATCTTTTTAACCCTGTGTTTGTCGTGTTTGTTGCTCTGTGGTATAAGCCACCGTTTTCCCTCTTGTAAATTTGGGTTTGGAATACATTTGCCATTTCGAGAGCACTTGCTGCAGACGAAAATTGATCTCACAAGGAAGATCTCCATACTGGGCATACTCAGAATTTTATGAAAAAAAAAAAATACCAATTAAAGTACTTATGTATGTAATAAAGGATCAGTCAAAATTAGCGGCGGAATCACATTAGAAATTATGTAAAAAAATAAAATAGTTTCGAATATTTGGCGTGAAAAGACAAAGACGAAAAAATCACTCGATTTGGCGAGCAGCTCATTTCCTCGCCAAAAGCAAACGATTATTATGCAAATCAAAACTGTTGGATATTTAGAATGCGTGTAAATCGTATTTAACGAATTTAAACATAAACAATGAGAGACTTTAATATATTATGCACATATATATACATATTATATTGCATATATAAATTACTTGTTTAAGTAGCTATTTAATTAATCACTGGAAAAAATGTTTTTATAGATAAAAAAATCATATTGAGAAAAATTATCTTCATAAATTTAAGCGTATTCAAAAATAAAAGCCACATCTTTCTATAGCAACAAAATCTAATCAACAATTCTCAATTGGACTTTGAGCAGGAAACAAATTTAATTAATTTAAATTATGAATTTCGTTTTAAATCTCAAATTTTGATGATTAAATTTCAGGGCCGTAACTACCGCCGGGGCAGACGGGGTACTGCCCCGGGGCCCCCAAGCCTGAGGGGCCCCAAACTGATGGTTAAAAAAATTATTGATTTTAATTTCTAGTCTAACTTCTTATAAAATGCCCAGGACCTGGACTAAAAGTTAGTAATTTAAAAAAATCAATCTGCTAGAGTAAATATTTTTGCGTGTCCGTCGATATACTCCATACGCTTCGCATGCAAAAGCAGCTCTAGAGCAGACAGCAGAATGTCGAGTTGAATGTATCATGGCGCCCCAGCATGTTTGCCGATTCCACCGAAGCTAGTAAGGGAGAAAACATGGGCTTTGGACAGTTTGAATAATATAAAAAGCTTCTTAAAAATTCTAAAAAATCTTTCTTCTTATCTATTAATAAATACATAAAATCGTAAAAAAGATCAAAATCCATCTTTTAAAAGGTTTTTAAACAGAAACATATGATTAAGTTAAATAAACTCAAAAATGAACCTAAACAAAACGCTCTTTAAAGTATTCAACCAATCAGAAGTCCACATTTCCTCCCCTATGCTAGCTTCAGTGGGATCGGCAAAAATTGCACCGCCGCCAAGTGCCTTCCAAGTAGGGCTACCCAGTTCTATGTTTTTTTGTCATTTTTGGGCTTATCATACTGTGTACGTTTAAACAGGGGCGTGCGGGAAAAAACTGCGACGGGGCGCGAGGGGCCTCACTAGTTTGCTCCGGGGCCCCCAAGTTTATAGTTACGGTCCTGTTAAATTTGAATATAAATACATATAACTATCGATGTAACAAAATTATACTTAAAACAAATTTAAACTTATAAAACTAAAGTTATTTAAATTAAATTTATCAAAACAAGTTCAACATGAAACTTTTTTTTTTCTTGAAGTGTATTTGACAGAAAGTATTTTTTGAAATTACATTCCTTCGCCAACTGGCGATAAATCGCCAAATAACGAAATTTTCATTATTTTTTACGGATGTAGAATAGAGGTTCCGCCGAATTTTTTTTTTTATAAACGTATATATCCACACGAGAAGAACATTCTGTAATTTTTTCAGATTTTTCGGGATATGCCCGTATGGAGACCTTCCTTATCAGTGGCAGGATGGTATAGGTAAACACTAATTCCGAATAAGGTATCCTGGGGTAATATCGCCACGTTAAGGTTCTACCAATTTTCAAGGCTTAGTTTTAGATTGTATTTTTCAAACAAATATAGGATTTGATACAGCAACTCATTGACTATCTATATGAAAAAATAATTTAACAGATATGTATTCATAAAATGTAATGGCGTGATTTCTTGACCAATGCTATTTGGCGTTACTACCCACCTATGTGGGTAATATCGCCATGCAAACAAAACTATAAAATAAGATGGAATAATGACATGTAGATTGCCCAATTCTAAAAATACAAACTCTATAGCTCTAGAAATTGACAAATTCCATTCTAAGCGACTGAAAATATTCAATTTTTTGTGAAAGTATAAGAAAAATAAAGGTGTGGTGTGTGTGGGGGGGGGGGGGCAAAAGAATATCAGATTCTAAGCTATTTTTTGCTTAAAAAGGATCGTTAAAACAGAATTATTAGAAACAGTGCACGTTTTTAACCGTGTTTATCTAAATCAGTATTTTGGATGTAGTTCGCGTACTGTTGGGAATCAACCGGGGTATTAATGCCAAGAATTGGCGTTATTACCCCGGTATACTTATTGCGCAGTACATTTTAAATTACAAATTATCTCGAGAAGATATCAAAAATCTTCTACAACATTTTGAAAGTACATGAAATGCACTACAAATTTATGTAATATACAAAGTATTTCCGGATAAAAAAAAAAAAATAGTCTCCACATCACAAAACGTATATCGTAAATTTTAGATCAAGCGTTAATTTTAGTTGCTTGTAAAAGCAATAAGACCTACAAATAGAACAAATTAATTTTAAGCTGTTTTTTTGCGATTTATATGACTCAAAACCCTTCTGCGCAGAGCACATTGGGTGTCATTTACCAGATTATTTCATAATTATTAGTAATATAAATTAGCACTTGGCATTATTTCCTCGCCTGGCGTTATTACACCAGAACACCTTATATTTGATTCAAAACTTATACACGAGGAATATGGCAGCTTGTATCAGAGAGATACGCTTGCGACTAGCGTATAATTAGCATCAAGAAAGCTAAACAATTGTAATTGGAAAAGAAAATACACACTGAAAAATAATTTTATCGTATGAAACAAACCCTTTGTACGATATAAGAAAGAGACCGGGAAGCGGTTGCTGAAATCATCACCTCATAGAGTAAACGGCGTACAGTTTAGGATGAGTTGGAACTCGATTAGCATATTAAAATGCACTAGTCTGCCATGTCATATTTTGGTGGATAACATCTCCAAACCCGGTTTTAGTAGCTGGCTAATAGGTTTACTATTGCCAAATCTCTGCACGCAAAGATATGAAAATATGGACAACTGGGAGTAGGAAAACACAGTGGTAAACTTGCCAGTCAGTCACTAAAATCGGTTACGCAGGTGATTTCCACCAAGATCTGACTTGGTAGGCCAGTTGCATTTTAATATGCGAATCGAGTTTCAATTAATCCTGTCATTTCAGCTGTCATCTCGATGAGATTATGGTCTGTGCAGCCACCTTCTGGTTTAAAAGTATCTCGACCTTATTCTAAATTACATTGCTGCCAGTCGATGTGTTAAATGTGTTTTATAACGAATTTTTTAATGCTACTTTAAAATATTACAAAGACATCGAGTTAAATAATCCTTCATTATAAAAAGTAAAATTAAAACTATTTTTAATACTTCTTTATTAAGCACCCGATATTTATCTTAAACTAGCGGCCTTCGCCCGCTACGCTGGTCGGTTTATCTAAAGAAATCTTGAAGAAGTAGTTAGATAAGGTTCAGACATACATTAAAAAAAAAAAAAAGCAAGTCGATCATTCAAAAAACGTTGGGAAATATCAAATATTTACTGTAATTTTTTAAGAAAAACAAAGTTTCGAAAAAAAAAAATTAAATCGAAAAAAAAATTACACTGACATATTAATGCAAGGAAATTTTCCCAGAGAGAAAATTCGCCTTGAATACAATATTTCAAATTCTTTTAATTGCTTATAGGCGTTAATGCCAACATAGTGAAAAAAAATTCCATGCTGGGAATCGAACCCGGGCCATCAGTATGGCGCACTGACGTTCTACCGACTAAACCACATGGAACGACAGCCAGCTTGAAACTTTCTCATACTTAAGTAGACTGGCGAAAACATAACGATAGCGCGTTTTAAAATCGCACAGTGACATCTATTGGATTTTATATGTACTAAAAAACGTTATGTACTAAAAAACGTGAGTAGCGCACCTAATAGTTTCTTTTGTTTCTTTTTGTTACTTTTTTGTCTGTTGTCCGATTTTGATGAAACAAAGCCTATACACTGCCCGGGAGTGTGCATTCTTCATTAGTGAAAACCGCATAAAAATCCATTCAGTAGTTACGAAGATAACCTCGAACAAACAGACAGATAGACAGACAGACAGACAGACAGACAAAAAATTCAAAAAAAAATTTTTTGTGTTTCATTGGTTTTCTTTTATCGCCCTGACTCCATTTTTGTCAATTATCTTCAATGTACAGACACACCGGGTCCTACTGTTTTATTATATGTATAGATATCATGCCAAATTTCATAATTGGAATTCAAATAATTCCAAAAAAATTTCTTTGCAATACAGTGATTTGGCGTGGGTTTCTAATTAATTAATGAGATCGCTATAACATGATTTTAACCAGTCGTGTTGCTGTTGATGCCGTTTTTCAAGGAACTATTTCATGTCTGTGGCGCTATCTCGTCCCTGTATATTGACGACTAGCGGCCCGCCCTCGCTTTGCTTCGGGTAGAGCAAGTCGCCCAGTCCCGTTCCACTACTAACACCGCAAATTGTTACTACCACTTTATCCCATTAAATTCAATTACTAAAAAACATTACCCACCTTTTAGGTAGTCGGATAAAAAGTAGCCTATATGTTAATCTAAGGTGTCAGATACTTCCTTACAAAATTTCATAAAAATCGATCCATCCGTTCTTGAGTTATAAATGGTGTAACTAACAAGGAAGGTCTCCATACGGGCATACTCAGGAAAATCTGAAAAAATTACAGAATGTTCTTCTCATATAGTTATATATGTTTATAAAAAAAAATTTCGGCGGAAATTCCTTATAACGCCCGTAAAAAAATAATAAAAAATTCATTTATTTGGCGATTTATCTCCAGTTGGCGAAAAAACGAAACTTTGAAAAATACGCTTTTACGCTTCGAATACTTTTTAAAGAAAAAACTTTCTATGTTCAATTTATTTAAATAAGTTTAGTTTAAGTAATTTTAGTTTTGCATTTTTACTTTACTTTAAGTGTAATTTTGTCATATACGTTTATATGTACTTATAACAAAATGAAATTAATATATTTTATCATTTAAAACACAATTTAAATTGATTAAAATTGTTCCAAATTGAAAAATACACTGTTAAAAAACTGCTGCATTTTGTTGCAACGCACTCTCTTGCTTGTATAGAAAACGGTTACTTGGTCGTGAAATGGAGCTTTCTTATTGGTTGGAATAGACATATTATATACAAGCGGTGGAGTGCGTTGCAGCAAAATGCAGCAGATTTTTAACAGTGTTGCACAAGCTACAACACCGCTAAAAATCTGCACCATTTTCTGCAGCGTCACTCCACCGCTTTTATAGAAAACGGTCAATTCACCGTGCTATGGAGCATTCTCATTGGTCAGAAGAGAGATATTCTGTAAAAGTAGTGGAGTGACGTTGCAGTAAATGCTGCAGATTTTTAACAGTGAAGTCAACTAAAATCAATTTTCAGATTCGTTAAAACCGTCTGCTTTTGGCGAGGAAATGCACTGCTCGCCAAATCCCGCGTCGCTTTCAGCTTTTCACGCCAATTATTCCAAACTATTTTATTTTTTTTACATATCTAATAATGTAATTCCGCCACTAATTTTCACTGATCCTTTATTACCTACATGAGTAGTTTAATTCGTATTTTTTTCAAAAAATTCTGAGTATGCCCCCAATGGAGACCTTCCTTGTAAGACGAATTTGTTTTATGTATATAGATTATAGCAGCCCACCCCGGCTTCTCATAGGTATTAAAGAAAAATTTCAAGTTATAAATTTGTACACACACACTCATAACCTAATAATTAAAATGCCGTCTCTGACATTGACTCCCCTCCCGTGCCCCAGTGACGCCTACATCACATATTATGTTGTAGCCTAGCCGAGCGGGGTAAACGGCGACTACGCAACTTTTTTCTAATACTTACATTTTTAAATTCGTGATATCTTTCAAATGGAATGTCCGAATCGAATAATTCAAAAAGTTATATAAAGTTATTAAATCAGTCTTGATTATGAAGTAATTTATTTTGATATTTATTTTAATTATTTTTTTAAATAAAAAAAAACACTTATTGTGACGTAACTATAACAGTTAGACACAGTGGCGCAGCCAGAATTCGATTCTAGGGGGGGTTTTGAGTTTTTAATAAACGCATTTGCCGGTTTTTTGAATCACCGTTAAATAGAATCAGTACTAATTAGAATATTCACTGTATAATAATTAAACTCCAAGAGCATTTGTGTGGCAGGAAATCATCATTCTTTTAGCATAATCGTCTCAAAAAAGTGATTTAGCTCAAATAACCAATTTTTACTAAACTATTCCATGTAGTATGCACTTTCACAATTTGCGCCATTTAATTCAATAATTTTATTAAATGAAATCTGATTCAATAAACCGGCGAATTCCGAAATACGCCAAAATGTTTAAACATAAAGTTTGGTTTTGATTCATTTAAACAGCAATTATAGTGATCTTTCTTAGCTCTGGGAGGGGTTTTAACCCCAAAACCCCTCCCTTGGCTGCGCCACTGGTTAGACATACACTGTCGCGAAATTTTTGGTAGCTAATTATATGTTAACAAAGTCGTAGTACATTATTTTGTTCTATAATCAATAGTATTCGCAGCGAACGCGATGTAAGGATTTTTTAAGGTCATTTTTCTACACCTTGAATTACATTATTGGCATTTTAGTAAGGATCCCTATTTTTTTTTTTTTTTTTTTAATATAGTCTATGTTCACCAGAAATAGTATCCAACGGTGAAAGAACTTTTCAAATCAAACAAACAAATAAACAATCAAATCTTTCATTTTTAAAATTTTATATTAAATTAAATAAGGAATAATTATCCCTGGACTTTGTGAAAAATCTGCATTTGAAATGGTAGAAAACGTTACAATTTTAAATATTTGACTGCCCCCCCCCCCAAAAAAAAAAAAAAAAAAATCCTCCCGTCCCATATTTGATGCACACTACTCTTTAAAATATTTACTATCTATTATAACTTTTTGAAAACTCCAAAACAATCGTTTTGTGATTTTTTTTTTTTTAATTAATTCACGTTTCAGCATTTCTTTTCCTTTTTTAATAATTGCTAAATAGTTTTAAAAATTAAAACATGCGCTTTTATATTACGTCAAACTATTTTTTTTTTTTTTTTTTTTTTTTTTTTTTTTTTTGGCATAGTTACAATTTTCATATGTGTTTCAGTGACTGTCATGTTGTCTAGGGTGTCAGGTAATTTTTAATTTCTCAAATTGCTTTTGATCCGTTTATCCGGCGTTTTATTTTGATACTTTTAAGCGGCGACTATAACCTATGTTCACCAGAAATAGTGTAGCTTTCCAACGGTGAAAGAATTTTTCAAATCCGTCAAGTAGTTTCGGAGCCTATTCAATTCAAACAGACAAACAGTCAAATCTTTCCTCTTTATAATATTGTCATAGATGTGACGTCATTTTTTACCGATTTTTATTAATTACATATACCCATGCCTCTTGTTCTTTTAATAAATACTTCAAAATTTCTATGTTATTTAAAGTATGACGTCAAATTTTTCCAAATCAAATATTTTATTAATAAATTCTTTCTCGTTCATTTTACTTTTAACTATGTCGCCATTTTTCACAGAGAACTTCTTATTAACGTAATCGATATTTGTGCGTTTTATATAATAAAAAACTTTTTTTTTCCAAGCATGACGTCATATTTATTTTCCTTTAAATTCATTTTATTTTAATTTTGCACGTGGATACTGTTTAACTGAAAATTAATTGCCGAGGAGAAATTATTTTTCAAGATTTTCATTTGCTTGGCAACAGGAAAGAAAAATGATTATTTTTTATCGGAAAATTTTTAATTGATTCTGTATGAAAAATAATTAAATTTTGAATTATTAAGGAAAATATTTGAATAAATCAATTAAAAATTAGCCTATTAGTCCGGTCAAATTAAACCAAAAAATAAGAGTAAAGTTACATAAATTCCCACCAAGCTGAAAATCAGTAAGATTGTTTAAAATATCATTAAAAACAAAATTTGAAAGTTCCCCATCTTTCCCCTGTAAGGAAAAAATTTTATTCAAGGTCAAAGGTCAAAAAATGAGTTTTTCGCGATTTTCAGCAAAACGGTAAGTTTTATCATAAAAATACCTCAGACAAAAATTGTAGATCATAAAATTATCTACTAAAATTTATAAGGAGAGTGATTTCATTCAATTTACTTTTGAAGATCTGCTTTGAAAAATTTATTTACCTCATTTTTTCTACTTTTTACGCATCTATTTACATTATCACAGCTGTTCGATCTCCGTTTCTGTCATCCACGTGACGTTTCAGTCCTGCTCTACTCTGATTGGCTGTTCTTCAAATGGAACAACCTTATGATAGAAAAACCTTGATCGTAACCTTGAGAAAACATCTGCCCCTGTTTAATTGTGTGCGTGGCTAGGGTCTTACACCTGCTATAATAAATGAAATACTGTTAGTCTTGAACGCCAGTTGGTAGTGAAAACACGTGTTTATCCTAACCTATATTGTGCTGTTTTGAGTTTTATAACAAAAATGTCAGAATATTGTTTTATTTGCGCTAAACTTTTAACTGAAAGTGAAATTGTTACTGTTGAACACATCGTGGATGCAGATGTAATCATAAATATCGAGCACATATTAGATAACACTCTTTCATACAATGATATTGAAAATGATGATGAAGTATCTGGAGCTTTACTTAATAAATTGAATCAAAAATTAAAAGAATATGAAGAACGAGGACCAACTGCAAAACTTTGGATTCTGTATTTTCATATGGTTTCTATTGCTAAAGAGTTCCTAAGAGCTGAGCGTATGGGGGATTGGAAAGCTCATTTAAACTGCGTCAAAGAAATGCTTCCTTATTTTCAAGTATCTGGACATTTTCCTTATGCTAAGTCTGCACACCTTTACTTGCAGGATATGCAACAGTTACAAAATACCGATAGATTCTGAAGTTACGAAAGATTTTCAGACGGATTTTTCACATTTTGGCGTTCTGACAAATTAAGTTGTGGAACATCAACGGACATGGTAATCGAGCAGTCTATGATGGAAGCCATGAAGACAAATGGAGGTATTGCTCACGGGAGAAGTACAAAAGAGAGTGTCATAAGTAAATGGATTTATAGTATGCTTGCTATGAATACCGTTTGTGAAAAATTAGAAGATCTCGCTAACGTTAGGATGGATACGACCGAGCAGCATGTTGATGCAAGTGATTCGCGAATGAAAAAAGATGCTAAAGATGTACGAAAACTTTTAGAGACTTTTAGACTTTTGTTCTCAACGCATGATCCTTTTCCAGACGTTAGCAAAATTGTTTCTATTGCGAGTGGTGTCGTTGGTGATGATAAAATCAATTGTTATAAAGCTCGAGAAGTTGGGCTTGCTTCTATGGCAAAAATGACAGGACTCACATTCAATAATATTAAATTAAAACGCTCTGACAAAGTTGTTCCTCTTTTAGCTATGACTAGTACCATAAAAGTTCGTGAAGAAAAAGTACCTGTAGACCCTGTATTGTTGTTCCAACGCATGAGTATTACTGCAGCATTTCAAGATGAAATAGAAAACTATTTTGAATATGAACTATCTCCCTACCCTCTATCGTTATTTGATGACATCGGGATGCGGAAAACACAGAAGTCTGCAATTTACGATTGTTTCGAAAAGGTAGACTTTGATATTAACAACAGAAATGCGACATACATCATTGACGGAGGATACTTACTACATCGCGTTGTGTGGGATAGTGAAGAAACATTCAATGTTGTATTAGATAAAAACGTACAGTATGTACGCCGACATTTTGGTTCCCGAGTTACTGTCGTATTTGATGGCTATAATGATTGCACGAGAAATACCAAAGCTGCAGAACAGCGCCGTCGAACTTTAGCAACATCTTCATCAATTGATATTTTATTTGATGAAAATATGATAGTTTCAACCAGCCAACAAAAATTTCTTTCTAATACTGACAACAAGTCTCGGTTCATTTCAATGTTGAAAGAAGGATTTACTACGGAAAATATATTGGTAAGACAAGCTAATAATGATGCTGATGTATTGATAATCGAAACAGCAATTGAGCAGTTCAATTTGACAAATACAACTATTGTTGTTGGTGAAGATATAGACTTACTCGTATTACTGACTGCTCGAACTCCAACTGAAAAAACTATTTTCTTCTTAAAACCAGGAAAAGCTCAACATCAATCGGAAATGTATTCATCAAAAAGTTTATCTACTTTTGCAAAGTGCCAAAATCATGTACTATTTTTACACGCAATAACTGGCTGTGATACGACATCTGCATTTTACAGGAGGGGTAAAATAACAGTTTTCAAACTATTTGAGAAACAAAATTTAATTGAATGTGCTGAAGTTTTTAAAAATAGTAATTCTACTCGGCAAGAAATTATTACTAACGGCATTCGCTTTCTTCTTTCTATCTACGGAGCTCCTAAAAAAACTACCTGCTTAGATAAGTATAGATATGCATGTTTCGTTAAAAACACCAAAAGTAAAAACAAGTACAATTAGCTTGTCTTCCCCCAACCTCAGTTGCTGCTCATCAACATCTTTTTAGGGTATATTACCAAGTTCAAGTGTGGCTTGGTTATCAGCTAGACCCTACAGACTGGGGTTGGAAGTTGGTCAACAATTCATTAGAACCAGTGCATACTTTACTTCCACCTGCGCCAGAAAAACTGCTGAACTCGATTTTTTGCAACTGCAAAAAGGGATGCAGTGCTAAATGTGGTTGCAAAAAAGTCGGTCTGTTCTGTTCTCCGGCATGTACACATTGTCAAGGCCGGTTGTGCTCTAATATTGAATCACCAACAGTAGAGGATCCGTTTGATTCCAACGAGGCAACATGCGATAGATCGCTATTAACGCAGTTTACATGCACTCAGGATGAAGATGAAGAAGAACAAGACGAACAAGAACAAGAAGATCAAGAAGAAGAACAAGAAGAAGAATTTGAAAGTTACGACTCGAACGATTAAATTTCACTACTTTTTTTTAAAACTTAAATTGCTTTTATCTTTTCAATCTCTGCTAATATCCATTATTTTTCAATAGTTTCAAATTAAACAGGATCAAAACAGACCCGTGGAATAGGCCTACTGGGGAAACCACGTAAAAATAAAACACGCTAAGTACACTACCTCATAGGTGGCGTGGAAACGTGTGCATATTATGACGATTACAACTTTTTGAATCGTTATACCGCAAAAACGGGGGCTCGTAGAAAAAAAAGTATTAATAAATTTTTTGTAGATAATTTTATGATCTACAACTTTTCGCTGAAAATCGCGAAAAACTCATTTTTTGACCTTTGACCTTGAATAAAATTTTTTCCTTACAGGGGAAAGATGGGGAACTTTCAAATTTTATTTTTAATGATATTTGAAACAATCTTACCGATTTTCAGCTTGGTGGGAATTTATGTAACTTCGAATGTCTAAATTGACCGGACTATATGTTCACCAGAAATAGTGTAGCTTTCCAACGGTGAAAGAATTTTTCGAATCCGTCAAGTAGTTTCAGAGCCTATTCAATTCAAACAAACAAACAAACAAACAATCAAATCTTTCCTCTTTATAATATTAGTATAGATGACTTATGAGCGGGCGTCTGACGCGAAGCACACAGCTCAGATATGAGTATTCAATAAACTAACCAACCTGTTTCAATCGAACAGGAAAATGCTTTACTATTAATTGATAGTTAAATTTTAAAAATATTAAAATGTTGCATTGTCACTGAAGATACATCTCTTTACGTAATTTTCGCTAACATATCTGGAAGGGGGTGAAAAATCGATTACAAAATTCTATCTTTACATGTAAAAAACAAGATAAGCAAAATGAAAGATTGTAAAAATTCATTTTAAATTTGGCAAAATAGCTTTAATATTTCAAATAACTCGGATTTTCTAAAACCATTCTCAAAATTTTTGTGGTATGGCTTGTGTGATTGTTTAAGAACGTGTGACGTTTCTGTTTAAAATATAAAACGTATTGTTCTTTGTCTGCATTAGGAAAGGAATAAATGCATGTCATATACAACATCTCGAACGAGGAAATTATCTTTTTAAGATTTAAGTGACATTTTGATACATTGTGTTACACCAGAGAAAAAAATAATTGAAGCATGCCACATACATGTTAGAAAATTATGCGGTATTTCTTTCTTTTTTCCTTTATTTATTTTTCTTCTCGTTCTTTTTTTTTTTTTTTTTTTTTTTTTTTTTTTTCAATACGAAAAAAAAATTAATTATTAAGTAGAAACATGCATTGCGATTAAAATAATGACAAATAACATTAGTTTAATCTATAAAAGTAAAAGTTATCAATTGTCATCACACATACAATTGAACAATCCATGACGCCGGCAAAAGAATATCCAGGAAGGGTAAAGATTTTGGAGCACATGTTAATGTTATCTTGGGGTTCTTTAAAATAGAAAATATAAATCTGAAGTCAATTAAACTAAGATTTTTTTGTAACAACTCCTATGCAAGACATTTTTTAACCATGCCAACATAATAAACAATACAAAAATATAAGAAGCTTGGTAATATTAAAAAGGCATTTGCTTTTTTTTTTTTTAAATAACAAAACCAATTTCAAAATTCACATTGGCAATTAATCGTGACTGTCCCTGTTTCAAATACGCATTTTATGCTGATGCCATTACCCCTAGAGAAATAAAACACCATTAGACAAGAAGCTTGGAATTTGACATGATGATTAATTTAAAAATGGTTGTGCGTACTAAGAAGCTGATTTCTAAAAAAAATTCCAAAATTTGAAATGAATACTGAAATAAGCGTATGAATTGAACATAAAAAAATCAAATATTTTCTAAATTGTCATTTAATTAGAATTAGCTTTAATTATTATTTATTTAAGTCTTATTCCTGCCTAATGCTGTACAATAATGAAGTTTAGTTACGTAAATTGGGACTTAAATACTTATTTTTGAATTATTGCTAAAAGGGGTATAATTTCTTCTAATAAAATTTAGAAATACAAATATTGCTTGACATGTTTCAATTATTAGGTGAGCAAAGCCGTGGGGTTAGCTAGTTTGGTGTAAAAATGAATTTTAGTCCAAAATTATAAACTTATTCGTAAATTCATTTATGAATATAAATTTATCAATAATTTTCATAATTAAAAATATGTTTTTTAAATAAAAAAATCTGCTATAAGATTATGATTGGGTAGTTCATTGTAAATTTCAATCCAATAACTTTGTGAAGGTATAAATTAAAATTTGTTACATTGTCATTTTATTGAGACTCTCGTGTGACTTCTCATCTGGGGACTCAATTTCAAAGTCATTGTGAACGTCGTATTATGATAAATTACAAATAATGTCCCATTAAAGTCACAAGGTGACTTTTCCTCACTTTTCACAGAGGTTACTTCACAGTAGGGTCTCTGTCACTATTTGACAAAGTCTTGTGACAGAAAGTCACCATGTGACTTTAATGGAACATTACTTTTAATTTATCATAATGCAGCGTTCACAATGACTTTGATATTGACTCTCCAGATGAGAAGTCACACGAGAGTCTCAATAAAATGACACTGTAAAGTCACTTGGTGACTTGCCACAAAGCAGCAGTCACAATGACCTGTTAGTGGAGTCACATATAGTAGTCATTTGAGACTCATAAAAGATAAGTATGGAATTTCCTATTTTTTGTTTCGCCGTAGTGACTGACTCTTGTGACCATGCGTGACCTGAATGAGAATTTATATGGATTAGCTGTTATGCAGGGATGGTAATTATTCGAATTATATTACTTCCTTTTGAATATTCGCGTGAAAATTATCGATTGAAAATACCTTGAAAATTGGCATTTCGGGACTCGTCCTTAAATTTTGCACACCTGTGTACTTTACACTTGTAGAATTTTCAGTTGCCTCTTCATAAAAGCTCCAGACTGGATCTTTGTGTCTTCAACAACATTTACTGCTATTTAAGTTACTCATACTTAATTCTGTATTCCTACAACTTGTATTTTTAACTGCAACTTATTTTTATGTTTTTATGCAATTGGTTTATATTTTTACAATTGCAGGGTGTATTCTTAAATTTCTGTCTTTTTTTATTGAATTGCATAAGCATATTTTACTAATGAACTCCATTAACTTGTCAGTGTATTTTTTTTAACTGTATTGTTACATTTATTGAGTATTAAAATGCTTTTAATTGCGAAGAAATGTTAATTATTAAAATTAAGACTTTTTTAACAGTTTCGACTATTTTTTACCACTTTTGACCTATTTTTTACCACTTTTACTATTTTTGGACAGTTTAAACCATTTTTATGCAGTGTCCTGGTCAAAATTGATTTTGACCGATTAAAATTACATCCCAGAAACAATGGAAATCCCCAATATCATTACTGATGCCACTATCGTATTACAATAAAAGATGACAACAATCGAAAAGACGCGTTTCAAAGGAGTGGGCAAAAGTCGCGTATTTAGCGGAATAGCGTATTAAATGTGATCTATATAATGTTGCAGGAGCTGAGCTTATTGACGCATTTAATGATCTGAATGATTTTTAGAGCTTTCATTTATATGTTTCCGGTCGAAAATTGTGTTTTTTAATATATATATATTTAGATTAAAATTTAATTGCTTTCAACTTTAACTCTTTTTATGGGGGAGGGGGTGACTGGAATAATTACTGAAAATAAAAAATGAACTTAACTGTTGTGTTGGGTTCTTTTTATTTAAACTTCTGCAACAGCTCATTATTTTAATTAATTGCAACTTCTGCTCAGCAAATTATACTTAGTTAATATAGTTCAATAAATATTCTTCAGCTTTATTAAAGGATTTAATGAGATCTGGGTCAAATTTCCAATTACATGAATCTTGTTGTTGGTTTAATTAAATAAACTAGATGCTTATATAAAAAAAAGAGTTAATTAAGTTAAGATTACACCAGTTAACATTAAGAAAACATAAGATAAACAAACTAAACGACAAATTAAAACGATTAAAAGGATAAACACAAATATTATTTAAGATTCTTTAAAATTTAACGAATACAAATAAACAAGAAAGAACACCGCAAGATTCTCAATCTGACCCAGTCTCAAATACTAAACCTTGATCTGCAGTAGAACCCAACATTTATCAATGTTGATTCCTGAGATATTAAACTCTTACTAATAATTTAAAAATACAAGTTTCAATCTAACATTACAAAAGAGAGAAGAAAGATCCTGAAATCCTTCTTATTTTCCAGAAGGCAAAGAAAGATATAATTTTGAATAAATAAAAAAACTAGAGATAATAAACATAAACACCCCAGAAATCAACAATGATATTTTTGGCCAATTTCGTAAAGTGTTAGTACATCTGCTTTAACTTCTCCATTTTTTTTTCCTTTTTTTTTTTTCTTTTATTTTGTTTATAAGATAAGTTAATTCATTTAAAATCAAGTGAATTTCTTAAAAGTTTTTTGCTTTAAAATTTCTATTACCTGGTCAAATATCTTTACTCAGTCTAAGCAATAGTATACTAATTAATCAGTGTTAATATGATTTTTAATTATTTATTAAATTATTTTTTTTAATTTTTTAAAAAAGTTATTTAAAAATTCTAAATAAAAAAAGGTAATGGTTGAAAATTACTTTTACTTCCAAACATTTAAAGAAACTACTTTAATTTTATGGTATTACAAAACTTAGTATAGTTATTTCAATACTATAGAGGTTAAAATTCAATTGAATTAATATCAAGGTAGGATAAACAAAAAAAAAACTAAAAAAAAAAAAAAAACTATACTAAAGCATATCCTTTATATACATTCTCCTTTATTTAATTTAACAAACAAAAACAAAAAAAAACATCTGAATTTACTAATACAACTTTTGTTGTAGATATATGGAAATACTAAATCACTACAAGATTAATCACTAAAATGAAAATCGTTTAAGATCAAATACAGAGTATATCTCTTACCAGCAGCTGGATTCTTTCAATTTTCCCATTTTGGGTATTTTTCATTTATATGATGGACAATAGTATACAAGATCTTCCATACACTAGAGCAACAGTCTCTAAGCAGAATTCCCAGTTTCTATACTCAGTTTAAGCAACAGCCGAATTCTTTCAAGTTTTTGTCTTAGACCGCTAATCATTCTACCGCTCACGGTGAAGGCTAAATCGGAAGGGACATTGTTTCGCGGCAAACTCTCGGTTCGCTCCGGCAGGTAGTACTTTTTCTTGATTAACACTTAGAGTGTTTTATCTTAGATTGCTAATCATTCCACTGCTCACGGTGAAGGCTAGATCGGAGGGGATATTCTTTCACGGCAAGATCTCGGCTCTCTCCGGCAGGTAGCATTTCTGCCTGACTTACACTTGGAGTGTGTTGTCTTAGATCGCTAATCATTCCACTGCTCACGGTGAAGGCTAGATCGGAGGGGATATTCTTTCACGGCAAGATCTCGGCTCTCTCCGGCAGGTAGCATTTCTTCCTGACTTACACTTGGAGTGTTTTCTCTTTAGACTGCCAATCTCGAAAAAAATCTCTTGGCCTCCCCTCTCCCAGATTAAGAACAGGGGAGGGGGGGAGACAAAACTTATCCGTTTCTTCAACTAGATGCTCTCCATACGAAGCTCTGACCAAGACTCTCTTTATTTCCAAAAAACCAATTGCACGTCCCTCTGCAAATCAAAAGGGGCACCAAAAACTAGGAAGACTAATGCTTTCCCCTTTCTCTCCTGTTCCTAGAGTCCATCTCATTGGCCAATGCAATATTCACCCTCTCTCATGACCAAATATGGTCATCGCTTGCGTCCCCTACCCTCAATCACGTGGTCAGATAGCAGGGACAGCTGTCTCTAAGTTTTGCACCTGCTTGCAAACCAGTGCTCGCCGATATCCGTGAATTTGCCCTATTATCTCAAATCGGTCATAAAAACTTTAAGGGTCTGGGAAAATATCTACTCCGCCTCAAATGACAGTCAACGTTTGTCATGGGTTATAAAATTTTAGGGTACTATTCATTCACGTACGCAAGCAATAAACTATGCGTGTGGGCCAATTTTTAACAAGGCTGAATATATGCCCTTTACAAACAAGCCAGAAGCTACTCTTCTTCGAAAAAAATTAACAAAGGACCACTTTACTCAAATAGTACAATAATTCCAGGACAGTAAAAGCATTCGTACGAACGGGTGTTATTTACGCTAGATAAGGGAAAGGGAAACTTTCACTTTCATACACAACAATGCCTTTATTCACGTGAGAACGATCATAAAATAGAAAAAAGGAAATGTCCAGGGTTTTCGCTACTAAGAAAAAAAAAGAAGACTAATTTTAAATATGAGATACACAAAGCATTATAAAAAACCGTATTAAAAATATCTTAACAAGAGTTCTTTTTAAATTTGGAATATTAAAATAATTTATACAAAAAAAATATTACTAAAAAAAAACATAACAAGAGCTCCCCCTCGTTGAAAAAAAAATAAACATTATTAGTTTTGAACAAAAACAAGAATTTTATTTTTTTAGCTAAATGACCACATAAGGTCAGTTAAAGAAAGTCCTAAAAAAATTTAAAATTAAATCCAAAATGAAAGAAAAGATTAAATAAAAAAAACAATGCAGTACCCCGGTTGAATAGTAGAATGAAGATAATCGCCTAGAACAGATCAGACGACGACCCGAAAAGTTGATAACCTCACCCTACTAAGCTACCACACCAACTCTGCACACCGGTAATGCTAAGTTGAAGCTTGGGCAAAACATCTAGAAGTTAAACATATACTAGGGCCTAAGATGCTATTAAAATCTATATTATATACCTGGCATACTTAATTAAATCTCTACATCTGCTATACCGTCAAGAATACCAACACACTGGGATATCCCTATTTGCTAACACCTCTGTAAAAAGAAAAAAAATATCCCTAAAAAAAAATTTCCACAAGTAGAATGCAAGGAAGAGTTGTCCAGTGAATAAAAAAAATAAAAAATTTTTTTTTTAAAAAAAATTTTGAATCCTGTGAGCAGGATAGAGCCAAAGGACCGAAACAATCAATTTCTGAAAAAATACAATAGATATACTACTTGCCAGCTGTAGGTATCACAAATATATACATATAATAGTACGATAACATTTTGTATACACATACACAAAACAAAAATAGCAATAACCTTTCAGTACATATATAGGGTACACATAAAAAAAAGTAGCACTAATATCCGTTTATATTCAGTGGCATAACATGTGCATATAAATAAAAAAAACAGTTCAATGTAGTGATGGGCGATTCTGGAAATTTTGAGAATCGATTAAAATCGATATCGTATAAAACAACATCGATCATAATAAGAATCGATTTCTCAGTTCTAGAATCGATACTAGAATCGATATTTCGATATTCAGGTTCACACAGAGAAGATCCAAATTACTAATTCCAAAACTTAGACAATCAGCAGGACAGTAATTACCGCCTCCCCCCCCCCCATCACCATTTAGGGAGGCATAGAATTCAACTATTGCAGATTTTAGAGTCGGATAGTAAGAATTTTAAATTTTAAAATGATTGTCAGTTATGGTTGTCACTTACACAAAAACTTTGACAAATTTGAGAGACATAACTCAACTAATAACAACACTGAGTAACTTGGCATTAAACCGAGGATAAAGAGTGCCAAGAGCGTGTAACTAGGATGGGGAACAAGGAGTATAGACAAAAAAAAACTTTTTTTTTTCTTCTAATGCCAACCAAATGTTACACGAGATAGTTTGGAAGAACAAAAATTATACCCCATTCCCAAGGGGGCAGGTAAACCCCACTCTTGACGGAAGGGCGACCATAGCCCAAATGTATCTTTTGTCGAAGTTTCAAAATGAGGATTTACAATAAAATAGAACGAGAATTGGACATTTAAACAATTGCATGCATACTTTGAACGGCCCATTTAGTAAAGATTGGCGAGGAAGGAGGGGGGGGGGACGAGGGATTAGAACGGACGAACTGAAAAAAAAAAAACATAATTAACTAATAACCCATCCGAAACAGAAATATAGTGTTTAACGTAGTGTTGAATTCATGGGGTGGCCTGCGGGGAACATGCACTCTTTGAAACTATAAAAAGTGCCAAGAACATGTAACTAGGTGGAGAGAGGGGTAGTGACAGAAAAAAACGAGGAGATAAAAGCTTTATAACGAGATGTTACATGAGATGGTGTGGAAGAAACAAAAAATATGCCCCCCACCCAGGGGGGCAAGGTAAATCCCAAACGGGCAGAAGAGCGACCCCGGCCCAAATGTATCTTTTGTTGAGGTTTCAAAATATGGATTTATAACAAAATAGAACGAGGATTAGACTTTTTTAAAATCGCAGTCATAATTTGAACGAACCTGTAAGTTAAGATTGGTGAGGAAAAGGGGGGGGGGGGCGGTAGGACGGGCGAACATGAAAAAAAAAAAAATTGTGACACTCTGAGAGCGCCGAAAGAAGTGAAACCTTGAACAATTACCTGTGTATTTTTTTAATCATTAGGATATATAATTTTGAATCGTCAGAAAATACTTTTAAATGAATAAAAAAAGTTTCTATAATATTAAAGAATATATTAATCTCTATAAAAAAAAACCGCGCGATACCATATGTCCAGCTATTGTAGTTAACTCACTATAACTACTTTCTTACATTTTAAAACGCGATAAATACACCAACCAAAATTAGACCATACTATCGATACCTTAATCCTTATCCAAATAAATCATTTTGTATTAATGCCTGTTACAATATCTGTAGATTACTTTTTGAACTATTCAAATCGGACATTCCATTCAAAAGATATTACGAATTTAAAGATGACAATCTAAAGAAATAATAGCGCTGCTGAGTACTCGGTGGCCAATAATCTTAGGGATTACGTGTGCAATCAAACGATTGCGGATTCGAACCCCAATTTCGCTAATATGTATCAATGTTTTTTTTTTTTTAGAAGTTTGAAAAATTAAAATTTTAACACATTATGGGTCCGTAACGTGACCTGAAATGATGAGAGAAAATTTCTTATGCTAGATTTGTAATGTATGAAGCATAAGCTTTCAATAGACATATTGTATCAAGAAATGAGAAAAAACCCCTTTGCCCCCCCCCCCCCAAAGGTCCTATAGGGGAAACCGGGAAACTGGAAAAAAGAACGGCGAGATGGTTATCTATACTAGAATTTTTCTCATCACTGTAACTCCTATAGAAGCAAAGTTATAGCCTTTTAAAGATTGAAATGAAGTGAAGAAATAAGCAAAATTAGATGAGTGATCGGCAGGGAGGGCAGGGGTCCACAGCTCTTGGGGTGCCATGTAGCTTAAACTTTTAAGTTAAAAATGGTAGAGAATTAAATGAGCGAAATTTTAAGGTGTATATTGGGGGAGGGTGCAAGCCTCCCCCCCCCCTCAAAAATTTTTTTGTTTCTTTTGAAGAAACAAAAAAATATGCCCCCCGGCGGGGCGCAGATAAACCCCGAACGGGCGGAAGGGTGACCCTTTATTTATCTTTGTCAAGGATTTAAAATGTGGATCTAAAATAAAATAGATCGAGAATTGAACATTTTAAAAACTGTATGCATATTTCGAACGGCCCTGTAAGTTAAAACTGACGCGGAAGGGGGGATTAGAAGAGACGAGCATGAAAAATAAAACATAATAAACTAATACTTCAAATAACTGGACTTCTAAACAAAAATATAGCGATTTAACCTAGTGTCGAATTAATGGGGTGGCCCGCAAGGGATTACCCCCCCCCCCCCACCAGAAGTTATGAGATTTTATGCTTTTTAATGCACAAATTGCGATTCCCCCTCTCTTACAGAGCTGTAAAACATGATGCCTTCCTCCGGAGTCGCAGAAAAATACCTGCAGAGTTTCCCCCAGAGGGTTTCAGGGGGGCGCTCCGCCCCTCCTGCCCTTTAGTTTGAAAAATAGCGCCCCTCTCGTCCCTCATCCAAAAACTAGCGCCCCTCTTGTCATTCATTCAAAAAAAATAGCGCCCTTCTTGCCCCACATTTGAAATACGCAGCCCTCCAGCGATGATCCGAACGCGCTAGGGCGCGTAAAATTACGCAAAAAATCGGCAACGGAACGCAAAAAATATCCTCATACGCGTTCCGTGAGACGGGTAATTTCATCAAAAATTCACTAAAAAACGGCATGTTTCGTTAAAAATCGCAAAATAACGACTAATTTCCGGCGAGATTCGCAAAAAAATGGCTAATTTCGTCACGAAATTTCACAAAACGGTAGATTTCCTCAAAAGATTGTGGAAAAATGACAAATTTCTTCCAAAAATCGCGATTAAACGGAAAATTTTGTCAAATGAGTCGCAAAAAACGGCAACTTGAAGTAAAATTTGATGTTTTTTCGCGATTTTTTTAGCAAAATATTCCGTTATTTGCGATCTTTTAACAAAATCTGCTGTTTTTGCGATATTTTAACAAAATTGGCCGTTTTTAAGTGATCTTTTAACAATATTTGCCGTTTTTTTACGATCTTTTAACAAAATTTACCTTTTTCTTCTTTTTTTCAAATTTTTGATGAAATTTCTGTTTTTTCTCGAATTTTTGAACCAATAGATTCTAGATTCAACTCTATAAAAGTGCCCTTAAAAATGAAAAAGTGCCCTGAAAAATGTAAAAAGTGCCCTTTTCAGAACAGTAGCGCACTGCCCTTTTTTAAACCTGGGGGAAACTCTGATACCTGCATTCAACACTGATTTAGCCTAGAAAAAGAAAAAAAAAATCGAAATCGAATCTAAAGATCGAAATCGAATCTAAAGATCGAAATCGAATCTAGAGATCGACATCGAATCTGAAGATCGACATCGAATCTAAAGATCGACATCGAATCTAAAGATCGACATCGAATCTAAAGATCGAAATCGAATCTAAAGATCGACATCGAATCTAAAGATCGATCTTACGGGCAGAATCGATTTTACATTTTTACTTTCTTTTGTAACTTTACAAGAAGAGAGTATTAGAAACGTGAAAAATTTTGACTTTCCGTTTTCGATGGATTTATATATTTTAGAAGGTCTTAAACACGATTTCATGGTTTTTAAGAAATATCTGTCTGTGTGTGTGTGTGTCTGTCACTCTGTGAGGCTGTATACGACAAAAATTTCTGACCGTTCTATCTCAAGAACAAATGCACGGAATTCCACAAAACTTTAGATTTAGTTTGACCTTGATATAACCGGATTTTAATTAATTTTTGGTGTATATAGCCTAACAGGTGGCGCTGCTATGCTGCATTTTTTGCGATTTGCGCAACAGCTATATCTGAATAACTAATGAACGGATTTTCATCACATTTTAGATCCAGTTAGTCCTTAACATGAATTGATGTTTTTTTGCATTTTGATGTATATAGCTTCCCAGATGGCGCTGCTATACTTAATTTTTCACAATTTCCACTCAGCGCCATGTGAAAGGGGGGGGGGGGGCGAAAGGAAGCGGTTGTTCTGAGCACGGAAATTTAGGGGGCGCCAAATTTTTACTACTAACATCACTTCTAGCCTATCACAAGAAAAAGTTAATAGGGGGGGGGGGCTAAATTGGAACTTTGAACCGGGCGCAGTTCTCTTTTCGCTCGCCCCTGTTTCCATTTTAGCTTTATCTCAAGAACTAATGCACGGACTTTCATAAAAATTTAGATTCAATTAGTCCTTGATATTATTTGATGCTAATTACATTTTGGTGGAAATCGCTTGAGAGATGTAAATCTCTGACATAGATTAGTGTTATTTAGTTCTTGGTGTAAATTGCCCTACAGGTGGCGCTGATATGCTGCATTTTTTATGATTTCGCAATAGCTGTATCTCGCGCTTTCATGGATTTTCATCAAAATTCCGATTCAGCTGGTACATAATAAAAATTGATCCTGATCAATTTTTGGTGTACATCACTCAACAAAAAAAGCTATTTTGCAGGGGGGGGGGGAGGGGGTTCTGAGGTTTCTTTAATTCTTCTATCTTGAAACTAATACACTGAAATTTTGGAATTGGTACATCCGTCTATTTTATCTTCGACTTTTGGAGGAAAATGAAAAATATATTACCTTCAGAGAAATCGATTAAAATTTTTTAAGTATCGATTAAATCGAGTTGGCCGTAGTATCGATTAAATCGATTTAAAAAATCGAAATCGCCCATCACTAGTTCAATGACTTGTATCGGTGACACAGTATTACATAAGTGTATGGGCATTTTATATCACAGCATTATAATTATATAGGTTACCTTGTGTAGCCTAGACTGATAATTATCTGCCTTAGTTATTATCAATGGGTAAATATTCCATATACCAATAGTAACTAAAAAAAAATTCATAAAATGCTACACATAATACTTAAAATGAACTGATAATTTCACAAGAGAGTTCGCCAATTTCATTGACAAGTACCACTAATTTTTTTTTTTTTTTAAATACCCAATTTACACAAACAATGGGTATATTGTTAGAAAACTCACATGAAATAACAAAACAGACTATATAAACAAAATATATACATATATAATACACATAAACCAGATAATATATCTGTGGGCTGTGGGGTGTACACTACCTGTATCTTAAATCCCCACTTCCCAAATAGAGAACTGATATCAAAAATATCCAAAAAAATACAAAGTTAAAAGAAATGCAAAAAAAAAATAAAAATAAAAATAAAAGATGAACTACATTCCTAACAGTACCTATACTATATACAAAAAGGGGGCAGTGGGAATACGCAAGCATCACATGTACTGCTACCAAATCTCTACTCCAAAATTTCCTGACCCGAAATCTCTCTAAGTCCCCAAAATTAGCGCTAAAACCCGCTAAAAAATAAAAAAAAAAGAACACATATAGGGGGCGAAGCACTTACACTGTCCTAATCTATCGAAATAATCTATAAATCACCGAGAGAAAACACGGAACTGGCGGAAATCCACATTAATTAACAGCGGAACCAAATCAAAACAAACGATATCGAGGCTCGAAAATTACTTAAATTTTAGCTAACTCGCGCATAAAACCTTCCTAGAATAACTAAAATCACAAGTATTTAAATACAATCTAAAAAAAATAAAGTTAAACCGCCCTACAGTTTATAATTCGGTCGCGAATCCCTTTTTCGAAACGCATACTCAGTTCTCGGAATTGAATAAGATTTGTTTCGCCTAGATAAACAGACGCCGTTACGATCTCGCGAACGACTCACGCGCCCCGAATCATTAGGCGTTCCTACCTGCCTAACTCCCTCACAGTTATCAGCGCTCGCTACTACCGTATTTTCCCGTGCTTCTGAGAGCAACCCACCAACCGTTTCCTCGTTACGCTCTTGTCGTCTGCTCGTAGACTGCACTGCAGGTTGGCTGGTTCCTTGACATGGAATGGGAGGGGGAAATCTATTTATGAATCGATTCCTTTTCCTTCGCGCGGTGAACTCGAATTGAGAATGATTTGAATCATTCGTAGTTGATATCAGAGGTTGGCGTTTGTTTTGGTCTACAATATCGTCTCCATTTTGCTCATTTACACCTGAAATATGCCTATCTTTAAATAAAGTGAGGCGGTCTACATGGACAATTTGAGTTTTAGACGGATTAGCAATTAATGCTATCTTAAAATTAACTTCACTGAGCTTCTCAATTATAGTAAATGGTCCGTTATTTAATTTTGACAATTTTTTTGTATTGCCGGCAGTGATAGATGGGTTAAATAGCCACACTCTATCGCCTACTTTTAGATCCTTAACGACTGCAGTTTTTTCTCTGTACCTTTCCTGGCTTTCAGACACCTTAACTAAACTATCATACACCTCAGCATATACCTTTTGGAGTGCGGGTATTAATAATTCACAAAAAGATGGGGCGTCGTTATAGCTAAACCTTGGCGCTTGCGAAAATAGATTATATGGTAGATTTAAGTTTCTGCCATATAAAACTGCTGCGGGGGTTAATTTAGTCGAAGAATGCACAGCCGAACGCATCGCTAACAGGGCAAATTTTAGCTTAGTATCCCAGTCTGACTGGTTCTCATTTACAATGTGACTGAGTGCGTTTTTTAAAGTTTTATTCTGCCGTTCAATCTGTCCATTCGAGGCTGGGTGAAAGGCAGATGTAGTTATATGTTTAATACCGAACATTTTATATACATGCTCAATCGCTTCCGATACTAAATTTCTTCCATTATCTGTCGCAATATACACAGGAGCGCCATAACGTGAAATGAAATCGGCAAGTGTATCTGCGATAACATCAGACGTGGTAGAGCTAACAGCATAGGCCTCTGGCCATTTAGTAAACGAGTCTATATACGTAACAATATGGGTGTTACCAGAAAACGTGACCGGTAATGGGCCAATTAGGTCTAGATGAACTTTGTTCATGGGAAATTCAGGTGTAGGCATCCGTTGAAGGGGTGCCTGCTGGTCTGGTTTATACGCTCTCTTCTGCTGGCAACTAATACATGATTCTACTAGATGCTTGACATCGGCCGACATTTCGGGCCAGTAAAAGTGCTCCCGGATGCGGTCAATCGTTTTCTTAAACCCTTGGTGACAAGCCGCTAGAGAATCGTGTGTTAGAGCGAACACTTGCTCAATCATATCCCTAGGAACTACTAATTTAATAGGGTTATTTATTACACTTGAATCTCTGGTATCTTCACATACGAGAATATCATCTCTAAAAAAAAACTTCATGTATTTAGGTGCTATATCTATATTTTTGTCTAATTTTCTAGCTATTTCACAACATTTCTTATCAACTTTTTGTAATTCACTAATTTTCTCAATTAAATTTGAATGGGGAACAAAAGTAGTTTCTTTTTCTACTTGAATACAAAAATTACTCTTACTAATCTCAGGTGTTTCATCAATTTTAGCAAATCTAGATAGAAAGTCTGCTACACTATTGCATTTCCCTTTAATATATTTAATAGTAAAATCAAAATCTGAAAGAGTACATACCCATTTGGCTATACGTGAGGTGGGGTCATGAATCTTTAACATAAAAGTAAGTGGTGCATGATCAGTAAAAATGTTAAAATGAGTGTTAGCTAGATAACACTTAAAATGACTAGTTGCCCAAACCAGAGCGAGAAGTTCTCTCTCAGTGGCAGAATATCTTGTCTCTGCACCTTTTAGTCGCCTACTGGCAAACGCCACTGGATGAATTTTATTTTCATCATCCAATTGTGACAAAACAGCCCCCAGCGCTTCTCCACTCGCATCTGTATATAGATAAAATTCTTTAGTAAAATCAGGCAATACTAGGCACGGTTTAGATATTAAAGCCTTTTTTAAATCTTCAAATTCCTCCTGGGCTTCTTTTGTCCAGGCAAAATGTCCAGTTTCCTTAGTCAAATCGATTAAATTTAATGCCCTTTTTGTGAAGTCAGGTATGAAACGCCTATAGAATGATAGGGTTCCAATAAAAGACCTGACACCTTTACGATTAGTAGGTGGTTGCAATTTTTCTATTATCTCAATATTTTTATTAACCGGGGATACTTGCCCGCTATTAATTTCAAAGCCAAGATACTGTATTTTATTCGAAAGAAAATTACATTTACTGGGCTTAAGTTTCAGTTTATGTTGTCTTAGTCTATCAAATACTAATTTAAGTTTTTCAAAATGGGATTCTACATCGGACGAAGCAATGACAATATCATCTATATACACTAAAATTCCTAGATTTCCTAAATCTCCAAAAATGGCATTCATTAGCCTCTGAAAACTATTGCCTGAATTGGACAACCCAAAACAATTTCTATTCCACTCAAAAAGACCTTTATGCGTGATAATAGCAGTTTTATGCCTGTCTTCGGGTCTTATGACCTGTTGAAAAAAGCCACTAGTTAAATCTAGTGTTGAAAAAAAATTAGCTCCACTTAACGCATCAACAGAGTCAGTAATGTTTGGGATAGGATATGCATCTTTGACAAGATTCTTGTTAAGTTTACGAAAATCAACAGCTAACCTATAAGAACCATCTGCTTTTTCTACAAGAATAACTGGTGAAGCAAATTCAGACATAGACGGGGAAATAATTTCAGCTTGCAGTAAAATATTAAGTTGATCTTCCATTTCCTGGCGTAATTTATATGGGACTCTATAAGCTTTGGATTTTACAGGTTTATCAGAGGTTAAATTTACAACATGGGGTATGGTATTACAGCCTGGTAAGTCTAGGACAGAAGCTGCAAACACATCTTTATTTTGGTCTAAAAATTCCTGCATTTTAGATTTTAGGGGGGGGTCTAGATGGCTTAAATCAATATCAGAGCTCCAAGTGAGATCAGCGTGATCAAAGTCAGCTATTGGAGTGGTTAAATTTACATTACAAGTTATATTATTATTATTTAAGGGTATATTAGATTTATCTACACATTTCTGAATTTTAGCAACATAAGTGTTTTTTCCTAGCTTAACAGTTTTATCTGAAAAATTAGCAAGCGAAATAAAAAGGCCATGTTCTGGAGTACAAATGGCTCGAGAAATAAGAAGCCCTTGGCTTAAATTCTTCGCTAAAGGTTCTAATATCAGTATATCATTATCTTTTATAAAATTATTTCTATTACATTTAACTTCAGCTATTAATTTTGACTGGGGGGGAACAGAAATTCTCTCGCATAAAATAGCTAAGGAAGTACTTTCACTATTTCTGTTATTATTGTCAACAATGCCTAACTCATCAGTCTGATTTGCTCTATTTACTAGCTCATTTTCATTATTCTCAGATATGTAAAAATTTTCATGGACATAGATTGAATTTTCCTGTACAATTTGACTCGCTGATTGCTGGCTAAGGTCTAAAGGCACATTATTCTCATTAATTTCACACTCATTAGTACTTGAGTTACTCCCTGGTATACTTTGCAAACAAAAAACCTGAGCAATTTCACTTTCTGACTCTTTCGCATTAAATGTTATGCTTGAGTCTACCCTTTCCTCCATAATGGGATACATATTACCCTGAACCGTCTCATTTCCACTACCCAGATTCCCAAATTTTTCTTTTACACATTCCTTACTCTTTTTGTTTACACTTTTCCTAGGAGTACTCTTATTATTACACTTACTTCTCTGTTCACCATCAGAACTTTGCCTGCCTTTAGATTGCACATTACAAGTATTTACATAATTATTCTCTAAATCTATACTATTTACACTGATACTATTTACAACATTTTTTTCTCTAGAATTTTTCACAGGTGAAACATTTGACATATGACTCTCTACTATTTGCTTACACTGCGTTTCAGTAGGGACATCTAAAACCACATTGTTATTTTTACAATTGATTACAGCCTGATATTTACTTAAAAAGGGCATCCCCAAAATTACACTAAACTCATCGGCCAACTTACTGTGGACAATAAAAAACTCGGACTGGCATAATAAATTATTAAATTTAAAATTTAAGGAAATTTTATGGTTTAAAAGCACTCTCTCGCCAGTCACCGTTAAAATAGGGGTATTGCACTCCACAATTTCATAAGAATCCAAATCATTAAGTATTGTATTGCTTAAAATATTTATAGCAGATCCTGTATCACACAGCGCATTAAAAAACACATTATTTACATTTATGACGACAGTAGGTAAATGATAAGACTGGGGTGAAAACATACTAAAAATAATTGGGAGGTCTAGAGGCCTTGATGGTGACGATTCGACCAAATCGACACCAGCCCTTACCTGTTTAAAGAATTGTTTTGATTATTCGCTTCACTAATTGAGCTTTGAACATTCTCGCTTTCTATATTTACACCATTATCATTATTTCCATTCCCTCTACCTCTGTAATTATTATATCCTCCCCTGCGATTTTGGTGGGACTGAGAATAACTACCCCTACCTCTTCCTCTAAAATTCTGAAAGTTCCCTCTATTAGCATTTTGGTTTTGTGGACAAAATCTGGCTATGTGCCCTGTTTGGGAACACACGTAACAGATGAATTCTCTATACTGAGGCCTCTCAGTAGTGTGAAAGTCTCTTTGCTGATTGCTACCCTCTAAAAATCTCTCTAATTTACTAGTAAGAGCTTCTACCTGCTCCCGCAGTTTACTAATCTCCTGCTCTGACTGATTAGGGTGACTTGGCTGGATAGCAGCACATGCAACACTTTGCTGGGCAATTTGGGGGAAAAAAGGGTTCATATTCTCTACCTGCATGTTATATAAAGGATTAACACTCTTTAATGCTTTTTCCTCAAGGAGTGCAAATTCTAAAATTTCAACAGGTGTCTTAGGGCACCTAGTTATAACTCCTCTTCTTATCTCAGGAACTAAATTACTTAATAACATAGAATGCAGTAGAGCTTCCCTGCTTTTATCAGCAACATTCTGTTCTACACCCTCGACTACTAATGCTTTAAGGGACAAATCATATGCTCTGTCGTAAAATTCCTGAACAGGCATATGGGGATTTTGTTTAAAATTCAAAAATTGGGTCAAAGCAATATCAGGGGTTAGCTCTTGCGTATATCTCTCTTTAAGTACTTTAATTATTTCTACAGTTCCCTTAGTGCGGTGCAATTTATATATCCTAGCAGCATTCCCATTTAATCTACTTAGTAGGGCAAATTTTTTCTCATCCTCTGACCAATTAAAGAACTCGGACAACTGCTCATACTTTTCTAAAAATGCAGAAAATGAGCAAGAGTTGCCTTCGCCACTAAAAGGGGGAATAAGACTGACATTTTCGATTAATGCGCTCTTTTTCTGAATAAGAGCGAGCTCTTTGAAATGCTGGTTTTCTGTCATTTTTAGGCAAAACTTCACACCGAATTAAAAATAAAATAATAGAAAATAAAGTAATTTAACTGCTACTTAATTCTCAGATGCCCAAGAAAGAGAGAAAAAAAAAATAAATAAAAAATACATAAATACATAACTTATATTGGCATATAATTTACTCAGTAAGCCCAAACACTCATATAAATGTACAAATAACAGTAAAAATTTCAAATTAAATAGTTTTTTTTTTGAAAACCCGGTAAAATTGCCTAACTAAAAAAAAGCATTTGAAATTAGTAAGCTATGTACACCCCTATTGGTTATGCACAACATACACTAAAATAATCAAACATAATACACAATAAAATCACAAAACACATATATTTTCATTTCGTTTCACTCTTAATATAGTAAATATATATCAAAATTCAGGCTATTGTTGTAATAAATAGGCTCTACTTCATAGTACTACTTTTATACTTATTGTGACACAATAATCAGGCTTTTCACACACGGTACCATTTATTTGTCACAATAACCAGGCTTTTCACACACGGCACCATTTGTTGTGTTGGGTTCTTTTTATTTAAACTTCTGCAACAGCTCATTATTTTAATTAATTGCAACTTCTGCTCAGCAAATTATACTTAGTTAATATAGTTCAATAAATATTCTTCAGCTTTATTAAAGGATTTAATGAGATCTGGGTCAAATTTCCAATTACATGAATCTTGTTGTTGGTTTAATTAAATAAACTAGATGCTTATATAAAAAAAAGAGTTAATTAAGTTAAGATTACACCAGTTAACATTAAGAAAACATAAGATAAACAAACTAAACGACAAATTAAAACGATTAAAAGGATAAACACAAATATTATTTAAGATTCTTTAAAATTTAACGAATACAAATAAACAAGAAAGAACACCGCAAGATTCTCAATCTGACCCAGTCTCAAATACTAAACCTTGATCTGCAGTAGAACCCAACATTTATCAATGTTGATTCCTGAGATATTAAACTCTTACTAATAATTTAAAAATACAAGTTTCAATCTAACATTACAAAAGAGAGAAGAAAGATCCTGAAATCCTTCTTATTTTCCAGAAGGCAAAGAAAGATATAATTTTGAATAAATAAAAAAACTAGAGATAATAAACATAAACACCCCAGAAATCAACAATGATATTTTTGGCCAATTTCGTAAAGTGTTAGTACATCTGCTTTAACTTCTCCATTTTTTTTTCCTTTTTTTTTTTTCTTTTATTTTGTTTATAAGATAAGTTAATTCATTTAAAATCAAGTGAATTTCTTAAAAGTTTTTTGCTTTAAAATTTCTATTACCTGGTCAAATATCTTTACTCAGTCTAAGCAATAGTATACTAATTAATCAGTGTTAATATGATTTTTAATTATTTATTAAATTATTTTTTTTAATTTTTTAAAAAAGTTATTTAAAAATTCTAAATAAAAAAAGGTAATGGTTGAAAATTACTTTTACTTCCAAACATTTAAAGAAACTACTTTAATTTTATGGTATTACAAAACTTAGTATAGTTATTTCAATACTATAGAGGTTAAAATTCAATTGAATTAATATCAAGGTAGGATAAACAAAAAAAAAACTAAAAAAAAAAAAAAACTATACTAAAGCATATCCTTTATATACATTCTCCTTTATTTAATTTAACAAACAAAAACAAAAAAAAACATCTGAATTTACTAATACAACTTTTGTTGTAGATATATGGAAATACTAAATCACTACAAGATTAATCACTAAAATGAAAATCGTTTAAGATCAAATACAGAGTATATCTCTTACCAGCAGCTGGATTCTTTCAATTTTCCCATTTTGGGTATTTTTCATTTATATGATGGACAATAGTATACAAGATCTTCCATACACTAGAGCAACAGTCTCTAAGCAGAATTCCCAGTTTCTATACTCAGTTTAAGCAACAGCCGAATTCTTTCAAGTTTTTGTCTTAGACCGCTAATCATTCTACCGCTCACGGTGAAGGCTAAATCGGAAGGGACATTGTTTCGCGGCAAACTCTCGGTTCGCTCCGGCAGGTAGTACTTTTTCTTGATTAACACTTAGAGTGTTTTATCTTAGATTGCTAATCATTCCACTGCTCACGGTGAAGGCTAGATCGGAGGGGATATTCTTTCACGGCAAGATCTCGGCTCTCTCCGGCAGGTAGCATTTCTGCCTGACTTACACTTGGAGTGTGTTGTCTTAGATCGCTAATCATTCCACTGCTCACGGTGAAGGCTAGATCGGAGGGGATATTCTTTCACGGCAAGATCTCGGCTCTCTCCGGCAGGTAGCATTTCTTCCTGACTTACACTTGGAGTGTTTTCTCTTTAGACTGCCAATCTCGAAAAAATCTCTTGGCCTCCCCTCTCCCAGATTAAGAACAGGGGAGGGGGGGAGACAAAACTTATCCGTTTCTTCAACTAGATGCTCTCCATACGAAGCTCTGACCAAGACTCTCTTTATTTTAGTGTTGGGTAACTCATACATGAGGCACCTCATTTGTCCCATACACCCTGACAATTTGTCCCAATACCTCAGTTTTCAGAATTGAGGTGCCTCAAAAATGTTGTCATGTTTGCGTCCTTTTTGAAGCGGAAAAGCGTGAGAACTGTTTCGTCTCAGAGGAAGACTGGAATGGGTGTGTGTGTTCTGTTGTCATTGTCTGTTGATGAAAGAGTCGAAATCCACAGTTCCAACAGGGTTGCGGGCGCGGGCTGCGTTTGAAGTTTACAAAAGCTTAAGCTGTGGGAAAGGGTGAAATCGAAAGAAAAGAATGTAGCAAGATAAAAAGTGAGACGAATTGGTTCTGGTGGAAAGGAAAGAAGAGAGCTATTCTTTTCATTTCTTTCTTTTAATAATATTGAATTCATACTTCCCAACTTGTGCTTGTCATTATGTATATTTCATTTAAGATAGGAAAGTATTGAAAATGACAGAGTAGAAATAGTATCGGTTCCAGCCGCCTTATAAAAAGTTTCATTGTCATGTCTTTTTTAGGTGGGTGGGGGAGAGGGGGGCTAATTTAGAGGTCTGCTCTGCCCGGCCTGGTGTCACTTAAATGTCTTGTCCGTACAAAAATCAGTCAAAACAGACCCCACACGATCTGGCCTGGTTCAGTTCAAAAGAAAAAAAAACTTAACATATATTTAAAATTTTTTTTTTAAAAAGAATACCGCATACATACTTATGGGATAATTTTACAGTATATTTTAAAATTACGATGTGTACGCAAGACAGAAAATATACAGTAGCAAATTTAATGGTAATGATTTTTAGAAATCCTAATATTAAAAAAGGTTTCATTAGAAAATTAATTTAGTTAGAAAAGAAGAAGAAAAGAAGGGTCAAAAACATCACAACTTTTAAATCTGCGTTATGAAAAGTTAATTATTAAAAATTTTCTCTGTATTTATTAAGGATTTTCTCAAATCCAAAGGAGCTACTTTCTAATACATTTTTTTTTTTTCCCGGAAACGCATAACATTGGCAGGAGTTCTAACTATGTAATCAAATGGTATTATCCATTTTTTGATAAAGGTGGTACATCTTTTAGAAAAATACAATCATTTTTAGCGTTTTGAATCAAATTTCCGGTAGCGACAGCACAGGAAAAGATAAAAACTAGCAGCCACGGGATAAAAAAAACTCTTGTATCTCAACAAATAATTTATTCATAAAAGAAAAACGCTGTTGGATTCAAATTCGGTTAAAATTTAAAAAAATATATTTACAAGACATACATAAGATATATGTACGTACACGAGAGATTTATTTCATATTTCGGCATAATCTTTCTTACAATTTTGCCAATTCAAAGACAGTGCAAATAATATTTCTTTTCTGACGATAAAAATAATTTTCACCTGAATATTACAGAAAGAAAGAAAAGTTAGATTTCAAGCGTTATATCTAAAATCACTTATTTAAAACTATTTCCTTATAGCATTGTTAAAAAATACCGGAAAGCAATAGCAAAGACTCTGTGTTGACTACGTTAATATTATGTAAGATGATTTTTACATATTTAAGTAATCTTATTTATTCAAACGCGAAAAAAGTCATAAACAACAGCTGATTTGGTCTTAAACCCTTTTCGTAAAGGTGAAAAGAATTAAAATGCGTTTACAGACAATAATCACTGTTTTTGTTTAATTATAATTTAGTCTTTATTAAACTTTTTAAAACCGATCAAAGTAACTAATTTTTAGAGTGGGAACGGGGGGGGGAGGATGACGAATGTAGCTCGTAGAAAACAAAACCCCTAGTTAAAAAAATAAAAAACTTTTTTAAATTTTTTACGCTAAAGCACGCTGGCAATTTTAAAATTACTTTTATATTTGTAAACTGTTCTTTTTATTATTTATTTACTTATTATTAGTATTTTGAGGAGGAATTAAATTGCCCTATTTATTATTTTGTCCGAATAATAAATAAAACATCAAACACAACTTCTTGTTAAATCGAATGTTATTGAAAGATATCGTGTTGATTTCGGGGGGTGGCCCGGGATTGGCACCCCCACCCCCCCACCTGGAACCACAGAAGTTTCTCGCGGAGAAAAATGTCTGTATTCAACGCTGAAAAATACCATTGTTTTCTTTTTCACTAGATATAGTAATAATAAGCGTTTTAATTTTTGTAAATATGACTTTTCAGATGAATAATATCAAGCAAAAACATACATTACAATTTGCCACAATTATATGTAAATTTTCTTTAAAAATACTATGATTCTTCACTAAGGTTTCCCATTTCCAAAGTCCTGATTCTTGCCCAGTATGTGCTGAACAATTCAAGTGATGCATTTACTTTAATTTTTTTTAATCTAATCATTTTAAAAAATATTTTAAATTCTTTACAAGTACATTGATTTATTTTTACATAGTACTGTTAGGAATTGTCCATAAGTGATGTCAAACTTTTATTTCAATATATTTTACCCAAGATTATTTATTTCATTTTTTTTTGTCTCAAAGTGTCACAGTTTAACATACCCCCTCCCTCCCCTTTGTCAGATATCAGGCTTTATTACATAAACATATACTTTCAGTTCAGAAAAAAGCACTACACACCCCTTACAAGACATCATTTCGGAATTTCCCCTTAGCGAAAAAAACCTTCCTTGTACTCAGATAAAACGCGCGTTACTGCATTAATTTACAGTCGAGACACTAATTTCATTTATGTTTCCCAAAAACTATATTCTTCTATTTATCAACCTGACAACAAAATAAAAGTACCCCCCCCCCCCTCACGTCTGACTTCTCATTGTCAGATTTAAGCTGCATACAGCCATACAGTTTAAACAGCGACAAAGCGGAAAGCCTTCGCTTCCGTCCCAATTCCATTTGTAGTTCCTCGATTTTAACTCCTCACCACCTCACTCAATTGAAGCATGACATTGTCATGACAAAAGTGTTTCGGTTGTACCTCATACAAACGTCATGAATTTTCCGTGTCCTACCCAACACTACTTTATTTCCAAAAAACCAATTGCACGTCCCTCTGCAAATCAAAAGGGGCACCAAAAACTAGGAAGACTAATGCTTTCCCCTTTCTCTCCTGTTCCTAGAGTCCATCTCATTGGCCAATGCAATATTCACCCTCTCTCATGACCAAATATGGTCATCGCTTGCGTCCCCTACCCTCAATCACGTGGTCAGATAGCAGGGACAGCTGTCTCTAAGTTTTGCACCTGCTTGCAAACCAGTGCTCGCCGATATCCGTGAATTTGCCCTATTATCTCAAATCGGTCATAAAAACTTTAAGGGTCTGGGAAAATATCTACTCCGCCTCAAATGACAGTCAACGTTTGTCATGGGTTATAAAATTTTAGGGTACTATTCATTCACGTACGCAAGCAATAAACTATGCGTGTGGGCCAATTTTTAACAAGGCTGAATATATGCCCTTTACAAACAAGCCAGAAGCTACTCTTCTTCGAAAAAAATTAACAAAGGACCACTTTACTCAAATAGTACAATAATTCCAGGACAGTAAAAGCATTCGTACGAACGGGTGTTATTTACGCTAGATAAGGGAAAGGGAAACTTTCACTTTCATACACAACAATGCCTTTATTCACGTGAGAACGATCATAAAATAGAAAAAAGGAAATGTCCAGGGTTTTCGCTACTAAGAAAAAAAAAGAAGACTAATTTTAAATATGAGATACACAAAGCATTATAAAAAACCGTATTAAAAATATCTTAACAAGAGTTCTTTTTAAATTTGGAATATTAAAATAATTTATACAAAAAAAATATTACTAAAAAAAAACATAACATAACCAATTTTTTTGTCAATTAATATACTACAGTTAAAAATAAAATAATTAATTTCCAGCTAGAAAAATACACTTTTAAAAAAAGTTTTTAAAAATATAAATCTCTTAAACATAAGTTAAAATCATGTTTTACTTGTGTTAATGAGTACCATTATATTCTATCTTTCTTTGCATTATGAAAAACATAATTATCCTTATTAAACTTTGTGTAAAAAGCATTTTGTTTGCACAGCGAAAAATAAAGAAAACATAAAAGAATTAAACAAACCGCAGTCGTATTTATTTCATCTTTACGAGTTTCTTTTTCTTTCTTTCTTTATTTTATTTTATCTTATTTTATTTTATTTTTTATTTTATTTTATTTTTATTTTTATTTATTTATTTATTTATTTTTTTTTGGGGGGGGGGGGGTAAAATATGCATTATAAGACGTAGTAGAGATAAAATATACATTAAAACCTGGCTAAACAATAGGTATAACCGTCATTAATCATAATATGACATTTGTATGACATACCTGAATATTTTGAATTCTTCTGTGTCTCTTTATTACAGTAAAACCATACACGAAAAACGTTGGGATGCTTTATCCAAAAAAAAATTGCAATTTTGATAATTTAACGGTTTTTTTTTTTTTTTTTTTTTTTTTTTTTTTTTTTTTTTTTTAATACAAACATCTATTACTATTTCCGATTACTAATATTCGCCTTATTTAATATGCCATTAAGTAAGGTAAATATTGCTATTCAGAAAATGTGTTTTTTATTTGAATATAAAAAATCCGGTAAATTTGCAGTGCTGGAGAAGAGACAAGGAATTCGCATATTAATTAATAAATTCGCGTCTTAAGCAGGATTTTTTTTTTTTTTTTTTTTTTTTGTCTTAAGGGGACAGTTGACCTTTATTTGAGCAAAATAGTCTACATCAAAAATGTCGCAAAAAAAGGTCTATGTCTGCGGTATAATAGTAGCAAAAACAGTTTTTTCTTATTCAAATATCATTTATGAACGTTTTAAGAGGTAAATAATAAAGGTAAGTGTATTTATACACTTTAAACCTATTTTTCTCAAAACTAATTTTTCACCGTTTTCAGATTTTTGAAGTACTTTTTGCGACGTAATTTTTTATCAATATTTATGAAATTGATAATGAAGTATCCTGATATTGTTTAGAAAGAAATTGTGTAAGCTTTTGTCAAGATAGTCAAATTTGGTGTTTTACTTATTAAAAGGCAAAATTTTGATGAAAATCGATGTGGAATTTAGAAAAAAATCTGTAAAATATTAGCTATTTAAGAGATTAAAAAAAAAATCTTATACAAATTTGTTTATAATGGAGTTTTAAGTAATAAAAATGCAAAAGGGCAAGAAAATATCTCAAAAATTAACACACGATGAGCATTTTAAAATTCCGTTTAAAATTAAATTTTTTTTTTAATTAAAAAATGTTAATAAGATTGGTATTTTTTTGAAGGTGTTCTATATGCATTAGGTGAAATGTATAGATGCACAAAATTTCATATTGCTATGATGAAAAAAAAAAAAAAAAGTCTACCGTCAAAGGACCGAAAACTTTTCACATATTAAACATGATATTTTTGCACTAGCTTCATGGGAGATGTTCAAGGGATTTGTAAAAATCTGCGTATTAACCGTGAGCGTCTTAATCGGATTCCACTGTATTTAAAAACGTTTGAACAGAAAATGACGTCATGAATATAAATAACGCATTTTTACTCATAAAGCTATTACATTTCAGTATTGTTTTTATTACGCTGATACTGAAATTGATGCATACATCTTAGAGAAATAAATTGGGTGAAAATGATGTCATAGTAAAAATTAAATGTGTATTACATGCAAAATTGTAATTGGCAAACGTGATATCAAGATTGGGAATATATTTATGAATAATCTATTACACGTTAACCCTTTATCTACCGAATTATGAATTCATGAAAATTTTATATTTGAAGCATTTTGCGTAAATTGTTTAAAGTAAATTAAAAGATTTGCATAATCATTTAATAAATTTTTGGAAGATTTTAGAAGGATTGAAAGATTTAGATAGATTAATTAAATTTGAATTTATAGGGATTTCATGCAATATATTTAAACCCACTCAAATCATTTATTTTAAATTGTTTTCTTAGTATAATGTAGAGTTATAAAATGTACAAATATGATGTTCTTACAATATAAATATAGAAAAATTTCCGAATTGAAAAAACTCCATCAGTGTCAAGAAAGCTGAAAAAGATACAAAGGCAAAATAATTTTTTCTTTTAAAAATATTTTTGTTTTGTGTAACCAATAATGCTTTTGGAACAAAACAAAGTAATGTATCTGTGACTCATTCTAAACAGTTTTACAACTAATCGACGTATTAAAAGATTTTTATAATAAGTAATTTTCATGGTATACTTATAAGTACCGTCGGTAGATAGAGGGTTAAATTATTTTTAAAACTAGTGTAGATACCTGTCCTAGGACGGCGGGTAAAAATTGTGTTTTTCAGATCAATTAGAAAAAAAAAAAAATCTGATAAAAATAATTGACAGTATAGAAGTGTTTAGATAAACAAAGTTTGGCTAGCTTATGTTCTAATAAACACACTATTAGTATTTAAAAAACGTCTGTGTAAACCAGGCTTTGTTGCAATATATCATAACAAAATTAAAATTTCTTAATGAAACAAAATTTTAACAAATATGCAATAAAACTGCGTAATTAAAAAAGTCTGCTGCAAATAATGAACTAATACTAGTAATTAATAATTATTACCATTTTTATAGCACTCTGAAACTGTATTTTTTCGTTTATTCCTCTCCTCTCCCCCCCCCCCCTCCCCGAAAAAAAAGAAAAATTGTCATTTTTCCTCTCCGTTGACAAATTTCTGTTTCTGCTGTCAAGCTGCGGATGCACACAGGCGACATATTGGTATCGGTGGAAGCGTAAATTCCAATGACAGTTTTTGGAGGGAAAACCCGCTTTGGCACGCTGTGCGTTACTCTGTGTTTTATTATATAGAGATATGGAATATGAATATTAAATCTATGCATATATATTTTGCAAAAATGATGTTATTTTTATATTTCATTCAAAACAAAAATCATAATTATGTTATAGTGACGCAATTTTCGCTGATTCTTCATTAAGCAATATTAAAGATCAAAATCTCAATCAATCAAAACCTCAATCCATAACTTCATTTTTTGTTCATAATCTTAATTGAATATTATACTGATGACATATTGGAATATAAAGTATAATTTTTTCAATAATTTGAAAATTTGAAATTAAACTAAGGCTACCCAATATAATATTGATTAATCATCCATTAATTATTGTATTCATTTTTGTGATTATTTTTATAAATTTAGTCAATCAATTTTTTAAAAAACATTTTCATTCATCCAATTCGAAAAGTTAAGATTCGTTCTATTCATAATCGATAGAAATTTCAAACAGTTCGGGCAACAAGAGCTATTTTTTAACTCTTTAAGACCTTAGGATTTTCGGTAGGATTTAAAAGTCTTCGTTTTTAAACCTAATTAATAGAATTTAATGAATATTTAAATGAAAAAAATATACATATATAAAAATTTCCGATGTCAGTTTTACGTTAAGGGAGGATCCACACCATTGTATGGGTACAAGCTCGCCATTAAGTCACTCCAAAAAAGTAAATCGTTTTAACTTTCTTCTATCTTTACAAAAAGAAAGTATTGGATTCGTAAAAAAATTCGCCTTCCAGTTTCCGACGGATTTACACGTTTTAGGAGTCAGAAATACCAAAAAGCATGTTTTTACAAAATGTCTGTCTGTGAGTCTGTGACGTGACTCCTGCATGTACGTGACAAAACTTTTATGGGCACTCTATCTCAAGAACTAGGGCATGGAATTTAATAAAAATTTATATTCAGTTAATCCCTGATATAAATGTATGCTGATTAGTGCTTGGTGAAAATCGCTTAACAAGCGGCGATGCTTTACAGGTTTTTTTATGATTTCCGCATTAGCTCTATCTCAAGAACTAATGCACGGATTTTCATCAAACTTCAGATTCAGTTAGTCCATGATATGAATTGACATTCTCTACATTTTGGTGTAAATCGCTCGACAAGTGGCGCTGCTATCCCAGGTAAAAAAATCAGCAAAAAACCTTAAAAAAAAATAAAAATTTACAGGGATTTTGAAGGTTTCTAGAGGGATTTTGAAGGAATATTAAAAGTGGAGGTTTATGTGAGGAAATGCACTGTTTTTTCAAAGGTTTATTGAAGGCTTTTTTCTGACCACTTAATTACTACTCAGGTATTTTGAAGGCCTCTTCAGGTATTTTGAAGAAAATTAATAGCCTTCAATTTACCTTTGGTGACTTAGCTGATTTTTGCTAAGTATATTTCAGGTATTTTTAAGACAAACATAGTCTTCAATTTACCTTTAGTGACTTAGCTGATTTTTGTTAAGTATATTTCAGGTATTTTTAAGAACAATATAGTCTTCAATTTACCTTTAGTGACTTAGCTGATTTTAGTTCATATACTTCAAATATTAAAAAGAAAAAAAAAAAATTTGATTTTTATGCACAGGGTTATTTTTTCAAAAAGCTTATTATTTTCAATATTTACCTTCTCTAACTTAGGATTTTTTTTTTTTTTTTTTTAAAGATATAGAAATAAAAAGTTATTTAATATAAATATTTTACTGCTTTTGTAATATGCATAAAAAAATTTATATAATATGAAGTAAATAAATCCATGAGTAATAGATGTCCTTTTTTTTAAAAATATTTTCAAATTTAGCTATAATATATATAAATGTCTCTTACATAAGGATAATAAAAATTCGCTTTTTTTTTCTTTAAATAACTCATAGTCAAACTTAACACAACTTGAATTTTCAATAATTCAAAGAATTTTTATTTTCGTGACATAGAAACACTATAGAATTTTAATTCAATAACCTTCCAAGTCCTTAGTCAAGTTTTTAATAACTTAAAATATATGTTTAGCATTTAAAGGTACTTTGTGTTATCGAAGATGCACTGTAATTTATTATTATACAGGTGTGGGGAATTTTCAGAAAACTTACCAGCCAATCATATAAAGTCAAAAATTATTATAGAAATATACGCAAAATGTAAAAAAATTTATTACAGTCTTTATAAAACTGTAACTTTTTAAAACAAAATTTAACTTTAAATTAAAAAATTAGAGAAGAGAAAAGTACAGTAGTACAGTTATATCAAAATTTAAAATTTGGCTCGAAAACACTATATACATAAAAAAGCAAAAAAAAAAAAATGATACTTTAGAAAATGTTAAGATTTTTTAAATAAATAAAACAGTCTGTAGTTTAAAGCAGAAGGAAAATTGTCTTTCATTTTAGTATTTTGGTATGTATTACCCTGTTAAAATCCCTATTCAGAAGAGTAAAAAAAATATATAAATTTTTGACAAACAGTTACTAACTCATAAAAATATATAACTCTTGGCCAATGGCCAACTTTGCTCACAACAGAGGGAGGTGGATTTGCTAACACTCTAATATTTAAAAAAGAAAGTTTCTAAAAGAACTGCTCAAAGAATCTAATCACCAATGGTGACTAAATAAATGCTATTCCCCAACCATGATTATATATAATATACTTATTTCACACATATATAGTAAAACAGTTTTGCAAAACAACCATAATATACGGATTAAAAGTAATAATATTGAATTAAAATAAAAAGCTTATGTCAACAAAGAAAAAAAAGGGAAAAATGTAAAAGAGAAATACATTTAGTTGCTAGCACATTACAGAAACACTGAACATTTATGATATGAAATAAAAATTATAAATTAGTGCACTTACTTTTCAACTGAGAAAATGCTTTTTGAAAACATAAAAACATACATCCTTATGAATTTACACACATTCAAGCAGTGGAACTACATAATGTAGCTTAATAAATATTTTTTTTATTTTTCATAAATAATGTAATAAATATATGGCTTCATCATTACAGATATTTCACTGCATCATCATCATGACTTTCATAATTATAATAAAATACGCCTTCACCATCACACTGTCTATCATTGAAAATATCCAACATGGCTTTGGTCATCACACACAGTCCATAAAGATAAATTAGTATGGCTTTGTCATTACACAAAGTAATTATTAAAAAAAATGTATGGCTTTGCCATCACACAAAGTCCATAATGATTAAGTATAGCTTTGTCATCACACAAAGTCTATTATCTAAAAAAAGGTGTGGCTTTGCCATCACACAAAGTCCACAATGATAAACTATATAGCACTAGAAGTCCAAAAAATAAAAATTAAGGAAAATTTTTTCTTCAAATTAAAAACATATTAAGGCTGATAAAATTCTTACAATGTCAAAAAGCTTCACAGCTTCTAAATAATAAAATGATAATTTTTAGTAGATTAATTTTAAATTTAATAAATTATACTAATTTATTATAGATACTTTTTGTATGCTAGAGCATAAAAATATTAAAATGATTTCTAAATGACTTCTTTATATAAAAATGGGTAGATAAAACCCATACAACATAAGAAAGTTAAGAAGAACAAAATGTTAGTTTATTTCACTTAAAATTTTCAAAAACGGTTTTACTGTGCATAAAAATATTTCTTACAGCATTACTCGGCCAAGTCTAAATATAATGGACTTGCAGTTCAGAAAAAGGCTGATTATTCAGTTTTGGCTGAAAAATTGTGATGTGATAGGTCAATAGGTACTATCAATCACATCAAAGTGTTTTTACGATTAATCCTGTATTGGATGTAAACAGTAGGGAGAGGGTAACAGTGTGACGGGTAGAATGAAAAACTGAAACAAAAATTTAAACAAATTACATATTTTTAAAAAAAAGAAATTAAGTTTTTTAGAATTTAAAAAGTTTATGACCTGCAGACAAGGGTCATGGCAAAATAAGTCAAGGGAGAAAGGGACATTTTTGGCAAATTTTTTTTAAAAATAGATGACTCTCAGTCATGAATAATATTTACTTTTTATTTCTAATAAGGTTACGACTGAGTTTTAACCCCCTTCTTGGCGCGCTTCCAAAATATCGCCACGTTGGCGTGCTTTGGCGTTTTGTCTCCCGGAGCGCGATTTAAGTCCAGGAGACACTACGCAATACAAAGCTTTTAAAAGAAAAAAAATTCTTTCTCCCCCCCCCCCCCTGAACCCCACGGCTATAAATTTCCTTAAAACATGTATAACATCAAAACAATTCCGTTCAAGAAGCATAGAAATTGTGTACATACCTTCTTTTAAAAACAAAACCAGCCTTTTTTTTAATAAAAAAGAAATTAATAATGGATTTTCTAAAGAAATATACTAAGCTTTGAAGTCAAACAATGTTTTCCTTTTATATTTAATACGAAACTAAATAACATTAAGATTTAAAACATCTAAAATACTAAAGCAAGGCCTATAAAACTTACTTTTAACTACAAAACACGGTCTGTACATTAAAAAAACAATAGAAATGTAGAAAATACTTCCTTTTAAATACAAAACAAAGGTTTCTAATTAAAAAAATCACTCGTATATTCCCCCCAAAAAGTTTACTCACTCGATGTTACTCTTAGAAATCCAACGGCCTCTAATGAGAATGAGGCACAAGAAATTAATTTCAAGGCGCGGGACTTCAAACATTTAAATGTTTCTCCTTTCTTGTCCAATAAGAAAGCGAGAAAAGAAAGAACGAACAGAACATGCACAAGCTCCGGCAAACAAAGGAGAGAAAAATCGTTTCTTCTCTCCTAGGGTTGCCGAGAAGAGCGATAGCTAAAAGTAAAGGTAAGCAAGGTGCAGCGTAGTTATTGCGCGGTAGAAAACACATTGTCAAGAAGTGGGTTAAAACTCAGATTACCCCTAATAACTTCTATAAAAATTTCAAAATCTGAAAAATAAAAAGTTTTAGGGCATTTATTAAAATTTTTAAAAATTAAGGACAATTTAGGTCTTTCTTTTTTTAGAAATTTAAGGACAAGCTCTGCTATATTATAGTTTTGTCATCATGTTAGGAAAAAAAAAAAAAAAAGAAAAGCAATAGAAGGGCAAAGTCAAAAGGCATAGATTTTGAATTTGGTGTGCCCCTTTATTGCTCAGCAATATTATTTAGTGGTACTAAATAATTAATTTTGTCTTCTTGATGCTCATATGGTACAATTATATACTTAAAAACAATATCAACAGGTCTTATTATTATAATATCATCGGATTCTAAATCTTTACACAACAAAATGTTTCTGCATAGCAAACCAATATCGCTATCGGATTTTTTCATATGTTTTGTATGTAATTTTTCACCAATTAAAAGTACTTCTTCATTTATTACAATTATGTAATTTAAAGCAAAACAAATATTTTTTTTCACACCCAGCATATAATCTGCTCTGATAAATTTTTGACAATACCTTCTAGTGCTAAATAGTTTGTTACGAAATATCATTCTCTCATAAGTTGCCACACTTGATAAACTTTTTTGGTAGTTAACAGGTAAAATTTTCAAAAGTTCTACTTCATAAACTCTAGGTAATTTAATCAATTTCTCTAGTCCAAGTAATGTACAATCACTTATTTTTAAATTTGTTATAGTAGAGTGACGTTTCTGCATGTTTTGGATAAAAGATTCCACTCTGCCATTTTTCACATTTCCTTGAAATAATAACAATTTCAAAATAGATTGCATCGCATAAGATGACAAAATTTGATTTGCCTCGCCTTTAGTACCATGATGAAGTTGTTTTAATTGCCCTAAACTACCCTCATATATAAAACAAGAGTGAGCCCACAATGGACCCCAAGACCTTACTGCATTTGCTAAATGAAGGAGCAAATGGATGTTATATGTTTGTTCTTGAAGACTATAAATATTTTGAACACCATACACAAATTTTTGTAAAGCACAGTCTGCTTCGTCTATATCACTAGTTGTTATTTCATTGCCCAATAGCAATGATATGCCATGTACAAGTAGCAACCAATGATCATATACTTTTTTACTTAGCAAATTTTTTAAGATTACTGGTGATACAAATAGGAAAATCCGAAATTCTGATGCTTTCCAAAATAGATGCTCACTTGTTGAGCGCAGTGTTCTTGTCACTTCATGGGGGAATTTTATATTTTGAACATGGTTATCAAGAACTTTTAGAGATTTTTTATTGAGTGAAAATTCATTTGATGATGTGTCAATCCACAGTCGCATAATTTGTCTAACTACACCCAACAAGACAGCGTGCATGTAATCTGGTACAAAACTATGAACCAAATCAAAATTGGGATATAATTTCATCAATTCAGATGGGCCTTTAACACCCTGTACTGCTTTTCCAGTTACAGAGGCCTCTTCTGCAAAATCAACACATTGGGCAAAAGATCGAATTTCAGGGAGTGGGGTTTGTAAAGGATAGACACGGCAAAACCCTTTGCCTTTTTCCACCCGTTCTCCAGTGTGCTGGCAAAATCCGCAGCCATACTTTCCATTGTATTGTACAAAATTCTGAATAGCTGCCCGGGCAGGTGCATCACTACTGCAGATAATGGGGTAAACTTTAGTAGTGTGCTCATTATTTTCAGCATCAATCCATTTGAATCCAGAATGGGATAAATCAGACATTTCTTTTACAAAGGGTGTTAAAAAAGCATTCATATTAGGTTTATGTGGTCCAAACCATAAACCACACATTAAGATATGATCTTTCCTTTCATTTGGTGGCAATTCATTTATTAAACACTGAATAGGCCATATCTGGTAATTAGATTTTTTATACATTGGAATCCCATCAATATTAAATTGAATTGAAATATTTTTACTATGCTTAAGATTTTTAATTTTTGAATATTCTTCTCCATCCAAAATGTCTCTGTACAAACTTGATGGTTGTTCAAAACTCTTTTCATAATTTGTAATGCTTTGCATCAAATTTTGATGCTGGAATTTTAATTTCAACTGCAGCTCTAAGGGCATATACAGAAAAAAATAGCCTTCTTTCATACTGTCTTGGAAATCAAAACTCTTCGTACATTCTTTACATATATCCGGTTTATTTTCATCAGATAGCAAGCAAACAATTTTAAAACAATGTTTGCAGTATATGTGAGCTGCAGTTGAATTATCAAACAAAGAAGATAATTTTGAAAAAAATAAATGATTTGTGCTGGGAAGGTTAGAAGGAGGCAATAGCAAATTAACTAAGTGAAGTAGGTCTTGCATGCAAACTTTAGTAATATTATGCCTCATGGAAAAAGCAAGTATACTAATATATGCTTCTAACAAACTTACACTAGAGGAAGGATAGAGAGGCTCATTTAAATTTTCTAAATTAATTTTTACATCATCATCACTTTGAAATGTATAATTATCTTCATTAGCAGTTGATTCCACGCTTATGCAATCAAATTCCGAATCACTTAAATTTTCCTCAATAGGGGGGCTGTTTAGAGAAGAAAAATTTTCCTCTTCAGTATCACAATGCGACGACGTGAACGTCATATTATCAGCAATATCATCGGTATGCCGAATTTCTGATATTTTTTTTCTTTTGCGATAAAAAGTCGTTTTAGGAACGGGTTCGTCTGTTCTAATATATCTATTGTAAGTGCCTTTTCTTTTGCGTACTTGTCCGTCTTCCATTTCAAAACAATGTTAACGATCTATTGAAAAATAAGCAATAACACGAATTAATAATTAACTACGATTCTCCACTCCACGTTTGTTTTGATGTTGGATGGTTGGTTGGCTGGCTCTGCTCGGCTGTTACAAGCAAGCTCATGCTAGTGTCTTTGAGATTTTCTTTTGTAAAATACATTTTTGTTTTAAAAACTGTCCGATTATTTTCATTTTTTTAAATATCTCACTACACATTATTTTATCTCTCTTTTTATTTAAATTAATTAATAACGAATAAATTATAACGATAAAAAATGATTAAGATTTTTAAAAATAACTGATAGTATATTTAAATCCCAAATGGTCATATTTTAGCACATTATCATTATTTATAAATAAAAATTTCAATTTACAAGACATTCTGAAACCTAATTGATTGTTACCATGAATATATATCTCTGTACTTCTGTATCTAAGAAGTGCGCTTAGCGACAACCGTAACCCTTTGACTAAACTCTGCCTTGCCGCCTCGTTCGAGCTCGTTGTTTTCCGCTACTTCTTAATATTTATACGGTATATTTACTAAACGCTAAATTATTTTGAGAACCATGTCTGTTGGAAATGTGGGTAATAAACATGCGCATATTTTTACACTCCTTCATTTTTATGAAGAGAACAAATTTTCTATTATGAGACTTAAAGATGTTATCCCAAAAGGGATGGAAATAGCGGATAATTATGATTTGAAGAAATGGGATAACACCCAAGTTATTAGCGTGAAATGGGACAATGGATTTTGCTATCCAGCTCGGATATTACAGTTTGGAGGTATGTAAATTACTTTTATTCGTTAAAATAAATACTCTTTTGAAATAAATTTGAAAAATCTTTCACGATCTGTAATATGGTGCATTAATAATTATTTCAGAGGACAAGAAGTTAATGGATGCGACAATTGATGAATTAGTAAGTCGTACGATTGACCCATCTTCCGTAGAAAAGATCCAAACCCTCCAAAAGCGAGGTAAAACGAGCCATAGAGAAAACAGCAATTCCAAAGTGTAAGCACATTACCATATTTTTTAATCTTTTTATTTTTTTACTTAATAACCTTGTAAACTTATTTTTTTCAGAAAGTATTCATTTATAAATATAGAAATAAATCTGCATTTCATTAAGATAATATGATTGCAAATTTTAAGTTTAAAAAGGCACAAAATACTACCTCTTTTCCACCTGAAAAGTGTAACACTGTATGTTGAATAAGCAGTTATATAATATATAATGTAATTTTATCAATCCTTATTTTTTTTTTTAAAGGCTACAACAAAAGATATTTGTCAGTGTTATTGATTTTTAGTGAAAATCTACCTTACATATACATGACAAATGTATTTTTTTAAAATTATTTATTATTATCAGAGTTCCCCCCCAGAGGATTTTCAGGGGGCACTCCTCCCAATCTGCCCTTTAGTTTAAAAAATAGCACCCCTCTTGCCCCTCATCCAGAAACTAGCGCCTTTCTTGTCATTCATTCATTCAAAAAAAAAAAAAAATAGCGCCCTTCTTGCCACACATTTGAAAAAACACAGCCTTCCAGCGATGATCCAAATGCTCTATAGCACCTAAATTACGCAAAAAAATCTTTAAAAAACGGCAAGTTTAATTAACAATCGCAAAATGTCGACTAATTTCCGTCAAGATTTGCAAAAAATGGCTAATTTTGTCACAAAATTTCACAAAAGGGCAGATTTCCTCAAAAAATCTTGGAAAATGACAAATTTCTTCCAAAAATCACAATAAAACGGATGTCAAATGAGTCTCAAAAAACGGCAACTTTCGTCAAAAAATAGCGATAAAACGGTAGATTTCGTCAAAAGATTTGCAAAAAAACAGCAAATTTTGTGCAAAAATTGCAATAAAACAGAAAATTCTGCGAAAAGTTTTTTCCCGAGATTTCTCAATTTACTAGCAAATTTTGCGATCTTTTAACAAAAACTGCTGCTTTTGTGATCTTTTAATAAAATTTGCCTTTTTTCACGAAATTTGACTTTTTTTTGTGATTTTTGTGCAAAATATGCCGTTATTTGTGATTTTTCAACAAAATCTGCTGTGTTTTGCGATCTTTTAACAAAATTGGCTGTTTTTTTGCGTTCTTTTAACAATATTTGCCATTTTTTCACAATCTTTTAATAAAATTTACCTTTTTCAGTTTTTTAAATGAATTTTCTGTTTTTTCACGACTTTTTGAACCGCTAGATTCTAGATTCAACTCTATAAAAATGCCCTTAAAAATGAAAAAGTGCCTTGAAAAATGTAAAAGTGCCCTGAAAAATGTAGAAAGTGCCCTTTTCAGAACAGTAGCGCCCTGCCCTTTTTTAAACTTGGGGAAAACTCTGTATTATTATTATTATTTATTTTTTTTTGGCTGTTGCTATTTGGCTAATTTACTAAATGCTTTTGGGGCAAAAAGAGCTTTCAGTTTGATAATTGGCTAGCCCTAGACTAAACACTACATGTGTTCTCCCTCCTTAAATTCTTCTGCATTTATGTGATTCTTTCCTGTCCCCCCCCCCCAAAAAAAAAAATGATTTTGTAAAATTATTTTGTGAATTTTGCCAGTAAGTCACAAGATTTCCTAATCAACCAAAGCGACCAATTTTTGATTTTTTGCAGTGACAGTTTGAATAATTTCTGTCAGTTTACAGATGAATTTTACAATATTTTAATGCAAAAGATTTTAGGCAGTTTTAAAAATTTTCAGTACAAATCTTGCCATTCAACCCTCAATTACAAGCCCTGTTTTTTCAATTGGGAAGAGTCCGATATCCTGCGCTAGGTTGGAAAACTTGGCGAAAATTTTTGCGCCAAAATGCCGTTTTGGCGACATGAAAAATTTTCCAAGATGGCGGAAAAACGACGTTTCTAAATCTTTGTAATTTATAAATCAATGATTTTGCACTATTTTATAAAACTAGAAAGTTATACAAAATCATTGATTTATAAATAACAAAGATTTAAAAACGATGTTTTTCCGCCATCTTGAAAAATTCCTCGATGCACAATTTTAAACATTAAACAATAAACACAAACAATAATTAAATCAAAAACACAATTTTAAGCATTCTAAATAAGCTTTTCTATTGTCAGGGGGGCTCTGCCCCCCTGAACCCCCCGTTTTAATAATAATAATAATACAATACAATTTAATAATAGTACAATAACAAAGGGAAAAAACTTACCAAAGAGTAAGGTGCATTTAAATGCTTAAAATCTCGCTCACAACTGCCAAAAAATTCATTTAATATTAAAAAAAGGGGGGGGTTACATAAAAAATACCAATTAATACGACGGAGAATTTAAAAAAAGGGTAAATATTTCATACAAAAAAAAGGAAAAATATACATAAAAAATAATAAAAATATGTATAAAAAAGCAAAGAAAAAAAAACAAAGAAAAAAAAAGCAGTTAAGTTTAAGTAAATAAATCAGGGTGCCAGTCAGGGTCTGAAACATCGTCTATAAAAGGCACTTCGCCTTCTAAAACAAGATCGGGAACATTTAAATTTTTATTTAATTTTGGCAATGCACCCTCGATGCTTTCAGACTGTGCCGTTGGTCTATCAAATGCCAAAATCTCTAAATTCTCCTTTCCGTACCCTGGGTAGACTTTAATAATGTCATCTATGAGGACTTGCATTCTTTCGGCAGCCGTTGATAAATGATCTAGTTTGCGTCGACGATAAAAATGAAGAGCCATATATTGTGACAACATTTTATCGTTCCTGCGACATTTTATTGTATTTTTAAACCACCTATTTTCATTTTCTAGATCATTTATGGTAGGGATGCACAACCTGTGGCCCGCAGGCCAAAAGTGGCCCGCGATGGGTTAACGTGTGGCCCGCGAACTTCGTCAATTTACAGCTAGAAAACATTGCAATTTTTGTGGAAAAGTCACAGATAAAAATCGTAAATTTCGTCAATTTACTGCAAAAAAATTAAAATTTCGTCACTCACTTAAGAATCGCAAATTTCTTAGATCGGGCGTGGAAAAATCGCGAATTTCATTCATCAAGTGCGGAAAAATCGTACTTTTCGTTCATCAGGTATGAAAAAATCACGAATTTTGCCCATGATGCTCGGGAAAAAATAGCAAATTTAACCGATCGTACACGGAAAATACGTGAGTTTTGTCAATCAGGCACGGAAAAATCGCGAATTTTGTCGATCAGACGCGGATAATCGCACATTTCATTGATCAGCCAAGAAAAAAATCATCAGATTTGTTAAAGATTACACGAAAAAATTGCAAATTAAACTGATTGGCTGCGGGAAAGTTCGCATGTTTTCTTGGTTTACCGTGTGAAAAAAATGCGTATTTCGTTGATCGGCCACGAAGAAATCTCAAAATTTATCGATCAGGGGCGAAACAGTTGCAAAGTTCGTTGGTAAGGCACGGGAAAATCACGAATTTTGCGATAATGCGCGGAAAAATTGAAAATATCGTTGATCGGCTGCGAAACAATCATGAGTTTTGTAAGATTCTCAAGAGAAAAAAATCGTGAATTTCATCTTGCCGCGTAAAAAAATGCAGTTTTCGTCAGTTAAAGGCGAAAAAGAGCGAATTTTGTCGGTCGGATATAGGAATTTTGCGAATTTTGTCGATCTCACGCGAAAAAATTGCAAATTTCGTCGATCAGGCTCAAATAAAATTATGAATTTCGTCGATCGGCGTTGCAAAAATCGCAAATTTCATCGATCAGGTTCATAAAAATTGCGAATTACGTCAATCGGCTTTATAAAAATCGCGAATTTTGTCGATAAGATTTGTAAAAATCACGAAATTTGTCGACCTGGTATGGAAGAATCGGGAATTTCAGCAATGATGCGATAAAAAATAACAAATTTCGTCGATCAGCTTCGTAAAAATCGCGAATTTCGGCAATCGGTTTCGTAAAAAATAATTTCGTCGATCAGCCGCAGTTAGTCTCGAATTTTGCCGATCAGCTTCGTAAAATTTGTCAATCAGCTTTGTAAAAATCGCAAATTTTTCAGATCGGCTTCGTAAAAATCGCAAATTTCGTCGATCGGCTTCTTAAAGATCGCAAATTTCGTCGATCAGCTTCTTAAAGATCGCGAATTTCGTCGATCGGCATCGCAAATATCGCCGATCAGCTTTGTAAAAATTGCAAATTTCGTCGATCGGCTTTGTAAAAATCACGAATTTTGCCAATCGGCTTCGTGAAAATTTATAATTTTGTCGATCATGCGAAGAAAAATCGATAATTTCATCGATCAGCCGCAGAAAAGTCGGGAATTTCGCCGATCAGCTTCGTAAAAATCGATAATTTCGTCGATCAGCCGCCAAAAAGTCGCGAATTATGCCGATCAGCTTCGTAAAAATCGCAAATTTCGTCGATCGGCTTCGTAAAAATCGTGAATTTCACCGATCATCTTTGTAAAAATCACAAATTTCGTCGATCAGCTTCGTAAAAATCGTGAATTTCGTCATTGAGCATTGTAAAAAATGTTTTTGTCAATCCGCCTTGTAAAATTTGCAAATTTTCTCGATCGGTTTCATAAAAGTTGTGATTTTTCTTGATCGGTTTCGATCACAAATTACAAATTTTGTTGATCGGGCACAGAAAGATCGAATTTTCTCTATCAGTTTCGTAAAAATTGCGAATTTTGTTGATCACTTTCATAAAAATCCATAATTTTGTCGACATGCATGGAAAGCTGCAAATTTTGTTGATTGGGCATAAAAAAATCAGGAATTTCAGTGATGAGACACGGAAAAATCTTATTGATCGGATCCTTCCCTCTACTTCGTTCATAAAGATCATATTTTTTTTTTTCGGCACCAGCCACTTATCTTTGTTTTTTATTTAGCACTTTTAATAAAACAAAATTTACTCTCCTGAATAAAGTCAAGAAATAATATTACATCTTGAGAATAATCCTTGCTATATCTGTTATACACAAACGTAAAAACAGCTGATAGATACTTACCAATTGAAGTGGATATTTTGACTGGTTAAGCGAAACCTAAATAGGTATTTCCCACTTTTCTTTGAAGACATATATTTTATCCGATTATACGCGAGAGATCACCTTCGAAATCGAATTATCTCCATGTTATTGATGTGGCCCTCGAATGCCCAGTCTTTTTTGCAAGTGGCCCTTCTCTTGAAAAGGTTGTGCAGCCCTAATTTATGGTGTTCGCTTTATCAGTTTTGGAAACGAATTCACCTTTGCCATGGTTTGTTACTTCGTGCGTTGTCTTACTGGAGAATAATTTTTCAACATCATGATACTGCTTAGCCGAATCTGTGTAGACAACGCGCGTGTCTTTATGACAAAATCGTTTAATATAAGGCCAAATATCACTTTTTTTTTTTTGCTATCTACCCTAAAAAATAACCCCTCCTTGTCCTCTCTACAAAAAATACCCAAAACAACTACCGTATGATTAGCAGTTAGCCGACCCCTTCCGTATTTCCGAATAGTCAAAAAAGTCTCATCAATTAATATTGCTTTACCCGGGCCACCCAATTCAGAATAAAGGTGAGAAGAGTGAATTTCGCAAACTTCTCTAATATAAGAAAAATAATCACAAAGCGTTCCTTTTGATAGGGTCGGTTCATTTTTATCTTTTCTCCAGTTACACAATTGCTCATATAAAAAATTTGTCGGCATTTTGAGTGCAAATGACAAAACTACAGCCAAAAGGTCGCGAACAGGGATTTTTGAATTTTCAAAAAAAGTTTTAAAGACCGGATTAACGGTGCCGTGACCAGGTACTGGGTTGATTTTAGTTTTATTGCGGCGGCAACAGACCCATCTCCACTTCAATTTAACATCCTTGCAAGGATTATGCGTCATTGGACCAGTACACTTAGGGCAAGGTGGAGAATTTTTAATTTCAGGCAAAAGACCAACTTCAGTAGCAAATTTGACTGCTAATTCCTCCGTCGCTAAAATTTTATGCCATGAAAATATGGAAACATTCTCTAATGATGGGTGCATTTTGGGAAACAACTAATTTAAAAATTCAAAGAAATCAAAAAAGAATTCAAAGAAATAAAACAAAAGAAATAAAAAAGGCAGTTTGCAAACGAGACTCACCGAGACGAACGTCCAACTAGAAACCGTTGAAAGCGGCAAGTGTAACGATGATCTAACAAAATTTAAAATTACGCTGGCTAATAGTTCACGTGATACTAATAAACCAATAAGATTAAAGACCTCATACTCCGGCTCCGAAACGCATTTCCGAAAAAAAAGCAACCCTAAAGGCACTCTCCGGCCGCTGCTTCAACGTAAACCAGATCGAATTGTTTATCGCCAAAAAGCGCGCCAAAGAAAACCGCCAAAAATCTAGCACAGGATATCGGACTTGTCCCTTTCAATTTTTAAGCTTATTAAAAAACATCAGTATTCGACACCAGCATTCTTTTAAGACAAATGGTTACTTTTTATAGGGATTGGATTTGTTTACATGCAATGAAGAAAGAAAATCTGTGAATCATTTTTATTTAATGCATATCTTTTGAAGTTTAATTTGAATATTTTTAGGTTGAAAATAATTTTTTTTCCTATGTTTACAAATGTGAATCTATGTGCATTTAGTAAGAGAAACAAAGAATTTTATTTAAAAAAAAAAATAATAATAATAAAACTTATTTTCGGTCAAATTTTTCTCATACTTTTTGCAATTTTTGTATTTTCCAATTTTTAAGTCATTGAAAAATGGTATTTGACACCAGCTGGGTAACGCTGCATATTAATTAATCCAATTTATCACAGATTTTTTTTTTTTTTTTCCGGAAAAATTCAGAAAAAATATAACGCTTGTTTGAAAAAAAATGTGTATTAAAGCCAGATCACGTGAAATTTTATCTTAAAACACGTAAAAGCTGCGGCGTTTCTTCCAGGGAGGACTCTCATGAAACTAATATGTTTTTTCCAGAATCCTTTGACATAATGTGCATTTTTAGTCTTTTTTGCAATCTTATGATAAAATTTGTGTTCGTTTTAGGGACTTTTTAACAAAAATCGCATGCGTTCTCGAAACTTTTTAACGAAAATCGCTTGCATTTTCGAAAATTTTTAACGGTATTGGCAATCGTTTTTACGACTTTTTGTACTGTATTCGCGTTTGTTATCGTAATTTTTGGACGGTATTCACGTTCGTTATCTTGTTTTTTTTACAGTATTTGCGTTTGTTATCGCGATTTTTTGACGGTAATTCGCTATCGCGATTTTTTGATAGTATTCGCTATCGTTATCGTGATTTTTTGGCGGTATTTGTTCGTTATCGATTTTATTAGTTGTCTGATCAATGTAATTAGCGATTGTTTCTCTCCCGATCGAGGAAATTTGAGATTTTATTAGAACCAAATCTACGTAATTAGCAATTTTTAAGCGTGTGATCAACAAAATTCGCAGTATTCTCGTCTCCGATCAACGAAATTCGCAATTTTTTTTTGGAATCCAATCTATAACACTTGTGATTTTTTAGTGCCCGATGGATGAAATGTGCACTCTTTCACCCTCAATTCACGAAATAAGCATTTTCCATGCCAGATCAATTAAATTCTGGATTTTAGTACCTAACTGACGAAATCTGCATTTTTTTACACGATAAGATGAAACTCGCGATTTTTTTCCGTGGATAAATTGATGAAACTCGCAATTTTTTTCTTTGGATAAATTGATGAAATTCACGATTGTTTCACAGCCGATTAACGAAATTTTCATTTTTACCTTGCATCATCGATAAATTTGTGATTTTTTTTTCTTCTTATCAACGAAATATGCATTTTTTTCGTCCGTGCCCGATCAATGATATTCGCGTTTTTTTTTTCTTCTTCTTCTTCTTGCGATAAACCGAGAAAACATGTAATTTTTTACAACCGATGAATTTTGTTTGCAATTTTTTCGAACATCATCTACAGAATCGACGATTTTTTTTCCCTGATCAACGAAATTTGCGATTTTTCGCGTAAGACCGACAAAATTCAAGTTTTTTCAATATCTGATGAGTGAAATTTTCGATTTTTGTAAGCCTCATTGACAAAATTTGCTTTTTTCCGCACTTAATCAATGAGATTCACGATTTTTCGGTGTCGATTAATGAAATTTGAGATTCTTAAGTGGCGAAATTTTATATTTTTCCCGCAGGAAATTGACGAAATTTACAATTTTCTCTTGTCATATATGCACAAAAATTGCAATTTTTTACAGTTGTAAAATGACAGAACTCGCGGGCCAAACGTCAACCCATCGCACAGGTTGTGCATTCCTAGTGTATCGCATTTAATTTCACTGAATGCGACATTCACGATCATCCATATTGGCATTTAATCTTCTAGTTTAGCGATAGATTTTCAGTCGACGGTATAACCTGGTAGTACCTTATTTTCTTTATAAAAGCAAATTTTTCTTATTTTATGTTAGGGATGGTTCACGAGTTTCATCAACGGGAAAAAATTTTTGTATGTTAGTCTGTTAGTATGTTAGTATATAAAAAAATCATAAATTTCATCAATGTACTATGCAAAAATATAAAATTTCGATAGTCACTTAAGAATCGAAAATTCCATAGATCAAAATGGAAAAATCGCAAATTTCATTGATCAAGTGCAGAAAAATAGCCAATTTTGTCAATGAGTCTGTAAAAATCATTAATTTCATTGATTTTCCTTGTTAAAATCGCTAATTTTGTTGATCATGCCCGACAAAATTGTGAATTTTCCCAGTTGATTTCGTGAAAATCATGAATTTTGTCGTGACTCAGGGGGGGGGGGGGGAAGCAAATTTAATTGATTGGCTTAATAAAAAATCGTCAAAATTACCGATCAGGACTGAAAAATTGATTTTGTTGATTAGGCACAGAAATCAAATTCTTTACCTACCTGCAGAAAAATCACAAATTTTATCGGTTGACTTGATAAAAATCAAGATTTTTGTCTATAGATTTCATAAAAATTTTGAATTTTGTTGATCAGGCATGGAAAAAGTTATTTTTCTCGTTCGATTTCATAAGAATCACAAATTTGTTAATCAGCTGTGGGAAGATAGTGAAGTTTTTTTTTTTTTTTTTTTTTCAGTATCGTAAAAATTGCACATTTATTCATTATCAAGTCATGTCATGAGGTTCCAGGAAAAGTGTAAATTTGGTTGATTAGGTGTGGAAAAACTGCAAATTTTATTGATGGGGCACAGAAAAATCATGAATTTTACTGATCAGGCATGAAAATTTTGTAATTTTGTCAATTATGTGCAGAAAATTTGAAAAACTCAGTGTGTCTGAAATTAAATTGAAAAATTTCGAGCTGTTGAAGGTGGAAAAACGTTTTTTCGAATACACCCTTAACCAGGGGTGGGGAATTTTTCCAAATTCTTACCAGCCAAGGATTTATTTCGCCAGCCTGCAAGATGCAATACACGCAGTTGAAAATAGTTAAGACAAAATCGCATGCGATTACAGACAAAATTGCCATTACTAGTACTACAATGCATTTTCATAATTTTTTTTTGTATAATATTAAGAAATATATGACAGAGGTAAGATTAATATTAGATAAAACTTACTACCATATTTACACTGTAATAATTTGGAAAGTTAAAATATCTAGATTAAAAAAGTATTTCTGATAATGTGCCTATTGCCTACAGTTTTTCAAAAACTAAACATGCACTCGCCTTATGAGGAAACCCACTCGCCACTGGCGAGCAAAATGATGTATTTCCCCACCCCTGCCCTTAACAGCATTCAGATTTGGCTCAGGCCTTAATTTATTTCCTGGAGTATTGGTCCAGGTCTAACTAATTTTTTCAGCACGAAGGCAAGACTGATTTCATTCTTCTTCCTAGTCTTTATGAACAGAATTTTATGTCTTTATTACATAGAATAGGGATTAATAATACTAATGATAACTGAAACATTTACATGCAACAAAGTTTCATTAAAAACATAAATATCACAGCCTGGCATATCTGCATAAATGGAGATTATAAATATAAAAAAAAAAAAAAAGACTAAGAATTTTTTTTTTTTTTTTTTTTTTTTTCTGAACTCTTTCATAAAAGTAAAGATCAATGTTCTGTAGGAATTCATTCGGATCTTTCGTTCAGGCCCAGGGCAAAATTTTAACTTTGGGGCTGGGTCAATTTTTTTTTTTTTTTTTTTTTTTTTTTTTTTTTCTATGGTTTAAGCATGGAAATTTCGGATCATGCAGACCTCTAATCAGGAATATAAAATGCAGGATTTTTTTTTTTTTTTTTTTTTTTTTTTTTTTTTCATTGCTAATAATTATTCAGTAAAAATCTCTTAACACTTTGAAGAGATAATTTTTGGACATGCAACCGATTTAATAATACAGTGAGAAAGTGCTTTTTTGATCAATCTGTAAAGTCATGACTGAATGAGTTAATGATAAAAAATGGATCATATAGTTTTCACTTGATAAATTTAGCTAAAAATGTTTTAATTTGGCTAAGTTACTGACAATTGTTTTGAAAATCTTAGCACAGACTTTATATTTGTGTGTATATATATATATCTATATTGTTTCTTTATTTTTATTACAGGCAACCTCAGACAAGTAGTACTCAAAGCATTTCAAAAAAGAATGCATCAGAGTTCTTCAAAAATATTCGGGGCAGGATTGATACGGCCCAGTGTGAGGCAAAATGCCAAAAATGCAGGGATTTTGAACAGCTGTTTAAAGAAAAGTCCAAAGAAAATGAAGACCTTAAGAAACAATTAAATTTTAATGAATCAGCTTTACAAAGCATGGAAAATAAGTATAGACAATACAAGACAAAGTATAAAAAGGTTAAAAATGAGTTAAAAAATGTGAAAAAAACAGAACCTGAAGACACAGTAAAGTTTGGCTCCATATTAATTGAAAAGTCAAAGCTATCACTTTGTCGAGTGAATGACTTTTCAAAATATGTCGGCGATTTGTTAGATATTTGTTTTGGAAGAGACACTCTATCACAGAGCGTGTTAAGATGTTCGTCTAATACTAGGTCAAATAAGACCCAAGTTCTTGATTCTCTTGTCATAAATGACATAATTATGCACGTGATGCAAATCTTTAATGGAATATCTGTCGGGAAAGTCAAAGGTGCCATAAGACAGAAACTTAATACTTGTCATAAGGCACAGCAAAAAATTAAAAATGTCAATAAATAAAATTATTGTTAATAAATAAATTTTTCTTATATTTGTAAATTTCTTTTGTAATGTTATGACAAATAAGGTAAGTTTGTCACTGAAATATATTATCGTCAGGTGCATGAAATTTGAAGTATATTATCGTCAGATGCTTTTTATATAAAGGGTAAAATTAGCTGTTGTTTCTAGCTGCAAATTGATTGAATAATGACTTATAAGAAGCTTTTTTAAATCTTATATACCTTGTTCAGATACATTTACAATTCCTTGTCAATGTTTTTCAGAAAGTATTTCTCTCAAAGGTGATTAAAATTTTCATAATCCATCATAACAAACTAGGATTTATACTTGATTTTATTTCTCTTTCTATTAACCTCTTTGTTATTTGTTATGACCAGTTTTTCAAAACAATTTTTTTTCTTGAATCTCAAAAATGCTTTAATTAAGTAAATTAAACATTATGATAAAATAGCTGATCAGGATAATAAAGGATTCAGACCTCCTTATAATGGTCTCTCACCACCAAGGTTTTAAAAGTTATTTCATTACATCTTTAGTCATATATAACACCTTTATTTGCTTTGTGTTAATTGTATTAAAAGAAAGAAAATTGCTTTTCATGTTTTTAACTTAGAAATGTGTTATTAAGTAAATTTACTTATGTAAATGAAATTTCTTAGTTTTACTATTCATTATTACACAATGAAAGTATAAATATTGATGCTATATGATTAACTTGTTAGTCAAAGTTATATGTAAGGCAGGGCCAAACCTAGAGGGGGGCAGAGGGAGCACGTGCCCCGGACACCACCAGAACAGAAGATGAAGGGGGCACCAAATTAAGATTTCGTTTGGTGTGTTTGATATAAAGAATGCATATATATGTAGAGGATGGTGGGGTGCCAGAATCCATGCTTGCCCCAGGCGCAAAAAAGGCTAGTTTCGGCGCTGATATAAGGCGGGCCTGTCCAATCTTTCAGTAAACATGGGTGGACCTCAGCTCTTGGCACTCAATGAAAGGTGCCATTATACACATGACTAAAAGCATGCAGCAATATTATCGCTGAGTACTAGTATATATGCTTGTCTTAATACAATATAAATTAATCCTACAGCAGTAGACCAAAAAGAAATATTGTTTTGCAAAATTATATGAATTAAATTTCAAATTATTCATTTTTCTATGAGAGGAATATTTAAAAAAAATGTGTAATGTAAGGTGCCAGAAATTTTAATAGTGCCCATATTAACAGCTATAAAAAGAAATAAATAAACATGTAAATCGGAGATGTTTCTATGTTTCTTTTAGGATTTGAAAATACGATTTGACTACTTTTGAAGGTGAAAATTTATTTTCATGAAAAGGGCAAAAACAAAGACAGGTATGATTGAGATTAATTCATTTGAGTGGTTCCAGAGAGATAGCTTCGGAGTACTTTCATAGAAAGAAACTATTCTGCATGATTTTGTTAATTTTTTTAGGTTAAAAAATAAATAAAAATCAGGAAGAAAAAGGATAAAGTCACTTTATATCCTTCTATTAAAACAGTCAATGGATCAGTTTGACAATAATAAAAAGAAAAAATTGAACTTATATGGACGTGTCTTCAAAGGCGGGCAGGGGAAGACAGTTTTTATTTTTTGCTGTTTCTTAAGTATTAAAAGTAGCTTTCTAATGATTACCACATTTTATTATCATAATTACACTTTAAGATAATAATTACAAATCATGAAAATCTTCAAACTATTTTTCTGATTTTTAATACATTTTTGAAAACATCTCTGATGCAACTATTAATGATTTTAAAGAAATAGTTCTTTATAATGGAATTTTACTCAAATACTATTTTATTTTTTGCAAGATTTTGCAGCACACCTGCTATACAGTACCATATATCTACTAGGTATCTGGTCGGAGGTTCATTTGAGCAACATTACTTTATTTACAAGATTTTGCAGTGTGCGTGCAGGCACGCTTGCCATATGGTGCCTTAGGCAGTGGTGATACAGTTCAAAAGGTTCATTCGCTTTGAGATTTTATTTGTAATAGGAGGGGCTTGCTATTGGGTGAAGCCAGCAGCTTTTCATATATGCAGGAAAAATGAGTTTTTTTTACCTGAGTATTATTTAATTCCAATTATCTGGGTTTTTTATCTTCAGGCAATATTCAGGTTTTTTACCTTCAAGAAACCTTAGTTCCAAATACCTGAAAAATACCTGTGTTGTTCATTTTCAGGGAAATTGAAGGTTTTTTACCTTTAAAAAACCTTAGTTCCAAATACCTGAAAAATACCTGTGTTGTTCATTTTCAGGGAAATTGAAGGTTTTTTACCTTTAAAAAACCTTAGTTCCAAATACCTGAAAAATACCTGTGTTGTTCATTTTCAGGGAAATTGAAGGTTTTTTACCTTTAAAAAACCTGAGTTCCAAATACCTGAAAAATACCTGAATTTTTTTTTTAAAGGTTTTTTGCTGATTTTTTTACCTGGGATGCTGCATTTTTTGCGATTTTTGCAATAACTTCACCTCTAAAAATAATGCACGGAAACTTCAGATTCAGTTATCCCTTAATATGACTTGGTGCTGTTTAAATTTTGGTGTAAATCGCCCAAAAGGTCGCACTTTCACATGATTTCCCCGTAACCCTATCTCAAGAACTAATCAAACTTCGTTTTTATCAAACTTCAGATTCAGTTAAATGATGATATAAGTTATTGAAAATTACATTTCGGTGTAAATCACCCGACAAGTGGAGCTACAACGCTACATTTTGTATGATTTACGTTATTTTAGCGGTAATCATATCTCAAGAAACTGATTTCATATCAATAAAATTCTCATGATGGGTGTAGATTGCCATTTAATTTTCGAACTGTGATAACAAATTTTGGAATATCAACATGAATGAGGTTGAAGAAAGTTTTGAAACTGCCGAACATGACTATGAGGCTGTGCATATAACGTTAACAAATTTTTGGTCATTTTGGACCTCCTTCCCCCTTTCGATGTCATATGTTATCACCTCTCGAACCTTTCCCAATAATGATAATATTATCAATGTCGAATTTTTTATTTTATTTTAGAATGTATTTCTCTTGCTTGGTTACATTTATTTTTAGCATACTTTATTGATTCAAATGAAGAGAAGTCAATAATATATCACTTCCTGTCAAATAACTCTTTAAAGAAATAGTTACTATATTTAAAAGTATTTTATATAATTTTTTTTTTTTTTACATAATACATTCAACAGTAATTGTGTCTTGTTGCACTTGTCCTGCACAGAGAAATGGGGGGGGGGGGGGGAATAGAATTTCTAATCAACAAAATAAGTAGAAAACATTATTTTTATTTCTCTTTTATGTATTAGTAAACACGAGCTTCAATACAAATATACTTCACATGCAGTTTCTCGAACCGAGATTATACATTCATACACATGGCAGAAGAATAGGAATGTCAAACGTTGAGATATTATGTATTTCAGAATGGTATAATTTTATAATAATTTAGTGATTTTAATAATAACTTTATATTTTCATAATTATAGATACCATACTGGAAAAAAGATAACTTACTATTTTGAAACAAATACCATAATACATATACAAAAAAAAAAAAAAAAAAAAAAAAATCGTTGGTTCAAAAAATGATATTGATATCAAGAGACAACAACCCTTTCCCCCAAGAGATATCTTAGATATCATATGCCAGACCTCCCCTCCCCCCTAAAATGATAACGTTATATTTGCACAGTCCCTTTCTTTTCCCTTAAGATCAGCTTCACAATTGTGTAGGTCTGTTCTTAAATAGTTAAAAACTAATACAACGATTCTGCGTGGGGAAAAAAAAAAATGTCTTCTTACGAGTTTTTTACCACTAAACATCAACGTTTTTTCGCGAATTTATCATTTAAAATGTAAGCTTTTTCAAAATTGAATTAAAAATATAAAATTATACACTTTGAGGTTTATTTAAGGTTATAATTATGGACTAGGGCAATGTCGGGCGTATCAGCTAGTATATGTAAAAAAATGGGTTCCGCCGACAAGTTTGCCCCACCAGTGGCCGAGAGGTTCGGACCTCTCAACTGGTAGACGGCAGGTGCTGGGTTCGAACCCAGTCGCGGCTGTCGGCCTAACCATTCGGAGTTTTCCGTGGTTTTCTTCGAACCTTGCGTAAATACGGGTTAGCTTCCCTTAGAAAGACCCCCACGGAGGGCACTTTCCCTGGTCCTATATCCCATTAGCGTAGATAATCGGACGACAAAAATCAACCAACCAACCGCCGACAAGTTTATAGTTTAGTTTACATCATATTTAAATGTTCCCATTTTCCATGTTTAAAAATCCAGTTTAAGATTAATTGTACGCAACTGAATTTAACTTGTTATCGTGAACTCAGAATACAATTGTAAATATTTTTCGTGAATAAGTTTTTTTTCCTTTCTTTCCCTTTTTTTTTTTTTTTTTTTTTTTTTTTGTAAAAGATAAGTTTTTTTTTTCTGGCAGGTTTTAAAGCTATCATATTTTAGTAACTGACACAGTTATAGTTTTTTAATCATAATTTTTATTTTATCTTTTATTCTTTCTTAATTTGGATTTGTAGTTTGTTTAACAATATTTTATCTCATTTGGAATAATTTTCATATCTGAAGCTTTTACAACCGTAAAAAAAAAAAAAAAAAAAAAAAAAAAAAACTACGGATGAAGCCGATTTTTAAAAAATAAAAAAATACGTACTTACTTGCATGTCTCACGGTGGAGAATGATTTATTCACATATTAACCAGATGTCTCCTTTATGTTCACTTCTATACCTGCTTCATTAAGTTATAGTTTTGTCAAGTAATAAATAAAGAAATATTAATATTAAGCATGATTTTTCTTATTTTTGTATTTTATCTCAAAGCTTTTAAATTAGTAAGTGTAGTTTGTTCTAGCATGTTGTATGAATAAAAAAATAGGGGGGGGATACTTATTGATTTGGTTGTTACTTACCCGTCACATGTAATACTATAGGGCAGGGCTGTCCAACGCGGCGCCCTCGGGCACCATGTCGCCCTTTGCAGATTTTCTTCGCGCCCTTTTAAGGTTTTCTGTTATTAGACTTTTTAGAAATAAAATTTCATTGTAAAGAATGCTTTCTTTTAAGTCCTTAATATTTGTATCTCAGATATTTTCAAAAATTGTGAAAACGCACTAAAATCCCTTGAGTGGCGATGGGATATATTATATCCCACAGCCTAATTTTAATCAAAATTTTACAAGAATTTTAATTTTATATCTTTGATGGAAAAATATTTGTAAAAATGCCCCTTTTTTGTTTTTAAACAATTATTTTTCTAAAATTCTGGTGCGAGTTCAATATTAGAGTAACACAATTGTTTGTCTTTAAAGAGTTAAAAACTAGAAGCATACTTTGAAAATTTAATAATGCATGTTTTCACGATTGTAATTATTGTTTATAAAATATAAATATGATGGTTAAATTTGGTAAGTTTTGGTAATTTTGGTAATAATTGAAATAGTTAAGAAGTGACAGAAATATAAATATTTCCCATCTCCCCTTAAATTTTGGAGATACGAGTGTATGAAAGTTCAGCATTTTCCTTTTTGCATCTGTTACACTGGCCCATTGGCTGTTTTATACAAGGGATAAGGGGCTTAATTATTCCTTCTTATCTTTTGAAATTTTAGGGGTCTTTTACTTTGCTTTAAAAATTTAAGCATCTCTCTGGACTATCTTCAGATTATCTCTCTGGAACCACCTAAATGGATTGTTCACTATTATGCCTGCCTTTGTTTTTGAACTTTTTATAAAATTTAAATTCAGTCTTTCAAAATAAGTCATAGCGTATTTTCATATCCTAAAAGAAACGGCAATATCTCTGATTTAGACGTTTATTTATTTAGTTTTAGTTATTTATGTTACTATAGGCGCGATTAAAGTTTGTGGCATTTTACTCTACAAAAAGTTTTGAGATAGTCCTCTTATAGAATATTGTATAATTTGAAATTTAATACATTTAACTCCTGAACCGTAGGGACTTTTGTCTATCACTATAAAAGTGCTATTACACGAGGAGTCAAAGTCGCTTCAAATTGCAGGCGTCTCCATGTAAACCTATGGCACGAGGGAAGTCGCTTCAAAGCAAGCAACTCCCCTGGTCCCATAGGATAACATGGAGACGCCTGCAATTTTTACCACTCGTGTAATAGCACTTTCAGATTCATTTGCATTATGTTATGACATGCGTTTATACTAACACTTTGAGATAGTATTGACGCATGTTTTCGGTCAAGTGAATGATGGGCGCCCTTCATTGAGTGCCAAGAGTTGAGGTGCTTACTAAAAGGTTGGACAGGCCTGCTATAGGGTAAGTCTTGCAATCGTTTTGAAAATCGAAAAAAAAAACTTTTGACCGATTTATACATTTCAGACACTGGAGATCCTGAAAAACATATTTTTAGAAAAAAAAAAAAATTCAGTCCGTCCGTCTGTGTGTCTGTCTGTAAACGTTCTATCCCTCGAACAAATTAAGATAGAGACTTAAAATTTGGTATGTACTTAGTTATGTAAGAATGGAAAGAAGCCTGTTTAATATCAGTAACCTCGATTATCTGGAACTGGTTTTTTTTCGGACTCTTGAAATATTCGTTCTGATAAAAGGTATTTTTTTAAGGAGTGGATGTAAAAGACAATGAAAAAAAAATGTATAAAAAGTGTAGTCGATCGGATAATTAGTTGTCGAGATATTTGCAATCTCATTTTCCAAATTTTTCGATTTTCCACGATCCTGTATTTCATTCAAATTTCAATTCAAATACATACATTAATTGGGAAGAGACTTTTATTCTAACGCAGTAAATTGTTAGTTAATATAATTAGTAGTCTTGGAGTTATAGGGATTCAGTATTACTTGATTATTCCGTCGATAAAAAATTATCGCCAAAAAATCAAGTAGTACCCGCAATTCCGAAATAGATCATTAATATGTATTAAAAATATCTAAATACACGTTTAAACTTATGATTATGGAATTGTGATGCATTTTATAAATGGTTTTCACATGTTTTATTTGATATTTTATAGCATGTATGTTCATGATGGGTAATGATTACGGTGGCCTCTAGCGATTAGTTTTTTTAAGGCTCCCTGATGCTTTTTGCAAAACTTTTACAATTCTCCTACACGTGAAGATGCATAACGCAAACAGAAAGCACATAAATCAGCGTACATTGTTCCATTATTTTATTAAATGGAATGATGAAAATTTTCCGTTTCGTTTCTAATTGTGGTGACTTTAAAATAAATAAACATAAAATAAATTCACTGTTACTCTGACTGAAAATATCATTGCTGGAAAATAAAAATATATATCTATAAAAAGTCTGGTATTTGCTCATATAAAATAAACATAAAGTAACATACTGAAGTTTACGAAATATAAATAGAATAAAAGCGATTACGAAACTTCGATATTCTGCATTGAAAGGTTAGATACTTAGTCAGAAGGGCGTTGGAGATAATCTAAGATTGCTTTTACAAACAATCCTGATTTTGTCGGCATTTTGATTTCTATTGACAGACTCAAATGGTTCTTATTCCGGCATATCTTTTAAGCAATCAATCCCACTGCTTGTTTTCCATTTATCTTTATCTATGTTTAACGTCACTTATGAAACTCAAACATGTGTACATATTGCCATAAATATTGTCACAAGCATTTGACACTTTATATCAGTAAGTATTGAAAGTGGGAGAGAAAGTCTTTGAATGAAACAAATCTTTATTGTTATTATTATTGTTATCGGATCAAAAGTTATCTCTAAAACACTTTTTTTACGATGAGGAAGTGAAGTAGAATTACTATAAATTTCTAAAGAACAAATATATACTCAAGATATGAACCAATTGTTTATTTGGGTTTATTTTTTATTTTTATTCAGAAGTTTTATCATCGGGAGTAGAAAGTTCTAGCAACTACCAGCAATATTGCTCGCACAGATTCGTATAATATCACTTATATCCAGGCCCTTTTTATTGCATGGACAAATCGGGATTTTGCCCATGAGCCCTAGACTTCAAGGGGCCCCCAAATTCATACATTAATTTACAAAATATTTATTTTCTTTTTTTCAATTCTAACTCTGAAAATTTTCAAATACAAAATAAAAATTTATTTTTTAAAAGATTTTACCTAACCTTCTCAAAAAGAAATTTCATTTTGAATTCACAGAGCTCAATTCTTTCGCAAAGCTAATCTCAACCACTATTCAATAGGAAATAATATTTTAATTTTAATAGATTCTATTACCAATGAACTTATACCATACTTAAATTTTAATGATTGAAAATAATCAGTAAGTGTAGTACAAAGAGATGCAAAAGAAAGTAACTTGATTAATTCACATTTATATGTTAGAATATTTAACTTTCTTCTTACAAGTTGAAGCCATTAAATTTATCTTTGATTGAACAATAAAGTTGCTAAAGTTATATAAAAGAGTCTTGTTCTGTACTAAGAAAAAAAGAGTATTTTTATTAATAAAGGTACTTAATTTAGAACTGACGGAGCTAAGAATTTTCTTCTATTTAAAATTCAAGGTGGGAGAATATTGCTTTTGCATTACACTTTTGACTCACCATCAGTTTTATTTGAATAATGTTGCAAAGATTCGAATAGAGGGGGGGGGGGGGGGTCCCTTAATTTTCCTTAGCCCAGGGCCCCAAATAGCCATGATCGGTGTTTGCTTAAACTAATCTTAAACTAATATTCTTTACAGTTTGTAGCATTTTATAAAGTTATCGTATGGAGTACCAGAAAATCTAATAAAATTGTAGATCGGTTTTATAAAATTAAGTTCGCCATCATCAGTGCGAAAATAATGAGGTGGACCTTGATAAGATAATGAAAAAGAGTGCCTGGAATTAGAGAGGCCCGAAGCCCGAGCCTGGCCGATTTCCATTAACGGCATTCGGGCTGAGCCGGGCTCGGGTCTTACTTTTCTGGAGTATCGAGCCGGGCCTAACTTATTTTTTCCGTACGAAGCCGGGACTGATTTTATTCTTCCTAGTCTTCACGCACCAAAATAATCAGTTCCGGTTGAATCATCCCGTATGAAAATCCTTTTCTCGACGTGGCCAAGTCTGTTCAAAAATTAGTAAAATTTGGCTTGGTCCAAAAATTTTTGCAAAAGAGGCATATATTTTAAGTTGTCATTAGTCTACAATTAAATATTAGAATTTATTCTTTTTGAAGAATCGTAGATATTTCGTAGATAATCATAGATCGGCTTATTAAGTGTTAAACAATTAAAAAAAAAATAACCGCCTATGACGGAATTTTCTTTTAAACTGAAAACTGAAAATTTCTTTTAAACTGTTCATCCATGCAAAATGAATACAGTAATACACGAGAAAAAAAAAATATATTGAACATTTACACCGGCTAAGAAGGGAACGTATTTTTTTTCTTTACAATGCAATTTCGTCTTAGAAGATTTTACTTTTACTATATATCATTTTTTAGATTTATATGTCTCCATTACGTGGAATATGGGTTAATAATAATAATAATGATAACTAAAACATTTACATATAACAAACAAAGGTTCATTAAAATCATAAATATCGCAGCCTACGGCACTTCTGCATAAAAGAAGACTATAAACTTGGAAAAAAAAAAAAAAAAAAAAAGATAAGTTTTTTTCTTCCGTAAGAGTAAAGATCAATGTTCTGTAGACATTCACTCTGGCCGGACAGCGTTCGGACCGAAATTTTAACTTTTTTGCCGGGTCGAGCTCGGGCCTTGTTTTTAGCTATTATATCGGGCCGGGTCGGGCCGCTAAATTTTCACTACGTGCCGGGCGGGGCCAATATTTTTTTTCGTTCGGGCCGGGATCAGGCCTGGAAATTTTGGCCCGTGCAGACCTCTACCTGGAATCGACGACTCCATACCTCTGTAGCTAGTATAATCTGTGAAGTAGAACAATTCAGCCCATAGCCAATGTCCAAAAAACTAAACTCTGGAAACGTGAAGGGGAAGAGAAAGCCCAGTTCCTCACCTACAAAAAGGGCCCTTTAAATGCGCCATACATTAAATAAAAATTATAGCTCAATTAAAATTAAACTTCAGCACATAAAAGTTAAATGAATAAATAATAGAGAAATATGGAATAAAAAATATATACCAATACAGCCATTAACGAAGTATCTATTTAACTAATTTTTCTACTTAACGAAATTTTTTGGTGAATTTTGACTTTGAGAACTATTAGCATGTTAATTAATCTCCATATTGCGAAGTTTATTTCACTTTCGTGAGTGTACAATATTTAAACGGAAAGAATGCTGTTGCGATGGATGTCAGAATTTATTTCAAGGGATTATATGGAAATGAAGTTATTTACACATTCAATCATTTCCATCTAAATGAAGAAAGGCTAAAATCCTTCGATACAATAAGAAAAAAAATTCTAGTTTTACAAAAATATTACAGTTGAATGATGAATTGTTCGGATATTTACATAAGTGTGACTGTTTATGAACATTGCATTTTTTATAAGAAACCTGTACAAAGTAATGTTGCTGACTTTTTTTAAGAATAAGAATTTGAAATACTGGGGGGAAAAAGGAGAAAGGAACGCTATGCAATCCAATTTGGCGAGTAATTTTGGTCGCTAGATATACCGATGTATCACCAAGTTAGCGACAAACTTGGTGACATATCCTGATTCGGACTAATGAATAGCAGTCTAAAACAGTTTACTCTATGGGCGTTATGCCAAACTAGTTTGGCTTAGGAAAAACTAGTATATCCTATGGCTAACATGGATGGTCGTTAGTATAAACTGGTTTGGCCTAGGCTAATCTAGTTTAGTCTAAAATCGGGCTTGGCCGGTAACATGTACATTCAGACAAACAAAACTATAGCCTTTTTTTTTTTATTATTGTAATAAGCTTTTACTATATTTAAAACATCGTCTTAATATGAGTTAAGGTGTGATTAATAGCACGAAAAATAGCATATTTGATTTAAATTCCTTTTTCACACAAAATATAACAAGTGTTTCTTTTTGCCTATGCAGAACATTTTGTATAATTTTGAAAGTTCTGCTGAATTTTCAGTATGGGCAAATTGGATCTTGGCTTTGACTGTGCGGCCATTATGTTTTGCTGTCACTAAGCAGTTTATCAAAATGATTTTTTACAACAAATAAAATAACGTGTCTGATTTTTTAAAGAAAATGCTATAATTTTACTGTCTTTTATTAAAATGCTCTATTGTTTTATACTGCACATTTACAAAAGACAAAAAATTTTAGTCTTTGTCTTTCTGCTTTTATTATCTTATATGCCTTGTCACGCCAAGAAAACGTGGAAGTGTTGCATTGAGGCTTTTGTCTGAAAATGCTTGTATGTAACTGTGGTAAAATATGCTACGCGCGTGTCATACATTGCACTCGCTGCTCAAATATGACGATCAATCAATTGTCAATAATATTGATATGCATGATTAAAAATATACAGACTTCTAAAATTTGAAGATTACATATATGACTTCAGAAATTTTCAAACAGATTTATCATTTGGGTCTTTTTTTTTTTTTTTTTTTGTCTTTGTTCATTATTTAGCTGAAATAAATCTTTTCATCGCAGTTCGGAAGATCCGATCAGCGTAACATATTCAACTTGACGCATGATGCGTGTTTTTTATTTATTTATTTTATTTTATTTTATTTTATTTTATTTATTTATTTATTTATTTATTTATTTATTTATTTTATTTATTTATTTATTTATTTATTTATTTTTATTTTTATTTTTATTTTTTTTTTGGGGGGGGGGGGTGTAGATTTTGTAAAAGATACTACCTACTGCAATCGTTACCATGGTACGTCTTTTGAAAAATTCCTTCATAACTTTTCATTATATGATCTCAAAAATCGAAAACCACCCCAATCTAAAAAAGTTTATATGTATATATATATATATATATATATATATATATATATATATATATATATATATACCGGGTGTCCAGTAAATGACTGACCCATTTTAAAATTAAATAATAAAAAAACGGTTTGAGATAAAAATGCGCGGTTTGCGGTATTGTTATTAGAATATCAATAAATTTGTAATACGCACTTCCTTGAAATAGTTCTAATTTTGGCCAAAAGATGGCGCTGGCGGCATCAGACTGCAGAAATACCGCCTGTTTTCTTGTTCTCAAGCTGATGATCTTTCCGGCTCATTTTCCCGAGTCGAATCTGAGTCGAAATGTTGAATCGACTCTGTACTCAACTGCAGAAATAGGATTTGTTGATTGAAACGAGATTTAAAATAACATTTAAGCACGGAGTAAGACACAGGAGGGGAAACTTAATGCGCATGACTCTTCGAAAATACAACGTGAAATTTTGGTAAATAATGAGGGGGCTGTGATAGGTAGTAGGCTGGTTTTTTAGCTACTGCAATGCTTTTAAAAGAAAAAAATGGTCATTTTTAATTTTTTTTTTACGAAAAATCTGAATTTTTAGAAGGTTGTAAAAATGAAAATCTGGTTAATTGTAGATTTCTTCACAACATACATATTTTTTATAGGTATTTGGCGCTTCATTTTCATTTTTATGCCCTTTAAAATACGAGATCATTCTGACAAAAAACAAAGGGCAGGCCATTTAAAAACATTGAATATCGCGGATTAAAATGACTGTTGTAAATTAGTTGAATATCGCAAAGAAACAGACTTATGATTTTTATAAAATTAAGTATTAATCAAATATTTTGGAGTAAATTTTAATTTCGCTTATAGTTTTTATAACCTTAGACCATTTAAATAATCCATAACTTTGGATATTTATGCAATTAATGCATGTAGAATTAAAGCTAATTTTTATTTTAATTATTTGCAGCAACTGCTTATTCATATTATGGTGTCTTGTGTGTCACCCCCAGGGGGGCACATTTTTAATTTCTTTACAACACCAGTCGTGTGACACATCATTTCAAAGGTCTGCAACTGCTTATTCATATTATGGATATCTTGTGTGTCCCCTCCACTCTGCCCCCCCGGGGGGCACATTTTTAATTTCTTTACAACACCAGTCGTGTGACACATCATTTGAAAGGTCTGCAACTGCTTATTCATATTTTGGATGTCTTGTGTGTCCCCCCCACTCTGCCCCCCAGGGGGGCACATTTTTAATTTCTTTACAACACCAGTCGTGTGACACATCATTTGAAAGGTCTGCAACTGTTTATTCATATTATGCATGTCTTGTGTTACATCCCCCAAAGGGAGCACATTTAAGCTGTTGCATAGCTTTTATCGCGGGCTTTGAGCGCGGCGACCAAATCTAGAAATCCCGTAACGAGAAAAAAAAAACCTAACACTCCGGCTAACTTCATTTCATTTCGGCAAATTTCGGCACTTCGGTAGACTTCTCATTTATTCATTAATAGAAAAAAAATTGTTTTCTTATCGGTCATCACGCTCAAAAAGTGTAATATTAAATAAGTATAATAATAGTAAAATAAATAGTATAAAGTATAAATAATAGTAAATTAATATCAAAGAAAAAGAAAAAACTTGAATTAACATAAAAAAAACTGCATAAATAAAAAATAAATAAATAATTATAGTTGCATTAGTTGATAAAAAATGCTATGCAATAGCTTTACCGCGGCAGTTCCCGGAGTGCCACACGTATTTATTTTTTTTTTAACTTTGCTTCTATCTTTTATTTCTGACTGTGCAGTAAAAATAAATCTATTAATCAAAATTGTTCTTAGCTCATTCAGGAATTTTTGCTTTTAAATCCCCATCTTTTCCATCCGGATATTCAGGCCCATGTGAAAGGCAAGGGGGGGGGGGGGGGATCGCCCCGACCGAGGAGATTGAGGGAGCAGCATCAATTTTTTTCTACCAGAACCAATTTTTTTCCTTCTATCTCTACAAGAAGAAAGTATTGGATTCGTATAAATTTTCGAATTCTGGTTTTCGACGGATTGTACACGTTTTAGGGGTCAGAGATTCCACAAGACATGCTTTTATAAAATATCTGTCTGTGACAGACATTTTGTGGGTTCCCTATCTCAAGAAAAAATTCAGGGAATTTAATAAAAATTGATATTTAGGTAAGACCCTGATATAAATTATTGCTGATTAGTTTTTACACAAATCGCTCAACAGGTGTCACTGCTATGCCTCATTTTTTATGATTTACGCAACAGCTGAATCTCAAGAACTAGCGCACGGATTCATATAAAAATTCAGTTTTAGGTGGTCCCTGATATAAATTGATGCTGATCACTTTTTGGTGTAAATCACTCAACAGGTGGCGCTGTTATGCTGCATTTTTTACAATTTACGCAACAGCTGTATCTCAAGAACTACGCACGGATTTTAATGGAAATTTATAATTAGGTAGTCCCTGATATAAATTGATGATGATTAGTTTTTGATGTAAATTGCTTAATGTATGTCGCTGCTATATTGCATTTTTTAAGATTTATGCAACAGCTCTATCCCAAGAACGAATGCACAGATTTTAATAAAAAAAATACGTGTGGCACTCGGGGACTGCCGCGGTAAAGCTATTGCATAGCATTTTTATCAACATATGCAATTATAATTATATATTTATTTTTTATGCAGTTTTTTTTGTCTTTGATATTAATTCAAGTTTTTTTCTTTTTCTTTGATATTGATTCATGTTACACTTTTTGAGCGTGATGACAAACATTTTTTTTTTCTTTTATTGAATAAATGAGAAGTCTGCCGAAATGAAAAGTCGTTAGTCGGACTGTTAGGGTTTTTTTCTTTATTACGGAATTTCTAGATACGGTCGCCGCGCTCAAAGCCCGCGATAAAAGCTATATAATAGCATAAATGTGCCCTCCTGGGGGGGTGACGCACAATACATGCATAATATGAATAAGCAGTTGCAGAACTTTGAAATGATGTGTCACACGACTGGTGTTGTAAAGAAATTCAAAATGTGCCCCCCCCCCTGGGGGGCAGAGTGGGGGTGACACACAAGACATCCATAATATGAATAAGCAGCTGCAGACCTTGGAAATGATGTGTCACACGACTGGTGTTGTAAAGAAATTAAAAATGTGCCCCCCCTGGGGGGCAGAGTGGGGGGTGACACACAAGACATCCATAATATGAATAAGCAGTTGCAGACCTTTCAAATGATGTGTCACACGATTGGTGTTGTAAAGAAATTAAAAATGTGCCCCCCGGGGGGGGAAGAGTGGAGGGACACACAAGACATCCATAATATGAATAAGCAGTTGCAGACCTTTGAAATGATGTGTCACACGACTGGTGTTGTAAAGAAATTAAAAATGTGCCCCCCTGGGGGTGACACACAAGACATCCATAATATGAATAAGCAGTTGCTCCAAATAACTAAAATAAAAATTAGCTTTAATTCTACATGCATTAATTGCATAAATATCCAAAGTTATGGATCATTTAAATGGTCTAAGGTTATAAAAACTATACGCGAAATTAAAATTTACTCCAAAATATTTGATTAATACTTAATTTCTAAAAATCATAAGTCTGTTTCTTTGCGATATTCAACTAATTTACAACAGTCATTTTAATCCGCGATATTCAATGTTTTTAAATGGCCTGCCCTTTGTTTTTTGTCAGAATGATCTCGTATTTTAAAGGGCATAAAAACGAAAATGAAGCGCCAAATACCTATAAAAAATATGTATGTTGTGAAGAAAACTACAATTAACCAGATTTTCATTTTTACAACCTTCTAAAAATTCAGATTTTTCGTAAAAAAATTTTTTTTAGATGACCATTTTTTCCTTTGAAAAGCATTGCAGTAGCTAAAAAAATAGCCTACAACCTATCACAGCCCCCTCATTTTTTACCAAAATTTCACTTTGTATTTTCGAAGAGTCATGCGCATTAAGTTTCCCCTCCTGTGTCTTACTCCGTGCTTAAATGTTATTTTAAATCTCGTTTCAATCAACAAATCCTATTTCTGCAGTTGAATACAGAGTCGATTCAACATTTCGACTCAGATTCGACTCGGGAAAATGAGCCGGAAAGATCATCAGCTTGAGAACAAGAAAACAGGCGGTATTTCTGCAGTCTGATGCCGCCAGCGCCATCTTTTGGCCGAAATTAGAACTATTTGAAGGAAGTGCGTATTAAAAATTTATTGATATTCTAATAACAATACTGCAAACCGCGCATTTTTATCTCAAACCGTTTTTTTATTATTTAATTTTAAAATGGGTCAGTCATTTACTGGACACCCGGTATATATATATATACCTATATTATAAAAAGGTAGAGTTTGTTTATTAGTTGGGGCTACCCAACTCTGGAACTACCGAACTTCTCTGGAACTACCGAACCGATTTCAAAAGTAATGCACCAAAATTATGGTGTTAGTCCGTATTCAAGCATAGGCTGCATCCTATGTCGATGCCACTAACCGAAAGAGGGGTGCAAGAGCAAAAAACGTTCTAAAAATGCGATTTTTGTGTTACGGAAGGGCCTAGAAACCTAACATTTGGCATGTTAGTTACTTATAAGATATAAATAATCACTAAGTACATTTGCTAAAAAATACAAAATTTAAAAGGAGTGAAAATGCGCGAAAAACTTTCTAAAAACGTTCTAAATAGCAGTTTTAAAGCAATCTCGGAAAGTAACGATTTAAAAAACTAATCGTTGAGGCCGTCGTAATATTTACCCATCATGGATATGCATAATATAAAATATGTATAACCCATTTGTAAAATTCATCCCAATTCCAAAATAAAACTTAAACGTCTATTTAAATATTTTTAATACATAGTAATGCTCTATTACTGAATTGTGGGTATTAATTGATTATCCCGTTGACCTATTTCAACAAATTATATAAATCGCCAAACTACTCGTAAATTATACAAATTGGCATAATATTTATTTTAAATAACGAAAAAAAAATAGCAAACGGTTAATAAAAATATAAGTAAAAATTCTAATTAAATGATGGCGTAACAAACACGCGTTTAATGTCAAGTGAATGCGACAGTTTTTTTGGTCGATTGGATAATTAAGCAGTACTGAATTAAGTAAAAGAAACATCCTCATAACTCCAAAAATAACAAACAATATCCAATAATCCAATTTTTTTTTCTTTTTACATTTATTCTTTAAAATAAAAAAAAAAAAATCGAAAAATTTTATATACCTTTCTTTAAAACGAATATTTCGAGAGTCCGAAAAAAATAATTCCGGATTATTGATGTTACTTATATTCAATAAACCTTTTTCCACTATTACATACTAACTACACACCAAATTTCATGTCTCTATCTCAATTTGTTCGGTAGATAGAGCGTTTACAGACACACAGGCAAACTGAAAGACAGACACACAAACAGACGGACGGCCTTTTTTTTTTTTTTTTTTTTTTTTTTTTTTTTTTTTTTTTTTTAAATCTAAAAATATGTTTTTCGGAATCTTTAATGTCTAAAACGTGTAAATCCATCATTTTTTTTTTTTTTTTTTTTCAAAACGATTGCACGATTTTCCCTATGCTTCATATAATGGGTAAGTAATAATGATGTCAAAAAGATGGTGACAGTCCTTGCTCCAAAATAGGCTCTATCTTATATCGGTGTCACTATCCGATTGGCAGAGGTGGGTCTGAAGAGTCCTCAAAGGGTGGTGAGAGGGCGATTTTAGAAATTTGGAGACTCGAATCAGATACGCGGAACGGGGCTAATTTTTTTTCGAGTCGGGTTTGGGGAGGGGCTTCCGGTTTACTTCTATTTTTTGCTGCTGGTCGGGTTGATTAATACTTTTTCTGTGGGTCCGTTTTGGGTCAGTTTGACTTCTACTTTTTGCTGCGAGTCGGGTTAACTTCTACTTTTTTACTGCATGTCGGATTTGAGTCCGGTTGAATAGTATGTTTTGCTTCTGGTTGGGTTAACTTAAACTTTTGCTGCATGTTGCGTTTAGGTCCACTTGACTTCTCCCAGACCCGTACGGGTTGCGGGTCGGGTTAATTTCAATTTTTTTTCTGCGGGTCCAGTTTCGGTCCTGTACACTACTATATTTTTCTGCTGATCGGGTTGACTTCAGCTCTTTTACTGCGTGTCGGGCTGTAGACCTCTGTTTTTTAACTGCGCTTAACGCGTTGAGTTTTTGACAAATTGGCATATACAATATTTCGGGTTTGGATCAATTTCGGATTGGGTTAATTTCTACTTTTTTTTTTGCTGCTGGTCGGATTTCGGTCTTGTATACTACTATATTTTGTTGCGGGTCAGGTTGACAACTTCTATTTTTTAGCTGCTCTTAACGCGTTGGGTTTTTGGCAAATTGGCATATGCAATATTTCGGATTAGGTTTTCAATCTTGCGAGAAGTATTCAGAATGACCCGATTTTTCAAGAGAAAGTCTAAAAATTTTTGGAGATAATTTTTTTTTTTCAATAAAAGTTCCATAATGGACACGCACAAATAATTATTTAGGAATATTTTTTAATCTTCAGAATTGTGTAAAAAATACTAATTTGGTATAAGACTGCTTATCTCTTTATATTTAAAATCAGTTGTAATTTAGTAAAGCTTGCTTTCAAACCTTATTAAAGTAACATACCGGGTGTCCTAAAATAAACTGGCGACTGATTTTAAAATTCAGTAACTTGCAAATGCTGACAGCAACATATTATATGTATATACATATATATATATATATATGTATATATATACCGGGTGATCCAAAAGTCAGGACGAACTTTAAAAATGAATAACTCGAAAACGAATCAAGATACAAAGATACGGTTTGCACCAAATGGATGGAAAAGAAACCGGATTTTGTGTGACAACAAAAAAATATTGTTCTATTGGCGACCAACGGCATCACTAGCAGCATTGAAAGATGCCATCCGCCAAAACGTGTCTGCCATAAAGCAAGAAATGCTACTAAATGCTGTGAACGGTGTAGTGCCTAGTCTCACAGCTGCACTTATGAATGAGGGACAGCACATTGAACATTTTCTGTTGTACTAATTAACTGTAACTAAGCTGACTTGGAAATTGTCAACATTTTTTCATTTGCAAATAATCTTTTGGTGCAAAAAACAATACCGTGTGATTTTTTGGATGTCAACGGCAAACTATTTTTTTCGTTGTCACACAAAATCCGGTTTCTTTTCCATCCATTTGGTGCAAACCGTATCTTTGTATCTTGATTCGTTTTCGAGTTATTCATTTTTAAAGTTCGTCCTGACTTTTGGATCACCCGGTATAATATGTATATATATATGTGACGATTTCAGGAGAACTCGAATTATTTCCACTGGTTAAACAGAAACACGCAGTCATGGCAAGCGAGGGAAAAAACAAAAATAATAAATAAATGTAGAAGATCCAATAATTAGTCATGGGCTGCTGTAAATTCATTTATTAAATTCGTGATAATGAGGAAGGAAAAGCTCCTTTTTGCAAAAATTCCATCATTATTTCAGCGAGCTGTCCTCATCGAAGAAGCAACCCAAGAAATCTTCAGAAGAATCTTCTCTTCATCTCGAGACTTCCCCCTTTTAAACTAAAAAGAAAGTTCTGGAACATTCTGTAATCTCTAACCATCATTATTTTATGTAAACAGAATTCTTGTCCAGCTACGAGATTATTTTAAACAGACGATAAATTTATTTTTAAAAAAAATATATATTATTTAACCAATTTATAATTGACTCAGAATTTTAAATATCTTAGGCAGACGATTTTTATACATGATTAATTTTAAGAGAAAAAGAAAAGAAATGAATTTATTAATATGCAAATTATCGTTGACGGCGGAAAAATAAATAAATAGATAAAATAAAATAATGATATTTTTTAAAGGTATGGGTTTGGAATAAATTTAATAAGACTTTCTTAAAAAGGGTTGATAAAAACATAGAAGAAATCAGTTTTATTTGGAATATTAAGAAATAAAGTTTTAATTAAGAATATTTTTAATTTAGAGCCATCTTTTTAAATTTACGCATACTGGAATAATGTTTTTTAAGGAAAATTAAGAATTTATATCGTCTGCATACAGATTAACAGATGAGATTTAGAAACAAGATTTTAATTTAATAATTTGAAGTAAGTACGGAATATTATTATAAGAAAATTAAGATAGTATAAAGGTTAGTTTTGGCGAAAAAATTTTAAATTTGTAATATTATCCCCCCCTCCCCAAGACTTTGTATGAAATTGATAGTTAAATAAAACTACAAGTTCAGACAACAAAAATATAATAATTTAGAAAAGTTAAATTTTGGAATAAAACTGTCAAACTCAGGAAGCCAAGAGATGGAAGAAAAGAAAATTAACGCAATATAAAAAATATTAGCGATTAAAATAAAATAGTTAAGAGAAAATAATTCTGAATTAAATTTAGGTAGGAGCATTTCCCTGAAAGAAATACAATAATGTTACAACATCACTTACCATTTGTAAGTGCATAGGAGATAATACATATAATAACAGTAAATAAGTTATGAATATTAATAAGCAAGAGATAAAAATATAATAAAAACAATAAAAGTTCGTTCTCATGGAAGTTTAAATAACTACAATGACTTAATGCATAGTTTATTTTAAATAAGTCCTTTAAATGAAAAAAGTCTTTCAAGAATATATAAAAGAGTCTTTTTCAATGTCCAGTGAATACAGTCTCTTTAATTAAATATCTCCAAATCTAGTTTAAGCTTTGTTTTTTATGTTATGTTGGATCCAACATCTTTCAATAATATATCAATTTTTCAATAATAAATAGCATCACTCTCAATATCAATAATAAATAATATAGAAAAATTTAAATAATAACAATGTCAACAATAATAAGTAATAGTATAATAAGACTCCATATCCTAATATTTTTCAATAAGAGTATAATTAATACTAAACTTCATCATAGAAATCATAATAATAATAATAATAGTAAAACTAATCAAAAGAAAATATCACTATTTGTTTATTATTGATAGGGAAAATATTGGTTGAGGATAAAAATAATTACATAACAACTAAATAATTTTCTTATCTTCTAATAGCATAAGAAAGTATTTTTTGCTAGCCGAAAGTATAAATAAAAAAAATCATAATAATTCCAAAATCCAAATAAAATTAAATCTAACTACTTAGAAAATGGACTCTCAACCAGTATTTCCTTACAATAATTCCTCTCTGATACTCTTTTACAAAATTGTCAAATTTGGTTATAAGTTTTCAGTGCCAAATGTAGAATAATGTTTTATCCACACATGGTTTATAAACTTTAATAATAAAATACAATAGGAATAAAAGGTGTCATTCTTAATTGAGAAATGGAAATAAAAAAAAGTGTGCTTTTTTGAAAAACTTTTAATCTGTAGTTTTCACAATCACTGAAAATCACATATTATGTTATAGGTTTGAGTAGAATCATTAGATTTTATAACTATTATCATATAATATCTGCTGAATAAATAGAGTAATACTAATGTCAAATAAATGAGTAAATATAGTTAGACTTAAACACCCTTAAAATTAATTTATCAACATCAATTTGAAAGCTTTTACAATCAAAGTGTTCACCTTATGCCTGCATAAGGAGCCCAATTTAATCCCAAAAACTCCCAAAAACAAGTAATATTCTTGTAGCGCTCCAAGAACATACCCGCTGATGTTGAAAATTATGGTTTTTTTATGGTAAATGGTTTTAATGGTTTAATGGTATTTGGTAAATGGTTATGGTAAAAGTTTTTTTTTATGGTATTTTTTATGGTTGTTTATGGTAAATTTAATCTATTGTCTTGACTTTAGTTTGATCTAGTGATTGTATCTGAGGTTTTGTTTGTTTTTTGGATTGCTCATGAAACAGTTTAAAATCTTCGGGTGAAAAATAGGGTCTAAATTTAGAAACATGCACAATAACGGAATTCTGTCCTGTCTCATAATTAAATTTATCTATTTCATAAGTTACATCAGAAAGTTGATTTATAATTTTATATGGTCCAGAGAAAGTAGGTTCTAATTTTCGAGTGTTAGGGTATTTAAATTCTTCATAAATTACAGAGTCTTGTATTTTTAATGGGCATTCAACAAAATTTCGATCATAGAGTCTTTTACTTTTAAGGTGAAATTCATGAGTTCGCGCTTTCGCAATTTTGAGGGCTTTGTCTACTGATGTTGTATACATTTTAATTGCCTCACACAAAACCATTACCCACCATTTAAAAAAAAAATTGAATCAAAATTATCGTGAAAATTATAACTATATTTAGCTGCTAACTTTAACCAGAAATTTTATCTAATAAAAATAGAAATTGTAAATATCATAGTTATACCTTAAATTGTGATCAACTTTTTAATTCTATTATTTTATAAATCATAAACAGATTCAAAAATTTTAATTATAGGTAATTCCTTACTTAAAACCACAAAATTTACAAAAAAAAAAAAAATTAATCACATTTATCAGTCAAAATTCCAGCAACAGCCTTGCACAGTTCCATATTCTTACTGAATTTAAATAAATTATAAGAATCCGGGAACCAAAGCTCACTGTCACTAGAAATTCTAACAAATAAAGGAAAAAACATAAATGTTAATTTAATTTTCAGCTCAAATGTTTAGTTGTAGGAACATTATCATGAAAATACTGTATTCTGAGAATAGTTCTTGATAACAAACAATATCAATAAATTAGAAAATGTACCTTTTAAAAAATAACTTGAGCTTCTGAGTTCTTTTATACTTCATTATTATTACGAACTTATCTTTAAACGTGCATAAAAATATCATAATAATCTTAATAAGTAACATTAAATATCTTAAGAACATCATACTCCTCAATTAAATTTTTAAGAACAAGCATGTTTTCACTCCAACAAGTAATAATAATAATAGTAATAATAATAATAAGACTCATAACTAGATAAAAAGATAAATAAATAAGGCTCACAGAAAAATAAACAAACAAATAAATAAACCTTACAAACAAAGAACTATCTACACAAATACAGTAAAAAGGATACACATAATAATTAAATACATCTAAAAATAATTCACGGATAAGGAGAAATTTTCAAGCTGATCCTAGGGGAGACAGGAATAACGAAAATTATGAAAGTAAGTAGTAATCTGCGTTCAGTTGTCTCTAAAAGTTTTTTTTTTTTTTTTCTTCTTGTCATTATGACCATGATTATCTTGAGTCATCAGTTACACATAAACAGCAAAAAGGTGGAATATCAGGCCTCAGGAATTCACGAGATATTTAGAAGAAATCTTTCAAACCACTCGGACAGAAAGCTGTTTAACATTAAAATCTCCTCTGTTACATTCACTCGAGGAATCAAAAGGTAATGGCAATTCTTGCTTAATAACACTTTCAATCATGGCGGGAAAAATTTTCGGCGATTCATATTTTTGTCATCACTTCGTTTCAATAGATTCATTAGATTCATTTACATAGCATTTTACTTCTTCAGTAGATTCATTTCAAAATCCGAAACAGGCACTAGCACAGGCATTACCTATCCTGTCGACTTTTCGATTAGTTGTGACGATTTCAGGAGAACTCGAATTATTTCCACTGGTTAAACAGAAACACGCAGTCATGGCAAGCGAGGGAAAAAACAAAAATAATAAATAAATGTAGAAGATCCAATAATTAGTCATGGGCTGCTGTAAATTCATTTATTAAATTCGTGATAATGAGGAAGGAAAAGCTCCTTTTTGCAAAAATTCCATCATTATTTCAGCGAGCTGTCCTCATCGAAGAAGCAACCCAAGAAATCTTCAGAAGAATCTTCTCTTCATCTCGAGACTTCCCCCTTTTAAACTAAAAAGAAAGTTCTGGAACATTCTGTAATCTCTAACCATCATTATTTTATGTAAACAGAATTCTTGTCCAGCTACGAGATTATTTTAAACAGACGATAAATTTATTTAAAAAAAAATATATTATTTAACCAATTTATAATTGACTCAGAATTTTAAATATCTTAGGCAGACGATTTTTATACATGATTAATTTTAAGAGAAAAAGAAAAGAAATGAATTTATTAATATGCAAATTATCGTTGACGGCGGAAAAATAAATAAATAGATAAAATAAAATAATGATATTTTTTAAAGGTATGGGTTTGGAATAAATTTAATAAGACTTTCTTAAAAAGGGTTGATAAAAACATAGAAGAAATCAGTTTTATTTGGAATATTAAGAAATAAAGTTTTAATTAAGAATATTTTTAATTTAGAGCCATCTTTTTAAATTTACGCATACTGGAATAATGTTTTTTAAGGAAAATTAAGAATTTATATCGTCTGCATACAGATTAACAGATTAGATTTAGAAACAAGATTTTAATTTAATAATTTGAAGTAAGTACGGAAGTAGTAGGAAAATAACAGTTTAAGCTCAGCCGGAGGGACAGAGGGACCGTCCCTCCGGCTGTCCCTCCGGCTGTGCCTCCTGCGGTGCCTCCGGCTGTCCCTGCGGCTGTCCCTCCTGCGCCCACCGTGCCACCGCCACCCTCCTGCCCCCACCATGCATCCCCCTCCACGAACGCCCTCTAGTGGAAAAAAGGAACATTCTATTATAACAGAAAGGTGATCAACCTTCCCTAATTAAAAATATTATCAATCACATCTCAACTCGGTCAATACCTCTCTTTAACTGACATTTCCTCTCCTAAATGACCATTCCCTCCCTGAAACGGTCATTACCTTGTAAACAATCATTTCTAAAGCTATATAAATCTATGTTTTTCGATATTATTTTTAAAAGGATGTTAAACATCGAAGTGATTAGTGCTTCTTTATGTGTTTACATATTGATGTGTGCCGTTTTTCACTTGTTTATATTTTTACTAAAGTTGATAGACTAGCAGTAGATTTTATATTAAATTTTAACGATACAGAGCATTTTCCCCATTAATATCATATTATGGAGAAAAGTTATCAGGATCCAAGTCAAATTGCTAGTTTTGGAGGAGTGGACGCTCTTCATCGAGCACTTCACGGTAAGGTATCTAAGAAAAAAATTAAATCTTGGTTAGAAGGGGTTGATGCTTACACTCTTCATAAACCTATACGCAGAAAATTTCAAACAAATCGAGTGATTGTGTATTCTATAGATCAGCAGTGGCAAGCGGATTTGGTAGATTTAACTTCTTTACAGAAATTTAATGACGGATTTCGTTACATTTTAACATGCATTGATATTTTATCTAAGTATGCATGGGCCTACCCTTTGAAATCGAAACATGCTGAAGATATAGTAGCGGTGTTTGAATCCATTTTTCGAACAAGGAAACCAAAGTACTTGAATACTGACGCCGGTAAAGAATTTTTAAATTCTCGTTTACAGAAGTTTCTGAAGCAACAAGGTGTTCGATTTTTTAGGACTTTTAACAATACGAAAGCTTGTGTAGTGGAAAGATTTAACCGCACTCTGAAAACTAAAATGTGGAAATATTTTACAACGCATCACACTTATCGATATATTGATGTATTGGACCAATTTTTAGATAGTTATAATCACACCTACCATACCACCATTAAGAGACCCCCAAGTGAAGTGAATAAGGATAATGAAAGTGAAGTGTGGTTTTCTATTTACGGTAATATGTCAAAACTGAAAAGGAAACCTTGTATTTTTAATTCAGGGGACTTAGTACGTGTTTCTAAACATAAAATGACTTTCGAAAAAGGATATGAAACAAATTGGACGGAAGAACTATTTTTAGTAACAGAATGTGTCACGAGAATTCCTCCAGTTTACAAAATCAAAGATTTATTAGACGAACCTATTGAAGGAACTTTTTATGCAGAAGAATTACAAAAAGTACAACCGAAAAACCACTTTGACGTTGAAAAGATTCTGAAAAAACGTAAAAGAAAAGGGCAACTTGAGTATCAAGTTAAGTTTAAAGGTTACCCTTCTAAATTTAATCAGTGGATACCTTCTTCAGATTTATTTTCTCTATAAAACACCCATTTTTTACAACGAATGATCATTCACAATCATGTCATTCTACGTGACGCTACCTTCTGACAGTTCAATGAACTATTTTCCAGAAAACAAAATTTCACATTATTTTACAAGATTACCTATGCCTTTAGATTTAAAAGGTGAATGGGAAGTCGGTTTAACTGAATTGATTTATCCTCATACATGGCGTAATATTACTGAATATGGTAACGAGTATGAATATGTGTTAGGCAACAGTTTAGAATTACCAGATGGAAGACCTAGAAACGGTAATGAATATGAACAGGATGATAGTGACACGAAAAAAATTCGAATCCCATCAGGATATTATGAATCTCCTAACGACATCATTAAAGTGATAAATTATCAAAAATTTGGTGATAGAATTTCAGTTAGCTACAATAAACACACTAAAAAAGTGAAAGTTTCTTTGAAGAAATATGCACAATTGAAATTTTTATCCGGTTTAGCCGAATGTTTAGGATTCTTACCAGGTGAAGTAATCTCAAATGTTTCGACTCCCTCATTATCTTTTGAAAGTCCCTTTATAGCTGACCCACACGCAGATTTTAAATTGCTCTACTTGTATAGTGATATTGTAGAACCTCAGATTGTTGGAGATACAGTGGCACCCTTATTGCGAGTGATTCCTGTTAAAGGGGAGGACGGAGATATGATTCATGAAGTGTTTGACAGACCTCATTACATACCAGTGACTCGAAAAAATTTTCAAACGATTGAAACTGTTATAAGAACACACACAGGACGTTTAGTGTCATTTGATCGCGGGAAGTTGATTGTGAAACTACATTTCCGTCAGAAATATCTTTCATAATGCTTGTTCCTTACCAATGCTGTAATCAATCTTTTGAAGATTATTATACACATCAAACAGGTAGCGGATTGGACTATTACCAAGGAAATTCTTTCCAGAAAGGTTATGGTTTCGGAGGACTTTTCCGTTCACTTTTCCGTGCAGCTGTACCTTTATTTAAATCAGGTGCAAAAGCAGTTGGAAAGCAGTTATTTCATACCGGTGTAGATGTGCTAAATGATATTTCTCAAGGTGATAATATTAAAACAGCGGCTAAACGGCGATTTAAGGAAGCCGGGGAAAATCTGACAGACAAAGCAGCAATTAAAGTGAAATCTATGATTGGATCAGGTCAAAGGAATAAAAAACGAAAGAGACCTCAAAGTTCTCTCAGTCGCCCTAAAGCCAAGAAAGTGAAAGCACGCGATATTTTTGCTTAAAGATGTCTGGTCTTATTCATAAAGATTCTCCCGTTTGCGTCAAATCTGAACTAGACTTGTTTATGATTCCACCTACGCAAACAGCTATAGAAAAAGGTCACTTTGTAGAATATCATCCACTGGCTACTATATCTGAGAGTGGACCAGTTGAGTTTAACATTACAGGCAATAGTGAAGATTATATTGATTTATCAGCATCTTACCTTTACGTGAAAGTAAAACTAACTAACGCTGATGGAACCCCCTTACCTGACAAGACACCTGTAGCACCTGTTAATTTATTTTTACAAGCATTGTTTTCTCAAGTAGATGTGAGTTTGAACGAAAGAGTGATTTCCTCTTCTAGTAATACTTATCCGTATCGTGCTTACATCGAGACTTTACTGAATTATGGAGAAGATGCTAAGAAAAGTTTACTTTCTTGCGAATGTTTTTTCAAAGATGAATGTTTGGATACAGTCAATCCTACACTTACCGATAACCCAGGACTTCATAAAAGATATGAATTAACTTCAAAAAGTAAAGTTTTGGATATGATAGGCCCACTACATTGTGATATTTTTCAACAAAATAGACTTTTATTGAATATGGTAGATTTGAAAATTAAAATGACACGTAGCAAACCCAATTTCTGTTTGATGGCTGATAAAGTCGGAGATAAAACACCTGATTATAAAGTGGTGTTACAACACGCCTCTTTGTTTATTCGAAAGGTGAAAGTTAGTCCAGGTGTTTCTATCGGACACGCTAAAGCGTTAGAGAAAAGTAATGCTAAATATCCTATCGATAGAGTTTTGTGTAAAACATACTCAATATCGAGTGGAAGCTGGTCTTTTATGCAAGATAACGTATTCTTAGGATCTATGCCTAAACGTGTAATTATAGGATTATTAGAAAATTCAGCCATTAACGGACAGTATGACCTTGATCCGTTTTTCTTTAACCACTACAACGTCAACTTTTTAAGTATTTACATTGACGGACAACCAATACCATCTAAACCATTAGAATTAAATTTTAACGAAGGAAATTATATTGCAGCCTACCATCGATTGTTTCCCGGCTTTAACCGAGATAATGGAAATTATCTATCTCGAGAAGATTATGCTAAAGGACACACTCTATATGCATTCGATTTAAGTCCGGATTTATGTGATGGTCCACACTTGAATTTACAACATCAAGGAAATTTAAGAGTTGAAATTAAGTTTTCTTCAGCACTTTCATCAACTATTTCCGTTCTGATCTATGCAGAATTTGAAAACATTATCGAAATTTCTAAATCAAGGCATGTGTTGTGTGACTTTCCAAACTAGACAAAGATGAACTCTCAACAGATTAAAGACATTTTATCTCATAACAAATACACTAAGAAATATTTTTTAGATGTGTTTCCCAGCGATATGCTCCCTAACACAATTAAGCAATATCCCTGCTGTTTCGTATGCAACGTCGATTCTTCTGATCAACCCGGTAGTCATTGGCTTGCTTTCTACATAACTTCACCTAGAAGAGTAGAATTCTTTGATTCTTACGGAAATACTCCAGACTTTTATCAAGGACCTATTTTAGACTTTACTTTAAAATTCTCTCAAGTGATTTTTAACCCTTTAACATTACAAACAAATGTTACAGCTGTTTGTGGTCAATATACAATTTTTTTCCTCTTCTGTAGATGTAGAGGTGAATCTCTGAAAAAGTTTTTGTCACAGTTTGTATCTGAAAACTTATGTAACGACCAAAGAGTGTATAATTTTGTTGCCAAACGATTTCATGTGTATGTGAATTTTTATCAATAAAAAGTCTTATAAAATGCCATATCTTTTGTGTCTGTTTTTATTTGTTATGGATTTCCCAAGCCTTCAACACCCCTTCACAGCTGTTTTAGCAGGACCTTCGAAAAGTGGGAAATCTTTTTTTATAAAAGATTTCATCTACTTTAAAACATACATGGTAAAACCTACACCCGATAAAATTGTTTGGTTTTACGGCATCTACCAAAATTTATATGATGAAATATCTGACGTTACGTTCATTGAAGGTTTCCCAACTAATTATGAAGAATATTTAGGAACCAATACACTGTTCATTATAGATGATCTTATGTGTGAAGTTGGTGGTGATCGTCGACTTACAAATTTATTTACCAAGGGGAGTCATCACCACAATTTAAGTATTTTTTTTATCACACAAAATTTTTTTCATAAAGGAACGAAAGATCTTCGATTGAATGCTGACTATCTTTTCCTATTTAAAAACAGACGTGATTTAAATCAAATCACATGTTTAGGAAGACAATTATACCCACGAAATCATAAATTTTTCCAAGAAGTTTACGCAGATGCTACCCGAAAACCTTTTACCTACTTATTAATTGATTTGAAAAATGAAACAGATGAAGAACATCGGTTAAGAACACAAATCTTACCGAATCAAAATCAGTATTATTACACTCTGAAATATAAATAATTGCGAAAAAGACAGACTCATCATTCCATAAAATGTCACCGACCCGTAAACAGGTCAAGGATTTACAGCTAATTCACTCATGCCCAAAAGCATTGCGCAAGCAGTTACTGAAAAAGCTACCTTCAAAAGTGGTTAAAACCATCTGTGAATGTTCTTTAAACGTGTTAAAAGGAAATATACCAATTTCACATTATCAGAAGAAGCAGCTTGGAAAACACAAATATCTTTTAAGAAAATTAGCCTCTAAAAAAGGTAGTCTTTACCAGAAAAAACGTTTAATTATTCAAAAAGGAGGTTTTTTAAATATTTTGATACCAGCTGCTGTTACAGCTTTGTCAGCGCTTATAAATGGAGTTTAGCAAAAAGTTTGTTTTAGTCCCTGAGAGTGATTTTTCTAAACATACACCTTCTCAAAAGCAACTAAGTGAGTTTGATAAAGAAATGCAGAAAATTTTGAATAGTAAATTACAAGATTTTGAAAAACTGCAATTATACTACGACTTGTTAAAAAGAAAAATGAATTTAGAAGATTTTAACCCACCATTCAAAATGGATGTTACAGAAAAGGATGAACCTCCAAAACCGGCTGAAGATGAAACTATGCAAAATCCTGCAAATTCCGAAGACAACATTTTAAAAATGATTCCAACAGGTGTTCAAAAACAAGGTGAACAACTCTTACAATATTTGAAAACGTATCCAAATATTTTACGTTGGAATGAACGAGGAGAGATTATTTATAAAAACCAATTAATCCCTAAGTCTAATCTAACTGATTTGATTGGTTTAATACTCACTCAGAGAAAATCTTATAAACATTTATCTGGGAGAGAAGAATTTTTAAAAGCGTTGAGTTCTATGAATACTCCCAAGCTTTTCTTCAAGAACAAATATTTAACTATAGATGATAATGTGTATTCACCTATAAAAAATGTTAAATCGATTGTTAAAGCTAAAAAGACTCTTAAGTCCTCTGTAATACGTTGGCAGAAATTATATAAATAAATATTTTTTTTCACTAAATTTATCATGTGTCATCTTTCTTTCTTTCTTAAACACCCACTTTCTTATACGTAAACAAACATTTTTTCCTCATCTAATATTTTTAAACAAAACTTTTTTTTCATTTGAAATATTTTTTTCACTTTGAATTTTTTTTTTCATTTCGAATTTTTTTTTTACTTTGAAATTTTTTTTTTCACTTTGAAATTTTTTTTTTCATTTTGAAATTTTTTTTTTCACTTTGAAAGTTTTTTTTTTTTTTTTTTTTTTTTCATTTCGAATTTTTTTTTTCACTTTGAAATTTTTTTTTCTCACTTTGAAATTTTTTACATTTTGAATTTTTTTTTTTCATTTGAAATTTTTTTCACTTTACAATTTTTTTTTTTTTTGTTTGGAAAGTGAAAGTTAATCTTTGAAAAAATTTTTTATTCAAAATCTGTTCAAAGATTTTAATGTAGAGTTGATTTTTCTGAAAAAGAAACTTCTTTTTTCCTGAAAGAAAAAGTATAAATTATTTTAACACATTAATTACACCATTTTGAGACACACCAGTTTATTTTTTCTAAAATTTACAAATCATCAACTGTTTTAAACAGAACACCAGCTAACACTTTGTAATTTACATTTTGAAGGAAATAATGTGAAACAGTCCGTGTTTCCTTGACAAAAAGTTCTGATAAAGCTTTAAAGTCGATTGTACAGAGAGATAATTCTCCTAAACTTAAAAATTTTTCTAAGTCACTGGAAGTCATACAAGCATGGCGAAGTTGTGCGGGTGAATTGTAGACACATCAAAGACATTCATACTCTGATTTAAAAACTTTTTGCATTTCTACTTCTATCATTGCTATTAACCGTAATTCTAAAGATGTAAATTCCACATCATATGTTTCCGAAGGTAAGAGTTTATGAGCAATTAGAGTTGGTAAGTGATTTTCATACAGATATGTAAGCACTGTTTCATTGAAGGAGCTTAGATGGTGTTTTAAATTGTCGAGTTGATATTCATCTAACCGAATGCAACAACCTTTCTGAATGCTGCTGATTTCAGCGATACCATCTTTAGATAATATGAGGATGGAGTTGTTTGCAATGAAAGATGATGTTGTATAAATTAAATTGAAGTCAAATATTTTCTGAACGAAACGATACCATGATTTTAAATTCATGGAAACACCATTTTTTGTAGGAGTTAGTGGTTGAGTTTCAGAAGATCGAAGAAATTTTCGAATGTGGATAATGACAGAACCTTTGAACAGTTCACAGGTTAAATAGATACTATTTCCAAGTTCTTTTAAACAGATCCGCTGATTGGAATAGCCATCGTTCATATCCATAGATTGAGAGCTTTTCTCATTTCCGCTAGATAATGTAGGAATTGCATCGGCGATTAGCGCTGATGAAGTCTGGAATGCAGTTGAAGAAGTGGGTTTATCAGATGAAGACTCAGCTACAGCCGGAGAGGGGGGTTCATCAGACAAGTCCATAATTAGTTTATTAAAATCGATGCTTTGAAACACATCATCCAAATTATCAAAAACATCTTCTAATTCACATTCATTTTTCGATTTTTTCTCGCAACCATTCTGAGAAGAATTATTAGATCGTTTCATTTTTTCCAAGAGAAAAATTGATGCGACTTTCCACAACAAAATATAACAGAGTTATGTTGCCACGCACAAATTCGAACTCACGCATAACTTCTGTGACGTCATATTGAAACCAATATTTTAGTTCACATTTTATGCACCTGGTGTTGACACAAACCGAAAAATTCTTTCTCACGGTTTTTGAAAACACCTGCTTCTTGTGACGTCATATTCGAACAAATTTTTTTTTTTTTTTTTTTTTTTTTTTTTTTTTTTTTTTTACTTTAAGTTTCTACACCTGGTGTTGACATGAATCGTAAAATACTTTCTATTTAAAAACAACATCTGCTTCTCGCAGTTTTATGAGTCAACCTTGAAAACATGTTTTGTAACCGAAATTTTAATCTTTAAAACTGTAAACCAACTAGAAAATTTCATGACAGAAAAATTAATTTTCTGAATGCGAATACAAAAACTCTTAATTAAATTAATAAAACTAGATTTTTATTTAGAAATAGTCTTCTTTTCAACCCTGAATTTAAAAATGAAATGTATGTTTAAAAAGAAAAAATATTTTTTTTTATGGGGTCCCTCCGCCTCCCGCCACATCTCCTTATGTGGCGCCCCACTTTTTTTATCCAGATCTTCATTTTCTTTTCTTCATTTTTTTTCTTTTTCTGTTTTTTTAATTTAATTTTCCTGTTTTAAATTTGATGATGACCATAAGCGAGACTTGTTATACCATCATCTAGAATAAATCGTTTGTCGTCAAACGGGCTGAGTGCTAGCTTCTGTTGCTGTATAGTGTACAATTGATGGTGATCTTGCTGGATTCTTTTGTTTATTGTACAGAGTGTTTTCAGGTGATGTATGCATTCGGAATATTGTGAGTGTTTTATTTTCTTTCGAACGATAGATGTAGGTACTCCTTTGGCTCTTTTTTTCTCTCCATCTTCTGATAGGATGCTGTACATTTTCGCTTTAAGGCCAACAAATTCAAAAATAGTTTTTCCATTCATCTCATCCTTAAATTTACCTATTGTTTTCTTATTTTTTACAGAGTAGAGGGGGTGGTTCTTAGGATAATCGGAGAAGTCGAATTCGTCTTGATGTTCTTGCATATCTTGTAGTATATTATCTGTTTGGATGTGGTAGGTGAGTGAGTCAGTGTCAGTGAAAAGCAGTTGAGCACGATCTTGATAGTGTTTCTTAATTATGTTGTAATGGAATTTGTACATATGTAATTTTGCGAGATCTAGAATAGCGAACCCTACATAGATTGGACGATTCATAGTCAGAGTGGTTTTGACTCGTTCCACGGCTACCAGTCCCTCATTGAAAATCTTGAAGTTGTTAAATGCTGGAGATGCGACAAGTTTTTTTGACCTCTTCTCGTTGTTACACAACTCAATATTCCTTCTCAAGCGGAGATTCTCCATTGTTTTACCGAAAACTGAATTGTTCAACAATTTGAAGAAGTCTTTCTCGAAAGAACTGGTAGCTTGTTTCCTCTTATCAGTGTTGAATTCTATGTAGGGCTTTAGCCAAGGTGCTTGCCTGAATTTAATTATTCTGTGAATGTTAATGAGTTCGAGACCAAGTTGGAGATAGAGTTTCAAGTTTCTGTAGTGGACGATGTAGTGTTCTTTGTCTTTTAAATTCGGTGAGAGCTTCGAACTTCCTTTGTAGGGTCTGTTGTTTAATAAAGATTTTGTGTAAGGAGATAACATGTCTTCAGTGATGTGAATGTTTTCCGGAGCAAGTGGGTATTCGTTGTGGAGTAGATGAAGTTCAGGGGGATAACGCAAGTCCACCTCCAGGACATAGCCGTAATCTGCATTATCTGGATGGGAAAGGATGCTGTTTATATCTGTTTCAGATGGTTGAATCCATTGAAACTCCCCAACAGGTAAGTATTCGGACATAGCCCAACCATATAAGTTGTTAGCGTCCCAATACATGATATGGCTTGTTTTATTATTTTTGTTATAATTAGGGACGTTGGGATTGTTCGCTTTTGCATATCGTTTAGTGATAGCACTCACACCACCTCTTACACCCTTCTCAAAAAACAAGAGCATGTCAATGTCTGTGAGAAGTTCCAATTGTACCTGAGTCATTCTAAGACAAGCTTGCCATGCGAGTCCTGGAGATGTGAACATGTGTGTAGGATCAATTTTGTAATATTGTAGGCAAAGTTTTCTGAAGTTTTGGAAGATGTCAGCTAGAAGAAGGACGTCACATTTAACATATAAATCGTGATATTCACCGAGATTTTGAATGTTAAAAGTTTTCCAAACATTTTGAGCATGTTCATAATCTTCTATGGAAATGGGTTCATCTGTTAAATCGTTATGGAATGATGAAGGTGGAGGGAGTTGTGTTTCATCAAATTTTTGGAAGTCTGTAAAATAGGTGTATGGGTATATCCCTTTTCGAGTGAGGAGTGAGAGGTCTGTATCTTTAGGGAAATTAGCTTTAAGGAGGTGAAAGTCTGTCGGTTGCAGATTAGCTGTTAATTTTTCAAGAGATGTAGGTAAAAATTGGAATGAGTCGAGAAATCTAAGTTTTATGGGACAGTCTTGTTTTTTGATAGTAAATGATATGTATTTTTCCATTGTATTTGCAATGACATCTATATTGTAACTTTTAAATTTTCCTAATTCCGTCATCAGATGGTGACCGTCGTAATGTTTTAGATTGTGAAAAATAACTGGGATGACTTTAGGTTGTTTATATTGTAGATTGCAGTTCATATGGGCAGCACCACGGTATGCACCTGTTATATGATCATGTTCTCGGCATCGCTTGTTGCCTAAGGGCTGATCGCAGATGCAACACACAGTCGCTTCTCTAAAGGCTTTTTCTTGTTCTTTGGATGGTTTCAGAGGTTTGATGGTGATTAATGTTTCGGCTAACTCATCTCTCTCTTGAAAAATATTCTTCAAAAAATCTGATACGGCATCTTCTCCCCGATACGTTTTCATCTTCTTATGTGTTTTCCCATCTTGATCAATTATTATGTAGGCATAGCCGCAAGGGATATGTTTTTGTGTGGGGATAGTGTAAGAAGTGCTAGGATTAGGTTCTGTAGTGTGAATTGGGACGACAAGACTTTCAAAATCGGCTATTATGATGTAAGGTGTTAAGTGTTGGAAATGATATCCATTAAATTTTAAAATATTTTTCTCTGGATCCGGCATCTTGATGTGTTGAGGAGCGTGTTCTGAGCAATATGGAAGGTGATTGTCTAGAAGTGTCTGAGTCTTAAAGCGATGGAGACATCGATAACAAAAATAGACTTGGCCATCATATTTAGTGAGATGGGAAAAGAGTCTTGACATATTTTTTATGTATATATAGTGGGTGTTCTTATCTTCATCCCCAATTAATAATAAATTAATCGCTTCTTGATGGGTTCGATTTGAGATATGAAGCATTCCGAATTCATCTTCTTCCTCGTCATATGAATATACATTAATTCTTAAATTGTTTTTTTCTTCAACATCTTTAATTTTATGGTAGGGGACAGGGCAAGGAATATCATCAATGATTATTTCATGTTCGAAAGGTGTGTAGTTGGAAACACGTTCTGCATTTTTGTCTATTTTCTTTTTATGAGCTAGTAGGCACCAAATAAGACATTTATTATCAGTAAAGTTTTGAATATTAATAAGAGCATGTTTTGGAACAAGTTTTTGAGGGGTTTCAATATAACTGCTTCCAGTTAGTGGCTTGTAATGAGCTATGTATAGGTCTGTGTGTAATATTTTCTCTAGCACCCAGCCCGACCCGAGTTGAACAAATTCTTCAAAATGAGTTTTAATTTTTTGTAAATTTTCGATGATGTGGTTTCTGACTGTTTCTTCAATATGTTCTGGACAGGGATCAGACCTAAAATACCCTAACATTGATTCAACTTCATTATCTTCATTAAATCGAGTAAACTTGATGGTGTGGATAAGATGCCATTTAAGGGATTTCAAAGTATTTAGAGAATTCAATATATGGTTTTGGATTTCTTCTATAATTTGGCTATTGAAAATGTCAATGTCATGAGCGTTTTCTTCTGTAGCTGGAATCGTAATTTTCTCAAATGTATTTAATGCTTTTTCAGTGGATCTTTTTTTTGTGTTAACAGGTTTTGCTTTCTGTGGGGGGGCTGTTTTTTTCGTTGTGTGGTGTGTACGTTTATGCTGAAGGAGATTACTTTTACGCCAAAATGATTTTGAACAAACTTCACAACGATGAGAAGCAGGTGAATTAGTGTGTTGTTCTTGATGTCTTCTAAGGTCAGATTTACGTGTAAATGTAATTTGACAGTCTTCGCAAGAAAACGATTTTTCATTGTTATGAATCTTCATGTGGCGGTTAAAATTATCTTTTCTAGTGAACGATTTTTCGCATTGTTCGCATTTTAAAAAATTTTCACTTTTGTGAGTCTTCATGTGACGGTTTAAATGACCTCGATGGTTAAAGGTTTTTTTGCAGATGGAACATTCCTGGAAAGAATAAAAGTGTTTTTGAGTATTGAGTATTTTTAACATCATTATTTTTTTAAATTGATTGCATATGGAACAGTTCTGCAAGAAATAAAAGTGCTTTTGAATATTTAAATAGATAATATATTTTTTAAATTGATTTTTAGATTTTTTTCTTTAATTTAGAAATAAAAGTGTTTTTGAATATTGATTCTTTTAATGTGATTATTTTTTAAATTCATTTTTAGTGTAATTTTTTAACTAACAATTTAGAATTTTTGTACTTGTTCCTAATACTTAAAATCTAATTTGAGAGGTCCTAAAAATTTCCTACCTAACAGAGAGAAATTCAGGTGAGTTAGGCTTAACGCGTTGAAGTGTAAACTTCGAAATAGAAAACAGTACTAGCAGAATAAACTTCTCCTAATACTATCCCCAGCTAATCTCACCAAAGAGAGATAGGTTTTGAAAAAAATACTTACATGAGATGAAGCTTGCACCACTTCACTGCATCTTTGGATATTTCCATGTCCTCCACTACCTTCTAGTTCATCAGGATGTTCCTCATCAGGTGATTCATTCAAACATTTCTGGAAGGAATAAAAGTATTTTTGAATATTTAAATAGATAATATATTTTTAAATTGATTTTTAGATTTTTTTTTTTGTTCTTTAATTTAAAAATAAAATTGTTTTTGAGTATTGATTTTTTTGTAATTTTTAACTATGAATTTAGAATTTTTGTACCTGTTCCTAATACTTAAAATCTAATTTGAGAAGCTCTAAAATTTTCCTACTTAACAGAGAGATAGGTTTTGAAAAAATACTTACATGCGATGAAGCTTGCATCACTTCACTACGTCTTTGGATATTTCCATCTTCTTTACTAACTTCAGGATATTGAGGCATATCCTCATCAGATGCCTCGTTGTCGTGCCACCTGATGTGTCTTAAAAGATGACGTTTGTGTACAAAACGACATACACAAAGTGGGCAACTCTAAAAATAGATAAAAGAAAAAAACGCATAAAAAACACTATTTTTACAAATTAAAAAGAAATTTTTTCAAACTACTTTTTCTATTAAAAAAACTTACTAAATGTTTATTTTCATTTTTGATGAGATTTGATCCACTGGGACCTGCAACACCTTCCGAATGGAGATTTCCGTCTGTTACTTTGTTGAAATTCGCTTCTTCCTTCCTGCTTTTCTTAGAAAGTGGGGCAGCAGAATCCTGGAAAGAGATAAAAAAGAACAAAAAAAAAAAAAAAACATTATTACAACAAATTGTAACTAAAAGAAAGTTTTTCTATTTAAAAATCACAGTTAAAATTCAAAAATTGATTTAAAAATATTTTTGAAATTATTAAATTGTTTTATCAACAAAGTGTTTTAAAACTATTGAATTTCCATTCAAAAACTGTATAAACTTCTTGATAAAAAAGAAGGAAATATATATGCTTGTTGTATGAGAAAAGTTTTATAGTTAATTGTAAAGAAAGAATTGTATAATTTTTTATGGAAAAAACTTTTTCTCTAAAAATAATTATTAAATTTTCCTATCAAATCGTGTAAATTAGATTTATTCGACTAGTAAAAAGTATAAAGGAAAAATATATGCTTACAGATTTAATATCCATTTTATGTTTCTTTGCTGATGAGTTATTTCTCTCGACCTCGTCACATATTCGATGTAGTTCAGCAGATGATATCCCGAAGTCGAAATCGATGTTTTCCTGTAAAAGGAATAAAGATATATAATTATTTCCAATTTCATTTTAAAATCATGATACACAGTTTTTTAAAAACACCGAAAAAAAAATATTATAATTACCTCGGTTTGAGAGATTAACTGAGAAGTCATTTTCTTGTTGTAAAAAGCGGTTAAAAAAATCTTCTAAGTAATCTTCTAAGACGTGCTTACAGTAACAGTCTGAGAAAGAATGAGCGAGTCGCTTATCAAACTCTACAGAATGGAAACACGAACTAAAACTTTCCTTACCAAGTTGAATGAACTCGCTATGACGTAAAAAGTGAATGACCTACTTTCATCCCCCTCACGGAGAACATGTGATTTCGAGGGTGATTTCGAGGGGGTTTGCGGGGGAAAGAGCGTCCACTCCTCCAAAACTAGCAATTTGACTTGGATCCTGATAACTTTTCTCCATAATATGATATTAATGGGGAAAATGCTCTGTATCGTTAAAATTTAATATAAAATCTACTGCTAGTCTATCAACTTTAGTAAAAATATAAACAAGTGAAAAACGGCACACATCAATATGTAAACACATAAAGAAGCACTAATCACTTCGATGTTTAACATCCTTTTAAAAATAATATCGAAAAACATAGATTTATATAGCTTTAGAAATGATTGTTTACAAGGTAATGACCGTTTCAGGGAGGGAATGGTCATTTAGGAGAGGAAATGTCAGTTAAAGAGATGTATTGACCGAGTTGAGATGTGATTGATAATATTTTTAATTAGGGAAGGTTGATCACCTTTCTGTTATAATAGAATGTTCCTTTTTTCCACTAGAGGGCGTTCGTGGAGGGGGATGCATGGTGGGGGCAGGAGGGTGGCGGTGGCACGGTGGGCGCAGGAGGGACAGCCGCAGGGACAGCCGGAGGCACCGCAGGAGGCACAGCCGGAGGGACAGCCGGAGGGACGGTCCCTCTGTCCCTCCGGCTGAGCTTAAACTGTTATTTTCCTACTACTTACGGAATATTATTATAAGAAAATTAAGATAGTATAAAGGTTAGTTTTGGCGAAAAAATTTTAAATTTGTAATATATATATACATATATATTTCAGATTTGATATGGTTTTTAACCGACTTCAAGGAGGAGGTTATGATTTCGATCTGTATGTATTTGTTGTTCACGCATAACTTTCGTAAATATGAACCGATTTTGATAATTCTTTTTTTGTTTGAAAGCGTATGGGACCCATGTGGTCCCATTCAAATTTCATAAAAATCTGTTGATTAGAACTTTTTAAAAAATTAAAACATTAAAATTCAATATCTTTTCGAAGCAATCGACCAATTAGAAACGTTCATTCTTCATGTTTTTAAGTTACACTTACATAGGCACACGATCTTTCCAAAGTGTGAAATCCTAACTGGACAAGGTTCACATTTATTAACAGTGTGCACTGTAAAAAAATTGACCCTTTTGCTGCATAGTCACTCCCCCGTTTTTATAGAATATCTCTCTCTTGACCCATGAGAATTCTGCACGATAGGCTGAAGTAATCGTTTTCTATAAAAACGGTGGATTGACGATGCAGCAAAAGGGCCAAATTTTTTACAGTGTACACTGTAAAAATTTTGATCCTTTTGTTGTATCGTCATTCCTCCGCTTTTATAGAATATCTCTCCTTTGACCCATGAGAATGCTCCATGATACATTGTTAAAAATTTGACCCATTTGCTGCAGCGTCACACCACAACTTTTATAGAATATGTCTTTTATGACCGATAAGAATGCTCCGTAACACAGTGAAGTAATCGTTTTCTATAAAAGCTCTGGACTGATGATGCAGCAAAAGGCTCAAAGTTTTTGTAGTGTAATTGGGACAAAAGCGTCTGTAAAAGAAATATTTGGGAATCAAATGCTGTCACTCTCTTATAGAGGCAGCCAGATATAGGTAATGAGTTTCAGATTCCTCATCGAATACGCCACTGCTCATTTCCGATTACAGTGTCACTGTAAAAAATGTGACCCTTTTGCTGCATCGTCACTGCCCTGCTTTTGTAGAATATCTCTCTTTTGACCCATGAGAATGCTTCGTAATTGGGTGAAGTAATCGTTTTCTATAAAAGCAATAGAGTGATGATATAGCAAAAGTGTCAAATTTTTTACAGTGTAGGATTCCTCGATATGAATATGACGACACATGTAGCACAGTATATAATTGGTTGAAACGATTCTGGACAAAAACGAATCACCAAGCATCTTGCTGAGCGGACAATTTTCGTCAATCTTGTTAACTTCTCATACGAGTACAATCGAAGTATTCCAGGAAATCATCATCAAATTCCATATTAAAAAATGCCTTGCAATGCAATGTACTGTTAAAAATTTGCAACTTTTGCTGCATCGTCACTCCATCGCTTTTATAGAATATCTTTACTTTTATCAACGAGAATCCTTCATAATGCATTTAACTAATCGTTTTCTACATAAGCGGTGAAGTGATGATACACTGTTAAAAATCTGCTGCATTTTGTTGCAACGCACTCCGCCGCTTGTATATAATGTCTCTACTGCAACCTATGAAAATGCTCCTTAATACAGTCAAGTACAAGCGCTGGAGTGCGTAGCAAAAAAATGCAGCAGATTTTTAACAATGTACAGCAAAAGTTTCAAATTTTTAACAGTGTAGTTGGGACAAAAGCGTCTGTAAAAGAAATATTTGGGAATCAAATGCTGTTACTCTCTTATAGAGGCAGCCAGGTATTGGTTATGAGTTTCAGATTCCTCGTCGAATTGCCACTGCTCATTTCCGATGCCATTACTACCTGTATAGGTATTAGATTGTTGCTGTTTATCGATTGAAGCATAGTGCGATTTTTGCTAAAATCTTTCTCTTTCCTTTTTCTGAGTGAAGGGGGAGTACTTTTGACTGACTACACTAGAAAAGCATTTTACTATACATGAATATATGAAGTCATTTTGCTGCGTGCTCATATATGGAAGCACTATGTCGCGCTCTTATGTATATGGACACTTTACTTGATGGATTGTCACCTTTTGATACCCACTTTCGATGACCGTAGGATTCGATGCAGACTAAGATTTCATAAATGCGGTAGCTTTTCGAAGTGGCAGATCTTGTCTAAAGAAGTTACCATACAAAGAAAATCTTAAGATTCACAACGATACTAACCGATATTGTAAGTGGTTTCAGAAAAGTTGACAATCAAACAGTGACAAGTAAACTGAATACATCAGAACTTACCAAAGTGCGTACATTAGTAATGCATTGCAAAGAGCTATCGTGTGCCAGTACACATAATTATGTATTACGGTATGCATAACTAAAAAGTAGGAAATAAAATAAGCTTTTTAAGAAAAAAATATCAACCGACTTCAAAAAAGCGCTAAAAAGAATTAAATAATTCTTTAAAATTCTCTAAGGCCAAAACGTTATCCAATAAGCACACATCGGATATCAGGTACCGGCATAAAAAACGGTTAAATTTAATATGTATAATTTAATATCCACCAAACATAGATTTTACAGATAATATTATTTTACAAGAGATGAATTGACATATTTATGATTTATTTTATGAATATATACATATAAAAAGTAATGAATTACTTTTTGAAGTTGGTGCCAAACTATTTGATGTATATTAAGAATTGTAGCTAAATTATACCTAGTACCTTAATTAAAATGGGATAATCATTATCGATTGTGATTGTTTGGCACCAACTTCAAAAATTAATTCATTACTTTTTATATGTATATATTCATAAAATAAATCATAGATATGTCAATTCATCTCTTGTAAAATAATATTCTCTCTAAAATCTATGTTTGGTGGATATTAAATTATACATATTAAATTTAACCGTTTTTTATGCCGGTACCTGATATCCGATGTGTGCTTATTGGATAACGTTTTGGCCTTAGAGAATTTTAAAGAATTATTTAATTCTTTTTAGCGCTTTTTTGAAGTCGGTTGATATTTTTTTCTTAAAAAGCTTATTTTATATATGTCCTGGTTTATAGACTTGTATATTTTTTGGTTATGATTAATCGGACAATTTGAGAAATTATGCATTAGGACTTTTTCCTGATTTCTACCTCAGAAATTAATCGTAATTGTTGTGACTGCGTGACATTGCTCTTGATAACGAGCCACGTACATAATCTCCAATTTTATTTGTAATTGTTCCAGTATTGCTAATTTTATTTTATTGTCTTGTCATGTTTAAGTTTGTTATATTGCGTTATTCTATATTCATTGTGGATGTTGAATTGTAGTATTATATAATGGTTATACATGTATATATATATATAAATACTTTTATAAATACATCCAAAGTTATTCAGACAATACCAATAAAAGAACCAATGAAACCAGTATTTTTACATTCATATTATTAAAAACAGTTGAAGTTTGAAGAGAAATAGAAGGCAGATTACCAAATTACTAAGAAGTATGTGGATAAATGGACATTATATAACCAGAGTAATTCATATATTACCATACAATAAACCAATGAAACCAATATTTTTACAATCATCTTATTGAAAACAGTTGAAGTTTGAAGTGAAATAGAAGGCATATTACTAAAATAATGAAAAATAAATGGATAAAAAGGCAGTAGAAGGCTTTTCCATTAAACTACGTCATCAGGGGTGTATAGTTTAACAAAAAAGCAAAAACATCCAGCCAGTTTCTGTTATGAGTCGTGCTGAAAGCTAAGAATTCGACTCACAATACACCCGACTGGCTGGAAGCTATTCTGATGACAAATTAGTAGAAAGATACACATAGAAGAAAATAAAATCAATATGACAAAATAACAATAATAAATTATTCCATAAAAAAAAGGATATATATACTAAGATATTTACCATTACCCATATCCTAGCAAGATTTGTAGTGCAATCATATACAAACTACATGTGACTTACTAACAGTCATATGTCATAGTATAAATCACATAGATAATAAAATAAAGTTGTAACAATAATTATAAAAATTAGTAAAACATATATTATACTATATAATTAATAATATATTTAGAAAAAATATAGATGCTACTATTAGAAATATTATATTTTTATTTTTAATCAATTATTAATATTACTATATTAATTAATTAACCAGAATATATTACTGCAACTTCTAGCGGAAAATTATTTTAGTGCTGCCATCTAAAGGATTAATATATTAATTAAATTATATGCTTATGGTGCTGCCCTCTATTATAGGAAAAAATAAATTATTTATTAGCTAAGAATTTCCAAGAATAATTTCTATTCTAATATTTTACAAATAATTTCTTTAAGACAAATACAATAGACAACCACAGCTTATCTTAATAACTTGATCATTTTTAAGTTATGCATATTAGTTTTTAGGTAAACATAAACTTTAATACTATGTGTAAAGTTTTTTTTTTATTATTAAATATATAATAATTAACCATTGCGTATTATCCAGACAACACCGCCCTCCCCCGTAATCTAACATCTAACCCACCCAACCATCCTATAATTCATATTTTTTTATTTTTTGTATTTTTTATTTTTTTGTATTATTTTTATTTTTTATATAATTTTTTTAAACATTTTTTTACGCAATGTGTTAATTATTTTTAAGATCATGTAATAACTTATTATATATTAACGACTATAGGATGAAGAGAAAAATAGACAGTTAATATTAAATAAATGTTTATACAGATAATATTTTTTTAAACAGATAATATTTTTTTAACCAAATGTAAAGGATAACCATATCTTATAGCAGTTTCTTGTACAGTTTTTAAATTATGCATTTTAAAATTATGTGAACAAATATTTTTAATTCTATGGGCAAAATTAAGTAATATATTGACATAGACAGATTTATGTAGGCAAGAATTATAATGAGTAAAGAGGTTTACTTTAAAAGGAAAGTCATTACGTTTGTCATAAATATCAAATAGAATTTTATTATCAGAAAGCGTAATATTAAGATCAAGAAAGTTAATTGTATTATTATGCATATCATTATAACTGTATTTTAAATTTTTGTGGTATTTGATAGGTAGCGAATAGTTAGATGACTTTTTAGAATATAAAATTATTATATCATCAAGATACCTGTATAGAAAACAATTAACAATAGAAGTATTACGTTCATAATAATGTAAGTAGAGATCAGCACAGATGGATGATACAATCCCACCTTGTGGAAGACCGACTATTTGTTTGAATATTGTATTATTAAATAATATATAATTATGATAAAGAATAAATTTGGTTAAAGATTTGAAGTAAGATAAAGATACATGTATGTTTAGAGAATTCCTATATTCCTTGAATAATAAATTTATGATCCTGAACATATCTGCAATATCAATTGTATTAAATAAATCATTAAAGTCATATGTTTTGATGTACTTAATGTTTTGTAAATTTTTGATATTATTTACAAGATGTAAACTATTTTTTATACTATAGAATTTATTATTAGTTTTTGCAATATCTAGCATTTTTGTAAGTATTGTTAATAATTCTTTACCTGCATTATTGTTATAAGTATTACACCCAATAGTTATAGTACGAAACTTTATAGGAATTTTATGGAATTTTGGAATAACCACAATGTAAGGATAGTTATAATTATGATTTTTTAATTTTAGTAATTTATAATATTGAGCTATATGTCTATTTTTAATAATAGTATCAATATCTGTTTTAATGAAATTTGAACTAGAATTTATTGCTTGATTTAATAATGTAGAGTAATAATGTTTACATATGAAAGCATAGTTGTTAGGAGATTTATCGACATATGTTATGATAAATTTATTTTGTAAGTTTTTTATTTCATCATTTAATTGTTTAAAATTTAAATTGAAGGTATCGATATTCCTATAAAGTTCAATATTTAATTTATCTAAAACATTAAGTTTCCATTCAGTGAAGTATTCCAGAGGCTTATTGTAGTCTATCGAAATTTTATAAATAAAAAGATCTAAATCTAAATTAAACTGTTTAATGATTGATTTGATATTAGTACATGAAGGAACACGATATTTAGTACCATTAGCCATTAAATTTCTTAAAGAATCATTTTCAACGATATTAACCCATTTTAGGCCAAGCACAGAAATTTTATAAAATGTAGCATTATTTTTATTGAAATATGCTTAAATTACATACATTAAGACACAAAAAAAGATTCGTGCATGAAAAATAATATTTTATATAAGAAATAATATTTTATATAATAATATAAAATATTATTTCTTATAATGAATAATATGAATATGAATAATATTTTTATGACTTTTGTTTTATTCTTATTTCATATACAGAATTTGCAACTTTAATCTATTTTAGAAACATATAATTCATTTCAATTGGAATAATAATATATTTTTAAAAAGTCGAATTTGTCAAAGGCGTTTCAAATTAAAACTCTAGCGTATTTTGAAAAATTTTTAAGAGAAAGTGTTTACTCCAATTGAATTACTAATATTTTATGGATGTCTTCAAAAGCCTTAAAAAATAGAAGAAAAATAAAATTCTTGAAAAAAATGTGTCAGAGTGTTAAAAAAAAATATTTATCGAAATGTTTCGTATACGAACCTTTGGCCGAAAATGGGTTAATATCTCCAGTAATAATGTGACCATAATCTTGATTTACGAAGTTACTATAACATGGATCATTACAATAACATGGATAATTAGTATTATTGGTTAAAAATTTAGAAAATTTATTGTAGTTAAATATCTTACGTCCAAGTGTAACATTATATTTGAAGGATTTATGTATAGAAAAATTTTTTATAGGGAAATTATTATTTTTAGCATTAATAATGTTGTGTAGATTAATTTTATTAAGTACATTATTGGTAAAAGTAATTATGAGTTGAGTATTATTAGTTTTTTTATATGTATTTTTAGAAATTTTAACATTAAGAAAATTAATTCTATAGTACAATAAATCAAAGTAAATATCACTAAAATGTGAAGTTAAATCAACTGATAGAAATACTTTATAATATAAATTTAGATGTTTCTTTTTTATTGAAAAAATGTGTTTCCTAATATCCATCCATTGATACGAGTTATTATATTCAGATTCCAACTTAATTATTTGTTGTTTGATCTCATTTCTAGAAGTATATAGATTATTAGTCTTATTTTTACCTCTAGTTGTACGTGTAGTTTTTTTAATAGCAGAACGATTTAATTTTGCATACGTACTACTATAATGTTCATAATTATTAGTATTAGTAAAGACAATGTTAGTACGATTGAATAATTTAGAATTTAGACCATAAGGGTATAAAGAATTACGAGATTTAATATAAATTGATTCATAAAGTAATCTATCATTTAGATTTTTATGCATACTTAAGATTTTGATGGTTATATTTTGAAAGTCATGGTGCCTGAAATGTATATGTTCAACATTAATAGAGTTGTTTTTTAAAATATCCTGTCTATGTTGATTGATTCTTCTATGCAAAGGATTACATGTTTGACCTATATATTCTAACTTACAGATGTTGCAATTAATTGAGTATATTACATTGTATGCCTTACAAAATAGCACATTGTATTTAGAACTGGAATCATTATCAATTTGTTGTGTATCTGCATGAGGGCAAGTTAAGCATTTGGGAGATAAGCACTTTTTAAATTTAAGTTTAATCGAGGGACAATATGACAGGTAACTGTTTGACGATCCAAAGAAATCCCTATCTATTTCTTTGTACCGAGCATTAGACATCTTACATTTTGAAGAGCCTAAATTGCCAGTCGCTAAATTTGTTTTGTAACTATTCATCATAAGAAAGATTATTTATATCCAATAGGACAAAATATATTACATAAAAATTAGTATAAGAACAATTTATAATACTATATAATTTTTAAGCTAAAAAAAGAAATTGACATAATATATATATCAGTTGAAATCTTGGCTATTTGATTAAAAATGATAATTGACAAAATATATCTTGAATAAAAATAATACATATATCATTTAATTCCCTAAATAATTTATATCTCTAATAAAGATAAAATAAAGGTAATTAAATTAAAAAATAATTTCCAATAATAATAAAGTGAAAGTACTTGATTACATAAATAATAATTATATATACAATAATTACAAGAAAAGAAAAAATCCCAAACTTAAATCCAAAAGTAGTCTCATAGTAAATAAATTATGCAGTACACATAAACATAATATCCTATAAATAAAGCCCCCATGTTTAATTACATTTCAACTAAATTCCAATATGGTAAAATCCGAAGTTATAACAATGGTAGATATTTCCAAAAAGTATTAAAGAAGCAGCAAGAATAACAAATTGAAGAAATACATCATTTCATGCGCTGTGCATCATCAAAGTAATGTATTTTAAAATTTTTAAAAATAGGTTAATTTATGCCAAAATGGGCCTAAAGTGAAATAATCCACTAAAAGCTGCAAGAATCCATGTTATCTTATGATAACATAAATGACATAAAAGACTAAAAGACTAAACTATCCTTTAATGATTGTGCTTATGCATCTTATCATTATGGAAGTTGAATATATAAATACTTTTATAAATACATCCAAAGTTATTCAGACAATACCAATAAAAGAACCAATGAAACCAGTATTTTTACATTCATATTATTAAAAACAGTTGAAGTTTGAAGAGAAATAGAAGGCAGATTACCAAATTACTAAGAAGTATGTGGATAAATGGACATTATATAACCAGAGTAATTCATATATTACCATACAATAAACCAATGAAACCAATATTTTTACAATCATCTTATTGAAAACAGTTGAAGTTTGAAGTGAAATAGAAGGCATATTACTAAAATAATGAAAAATAAATGGATAAAAAGGCAGTAGAAGGCTTTTCCATTAAACTACGTCATCAGGGGTGTATAGTTTAACAAAAAAGCAAAAACATCCAGCCAGTTTCTGTTATGAGTCGTGCTGAAAGCTAAGAATTCGACTCACAATACACCCGACTGGCTGGAAGCTATTCAGATGACAAATTAGTAGAAAGATACACATAGAAGAAAATAAAATCAATATGACAAAATAACAATAATAAATTATTCCATAAAAAAAAGGATATATATACTAAGATATTTACCATTACCCATATCCTAGCAAGATTTGTAGTGTAATCATATACAAACTACATGTGACTTACTAACAGTCATATGTCATAGTATAAATCACATAGATAATAAAATAAAGTTGTAACAATAATTATAAAAATTAGTAAAACATATATTATACTATATAATTAATAATATATTTAGAAAAAATATAGATGCTACTATTAGAAATATTATATTTTTATTTTTAATCAATTATTAATATTACTATATTAATTAATTAACCAGAATATATGACTGCAACTTCTAGCGGAAAATTATTTTAGTGCTGCCATCTAAAGGATTAATATAGAGCTATTCCATCTCAATTCAGGCAGACAGTACTGATATGCGTCAAGTCACCATCACAGATTTTTTTCAAAAAAATTCAGTAGTTAGAACTAAGTGATTTATAAAATTTCCTAAAAGGATTTTTCCCTAAAAATTTTTTATCTCTGATTACAGCACTTTAAAGTTCATGATAAAATTGGCAGTTTTCAGAAAAACTGAAAAACGCTTCATTTTGAAATGAACACAATACCAAACATATTCAACATATTCAGTCAATTTATTTTTTATAAACAGTTATTAAACTGAATTTTACTTTGGCATAGTTTTTAAAAATATAGTGACATTTTTACTTAATTAAAAAAATTAGATTTTAAGTATAAAAAATATAATTATTAGTGAAATTAAGATTTTTTTTCAGAATGGAAAAAAATATTTTAAAGCTAAACATTGATGGCAATCCAAAGACTTTTAATGGGAGTTTTACAGCAAATTTTATTTTAACTCTAAGGTGCTTACAACTTTTGTAATTCAATTTTAAATTTTGCAAAATTTTGTAAAATCACTACTTTTGAAATGCAATTTCTCAAAAACACCATTTTTTAAAAATCTGATAATATGCTCAATTCATACCTTATTAGTCTCTAATAAATACCTTACAAGCAAATCGTGTGTTTTTGCTTAGAAAATTTTATATGATTTTTTGAAAATAACATGTTGTGTGTATTTTTCAACAGACCCCAAAGGCAAGCTCTTCCTTATTTAACCGAACTTGTAATGTAATTAATATTTCAAACTAAAAAATACATCACTAGTACATAATTATTACTGTTAAATTATAGCTAATCATTTGATTAAATTTAAAATTGCGTAAAATACAGCCAATAATAAAATTAGTATTGATCATATGTCATTTCATTCCATACTCATGAATGTGTTAAATCCTTCTACAGTGTGTAAATTTTTTTTTATATAGTATGGATATAATATATTAATGTGCAAATACATACATAACAGAAGAATTAGGTAGTGAAGGTTTCTTAAATTAACTTCAACTCCTTATCGTTGAAGGTATGAAGTCGCTCAGATTGTCCTATTGTAACTGGTTTTTCTGTTTCTAGAAGCCCATTTTCCAACGGTAATGCACATTCATATTTTTTCTTTCCAGATTCTTTTGGCCACTGGAATGCTTTATCTATGGACCATGTTGGGTACATGAATGATACTTTAATGTCATTTAGTTCTTGTGATTGATATACCATTGATTTGTCCTATCCACCAATTATTTTCATAAATGCATCCAATGAAATCACCGATTTGGAAACTATGTATTGAATATTGTCTTTTCATTTGGCTGAAGGTTTCAACTTTTGTCAATTCATTTTTACTTGCTCGTTCCATATAATTTTCATTATTTACAATCACCCTATAATGTTTATATCTAATACCAACAATAGATTTTGCATTAGCATATTCTTTCTCATTATTAGTTCTATAGGATTGAATAATATTTCTGTCTGGATGGACTAGAATGTTATTTTTTAGCAGAGAAGATAGTTCAGCAACAAATGAGACAGAATTTTGGATAGCTTTTATTGGCTCCTTTTGGAGATCAAATTTTGTTGCATAGTGCTTGTCTCAGTCCCCAATAGCATCACATGCACTTTTAACATGGCCAGTACCTGAAAATATCCTCTACTTCAGTACAATTTTATTTTTGTGCAATTCATAAAACTGATACTTGTTTTTAAAATGTGCTCCAGCTCCATCTAATATATACACAGGTGATTCCAGTGTTTGTAATTGGTACAACTTAAATAATTCTTTTTTTACTTTTTCTATGTCACAAACAGCATGAGCTGTATTATGAGTTAATCATCAGAAACTATGATAAAACTCTTTATTTCTTCTCTAAAGTATGCTGTGTAGGTAACTAACGATATCTGAGTATTCTGCCAGTGGTAGCTTTGTACTTCATTTGGCAGTATTAGTGAGTAATTTTCAGCAAAGTCAAAATGCATCACAAGCGCAGATTTTTTTTTAAGGAGTTTGGCTTATTTAATTTTATGAATAGGAATTTTTGAAGATTAGTGTAATAATGTGCATATTATTATTTTTTCATTAAAAAATATTATTATAAATACAGAGAAATAAGAAAAAGCTTGATCTTCTGGTTTTCTGAGAAGAAAAAAACTAATTGGAAAAAAACTAAACTTGAAAAAAAAATCTAATTCAGTTGTAATGTATGTATTTGCATTTTAATATATTATATCCATACTATATAACAAAATATTTAACACACTGTAGATGAATTTAGCACATTTATGAGTATGGAATGAAATGACATATGGTCAATACTAATTTTATTATTGACTGTATTTTACGCAATTTTAAATTTAAGCAAATGATTAGCTATAATTTAACAGTAATAATTATGTACTAGTGATGTATTTTTTAGTTTGAAATATTAATTACATTACAAGTTCGGTTAAATAAGGAAGAGCTTGCCTTTGGGGTCTGTTGAAAAATACACACAACATGTTATTTTCAAAAAATCATATAAAATTTTCTAAGCAAAAACACACGATTTGCTTGTAAGGCATTTATTAGAGACTAATAAGGTATGAATTGAGCATATTATCAGATTTTTAAAAAATGGTGTTTTTGAGAAATTGAATTTCAAAAGTAGTGATTTTACAAAATTTTGCATAATTTAAAATTGAATTACAAAAGTTGTAAGCACATTAGAGTTAAAATAAAATTTGCTGTAAAACTCCCATTAAAGGTCTTTGGATTGCCATCAATGTTTAGCTTTAAAATATTTTTTCTCATTCTCAAAAAAAATCTTAAATTCATTAATAATTATATTTTTTGTACTTAAAATCTAATTTTTTTAATTAAGTAAAAATGTCACTATATTTTTTAAAACTATGCCAAAGTAAAATTCAGTTTAATAACTTTTTATAAAAAATAAATTGACTGAATATGTTGAATATGTTTGGTATTGTGTTCAGTTCAAAATGAAGCGTTTTTCAGTTTTTCTGAAAACTGTCAATTTTATCATGAACTTTAAAGTGCTGTAATCAGGGAAATAAATTTTTTAGGGAAAAATCCTTTTAGGAAATTTTATAAATCACTTAGTTCTAACTACTGAATTTTTTTGAAAAAAATCTGTGATGGTGATTTGACATGCCCTGCCTGAGCTGAGATGGAATTGCTCTATATTAATTAAATTATATGCTTATGGTGCTGCCCTCTATTATAGGAAAAAATAAATTATTTATTAGCTAAGAATTTCCAAGAATAATTTCTATTCTAATATTTTACAAATAATTTCTTTAAGACAAATACAATAGACAACCACAGCTTATCTCAATAACTTGATCATTTTTAAGTTATGCATATTAGTTTTTAGGTAAACATAAACTTTAATACTATGTGTAAAGTTTTTTTTTATTATTAAATATATAATAATTAACCATTGCGTATTATCCAGACAACACCGCCCTCCCCCGTAATCTAACATCTAACCCACCCAACCATCCTATAATTCATATTTTTTTATTTTTTTTATTTTTTATTTTTTTGTATTATTTTTATTTTTTATATAATTTTTTTAAACATTTTTTTACGCAATGTGTTAATTATTTTTAAGATCATGTAATAACTTATTATATATTAAAGACTATAGGATGAAGAGAAAAATAGACAGTTAATATTAAATAAATGTTTATACAGATAATATTTTTTTAAACAGATAATATTTTTTTAACCAAATGTAAAGGATAACCATATCTTATAGCAGTTTCTTGTACAGTTTTTAAATTATGCATTTTAAAATTATGTGAACAAATATTTTTAATTCTATGGGCAAAATTAAGTAATATATTGACATAGACAGATTTATGTAGGCAAGAATTATAATGAGTAAAGAGGTTTACTTTAAAAGGAAAGTCATTACGTTTGTCATAAATATCAAATAGAATTTTATTATCAGAAAGCGTAATATTAAGATCAAGAAAGTTAATTGTATTATTATGCATATCATTATAACTGTATTTTAAATTTTTGTGGTATTTGATAGGTAGCGAATAGTTAGATGACTTTTTAGAATATAAAATTATTATATCATCAAGATACCTGTATAGAAAACAATTAACAATAGAAGTATTACGTTCATAATAATGTAAGTAGAGATCAGCACAGATGGATGATACAATCCCACCTTGTGGAAGACCGACTATTTGTTTGAATATTGTATTATTAAATAATATATAATTATGATAAAGAATAAATTTGGTTAAAGATTTGAAGTAAGATAAAGATACATGTATGTTTAGAGAATTCCTATATTCCTTGAATAATAAATTTATGATCCTGAACATATTTGCAATATCAATTGTATTAAATAAATCATTAAAGTCATATGTTTTGATGTACTTAATGTTTTGTAAATTTTTGATATTATTTACAAGATGTAAACTATTTTTTATACTATAGAATTTATTATTAGTTTTTGCAATATCTAGCATTTTTGTAAGTATTGTTAATAATTCTTTACCTGCATTATTGTTATAAGTATTACACCCAATAGTTATAGTACGAAACTTTATAGGAATTTTATGGAATTTTGGAATAACCACAATGTAAGGATAGTTATAATTATGATTTTTTAATTTTAGTAATTTATAATATTGAGCTATATGTCTATTTTTAATAATAGTATCAATATCTGTTTTAATGAAATTTGAACTAGAATTTATTGCTTGATTTAATAATGTAGAGTAATAATGTTTACATATGAAAGCATAGTTGTTAGGAGATTTATCGACATATGTTATGATAAATTTATTTTGTAAGTTTTTTATTTCATCATTTAATTGTTTAAAATTTAAATTGAAGGTATCGATATTCCTATAAAGTTCAATATTTAATTTATCTAAAACATTAAGTTTCCATTCAGTGAAGTATTCCAGAGGCTTATTGTAGTCTATCGAAATTTTATAAATAAAAAGATCTAAATCTAAATTAAACTGTTTAATGATTGATTTGATATTAGTACATGAAGGAACACGATATTTAGTACCATTAGCCATTAAATTTCTTAAAGAATCATTTTCAACGATATTAATATCTCCAGTAATAATGTGACCATAATCTTGATTTACGAAGTTACTATAACATGGATCATTACAATAACATGGATAATTAGTATTATTGGTTAAAAATTTAGAAAATTTATTGTAGTTAAATATCTTACGTCCAAGTGTAACATTATATTTGAAGGATTTATGTATAGAAAAATTTTTTATAGGGAAATTATTATTTTTAGCATTAATAATGTTGTGTAGATTAATTTTATTAAGTACATTATTGGTAAAAGTAATTATGAGTTGAGTATTATTAGTTTTTTTATATGTATTTTTAGAAATTTTAACATTAAGAAAATTAATTCTATAGTACAATAAATCAAAGTAAATATCACTAAAATGTGAAGTTAAATCAACTGATAGAAATACTTTATAATATAAATTTAGATGTTTCTTTTTTATTGAAAAAATGTGTTTCCTAATATCCATCCATTGATACGAGTTATTATATTCAGATTCCAACTTAATTATTTGTTGTTTGATCTCATTTCTAGAAATATATAGATTATTAGTCTTATTTTTACCTCTAGTTGTACGTGTAGTTTTTTTAATAGCAGAACGATTTAATTTTGCATACGTACTACTATAATGTTCATAATTATTAGTATTAGTAAAGACAATGTTAGTACGATTGAATAATTTAGAATTTAGACCATAAGGGTATAAAGAATTACGAGATTTAATATAAATTGATTCATAAAGTAATCTATCATTTAGATTTTTATGCATACTTAAGATTTTGATGGTTATATTTTGAAAGTCATGGTGCCTGAAATGTATATGTTCAACATTAATAGAGTTGTTTTTTAAAATATCCTGTCTATGTTGATTGATTCTTCTATGCAAAGGATTACATGTTTGACCTATATATTCTAACTTACAGATGTTGCAATTAATTGAGTATATTACATTGTATGCCTTACAAAATAGCACATTGTATTTAGAACTGGAATCATTATCAATTTGTTGTGTATCTGCATGAGGGCAAGTTAAGCATTTGGGAGATAAGCACTTTTTAAATTTAAGTTTAATCGAGGGACAATATGACAGGTAACTGTTTGACGATCCAAAGAAATCCCTATCTATTTCTTTGTACCGAGCATTAGACATCTTACATTTTGAAGAGCCTAAATTGCCAGTCGCTAAATTTGTTTTGTAACTATTCATCATAAGAAAGATTATTTATATCCAATAGGACAAAATATATTACATAAAAATTAGTATAAGAACAATTTATAATACTATATAATTTTTAAGCTAAAAAAAGAAATTGACATAATATATATATCAGTTGAAATCTTGGCTATTTGATTAAAAATGATAATTGACAAAATATATCTTGAATAAAAATAATACATATATCATTTAATTCCCTAAATAATTTATATCTCTAATAAAGATAAAATAAAGGTAATTAAATTAAAAAATAATTTCCAATAATAATAAAGTGAAAGTACTTGATTACATAAATAATAATTATATATACAATAATTACAAGAAAAGAAAAAATCCCAAACTTAAATCCAAAAGTAGTCTCATAGTAAATAAATTATGCAGTACACATAAACATAATATCCTATAAATAAAGCCCCCATGTTTAATTACATTTCAACTAAATTCCAATATGGTAAAATCCGAAGTTATAACAATGGTAGATATTTCCAAAAAGTATTAAAGAAGCAGCAAGAATAACAAATTGAAGAAATACATCATTTCATGCGCTGTGCATCATCAAAGTAATGTATTTTAAAATTTTTAAAAATAGGTTAATTTATGCCAAAATGGGCCTAAAGTGAAATAATCCACTAAAAGCTGCAAGAATCCATGTTATCTTATGATAACATAAATGACATAAAAGACTAAAAGACTAAACTATCCTTTAATGATTGTGCTTATGCATCTTATCATTATGGAAGTTGAATATATAAATACTTTTATAAATACATCCAAAGTTATTCAGACAATACCAATAAAAGAACCAATGAAACCAGTATTTTTACATTCATATTATTAAAAACAGTTGAAGTTTGAAGAGAAATAGAAGGCAGATTACCAAATTACTAAGAAGTATGTGGATAAATGGACATTATATAACCAGAGTAATTCATATATTACCATACAATAAACCAATGAAACCAATATTTTTACAATCATCTTAATGAAAACAGTTGAAGTTTGAAGTGAAATAGAAGGCATATTACTAAAATAATGAAAAATAAATGGATAAAAAGGCAGTAAAAGGCTTTTCCATTAAACTACGTCATCAGGGGTGTATAGTTTAACAAAAAAGCAAAAACATCCAGCCAGTTTCTGTTATGAGTCGTGCTGAAAGCTAAGAATTCGACTCACAATACACCCGACTGGCTGGAAGCTATTCAGATGACAAATTAGTAGAAAGATACACATAGAAGAAAATAAAATCAATATGACAAAATAACAATAATAAATTATTCCATAAAAAAAAGGATATATATACTAAGATATTTACCATTACCCATATCCTAGCAAGATTTGTAGTGCAATCATATACAAACTACATGTGACTTACTAACAGTCATATGTCATAGTATAAATCACATAAATAATAAAATAAAGTTGTAACAATAATTATAAAAATTAGTAAAACATATATTATACTATATAATTAATAATATATTTAGAAAAAATATAGATGCTACTATTAGAAATATTATATTTTTTATACAGGGTAAGTCATAAATATCGAAACAATAGGCTGTCTTCTTAAATATTGCCGATAGACCCATATTTCCAATTACAAAAATTCATTAAAAAAAGATGCAAAATATAATGGCATAAGTTGCAACTCGGTGGGGTTCTACTTGAAAAAATATGAAAGTTAAATTTTTATATAGCCCTATATTATATATAGGGTAAAAATTCCAGTTAGGAAAACTTTCCTGATCCATTTCTGAAATAAAAACAAAAAGTTGCTTCTTCATATCTGCAAAACTCACAAAGTTATGGGCGTTTAAGTAATTCGTCTGGTTTTAAGGGATTAGATACAAATTGAAATGCGTGCAATTCAAGGAAAAAAGAAAGAAACATTCAAAAAAATATATTTATTGAGCTAGAAATTAGATTTTTTTTTTTTTTTTTTTTTTTTTTTTTTTTTTTTTGTGATGTTTAATCATATAATTTGTAAACAAAATCGCATCATAAAATTTCTCATAATTTTTTAAAAAATGTAACTTATTAGTATTTTTTAAAGTGCAGTAATTTAAAATCTTTATAATTCGAAACATTATCCATCGGATTTAATTATTTTTTTCATTTAATTAAAGAGTAAAATATAATTTTAGTTTTGTTTCAGGATTTCTTTAAATATTCATTTTAAGAATATTAACACTATTTATTTTTAAAATTATGTAACTTATTTTTTCAAAAAACGTGCATTCAAAAGTAAATATTTTTTCGAATCTATCGAAACAAAATTAATATATATATATATATATATAAAAGACAAGTTCGAAGTCTGCACCTTATTTCTTTAACTATACTAAAGTTAATAATTTAAAAATGAGAAACGATAAAAAAAGAAAAAATCATGCAGAAAAACGATTTAAAGTTTTAAACGAAGATTGGTTCCTAATAAAATGTTTAAATGCTTTTTTAAAAAATTGCATGCGAAAAAATTCTTTCTGTGGCATAAAATTCCGATTCAATTTCACTTTTGCCGTTTCTACCTCCTTTCTGTGTCATTTAAATGCTCGTCAATTATTTTAAACAAAGCTTTTTCTAACATACCAATTAAAAGGGGTTTTTTTCATAACTTTAGCCCTTACCACTTCAGGCTTTTTATCGTCCTGGCTAGGCCGTTAACCCTTTCCGGCACGGGCAAAATCTGATAGTAAAAAGAGAAATTATCGACTGGCACCTATTTTGAAATCCTTAATTTAAGGTTTTATTGTAAAAGCAAAATTTTACTAAAATATTATTTGTGCCGTTTGCAAGTTCGGAATTAAAATTAGGTATCCCAGACCGGGCACAGTGTGAGTATGTATTCTGGGGCCTGGTCGGACCTCGCTCGGGACCCGACCAGGCCTATGTATTTTTCATTCCGAATCGGGACTGGCTTCCTTCTTCCTAGGTCTGCACTGGCTAAATTTTCAGTTCTGGTCTCGACACAACCTGTATTAAAATCATTGTCTTTGACTGACCTAATCCTTGCAAAAACAAGTAAATTTTGCTCAGCCCAAAATTTTTTACAATAAATACACATATTTTTAAATCGACATTTACAATAAAAACGTTTAATTTTTTTTTTTTTTTTTTTTTTTTTTTTTTTTTTTAAGGATAGTAGATTTAAAGGGGAATAAAATAAAATAAAGTAAAACCAGTGAAGACGAATTTGCCTATGACGCAATCGTGTCTAAACAGCAAAGATCCATGCAAAGTGATTATAATAATATTTGAGAAAAAAAATTATTACATGTATACATATATACATCCTAAGAAAGGAACTTATCCATAACGCATTTTTTCCTCCATAATATTCCATCTTAAAAGATTTTACTATACAGCCAAGGATATTAAAGGAAAAGTTAAACAGTTACGTATAAATATAGATTCATTAGTAAAACTAACATATCATAGCTTTTTGCGCTTCTTTAAAGTAAAAATTATAAACATGAAAAAGAAATAAGCTATAATAAATATTTTTTATCATAAATTGTCCATACGAAGTAATTTATAGCTATATCTATATAAATATCTATGTAGAAATTCAATTAGGCCGAGCTAGCTATGATATTAACTTTTTTTCAAGACGAGCTGAACTTTTTTTTATGGGGCGATTCGGGACCGGACCTAGATATTTCGACCTCTAGTGCAGACTACCAGCATATTCTGAAAGTAGGTTTAGCGTAAAGTCTGTATTTTGCTTTTTAATGTCCAAATGAGAGGCACTGTCTGAAATCGGCATTTAATAATAGACAATTTGTGGATGATCCCTATCTTGCTTTCAAAATGAGTGAAAAAGTCTTCGCTTAGAGGCCTAATTAAGTGATGTAAGTCATGAATTTTGGATTTTAATACCTCTGTGAAATCTGAAGGTATTGGGATGAAATTTTTTTTCGTTAAGTTCAGGAATGGATAAGGAGTAACTTCCTACGGGAATTTTGTCCTACAAGGGTCGTATGAAAATTTAATTTTCGTAGTTTTCTAAATAGACTCTCCATGGAGCTGCAATATATGTCATCACATTTTGCACCTATTTTTATGAGACTTTGCAGTTGGAAGTATATGCATAGGGGCAATATTTAAGGAGATAGCCTATTGTTTCGATAATTATGACTCATTCTGTATATATATATAAATATATATATTCCTTCCTGAACTAATTATTTTTGTCGTAGGTTCGGTTAAATATTTTTGATTCGGGTCGATTTCACGCTAAGTGTAGATCCCTGCAAGCTGGGTTAACCCATTTTTTTCAAATATTAGTTTAGTATATTATTTCAAATTAAAAACTGTACTTATAATAGTAAACATAGTCGTATGCATGTGATGTTTCCTAAAAAGATTACAGACATTTTCTCGCAACTCTTTGATGAAATTCTCATTTCTTCCACCATCTTTTGACGTAATTTGCATGTTTTCGTATTCTTTTGATAAAATTTGCGTTTTTCGCAATCTTTTGGGAAAATTCGCATTTCATCCTCGAACCTCTGATGAAATTTGCGGCTCTTCAGCAATCCTTTGACGAAATTAGTGTGTTTTGCCAGCCGTTTGATGAAATTCGCCTTTTTCTTGCGTGAAGATGCGATCCTTTGACAAAGTTCTCGTATTATCATCGATCCTTTGACAAGATTCCCGTTCTCAGTGATTTTTTCACAAAATTTGCTTTTTTTCGCAATTTTTAAAAAGCATCCTCAGAGTTCTTTTGACAAATTTTGAGTTTTTTTCACGAAGCTTTAAGGAAATTCGCGTTTCTATCGCGACCCTTTGACGAAATTTGTTTCTTTCACGACCCTTTGACGAAATTTATGTTTCTTTCACGACCCTTCGATGAAATTTGTGCTTGTTTGCGATCTTTTGTTAAAATTCACTTCTTTTTTACAGCTATTTGACGAAATTTAAGTTTTCCCTCGATGATTTCCAGATTTTCATGTTTCTTTCCTTGGCCTTTGACCAAATTCGCGTTTTTTCCGCGACCCTTTGGCGAAACTGAAGCTATTTTCTGAGAACAATTCACAAAATTATTATTATTATTTTTTTTATGGTGACCATTTGTAAAAATTTTTGATTATTTTTACGTCTAAATTTTTGGACGGATGACTTTTTTTTTAATTTTTTGACGCGAATGTCTTAAATTTTCGGAACAGAGTCACCAATGCTCATGACACATTACATCACCCTCCTACGTAATATATATATATATATATTTTAAATAGCTCTCATTAATATCAAGTTATTGAATTTTAAAATCAGTCCATTTCAGGACAGCTTGTAGGTATTCAGTAGCTGTGGGATGATGGCTAAAAGTATCGTTTTTAAGCTGGTTTCAATATGCCGGTTAGAGGTTTACCCCGGCTGAAATTTTCAGGTCCAGTCCAGTATGAAAGCTAAAAAATCGATTCGAGCCTTTACTGTATCCTGTAATTAAAATTATTCATAAAGACTACTTACTTATGCATACATTTTATTTTCAGATTATATTCGAAATTCATGAATACATAAAAACAATAATATTAATGCTTTTTTTATACAATAAATTCTTCATAAAAATATGACTTAGACAATTACATTCAAATGAAAATCCAATATCCAATAAGAAGTTCAATCTTAGAATAAAAAGCCGATTGATAAAAAAAAGTCATAATTTTAAAGTTCTATAAAGAAAAAATAGATTTTAAAAAATACATTTCTGTAGCTTACCAAGCCAAAATTTTTTTTTCAAAGATTTCGCTAAACAAATGTACAATATAAATATAATTTTTACGAATAACAAATAAGTAAGATGCCAGCCCAAATTTGGGCTCGTGGGCAAGAATTTAAAAAAGTGTACGAATCGACAGTCGAAGCATATCCTATTGTACGGAAGTTCAGGTTAGGCTTGACACGAGAGAGAAAGAAGTCTGTCCCGATCCGAATCTGCTGAAAAATGCAACACCAAGTACACGGTCTGACCCAAGTCTTGTGGATTTAAACTGGCACGGTCTGCGTCGGGCCACGCCTGGCTCGAGCTTCGCCCCATGTCATTTCTCGTGAAGATGCATAATGTCGTTTTGCAAACCCTTTATTAGCCCAAGGGGATGAGTATTCGGCCTTTCACATCCACAACTCTTAGATCCGCCATTGGGTTCGACTCAGATCAGATACTTTGCTTTTAAGCACGACCGAGTCCGTACCTGGAAAGTTCGGCCAGTTCTGGAGACTCATGTTAGCCATATTGATAAAAAAAGTTTGGCCTAGCCCGAAAATGCAGAAAAAAGTAAGGCCTGACTACGGTCTGACTTTGAAACAACAAACAACGAAGACCCAGCACCCAGCTTGACTCATGAATTGACGCGGCCCGAATCTGGCCGCGCCTCACCAACGTCGAGCTTCAGCTCAAGTTCTTTACTATGAAGACTTCTCATGTTGGTTTGAATTTCTTTGTCCCTCAGATCCGCCATTGGTATAATATTTAAGTCAAGTATTAAAACCTTGATTTTTATCACATGTCTCAAAATTTCTCTTTCAACTTTTCAAATTCGCGTATGGTATTTTTTAAAATTAAAAATTTCCCCACTTATCATTACTTGCGCACCATGTAGAATGACTAAAGCTACAAATTACTAACTTACATCATTAAGAATTTTTACTTACAGGAAAAAAAAAAAAGGAAAGAAATAAGAAATATATATTATCTCAAAACTTTTGCCACATATTAAAATTTCAAAGGATGAGAACTTCTTCTTCTTTATTATTATTATTATTATTTATTTATTTATTTATTTATTTGAAGAACTTGACATGAAAACAAGAAAAAAAGGCAGAAGAAAACGTATTTCTTCTACAACTAGATATCAATATTTTTCACTAATTTTTAACACGGGCTGCAATAACGTAAAAATGTTATGTTTATAACCTTTAAAAATTCCAAAGAGGAATTCGGACAACGAGAATTACATTTTTTAACAACTTGAATAAATCCAAATGAAAATATTTTTTTTTTCTTTTTTGAAAAACATGCTTTACATGAAGATTAATGTATTTAAATGGGATTTTTTCCCCCAAATTATCGAGCTATCGCCAAAAGTTGGCTTCATGCATGGCAATTTATTTTTGTCGCCGAATTTGGCAATATTTCGCCAAGTTAGCTAAAATATGGCACTATTGTGGTAATTGGTAATCCCCTCAGTAATTTTCAACAAATACTCGTTGTCGTTATTGAAGCTGATACTGGTTTCTCCATAGGAAATCAAATGTAATCACTAAGTATATTTGCCCCCTTTAGAAAAAAAAAAAAAAAAAATCAATGTTCAATTCATGTATTACCCTCATGAATAAGAATACACAATATATATATTCAAAATTTTAAAGCTCCGTGTCAACAGGTTGTGGGTGAAAAATGAGTCACAAGATTTGACTGCCACACACAAATAGTGAGCAAGTTAAAAGAAAGCATGTAAAAAGAAGTATTCGTATGAACTCTTTTACCGCTAAATATTGATGTTTTCTCGGGATTTTTTAAAGCAGTCTAAGGTGCGTCATATTTTTAACTTCTAAAAGTTTCGAAGAGTTTAAAGATTAACGACTATTAAAAAAAAAAAAAAAAAAAAAAAAAAAAAAAAAAACTTAAGTTACAGGATTCTTTTTAGGGCCGTAGCTAAGGGGGTGCTATGGGTGGCTCAGCGTCTCTAAAATATTTTGAGCCCCCCCCCCCCCCCCTGGAAAAGATTCCAAAGTAACTAAATGAATTTATGTTCCGAAAATCCAAATGATATTCTGCTCAAAAATCTAATTTAGGTTTGAGGACCTTTCACAGTTTTCCAGAAATACTAAACTGTTACTAAAATGTTTCAACACTTGCTCATCCTATTTGCACATAGAAAGCTAACATGATGTTTAATATTGCAGCACTAGTTATACACATGAATTTTTCATCATCATATTCTTTTCTTAGCATAAAATAGAGTTATTACAATAGTTTAATGAGAAACATAGTAACTACAGTGTGAATATGCACTAATTTATATTTCTGCATCACACACACAGAGAGAAAATATGAGCCCCCCTATATTTTCTTACCCCCCCTACATTTTCATGACCCCCCCCCCCCCCCCCCCCATTGTTCACTTCTAGTTACGGCTCTGACTTTTTTTCGTTTTTTTTTTTAAATATGTAGCATAATGTCATAATCTTTATGTCATAGCAAATGTCATTATAATTTTTTAAGTTTCAAAAGCTATGTTAAAGTTATCATATCACAGGGAGATGTTCTTTTTTTTTTTATTAAAAAGAATAAAACAGTACAGTAGATGCTTTTTAAAGCTCTCTATTTCCACCATATATTTATTGAACATGGAGATTATACATGCTGTGCAATTTACTACAGTCGCAGTTTTTTTTGGAAGATGAACTGTTACCCGTATTTGGAAGCGGTGTTTATTTTCCTTTTTTCGGTACCGCTATTTGGCGCGCACGTGCATTTTGGTGCACGTGTTAAAGTTTTGTTTATATTTCTAAAATTTACAGAAACAAACGTTTAATTATGTCTTTTAATAAATCTGTAAACATTTTCAGACAATTTTCTACCATTAAATACTTTAAAACTGTATAAACTACTCTAAATAACATTTTATAAGTTGTATATTTTTTAGGTAAGTATACAAACACTCCATCATTTTGTATTAAATAATATTTTAATACTTGATGCACTATTGTGAATGTGCTTTCTCTCCAACATTTCAAATATAAAATTTGCAATTCTTTACGCTCTGACTTTCACCCGACCTATTTGTCCCTGCGTAATACTTGTCAACTCCGATCATCCATTTTCATGTATGTAATTTTATAAGCTGTTAAGCGTTTTCGCATTTTTTGGTTAAAAATCAATTTTTTTCAAAAATACTAATATTGAAACTTAAAAAAAAAAGAACTATGTAAATATTAATAGTAATCAGTTTTGTATCGTGTTGAAGATTAAAAAGAATATATAGATTTATCTGATTGATGTATGACAGTCTCTTTCCTCCATTATATTTCAGCATTTGTTGACAAAATAGAACTAAATCGCTGTAGCTTCACTTTAATGTGTTTATTTATTTAATGTACTTTTAAAAGTTTAATTTTGATAATATTGTATATTTTTATTTACCTAAAGTTTTTCTTATATTTTTTCCCCTCTATCAAGATTGCCTTTTAGAAAATATTTATCTCTAATCCTGTTCTTTACGATTTTGCATTTTTTTTTTTTTTTTTCAAATGTATAATTTCTTATTGTACAACAATTTCATCTAATAATTTACAATTTCAGTCCTTAGTAAAATATTTTATCCATTTAGATTTTCTATGTATTTTTACTCAATTATGTAAAAATGTAATAACTGAGCACACATGGTAAAATAATAAAAACAAATCTATTTATAAAATTTTGTTTTTTTTAAAGTAATTATTCTTAATTTTTAATGCTATTTTTTAAGTCATTTGAATCTAACTTTCACGTAAAAATATTTTTGTATAAATTAAACAAACGTCAAAACTCGTTAAATTTATTGATGACCATTTCTAATATGATGAGAAATATATAAAGAGGATTTGTATTTAAAACAAGGGTTTGTGAGTCATGATCAGGGCTTTCAAATTTGATAAAATCTGATTGCCAGCAAAAAAGTCAAGTCATCAGTAAAAAGTATTATAGTGCATGAGCTAGAAAAGGCTTTTTAAATTCTGGTCCTTCCATGTTCTGGGAGTATTCCAATCTAAACTGCTTTTTTTTTCTGATTTATTTTTTACTTCACTTTTGTTCTCAAACACATCAAACTGGCAAATTCTCTTATTTAGAAACTACATAATGTGCCCTGCTTGTCGATTTTTTGATAAAGGCAGAAAGTATTACAAAAAAATGCTGTTAAAGTTGGCACTTTGAACCAAATTTTCTGAAATGGGAGATACTATAGAATAAATATAAATCCTATATATATACATAGAACTAGATGTAAATCCTATAGAACTAAAAAAAATGGTCATACTGAGAAAATAATTGTTTATAAATCAAATTCTAATTAATTCAGTGAAAAATAATAGTGTAATATTAAACAATATCTTTTATATTATCACGCAACATCTTTTATATATCTTCAAAAATCTCCTCAGCAACTTTCATGTTTCTACTTTTTAAAATGAATCTGAAAATGTATCAAAAAATTATGAGCTGTTGAAGGTGGAAAAATATTTTTTTGAATACACCCTTAAAAATATGAACAAGGAAGATCATTGTTTGCTGCATATGAGTAAAGGTAAAGGAGGGGGGAAATGCAGTTTGTGCTCATTTCTTAGGTTAAATTTTTTAAACCTTTTTTTTTTTTTTTTTTTAAGAGTACCATTTTAAAAACTTAGTTGCCATTGGTTTATTACATTTGTCAAGTTCTTGCCATGATTATTTTGTGCTGTTATACTCTTATATAAAACTTAAAATGACTTAATTATATTCTGGTAAATAAAGCATTTGTACCTATTTCTGCCACTTTTGCAAAAACCTGTTTTTGCCAGAGGCAGATTTTACTGTCTTTTTAGATATTATATTACTACTTGAAATTTAGGGTGGAATGACCAGATTTATGCTCAAAATTTTTGAGTGTCCTGTGGAGAATTTTGTGGGTACCCAAGAATTTTTACCAACTTTAAATAATTTTTATGAATTACAAAAATTTAGTGGCACCACTGCTACATTATGTATGATCAAAATACTTCATGTTTCTCACTAAAAATATACCTATAAAGTGTACTGTTACATATTATTTATTAATCATATATCTATATATGATAGAGACAGAATTTAGACAATTTATTATTTTTCTTTTAATCATTTGCTGTGTGTCTAATTGATAAATTTATTTTTCAGTCATAATGCTTGAACCAGAATCAGCTGAGGTGCTGTGGATCTTAATTTTAGGATTCATTTTTGGATTCTTTCTTGCTTTTGGTGTAGGAGCAAATGATGTTGCTAATTCATTCGGAACTTCTGTTGGGTCCAAAGTCTTAACTCTGAGACAAGCGTGCATCCTTGCCACGATTTTTGAAATTCTTGGAGCGGTTTTAATGGGTATACTTATTTTATCTTGTTATTTTAAATTTTATATATATGTAGCCTATATTTTAATATATTGTGATTGTTTATGCTTATGTTACATAGTTTAAAAAAGAGAAAAGCACTGCTGATAACGAAGAGGCACTTTTATGAATTTGTTAAGGAAATACTGATAGTTAAAAACAAATATTAATTTACTTTTAATATTTAAAAGTCAAGATGCTGTTTTCATAAAATGAGAATCCTTTATATTAACCCATTTTTAATGCAAAAGACTTGAGGAACAATAATAGTTTTATCAGGGTGGTGCAAAGAAAAAATTGCGCCTGGGGCAAGGTTGCAATTTGGCACCTCCCCTCTCCCAATTTTCTTGCGACAGGTCAAAAAATGACGTTGATAATATAATTCTGGCGCTCCCTAAATTACCGTGCCTGTCCAAATTTGAAAAATATACAGTAGACTCCCTCAAATCTGCAAACCAGAAATCCGTAACTCTCTAAAATCTGCACATATTTTATGGATGTAAACAATGAAACTTTCAATTCGGATATTGCTACAAAATTTAATTGTTTTAGTTTTGTATAAATTTCATATATTTTTTAATTTGTAATTTTCTTAATAATACTTACTCCATTCATGTTTTTTTTCATGAATTAAGAATAATTTTTTTAGGGGGAAAAATTCAAGATATTGCTGATATTACTGGTAATCGTATCTTCTTACCAAATATATCCATGCATATGTCAAGATTTTTTTATTATTAGGCCTGGCTAAACCTGAAATAAAACTTTCTTATTTTACGATTTTGATGTGAATTAGGAATGTACTTTTATGAGGCAAGTTTTGTTGAATAATTTTGGAAAAATACATTTAATTTTTATAATGAATATTTAATCATACACTATTGATTATTAGCTTGACCTCTGCTATTAGTACTTTAACCCTTTCAGGCACGGGCAAAATATGTAAGTAAAATGAGAAATTATCGACTGACACCGGAATTCACAAACAAATTTTTTATATATTTTGAATTCCTTAAATTTAGCTTTTATTGTAAAAGCAAATTTTTAGTAAAATATTATTGGTGCCATTTGCAAGTTTAGAAATTAAAATTATATATCCCAGACCAGGCACAGTATGCCGGAAAGGGTTAATCATTTACAAAATTATCTGAATTTTTATTATTTTAGTTTATTGCTTATTTTAATATTTTATTATATTGTAAGCATTCATTATAGTTCTGAATGCACTATTAATTGCACCCAAATTACTGTTTAAAAATGTAAACAAAGCAATGTCCAGAAATCTGCAAAATTCTAAAATCTGCACAACCTCAGGTCCCAAGCTGTGCAGATTTGATGGAGTCTACTGTATTTAAATTTAAACATAATTAAATGACCTTCATCATTTTTCCTAAAATAATTGAGGATTGTCTATGATTTCCTTTCGGAAGCTCTCACACACATGGATTTAAAAATAGTGTGGCAAGAGAAAGTTATTTATAAGCAATTAAGATTGCACTTTATTAATTTTTTAAAATGGCAGGGTTCAGTTTACCAGTTTTATAAATGGCAAAATTGTATCCTTAAATAGAAGCTTACGAGGAACACTAACTTTATCATCTTAATAAATGATTTTTTTTAATGCTTTTTTAATAGAAATTGCAATGTACCGTATTTTTGAGTGTATAGTCCATAGCTTATACAAGAAAAAAACCCTTCTAAAAAGCTGCTGCTGCTAATACACGGTGTGGGTTATACAAAGATTTTTTTTTTAGAAAATTGGAAATCGTGATATTTTTTTCTACAATTTTAAACCTCAAAAAATTTGAAAGAAACATCAAAATTTGTAATTTTTTTTCGCTATTCCGCGAAATTTAGAGAGTCTCCCATGTTTGTAAAGGCTTTTTTTACTGCTTAAGTTCAGTTATTTCTGGGTTTGGAAGAACTGTCGCAACTATCACCAAGTATTGCATTAATAGATCTATAATAGCTACTGTATATACTCGTGTATAAGTCATGAAATTTTAGACAAAACAAGAACTTCAAGGTGGGGGGTCAACTTATACACGAGACCTAAAAAAAAAAAAAAAATCTATAAATAAAATATCCGAAAATAATTTGCTAGCGAATCAGTGCTGCAGCACCGCATTGTGTTTGTAGAGTCCAAAATCCGGAACCCTTCCAACCTCGACGATTCTGAATTTAATTTCATTTAAGATTTTGTTTATTTTTCAAAAAAATAATCTACTCTACCCTGTTGCAAAGAACAAAAAAAGTGCGTGATTTATGTCATTTCGAAACTATTCAGAGCCATCTTTTCCAAAACGACTTCAAGGAATCGTTCCTTTACAGAGTCGTTTCATTTCGGAACGAGTTCAAGGAATCGAACTTTTCCAGAGTCGTTTCATTTCAGATAGAATCCGAGGAATCATTTGCAAAGAACAACAAAAAAAAAGAGCGTGATTTATGTCATTTCAGAATGATTCATAGCAGTCGGTCTTTTTCGGAACGATTCTGAGGAATCGTTCCTTTACAGAAATCTTCATTTCTGAATGAGTTCAAGGAATTGAACTTTTCCGGAGTCGTTTCATTTCAGATGGAGTCTGAAGAATCGTTATTTTCAATGTGGTGCATTTCGTATCGATTCCGAGGATACGATCCTTTTGGGAACCAATGACCTAAGATACATATGCATTTTATGTCTGAAATTTTAAATTTATCACTGATGTTTTGAATTTTTGGAAAAATTCAGAAAAAACATCACGTTTGTTTGGGGGAAAAAAAAAAAAAAAAAAAAAATGCACGTAAACGCCACAACATTTTTCTGAAAATTACGGTACTGATAATCTTAATTTTTTAGCCGAATTACTGTATGTATTATGCATCACAAAAAAATTTGGTAAATTTGTGTTAAAAATTACGACTAATGGCTTCTAATTTCGAACCCTGATCGAAATATATGTTCGTAAATGGTGTATAGCCCGCGGACTATACACCGATGCATCTCCGCAGGTTATACACAAACTTTTTTTACTGCACTGCTCGATTTAGGGGTGTGGGCTATACACCCAAAAATACAGTAGTTATAATAAAAAAGAGACATATTAAATTTTATTACTTTTACTTATTTATTATTTTAGGATATAAAGTATCGGACACAGTCCGGAAAGGAATATTTGATGTTGAAATGTATTCAGAACATGAAAAAATCTTGATGTTTGGTTATCTCTCTGCTCTTATTGGTAAAAAACTTTATGTAATATATATTTTAAACATATTCTCTGAATATGAAAAAGAATAGCTTTTCATTTGATTCTATTCCAAATTAAGTTTTCCTTAAATTTTATATACATTTTAAGTACTTCCTTTTTATAGAGGCCTTGGCACAAAAGAGAAAATGATGAGAATAATAAAATTTCCAAAAGCATTTTCTGCCCCATTTATTTAATTTTAAAACCCTGTGAGATTGATACTTATTTATGAAATTACTATATAGAAGGGAATAAAACATATCAGTTTTACACCATGTAATACATACACACTGATAAGTATAGGTGAAAATTGGAAAATTTGATTAGTAGCCAGTGGCCGGTAGACCCAGTTTCATTAGTGGCCACTTTTTGAAAGTTAGTACCCACTTTTTAAAATATAGGTCAAAATGATTTTTTTCTTTAGAGGCTAGTGAGCAACAAAATTACAAATATTTGGTTAAAAATAAACTAGCATTCCACTGAATGGAAAAATATGAATTAGTAATTAATATTGCAGATAAAATTATAAGTGATAAACTATATTTAAATATATATTAATGCATTGTATAAAACAAGCAAGGAAATTGTATTTTTAAATTTAAAAACTATTTCAAATCTTTCTTGGATATTTTATTTTTTACTTAAAACTTAGTAGGAGCTAAATATCATCAAGATTTCTAGCGGTAATTATTAAGTTTGGCGAGTGTACTGATAAATATAAATATTCTTTGCTTTGACTGATATTTCAAAACTCCGAATGTCTTATGAAGGCAATCAGAGAGTGCCAATGTGTTGGTGAGGTGGAGGAAGTCTGCTTGGTGGCAGTAAAGTCAGATGCTAAATTTGCTGTATTACTCGCCTAGAGGCGAGTGCTAATTTTGTTCTATATTTTTAAAGTAATTGTTTATAATGTTTCAATCTTTCTTGACACCTACATAAACTTCAATCATAAATATAAAAAAGAAAACTGTACCAGTCAACTATTACTGATACAATTAGTGAGCATACGCCAATAGTGAAAGATATGATACAGCATTGTCCTTAAAATCTCATTGCATCCAAAGGTAAAAGCAGTATAATTTATTTGAAATGCATGTGGCATTAAAATTGATGACTGTGTTTTTTAGGAAAAAAAACTATTTATTGGAAACAATCCAAATAAAGAATTAATCGTCAAAATATAGAAAATAAAGCAAAATTGTTAAATCTGCTTGCATTCGATAGAAAGATTAACCAATTCACTAATTAGATGTAAACGAAGTTTAGAAAAAAGACCTGTATTAACTCCTGAAATATATAACACCCAGTGGCGCAGCCAGAATTCGGCTCTGGGGGGGGGGGGGGATAGAGTTGCTTCAGGGGTGATTCTGGTAGAAATTTTTTTTCGGAAATTGGCGGAGGGAGGGGGGGATTCCACGAGTTACCCTCCCCCTTTAAGAGGGTTTATCCGCGATCTTCAGACAAAATGGGCATTTTCCCGCGACCTTCAGACGAAATCAGCGATTTATTTGCGATATTTTAGCAAAATCGGCGATCTATTGCAATTTTTCGTCAAAATCGGCGGTTTTCAGCATTTTTTGACGAAATAGGCGTTTTCTGCGACCTCTAGACGAAATCAGCGATTTATCTGCGATATTTTAGCAAAATCGTCGATTTATTGCAATCTTTTGTCAAAATCGGCGGTTTTTCCGCGATCTTTTGACGAAATCTGTGTTTTTCAGTTTTTTTTTTTTTTTTTAATGAAATCGGTGTTTTTTTCGATGATCTTTAGACAAAATTTGCAATTTTACGCGATTTTTTCTTGAAAACGGTGTTTTATCCCCTCAGTCTTTCGACGAAATCAGCCTTTTTTTCAATGATCTTTTGACAAAATATTTTTAAGCAATCTTTTATAGAAAACTGCAGTTTTCCCCTGATTTTTTAACGAAATCGTCATTATATCAGAAATTTTTAGACGAAATCGACGTTTTCCCCGCGGTCTTCAGACAAAATCAGCGTTTTATCTGCGATATTTGGTGAAATTGCCGTTTTCTCCACGATCCACACAGAAAAAATTTCTTCGCGTTTTTCGGCGATCTTTTGACAAAGTTCGTTGACAAAAACATTGACAAAATTGTCGTTTTTTCACAAAATATTAACGAAATGTGTGCTTTTTCGGCGATCCTTTCATGAAATTTGCCATTTTTCTGCGATTGTTTTATCCGCGCGCAAAACCGTACAAGTTGGCAACTGTGAGAATAGTCTTCTGAAAGATCTTATCAAAGAATGAAGAACATTTCTCAGTTACATAGCTTTTTAATCATGATGTCTACTTGCCTGAATCTAGGAAAAAGAGTTATTGGAAAAAAGTGACAAACTACAAAAGCGGAAAAAAATGACACAGAAAAAAAGTTACCGGAAAAAAGAGACAAGATAAAAATGTTACCGGAAAAAAAGTGACAAGGAATTGATTTTGGGGATTTATTGACTAAGTATGAAAGGGGGGAGGAGGTCGGGGGTTGGCTTTTAATTTAAGTGAGTGTTTTTTTCATGCTGAATTAACTGCTTTGATTCAATTTTCGGATATACGTTCATACTGAAAAGATGCTTGCCTGATTAGTTTTGGGAATGGACGATTACCCTCTCCCCTCCGCCCTAAATAAGATAAATGGTTTTTAAGCAGAATTATCCAACGTGTTATTTCAAGCAATTTTGAATATAGGTTCTTTCTGGCGAGGCTTATATATAGTATTGTAGTGTCGCGCCCTGATTTTCTCTTTACTAAGTTGGTTTATTTGTTAAGTTCATCAATAGCACATTTTTAATTCCTCAAGTTCTTTATTAGAACCATAGACCAATTATTAAAAAATAAATAAAACGACATTACAACTACATAGGAGCCTCACTCCAATATTACATTTCGCTTAGCACGTCTAAGCCATCTTACATCAATGTACTTTCTTGTACATTACCAGCACATGTCTCTCTTCCAACTACTTTCCTTCCCTCTCGATGCGCAATAATCCCAGTGTCCCCCTCAGCTCATTGCCACTAGACCAGTGCAATTATTTTCTAAGCATATCCCTTGAGGTCAATAGAACCTGTTCTTAACAGCTTTTGAATGAAGATACTTTCAACTATGAATACTTTTTCAGAATAAGAGTTCGCTATCTATCTTCTGCCACGATTAAAGTTGTCAGTATGTCGTCACAGTATATAATGCCTGAAGAATTTTGAGAGCTTAATGGTTAAGTATAGAGGGTGCATGGGGGATAACCTCTCTTAAATTAAATAGCTTTTTACGCAGAATTATCCGATTTGCTTCAAATTTTGAATGTTGGTTCATTAAGATAAAGAGTATCCCTGATTAGTTATGGGGTTCTTTTGCTAATTAAAAAGGGGGCGGCACGATTATTCCCCCCCCTTTAAATTAGATAAATTATTTTTTATGCACAATTATCCGATGTATTTCAAATTTTGGCTATAGGTTCTTTCTCATAAAGTGAATCCCTGAATAGTTTTAAGTGTTTGTTTATATATCTCAATAGCTTTTTGCATTTAAAATTGTGATTTATGTTGCTGCATAGCATTTTTCAGTATTCTATAAATATCGTAACAAAGAAAATAATATCCTGTTTTTCTTAAAATCATTTTTTTTTCCTTTAATTTAAATCTGTTTTTATTTTTTTAAGCGTTCAAACCTGAAGATCTATCAAGAACTACAGGTTTTTAAACAATTAACTTTCTAATTACTAACATAAGCTAGTAATAAAAAAAAAACTATTTTTATTACTACAAATTAATGAATTCACTAGTTTATTCGTTCGTGACATACAATATAGTTTGTACATTAAAGTTTTCTAACATATATTTTTTTATGTTTTATATTATATTTTGTGATGCGTAATATGGGATATTAATTAGTAAAAATCCAGTTTTAAATTATAAATATTTGGCGTAAATTAAAATGACAATTACAACAAATGATTTAGTATATTACTTTTTTCACAAATAAAATAAATAAATAAATAAACCAGTTTTAAATGCAAAATGAATGGAAATTAATCATTATAAGAAAAAAGGTAAAATGTGTTATAATGTTTTCTGACATAATAGTTTTCAATCATTAAATTAAAAAATAAATTTTTTTTATTTGTTATTTGCGTTCAATTGCATTCAACTCGCTTTTTTATGTTACTTGAATATTTTTGCGTCAAACCTTTGCCTAGAAATCCCCTGATCGACAAATTTCCTAAGAGACTAGCCGCCCACGATATCTACCGAACATCTCCCTCCGTCGAATGGGGAAAGCAAGCTTCTTTCCTTGAAAGAGTTTCCTGAAGGGACTGCTGCATCCTTCCCTATTTTAACTACATTCATTAGCTTATACGCCTTACCATAAGGAAACTACATCCAAAATTTGAAGCAAATCGGATAATTCTGCGTAAAAAGCCATTTATGTAATTTAAGTGGGGTTATCCCCAGTTCCCCCTTCTATAATTAGCCATTAAGCCCTTAAAACTATTTAGGGATCCACTTTATGAGAAAAAATCTATATCAAAAATTTGAAATACATCGGATAATTATGCATAAAAATCAATTTATCTAATTTAAGGGGGTATAATCGCCCGTTTTCCTATTTATAAATAAGCAAAAGAACCTCATAACTAATCTGGAATACGTTTGATCATAAAGAAGCTACATCCAAAATTTGAAGCAAATCGGATAATTCTGCATAAAAGCTATTCATTTAATTTAAGGGAAGTTATCCTCGTTTTTGCCTTTATACTTAGCCATTAAACCCTTAAACCTATTCAGGGATTCACCTTATCAGAAAGATCCTATATTTAAAATTTGAAATATGTCGGTTAAAACAACGATTTGCATAAAACCGATTTATCTAATTTGAGGGGGAAATAATTGCTTGCCCCCCCCTCCCCCCCTTTATAATAAGGAAAATAACCCCATAACTAATCAGAGATACATTTTATCATAATGAACCTATGTCCAAAATTCGAAGCAAATCGGATAAATCTGCGTGAAAAGCCGTTTATTTAATTTAAGAGGGATTATCCCCCGTCCATTCTCCCCTTTATACTTAGTCATTAAACTCTTAAAACTATTCAGGGATTCACCTTATCAGAAAGAATCTCTATCTAAAATTTGAAATACATAGGATAATTTCGCATAAAAACCAATCTATCTAATTTGTGGGGGGAGGGGGTTAATTGACTATCCTCCCTTTATAATAAGCAAAAGAACCCTATAACTAATCAGAGATACATCTTATCATAATGAACCTATGCCCGAAATTCCAAGTGAATCGGATAAATCTGCATAAAGAACTATTGATTCAATTTGAGAGGTTACGGATGGGGGGGGGGGGTTATCATATGTCCAAAAACTGAACCAAAACAGTTAATTCAGCACGAAAAAACCATTTACCTAAATTAAGAGCCTCCCCCTGATCCCTTCTAAATACTTAACCAATGAATCCTCAAAATCAATAATGAATTCCCAAAATCAATAATAATTTTCCAAAATCAATTCTATGTCTCTTTTTTTTTTTCGGTAACATTTTTTTCGTTTTTGTAGTCATGTCACCTTTTTTCCAATAACTGTTTTTCAGGTAACTTTTTTTCCTTTTACCCACTTGCCTATTTCGGGCGTTTTTTAAATAAGAATTAATATTAATTAAAAAAATTGTCTGAAAGTAGCCCCTTTAAAGTAGTAGTCAGGGGTGATTCTCGTCCGAAAATTCTGAAATTTCCGAAATTTTAAAGCATCCTCTTCCAAAAATTTGAAATTGGATTATCAGTTCCGCATAGTTGCCAACTTGACCGGTTTTGCGCGCGAAAAAAAGAATTGCGTAGAAATGCAAATTTCGTGATAGGATAGCCGAAATAGCATACATTTTGTCAATATTTCGTGGAAAAACGACGATTTCGTCAATGTTTTTGTAAATGAACTTTGTCAAAAGATCGATGAAAAACGCGAATTTTCTGTGCGGATCGTGGGAAAAACGGCAATTTCACCAAATATCGCAGATAAAACGCTGATTTCTTCTGAAAACGGCGGGAAAATGCCGATTTTGTCTGAAGATTGCGGATATAACGCCAATTTCGTTAAAAGATCGCGGGGAAAAACGCCGTTTTCGATAAAAGATCGCTTAAAAATATTTTGTCAAAAGAATATTTGAAAAAATACTCCGATTTCACCAAAATATCACGGAAAAAACGGCGATTTTGTCAAAAGATCGCGGGAATAAAAAGCCGTTTTCGAGAAAAAATCGCGTAAAAAAGCAAATTTTGTCTAAAGATCGTCGAAAAAACGCCGATTTCGTCAAAAGATCGCCGAAAAACCGCCGATTTTGGCAAAAGATCGCAATAAATCGCCGATTTTGCTAAAATATTGCTGATTTCGTCTGAAGATAGTGTCAAAACGCCGATTTTGTCCGAAGATAGCTGTAGAGGGGGGGGGATCACGCCCCCCCTCATGCCGATTTCCGAAAATGCAATGCGAATTTCCGAAAAAAAAATTTCATCCAGAATCACCCCTGGTAGTAGTAAGTAGAAAGTAGTTAGAAATTTGGCGCCCCTTAAATTTCTGCGCCCTGGGCGACCGCCCTCCCCTCCCCCTTTCGCACGGTGCTGTTAATATCTTTCCAGAAACATAAATATAAACGAATTATATACTTTCCAAACATACCTGGATTTCAAGAATGCTTGAAGGAATTCGAAAGATTAAAAAAAATGATCTCTTATATCCATCTTTTTCATAATTTTCTTCTCTGAAGAGCATTTAATATCCTCCATAGCGAAACGCACAATAAAAAAAACCTTAGCACTACAGCAACTAACAACACAATGTTTGTGGAATTAAGTCTATCCTTCAAAGCATGCGAGCATGTGTTTTTGTGTTTTTCCTGGAATTCGAGAGTCCAGTCCTGTTTCCAAAAAAAGAGCAAGAAACAGATGCAACTAATTAAGACCCCCCCCCCCTCCAGTGGTGCAGTATTGAAAAACCCGAGATGGCATTGGCAGCGACAGGAAATGACCATTCCTTTTAGCCTTCGGCTGATTTCCAATAGTATTAAATGAATCCCGGCCTTTTCTGAAATTGAGTGATCAGTTTTCGATACTGATACTGTTGCTATGTGCTTTCCCTATTTTTCAAAGAAAATACATTGCTGCCGCTTAAACGACTCAAATTTTTAAATAAAATTTGATTCAATAAAGCTGCAGATTTCGAAAACAAAACAAAAAAATTCTAACTTTAGATTTTTTTTTATGATTCGGTTCATAAAAGTGGAAATTTTTGTATTTTTGTCATGGCTCTGGGGGGGGGGGGGGGGGGTGTTAACCCCCAACCCCCCCCCCCCCCCTCGCTGCGCCACTGCAACCGCTACATAAATAAGTCATATAAGGTTAGAAACTTGTTTTTATTGATTGACATTTGATTTTTATGATATTTGGCAAGAAGTCACTTTTTCTCCTGAAAAATTTTGTCAAGTCTTTATAAAAAGGAATTGCCAAAGATTCTGCAAGATCTTTTTGATCTGATACCTTGTATGATAGTTCTCATCCTTTCATTTTGTGTTGTTTCTGTGTTCCATACCTTATCCATTGATATTTGTATTCCTGTTGTATAAGTATAGTAACATTTCTCCCTTTCCTCCCTATTTTATTAAAATTTTAACCTACCAGTATTTTAATGTGAAAAACCTAGTTATTTTTATGTCCATTGCAATTTTATTTATAGATGTTAATGCTGAATATATATATGTTGATTCAGGCAATTTGGGGCCTAATTAATCCTTTTTTGTAAAATCTATTTAATAAAAAGAGCCCCTTCACAATAATGAACTTAATAAAACAAGCTCCCTTCTTAAAAAAATTTCCTAAAAACCAGGGCTGGCACGGTTTAAACCAATCGGTTTTAACCATGGTTTAAACCACAGTTTAAACCAACTGGTTTTTTTTCTTAAAAAAAAAAATGGTTTTTTTAGAAGGAATCTAATGACATTTTCTCTTTTTCTTCATAATTTACGTGTTTCAGATTATTGGGTATAAATAACTTCTATTTTTAACACTTTTTTTCAGCAATAAGCATTGGATATATAGCAGGTTGGTCATTTTTTATGTATAGGATTAAAATCAATCTGCATTGGTGAATATATTTATTTCTCTAAAGAAAAAGCTTCAAACATGTGAATTGATCAAACATAAAATAGATTAAAAATATTCAATATTTAATAGAAAATATCTTAATTTTTTGAAAAATGCAGATTATTTAACACAATAACATAACACAATCTATAAGATTTCAAGCTGTAAAAGAAATCCCCAATCTTAATTGGGGAGGTTATCTTAAGCATTAAAATCAAAATATGAAGTCAAATAAGAGAGTTTTCAAAGATTGGGTGCTATTTATAGCATTTTAATAATAGCTATTTTTTTTCCTATTAGTTATCTGCTGAATCTATGACCAAAAATGTTGACTTCAAATTGTCATTCAAGAAACAAAATCTCAAGAAGTATTTAAAATTTATTATTTGAATAACTATGGAAAAGAATATTTTATTTATCAAACTACTTTCAAATGTTTATTATTAGTAATCAAAAGATTAGTTATAAAGATTTTCAGAGTATCAATGCTTCACTGTATACAGCACTTATTCTTAGATTATAAGACAGTTTGCTAATGCTGTTTAAATTAAATTTTAAATTTCTTTTATTTTTTACATAAATTCATTGTAAATATTTAATTTAAATCATTTTAAAATGAAGTTACACAGCTTATAATCCAATAATGTCTATTTTTATCAATAAATATGCATGTATATGTAATAAGAAAGTATGTTAAAAAAAAAAAAAACCTGGTTTAAACCAAAAAAAACCTAGTTTAAACAAAACAAAAAAACAGGTTTTTTTTTTGTTTTTTTACGAGAAAAAACAGGTTTTTTTCATAAAACCAGGTAACAAAAAACAGAAACTTTAACAAGGAGATTAAAAAAAAAAAAAAAACTTTTTATAGTAGATTCTTGGTTTGAATTTAGGTAACTGGATTTCAATTTTTGCATAATGTTATTTTTCACAAAATGTGTCCCAAGAAAAAAGACTTGTGGCAACCCCTGAAATATTTTGCTAGACAAAGCTTTATTTCAAATTGAATAATTTACTATTATTAGGAATGTGATAGATATTTGCCCGCTATTCCTTATTCAGGCCTTTTGCCAAAGATTCAGGTGGTCAAATGTTGGATATTTAGCAAAATGCTTTTAGGATCGATCAGCTATACAGATATCAGAATATATTAATCTTTTTTTTTTTTTTTCTTTTGGTTTAACCCTTCACTGCACAATTTTTCCTATTGTTATGAAAAAAATTGTTTGAAATCTATATATTGGTCTAATAATAGGAAAAATAATTAAAATTAATTTCAAATTTGGGGCCGTCCATTAATCATGCAAGGCTCGAGAGGGGGGAGAGGTCCATAAAAAAATCATGAAATATCACAAGGGGGGAGGGGGGTGTAGTATTATATCACGAGTATTTATTTTTTCGGCAAACGCGCGATAGTGAACCGAAAAGTGGCGTTTCGTGTATTTATTTTTTTGTCAAATGCGGTCTCTTGAAATTACTCCAACATATGAAGGCTTCGGCAAATTGATCTATGACCTGCATTGCCTTAGCCTGCAGAAGGATCGGATACTTTTGGAAAGGACATGCCAGCAGTGTGCATTGTACTTCTGTACAAAAACAAAAGTTAAAGCACATCTGAATTCTTGCCACAAGCAACTGAATCTGAGCAATAATAGTCTAGAGATGCACAATGTCCGTCCGTCCTCGTATCCTCACGTGACGAATGGTAGATCGAGAGAGATTCTCTGCATAGTGTGCGAAAATGATGACGCCGAGTGGCTTGATGAAACCGATGTTAATCTTCAACAAAGCACTGTGCCTACAACTAACTTGTAAGATGCTTATCCAGTTATTGGTGTTGAAGAAAGTCTTGCTAATCCGCGGTCTGAGGACATTGTAAATTAAATTATGTTTATGTATTACTTCAAAAAATTTTTCACATTTCTTTCATTATTTTTATGTCAGTCCAAAACAACTTGCAACCTTTCTGTTTACCTCTTAAGCTTATTATTGTATTTTTTTTTTTATTTTCTATAATAAAATTTGATGATACTTGAACCTGTATTTTATAATAAATATTCTAAAAAAATTAAGATTATTTGTAGGCACTAAAGAATACACGTGATATAGGGTAGGGGGAGGGGGGGGGGGTAGTCTTGAACCTCACCAAGGGGGACGGGGGGCGGTTAAAAATGCCAAAAAAAAAAAAAAAAAAAAAAAAAATCATGATTAATGGACGGCACCTTTTCAGCTAAAATTTGATATTTTATGGCGTGTACCCTGTATACACAATTAGGGTTTTTAATGCTGTATTGCTATAATTTGCAATTAAAGGGGCTTTAATTAACTAATTTTACCGGATTAACACTCTGCAATGTACTTTATATTAATATATTTAGGTATTCAGTAAAAACAATAAAAGTAAATTTGGCCTTAAAAGCATGAACAATTTTTTTTTCTTTCCGAAGGATAAATTCTAATTTTGTGTCAAATGTAGCCATCTTCCATGGACAAAATAAATGTTATTCCATTTTTTGGATTGTTCTTGATCAGTTACAGTGATTCTATTGGCCAAATTCATGACACATAATGAGTATTATTGTGTTTTTAGGTATGTGCCATATATGACCCATGGTGCAATGAAGGGTTAATGCAAAGTTTAAAATTCAAATTCGGTATTTTCTTAGGTAAAATATTTTTTTTTTAAATTACAGGGTGAAAAATTAATGTTGGAAAAAAGGCAGTGTGCTTTTCCATTTCTAAAAAGAACAAAATGCACTCCCACCCCCTTTTTTTTCCTTTCTTTCTTCCTTTCTAAGGCAAGTGTACAACACACAGCACTTAAAACAGTACAAAAAAAAAAAGACTTACAGAAACACTAAGATTATGTTCTTTTACCAGAAATGCTTATACTTTTCATTAATTTTGCATTTTAATTCCTTTTTTCCCCCCTTATTCTTTCCCCCCAGGAGGATACCTTCTTTAGGTATTCACAGGCATCGCAACCCCAGGCACCTAAGCAGTCTTTCTTTTTTCATCTTATCCCTCTTGTCTTCCTTTCATCTTTGTTTCACTTTCATTGTGGTTTCCTCTTCAGATGTGAGGGCAATTCTGTATGAGCTGATGTCATCCTGTATATCGACTCATGGAGAAATTGTAAACCACCCACATGTTGGCCATGCGTGGCGACTCGTGCCCCTGGAAACGGGGATCCTGGCAGTTGAGGGAAACTAACACACTGCTTTGGCCTGCTTCAGGTAGACGGAAGGTGTATATTGGTCCCATATGCACCAATCGGCTGATCAGCTGACTTTGTTTACTGGCTTTAGGGATCAAGTGATCGAGCAATTACTAGTCATCTCATTAAGGGTGGAGACTGACATAAGATTGTCTTGTGACCGTATAGGCCCTGGTTAGCACTGGTGCACAAATGTGCATTCCCTTGTTGGGCTCGGTAGTGGGTGGTGCGGCCGAGGTCCGAATTGATTTTTTTTACAATATGGGTGGAAATACTTCAATTTCTTCTGTATCTCTCCCTTGTGAAGAGCAACAAAATGTACAGAACATTTCATTCACAAAATTTTTCATAATCAAATGTACTGATAGTCTGAAAAATAACTCTTTCAAAAAACCTCACTGTTCCTTATTGTTAAAACTTTCCACTCTGTTTTGAGCGATAGCCACTCTCTCAAAAAACTTCAGTCTGGCGATTTACTGGTTGAAGTCACTTCAGCCAGACAGTCACTTCTTCTATCAAATTCAAACACAATAGGTACATTTTCAGTTCAAGCACATCAAATTTTAAATACAACTCGTGGAGTCATATCTGACCCTGAACTTCTATATTCTACAAGGAAAGAACTTCTAGAAAACTTAAAAGATCAAAATATTATAGATGCATGTCGTATTACAATCCGTCGAAATGAACAAGTGCTTCCCACAAAGCATGTAATTATTACTTTCAATAGCCCAAATTTACCATCCAGAATTAAAGCTGCTTACTTAAGTTGTCCTGTCAGACCTTATATCCCTAACCCCCTCCGTTGTTTTAAATGCCAACGTTATGGCCACACAAACACAACATGTCGTGGCTCTGAAACCTGCACACGTTGTGCTGAAGTTGGCCATAATAATAAAAACTGCAATAATCCTGAACAGTGTGTAAATTGTAAAGGTGACCATCCAGCATATTCCCGTACTTGTCCAAACTGGATCCGTGAAAAAGAAATACTTGCTATTAAAATAACCCAGAAAATTTCCTATCCTGAAGCTTGCATACTTGTTGAATCCAGAACGCCGTCTGTCAGAGTATCTTACTTTAGTTTACTCAGACAATTAAAATCTGTTAGGCACATTAGCACTCAGACTGACTCCTCTTGTCCACCAGGCAACTCATTTAAAACTCAATCAACTAACACCCCAATCAAAGAATCCCGTGATATGTCTTCCTACTAAATATTCTGGGAACCCCCAATTAGAAATTTAGCCACAATCTTCAGAGCCCGTTAAAACAATCAATCTAAAAAACGCCAAGAGAAATTATTAGCTCAATCTATCATCCAAATCACCAGTTCTATCAAAAAAGTTATCTGAACCCCAGACCAAGACAAAATCAGTTACAAGCAGGGTTGTTTGGTTTAAACCAAGTTGGTTTAATCCGTGGTTAAAACCATGGTTTAAACCAAGTGGTTTTTTTTCACCTGGTTTATTTTTTTACCCAAATTTTTTATTTTACACATTATTGAAAAATGCAAAATCCAAATTATGAAGAAGCTACAAGCAAAGCTGTAGAAAAATGATGAATTAATAAGTTTCTAAAAGGACCAAAAATTTTAATCAACTCAACTTTTCTTGTAAGCTGTAAATCTATATGGCAGAATAACTAATTTTTCTAAAATTAGTTGGTTAGAAAAAACTAATCAGTTTTCTTTCTTTCTTTTTCAAGGCCTATATGTATATATATATATATATATATATAGCCATTATTTGTAAAACATATATATATATATAGCCATTATTTGTAAAACATATATATATATATATAGCCAGAAGGGCAGACTTGAGTTAAAAATGCACTTTTACTATTTAAATTGCTTGATTAGTTAAGATTTACTAAGGATTTCATCATTTCAGAAATTCTTTTTATTATGTATGCTAATGAATAATTGGCAATGAGCTTTTTATTTGCTCTGTGATTTGTGATTTTAATAAGCCTTTGTTTTTATTGCATTCTTACATTGGGATTGGGTTTTTTGCATTATAATTTTATTCTTTTACCAGCTAGGTTGGCACAGTTCAAACCAATTGGCTTTTTAGAACAAATCTAATATAATATAATATTTTCTCCTTTTTGTAATTTAAGTGTTTCAAATTATTGGGTGAAAGTAATTTCTATTTTTAAGTCTTATCTCAATAGTCACCATAAGACATAGTGAGTCTAGTCAAGGTCATGTTAATATACATGTAGAATGCATATTTCATGCACTGATGAACATATCTGAAACTCTAAAGAAAACACTTAAATCATGTAAATTTAGCAAAAATATGCAATATTTAGATTTAAAAAATATTTTCCTTTGAGAAATGCAGATGTACAGATAATGACATAAATTATCTTTAAAATTTCAGTCAAGCTCTAAAAGAAAATTTTCTTGATTGGAGGGATTATTTTTTAAAAATAAAAAAAAAACTCAAGATATGAAGTCGAATAAGAAGACATTGAGAAGTTAGGCACTAGTAAAGCACCTGTTTACATTTAACTAAAATATGCAAAAGATATATTTAAATCTTCTATTGCATAACCAAACTCAAGAAAATTGGCAGAAAGGGGGGGAGGGGGAGGGGCAAGACAAGGTTTGCTTGAGACGTAATAGAAAAAAAAAATCTCATAAAAATGCCTAATATATGCAATTTTTAGTTTAGACGTTTAAAAATACTAAGTGTTATAATAGAGCATGCAGTCCGATGGCTGTTTAAATTCTTTGGTAGATGACAGCAATTATAAAACTACTGTATATTTTAACATCAATGTTTTTCAATAGTCTAAAAAGCTATTAAATAGATATTTTTGTTTATTTTACTGTCATCTATTTTTTTTTTAACTGGTAGTTTTAGAAAACACAATGCTTGAAGTGTGTAAAGACTCTACTGCTAAATTCAAATCCTTCCAAAAATTCTTCATAAAAAGCTTTATTTTTCAATAAAAGATAATTAATTCATGCAGTCTTCTAACAAAAAGTTCAGACATCACATATAACAAGTATTTCAAATTAATTATTTTTAATAACCATTTGAAAATAATATATATGAAGTTTTATATATGAATCTATATCATATGTTTATTTATAGTGCTAGTAATCAAAAGATTGTTCATTAAGATTTTCAAGGTATCAATGTTTCATTATGTAGCACATTTTATTTATGAAATGTAAGACACAGGTTTTTCTAAAAATGTTTAGATTTTAAAGAATTTCAATTTTCTACATAATTGATTGTATATTAAATAATTATATTGATTAGAATTACTTTTAAATCAAATTATTACTTATATGTTCAAAAATATTTCTTTTTGTTCATAAATATGCATGTATATGTAACAGGGAAACATATTTAAAAAAACCCGGTTTAAACCAAAAAAACCTGGTTTAAACCGAAAAAAACCATGGTTTTTGGTTTTTTTTCAAAGAAAACCTGGTTTTTTACCAACCCTGGTTACAAGTATAAAAATACCACATATGGCGGACACTCACTCTTTGAAAACAGAATTCAATACAAAAATCTTGTGCACAGTCAGTAAAAAAGAAAACCTCTACTCCAGCCTCTCCACAGTGGAAGACTGTCGGGAGGGGGAGGAAGAAATCTGACCTCAGTCAATGTATTCGCTATATAAAGGACCCTAAACAGATGCAGCATTATGTGGCAGAAACTATAGAATCCGAGTCATACAATGACTAGGATGATGATGAAAATAAAGTGCTTGAGGAATTTGTACCCGATTGATGTTATTAATCTGCATTTTATACGAGGACCCCAGAAGCCAAAGTGACAAAATTGAAAAAAATAAACTAAGTACACAGACGACATAAAAATATGCTTTTTTCATTTCAGGTAAAGAAATATAAGTGATTTTCTTATTATTTGCTGAGTTATAGAAGCAAACCACTCTTTTCGAAAAACAAAAAATATTGATTAATTATACATTTAAAGGAAATTGTGCATTATTTTTTAACAGTTATTGAAATAAGAGTTCAAAGACCAGAATGCAACAAGCAGAAATTTCCTATTTCAATTCACTCAATTGTTATCGATGTTCCAATTTAACATCAATTATCTTTAAACTCAATTTACTCCAAATCGAAATTTTGTCACTTGCAGAGTTTCCCCCAGGTTTAAAAAAGGGCAGGGCACTACTGTTCTGAAAAGGGCACTTTTTACATTTTTCAGGGCACTTTTTACATTTTTAAGGGCACTTTTTCATTTTTAAGGGCACTTTTATAGAGTTGAATCTAGAATCTAGCAGTTCAAAAAGTCGTGAAAAAACAGAAATTTCATCAAAAATTTGAAAAAAGAAAAAAAAGGTAAATTTTGTTTAAAAAAATCGCGAAAAAACGGCAAATTTCGTGAAAAAATCGCGAAAAAACGGCAAATTTCGTGAAAAAATCGCGAAAAAACGGCAAATTTTATTAAAATATCGCAAAAACAACAATTTTTGTTAAAAGATCGCAAAAAAAGGCATATTTTTTGCTAAAAAATCGCGAAAAAATGACAAATCTCGTGAAAATATCGCAGAAAAACGGAACTTTTCACAGAATTTTCCGTTTTAGTGCGATTTTTGTACGAAATTTGCCTTTTTTTTCGCAAATCTTTTGACGAAATCTGCCGTTTTATCGCGATTTTTTGACGAAAGTTGCCGGGTTTTTTTTTTTTTTTTTTTTTTTTGCGACTCATTTGACAAAATTTTCCGTTTTACAGCGATTTTTGGAAGAAATTTGTCGTTTTTCCATGATCTTTTGAGGAAATCTGCCGTTTTTTGACGAAATTAGCCATTTTTTTTTGCGAATCTTGCCGGAAATTAGTCGTTATTTCGCGATTTTTAACGAAACTTGCCGGTTTTTTAGCGATTTTTTAACGAAATTACCCGTCCCACGAGACGCGAATGAGGCTATTTTATGCATTCCGTCGCCGATTTTTTGCGTAATTTACGCACTATAGCGCGTTCGGATCATCACTGGAGAGCTGCATTTTTTCAAATGTGGGGCAAAAAGGGCGCTATTTTTTTTGAATGAATAACAAGAGGAGCGCTAGTTTTTGGCTGAGGGGCGCTAGTTTTTAAACTAAAGGGCAGGAGGGGCGGAGCGCTCCCTTGAAACCCTCTGGGGGAAACTCTGGTCACTTGTACCCCTTGGCTTCTGGGGTCCTCATATATATTTGATTTTATATCATATTTGGCTTCAATATTTCTTATCTTATTACCTTACTATTCGTAAGATTTGAACTAGTTTTTTAACCTCTCTATTTTAATTTCACTGTCTATTTTTAATTGCATTTTAATCACATGTTTCATCACATTACTCATATTATCCTTCTTAATGTAATTATTTAATACAATTTTTTACTTTGTCTTATAATTTATACATCATCTTGTTCTTGGCGCAGCATGTCCCCTAAGGGACCTTGCGCCATTAAAATCCAACCAACCAACCCCTCTTATTCTTTATATGAAAGATGTTAGGAATTTTTTATCATTTGAGGGAGGGGGAGAATTTAATGCTTACTTGCTATTAGCATTTTCTTCAATTCATTTTTTTTTTTTTTTTGCATGATTCTGATGATTTAATTTGTCAAATGTTGTCTTTTGTAAATATTTTTTTTTCTTTTATGATTAGGTAGCTCAACTTGGAATATAGTTGCTACCTTTTTTCAGTGGCCTATATCAGGTACACATAGTATTATAGGGGCAGTTGTTGGCTTCTCCCTTGTTGAACGAGGCTTTGGAGGAATTAAGTGGAAGATGCTGGGTCAGATAGGTAATGCTTAATATCTTCTCAACTGTTTCTTCACAAAACTTGAATTATGCTAAAAAAATATGTTTGAATCTCTTGTAAATTCACTACATAATAAAAACAAAAAATCTAGAGGTGAATTTTCTTTTTAAAAAGTTTTAATGAAAGTGCCTTTCATTTTCAAGATATTTTAAAAGCATGTTATGTATTCAAAAGAAAAAACAGAAATTGCCTTCAACGGTCGTGTGTATCGCAACAAAATCAGAAAATAAAGCAATGTTGACTGATCTCAAATTTGTCAAACAAACAAAAAGCAGATCATGCACTCTCCAGTCTCCATTGTTGTCACACTACAAACTTGAAATAACCCCTTGAAGAAGTTACGCATATTTTTTATCCTTCATCTTTCTTCAAATATTGGTAGCAGAAAAGAAAATAACATCAGCATTGGGGGGATAAAAATTCTTAGAAAATCTGCTATGTCATGAAAGAAACAATGCATAACCAAAGCTATTCATCATGTGTATATATATATATATATATATAAAGAGTAAAACGTTTAAATATATATGAATGAAATGACATATAAATCAGGGTTGGCAAGTTTATGCCATGTGTGAAAAAAACCTGGTTAAAACCGTCCTGGGAAAAAATAGGTTTTTGCCAAAGTGGTGGCAAAAATAGGCTGTAAATTTCACTTTTTTTTTTCTCAGAAAAACAGAAAATATTTCATAAAAGAAGAAGCTTAATAGCCCAGAGGCTAGGGTGTTAAATTCAGAATTAGGGGAAAAGCTGAAAATTGTTTTAATCCCTTCAGTTCAGATACAGTGAGCTTATTTTATAAGTATTTCGTATATGTAATTTAATCCTAGTGCTATATATGGATATTATACATTATTTTAAAACTTAGTTAAAGCACTTTTAATCCACTTCTTTTGCGAAATAATTCTTTTAATTAATATTTTTATTTTATTAATTGACTTCAGATGCTGAGATATTAAAACAAAATTTTTGTTAAATTTATTTTTTAAAGTTTCAACGTGGTTGCAGTGCAACACACATCGCATGAAACATCAATGAAATTTAGGGCATGAGAAACATCAATCGCAAGATCTTCATTGGTTTCAAAAATTTCATCAAGGAGATTTTGACCTTCAAGATAAAGGTGATCATGAGCATCTGTCTGTTGTTTTAATGATCAGCTGAAGGCAGTAGTTAAAGTTGATCCAACCAAAACAATCTGAGAAATTTTGAATGAACTCAGCATTGACCATTTCAATGTATCCACCATTTAAAGCAAATTCACTAGGTTAAGAAACTTGATAAGTGGAGGCTGCACAAGTTGAACAACTTCTGATGCTGCACATTGACCTTTCAAACATTACACACATTGTTTTATGAAACACTATCTCACCCACCCTTTTCACCATACATCTTGCCAACTAACTACCCCTTCTTTAAACCCTTAAGGGTGTTCTTAAATCAAAAAGGGCAACTTTGTGACACATGCATTAATTTATTTTTGTTCAGAAATGCATGAAAATAGCAGGTGTTGCTATTCAGAAACTGTCTAATTGCACTTATTCTTTTGTTTTTTAAAAAACACAATAGATTTTTCATAACAAGCCTTCAAAGTTGACACTTTTGAGCATATTTCCCGACGAAAGCAGAAAAACTGGTCGAAAAGGAGGAGAAAAACGGGTGATTGTGTCATCGAAATAGCTTATAACTCGATAAGTAATTTAATTATCATAAAATGGAAAAATAAGTTAAATTCGAAATCGCTTTCATAGTCAGGCATTAAAATTTTATAACTTTCTGTTAAAAAATGAATTTGTAAATGTGTCAAAACGTTTTTCGCTTGTTGAGCGAATCAGTTAAGAACACCCTTAAACAACTTTTTGATGGGAAAAACTTTTTGTCAATCAAGATGATGTTGGAAATGATTTATAAGAGTTTGTCTCCTCCAGAAACAGGGTTGTTAAATACCCGGGTTTTTTCAGAAAAAACCCAACCCACTGGGTTTTTTCAGGGTTTTGGGGGGTTATGGGAGGTGGTTCAGAATGCTTGAAAAAAAAAAAAAATGTACTTATTACTAAATTTAAAGTAGCTAATTGATTACAAATATATATAAATCAATGACAGTAATCAAAATTATGCTTTGCTTTTAGATAAATTGATTATTAGTAATAATTTATAAAGTATTTTTTATTATTACTAAATAATAGAATAAGCCAAGTAATTCTACATGTCTACATAATTAAATTAGGATTCTAAGCATTATATGGTATTTTGTTATGAGTTTCTATTGTATAACATAGAACGGATTACACACCAAAGTATTTTTTTAATGGGAAAAAATTTATTTGTGTTACTTACACATGCTACAGAGATTAACTAACAATTATTTCTTTTAAAAATTGTAATGGTATAATTAGGACATTTCTTTGGGGTGGGGGTGATGGTTATAAACTTTATGAGTGATGTACTGATATTAAGAAATATATTACAATATATTATATTTATAATATAAATACATTATATTATATATGTAATTTAAAGTTTAAATTTTGAAAAAACCCACTTGGGTCTTTTCCTGGGTTTTTTCAGAAAAAACCCACCCAGGTTTTTTGGGCTGGGCAAAATCATAACAACCCTGTCCAGAAACTTAGATTTTTATGTCACAGAAATTATTAAGTTCATTGCTCGTTGGCAAAAATATATTGATTGTAATGTCTTTTACATTGATTAAATACAATTAATTTGAAAACTGTTATAGCGTTTTAATTATGAATTAATAAATTATGCATTATTTTCGCACCGACATAATGTTATAAGCGTTGATAGTGATTAAACAAGGAATATATATATATTATATATATTTTTTTTTTCTCCTGAAAGTTGTGTTGGATTATCCAGCATGCCAGATTAAAGGATGTTTATTGTGTGTTTCATTGATAAGAAACCAGCATCATAATGCTTTGTCCATATGTTTTTGTTTCCCATTTCTTAAATTATTTAATGTTTGATTTTTTTGCAAAGCAGATTGTAATGATTTCTTTATTGTCTAAAATATCAGTATTGTTGATAAGTCGCATGTTTTTGGACATGTTTACAAATATGTATGTATATATTTTTTTGTGGGGGGGGGGGGGGGGAGGGGCAAGAAGGAAGAAATAGATATATTTTGTCTAAGACACTTTAGCTTCATTTATAAATGTAGCACCTTATTGTAAAATATTTAAGAGTCTTTTTTAATGTGTTGCTGCTCCTGCAATGGGATTAACTTTCTTTGGTTGTGCGGGTTATGTTACAAAAGTAAGGGTGAGTGTGTGTACTTGTTCCTCACAGGTGATCTGCTCACCTTTCAGTGGCTTCCTGGTTTGTCTCGCCTGTGCTTTCCGGATTTGTATCTTCAGCCATTTTCATGCTCCTGAAAAAGCTTATCCTCACCAAGGTATGTTTTTTTTTTTCTTCGTTTATCTTTTAGTTTTTATCTTTTTTTTTAAATGTAATATTTATTCAATAAATTTTTAAATAATTATAATCCCTCTTCCCCCAAAACCTCTTGTTAACTTACTAATAGCTAATTCCTAAATTGCTAGCTTTATAGGTATAGTTTTCATAGCAAAAATTATTTTAAATGTACTTTTTCATCATATTGAAAGCTATTTACTTAATATGTTTTTTTAAATTATAAAAATTTTAAATTTAAATGAATTTTCAGCATTTTTTGTGTTGAAAATGGGTGTTTCTGTTTCAGAAAGCTTTTCTAAATTAACTTGTTACTTTAATAATACAGGACATAATACATTTAATGATACAGTAACTTTAATAATACAGGAGCATAGACATTGTAAGATGGACCATGTATCCTATGAATTCTTGCATTCCACAGAATGTTGTCAGGATGAGGTGGGGATAATATAGTAAACAGATACCTTCCTCTCTGTGTCTGGTAGTGGCAATATAGACTAGGAAGAACATTTTCAATCTTTGACTATTTACTTAGAAAAATTGAAGATGGTCATGGCATATTACACATTTAATTATAATGAGGAAGGAAAAAAAAAATCTTTCTTTGTGTTTAAGAAATCACTAAGATGTGTTTTGCAATTTCTTAAATTGCTTTCTAATACTAAACTCATCGTACATTCCTCTAAGCATTTTTGATGTCACAAATTTCTTTAAATAATACATTATTAAATATTAATACATTACATTATAAATATTGCCCATTTTCCTCTTAAAAATACATAAATGCCTTTTTTGAGAGAAAGGGGATGGCAGAGTAGGATTTTTATTTAGGTAATCTACCACGTTTTTGCAGATTTCCATTCTTTTAAAAATTATATAAATTTTAGGCCACATCTTCTGGCCTCTTGAAATATCTACTTCTTCATTTGCACTGTCAGCATACAAATTTTAAAATCAAACTTTTTTATTGTTTTTTAAAAATAATGTTAATTTATTCTTATCCTGTAAAGATAATACTTTAATCAGTCATTTAAATTCTCTCTATAATGCCCACTTCATATGTAATTTTAATTAATCTCTTCTATTAATAGGCATATATGTCTGTCTGTGTGCAAAACCCATGAGGTTGGAAATTTTTTTTTCCTATTTGATGTAGAATGGCATGAAACATATTTAAAAAATAGCTAATTTTTCAGTGCACCCGGATATGGCTGTCTCAAAAAAAATCCATTGGTAATTAGCGACAAAATTAATTAAACCTCATTTTTTAACGATTTTTAGCTTAATTGGATCAAAAGCAGGGTCAATTTAACAGAATTCATGTTCTAGGCAAATTTCTGAAAGGCGATAGCTTTCATTCTAAAAAAGCCATGAACATGCAAATTGCACAAAAGAATGTGAAATTCAAAGAGCTTTCCAAAATTCTAGAAATTCCAAACTCAGGAAATACAACAGAAATTCTAGGTTGACCTATTTGAAACTTTAAGATAGTTTATGACACATGATATAAATTGATTTTTAAAAAAATCTGCAGTAAATGTCATTATTTACGAATAATAAATTTTGAAAAAATCTTAAATTCTAGCTTTAAAATGCCTACACCTCGAGTTACATATCAATTTGAATTTAGTTTAAAAAAAGGGGCACATTTGGCAGTATGTTCGCAGCACGCCTGCTATACACTGCCGTAGGCAGTGGTGACATGGTTGGAGTGTTTTCCTGGTCGCTGTTCCATCAAACCAACAGAATGAAAAATTTTCATGATGGGAATCGTAGCTTAAATGGTATCGCACTTGGAGTGTTATTCCAAGAGTTGCAGAGTTTAATTTCTGATTTGGATGGTTTTACAGTCTATTGGTTCTACGCTTATTTGACACTTAAAAACTAAAGCACTTATTAAGTATTCATGTCCACTTCAGTTATAATTACAAATACATTTATACATATTTCATAGGAATTATGATAAAGTTAACTGCTAAATTTGAAGACTACAGCAGTGGAAAATATAAGTAACTGAATATCAAGTTACTCTATATTCCCTAAAATTCAATCATGTGGCCAATTTGCAAAACACAGACATTTTCTGTTGTGATGAATGAGACCTTTGTAAAAAGCCAGGGACCCCATAACAATTTTCATAAATTTTGAAATGTCTTGTTTGACTTAAATGGCATTTTGTATGTGTTTTTTTTTTAAGATGACATTTGAGTTATTTAAATATATAAAATACTATAAGGTCTTAAAATGTAAAGGAAAGTTGCCAAGAAAGAGCTTATGAAAATGTTTTCTTACCATTATCTCTATTCCACCAAAAAAAAAAAAAAAAACCATAAACAAAGGAAGTACCAAATTTTATTTAGCACTGTCAAAATTTGAATGTATTATGTAGTTCTTTAAAAGAAATGATGATGCATAAATTTTAAGGTGCATTTTAATGCAGCTTAAAATTTAACTGATAATTGTTTTCAGTGCAGAAAAGTTCATATTTTAATTTTTAATTCAATTTTAAACCTTATATTTTGGTAAGTGTTAATTGAAATATGTTTCGGAAAAGTGTAAGACTGTCAGAAGTAATTCTGTTCCAAATGTTTAGAAAATTTGAGGCATTTTGTTCTAAAAATCCTACAAAATCGGTCTTCAGTCTGAGTCTGACAATTCAGGCATAAAAATTTTGCAAATTAATACAAATGGTTGCAAAAAAAAAAAACGATTTTGTCAATCATTCGGCAAAAAAAATCACCAGTTTTGTCAAGGAATCATAGAAAAAAAATGTAAATTTTATCAAAAGATCCCCCAAAAATACAAATTCCGTCAAAACATCCCACAAAATGCAAATTTTGTCAAAAAATTGTGAAAAAAACAAATTTTATCAAAAGATCATAGGGGTAAAAAACTCACTAAATTTGTCAAAGGATTGTAGGAAAAAAATGCAAATTTCAGAATTTTACTAAGAATCAATTCTTGATTCTGTAAATGTTTTTATGATGTCTAGAATAATATTTCAAAAAATTATAACCAAAACTTACTGTTGGGATTGTTAAAATGCAGGAATTTACTCTGTTTTCTTACACAAAAAATGTGTATTTCCATTTGTAATGCCTGAAAACATGTTAAATCCAGTACTTGATGCTTCAAATTTTATTGAGAAAATAAAAACTTAGTGTAGGTTGTGGTTGCATTCAGAATTGAAATAGAAGATTCTTGAAAATTTTGGAAATGTTTGGTGTTATTATAAACTTTTTTCCTCCTTCCTTTTAAGTGCTGTTAGTAAAGATACTGTTATAAATTCCCTAAGTTATAACATTTTTGTTTAGGACAATGCCTTGGAGCGAGGATATATCGCTCTTCCATTTTTCTGGGGTTTTACTATTTGTGTGAATGTATTTTCTGCAGTTCACAAAGGGCCTAAATGTAAGTATTTAGCGTAAGTGTAAGGCCTCTACAAATTTATACAAATACATTTTGTTTTAATTAGTCTTAAAATGTATTAGTATTTAAAGACATACTGATTATTAGTTTTTTATTAATAAAGGAAAATATTTATTTTTTAAGTGGGGCTAAGTGTGGAAATTAGCATTTAAAAACATTAAAACATATTAACATTAAAGTTTATTTAAATTATTTTTTGGTAGTTAGCATTATGCATATCTAGGTATATAATAAATAGACTTCTATAGATTCAAGATTATACAAAAATCTTAAGGTTTTTGTGTAAAATATATAGTTAGTTTATCATTCTAGTATTCTACAAACAATAAAAACTATTTAATTTTTTTTTTTCGCATATAGATTATTTACTATAATAATACTACCCTTTTTTTCAGACCTTGGTTTTGATATGATTCCTTGGTGGGGTGTATTAATTTTATCTACTGGATTGGGCATTCTGTTTGGATTAGGTGTTTGGTATCTTCTTGTTCCTCATCTACAAAATTCTTCTACAAGTAAGTTATAAACTTTATTAATTTTATTTGAATAGAGATGAACATATTTATTCTTATTTTCTTAATGAATAATAACTCTTTCAACTTTCATTGTCAACTATTTATTATTGCCTATTATTTATTTTTATATCTTCCACTAGCGTTTCTCAAGATCAGGGTAACCCTAAATAGAGTAGACTTGCTCAAATCTGCATAGATTGTGCAAATTTTAGAATTTTGCAGATTTCTGGTCAATATTTTGTTTACATTTTTCGGTACTACTTGATTATCCCATCGGCCAAAAAACTAATATCAGACTATACGATTAAATGTGAATAATGGATGATTGGGAATGTTACATTTAATGACACTAAACGCAATACATTAGTTTAAATGTCATCTAGTATTTTTTTTTTTTTCAACTTTTTTGTTATTATTATTAATGTTTTACTAATTTATTTGTACAATCGTTGTTTAACCTCTTCAGTTTGAAACTAAAATAATACACTAAATATACAAATGCATACAAATATTTATATATACAAACATTTACACACATATATTTATTCAATGTGCACACAAATACCTTTCATTGGTTTTTTTACTAACAAAATAGCATCATAAATGACAAAAAAAAAAAAAAAAAAAATTGAAATTGATTTTTTACACACTTAATAATGTAGCATCAAAAATGTAGATCTAAAACTACAAACCCTCTCAAAATACCAATTTAATAACTATTTATTAACCCTTTATCTACCGAATTATGAATTCATAAAAATTTTACATTCTAAAGCATTTTACGTAAATTGCTTGAACTAAATTAAAAGATTTACATAATTATTTAATAAATTTTTGAAGGATTTAGAAGGATTAATTAAATTTCAATTTACAGGGATTTTGTGCAATATTTATAATCCTACTCAAATCTTTTATTTGAAATTGTTCTGTTTAGTATTTTGTAGAATTATGAAATGTACAAATATGATCTTCATACAATATAAATATAGAAATATTTCTGAATTGAAAAATCCTCATTTTCCTCCCTCTGCATCAAGAAAGCTGAAAATATACAATGGCAAAAGAAATCACCCTTTTAAAAATATTTTTGTTTTGTGTAACCAATAATACCAGGGGTGATTCTCGTCCGAAAATTCCGAAATTTCCGAAAATTTAAGGCATCCTCTTCCGAAAATTTGAAATTGGGTTATCAGTTCCGCATAGTTGCCAACTTGTACAGTTTTGCGCGCTAAAAAACAATTGCGTAGAACTGCAAATTTCGTGATAGGATCGCCGAAATAGCATACATTACGTCAGTATTTCGTGGAAAAATGGCCATTTCGTCAATGTTTTTGTAAACGAACTTTGTCAAAAGATCGATGAAAAACGCGAATTTCCTGTGCGGATCGCGGAAAAAAAACGGCAATTTCACAAAGTATCGCAGATAAAACGCTGATCTCTTCTGAAGACAGCGAGAAAACGGCGATTATGTCTAAAAAACGCCGTTTTCGATAAAAGATCGCTTAAAAGTATTTTGTCAAAAGAATATTTGAAAAAATACGCCGATTTCATCAAAAGATCACGGAAAAAAACGTCAATTTTGTCAAAAGATCTCGGGAATAAAATGCCGTTTTCGAGAAAAAATCGTGTAAAAAACCAAATTTTGTCTAAAGATCGTCGAAAAAACGCCGATTTCGTCAAAAGATCGCAGGAATAACACGCCGTTTTCGAGAAAAAATCGCGTAAAAAAGCAAATTTTGTCTAAAGATCATCGAAAAAACACCGATTTCACTTTAAAAAAAAAAAAAAAAAAAAATGGGAAAACGCCGATTTCGTCAAAAGATCACGGAAATACCGCCGATTTTGGTAAAAAATCGCAATAAATCAGATTTTGGCAATAAATCGCTGAGTTTACTAAAATATTGCTGATTTCGCCTGAAGATAGCGGGAAAACGCCGATTTTGTCCAAAGATCGCTGGAGGGGGGGAGGAACTCCCCCCTCCCCCCTTCCCCGCCGATTTCCGAAAATGCGATGCGAATTTCCGAAAAAAAAATTTCATCCAGAATCACCCCTGAATAATACTTTTTGAACAAAATGAAGTAATGCATCTGTAATTTCTTCTAAGCAGTATTACAACTAATTGATGTATTAAAGGAATTTTATAATAAGTAATTTTAATGGTACTTATAAGTACCATCAGTAGATAAAGGGTTAACGTAAATTGTTAAAATTACAAATTTAAGGGCTTTAAACAAGTGAATAATCTGATAATCCTCAAAAAATTTTATTGAAAAAGATTTCAGTTAAATACTTATGAAAATTTATCACTTTCTTGGTCTCGTTGTCTTTTGAGCACTTTAAGGCATTTTGCAAACTCTGATGAAAATAACATTTCTTTTAGGAGAGATTCAGCTTAGATGCTGCCGTTTTTTTTTTTTTTTTTTTTTTTGTTTGCTTTCAATCTTAAAAAAAGTTATTAAAAAATGATGTAAAAATGCAAAAAAAAAAAAAAAAAAAAAAAAAAAAAATCTGACATCTTAGTTTTTATAAGGAAAAGAACAGGGATCCCTGAATGGGACCCAGGAACTGAAGAAGTTAAAATAAAAACTATGACAATCTATATCATTTGACTAGTTTGGCGACGTGTATAATTTGATAAAATTGGTCCACAGGATAACCAAGTAGTGCCCACTTTTAAAACTATAATTTGAATGTTATAAAGCATTGACAATTATAATGAATCCATACAATAAGTAAAATAAGAAAAGAAAAATGAGAATATTAAATATAAAGGTCAAGTAAATGATTATGCATATTTAATACTACATCTTTAATAATAAGGAAATGTCAATCTTTCTTCTTGCATTCAGCTATATTAGACAGAATTACATACGGAATCGCAGAAAAATAAAAATTACTACAGATTAAAACTGAAATTAAATACTGACACAGAAAAGTAAATGTAAGCAATATGACTGTAGCATTTTCAATTGTAAATATTGTGCAGAAGTTGTTATATATGTATTATGTTTGTCATATTTTTAATGGGTACTTACGTATTAACGCCACCGCAGTAGAAGTTGATAGTTTAGACTGTTAAGGTCTATCTTTTACGATCTTACACAGCAGAGGTTCACACTTATTTTCACACAGCAAATGGAAGCACAAGGCTGACTCTTGGTCCTTCATTAATTTAGAAAAACTATCTTTAAATTAATTTAATGAATAAATAATTTATATGGCTTCAATCTGAAAAGTAAAAATGTAAAAGTGTTTCTCAAAAGAATGACCAAAGTTTTAAAACAAACCAACAATTTTATTAACAGATAAAAATGATAAGATAATAGATGAAGCAAGTATGGATATAATATAACGTTGTATCAAGTTCCACTAGAAAGTCCACTTTACATGAATATCACAATTTCTCAAGAACTATATATCAACATACCACTTCATTACTTGAAAATAAAAACAAAAATTAAATTTGTAAACCGGAGCATCAGAATCAAATTTCTTCTATTATTTACTTTTAAATATATTTTGAATGATTAACATTAAATGAAAAATATACTTGGAATATTAAATAGTTTAGAATTATATTAGTTAAAGATTACACAATAAATTTATTTCATTTACTTTACAAATTGAATATAATTAAAAAGAATATTTAAATTAACTTTAAGTTTAAAATATATTTAGCTTTAAATATTTAAATGAGTGAATGTTAATTAAATGTACTTTACCATAAACCCAGCATCGGAAGAAGCCACACAATAAATCTAAATGTAAATTTAATTTAATGTATTAACTCCAACTAAATCGTTTCCTTCATCTCTAGAAAAAGCCTTCATTAACAAGAAAGAATTAACATGTTTCCAATGTATAATACCTGTCCACTATCTCACTTCAACCAACGATAAACTTAACTGGCTCTTTAAATGAAATGGCCTATTAACACAAAGTTTCGTGGTAGAGATAATCAGGAAATCATGGAAACAGCAATAACCATGTTACCGATAATTCGGAACATCTATAAAATATTCTAGAGACGTATTAATAACAAAAACAGATGGAGTCGAAAATAAAGAAGAAGAAAAATTAAATCTATCATCTTAAACAGTGTGCATCACGTACTCCAGCACCCGCATGAATTCTTATTTACAGCACGAAATCCATCATAGCTGTCTTCACACACGAAGCCATAATGGCCGTTCTCGATCAGCTTGATATCGATGAAAAAGGCTTGCCGAATCCATTACCGTAAACAAACTGAGTTCATCACACTGACACCTGTATTACACTGCCATGCTGGACATCTTAACACATGAAAAATTCTCTACTTCATGGCGACTTCAGTTTGTTAAAAGAAGTTAAATTTAAAAAAAGGTAATTAATATTTTAAAATAAAAGGACAAGTGACTTTAACATTTCCCGCCGACATAATCTCCAAGGCATAAGTAAACACGGTCTCCAAAGCATGATACTAAAAACAAAGCACAAAGCCAACGTACTATCGAAATCAACGGCGTTTTATACTCAGCTCCCAATACAATGCATGTTATTACGCAGTCTCCGTTCGATCATGTAACGTCACATCCGAAATAGAAGGTTCGGGAAAGACCAATCGGCGATGTCCACTTGTAAGAGAGAATTAGGGAGGATAGAGACACTTACGCCATCTATTGTCAACTGCCGAAATTCCTCAGTACGCCGCGTGAATCAAATGCCATATGTCCGAAATGAGAGCCGTGAGCGATGGTAAACAACTGCCGGTAATTTATACAAGTACGGTTGAAAAACAGAAGTAGGATATTAAAGAAATATGGATATTTAATAAGAGTGTTTATTAATGGTAAGTAGAAATAAAATAAAGATATTTATTTTTATTTATTGAAATTAAAGATATCTGTTGGAATTTAATTAAATAGTATTTGTAAATATTGAAATAAAAATATAACTATATATGGGATTAAATAAAGATGGAAATATAAGTCAGTTTAGTATAAGATTATCATAGAGTGATAAGACACTAGGAAATGGGCAATAGCTATTTCCTAACAAATGCCCCCCCTCTTATCATCTCTATGAAACAAAGCAGAAGGTGAAAAAAAAATACCAGAAGCACGACCATCCAACCTTTTCTCAAATCGGTACACGTCATGGCCTCAAAAATTCAACCTTTACCAAAAATCCAAAAGACTGACCAAAAAATTTCCAAAAAAAAATCCCTTAAAGACCAAACACTCAGCGAATCTCTTATAAAAAATGTCGACCAGGAAAGTCCTAACAAAATTTTAAAAGCAAGTATTAAATATGTGGCTCCCCCCTTTAATGCTGATAAAATCATTAACAACCTGAAGCTCCAGTCCTCACATCTAAAAATTACACCTAAAAACATAAATAATATCTAAAAAATATATGCACAAACACATTTAAAAACAATACAATGGAAAACCGTGGTTGTTACTGTTATAATACTCATACTGCAGGAATAAAATATATCACAGCATTTAAACAATGATTTTTACACTTATTTTTAAACATATGTAAATATCACAATAAATTTCTAAAAATTTCTTACACTTGGCATATTACCTTAAACCTATATCTTCCTATACTTTAAGCCTCTTAACTACACCTTACACAATTAGTTCACCCATGATTAAACAAAATTTAATATACCAGGCTTGACCTTCAAAACTTTCAAACTTACATGATCCCACAATGACATGCTCCAGGCTAGACCTCACACTCCAAAAGGGATATTATTTCAAATCTGTCTATTTCACTAACCTATGCCCCATCTTTCATCCAAAAAAATATAAAAGATTTACATATTTTATTCTAACTCCCAAAAATGTATAGCCTACTCAAATCTAAGAATCCAGTAAAAAGACAACACTCATGAATATGTACATCACATTCATACCAACACCTCTTTCAAAGCCGAGTGCACCGGCATATCCTTTCATTCCTCTCCACGTTTGCTGGGGCCCCCAGACTTCACACCATTTTCTCACATAAAAATCACATAGATCTGAGCGGCTCCGGATATCACCAAAAAAAAATAAATCATATAAACAAGTCTCCAATTAATAAAAATTATAACGGTACTTTAACTATCTTAAATTACTCAAAACAGACGGAGCATAGCCAGCCATACAAAGACATTCATCTTCATTCCAACAATGACATGACCCAGCTAAGCAATAATTAAAGTCCAGCAAAAATCTATTTTTGCTCTCCGGAACTCTCAATGATCTATATTAAAACCAAACTGTAAATTGCCATCCTTAACATTTAATAGGGCTGGAGAAAGCTACTATCCTAACACAAGCTCTTCCAGATAAAATACAGACCCTAAACCAGTTAAGTCTAACAAGATTGCCCCCCTTCAAAAAATTAGAAGACATTCAAAATTCTCCTCCTAAAGTCCAGGGCAATATCATGGCAATTTATTTCAAACTTCAGTGGTCATGTCTAACACTTAAACAACTTCTTAAAAATAGCCATCACCTGAAGCACAAAACAGAAGTTCTTAACCTTTAAACTTTATTATCTAAACTTAATCCTCAAAAGACTTATCCTCCTCTATTTCAATTCAACTGAAAAATCAAATATTTCTTCATTGAAAACTCAATGTCCCGGGGAATAACACCAAGCCTCCAACTAAAATAATCCAAAATTAAACTTTACCATTATTTACTTTAATCTTTATTTTAACTTTAACCAAAACCATAAAACTCTTTCAAAAACCAGTTAGAAAATAATTCCCCCTCAAGGTTGACATCCATTGAAAAACCCCTAAAAACAATGTCATTCAACCGTTTAAGGAGGTAATCACATATTCCAAGTCTGGCTAACACTATATAAAAGGACACCCTACTTACACTCAAATTCAAAGAGGTCTACTAGTTTACAATTCATTAAACATACCTAAAAAATAGGTCAAATATGCCTGGCTGACAGTAACAATTAAAAAAATTGGAAATATATCACATCTTTATTTAAAAACTATGCAGATATAAAACTGAAGAGGTCAAAAATGAAATATCAGTTATCATTTCATATATAGAACAGTAAATAACTATTTAATATATCAGTAAACCGTAGATTCTAGAAGAAATGCTTAAGACTTATACTCAACTCAATATACGAGGTAAACTTTTAACTTACACAAATCCTCATTGAGCTCCAGAGCAAGTCAAGCTAATAAAATTTTAACACTTATTTCAAGATAAAAACTATTATCCATATTAAGTATTGATCTCTTCATATTTATGTTTAAACTGACTATTAAGAATTTAAAAAAATTCACTAAACTATAAATCAAATTGCCTTCATCCTGATTAAAAATCTAAGTGCCAAGGAAATTCCACAGAAACAGCTCAAATATCCATTTAATTTCACAATTTAACTATTCAAAATTTTCTATCAAAATTTTCACTATAAAGATATAATTTCAAAAATTTATTCAATTAATTAAGTAACTATAAAACAAAATCAAGTAACTTTAACTTTTACGATTTAATTATTCAATATAGCTTTAAACAAAAATTAAAATATAAAACATTTAAGATTAAGTCAAAATTTAATGACTACCCCGGGAAATTGGCCCGCCAACAAACATCCAAAGCCGTCATCAATGTTGACTCAAATATGCAAATATTTCAATCATTAAACTTAAATACTTATAAAAAATATGACAATTTTCAACTTATAAAATTCAAAAAAAATTTAAGATCATTGAACTGGGTCAAGAGTGACAGATACTTCAGGAAATCAGCCAAATCAAGCAAAACATCTGAAGCCATGTCACACAAGACCAAGTTCACTATCAAAAGTATCCTGAAACTTAACATCTTAAATTCTGTAACTTAAATAAGAATATTTAAATATATGGTTCATTTAAATTCATATCAAATCTATTAATAAATAAAATTTACAATCAATCTTAAACTTATTAAAAAAAATTATTTAAGTCCTGTCAAAAGGAATTTATTAATTCATTAAAAATTTCATTAATTTTAACTAGCACTTTATAAATCAATTCCTTCCTAAATTTAAACTTTACTTTAAACCACAAAAAAATTCATTGAAAATCCACAATTACTATTATCATTTAAAGTCCATTTAAACCTTATCTAAACTTTAAAAATTATTTCTATTAACAAGTGTATATTTTCAAAAAAAAAATGCAACTTCAATATTAAACATTAAAAATAAAAAAATTTACAGACGATTTCACATCTTGATACACAGGTGAACTTGATGTAGCGATTAGGATTTCACATTATGTTAATCTTCCATGCAGGAGTTTAAATCACATCCAAAGACTTTTGACTTAACAGTCTTGTCGGCAAGAAATAAAAAAATAACAGTCACTTGGGACCCAGGACCTTTCCACTGCCAACTCCACAACATAGCCTTTAATTTAGTCTGACATCAGTTTAGGAGAGTCTCAGACACACCATAATAGATGAGAAGATGCAAACCAAATGTTGACATTACTTTCACAAACATTTCAGCACAGCATTTCCAACCAGGATCCTTCTAACTTTACCATTTGTGCACCGTAAAAATTGAAACGATGAAATCATTCATTCATGAAATTAACACCAGTACAAAGTTCAGGATCAACTTAATCACTGTTAAGTCACATCTTCTCTAACACAAGAATTCCTCCATTAGGATCTACCAGGAACACTTTACTAGCACAGACGAATGTCTCTCTCCCAAATTAAAATTTCGATGAATACCAAGCGAGGTCAAATTTCAGACACAATCATCTCGCAGGAACCACCAGGAAAACCTTCTCGGCACTGAAGATTGTCTCATCCAAATCTCATTCGATAAATATCAGACGAAATCCTATTTCAGGCACAAACATCACTGGAACCACCAAGAACACTTTCTTTCCTCCAAACTTTATTCGATGAACACCAAAACAAAGTCCTGTTTCAGGCATGGTCATCCAAAACTTTAGTCGTTGCTGATTATACTCATGGGTAACTGGAGCACGCTTACACAATAAAACAAGATCTTTTCAAATAAAAGAAACTTCAAAAAATTTATCAAAAATTCCATCGGCCCCCCCATCTTAAAGATCGGGTATATTTTGGCCATGGATAAAAAATTTCAAAACTTGATGTAAGGAAAACAAACCAATTCAAAAAAATTAACCAAAAGAATAGCAGCCTATTTCTCACATGAAACCACTATCTGCATGCTACTTAAACTTAGAAAAACGAACCTACTTTCCATATAAGAAAAATTATAGAAGCCATTAAAAGGTATTCTATTTAAAAAGGAAAGACCATTTTGGCCCATAACCGTGATAGTTTAGACTGTTAAGGTCTATCTTTTACGATCTTACACAGCAGAGGTTCACACTTATTTTCACACAGCAAATGGAAGCACAAGGCTGACTCTTGGTCCTTCATTAATTTAGAAAAACTATCTTTAAATTAATTTAATGAATAAATAATTTATATGGCTTCAATCTGAAAAGTAAAAATGTAAAAGTGTTTCTCAAAAGAATGACCAAAGTTTTAAAACAAACCAACAATTTTATTAACAGATAAAAATGATAAGATAATAGATGAAGCAAGTATGGATATAATATAACGTTGTATCAAGTTCCACTAGAAAGTCCACTTTACATGAATATCACAATTTCTCAAGAACTATATATCAACATACCACTTCATTACTTGAAAATAAAAACAAAAATTAAATTTGTAAACCGGAGCATCAGAATCAAATTTCTTCTATTATTTACTTTTAAATATATTTTGAATGATTAACATTAAATGAAAAATATACTTGGAATATTAAATAGTTTAGAATTATATTAGTTAAAGATTACACAATAAATTTATTTCATTTACTTTACAAATTGAATATAATTAAAAAGAATATTTAAATTAACTTTAAGTTTAAAATATATTTAGCTTTAAATATTTAAATGAGTGAATGTTAATTAAATGTACTTTACCATAAACCCAGCATCGGAAGAAGCCACACAATAAATCTAAATGTAAATTTAATTTAATGTATTAACTCCAACTAAATCGTTTCCTTCATCTCTAGAAAAAGCCTTCATTAACAAGAAAGAATTAACATGTTTCCAATGTATAATACCTGTCCACTATCTCACTTCAACCAACGATAAACTTAACTGGCTCTTTAAATGAAATGGCCTATTAACACAAAGTTTCGTGGTAGAGATAATCAGGAAATCATGGAAACAGCAATAACCATGTTACCGATAATTCGGAACATCTATAAAATATTCTAGAGACGTATTAATAACAAAAACAGATGGAGTCGAAAATAAAGAAGAAGAAAAATTAAATCTATCATCTTAAACAGTGTGCATCACGTACTCCAGCACCCGCATGAATTCTTATTTACAGCACGAAATCCATCATAGCTGTCTTCACACACGAAGCCATAATGGCCGTTCTCGATCAGCTTGATATCGATGAAAAAGGCTTGCCGAATCCATTACCGTAAACAAACTGAGTTCATCACACTGACACCTGTATTACACTGCCATGCTGGACATCTTAACACATGAAAAATTCTCTACTTCATGGCGACTTCAGTTTGTTAAAAGAAGTTAAATTTAAAAAAAGGTAATTAATATTTTAAAATAAAAGGACAAGTGACTTTAACATTTCCCGCCGACATAATCTCCAAGGCATAAGTAAACACGGTCTCCAAAGCATGATACTAAAAACAAAGCACAAAGCCAACGTACTATCGAAATCAACGGCGTTTTATACTCAGCTCCCAATACAATGCATGTTATTACGCAGTCTCCGTTCGATCATGTAACGTCACATCCGAAATAGAAGGTTCGGGAAAGACCAATCGGCGATGTCCACTTGTAAGAGAGAATTAGGGAGGATAGAGACACTTACGCCATCTATTGTCAACTGCCGAAATTCCTCAGTACGCCGCGTGAATCAAATGCCATATGTCCGAAATGAGAGCCGTGAGCGATGGTAAACAACTGCCGGTAATTTATACAAGTACGGTTGAAAAACAGAAGTAGGATATTAAAGAAATATGGATATTTAATAAGAGTGTTTATTAATGGTAAGTAGAAATAAAATAAAGATATTTATTTTTATTTATTGAAATTAAAGATATCTGTTGGAATTTAATTAAATAGTATTTGTAAATATTGAAATAAAAATATAACTATATATGGGATTAAATAAAGATGGAAATATAAGTCAGTTTAGTATAAGATTATCATAGAGTGATAAGACACTAGGAAATGGGCAATAGCTATTTCCTAACAGAAGTTACGCTAATATGCCAATAAAGAGCAGTCTTGTTGCATGCAGTTATCTTTTGGCTTCCTTGTTGTCTGCTGATTTTTAATTCAATTTATAGTGCTTTAGAGGGATTTTTTTTTGCCCATTTTTTGACGCCATATTTTGTGCGCGTGCGGAACAAGAGAAGATTGCTCTTTATTGGTGCATTAGCGCAACTTCTGCTGCAGTGGCGTTAATACGTAAGTACCTTTTAATGTTATATACTAGCGATGCACAACCTTTTTGCCAGAAAATCGTTTGACACCAGAATATTTCAAAAGCGACATATGTTTTCTTTCATAACAAAGTTTTTGTCATTATTATAAGGAAAATTATTCTGCATAAAATTACTGGTATCAGTTTGGCCCGCGGGACACAGGTTGTGCATCCATATTATATACTATATATATATATATATATATATATATATATATATATATATATATATATATATATATATATATATATACATATATATATATATATGTATATAAAATAAAGAAGTTTTATTTATTTATTCCTTGAGATAACAGAAATTTTCCAGTATAGAAGCAATGGCAAGAGAATGAAATTTTTACAAATATTTTGTGACATCCTATTTACTTGCTCATATTTATAGTATGGAAAGGAAAAAGAAAGCATATATTTTGTAATTAAATATTTAGTGATATAAATGTACTTATTGGCTACTAAAGAAATTACTCTCATTAGCCAGTACCATGGGTGCAAGACCTTCAGTCTCAGGACTGATTTCAGTCTTGAAGAGATTTTTGACTAACTCTAATTTCTACTTTATGTACTTAAAAATAGCAGTTTTACCATCAAGAACATTTAATCACTTTCTTTTATTGTAAGAGATCAATTTTTTACCCATAATGTAATGCTTAGAAGTCTTCTAACCCCTTTTTATTTAGTTATTTCTAATATTCAGAAAAGATTTCAGTCTTGGCTTGGATGGACTTCTTGCACCCATGCCGGCCAGTGGCTACTAAGAAAATTTGACTCTAATGTATGGATAATTATAAAATTACATCAATTAATTCCTTTAATATAATTTAATTAATTTCCATGATTACTTGTACCTAAATTTTAACTAATTGGATACCTAAAATATTATTTTTAAGAGTATAAAATGCATATATTAATTATCTATTTTTATTTCTTACTTCATCTTATATTAAAATATTGAGTTTAGGTTAGCTTAGTCAAATTGAATGATTTTGTTTTACATCTTATTAGGGTAAACTTTGATGTATGGTACATATTTTATATATTTTTTAATTTATTTATTTATTTTGTCTTTATCATTTGTTTCTATTTTTTTTCACTTTTTTTTTAATCAATTTAGTTATTTTGATGTTTTTTCTTCATTTAATTTTGGTTTCATGTGTGTTGGTAGTCCCAAGTCCATATTATTTTGCTTTTTCGTGGCTAATACAAAGATGAAACTACACACTTCATTTGTAGTTTCAAAGTATTTGGGACTTGATGAATTCTGCTTTGGTTCTGCAAATTCCATCAGTATTCATTTTCTTTTTTTTGTTCCCCGTGTTTCAATATGGTAATTTTCTATTAAATTCAATGGTTCATACATTGTAATACAAGTAATGGATATATTTATCTTAATGTGTAAATTTTTGTATAAAATAATTGGAGCATTGCATAAAAATAGAAGTGTTGTTTCTAGATACCTAAAAAATGAAACTTGTTTTCCTTAAAAAGTTTCTTTTAATGCCTTGTTTTCCTTAAAGTTTCTTTATTGTATCATATTTTGAAAAACTGTGTAATGTTTGTAATTATTTTTAGATATAGGGGACAGTGAAAATAGTGAAAATCAAATTAATAAAGATGAAAGTAAGTTTTGTTATTTATTTTTTTTTTTTATGTATGTGATTGAATGCAGTAATTTTTCAACTTATGTCAGCAATTCGTTTGAAGACTATTGACATAAGTCGAAGTATAGTTACATAAGCAAAAAAGGATAAGTAAGAACAATTCTCTAAAATCTAATGAACATATTGCATTGTATTTAAGGATTATAATGCATACATTTAACATTAGCAAACAAAATGCATTGGCAATATGAAAATTTAGAATAAATGTATGTTGTTAAATCATAATTTACTTCTAGTTATCCCACTCGAACCTTTGAGGATGTAAAAAAAATTTTGCAATGAAGTTTGAAGAGACAGTTTTTTATTTTTTTTCTTATTGATCTCTTTGTAACAATAGAATGAGTTTTTTAACTTTTTCTAGCGACTTTTTTATTTGTTTGTCACTATGAATGTTGACTGTCACTGGAAAGTTTCCCTTCATAGAACCAAAAAGATTCAAAGTGCATCTTAGTTAAGGATTTTTTTTTTTCTCTCCAGGCCAAATGACTTAATTGTGTGGTGACGTAAGAAAAGGGGACATAAGTTGGGGTATTACTGTAATCTACTTATTTGTTTTTACTTATATATAAATGATGTCAATTTGAATATTATAGTGCAATAATTACTATAATAATATTAATTTTATGAAATTATTATTGCAAAATATTTTCTGATTGATATATTTTAAACAATTATTTTTCATTATTATTATTATGTAGGCAGGTTAAGGATGGCTATGAAATAATATTTAATCTATTTTATACCGATTGTTTTATACTGATGTTGTTACATTACTTTTCTTAATATAAGACCATGTTAGATCAAATTCATTAACCAAGATGCATTATAGCAGTAAACTACTATATAATTTGAAGACCAATAATAAAAGTTCGGCTTATTTCGAAAGAACTAAAATAACTGTCAGATAAAAATTTAAATTTTTTTTATTGTTTTATCAACAATTTAGCAAGACAACATTCTATTTCAAAGATTTAATAGAATGTCATCTTGGACCTACAACTTGAATAGCTGTGTTAAATGGCCAAACTTTTAATTCCTATAACTGAAATAGAAATGTGCCTAGCAACAGAATGGTAGCTGATGATACAAATTATTTCAGGACTTGCTGATTAATTTAGTGCAGCAATTTTTGAACTTAGCATGTATGTGATCCATTTTAAAGTGTGAAATTTTTTTGAGATTTATCTAATACTAACAGAACTACTCAACTTCTCTGTCAATTATAAGGGGCCTTCCAGCTGAAATAAATTGAAATAATATGGCAATTACAATAAGTGAGATTCGTGCATCCTCATCCCCAAATCGCTATAAGGACAATAAAAAAACATCAAACTATTGTCTTGCAACAATAATGAATTCCCCAAGCTTTAATATCAAAATGTGCATTTCCTTTGGTGAATATAACAGAAAAATATACAATTTACCTGACAATACAAAAAAGGAATTCACCTTTTTTGTAGCCAACTTTTTTGTAGTAAAACCAAAAATCCTAGCCTTTAGTGAAGTTCAGATTTGCATGGCATCTATCTACAATATAAAACCAGTGAGTAATGCTAACATAATACTGATGATGGCAATCACCTAACCCATAAATTGTGCGTTTACTGAATTTTTTCTTAACTTCTCTTCTAAACATTACACAATTTCATTTTATGCATTGTCGAAAAATTCTTTCAATTGAAAAATTTATCTCTACTTTCTCATTTTAATGAATTTTTTTTTTTTTTTTTTTTTTTTTTTTTTTTTTTTTTTTTTTTTTTTTTAACGTGCATATTTTTAAATATGCATCCAGCCTAATTATGAATTTCACTTCACATAATTTTTCTTACACTGATTAGTCATAGAATTATAGGTGGAAATCAGATCAGAATCATGTGAACATGAATATGAAAGATTGGTCTTTTTAAAAATTCTGCTGAATGGATTTCATTGGAACTTGCATTGTTTGTTGCATAATTTTACACAGATGGTTTTAGAATATTGCATATAGTTTTAAGTCTTTGTTATAAAATTATGGAGTTCAATAATCAGGTGAGAGTTGCATTGTAAGAGTAGACTTTTTATAGAATTCTACTGGAAAAATTTTTATGGTATTTTGCTCCCAATTTTCTGAGATGGTTTTAAAATATAATATTTTGTTCTACATGCTTTTTTGTAGAATTAGTTGAAAAGTTCTATAATCAGGTAAAACCAATTCTGAATGATAATACAGCGTTCCCAGCATCATGGAATTTCAAAGCATTCATGGAAAATCAGGGAAATTTCAAAATATACAGGAAAAGTCAGGGAATTTACAAAATTTTCTAAATAGCTATGGAAAAATATTAGGGGAAAAAAATTAAAATGATATAAAATTCATCATATAGTCTCGGGGAGAAAAAATCACAAAACTCATCAAACAATTGTAAAATAAATAAATAAAAATGAATAAATTAAAGTATTGTTGATGAAAAAAAATGTTATTTTTGGCAAAAGATTGTGAAAATAATTAGAAAATTTCGTTGTATGCCCATATGGTCAGAGATTTTTTTTGAAATTTGATCAGGGAAAGTCATGAAATTTTTTTAGATTTGGTCATGGAAAATCAGGGAATTTGTCAGTCATGTTTTGCTAGGAACCCTGTAATATAAAAGTTTAATAATATAATAAATAAATAAATAAAATATTTAATATTTAAAAAATAACTTTTATAAAAGTTAATATTTTTTTAGGGATACTTTTAGTATGTTGCATATTGCTCTATCATTCTTAAATCAAATCCTACTGGTAAAGATAAACTGGAAAAGTTGGGTCTTAATAGAAATTTTTTCTTACACATTAGAAAATATAACCAGTGAAGTTCGTATCGTTTTCAGACATATAGCTAAATTTTTGAGATAAAGATCCATATTGCTTTTAAAGGAAGATTAAATTCACTGATATATTTTCTTTAATTCAAGATTTTTTCTAAGAAACTGATCATCATTGCGGGCGAAATGTGTGTAAATATTTATGATTAACTGATTGCTAAAATAGAAGTACCTGTTGAGAAAATCTAAAAAATATACTAAAGATTAAAAATATATTACTGTTTCAAATTAAAAAAAAAAAAATTATTTATGATCGATTAATGAGCAGTATATCAGGAATCTTAACCATGGGTATCCCAAGTTTTAATGCTGATGATTTTACAATGGAAACTGACATTTCCATTCTTAAAATACAAATCCACAGCAACTAACAGAAAAAAGACATTTCCAAAAGCGTTCAGCTGTTATGTTAAACATGAAATTTTGTTTAAAAAGAGAAAGCTAACTCTTAAATAGCTATTTTTCAATTTCTATTTAATATAAATCATAGAAAAATCGTATTTTATACAATCATATTTCATTTAAATCATAGAATGTTATGACTGCATTTAAAGTGTTAAAACATTTATTTAAATTATATTATTAAAAATGCAACATTGCAAAATAAATAAATTATAGTAGCCGGTTTATAGAACTACTTTGATGTGATATCTAGAAAACAATTGTTTATTTTTTTCTTAAATTGTTTCATTGAAATGCATTGTAAACCAGATGTTTCATATCATTGTATTTATTGATAATGTTTGGATGTAAATAATCTCTTTTGAAAATGCCTTTATATAATAAAAAAAATAATTATTTAGAATGCCAACAGCTTACATATGGATTTAAGTGTGTTTCAAATTTCAATTTAAGTTTCTATCAAGTTGTTACTTCCTTATTGAACAAATTGGAAATTATGTACTATGTAACTGATTTAAATTATTATATTTTTTAAAAGTAGTATATAAAGCAGAAGAAGAAGAAGAAAAAAACTAGATTAAGTTTTTGTTTTAATTATTAAGTTGCCTTCTTGTTATTAGTATTTTTTCTTATCAAATGGTTTTCATTTTGTTACTAGTATCCTCAAAGATTGTTTATCCTGAAGTTGAAAATCCGGTGTTTGAAAAAAATGGTAAGAGTATAATTAGTTGCCTTTTCTAAAATTTCTATATGTGCTTCAGGGTTCATACTCATCAGAGGATTGTGGGATTCAGGAAAAAAACAAGATATATATTTTAGGTTGTAAAAATCAGGAGATAATACAAAAAATTCTCTAAACCTGGGAAAACTTGCTAAAACTGGGAACTGCTGCTATCCTGAGAAACATTTAATAACGTTTAATGATTTTAGCATACTTAATGATATTGCATCTATCCACATTCATTCAGTTACTAGACATACATTCTAACATCATGACATTTGACAAAAGTTCAAGAAGAATTTAAGAAAAATACAGAGCATTTTGTAATTTTTATTGGTGCTTGTGGCCACCTATCTTATAATATAATGCTTTTCTAAGAGGTGCTTTTCTAGCAAGATTCATAAAGTGGAAATTAAATTTTTGCAGCAAGCTACTAAGTTTTTCCAGGCAGCCCACACAAGGCATACAAACTTCATCTCATACACAAGATGCATAATCATTCATGTACAAATTAATGTTTTTCTTTTAGAGTTCACATTGTTTATATATGTGTTGTATAAATTTCATTTTTGAAATTACCTTCTTTTTTATTTTATTTTAAGGCAATGAGAGTGTCATGATACTGGTTTAAAAAATGATGTTAATTATTGACATGGAAAATTGTACATCCTAGGGGGAAAAAAATCAGGATTCTCAGTGGATTTCTTCTTGGAAAAAGAGTATGAGCCCTGTACTTGTTTTCACAGATAATTTGACTATTTATCTTTATTAAATCCTTGCATTCATATTCTAATAGAAATTTTTATCAGACAAATCTTATATGTTGTCTTTAATTTAGGGGAGAGAAGTATGTAAGCAACTTCAGAAGTTTATCTAAGATCTATATACAAATTTTAACTCTAAAACTAACAGAATATATATATATATATATATATATATATATATATATATATATATATATATATATATATATATATATATATATATATATATATACAAAATTTACAATAATGTATTAAACTGCAGTCCCAGTAGCAGATTTTTTTGTGTTAATCTGCAGTAAATTTAAATTTATCTGTGACCCAAGAACGTTGGACCACACCAAACTCACAATCACAAATTCTAGTAACCCACAAAATAAGCAGAGTTTGTATTTACAAAGAAAATTTAATTAGGAAGAACAATAAATCTAGAAATAAAAGTAAATTTTAACATTTTTTACTTAGTCTTGAATTTTTTAAAAAGCTATTAGATTGATTTATATTATTTTATATAATGGTCTATATATCATACTCAGATAGTGCCTTTCTTTTGATTCCATGACTGTTCTTCATATTAACATAAAAATTGCTAAAATTTCACAATACAATAAGAGATGGCTTGACTTCACAAAACTTGTAGTGCAAATAAATCACTTTTTCAAAATTTCGAAATTTCAAAATTTTTATTCCAAAGCCTTGTAAGCTGAAAAACTCCTTCTCTGCAAGCAATTTAAAAGAAGAAAAATGTCAAATCGGGCATTCTTTGCAATCTGAACACAATCTTTTCAAAATATTTACTGTTTCAAACTTCTGTATAAGATTAAGCTTACCTAATAAACAAACCGTTTACCGCATAATTCTATCGATATTTGTTTTTGAGATATTTAATTTTGAAATCAGGATCTTATTTTCTGAACCTCCTATATATACATATATGTATTCGTATATATGTAACTGGTGCCTGGTTTCGTACTTTTCAGTTAGCCGGGTGCTAGTTTTATATTATGAACACATATATATGCATAATCTCCCAAAATTGAAGATGTTTGAATTTTGCTCAAATAGACTAATATCTTTTTGTAACAGATATTTTTTTCGACAGAAAGAGCAGAAAGTATGATTGATAAATAAAGTATGATGAACGATAAAATTGACAAAAAAAAAAAAGAGCTAGATTTTTGTAGAATTTTACACTTATCTCATAGGTGAGATTCATACTTTTTTGTGAAAAAGTAGTTTTACTGAAATTTATTTTTGTGAAGAGTCAGTTTTTCTAAAAAAAAAAAAAAAAAAAATTGAGATTTCTTTTAATGTCACCGAATCATGCAAAGAGTCCGTTAACAGACTCTGTTTTTCTCCTGGGCAGATCCCTGAAATATGTGTCGTAATTTCCGGCAATATCTAATTTCATTGTTTATTACATCTAAAATATCAGGAATCCCTAATAATTCCTTTTGATAAATTCAACAAAAAAAGTTTAAAATAATTTTCATGATTTTTTTTTTTTTTTTTTACCTACTTATGTTTTTTCTTCCAACAGGTCTTGAAATTCCCATGGAAAATGTAATGAGTAATCATAACTCTGAATCTGCTTCGTATCATAGTACTACCATCTTCACAATAGAAGATGAGACATTGAAAAAAAATGTAAGAAACTCTGTGCATCTGTTTTAATAATTTTCAGCACTATTTAATTTTTATTTGTTAGCTATCATCAGATCTTGACACACACAATGTAGTAAATTTTTAATTAGAAATTCTAAGTAAATTGGCAAATTTAATATTCTTAAGCAAATTTTTTATACTTCTTAAAATATTGAGTTTTACTATTGTATTTGTCAGAATGCTGTCTATTCCATAAATAACATTTAAAGATGACATAGCAAATGTTTCCAATTAGTAACCTTTTCTTAAAACAAAAATCCATTTTAAAAGATGCTTTCCTCAAAAAACATGAATATTTGCAAGTCTTTTCACATTGTTTTGTATCATAGTTTTGGCTCCTTCAACAAAACTTTAAAATACATTTTATTTATTTATTTATTTATTTATTTATTTATTTTGGGGGGGGGTCTTATTTTTTTACCTTTGAAATTACTCTTTAAAACAAAAAGGAAAAAAATAAAACATTTCCCTCTCTCCTTTTTTTAAACTCTTGAAACATAATACTACCCTAAAGTGAGCCATTGATCCCAATTTTAACTAATGTAGTTCAAAATTTTTCTCATCCTGATCACATGAACTCAAAAATTTTCTACACTTTGAGAAAATTTTTGAGTCAAAGGACGACTTATTGAAGTCAATAAGTTCAATAAGTCGACTTCAACGACTTATTGAAGATTTTTCAAGAAAAATCTTCAATAAGTCGTTGCTGCTAACTACAGCTGCCATGATACTCATTGGCACAATTTTTTTTTAATGCAGTTGATGAAAATTAAAGTATTTGAACAGTCTTTATTCTTCATATTTTTTTAATACTGCAATATTAGATTAAATCTGTTATTACAAGTATTTTTTTTTTTTTTTATCAACATTGTTTATCAAAACAGCTATTTATTTATGCTTCAGAAAAGCAATTTTTTGGTGTAAAATTATTAAAGAAATTTATTTTAAAAAGTATCATTAAAATAAAATTGATAATGTAGCAAGAAACAACACTACTTTTAATGCTACTTCAGGTGAGAGGGGAGAATGCCATTCTGAAATCACCTTGTCATAAATTGCTTCTTTTGTGTACAGTTTACTTATTTTTTAATTCCAATTTTTAATTCTATGGAAACTATGGTTATCATCATAAAGAGGTTTATATATTCAAAATATCTTCACAGGAAAGTAATGCTTTAACTCCATTTTCCTGTATACTCTTCTTAATTTCATATGAAATGTCAAAATTTTTTACTCTCAGTTCCTCATTTTTTTAGAACTTTAAATTAAGCAAAGATTTTCGAAATATTTTGAGAACTAAGGAAAAAATTGACATCCTTTAAGAAGAGGACACTGAAAGAAGTTAAAAGTATTACTTTCCTGAGGGAGATATTTTAAATATAGGAATGCATCAAACAAGATTTAAGATTACCAAGGAGAATTTGGAAGCTGGAAGACTAGCAGCCTTAAATAATGAAAATATTTCTTTTAAAAAATACTATCAAAACTTCCACATAATTTTTAAGGCGTTAATCACGACCTATGGTTTAATATCACCGATTACAATATCATTTGCATGTTTTTTTAAAAAAGTAAAGCAAAAAAAAAAAAAAAAAAAAATTTGAAACTTTTTTCTTAAACATAACCAAACTATTTTCAAACATATTTTGAAATTAAGGCATTATTGGATTAATATGAATTTCCACATTGCCAGTCTAAATTATCTACTATTAATTTTTCATGTAATGACTATGCTTTTAATAACAGAGGTGAGAAAATGTGACATGCAAAATTCAACAGATTATGATTTTTATCTTTTAAAAAGTTATAAATTTCTTATTTTTATTTTTATTGAGATCATATGTAAATTTCTGATATCTGATTACATCTGATGAATAAATCTCCAAATGTGTTATCAATTTTTGTTGAAGATATTGATAGAATTTTGAATTATTTAAAATAGTTTTTTGTTGCCAGGAAAAAGAAATGCTGCCACCTGGAATATTGCCCGTATACGATTCTCCTGAAACTGCCAGACAGTTTTCATCTCTTCAAGTTTTAACTGCCATTTTTGCATCCTTTGCTCATGGTGCTAATGATGTGAGGTAATTACTTTATTGAGCAGAAATAACATCCCATAACTTCTTATATTTCCTGTAAATAGAATATATTAGTTGCTTTTAAAATTTAAGTTTCTAGTGAATAGCATATAAACATTACATACAATTACATGTATTGTATGGGAATCTTTTCAATAAATTTTTATTAATTTTATAAGAAATCTTCCTCTACTCACTGCTGTGTAATTTTCTATATAAACTTTTTTTAAATATCCATTTTTAATTATTTGATATTGTTTGATAGCAAATTAAGCTTGTCGTTGGGGGGCCACCATAATACTTACCCATCAAGTGTATGCATATTATAAAATATATGTAAACTATTTAATAAAATGCATCTCATTTTTAAAATAAAATTTAAACATATATTTAAATATTTTAATACATAGTAATATTCTATTAATGAATTGCTGATGAACCAGTTTTGAGAAATAATATACTCAGCAACTAATGATTCGATCAATTTTGTTTTTTATGCAAAAATAAAAAAAATTGAAAATTTATATATTTGTTTCACCAGAACAAATATTTTGAGAGTCAAAAGAAGTTCTGGATAATTGAGGTTACTGATATTCAATAGGCTTCTTCCCATTGTTACATACCAAATTTCAAGTCTCTATCTGAATTTGTTCAAGAGATAGAGTGTTTATAGACACACTGTCAGGCAGACGGCAAAATTTTCCTTCTAAAAATGTTTTTTGGAATCTCTAATGTCTAAAACGTGTAAATTTGCCCTCCCCCCCCCCCACCAAAAAAAAAAAAATTCCCATTGTTACATACCAAATTTCAAGTCTCTATCTGAATTTGTTCAAGAGATAGAGTGTTTATAGACACACTGTCAGGCAGACGGCAAAATTTTCCTTCTAAAAATGTTTTTTGGAATCTCTAATGTCTAAAACGTGTAAATTTGCCCCCCCCCCCCCCCCAAAAAAAAAAAAAAATCTGATTTTCAAAATGATTGTAAGATTTATCCTATACTATGTATGATGTGCTAAGTAAAACATTAAATGATTTAATGATCTTTTACACTAGGATGGGGGAAAATTAAGGGGATGTAAGATTTCATATCCTGGCTTAATTTCAAGTGAGAAGTTTAAAAAATGGATTTATTTTGGCTTAAATTCTTTTAAATATTATATGATCCCTTGCTGTATTAAAATTCTATTTCATTGATTTGTTAAATACCATATCATGTGGATTATTAAATATTTATTTTCTGTACAATTAGTAAAATTTTTGGTAGTGACAAATAAATTGTTTTATGCACAAAAAGAAAAAAAAATCACCAAATTGTCAGATTTAAGTTAAACATGAATTTTTGTTCTTATAAGATAAACCCATGTTTCTCTAAGATTCATAAGAATCATTCATAGATTCATTCTCTCTAACATTGCTTTAGATAGCAATGTTTTTTCAATTTTTTAAAAATTATGGTTTGGTTGACTTTGCATGAAGCGATTCAAATAGTATAATGGTCATATGCTTAATTTTAATGCAAATTGAAATTGGTTGTCATGTACTATAAATATATGAATTTATTATGTAGTATTACTTGATAAGTCTGTTTATTGTTACATTGTCTGAGTTTATTAGTGTTTTGTTAATTCTGTTCTATCAAGAAATTTTGTAAACCTCAAGCATTTTAGTCATTGAGGCATATTTGTTTATTTTTGCAGCAATGCTATTGGACCAGTAGTTGCCTTGTGGTTGATTTATCTTGATGGGAATGTCATGCAAAAGAGTGAGTCTCCATTTTGGATCATGTTGTATGGAGGTGTTGGTATCAGTATAGGTCTTTGGGCATGGGGACAGAGAGTCATAAAAACAATTGGAGAAAATCTCACGAAGATTACTCCATCAAGGTAAGCTTCCTTTTATAAGATTATTTCATGAAACTAATCATTCAATCATATTATGAATCATAAAATATGTAATCAGATTTTGGTAGTAATTTAGTTTTCATATCATATTTTGTCATTTCTGCACCACAGAAATGAAGAAGCAATCCTAATGAAACTCTTTATATGAGCAATACTTTTACACCCAGCAGCAGAATTCTTTTCTGCAATCTGCAACGCAAGTAAAAACTTAAAAAACAGTCTGCAGACCAATCCCTCACATTACATTATATGCACTCAAATTTCCCAAGTATTTGTGATAGACATAAAAGAAAAGTATACTTTTAAAATGAAGTTTCCTTTATTCCGTGAACTTTTAACACCTAATACATTGTCTGAAAGAGAGAGAGGGGGGGGGGACTCCTCTTTTAACAAAATTTGCGGGTTTTTCACGATCTTTTGACAAGATGTCATTTTTCACAATCTTTTGACGAAATTTGCATTTTCTTCACGCATTTTTTGACAAGATTTGACATTTCTTATCTTTTGACGAAAACTGTTTTTTTTTTTTTTTTTCGATCTTTTGAATAAATTTGCTGTTTTTTTTTTTCTTGTGATCTTTTGAATAAATTTGCCGATTTATTGTAATCTTTTGACGAAAGCTGCCATTTTTTCACGATCTTTTGACGAAAGCTGCTTTTTTTTCACGATCATGTGACGAAAACTGCCGTTTTTTTTCGCAATCTCAAGAAATTTTCCATTGTTTTCACAACTTTTTGAAGAAATTTGCAGTTTTTTCGTGATTTTTTGAAGAAATTTGCAGTTATTTCATGATTTTTTTAAAAAGAAAACTACTGTTTTTTCGTGATCTTTTGAAGAAATTTGCCTTTTTTTTTTTTTTCCGAAAACTGCCATTTTTCTGTGACCTTTTGAAGAGATTTTCAGTTTTTTGGGATTTTTTTTTGACGAAATTTGCCGTTTTTTCGCAATTTATTGAGAAAATTAGCCATATTTTTGTGATCTTTTGAAGAAATGTGCCGTTTTTTCGTGTTTTTGTGACAAAATTTGCCATTTTTCACGTTTTTTGGATGAAATTCACATGTTTTTTGCGATCTTTAAATGACATTCGTTTGTTTTCGCGATCTATGATGAAATTAATTTCTTTTCGAAGACTATTTGTCGAAATTTGCGATGCATTTTATGTCCAAATTTTTGGATTTAGGACCGAAATTTTTTAATTTTTGCTAAATTTTTAACAGTTGAAAAATAGTCTGCAGATTTTCCCAAGAGTCTGCGATGTGCATCGCAGCATTGCACCGATTCTGTTCTAATGTTTAATATTATAACACAATTTAAATATTTACAATGAAAAGAAAGGTTAACTTTGATCATAACTCAGTTGGTTTGGCATTCACTTCTTGTCCAGCAGACCCAGGTTTGATAACAGGCCTTTCATTTGTCTTTTTCATTTTTACTTCAATTGAAAAACTTAATATCGTATTTTAATTATAATATTAGCATATTTTAAATTAATTTAGCATTTCTTATTTTTATATTACTTAAAGGTATATCTTGAAAAATATCTATTATTGAATAATAAAAATTCCAAACTTGTAACAAAATGTTATGCCACCCTCTATTTATGATAAAATAAAACATATTCAAGTAAAATAAAAATAAAAGCAGGAAGAAGATAAATGTGAAAACAAAATAATTCAAAGAGCAAACATACATATTACCAAATTTAAAAATCTTTAATATGTAAAAAAAATATATATATATTAATTCTTATGCTAATTTTTAATATAATTATCAGGGTGCGTAGTGGTGCTTACAAGGTACTTATTTTGAAAGCAAATTTGTCAGGTCCTTACAAGGTGCTTCTTTTTTTCCCAGAGTGCTTATTTTTTTTTCTCTCTCCCTTGAAATGCCTATTTTTGAACCAACTGCTTGTTTTAATTTTCGCGATCCTGAACCGAAACTATTTCGATAAAAGCAAAACAACTACAACTTTTCCTTATCTAGAATGGCCGATGATGCGTTGTTCGTACCCCAGAAATGTTCCTATTGTCCACTTTTAGCTACTCCGTCATCTTTCAGCCTTTGATTCTCAGAACTCTGAACGTAAATTCTCCGTTCTGCATGCTTTTCAGGAATTCTGGAATTTTTCTTTTGTGACTCTTTTGCACATACTCATTATTGCCATTTGAATTTTTATTATACCAAAGTAAGTTGAATGTATCGTCAAATGGTCGATCAAAATTAGTTGCGAATATCGTAAAACAATAAAGAAAATATATCTATCAAATGACAGGACGTGCGAAGAGAAAACTGCGCGTGGGACAAATTGTAAATTTGACGACCCCTTTACCCAACTTTTTCTTGTAATAGACAAAAATGACATTGGTAGTATACATTTTTTACCCCCTAAATTTCCGTACCCAGGGCAACTCTTCCCCCCCCCCCCCCCCCGTCTTTTCGCACAGTGCTTTCAAAAAGCATGAAAATGCTCAAATTTTTATAAAAAATCGCAAAGAAACCTAAAATTATCATAGAAACATTTGAAAAAAATTCGTTGAAAAACCAAAAACATTCATCAAAAGATTGTGAAAAAAAAGAAAATTATGTCAAAAGAATGTGATTAAATCACACACAAATTTTACCGAAAAATCTCGGAATAAAACCACAAATTTCCTCAGAAAATGGCGATGAAACCGCGATGTTTGATCAAAAAACAGCAATAAAACCCCAAATTTCATCAATAAACGGCGATAAAACCACAAATTTCACCAAAAAACTGCTGAAATTTCACCGAATAATCGTGAAAAAATTGAAAATTTTCGTCTCAAATTTTTATTAAAGAACACGAAAAAATGCAAATTTCGACGTAAAAATTTGCATCGCTAAAAAACACTAAGTTGTTAAAAAATTTGCAATAAAATTACAATTTTCGTGAAAAGATCGCGATAAAACTTATTTTTGACGAAAACTCACGAAAAAACCGCACATTTTGTCAAAAGATCGCGATAAAATCACAAATTTCGCAAAAAGATCTCGAAAAACTACAAATTTCGTCGAAAAAAACAAAAAGATCGTGAAAATACAGAAATTTCTACAAAAAATCACTATAAAACTGCAAAAGATTCAGAAAACCAAAAATTTTTTGCAAAAAAAAAAAAAAAAAAAAATTGTCAAAATATTGCCAAAGATCAAATTTCTTCAAAGGATTTTTAAAAAGACTTAAATTTCATGAACCCCAGAAAAAAAGAAAAAAAAAACCCTGAAAATTAATACAAAGTAAAAAATACTGAAAATTATCAAATGCAAAATATATTAATGTCAAAGGTCATATTCACTCAAAAACAAAATTTGAAACAAACAATTTCGGAACAGAAAAAACAGCTTTAGAAAAAGCAAGAAATTAAAAAGAAAAAGCCACAATAAAATCAGTTTTTAAAGCAGCAAAAACAGTTTTTGTACAGAAAGTTCCACTCCAGCAATGACTTTTTTTCCGCAATCTTTTGGTAAAATTTTCAGCTTTTTCGCAATCTTTTGAGGAAATCTCGCTTTTTCGCGATCTTTTCACGAAATTTGTGGATCTATTTGACGAAATTGTTTTTGTGTGATTTTTTTTTTTAATGAAAGTTGCCTTTTTTTTTTTCATGATCGTTTCAAGAAATTTGACGTTTTTTCACACTTAAATGACGAAAATGATTGTTTTTTCGCGAATTTTTTTGTGAAATTTGCTGTTTTTTCTTCTAGAAATTTGTCATTTTTTTCGTGCTTATGTGACGAAAGATGTCGTTTTTTCGCGCTTATTAGACGAAATATGTCATTTTTTTGCACTTGTATGACAAAATTGATAGGTTTTTTGCGATTTTTTGACGAAACTGATTCTTTTATCGCGATTTTTTGACGAAATTGATCGTTTATTCGTGTTTTTTGACAAAATTAGTCTTTTTTAAAACGAATTTGTGTTTTTACCCCTGGATTCTAGAAGGAAATTTGTTCTCTGCACGATTCCTTAAAGAAATTAATGTTTTTTTTCTTTTAATTTTTGACAAAATTCGCGATATTTTTTAATGTGTGAATTTTTTACTAAGTGTAACGATATCATAAAACCGAAAGGATCGATCGAAAAACTCGGAAATCCACGGTACACCAGGAACACAATCACCCCTGTAATGTGTATTTGTACATAAATGGGTGCTTCTTTTTCTCTAAAAGTGTGTACAGGTGCTTATTTTTTAAACAAAAATGTTGCTATTCACCCTGATTATATTTCTTACTTTAAAAAACTAAGTAATATTGTTATCGTATTTATTTCTCTTATCAGAGTAACTAGAAGATAGTCCGTCAAAATGACGTGTTTGCATTTTTAAAGGATGATAAAAAAGTACAACTGTGGTCAATCATAGCCACTTTAGCCTGAAACAATTTTGATAAATACAGCGATTAAACTTGGAAAGGGAAAAATCTAAAAGAAAGAAAGAAAGAAAATTTCAACAGAAATGAGGAGGATTATAATGAAATTTCAAACGCACCCGCGGTTTGCTTAAATAAAAAGTTTTAATTAAATAGTGTTTTTGAAAACGTGAAAAGATTTCAAAGCTAAGTAAAATATAGTGACGTCATTTACAGCTCCCGCTGTAAATCTGACCATTGGGAACGCTCTATTACGACTATGGAACGGTTTCATTGGTCAGAAAATAGACTGCCTTTAAATCAGAGGTAACTTTTCACAATGTTTTTTATAGATTTGAAATTCGCAAGAGTCATTCACGACTGTAAATAAAAAAAATTAAAGCAACCCGAATATAAAAATTTTAACAATATTGCATTTAAAACGCACCTTCGCTTTCCTTTAATAAAAAGTTTTAATTATACACTGTAAATAATTTGACTCATTTGCTACAGCGTCACTCCACCGCTTTTATAGAAATCGGTTACTTTACTGTGTTATGGAGCATTCTCATTTGTCATAAAAGAGATATTCTATAAAAGCTGTGGAGTGCTGCTGCAGCAAATGGATCAAATTTTTAACAGTGTACTTTTTGAAATCGTGGAAAGATTTCAAAGTGAAGTAAAATGTAGTGACGTCATTTACAGCTCCCACTGTAAATCTGATCAATGAGAATGCTCCATTCAGGGCTGTAACTTGGGGGCCCCGGGGCAAACTAGTGAGGCCCTCGCTCCCGGGGCAAAGTAAAACTTTGCCCCAGACGCAGTTTTTTTTCGCACACCGCTATTTAAACGTGCATAGTATGCTAAGCCTAAAAATATGAAAGATGGATTTTGATAATTTTTTTTTCGATTTTATGTATCTATTAATATAGATAAGAAGAAAGATTTTCTCGAATTTTTTTAGATGCTTTTTATATTATTCAACCAATCAGAAGCCCATATTTTCTTTCTTATACTAGCATCGGTGGGCAAACATTCTGGAGCGACATGACACATTCAGCTCGACATTCTGCTGTCTGCTCTAGAGTTGCTTTTGCATGCAAAGCGTATGGAGTGTATATCAACAAACACGCAAAAACTCTAGTACTTTGATTTTTTTTTTTTTTTTTTCATTACTAATTTTTAGCTAGGCATTTTATAGGAAGTTAGACTAGAAACTAAAATCAATAGTATTTTTTACCACTAGTTTGGGGCCCCTCAGGCTTGGGGGCCCCAGGGCAGTGCCCCGGCAGTAGTTACGGCCCTGGCTCCATTACGACTATGAAACGTTTTCATTGGTGAATGAGTTTCTTTTTCTCGTGGATAGGTTGACCCTGGAATTGTCATACACGGAGGGATTTTATATATATAATACATAAATGATGTTTCTTTAAAATCATGAATTGACATAAATGTTCAATATCATTGCATTGATAAAGAATGTATAAAATAAATTTTTAAAATGATTTTAACACTTTTGTGTCTATTTATGATGTTTTATGCAACTATTTATTTACAAATAAAAAAGTAAATAGTTTAAAATTAGAATTGATGCATAATATTATAATTTTTAATTGAGAATGAAATTAATAAATCAGTGATGCCGCTGGACTTGAAAAATCCTGGGTCCCGGGGACCCAGGACTTCTAAAATTCTGGGTCCCGTTTATACAAAAGTGGATCCCCACTAATAATAAGTCATAGTTTTAGACGCAAAAATTCAACTTGTTCATTTGCAAAAGAAAAATGAAATGACATAATTGTTTTAATAAATAAATAATTGAAACCAATATTAATTTTTTTAAACTATTAAGAGAAATTTTCTTTACTTTTTCAAAAATAAATGTTCAAGATTAATTTAAAAAGCAAATTAGTTAAGTGTAGAAGATAACAAGTATCACCATTGTTCACATTTCTTTTAAAAAGGGACAAGACTGATTTATCAAAAAGACATTTTTGATTAAAAATAATAATAATAATAATAATTTTTTTGAATAAAAGGTTATTTCTTGTTTTATGAATAGGTGCTTTCAGGAGACACATTCATTCTGAAAAATTTGGTGCAGTCAAAAACAGATTATGAAGCAGGAAAATTAATTTTTTGAACAGAAAAAATCACTCTGGCATGTGAATTTTTTAAACAAAATTTGTCATTTTTTTTCACGATTTTTTTATGAAATCTGTTGATTTTTCGCAATTTTTTGACAATCTACCTTTTTTTTTTTCGGGATCTTTTGACAAAATTTGCAGTTTTTTCACAATCTTTTTACGAAATATGCCATTTTATTGACGAAATCTGTTATTTTTAACGATCTATTAGTGAAATTTGCTGTTTTCGTGAATCTTTCGACAAAATTTGCCGTTTTATTATGATTCTTAGACAAATTTTTTTTTTCTTTCTTTTGCAATCTTTTAAGGGAATTAGCCATTTTTTTCAGGATTTTGTGAAAAACATAGCCCTTTTTTCACGAATCTTTTGACAAAATTTGCCTTTTAATGCGATTTTTGGACAAAAATTTGACTTTTTTCGTGATCCTCTGAGGAAATTTGCCGTATTTTCGTGATTTTGTGAAGAAATTTACCATTTTTCGCGAATCTTTTAACAAAAGTTGCCATTTTTGGGATTTTATGAAGAATTTTGCCATTTTTTTGCATATCTTTTGACACAATTTGCCCCTTTTTTTGCGATCTTTTGATGAAATTACGCATCCTGTGGGAAGCGTGAAAGCTATTCTTTTGCTTCCCGTCACCGATTTTTTGAGTATTTTATGCGCTATAGCGATTGACATAAATGTTCGTTATCATTGCATTAATAAAGAATGTATAAAATAAATTTTAAAAATGATTTAATACTTTTGTGTCTATTTAAGATGTTTTGTGCAACTATTTAGTTACAAATAAAAAAAGTAAATAGTTTAAAATTAGAATTAATGTATAATATTAATTTTTAATTGAGAATGAAATTAATAAATTATAATTTCAAGTGTATTTATTAAAGAAAAAATGTGAAAAACAAATGTAGCATGTCGCAGTATTGAGCCAGGGTCCACTAAACATCAAATGAATACCATACTAACTAAGCTACAATCAATCATGCCCTTTCTTTTCAAAGTAAGTACACTAGAAGCCCAAAATAATGCAGTCCGATGTACCATGAATTCGGATATTACGTGGCGGAAAGCATGTCTCCCGAAGAACAATGATCAATTTCAGGATAAATTTTGCATTTAAAATTTGGGTAAAACACACTGAAGGACTTGCAGTCTGTAGTTAGTGCTATGCATCTCAATATATTTGTTGATAATTTAAATGGCTGAATAGAAATTGACAACAGCGAACCAATTTCAAAGGTCATATCAGATCGAAATATCATTGATGCTGTAACATATAAAAATTGCAGTGAGTAAGATTATGATGATGAAATTGAAAATGATGCAATAGTGACAAGTGACATTCCACATGTTAGTGAAGTCTTTTCATACTTAACAAAGGTAATTTTGTGGATGGAGAGGCAAGACGATGCAGATTGCATTCATCTACTCTGTCTTACTACTGTGAAACAATATGCCAAAAAGGAATGAAACACCTCAGTTTGCCAAACAATACTTAGGGGCTTTTTTATGATTGCGTAAGATAAAGTCTGTGTTCCATTGAATTATTTTCAATGATAAAATTAATTACATTTCACAAAGCAAATAAGTGCTTTCATCATTTTGTATCATTTCTTGGGCACCATTCTGATATACTGTGGTTAATTTATAATGCAAGTATGAAACTTGTCCCCCATCAACCGCTTTATATTGGGCTTTTACTGTATTTAAGCTGTGTTATAATATTTAACCCCCACCACCCACCTTATTTCTCCAGAATTAAGCAGCTTTGTATAAAATCCATTGAACCTGGGGCTAAGGGTCTCTCCTCTACAAACATACATTAAAATAATCAAAAGCTGTATTTACGAAGTTCAGCCCTCTCCTTGGTAAACTAACTGCTGAGTAAAAGCTACTTAAACACCATGTTATCAATATATATATATACTGTTTAGCTCCGATATCTTGGCAGATGACCTTGGAAGAATCTATACCTGACCAAGAGTTCCAGGGTCAAATGTTGCCAAGTACAAGTGCGCAGTTCGCGAACGGTCAATCAGAGTTTCCCCCAGAGGGTTTCAAGAGGGCGCTCCGCCCCTCCTGCCCTTTAGTTTAAAAAATAGCGCCCCTCTTGCCCCTAATCCAAAAACTTGCGCCCCTCTTGTCGCTCATTCAAAAAAATAACGCCCTTTTTGCCCCACATTTGAAAAAACGCAGCCCTTCAGTGATGATGCGGATGTGCTGTAGTGCGTAAATTATGCAAAAAAGTAGCTTTTACGAGTCCCATGACGTGTAACTTTGTCAAAGGATCGTGAAAAAAATGGCAAATTTCGTTAAAAAATCGCCAAATAACGACTAATTTCCGGCAAGATTCGTGAAAAAATGGCACGTTTCGTCCAAAAATCGCGATAAAACGGAAAATTTTGTCAAACGATTCGTGAAAAATGAAAACTTTTGCCGAAAGTTTACGAAAAGCGGCAAATTTCGTACAAAAATCTCAATAAAACGGAAAATTCTGTCAAAAAATTCGTAAAAAAGGCAAAATTCGCCAAAAATTTGTGGAAAAAAAAGCAAATTTCGTCAAAATATCCTAAAAAAAAAAAAAAAAAAAAAAAAAAATTGTCAAAGGAGCACAAAAAAAAAGTGAATGCCAGAAGTGAATTTTTCTGTACTATAAACTAATTTTCCTGCTTCAACATTGTGTTTTTCTTACTACTATAACGGACTTTCCTGATTTACAATCATTTTCATGCAAAGAGAAAATTGTATCCGGGGCATAATTAGAGAAAAGAGGGGGCGATTCCACACCCGTTACAAACTGTGTGCTTTTTTTTTTTTTTAATCTTGTTTTTTCGTGTTTAAACGTGACAAAATTGGCGATTTTTCAAGATCTTTTGAAGCATTTTTTGTCATTTTTTAACAAAAGATGCCTTTTTTTTACGATTTTTTAGCAAAATTGCCGTTTTTTCACAATCTTTTAACAAAATCTGCTGTTTTTGCGATCTTTTAACAAAACCTGCTTTTTTGCGATCTTTTAACAAAATTGGTCGTTTTTTCACGATTTTTTTTAACAATATTTGTCATTTTTTCAATTTTTTAAAATTTTTTTTTGGATTCTTTGATAGAATTTCTGTATTTCTAAGATTTTTTGAACCACTAGATTCTAGATTAAACTCTTTAAAAGTGCCCTTAAAAATCAAAAAAGTGTCCTGAAAAATGTAAAAAGTGCCCTTTTCAGAACAGTAGCGCCCTGACCCTTTTTAAACCTGGGGGAAACTCTGGGTCAATCCACCAAATACCGGAAATACGGGTCTTCTGCAGCACCTGTTACTGTCGGACTCCGATATCTTGGCATTTCGAGCAGAGTGACTCGGGCTGTTCTATTCTAGATAATAGGTAAAACGCTATAACGCATAAGGGAGAATGGCATCCATAATTGGCGCGTTAGTTTAGATAGTGACAATCATTAGCAGAATCAGAAATGTATTTTATGAAAATGTATTATTTATAAATGTGTTGTTTAAGCGTGGTCGTTTCTAACAGCAATATTTTTATTAATAATTATGATATTTAAAAACTTAAGCAATGCTTCTGATAATAAAAATCCTGATAATAATTATAGGAATCTTATATATTAAAGCAAAAGCCTTTTTTATTCAGCACACTCAAACTGCTCTCTGCGCATTCCTGCTTGCGCAGATCCGACAACAGAACCAATGAGAGAAGAGATAGTTACTGTCTCTAAATGTTAGCGTGGTATGCCCGCGTTCGTTGTTTGTTGTAGCAGAGCCAATGGATCTATTGTGTGCTTTTAAAATGTGCAATTAAATATATGTAGGGATTTTTATATTGCAACATAATTAGTATATTTTTAACATAGGATTTCAACAATATAACCTGGTGAGAACTTTTTTTTGAATGGCAATGTAACATTGGGTCGATCGAGTTTATTTATTTTGATTTTGCCCGTTTTTATTGAAGGACATAATTTAACCGTTTCTTCTATTGCATAACACTTCTTATTTTGTTTTCAATCTTTTTTTTTTTTTTAGTAATTCCTTATTGTGATCTTCATTTCTGTCATATCAAAAATACATTTCTATTTTGCCATGGGTACACTGAAGTAAAATATCCCCCTTACGATGTTCGCGAAAAATTTTCTCGGATAGTATTTTTTCGATCGATGCTTAATTTTATATTTCATAATATTATTTATTTTGATTTTGCCCGTTTTTATTGAAGGACATGTTTTCAATCTTTTTCTTTTTTCTAAAGCAATTCCTTATTGTGATCTTCATTTCTGTCATATGAAAATTTCATTTCTATTTTGCCTATAGCATTTACATTTGTTGCATTATCATTTTGAAAATTGATAAAAAATAACAAAAGACAAAACATTGCAAATTCTAAATTCGTATTACTCAACTAAATAAACGTAGGTCTTGCAAAAAATAAACAAAATAATAAGAGATCAAAATAGATGCCCTATAACTAACTCACTTTTTAAAATCTGCAGCTACAAAATATATATATATGTATTTTTTTTTAATTTGGACATGCAAAAAACATTCTGAAATGTCTCAATCAATCACAAGATTTTTGTGGGGACTTCAACTGATTGATAATTTTTGTGGGGTTTTTACATAACTGAATGACTTTTTTTCCATGATTGATTAATGAATTTTATAATTTTTACCCCACATGACCAACTGTCGAACTGATTGACAAATTTTCTATTTTTCATGTGATGGATCGAGAAATTTTGTGATTTTTTTTTTCTGGTGAACAAAGAAATGTTGCATCTTTTCTCCAAGCAATTAATGGAAGCTTTTTTTTTTTTAAATTTGTTGTTTTTTTCTCGCAATCTTTTGATGTAATTTGCCGTTTTATTGAATTTATCCTTCTTTCGTGATTTTTTTTTTTGAGAAAATGTCATTTTTTGTTATCTTTTTGAGAAATTTGTCTTCTTTTTTGCTATTTTTTGTGAAATTTACATTTTTTTGCGATTACCTAGACAAAATTTCTGTGCTTTTGAGATCTTTGGACAAAATTTATGTCTTTTATGATACCTGGACAGTTTCGAAGAAGTTTATCGTTTTTCTCGAGTTCTTTCGATGAAATTGTCGTTTTGTCATGATCTCTCGATGTAATTTCCTGTTTTATTGAAGATCTATTTGCAAAATTTGTTGTTTTTTTCTGCGAAATTACCTTTTTTGTGATTATTTGATGAAATTTGCTTTTTTTTTCAATCCTTTGACGAAATTTGCTGTTTACTCACAATCATTTGTCAAAATTTGTTTTCTCACAATATTTTGAATTTTTTTTTCACAATATGTTTAATTTGCCATTTTTTAGAGTTTTTTTTGTCAAAATTTGCTTTTTTTTTTTCAAAATTTTTTTAAACGTTTTGGCAAAATTTTGATTTTTTGCAATATTTTCACGAAATGTGTTTTATTTTGAGATACCTGGACAATTTTTTTTTCTGCAGTTTTTTGACAAATTTTTTAGAGATCTTTTGAAGAAATTTGTTGTTTTTTGCAATCTGTTGACGAAATTTGCTGTTTTTTTTTCACATCTATTTACAAAATTTCCAGGTGTTCTTTTTTTTCGGGGGGGGGGGGGGGGATATTTTGACGAAATTTGTTATTTTTTGTGATTATTTGCCAAAATTCATGTTTTTTTTATACTTGGATAAAATTATTTGTTTTCTCAGGGATTTTCGGTGAAATTTATTTTCTCACGATCTTTCGATGTAATTTGCTGTTTTATCAAAATTATCTTTTTTTTGTGAAATTTTTCATTTTTTTGTTATTTTCAGAAACTTGTCTTTTTTTTTCACCTTTTTTTTTTTTTACAAAATTTACCTTTTTTGTGATCTTTTAATGAAATGTACCTCTTTTTTTCATCTTTTGACAAAATGTGTTGTTTTATCACAATCTGTTTACCAATATTTGCATTTTTTGAAGTACTTAGACAAATTTAAAGTATTTTGATGATCTTTTGACGAAATTCACGTCTTTTATTATACCAGGAAATAATTATTTGTTTTCTCAGGGATTTTCGGTGAAATTTGTCATTTTTTCTTGCCATCTTTCAATGTAATTTGCCATTTTATCAAATTATTCCTTTTTTCGTGATTTTTTTTGTGAAATTTGTTGGTTTTTTTTGTTATTTTCAGAAATTTGTCATTTTTTCTCACTTTTTTTTTTTTTTTGTTGCAAAATTTACCTTTTTTGTGATCTTTTGATGAAATGTGCCTCATTTTTTCATCTTTTGACAAAATATGTTGTTTTCTCACAATCTGTTTACCAATATTTGCATTTTTTGAAGTACCTAGACAAATTTAAAGTATTTTCACGATCTTTTGATGAAATTCATGTCTTTTATGATACCAGGAAATAATTATTTGTTTTCTCAGGGATTTTCGGTGAAATTTGTCGTATTTTCTTTTCATCTTTCGATGTAATTTGCCGTTTTATCGAATTTATCCTTTTTTTAGAAATTTGTTGTTGTTTTTTCGTTTTTTTTTTTTTTTTTTAGAAATTTGTCAACATTATGTAAATGCTATAGGCAAAATAGAAATGAATTTTTCAAATGACAGAAATGAAGATCACAATAAGAAATTACACAATAAGAAGTGTTATGCAATAGAAAAAACGGTTAAATTATGTCCTTCAAAAACAAGGGCAAAATCAAAATAAACTCGATTGATCCGATGTTACATTGCCTATCAATAAAAAAGTTAGTTCTCACTTACCAGGTTATTTGTTGAAAAGACTAATTTACTCTGATCCTATGTTAAAAATATACTTATTACGTTGCGATAAAAAATTCCATACATATATTTAATTGCCTATAGAATGAGGGAATAAACATATGTCACTCAGCACACAGTTCAATGGGTACACTGAACTGCAGTATTCCCATCGTAAGATTACCCAGAAAAAACATTCTGAAATGTCTCGATCAATCACAAGATTTTTGTGGGCTTTTTTACATAACTAAATGACTTTTTATCCATGATTCATTAATGAATTTTATAATTTTTACCCCACATGACCAACTGTCGATTTTTGTATTTTTTCTTCAACTGATTGACAAATTTTCTATTTTTCATGTGATAGATCAAGAAATTTTGTGTTTTTTTTTTTTTTTTTCTGATGAACAAAGAAATGTTGCATCTTTTCTCCAAGCAATTAATGGAAGCTTTTTTTTTTTAATTTGTTGTTTTTTTCTCGCAATCTTTTGATGTAATTTGCTGTTTTATTGAATTTATCCTTCTTTCGTGATTTTTTTTTTTTTGAGAAAATGTCATTTTTTGTTATCTTTTTGAGAAATTTGTCTTCTTTTTTGCTATTTTTTGTGAAATTTACATTTTTTTGCGATTACCTAGACAAAATTTATGTGCTTTTGAGATCTTTGGACAAAATTCGTGTCTTTTATGATACCTGGACAGTTTTGGAGAAGTTTATCGTTTTTCTCGAGTTCTTTCGATGAAATTGTCGTTTTGTCACGATCTTTCCATGTAATTTGCCGTTTTATTGAAGATCTTTTTGCAAAATTTTTTGGGTCTTTTTGTGATTATTTGATGAAATTTGCTTTTTTTTCAATCCTTTGACGAAATTTGTTGTTTACTCGCAATCATTTGTCAAAACTTTTTGTTTTCTTACAATATTTTGAATTTTTTTTCAGGATATGTTTACAAATTTGCCATCTTTTAGGATTTTTTTTTTTTTTTTTTTTTTTTTTTTTTGTCAAATTTGGCTTTATTTTTCGAAATTTTTTCATAAAAATTGCCAATTTTTTAGACGTTTTGGCAAAATTTTGATTTTTTGCAATACTTTCACGAAATTTGTTTTATTTGGGATACCTAGATAATTTTTTTTTTTTTTGCATTTTTTTGACAAATTTTTTAGAGATCTTTTCATAAAATTTGTTGTCTTTTGCAATCTGTTGACAAAATTTGCTGTTTTTTTCTTTCACATCCATTTACAAAATTTTCAGGTGATGTTTTTTTTTTTTTTTTTTTTTCTTTTTTTTTGGGGGGGGGGGGGGGTATTTTGACGAAAATAGCTATTTTTGTGATTATTTGCCAAAATTTGCATTTTTTATGGTACCTAGACAAATTTTTGTACATAGTAAATGATTTCTAGCATTTTTTAAAAAAACTTTAACAGTAGAAAAATAATCTTCAAACATTTTCAAGAGTTTGGGACGTGTGTCGCAGCGTTGCACCGATTCTGCGCCTGGGATCATGTCATGTTGGTGTTACGTTGGTAAATGGAAAAGCATATTGAAATTTTTAAGAAATATTAATTTTTTTATAGTGGCAAAATACTTTTTTTTCTTTGGTTCTTTCATATTGTTGCTGTCAAGTTTTGACGGGTTTCACCTAGCCAGAATAAATATCATTAATTTTTTTAATATGTGAAATCGACATGTATTTTTGATTTATGAAAATGTAATAGAAAAGTTATTTGAAAATGCAAATATTTATTTGTTGAATGGGGTGGGTAATGTAAAAACAAATTAACCACTGAGAGGATTATTGTTACAGTTGTTGCTAAATGGCAAACTATAAATTCAGTCTTATTTTGCTGCGAAGTAAGTGAAGTATGTATATTTTGTATGAAATGAGAAATGACAGTAATTTATGATTTATTCATGTCATGTACAATTTATTGGTGTTGTATTTGTAAATGGAAAATTATCAAATGAGAGAGATTCTAATTCTATAGCAGCATGTTTGAATGTAACTCTGCCAATTGCGGGTCATTTGCCTGGATGTAAAATGCAGGTTTTTCTTTTATTTATTGAAATTTTTGCTGAAGATTAGTCCTTAAAAAATCCTTTGTTAGCTGGAAAATACCTTTTATTTCTGTGGTGCCGTCAAGTTTTGACGGGTTCCATCTAGTGAACTGTAAAAGCACATAGCCATATTTTCAACAATGGAAATTCTTTATGTATAAAAATTAATGCAGACCATTTCATAATTGAATTAAAGTGAATTTAATATGATTTTATTAACAATTTTATAATTAAAAAGGTGTGTTTGAATTATGTTTACATATGACTATCGTTTGTTTTCTAAATGCATTTAAAATATTAGACCTTTATATAAATTAACAGCTATTACACGTGACTTTATTTACATAACGTTAAAAAAAGGCACATTAAGTACAAAAATTCACTCACGATAATTAAAAACATATACAATTAACTCTTTATTCCATTTTACAGTAAATAGAATTTTTGATGATCCAAGCTTTCATATTTTTGTTTTTATGATAAGATTACATAAATACTTTTCAAGAGTTTCAAATTTTATGCACTTTCCCTAAGATTAACTGATGAATGGATTTATTTCCTTCCAACTTTATTTTATTGTTTCTGGCAAAGTTAGAATTTGGTGCCCCCCGCCTTCTTCCCAACTTTTTCTTGTGATAGTAATGACGTCGGTAGTATAAATTTGACGTCCCCGAAATTTCTGCGCCCGTAATCTTTTAAATTTGATTGGAATCAGTATTTTGGAAAATTGTACGGTAAAAAGATATTAAACTGAAAAATTATGTAAAAGTGTCTTGTAACGCGTGAAATTTCAAGCCATTACTACTGAAATACTTTGACTTCAAATAGCTTTTTTACATTCTTATGAAACAAATAAATATTGACATAATTAATTCTCTCTCACTGGATATGCGTCTGAAATTTGTTTTCGTTTTCGCTTTCTGCCGAAAATCAAAGTCTCTCCGAAAATTCAGCCGAACAGATACTGTCTGAATTCCAAAAATCTCATTTTTTCTTTTCGGAAATTTTTAACATTGTTTATTAATTTGAATTATAACGGCTCAAATGAGACACGTTCTATTTATTGCTATAAACTTTACTGTTTATAATTATCAGCTATAATTGGACGTGAGTACAAATTATAAAGTATGTAATACACGTAAAACTAAACTTTGATGACCTTTTTCACGTGCTCAATAAAAGCTGTAGACTTATCGGCAATAGAAATTTTTTTGTTAGAAAATGCGAAGTATCTCGAATACTTGTCTTTAAGAAAGATGATCAAATTTTAAAAAGTTATTTTAAAAGATAAAACGAGATATGCATACCTAAAACATTTTATAATAAGGATTAAGTTCATATAATTAAAAAGTAATTCTGTCATTGATGAATTAATTACATCCTATTTTATTTTATATGATATTCTTCTGAGCTTGTTGAATCAGAATCAATGGATTTTTCGTCTTTGCTTCCTCCTCAAAAAATTTCAAAATCATATTTCGCTCCTTGGAATGAATAGTTTTCTTATTCTCTGACATTTTGTTAAGATGAATATGCAGAAAAAACGGTAATAATAGTAGTAATAATAATAATAATAATAATCAAAGAGGCAAAGAGATAGATCAACTACACATACAAGCAAGCGTACGCTATGATCTGAAGCAGTTCTCAACTAAGAGATAACAGGTGCTGCAGAAGACCCATATTTCCGGTATTTGGCAGATTGACCGTTCACCAACTGCGCACTTGTACTCGGCAACCTTTGACCCTGGAACTCCTGGTCAGGAATAGATTCTTCCAAGACCATCTGCCAAGATATCGGAGCTAAACAGTATCCAGGGATGTAAGACCTGCGCCAATTGCGCCAGACTGCGCCGAAACCGCTTTTCTGCACCAAACTGCTACAAAACAGCTATTTTTTTCCATTTTGCGCCAAACCTGCGCCAAACCTGCGCCAAAAGGCACTTAATGTCAAAACGAAATTTAGCGCGATTTCGTCGATCCAGGAAACAACAACAAATAACTTTTTTTAGGCTATTAATTTCGTCAAAACACAAAGAAACATTGCAAAAAATCTCGAAAAACGCGCAAATTTTGCCGAAAAATTGCGAAAAACATGCGCATTCGGTCACGAAAAACACGCGATGTTTTGTGGAGTTTTATCGTGGCTCCACAAACGACGGTAAGTTGTTTATCCCTCGAGTATCCTACGTTCATTTTCATCGCAGCCGATCGCAGAGTTCGGAGCGGGACGTCATGTGACGTACAGCGCGCGTGTTGGGGGAGATGAATGAGAGCTGCCGTAATATGTTTATTCCCAATTAATGGGAGTTCGCCTCTTATTTCAGGGGTGACTCTCGTCCGAAATTTCCGAATATTTAAGGCATCCTCTACCGAAAATTTGAAATTCGGTTATCAGTTCCACATAGTTGTCAACTGTACGGTTTTGCGCGCGGAAAAAACAATCGCGGAGAAATGCAAATTTCGTAAAGGGATCGCCGAAAAAGCACACATTTCGTCAATATTTCGTGGAAAAACGACGATTTCGTCAATGTTTTTCTCAACGAACTTTGTCAAAAGATCGCTGAAAACGCCCGAATTTCCTCTGCGGATCGCGAAAAGCGGCAATTTCACCAAATATCGCAGGTAAAACGCTGATTTTTTTTAAGACTGCGGGAAAACGTTGATTTCGTCTGAAGATTGCGGATATAACGCCGATTTTGTTAAAAGATCGCGGGAAAAAAAGCGTCATTTTCGATAGAAGATCGCTTAAAAATATTTTGCCAAAAAATCATTGAAAAAAAAAAACGCCGATTTCATCAAAAGATCACGGAAAAAACGCCGATTTCGTCAAAAGATCGCGGGGATAAAACGCCGTTTTCGAGAAAAGATCGGCTAAAAATGCAAATTTTGTCTAAAGATCGTCGAAAAAAACACGATTTCATTAAAAAAAAACACGGAAAAACGCCAATTTCGTCAAAACGTCGCGGAAAATTGCTAATTTCGACAAAAGATCGCAATAAATTGCCGATTTTGCTAAAATATCGCTGATTTCCTCTGAAGATCGCAGGAAAACGCCGATTTCGTCTGAAGATCGCAGATACACCCCCCCCCCTCCTTCCCCAGCCACCGATTTCCAAAATGCGATGTGAATTTCCGAAAAAAAAATTCAACCAGAATCGCCCCTGTCTTGTGTACTGTACATATTTTCTGTAAATTAAGTATCTTCCTGTTCTGTGTTTTTACCGTGTCGGTGGTGAATTATTTCGCTCCTCGGCGAATCCTGCCGATAGACGGCAAAACCGAAAGCAGAATGAAAGCGCATACGAAAATCCGCAACATGTTTGTTAAACAAACAAAAAAAAAAAAAAAAAAAAAAAAAATTCTCAAAAAAAATTGCTATTTTGTCTAAAAATGAACAAAACGCAGTCAAAGGAAAACAGTGTTTGTTGAATTCACTTTTCTCCGGGAAGGACTTCTGTAGCTCCACGGGAGACATGATACAATTTTTTTTTTTTTTTTTTGGGGGGGGGGGGGGGAGTACACTTTTTGACCAAAGAAAGCCCAAATATTTCCAGGGGGGGGGGGGGCATTTCATTGCCCCGGTGGATGCCCCCCCCCCCCCCCCCCCGGCCACCACCTAAATCCAACACTGAAAGAAAAAACCGTAAATTTCGGCAAAAAATGCTACAATTTCGTCAAAAAAATCGCGGAAAACAAACGAATTTTGTCAAAGGATCTCGAAAAAATAAAACGTGAATTTTGTCAAAGGATCGCTAATTTCGTCACTCTTAATTTAATCAGTAGATCGAGACAAACACTCGAATTTCATTAATAGATCAAGAAAAATTTGTCTATAGATCGCGAAAAATTTTTCTATAGATCGCGAAAAGCATGCACATTTGATCGAAAAATCACGAAAAACACTCGAATTTCATCAAAGGATTGCGAAAAACCGCCAATTTCATTAAAAGGTATGAGACATGTGGCGAAAGGGTATAGCGAGGTAAGAATGGCGAAATGGCCCCCATGGTCAATGACTGAATTATTATTTGTACTAGTATCAGCACTCTAAAAGAATACAAAATGCAAGGTCATTGACCCCCCATCTTGACCTGTCTTTAAGATATTCGAGAAAGTTCGTACGCGCGCCGTTATTTTTTAAATGTATTTTTCTAAAAAACTATAAAAGCTAGAAAGATGGGACCAATTGCGTATATTGAGAGATACTTTGAAAAAATTTTCATATTTTTTTCAGAGTTTTCGTGAAATGACATCTGTGCAAAATAATGAAACAAAGTATAAATCTTTTATTTTAGTAGTGTTCTGTTATGTTTACCGCGTCAAAAAAAATACATAATATTCTTTAATTTATATACTTATAGCACACAAAAAATGATCAAAATCAAAGAGGCGCTTTTTGAGTAATATCTAAGAATAGAAAAGGTTAAAATAAAAATTCTAAATAGAAAAGGAAGAAAAAAAGAAAAATTGATACCGGACAAATTTAAAAGAAAAAGTAATACTCATATACGGTTAGTGAGGCACAGACATACAGGTATTGAGTGAGTAAGGTAGTGAAATTAGCGGTCGCCCCGACGTAAATACCCATTATGATATTCGTAGGGAGATTTTGCTGTTTTAATCCATCAGTCAGTGGATAGTTATTATAAAACTAGAAGATAGCCCGTCAAAATGATGTGTTTGCATTTTTAAAGGATTATAAAAAATTATAACAACTGTGGTCAATCATAGCCATTTTAGACTGAAACAATTTTGATAAAACAGCGATTAAACTTGGAGAGAAAAAAATCTAACAAAAAAAAAAAAAAAAAAAAAAGAAAAAGAAAAAAGAAAGAAAGAAAATTTCAACAGAAATCTGCATTTAAAACTATAGCAAAACTACCTGGTAGATGGGGGTGGGGATTATAATGAAATTTAAAACGCACCCGCGGTTTGCTTAAATAAAAAGTTTTAATTAAATATTGTTTTTGAAATCGTGAAAAGATATCAAAGCAAAGAAAATGTAGAGACATCATTTACAGCTCCCACTGTGAATCTGACCAATGAGAACACTCCATTACGACTATGGAACGATTTAATTGGTCAGAAAATAGATTGCCTTTTAAATCGGAGATAACTTTTCACAATGTTTTTTATACATTTGAAATTCTCAAGAGTCATTCACGGCTGTAAAGAAAAAAAAATTAAAGCAACCCGAATATAAAAATTTTAACAATATTGCATTTAAAACGCACCTTTGCTTTCCTTTAATAAAAAGTTTTAATTAAATATATTTTTTGAAATCGTGGAAAGATTTCAAAGCGAAGTAAAATGTAGTGATATCATTTACAGCTCCCAATGTAAATCTGACCAATGAGAACGCTCCATTACGACTATGAAACGTTTTCATTGGTGAATGAGTTTCTTTTTCTCGTGGATAGGTTGACCCCGGAAGGGTTTTATATATACTAGCAAAAGCCATGCTTTGTTTGGATTCGCGAAGTATTATGCTATACGATAAATATTTGAAAGTAATAATATATTTTTTAAATTACTTTTGCATCCTTATTAAGCAAAAATATAATTTTATGTTTCGGCACATTTTAATTTAAAAATTTACTTTTACCAAATAACTAAAAATTTCCTCAGATTGTTTATTAATGATATAAGACTGGTATAAATAATAATATTTTCGAAGTAGAATTATACAAAATATTAATTTTATTTGTTTACAATTCTTTTATTGCCACTTCACAAAAATATAATGCAATTCTTTTAAAATTCTTAAATATCGTCTGCTTAAATGATTTCACAAAATAAGAATAAATTGTGTATTTGAATTCCTAACACAGAAAAATACTTTTATAATTGAATGTTAATAGGAAAATTTTCACAAATTTTAATTCATTAAAAATATGCTATAATTTTTCTAAAAAAAAAAAGTATTTTATAAATTTTATAAAATAAATCACGAAACTATACATAATTAAAAGGAATGAGCATAGTTTGAAAACCTGAAAGCAGTTTTTGAGATATTTTGTCAGAATAATGAAAATATATTTTATTCATTTAATGATGATTCTAGCTATAATTACTGACCCCATGATTTAAGTTTTTCTTCTGAAAACGTACGTGTTTTACTTTTTATTTGAAAAAATGCGTTTGTAATGGAAAAACATGTAAAATAAATTAATTAAAATAATAATTTTTTGAAAAGTATTTCTGTAAAAAAAATAATATTCTGCAAATCTACAGATCATAATTTATATTTGTGTTTAATTTCAAGTCAAAATACTGTATAGTTTTTTTGTAAGGCGTACGACAAAATGTCATTTGAGTGGCCTAGTAGAGGATTCGCTTCGCTCATCCTAATAATACGATTTTACGTATCTTTTATTAGTCTTGCTGTGTCAAGACAACAATACATAAACAATTGACTGGTTTGTCATAATTAGGTGAGAATAATTGTTTACGGCCGCCGAAAGTTCTACGGTGACAATAATGTTCGTGCAATGTAAAGTTTGTGACATTTTTGTGCATAAAGTTCGTGGAAGAAAGAAAGTTATCGCTACTGAAGAGGATGCTAGATTATATAGTGACTCGAATAAAAAACAGTTTCTGTTGGTGACATAGGGGGCACTCGCGCAAAATTTCCCGAAGCTATCATGATTAAGAATTAAGGTCGTATTCAAAATTGGTTATTTTATGACTCATTTTTAAATTCAATTTTGTTCTCAAACGCATTCAATTGGCAGTCTTTTGTTATTAAGAACTATATAATATACCGTATTAGTCGATTTTTTAATAAAGTCAGAATTATTTCAAAATATGTTGTCAAAATGAGCATTTGATCCGAATTTAGCTTAAGATGATTCAGATAAAACCAGTCCTTACAGAAAAATGAAATTAAAAATTTTTCAAAAGAGGACAAATAAAGTTGTTAAACTGGGTTTATCTGTAATCAAATTTTCTTTTTTGTTGTTGAAATGAGCACTCTTCGAAATCTACCTCCGCCTATAGGCCAAGCCGACAGGGATTTTTTAAATGATGAAGTCAAAATTGTAATAAATGAAAATAATGATGTTTGAAATCTTATTTATGATGTAATTATAATAAATAATTCTAAAAAAGACCTCTTTAGCTAGTTCCTACCATCCGTGATCTCACTTATTAAAATCATAATTACTCAAAGAAGCACCTCTTTGATTTTGATCAGGTTTTGCGTGCTATAAATATATAAATGAAAGAACATTATATACATATATATATATATTTGGCGCGGTAGACATGATAATGATAGGTCTAACTATAATTATCATCATCTCTACTTTCATTAATTACAACATTGACTCCATCGCTTAAAAATTTTTTACGCAGAATTTCAATAGGACAAGCATACATGGGGTGTGGGTCGGGGCGATCGCTAGTTTCATCGCTCCACCCACTCACTAGCTCTATTTCAATGTCCCACTAGCCGTGTTTCTGACACACGCTAGCCGTATATCAGTGTTACTTTTTCTTTTAAATTTGTCCGGTATCAATTTTTCTCTTTTTCTTCCTTTTCTATTTAGAATTTTTATTTTAACCTTTTCTATTTTCTTCTTAGATATTACTCAAAAAGCGCCTCTTTGATTTTGATAATTTTTTGTGTGCTATAAGTATATAAATTAAAGAATATTATGTATTTTTTTCGGCGCGGTAGACGTAACAGAACAGTAGTAAAATAAAAGATTTATACTTTGTTTCAATATTCTGCACAGTTGTCATTTCACGAAAACTCTGAAAAAAATATGAAATATTTTTCAAAGTATCTCTCAATATACGCAATTGGTCCCATCTCTCTAGCTTTTATAGTTTTTCAGAAAAATACATTTAAAAAATAACGGCGCGCGCACGAACTTTATCGAATATCTTAAAGACAGGTCAAGATGGGGGGTCAATGACCTTGCATTTCGTACTCTTTTAGAGTGCTGATACTAGTACAAATAATAATTCAGTCATTGACCATGGGGGCCATTTCGCCATTCTTATCTCGCTATACCCTTTAATCTGAGTATTTATTCTTTCAAATGTAAAAGTATTTTTCAAGATAGCAATTATTGTAATTGTTAAGAGTTTATTAGCATTAGAATATTTCAATCTGCTCCTAAAACAGCTTTTATTGCTACAAAATTATATTTTTGCTGCTACAAAATCCGATATTTACTGCTACAAAATCTGATTTTTGCTGCTACAAAAATAGATTTTACTGCTCCAAAATTCGATTTTTTCTGCTCCAAAGCTGCTACAAAATGGCTTTAGTGCACTTTCATCCCTGAGTATCTCTTAGTAATTTAATTCAATTATGAAATGTTCTGCATTAATTTTTATACATAAAGAATTTCCATTGTTGAAAATATGGCTATGTGCTTTTACAGTTCATTCCTATAATTATTATCAGGATTTTTATTATCAGAAGCATTGCTTAAGTTTTTAAATATCATAATTATTAATAAAAATATTGCTGTTAGAAACGATCACGCTTAAACCACACATTTTTAAATAATACATTTTCATAAAGTACATTTCTGCTGATGATTGTCACTATCTAAGCTAACGCGCCAAATATGGATGCCATTCTCCCTTATGCGTTATAGCGTTTTACCTATTATCTAGAATAGAACCGTCCGAGTCACTGCTCGAAATGCCAAGATATTGGAGTCCGACAGTATATATATATATATGTATATCGAACTTTGTAGAAAAGAAATTAGTATGTGTGTTTATTTAATCAAACTGAAGTACAAGTTTTTATTTATAAATAAAAAAAAAAAATAGAAAAAATTTTCTTTCTTCTTCTTCTTCTTTTTTTTTTTTTTTTTTTTTTAAATTTAGTATTTTATTTTTATGAAAAAGTATTTTTTTTCCCCTCTTATTTGTACATCAAACTGTAGCCTTTTAAATATTTGAAAATTGTCCTGAGTATTTAAGACATAAACAATTAAAAACAAGCAATAATTTTAACTATTTTATTTCAATGGTCTCAACTTTATTTCAACTTCTGTGATTGTTGTAATTTGAATGTTAATGAAATTTTACTTAGTTATTTGTGAAATATTTTGTGTTTAATTCTGTTTTCAAATGAAAGGCTGGAAATTTCTTAAATGTTGGTTTTCTGTAATGTAAAACAGTTTAATACTTTGTAGTTGAAGTGAAGTTTAATAATTGGTATTACAAATAATACACTCAATTTTATATATATATATATATATATATATATTTAAAAAAAAAAAAAAAAAAAAAGAAAAAGTAATTATTAATGTTTAAATATGCCCTTTATTAGGATGAGCGAAGCGAATCCTCTACTAGTCCACTCAAATGACACTTTGTCGTACACTTTACAAAAAAACTATACAGTATTTTCACTTGAAATTAAACACAAATATAAATTATGATCTGTAGATTTGCAGAATATTATTTTTTTTTACAGAAATACTTTTCAAAAAATTATTATTTTAATTAATTTATTTTACATGCATTTCCAATGCGGACGCATTTTAGCAAATAAATAAAAAATGAAACGCGTATATTTTCAGAAAAAAAAAAATAATAAATCATGGAGTAAATAATTATAGATAGAATCATGATTAATTTAATAAATGAAATATGTTTTCATCACTCCGCAAAATCGTTTGCACAGATGACACTTAAACATTTTAAAAGAATTGTATTATGGATTTTTTTTTTTTTTTTTTTTTTTTTAGTGAAGTGGCAACAAAAGAATTGTAAGCAAATAAAATTAATTTTTAAATTCGCCATATAAATGAAAAATTAAAAGAACTGCTTAAAGTTGTTGCCTCGATTCAAGCTCTTTATAAATGTACTAAAGCAAAGTTGGCCGATTCAGAAACTATAAATGGACTTTAATCATTTCGTACTTTATCATTTGGATTTAAAGTAATGTTACGTTCTTATTTGTGGACCGAAAAAGGTTTAGTGAACGGTACTTTAGACTTTGTTGCGCGTATTAAAGAAAATCACAAGCCATCAGACCAGATACCGCGAATAATCATGGATAAATTTGAATACTGCAGCAATTTAACTTATAAGAATTGGTGCGTACCAATTTCCCCAATAATTAAATTCTGGAAAAATGGAAGCATAAATTGCTCAATAAAACAATTTCCTTTGCAATCAGTTTTTGCAGTTATAATTCATAAATCTCAAGGTTTGACATCAGATAAAGCAGTAGTAGATATTGGGGATAAAGAGACACCAGTTTGCTTAACGCACGTAGCGTTGTCGAGAGTGAAATTCCTTCAAGGTTTATCATTTAATAGAAAATTTCCTTACGAGAGATTCTACAATATAAAAAAATTTCATATGCTGGTATGCAGAAAAAAAGAAGAAATTAGAATAAAAAAAATTACATTTAATAGTTCTTAGTATCAATGAGAGTAGATTTTAATGTTTTTCCAAATATTTTGTTTGAATGTATTATTCTAAGATTGCTATCAAAGATTATTTGATGTGAATTACAAAGATTGAAAACATACCTATTTCAAATCATTTCAGATAACTCCAGAGGCTATTGGGAAATGTAAAAACATCTTTAAAACTTTTGATTAAAAATTAAAAAAATATTTTGTAAAATTTTACTTCGAAAATATTTTTATTTATACCAGTCTTATATCACAGATAAAAAATTCCGAGGAAATTCTTAATTATTTGGCTGAATTTACATTTCTAAAATTTAAATACGCCAAAACATAAGATAAAGTTTTTGCTTAATAAAGATGCAAAAATAATATAAAATAATAATGTTATTTTCAAATATTTATCTTATGAAATAATGCTTCGCGAATCCAAACAAAGCACGGCTTTTGCTAGTTTACAAAAAAAATAGACTTTCACCGGATTTAATCTCTAAAACTAACTAATAAATTCTGTCATAGAAATAAGTACATGTCTTTTACAATATTTAAAAAAGAAAATCATATACAGTTGGACCAAATTAAGAGAGTCATGGTTAATATGCAGATCTTTAACATTGGCTTTAACCTCTTCAGACATGAGGTACACAAATGTATACCTCCATTCTTTTCCTCATAAAAACTAAACTGTTCAATTTTAATTTAATTTTACCGGAATTCATACTCATCAGGCGAATATGGGATTCATTGGAAAATCAGGGGATGAATTTTAGGTTGTAAAAATCAGGAGAATCTCACAAGGAAGGTCTCCTTGGGGGCATATTCAGAATTTTTTGAAAAATATACGAATTAAATTAGTCATGTAGGTAATAAAGAATCAGTGAAAATTAGTGCCGAAATTACATTATTAGATATGTAAAAAAATAAAATAGTTTGGAATAATTGGTGTGAAAAGCTGAAAATGACGCGGGATTTGGCGAGCAGTGCATTTCCTCGCCAAAAGCAGACGATTTTAACGAATCTGAAAACTGATTTTAATTGATTTCACTGTTAAAAATCTGCACCATTTACTGTAACGTCACTCCACTACTTTTATAGAATATCTCTCTTCTGACCAATGAGAACGCTCCATAGCACCGTGAATTGAACATTTTCTATAAAAGCGGTGGAGTGACGCTGCAGAAAATGGTGCAGATTTTTAGCGGTGTTGTAGCTTGTGCAACACTGTTAAAAATCTGCTGCAACGCACTCCACCGCTTGTATATAATATATCTATTCCAACCAATGAGAAAGATCCATTTCACGGCCAAGTAACCGTTTTCTGTACAAGCAAGGGAATGCATTGCAGCAAAATGCAGCAGATTTTTAACAGTGTATTTTTCAATTTGGAGCAATTTTAATCAATTTAAAATGTGTTTTAAATGATAAAATATATTAATTTCATTTTCTTATAAGTACATATAAACGTATATGACAAAATTACACTTAAAGTAAAGTAAAAATGCAAAACTAAAATTACTTAAACTAAACTTATTTAAATAAATTGAACATAGAAAGTTTTTTCTTTAAAAATTATTCAAAGCGTAAAAGAGCATTTTTCAAAATTTCGTTTTTTCGCCAACCGGAGATAAATCACCAAATAAACGAAATTTTTATTATTTTTTTTATGGATGTTATAAGGAGGTTCTGCCGAAATTTTTTTTTATAAACATATATAACTATATGAGAAAAACATTCTGTAATTTTTTCAGATTTTTCTGAGTATGCCCGTATGGAGACCTTCTTTGTCAGGGGATAATGCAAAAAATTTCACAAACCTGGGAAAACTTACCAAAATAACAGTCTACTCTGGGAAATCGGGGGCAATTGTTGATGTTCTCATGCTTTATTACCATATGTAATACCAAAATGTCATTAATTGTTGATATGGAAAAATTGTACATTCCGGAAAATATATCAGGAGATTTTTTCTTGGAAAATGAGTATGAACCCTGTTTATTTCTATACAGCTGAATGTTTTTTTCTTTAAAACAAAACCAATAAATGTCAGCACTGATGAATATTGCCTCATAAAATAAATGTTATTCTCATCGGACTTTCAAAAATGCCTTCCAAGACATTCTGACCAAGAAAGTAAGAAATATTCATGATTTAACTTATATGCTTTAAAATAAAAAAAATTCGAGGATTTGCTGATCACTGTCCTGTTTAAAGACCTAAATTTTATTATTGCGTAAATGTATATTACTGACAGTTAAACTGATGTTTTAAGAGGATTAGTACTTTTATAATCAGATTTGTAAACCTAAATTACCAGTCCCCTAAAATACTGATTTCATAAAAATGACTCTGTCATCTATGTTGTTATTTTGATTATGCAAAAGCAATAAATATATATTTGTAGAGTTATTTTATGCTCAGGTCTGAAGAAGATAAGACTGATGCAAAAATGTTCCTGTTTAATACATGATAGAATTTCAATTTTTTAGAAAAAAAAAAATATTTAAAAGTTAAATTCACAGAATAAGATACAAAATCCTTCTTTCTTCTCCAGCTGTGCCAGTTGAACATTTTCTTTATTCAGATAAAAACTGCTGTTTTTGAATACAATTTAGGATCTGTTATCCAGAATGCTTGGGACTTTGAGATATTCTGATAAGGGGTTTTTCTATAATTCGGAACACTTTACTATAAGTATTAAAAATAGTAGAAACTAATAGTATGAAATGTAAAAAAATTAATAATATACATAATTATACATTTGTTAATTTAATAGCTTATTTACACAAAATTTAAAAATAAAAATATATTAACATATAAGACCTGAGAGCAGAATTCTTTAATTTGGTTTTTTAGAACATTTTTATTAATGCTTATAGTGTATTTCTTGCACTAATTGCTTTTTTATCCTGTTTACTGACATGATTTGCTGTTCACGGAAGTAGCTTTTTTGTTGCATTCCACAAGTCAGGAGTTCAGCTGAAAAATATCAGTAGCCTACTTGACAATTTTTTTACCCACCTTATTTTACTCCTGATCATGATCCAGCAGCCATTCTATTATACATATTATTTGTAATTATGTCACAAATCTCATTACCAGTCATTTGATTTGTGTGATTGAGCATTATCAAGTCTTCAGCAATTAAACAACCTTCCACTGACTTTTCATCTAACAACTGAGCTTCTGTACATAAAAGTTCTTTAGAAAAGTTCTCCAATAGATCTGTAATAATTTCATTCTCCTTGGAAATTTTAGTCTTCAACTTCATGCCTATTTGCACCATAACAAAATTAACAGCAAATTATCACTTGTGGATGAGTGTATGTGTCTCTGCTGTATTCTATTCTTGACCTGAAATAGATCGTTTTCGAAATAGAACAAATTATTTTTTGATTATCATTTTGCTTTCAGGATAGGAGGTTTCTTGTCTTTTTTAGTCAAAAGATTATGAAAATAAAAGCAAATTTTGTCAGAGGATACAGGAAAAAAAAAGTTGTCAAAGAATTGTAAAAAAATGCCATTTTTATCAAATAATTGTGGAAAAAACATGAATTTTGTCAAAAAAATCATGAAAAATATATGAACTTTGTTGGAAGACTGCAGAAAAAATTTGCTTTATATCAAATGGTTGCTTAAAAACACTGCGTAAAAATTTGAATTTCTGCAAAAGTCTGTGAGGCTGTAGAAATTAAGCCTTCCCACTCCCCAAAAAAATCTGAATCTATGCCATGTTTGTGTTAAATACAAGGTAGAATTTTGGTCTCTTGGTAAAAAATCTTGTTTAAGACTCAAATTCACAGAACAAGATGCAAATTCTTTTTCTCTTCTCCAGCGTTGCTAATTAAGACGTAACACTAGGCACAGGAAAGATTCGGATGATAATGTAAAGTCTACGGGGGCATTCTTTTCAAATATTTCACCCAAATTTTAATATTTTTTTATGATTTTTTTGCACAAGATAGCTGAGGACAATCCATAACCGGCCTAGTTTTTACTTTTTCAGTTTTGGTTTCAGAGTTTTTTATTACTTTAACTTTCGAAACCAGTTTAAACTGGTTCTGAAATTGAAACTATCGTAATATAAAAAATATAAACAAAATCGAAAAATCTTAGGCTAGAATCTTAGGCCGGTTATGGATTGTCCTCAGCTCTCTTGTGCGAAAAAATCATGTCAAAATATAAAAATTTGAGCGAGATATTTGAAAAGAACGTTCCCATAGACTTTACATTATCATCCAGGTCTTTTCCTGTGCATAGTGTTGGTCCTTAAGCAGATTTTTTTATTCGGATAAAAACCACTCTAAATAGTATATTTATCTTTTTAAGAACAGATCACAATAAATAATTTTAACAAAAGTTAAATAAAATGTATCTATTTTGAACATAATAATTAACTTTTTATCAGAAAGGTCCTTCATTTTCCCATGAATCTACTATTAATGCTCTTTTCTGTTGTAATGAAGGCATAGCTTTAACCCTTTAACGAACAAAGCATTTTCTTTGCTAAGATGTTGAAATAAATGAATGACACCGACAATGTGAACATATATTTGTAAATTAAAAAAAAGTGATTTTTTGCATACATAATTATTAATTTTTTTTTTTAAATTAAAATTCCAGTTTGGTTGTTGCATATTGGAATTAAAATTTTGTGGTTTTATCGAGAAACAATGAATGGTTAAAGGGTTAAAGAGGGAAATACAGATAAATTTAGGAAAGAAATGCTGTTCTGTTAAAGATTTTCAAATGGGAAGTGTGTTACAATTTGGAAAACGTAATAAGTATGCAGTTTGGATAAGGATGTACAACATGCAAGTCGTAGCAAATAACCTAACTTCTGTTTTCAAAAGCACATTTGTTTTCATATGGAATAAAAATGTCAGTTTAAAAGGGCCTATTCTACTATGGCATCTTTTGAAAAACATAACTTGGAATGTTAATTATTCAAAATCGTATGGCTTTCAATTTAAAAAACTGTTTATAATCCATGTTTTGATTAAATAGGCTTTTAATTTTTTTTTTTTTTTTTTTTTTTTTTTTTTATTTCAGTGGTTTTTGCATTGAAATTGGTGCTGCAACAACTGTTCTAGTTGCCTCAAAAATAGGACTGCCAATCAGCACAACACACTGCAAAGTAGGTTCTGTAGTCTTTGTCGGCTGGGCTCGTTCAAGGTCTGCAGTAGACTGGAAATTGTTCAGGACTATAGTACTGGCATGGGTACTTACATTACCCATTTCAGCCATTCTGTCTGCTGTCTCTATGGCTGTCCTTCGTGCAGCAGCTAGTTAGCATCAAAAAGTTTTTTATTTTGTTTATTCTTGTACAGAAGCCTCTCTCACTTTGTGTATAGACTACAATTTAACTGTATCCCATTTCAGGAAGCTGGTATTTGTTGTGTATGATTTTATATGCTGTCCATAAGGATTGATACTCAATTTTTAGCTGCAGATCTCACTTACACATTGTACATTGACACCTGCAATTATTTTTGTTATTACTTTGTAAAATCAAAGCCTAATCTCAGATTAATTTTCAAAGTATATTTGAAATAATTTTTTACAAAAGTTTGTACGGAAGAATCTGCTTTTATAGGTTTTATATTGATGGTTGTGTTTTATTCATTTAATATAACTAAGGTATTTTTACTGTTCATTTAAACATCTATTGTAGGATATTAAATTTTATCTGAAGAATGTGATGTGCAATTTATATTACGGTAATTAGAAGTTGCTTATCACTGAATTTAAAAAAAGAAAAAAATCTATTTGAAAAATGACAAAATTCTTAAATTTAGGACATTCAGGGGCTTGTTTTCTTTCATTGCTTGCTTTCTTTCATTGTTTTATTTTTCCCATTTAGCTTTGTTTTCAATTTATAAATTTTCAAATTAAAAAGAAAAAATATGCAATACTATAATAATTTTAATGTAAAAATATTTTTTTTAGTCTGTGATATTTGAAAAGTATAAAAAACATCTGTTATGTGATAATTGTTTTGATAATTTTCATTCTGTGCATCATTCAAAAAATTTTATTTATTAATGCTTTTTTTTTTTAAAGTTGATTTTCTGATTTAATTTAAGGCCTAATTAACTCTTATAAATAAATTAATGTTTCAATAAGTACAAAGAGGAAAGAAAGGTTTAAAAATGCAGTCTCAAGACTTCCACTGACGCTTCTATTTCGAATATACTTTATTTCTCTTTCAAACTTTTGTATGCCCTCTTTTACAGTTGAACACCATGTTATCACTTTAAAACTATATCAGCTTTGGTAATTTCAGTCGAGAATTAAAAGTATATTTAAACTTTGTAAATAACATCTCTCAATATTGAAAATTTCAATGACTTTTTTTTCTATTGTCTTTCTTTTATACAGAAAAAGAGACTTCATTGGAAACTTTGAAATAAATCCACCTGCACTTGCTTTATTGTCTTAGGGGCTGTGTAAATAAAACATTATCAACTTTTTGATAATTTTGGACCCCTTTTCCCCTTTTGATATCTTACGTTATCATTCCTCGAAATGACCCCCATCATTATCAAAGTATAATTTTTTTTTTTTTTTTTCATTTTTAGTAACTTATTTTTTTTGTTTGGAGTGACATACAAAATTCGTTACATTTATTTTTCACAAACTTTATCGATTCAAACCAAGAGAAGTCAGTAAAATATATCTAATTATATCTAATAACATTAAAAAAAATAGATACTATTCAAAAGTATTTTATATTAGCTTTTTGTTGCATAATGCATTCAACAGTAATGAAGTCTTGTTGCACTTGCTTCAAACAGAGAAGGGGTGGGGGAGAGAGAAATTCTTATCAACAAAGCAAGTAGGCAACATCTTTCTTCTTATTTATTAGTAAACACATGCTTCACTTCAAATATACTTCACATATAGTTTCTCAAGCTGTGAGTATATGTGCATACACATATGAAGAAGTATAGGAAGGTCAAACATTGGTGTATTCCACAATGTAGAATTAAATAACTTTGTAATAATATAGTGAAATCTGTACCGACTAATAAAAGATAACAAGCTATTTTAAACCAAAGACCATGTTATAAATGCAAAAGAACATTTTGATTGGATCGAAAATGATATGGATATCAAAAGACAAATTCCTCTCCCTCTAGCGATATTTTATGATATCATGATCCAGATCCCCCATCCCCCCTAAAATGATAAAGTTATATATGTACAGCCCTTTATAAACCATTAATACAATTTATTATATTTTTGTTAAATAGATCTGTCATCAATATCTTAGGCCTTATAATAATAATGTTCATGTTTTACGTTAATCATTAATAAGAAAGATTAATACAGGTGCTTTTCACACAACAATCAAACTCCATTTCCACAAATAGATTGTAGAATAAATTAGTTCAATACAGAATTATTTGTTCTTAACTATTTTTCAAATATTTGAATCAAAATATGACATTGATGATATGGATGTGTTGTTATGCAAGTATTTGGAAGAGTTATGCATAAACTAAATGACGGGTCCTTTATGGAACATAATTTTGTTCTTGAAATTATTAAAAATTTAGGTAAATGGGGTGTCAAAATGTTAAGAACACAGAATTAAAAAATATATATGTGTGCTGCCACTGTAATCACATAAATTATTTAGATTAAATTAATTATAATCATGATTTTTTTAATGGGGGGAGGGGGGGTGTTGTTAAATATTGATTACAACTGTTAAAGAAAAATGAATAATAATAATAAAATTGGTTTAAAAAAAAAAAAAAAGTATTATGCAAACTTTAGCATTATTAAGTGAAGAGTACCTGTATTTCCAGACAAACCCTGTATTATGTCATTGTTTTATGTTATGACTTGTGAATGTTTTTTATGTTAAAACTACTTGCTAGTCTGTAAGTAAAGGTTCATTATTTTTTTTCTTCTTGTTTCATTTTGATTCTTTGTATTCAAGCCCTGAAAGTTGCTCATTTTGGTATTGTCATAAAAAAATTAATTTTTTTTTTTTTTTTTTTTTTTTTTTTTTTGTCAAAAATGTACTTGACATTAAATCACTGTACTTTTTTTTTTTTTTTTTTTTTTTTTTTTTTTTTTTGCTTGCTTGCTTGTTGTTATTATTATACTTTAAAAAAGTCTTTTGAAATTATAATTAGATTTTGTGCAATTTGTTAGTTTTTCAAAATTTTTTTAGATATTGATTGTTTATGTGATCTTAAACTGTTCCAAATTCTTGTTATTCAATTTTTATTATTTTTTTCTAATAAATTTATTCATATTTTGTATGCATGTATATGAAAACTTTTTTTTTTATGGAACTCATCTGAAAATATGCTGTTGTAATCATCATTTTTAATAGTTTTTCTTTTTTAAGGACAAGTATAATTTATGGCATTTTAAAATTTCAAATCATTAAAGTTAGATAGAAATCCAAATCTAACTGATAATTTACTAATTTTTATCTCTTGTACTTTGAGCGCACATTTTTGAAATTATATATAAACCAGAAATTTTCTTAAAGTTATTTAAATTTATTTTGATGGAATGTCTACATCTAAAATCTAGTGTAGTATGAATTTAATTTTTTATATGTTATAGTTAGTTACTGTTTGTTTTGAAAAAAAATGTCAGATAAATAATTTCATAGATTACTGTTGATCTAATTGGAATCAAATTATTTGGTTCTTTATATTGATACTTACATCCCAAAGGTATAAGAGAATGACAAAAATAGGATTGCTGCGCCAGTTACTGATTGAAATCTGCCATAATTTCATCTCTGGTACTTCCATGAATGTGTTTTATTTACAGTATTTTAAAAGCTGCAATTAAAATTCTTCAAATTCCAATTAATGGAATTTAGACAAGATCTGATCATTTAAAGTTTGCATATTTTTTTACGATATGACTAAAACCTGATTTAAAGTCAAAAGTTCTGTGCCAAAATTATTTTCTCGTGTGTCTCTTTTAGCACACGTGCCATAGGTTCGCAGTCCCTGGTGTAGTGCGAGCCCTATGTTTGGTAAACAATTATCTAAACTGATAAAATAAATGCTTTAAACTCATATTTTTCACAATAAAAACACTTTGCATACATTATTATTGTTAATACACCTGTAAAAAAAACTCAAATATTATTCTTCTGTTTCATTTCAACAGATGTAAAATGAATTGTTTTTGGCTCATATTGCTTCAGTGGATTAAAGTGGGGAAAAAATATAATTTTTTTCATCATTAAAAGTAGAAATATTTATATTTTTTTTCCACAAAACTCCCAAAAGAAAACTGAAAAGTATTTGGTAAAAGTTATGTAAGAGAAGTAAAAATAGCAGTTTCTGAATATTTTTTTTAATTGGTGCATTTGTTATTAATGCAAAGTTTTGGTAGTCATAGAAAAATTAACCAAAGAGATTTAACTCTGTTAAAACCTACTGTCTGTGGTTTTACTGTGTTTCCTATTTACTGTTAAATTCTTCATGTCTTCCCCAGTTTAATTATGTAATGAATTAGCAATCATTTGCTTGTACAATTTTTAAAAAACATTTGTTTCTTAGTTTAAAAAAAATAGTTGGATATTGTGTTTGTGAATGTACTTAATCGGGACTTGTTATCTAAAATTGCGCATATTGATGACTTATATTTATATACTCATTGAGTGAGCTGTGTTTTGTGTAATTGTTTTAGAACCTTTTACATAAAAGTTGTAAATGTTCTTTTTATTATTGGTTCAATTTAGCATTCCAGACCCTAATGGTAATCACCTTTAAATTAATGACATTTATTGGTATTATTAGCATATTCTGATGCAAGTGAAAAAAAATTATATCTTTATTTATGTAAGGTTTTATTTTTAAAATTAATAATTTTCTGTAGCACCTGGCTGTGTTTCTTGGTTTTAGATTATTGTAGACTGACCATAATTTCTTTAAAAAGATTTAAGTTTTTTAATTCATGCCCACATTTTAGAAAAAAAGAAGTTGTTAATTGTATTCGATTTTACATTTCTATGCATTTTCTTTTTAACAAAAAGTATTTCTTCTGCTTAAAATCTATATTTTTATTAAATGCCAACCTGGAAGTAAAAATTTTAAGAGCAATTATAAAAAGAATGCTATATAAAGAAAATCTTAAGGAAAAAAATAAAAAAAAGCATTAGAAGTCAACATAAGTTTTATACTTTCATACCACTATTTAACAAAGTCGCTTAAATCATCAAAAAAATTTTATTTGTAAATTTATTATATAGAGATTCGTCTTTAATATTTTTTTAAACAACTAAAAGATAAAATTTATAAACATTATAAGTATATAATTGAGTTACTGTATTTTATGAATTATATCCATTTTAGTTATTTTATTTAATTAAAAAAAATGTCCAGAAATATAATTTTTTGTTTTAATTAAGAAAGTTTTATATTTAGTAATTTTTTAATTATAGATTACCAAATTATTGTTTTCGTGATATTCATTATAGTAGGGTAATTTTACATATTTAGTACATGCTTTTTTTAATTTGATTTCTGAAAAAGCCACAGTAAGAATTTTTTGAAAAAGTTTTTTCCTATAATACATCTTGAATTTTTTCAGTGATCTAAAAACCTGTTGATGTTCATTCAGTATCACTAAATGTGGAAAAAGAAAAACTAAAGTATCCAAAAATATTTTGAAAAACAAGGAGAAAAAGTTTTAGCTATTAAGAAAAAGTCTGCTAAATAGAGAATGCACTTTACTATTTTAAAGTTATTAAACAAATAAATTTGTAAAATGATCTTGGTTTCAATGAAAAATTCGTAAAATAGAGGAATTCACAAAGTAAGATGTCCATTAAATAGAATTTCAATTATATTTTTAAAATTCAAGATGTTTGATCCCATCAAAATATTCTACATTTGCTTTGAATAAATGGTTGACCTCTTTAATAAAATTTTAAAAAATAAATATTCTAGCATTTTATATGTTTACAAATTGGTTATTTAACCTATTCAGGACCATGAGTGCATATAGGCTTCTTCAAAAAGTATATATGAAATCTGTAACACCCCCCCCCCCCTCTCCAAAAAAAGTAATATTTGTTTTCTTTAATTATAGCATTTTCGTGATTATTTAAATAAAAATGCTTAAAGTGATGCCGCCTGAATGAAATTTGTGTGAAAGCTGCCTGAAGGAAAAAAAGAAATATTTGTTAAAATCGTAATACATAATTTACAAATTGTATGCCTTATTAGATAATATTGTAATAGTTTATTCACAATAAAATTTTTGCTTATATGGTATAGTTATATATATATATATATACATATAACTTGTTGCTTTAATTTTCTAATTCTCTCCACATTTGTTGATGTGCTTCAAAATGTTCATATTCAATTCCAAAGTAAATTTAATGTTTAATGCCATTTAAAAGAGATATTTGGATAAAAATAAAGTTTATTTGGTGACTGTTTGATGCTTAACTCAAAATGTTGAAATTCTATGCACTAATTGATTAGGTATGGAAAAGGATGAAAATTATTTTCTAAATTTATTCAAGGAAGGAGAAATATTGTTTCACTCTCATTTCCTGTTCTTCCTTCAAAGGAGAGAAAAATAAATCACTGTTAGAAATATATTTGTGATATCAAAAGTACTTACAAGGAAGGTCTCCATACGGGCATACTCGGAAAAATCTGAAAAAATTACAGAATGTTCTTCTCATATGGATGTATATGTTTATAAAAAAAAAAAAAAAAAAAAATTCGGCGGAACCTCCATACAATGTCAATAAAAAAAAATAATGAAATTTTTTGTTCATTTGGTGGTTTATCTCTGGTTGGCGAAAAAATGAAAATTTGAAAAATACACTTTTACGCTTCAAAAACTTTTTAAAGAAAATACTTTTTATGTTCAATTTGTTTAAAAACGTTTAGTTTAAGTCATTTTATTTTTGCGTTTTTAGTTTGCTATAAGTATCGTTTTGTCATATACATTTATATGTATTTATAACAAAATTTAACTATTATTTAAAATACAATTTAAATTGATTAAAATTGTTCCAAACTGAAAAATATGACACAAACCTCTTTTTTTGGATACGAAATGTACAACGACAGTTTCCTTAAAAGCAATTTTTATAATCGGTAAAGATGGTTAAATTAAAAAAAAATTGTGAATTGCAGAATAAAACAATGGGGAAATTTCATTCAAATGAGTAATAAAAAGAAAAAAGAAGATGAAATATTTATTTAATCTTCTTTACAGAACATTTTAAATTAATATTTCTGCAAATGTTCAGAAAGTTGAAAATGTTGTACAAAAAATGGAAACTATTCTGAATAAGAGGAGTTATAACTAATAGCAATGATTTTTCAATTCTGCTAACCTTCTTTTAGAAGCATGAAATCGCATATTAAATTCAGTAGCCTTAATACGAGCCCAGCGCTGCAGGTCGCAGTCGCGTACATTTATTTTGTATTTTCTTGCTTCCTGAAACTTTTGAAATGCATATTTTTTCATTTCCTTATAATTTTACTTACTAGAAGTTACATTTTTAATTTGCTTTTCCCACTTGTATAATTCCCGTGAACTTTTTACATATTTTAACTTTGTTTGTACACTTTTGAATCTGCAATGTGATTTTCTCGAATACTCATTATTCCAGAAATTTACGACCTCTCTTTTATAATCCAACGATACAGGTTTTATATTTGTATGCTTTGATTCATCATAAGATAATATGCTAGAGAGTTCACTATCATCAGAATTTTGCAATACTTTGTTCGATGAGATATATGCATTAACAATAGATTTGTGATTTACTTTAATATGTCTTTCACATTAATATTCTTTTAAAAAATTGATTATGCTATTTTTTAATTGAATTTCCTCTTCTGTAACATTTGTCAGCCTTATATTCCTTTCCATATATTCTTTAAATAGCACCCAAACAGGGGTGTGCAAAGAAAAAACTGCACCCGGGGCAAAGTTGCAATTTGGCACCCCCCACCACCAACTTTTTGTTGTAACAGGCCAAAAATAACGTTAATAGTATGAATTTAACAATTTAATATACTAAAACAAAATTTTAAAAGTTAAGTGAAAGTAAATTTTTGTAACTTTTAAAATATAAAAGAAAAATAAATTGAATAATTGAAAAGAAATGCCAGGTTGCCTATAACTTAGAATATATATTTGCTAAACATAATAAACACAAATTTTTTCAATAAAAAAATTAAATAGCTGTAGCGACTAGCAATATGTATAATACAAAAATAACAAAATTAATAATAAATTCTGCCATGTTTAAGTTGAAATTCATTAAATATTGCACATTCTACATATCAATTTTCAGATTGGTTAAAATCGTCTGCTTTTGGCGAGGAAATGCACTGCTCGCTAAATCGCGGGTTGCTTTCAGCTTTATTATTCCAAAGTATTTTATATTTTATCTCCTATTGTAATTCTGCCGCTAAATTTGAGTAATCCTTTATTACCTACATGAGTAGTTTAGTTCGTATTTTTTTTTTCAAAATAATCTGAGTATGCCCAGTACGGAGACTTTCCTTGTTAGTTATTTTAAAAGAAGCAACATGTAATTTAATTATTAGAAATTTGTTGTTTTCTGACTTTTAAAATAAGTATTCTCATTAGGGCTCGAAATGCATCAGAGCAAATCATGAAGTTAGGATAGATATTTTTTGGTATGTGGAATTATGACATGTTTCTGTTCGTGAAAGTATCATAAATATTGCTTTAGATCATGGAAATGCTAAAAAATATTATTACAGTTTCATGTATAGCTTTCTGTGCTCCCTGTAGCATTCTTTCTGATTATTTAAGACCTTGAATGCTAATTCCGAAATAGTGTTCTGATTCGTGGATTTTTCCATTTTGAGCTCTGATTCTCACTGTACATCAATCAAAATTATGGTCAGTCTATTCTGTCAGTAAACATCATTTTAATAATAAGCATACTTAGATACATTTATGACACTAAAAGTTCATTTTTTTTTTTTTTTTTTTTTTTTTCCCTTAAATAACATATATTTTTTAAAAAATATTTTATATATCCAATAAATTTCTTAGAGTACGATGTTTTTTTGCCCATATCAGAAATTTTATTTTTTATATTCTGCATATATCATTCAGATGTTTTGGTAAAATAAAATTTGTAATGCTATTTTCAAAAATGATTGAAATAAAATTTTTTGAATCTTTTGATGTTTGTCTTTCGTTTGTAAGTTTTTAATATGTGTACTTTTTCTCTTTTAAGTTGTACAGTAGTTTTTCTTAAGCATTATAAATGACATTTCTTTCAGTAAAATGCTTCATCAACTTTAAAAATTTCAAAAAAAAAAAATCTTAAATTTTGATATTTTACTTAAATTTTGTTTATGTATTCATTGAAATGTATCTCTAATCTAAAAGAAAGTAACTAACACTGTCATCGCCGCTGTCAATGAATTTTTTGTGACCTAAGGTATTTCTTCAGTAATGTTAAGAAAACTACATCACACAAACATATGAAAAGTGGTGATAATATAGAGAAATGTATGATAAATATGCTCATGCAGACAGTTTTTAAAAATAATTATTTTAAGATACATTTAATGTTAGTCAATTTTATAGGAGTAAGAACTATACATAGGAATTTAAACATTTTTTGGTAATGTTGTACATTAAAGGTTACCAATGTGTAGACTGCATTTTTTTTTTTTTCTAACTCATTCTTTGGGCATTTATTTTCATTTTAAATTAAAAAATTCAGCATCTTGAGACATTTTTCATATATTTTCGAAAAAGTTTTTATTTCAAGTTGTTTTAAAATGATCTGAGAATAATATTGCCTTCAAATGAAAAAAAATATTTACATGTGATTATCACAAACAGAATAAAAACTTTCAAACGAGAAATAAATAAGTTAATAAGCAGGAAAATGTGAAAAATTACATGTGAATATCAGTTAAAGTCAGGGGATGATTCTCGTCCGAAAATTTAAGGCATTCTCTTCCGAAAATTTGAAATTGGGTTATCAGTTCCGCATAGTTGCCAACTTGTACGGTTTTGCGCACGGAAAAAACAATTGCGTAGAAATGCAAATTTCGTGATAGGATCGCTGAAATATCGTCGTTGCATTTCGTCAATATTTCGTGGAAAAACGACGATTTTGTCAGTTTTTGTAAACGAACTTTGTCAAAAGATCGATGAAAAACGAGAATTTCCTGTGCGGATCGCAGAAAAAAACGGCAATTTCTCCAAATATCGCAGATAAAAACACTGATTTCTTCTGAAGACGGCGGGAAAAAGCCGATTTCGTCTAAAGATTGCAGATATAACGTCGATTTCGTTAAAAGATCACGGGAAAAAATGCCGTTTTCGATAAAAGATCGCCTAAAAATATTTTGTCAAAAGAATATTTGAATAAATACGCCGATTTCATCAAAAGATCACGGGAAAAATGCCGATTTCGTCAAAAGATCGCAGGAATAAAGTGCCGTTTTCGAGAAAAAATCGGGTACAAAAGCAAATTTTGTCTAAAGACGAAAAAATGCCGATTTCACTTAAAAAAAACATGGGAGAATAGCAATTTCGTCAAAAGATCGCAGAAAAACTGCTGATTTTGGCAAAAGATCGCAATAAATCGCCGATTTTGCTAAAATATTGCTGATTTCGTCTCAAGATAGCGGGAAAACGCCGATTTTGTCCGAAGATCGCTGGAGGGGGGGGGGAACTCACGACACCCCCCTCCACATGCCAATTTCCGAAAATGCGATGCGAATTTCTGAAAAAAAATTTCATCCAGAATCACCCCTGAGTTTAAAAATAAAATTTGAAATATGACCTATAACATAATGCTTTGTTTTTGAACTGCTAGTATATGTACATGTAAAATAGTGTGACAAAGGGGAAGGGGGATGGTGAAGTGTAACACTTTGTGACAAAAAAGGGGGGGGGGGTAAAAAATATTGAAAATAAAAGTAACATCATTTATGAACAGCCCCTAATCACATTTTATAATCATTTCAAATCTCTCTTGTTTTATTGAATTTTAATAATTTAACTTTACAAATTCAACATAAATCACATTTTTTTTCATACACATATTGAAAAACTACCTCTTTAAAGAGTTTCGATGGTTTGTTTTGACCTTCTCATTCACAAATATAAAATATTTAATATTCTTCTATTTGTCAATTGATACAGCAAATCAATTTCCTGTCTCATCTGTGTGTGCCTATAAATATGCAGTGCATAGCATTAAGAGACTACTTCAGTCAGACGAAACACCCTGTTCACTAATATTAATCCTATGGAAGATTTTTTTAAAAACTATTTTTCGTAATGAGAGCTGTTAGCTGAGATCAATATATACCAATATCATTTTCTACTTTTTTGATTTTGGATGCAGTTTTTTTATCAAGAAGTTTGTACTTTAGGAACCGGCTTTAAAAGTAAAAATATACCCATTTAAAAAAATAAAAAAAACCTTTAACGGAATTTGGAAGAGTAAGAAAATCGACCTCAGCTACTCAATAAAAAAGAAATAAATAAATAAAATCATTTAAAAATATTGAAAGGTAAGGGATCTATCGCAAAAAGTTTTTTTTTTTTTTCCCTATGGGATTAACATTAGTGAAAGGGTATTTGCGGGTGATTGAAGTAGCTGTTAATGATTATATTGCTTTCTGAGAAAAAATGAAGAAATACAAAATAAAAAAGTTATACTGATATTTCCTAATTTTAAATGTAATAAATTTTGAACAATGGTATAGTCGGGGGAGAGGGGATGTCTAAATGTTCTAAGCACTACTAATTTTATAAAGTTTTTTTTGCCTTATGTAATCGGAGTATTTCCTATTATTAATCAAGGAGAAAACAACTTTTGTGGTATGAAAAGCATCTGCACCCCTCTCCTTTGGCTACAGCACTATATATGAATGTTTAAGGGGAAAAAAGACACATTGTCTTCTGGTAGGACAGAATTTAGGGGGAGGGTAAGAACAGAATATAGTGCCCAATTTATATATATATATGTGTTCATAATAAAACCATAAATAAAGTAATTTTCTTTCTTTCCTTTTTTATCCTTCATCACTCTCAATGAATGACCCATGACCTCTGGATCTGAGTTTATTTTTTCAATTGCCATGTTTTTAACAAACTCAAGTCAAATGCTGTTAGGGTAGATTTCGCAAGAAATACTACCTATTGCAATCACACCAGTTTATATATATATATTTATATCACTTTTTTATGGACACGATAACTTCTATAAATCTTTACCAATCTCCACCAAACTGGTACATAATATCAAAGGGATTAAAATCTTGGCTAACAAGGAAGGTCTCCATACGGTCATACTCAGAAAAATCTGAAAAAATTACAGAATGTTCTTCTCATATAGTTATATATGTTTATAAAAAACATTTCGGCGGAACCTCCTTATAACGTCCGTAAAAAAATAATAAAAATTTCGTTTATTTGGCGATTTATCTCCGGTTGGTGAAAAAACGAAATTTTGAAATATACGCTTTTACGCTTCGAATACTTTTTAAAGAAAAAACTTTCTATGTTCAATTTATTTAAATAAGTTTAGTTTAAGTAATTTTAGTTTTGCATTTTTACTTTACTTTAAGTGTAATTTTGTCATATACGTTTATATGTACTTATAACAAAATTAAATTAATATATTTTATCATTTAAAACACAATTTAAATTGATTAAAATTGTTCCAAATTGAAAAATACACTGTTAAAAATCTGCTGCATTTTGTTGCAACGCCCTCCCTTGCTTGTATAGAAAACGGTTACTTGGCCGTGAAATTTAGCTTTCTCATTGGTTGGAATAGAGATATTATATACAAGCGGTGGAGTGCGTTGCAACAAAATGCAGCAGATTTTTAACAGTGTATGACATGGTCAATTCACGGTGCTATGGAGCATTCTCATTGGTCAGAAGAGAGATATTTTATAAAAGTAGTGGAGTGACGTTGCAGTAAATGCTGCAGATTTTTAACAGTGAAGTCAATTAAAATCAATTTTCAGATTCATTAAAATCGTCTGTTTTTGGCGAGGAAATGCACTGCTCGCCAAATCCCGTGTAGCTTTCAGCTTTTCATGCCAATTATTCCAAACTATTTTATTTTTTTACATATCTAATAATGAAATTCCGCCGCTAATTTTCACTGATCCTTTATTACCTACATGAGTAGTTTAATTCGTATTTTTAAAAAAAAATTCTAAGTATGCCCCCAATGGAGACCTTCCTTGTAAGTTCATTAATCGGCAAAATCGGACCAAGGGGGTCGGAATAGGGGGCGTTTTTGTGAAAACCGAAAAAACGCTATAACCTCTTAATTTAAGTAGCTATCAAATCAGTTAAAGTTTATATTACTTCTTAAAAATGGACCAAAAGTATATGCATGACAGATTTTTGATAAATTTAGAAATGGGCTCAAGGGGCAAAAAAAACAGGGATTTTGAGAGAAAAAAATTCATAACTTCGTCAATTTTCAAGATATCAAGTCCAACTAAATTTTTTGTAAATGTTCTTAAAATTATCTAAAACTTTTGTATTTACAAGTTTTTGATAGGACCAACTTTTACCGATGAAAAAAATTAAAAACGAAAAGAAAAAGGGCGCTGAAATAAGAGAAAAATCCATAACTCCGTCAATTTTTAAGATATCAAATCTGATTAAATTTATTTTACATCTTCTCAAAAATATCTACAACTTTTATATTGACAAGTTTTTCATAGAATCAATTCGTATAGAAAAAAGAAATTAAACAAAAATAGGAGTTGGAGAAAAAACTTCAAATCCAAACAGCTTATATTCTGACTCATTTTTAAATTCATTTTTGATTTTAAACACATCCAAATGGTAGATCCTCTTATTTAGAAACTGTATAAAGTGACGCATTGGTCAATTTTATGATAAAGACAGAATATATTTCAAAAAAGGCTACCAAAAAGGGTATTTTGAACAGAATTTCCGAAAGTCATCGGGACTGAAAATTGAAGGAAGTATTCAAATAAGAAATTGCTTTTCTTTCTGACTCGTTTTTAAATCAATTTTTGTTCTCAAACACATCCAATTTACAGATCCTCTTATTTAGGAACTATATAATGTGATGCATTGGTCAGTTTTTTGATAAAGACGGAATATATTTCAAAAAAGGCTACCAAAAAGGGTATTTTGAACAGAATTTTCCGAAATCATTGTGACTGGAAATTTAAGGAAGTGTTCAAATAAGAAATTGCGTTTTTTTCTGACTCGTTTTTAAATCCATTTTTGCTCTCAAATGCATCCAATTTACAGATCCTCTTATTTAGGAACTATATAATGTGATGCATTGATCGGTTTTTTGATAAAGACAGAATATATTTTGAAAAAGGCTACCAAAAAGGGTATTTTGAACAGAATTTCCCGAAGTCTTCGTGATTTGAAAATTTAAGGAAGTTTTCACATAGCAAATTGCGTTTTTCATGACTCGCTTTAAATTCCATTTTCGCACTCAAGCGCATCCAATTTACAGATCCAATGTAGAAACTCAGTAGCAATTTTAAGGTAAATTTTATGAAATGGACTTGGTGACTGAAATAAGCATTGTGGTTTTTAATTTAACCCTTACACCGTCCAAGGGTTTTCATGTATTTTTATAAACATGCTTATAAATTGCAAGATATTTATATTAATTAATCTCAGTTTGATGCTATAATATCTTTAATATCATTTCTTTCTATGTATGATTCAAAATAACATTCTGTTCAAAATATTTTTGTCTGCAGCCATTTAAACAAGATTTCTAGAAACGGAAAAAGCTGGGACAAACGATTAAAGGGTTAATAAAGAACTATTGCATCTTTATGACAGTCTTCATTCTAAATCAGAGTCTGATTTTACACTGTAAGAAAATAAGCTTTCTGTTAGAATATTTTTTATTTTAACTTTTTTTTTATTAAATAAATCCAAATTTCAACAAATAATGAGTAAAAGATTTATGAGGTTGGTTATGTGATAAAAGAAAAAAAAAGTTTTACTGACAATTTGAAATAGATAATGCAATTGCAATGATCATTTATTCTTTCAAATGACAGATTATAAAACAATGATGTTAAATTAAAGCAAGAAAAGCTACTATCGAGAAATTTTGTGACTGAAAAGCTAAACTTTTAATAACAAAAGCAAATGTTTTTATTTGTAATGTAGCCATGTAAGATAAAAATAAAATTTTCGAGAGTACATAAACTTTTGATATTTTATATTTTCTGAGAAAATATAACAGCAAAAAAAGCATTAATTTATAAAATTTCTAGAAATTTTACATTTCTATTTACTTTCTACCACTTTCCTTTTTAATGAAACAAAAGACTGTATTTCAGGATCTATTTATATAGTAAAAAGAATTATAGTGTATTTCATCCCAAACTCAACTTGGATTTTCAATTTTGTAATCTTGCTTTGTGTGACATGCAGTGAATCTTAAATGTTGGAAATGCACATAAATTTAGTCAATAATATTGGAACTTACAAAAATTTGATTACTCAAATAATAATACAAATAAAGATGTTTTCTTATCATTATTGACACTTTTTTATCTTATCAAAAGATGACAATAAAATAAAATTAAAAAAAATTAAAGATTAGTTTTAATTTTTTATTAATTAAAATAATTGAAAATAGTGGTTAATAAAGGGGAAAATGAACATAAAAACTGTTAGAAGTTCAATATATAAATGCTGTTTTAAACAACATAAAAATTTTAAAATAACCTGATAATACATTCCTAACAATTAAACAAAAAGACACAAATTGTACTCACTAAACTTAAACATTAAGATAATGTCTTTATGGGAAGGAAAAACAATTATAACGACAATAATAATCTTATATTCTATATATATATTTATACAAAAATATAGATTTCATCTAAAAATATAAACCATTAAATATATGTAATAAAAAGTATAAAAATAACATTTATTTATATACAAACATACATTGTAAATGTGTTTGCATTAATTAGCTTGCTGAGATAGTTTAGCTATCATATTTTTACGAAAACGTTGAGCTCGTGCTGTTTGCTTCTTTCTGTATTCTTCTTTCCGAGGACAAGTAAATGTGATGCACTGGAAAGAATATAAAAACAAATTATGTACAATCTTTTTTTTTTTTTAAATCAAAGTTCTATATTTTAATTTCTTAGCATTATTTAAAATCAAAAGAAATCTTGAAATGATAATATCTAAGATAACTTGAAATCAATCAAAAACTTTTAAATTTGTTTTCTGTTGAAATAATTTATTTTTATTTATCATGAACAAACAAATGAATTAATAATAATCATCCAATGTATATTATTTTACTAGGATGAGCAAAGCAAATCCTATGCTAGGCTACATAAATTACATTTTGTCGTACATGTTACAAAAAACTATTCAGTATTTTGACTTCAAATTAAACATACAAGTAGATTATAATCTGTAAATTTACAATTTATTTTTTTTTATTTATTTTTTTTTTTAACAGAATAACTTTAAAAATTTTATTATTTTAATTAATATATTTTACATGTTATTTCCATCATGGACATATGTTTGCAAATAAAAAATGAAACATATTTTCAGAATAAATAATAAATCATGGAGTTAGTAATTATAGATAGAATCATGATTAATTAAATAAATAAAATATATTTTCATTATTCCACCAAAATATCTCAAAAACTGTTTTTTAAATTTAATTAAGGAAAGATTTTTGGATGTGATAGAAATAAAATATAATATGTAGAATCTTACAATTAGGGATGCAACGGATATCCGGCTGATTTTTTAGTATCCGAAATATCATGGGATATCCGAATCACAATCACCGGATATCCGACTTCTCTATCGGATATCCGGTAGAATGCAGCAAAGCAAATATAGATGAATAACAGTAATCGTTTCATCCCAAACAATGCCTAAAAACTTTTGTTTGCAATGCAAAAGATGAAATGTTATAATAAGTTCCCTATCAATAAGTAAAAGGTAATTCTCAAAAGTTTAAAGAATTGCCAGCTTTCCTACGATTTATATTTAAACACTGTAATAAATTCAAGAATTTACGTTTATATCTTTTAGAAAATTGTATCTTTACTTTCAGATTGTAAAACAAAATTTGAAGTCAAAATAGCAAATAAACCTTTTTTGCAAAAATGTACAAAGATAGAAAACCAACATTTAGAAATGCACAAATAATGCATGAAAAGGTAGCAAACAGCTGTTTTGAATCTACTATCGAGATTCTTCATCAGGACAAAACTCAGCATCCTAGAAAAAGCTAAGTTGAGCAAAGCAACAGAGAAACGCAGGCCAAATTACGGGAGCAAATGGTAGATTCAAAATGGCTGTTTACTACCTTTACATGCATTATTTATGCATTTCTAAATGTTGTTTTTCTGTCTTTAGTCTTTATAAAATTTGAAGTTGTTTATTAAACTATGATTTTATTAATTTTCTTTCTTTCTTTTAATTTAAACAATGGGTTGATTGGTTTTTAAGTTAAACAACTAAACAGACCTATTTTTACTTTCTTCCATCCTTGATAGAAGAAAGTAATGTTATCAATATTTTACGACGAATTTACATGTTTTAGGGATCCAATATCCCAAAAACATGTTTATTCAACACCTCTGTTTGTCCCAGTGTCACCATCATATGCTCATACCATCAAAATGTGTATGAAGTTATACATAGAATGAACCAAATATTCTGTTTTTGGCATGTTTTTGGCTGTAGCCAGCACGTCCATATTCATTATGGAAACATTTCGCTGTAAGGCAATGCTGTAATCACAATTTTTGTGCCACTTTCATTATTCTACCAACAAACACTGTATGAAGTTATGCATAGAAATGAACCAAATTTCTTTGAATATTTTCTGGGAAAGGCTGTTAGGTCTTCTTTCAATTCGAAAATATTTCACCGGAAGATGGTACTGTAATAATGATTTTTAGCTCATAGGCTATCAAAACCTGTGAGCTTATGTGCTCGCCCCTTCTGTATGTATGTATGTAAATGCGTAATGCAGTAACTCATGATAAAAATATCTGATTAACTTGATTCACAATCTATTACTAAGTTTTTGAACTCATCTTCGATGCTTAAACATATTGTATATAAAGCACGGGCATCTTTTTTAATCCATTCGGCGATTTTCGTATCACCTGTTTCTGGTTTCTTTTCGGTTCCTTCGATAAGTCCATATAATCCTTGATGCATTAAAAGCATCTTTACGTTGAATTTCCATTGCCGGTAGTTTTCTCTGTCTAATTTTTGTATACGAAAAACGCTACTTTCTTCCGCTGAATTCATTTTTCTTTACGAAAAAAGTTCACACAAATAAAACAAAAAACGCACAAACCACTCTCTTGCTACCATATGTAGCGGCCGTGGATCTCCGGACGCGCTGTCATTTCGTTTTTACCGGCGATCGGTGCTTCGCCGATGAGAGAAAAAAAACTCACATCCCACACAGGTAAATCACAGAACCAGAACTAAACTTTATTTACAGAAAAAAAATATTTACAGCATATAAAAAAAAATTCTCATTGGTTGAGAACGAACATTCCAGGAGCTCTCATTGGATTCCTCATAAGGCGCGCGCCACAACATCACATGACGTCATGCTCCGAACTTTACGTTCAGCTGCAATGAAGAACCAAAGGAGGAATGTTTCGAGGGAAAAAGCAACTTTACGGCCATTTACTGAGCTGCGATTAAAAACCCCACATAAAATAATGCTTTTCTAATCCAAACTAAGCATAGCTTTTGCTAGTAATACATGGTAAGTAGACAATAACTCTCACATATTTACTCACTCGTCACATTATCACTTTCTCTTTAAAAAGAAAACATACACAAACACAATAAAAACTTTCTGAATTAGGGCAAAATATTTTTAACAAATAAAACTGCATCCCAATCTATTTTAAAAAAATAAATTGTGATAAAGTGTAAAAAACAAAACAAATATCTTAATTTTTATATCTTAATAGAATGCTATTCTTGTTATTAATAACCACATATAAGAAAAAGAAAATGAATATTGAAATAGATCACAAAGAAACAAGATAAAAATAATAAATAGTGAGGGGGAAAAAAACTTTTTTTTTTGTTTCATTAATAAAAACAAGCCTTCATAGTTCATTAAAAAAATAATTGTTTAACAGTTTTGAAAACTAAAATACATGCTTTTATATGAGGTCATACTAAAAAAATTTCAATGTTTTTTGGTTGCATAGTTAACAGTTTTCATATGTGTTTCAGTGATTGTCATGTGTCTAGGATGTCAAGTGGCTTTTAATTTTTCAAACTGCTTTTGATCGATTGATCTGGCATTTTTTATTTTGATCTTTTTAAGCGGTGACTTTTCAACTTGTTGTCATTGGTTCTTAATAAGTGTGCAAAGTTTCAGTTTAATCTGATATCTTAAAGTGGGTGAAAATAACATTCAATGATTCCGTTACATACATACAGGTAAAGCTAGTAAAAGCATGTTAATATTCTACTCATATAGATGGACAGCTGTTAAAAAAAATTACTAAAACATAAAAAATGTTTTTTCTTGCTTACCTGAGAGATATAGGTATGAATGACCTTGCAGGTTGCCAGTTGTTTAAACGTAAACTTTACAACTTACAACATACACTACCTGGCCATTGATTATCGTTCACTTGTGATTTTAGACATTTTGTTAAATATCTAGAAAAATACATGAGGAATCATCTCGAAACTGTTAATGTATAAATATAATAGTATAAGTCATATATCTCCGTGAAGATTTTTTCCCGAAACTCCATAGGGGACTGTCCACAAATTAAAAAGAATGAATATCTTTTGAATAACCCTGTCAAAACTAATGTAGCAAAAGCGTTCAAATTCTAGATTATGATTGAGTGCCTTATTGTAATACACTGTGTTCATTTTTATGCAAATAGCATGCATACTCACAGAGTAATTAAGGTTTTTATAAAAATGGTCCCAAATTTTTCCCAGTTTTTTTCCTTATAATTTTCAGAGTTCTTAATATAAAATAATATTTTTTTCTGAAAATATGACAAACAACATTGCACACAATACCCTGTGATCAGAATTAAAAAATAATAAAAATTGTATGAAAAATGAGTAGGTTTACTAAATAATTTTTCACTGTGCATGTGTCAACGATATTAAAATTTCATTTGCATATTATGTTAGCTAAATGTATAGAGCAACTTTTGCGAAAGTTGCAAAATCATAACTTGAAAATTATCAAAGTAATCGTCAATTGAATAAGTTGAAAATTTGTTATTATCAAAATGAAGCAAAAACAAGAGGGGTTGTATCCATATATTCATTGATTAGTGCCAATAGAATACACAATACTGCATGTACTACTACATTTGGATAAAATCCCTCATTTTTTTGCTTCATTTTGGAAACAACAGATTTTGTCCTTTTTCTATAGACAATTACTTTCAGAATTTTCAAGCTATGATTTTGAGACTTTCACAAAAGTTGCTCTATATATTTAGCTAACATAATATGCAAATGAAATTTTTATATCGTTGATGCATGCACAGTAAAAAATTATTTAGTAAACCTACTCATTTTTCATACAATTTTTATTATTTTTTATATCTGATTACAGGGTATTGTGTGTAATGTTGTTTGTCATATTTTCAGAAAAAAATATTATTTTATATTAAGGACTCTGAAAATTATAAGGAAAAAACTTGGAAAAATTTGGGACTATTTTTATAAAAACCTTAATTACTCTGCGAGTATGCATGCTATTTGCATAAAAATGAACACAGTGAATTACAATAAGGCACTCAATCATAATCTAGAGTTTGAGCGCTTTTGCTACATTAGTTTTGACAGGGTTATTCAAAAGATATTCATTCTTTTTTAATTTGTTGACGGTCCCCTATGGAGTTTCGGGAAAAAATCTTCACGGAGATGTATGACTTATACTATTATATTTATACACTAAGAGTTTTGAGATGATTTTTCATGTATTTTTCTAGATACTTAACAAAATGTTTAAAATCGCAAGTGAACGATAATCAATGACCAGGTAGTGTAGTATACCCTGATGCAAAGTCAAATAAATGGCATCCTGATTATAGATTGTATTGTGACTACAAATGACAGCTATTAATAATCAGGATTCCATTCATTTCACTTTTTAGTAAGCTGTGCAATGCTGTTAAATTTACCTTTAAACTACTAGCAATGTGTCACATCTATATCTACTTTTTAAGTAAGCAAGAGAAATCCAATTTTAAGTGCTACATCTTTTGCTAACACTCAAGTAAATTTCTTCTAGTTCTTGAGCCACTAGAAAAATTTTGCAACATTCAATAAAATAATTTTAAAATAAATTTATTAAAAAAATACATACTTGCTCATCTAGAAAATCCATCAGCTTTTGAATGCTGATTTTAATGCCATTCTGTTTCAGGGTTTGATGAAATTCCACCAAATTCAAAGGCTATAAGACAAAATAATTCATCAAAGTATTATTTCAACAATCAATTTATATATATGTATGTATGTATGTATATATATATATATATATAATATTGGATCAGTGTTCTCGCTGACATTTGCCCAACGTTAGTAATTTGGCTAATTAAAAATGAATAATATTCGCCAAATGTAAAAAGTATTAGCCAAATAGATTCGCCATTTAGCAAAAAAAAAAAAAAAAAAAAAAAAAAAAAAAATAGCTTAATCCTTTAATGTATGCCATTTTTTTCAATATATTCTAAATTGACCTAAGTTTTTATAACTGTGACAACGATTGTTATTAATTTAAATCCAACTATTCATTACAAATATATTAAAAATATGTATATTCTAAATATCTTATGTAATCAAGAAAAAAAACTCTAAAACCGATTTAACTCATTAAAATATTATGAAATAAAATTTCCTAAGTTAATTCAGAATTTCATCATATTACACACAATGAATCAGAAAAAACAAGTTGTTGCAGATCGTTTTTATAGATGAAGTCAATGGTATCTGCTAAATTCATTGTTCTGCAAAAAGAGCTTAAGAAACTTTTAAATAGTTTCCATTCTGACAGTACGGTGCAATTGAGCATGATAAGCAACACACACACACACACAAAAAAAAAAAAAAAAAAAGACCAAAGAAAAGAAAGAAAAATCAAAAATTGAGCACTAGCAATTTGGCGAATCTAATCGCTTGTTTACTCACCAAATGAAGAATTTAGTCGCAATTTGGCGCAATGGCGAGCAACAGCGAGAACACTGTATTGGATTATAATTTGATATTTAGTTAAATCTACTATCTATCATCTATATTTAATTAAATCCACAGTGTCATAATAACTTGCTTTTAAAAATCAAATTATACATTTTTTATACAAAAAAGTGCATAAATAATGGTTATGCCAAATATTATGTTGGCCAAATACTGGATATCAATGGCAAGATACTTTGACTGAATACTTTGTATATTTGGCCAAATACTTAGCTATTTAGCTAAATTGATTCAGGATAATTTTATTAATTTATTATTTTCTTTTCCATGATTTTCTTAAATCCAAACTTGATACTTTTTGACACATCTTGGAAATCATTTTCATGCTTAAATGCACAAAACTTACACATATTCTGATTTATATATTAAGAAACTAAATAAAATTTTTCTGTTTTTTAATGATAAGAATATTTTAGAAAATGGTGACAAGTTTGGAAATTAATATACAGTAGAAGCCCATTATAACGCGGTTGTTGGGAGATATGTTTCACACCCACGTTATAACGTAACTCCGGTATATTGGAATGGTGTCCAAGAAATGGTACAAAATGATGAAAACACTTACCTGCTTTGTGAAATGCAAGTAACTTTATCATTCATTGAATACAGACTTAATCTTATGCTATCTTAAAAAAGTCCATAAGCGTTGTTTGGCCAACTGAGGCGTTTCTTTTCGGCATATTGTTTCTCACTAGCAAGATGGAGTAGATAAACACAATATGAATCCTCTTGCCTTTCCATCCATGAAATTACCTTCATTAAGTATGAAATGACTTCACTAACATGTGAAAGTTGTCTTTCATTACCATATCATTTTCATTTTCATCATCATCTTCTCACTGCAAATTTTCATGCATTATAGCATCAATGATATCCTGATCTGTTATGACCTCTGAAATTGGTTTGCTGTTGCCTATTTCTATCCAGTCATTTAAATCGTCAACAGAGATATCAAGATGCATAGCATTAACAGCAGACTGCAAGTTCCCCATTGTGTTTCATTGAAACTTTAAGCACAAAATTTATCACTTTTTTTTTGGGGGGGGGGGGGCATACTTTTCCCCCACATTAAATCCAAATTTGTGGTATATCGGACCACGTTATTTCGGGCTTCTACAGTATTAAAAACACAGGTATAGGGGGAAAATTGCTTATAGATGCAATACATTTATATTAAAATGAAAAATATTTTTCAATTTTAAACCATATGAATATCCCTGTCTGCAAATTTTATGCCCACATAAATTGTAATTGTAATGTTTTAATTTTTTCAAGAACAATCTTAAATATATTTTATTCAAAATACTACAAGATTCACTATACTTTCACTATATTAAAAAATCTCTTAACACTAATCAATTTTAATTTTACAAGTTAGTCGTATTTTTAAGCTGTTTAAAATTTAAATAAATGCAAAATGATTTTTATTTAAATAAAATAGTTTTTATTTCCCTGTATGTTTGCACTGTGTATGTATGGAAGTATTATAACTTTACTTAATAAAGTACATAATATATATATATATATATATATATATATATATATATATATATATATATACTACAGCTCATGATTTAAATACAGATACTTTTTGCTATGCAATTTATTTCCCTAGGGATAATTGAGGAGATATTTTACTGATTATATGAAAGAGTAAACTTTATGAAGGACACATTAACAATGAAAATAATAAAAAACAAAAGTATGACTGGATATTAGAAATGCAAAACTATTTCAATGAAAATGAATACCATTTTGATTTACAGAAAATTAAATGTCCAAATTACATGTCTGAGTATAAAATATTAAAATAAAAATTATTAATTGGCATCAAAATGTTTCAAATATTATACAAAATACATCAAATTGTTTAAATTTTTAAACATACAAATACTACAAGATCAATTTTTATTTTACTTTATTTTCAATTTATTATTAAAAAGTTATAATGCACATATACTTAAAAAATAACAATTATTATTAGTATCCAGTAGCTGAATATTTGGTATTATGTCAAATCACTGCTCATTACATTCCTAGCATATACAATGCAGGGGCGGATCCAGAGGATTGTTTTTTTTTTTTTGGGGGGGGGGGGGGGGCACCTGATACAATGTGATTCATGAAGATTGAAACAATAGTCTACATCCTTAAATATTGCCCCTAGACACATACTTCCAATCGCAAAATTAAACTAGTCATTGGAGGCCACCGTAATACTTACCCATCTTGAATATGCATAACATAATATATGAAAACATAACATGTGTAAACAATTTATAAAATGCATTACAATTCCAAAACAAAATATAAACGTATGTTTAAGTATTTTTAACACATCATAATGCTCTATTAATGAATTTCTGATGAACCAATCTCAATAAATTATATGAAACGCCAAACTATTCAAGTAGCACTGAATTGCATAAAATAAACATCCTTGTAAGTCTAAAAATAATTATCATATTCACTAACGGTTTCTTGCATCGAATTAAGTGTCTCATTTGCAATTATAAGATATCTTTGAATTAAAATTTGAATGAAATACAGGGTCATGAAAAATCAAAGAATGTGAAAAACAGGATTATAAATATCTCAACAACTAATAATCCGATCGACTTCATTTTTTATGCAAAATTTGTGTTAATTTATTGCCTTTTACGTCCACTCCTTAAAATAAAAAAAATCGAAAATTTTATATGCCTTTCATCAGAACGAATTTTTCGAGAGTCCAAAAGAAATAGTTCCGGATAATCGAGGTCGCTGATATTAAATAGGCTTCGTCCCATTCTTACATACTAAGCACATACAAAATTTCAAGTCTCTATCTCAATTTATTCGAGAGATAGAGCGGTTACAGACAGACAGACAGACAGACACACAGACGGACGGACGGCAAATTTTTTTTTCTAAAAATATGTTTTTCGGAATCTCCAATGTCCGAAACGTGTAAATCCGTCAAAAAAAAAAAAAAAAAAAAAATTTGATTTTTAAAATGATTGCAAGACTTACCCTATACTACGTATGTTAGGTAAGTAAAAAGATGACATAAGTTGCAATTTTATTAGGGGGGGGGGGATTTATTTCAAAAAATATAAAGAATTAAATTTTTATAGAGCTCCCATAGAATAAAATTTCCAATTAGGAAAATTTTCCTTATCCATTTTTGAATTAAACACAAACAATTGCATCTTGATATGTACACATTTAAATAATTTGTCAGGTTTTAAGGGCTGGAACATAGATTGAAATGTGTGTAATTCCACAAACAATATAAATTTAAGAGGTCCAGGAAACATTTAACTTTTTTTTAAAAATTTATTGAGTTAGAATTTTGATTTTTTTTTTTTTCTTAGTGGTTGATTTGAAAACCAATTCACATCCTAAAATTTCTCATAAAATTTTAAAAAAATTTTTATTTATTTATTTATTTTATTTTTTTTATTTATTTATTTATTTATTTATTTTTTTTTTTTTTTGAAAAAGTGGGGTATTTTAAAATTATTATAGTCTGAAATATTATTTGTAAAATTTCAAAATTTTTTCATTCAATTAAAGAGAAAAATATAAGTTTCAATTTTAAGATTTTTTTAAAATATTATATATATATATATAAGAAAAAGAATAATGAACTTTCATAGAAAGTTTTTTCTTCTTTTTTTCTAATTATCATAAGTATTGCTTAACTTTTTAAATCTCATAATCATTATTAAAAATATTATTATTAAGAACATTCACAGGCAAACAATGCACTTTATAAATCATATTTTCTGAAATTCATTTCCAAGTTGATTGCTGCATGTTGACCTTTATGCATATGCCAAATATGAATGTCATTCATCATAGTTCTGACAACCTGTCACCAAATATCTACAATGGAATCATTTGAAATCCTGTGTTTGAACTAATTATAACATTAATAGCCCAAAATAACAACTGAAATTCATAAAATTTCATTAAGTCATAATTTTTGCCATTTTAATAAATTTAATTTATTTTAAACTAAAAAGTAATCCTTTATCAAAATGAAAAAGATAATCTGATTGAGAATGGTTAATTGAAAGTTCAATTAATTATCAAAAATTTTAAAAACCCATATATTGAAAGAAATAAGTTGAAATCTTACTTTGTAGTTCAAGACATCATGGTATAACTCCTCATCAGACTGAATATACTGTTTAATAGATTCAATGTCATCTTTACTTGGCTTAGTTGGTGAATCATGATTGTTCTGTGAAAATGACATTTCAGGTACACATCCTAACCTAAAAAAGAAAGAAAGGAATCTGTTAAACTAACTTAAAAAAAAATAAATAAAAAAATAAAAAAGGTCAAATTTGAACATTATTAAAAAAAATGCTAAATAATAATAATAATAATAATAATAATAAATAAAAGTTGTTTAAAGCCAAAGTTAGTTAGTTAATTTAAAGCATTTTTGTTACTGAAACTTTATGACTAACAGTTTAGAAATTAGACATTGGACACCAATGAGAATGAACATCCTGTATATTGTATCATAGAGTGGATACATTAAAGGCATTATTAAAAGCAAAGATGCACATTGTAAAATCTTGTATGTTTACCTGTCTTACCTTATATTATTGTTACTAATATTTATTACTTTGTTCTACTTTTACAAGCAGTATATGTTTCATAAAAAATTTCTACTTCCTTTTTTTTTTTTTTTTTTTTTTTTTTTTTATGGATTTATGCATTACAAGTATTGAACATGATTTAACAGTTTTTAGAATATAGCTGTCATGAATCTATGTGTTTGACTGTATGTTTCACAAATTTTGCCCTGTACTATTATTCACTAGATTAGATTTTAAAAAATGTAATATACTATACTATAAACCAGTAGCGCCAACTCATATGGGTCCATTGGGCCCGGCCCACCCAATAGTTTTTAATCATAGCGTACACAATTTTCATTGTTCTAGTTATTTATTTCATTAGTATTTTATTATTCATTTTTCTCCTTAGAATAAAATCTATATTGTCGATGACTGTGTGTTTTAATTCTCCGAGTAACACCCATAAATCCAAATGACTGAAATGTTTTGCTTCCGTGTTTAACTTTCTTCTAATTCAATTTATAGTCATGTTCATGATATCATGTCATTCCAATGAATATAAATATCTTTATAAGGAAAAACACATTGGAATATAATTTAATAAAATTGCAACTTTATTAAAACAAGGTAGAACCCGTCGAATTTCAACGAAAGAAAATGTTTAAAAAGGAACTGTTTCATTGATTTATAATAAACCTACAAAATTAGAAAAAATTGGCATTTTAATTTGATCATTTGATTCAAAACTTGAAGTCTAAATGCTATTAGCTGAAACATATATTAAACTGTTGATATTCACTTACGTGTAAATCAAATTTTTTAAATGAAATCAAAAGTTTTCGTGCTTTATAATAGAAGATATTTAAATTTCCATTTTTTCACTTTTAATGAGAAAATGGCAACATAAAGATACAGTATTCAATTTCTTCCCTTTTTTCCTTTGCTTTTAATAGAAATGGAGTAATCCTGTTGTCACGATTAGAAAAGCGGCATTATAAACTACTAAAAAATTAATATTTCAAAAACAAATTAAGATACAGCTTTCAAACAAATTTTATTTAAAAGTACATTTTTTTCCCTACACGATGGTATAAAAATTGAAAATATATGCTATTTAGAAGTATAAAAATTTGTAGTAGCAAAAATTGCAATACCATAGTTTCATTTAAAATTTGAAAGTGTTGCCATTCGCAAAATGACGTATGCATTACACAAAGATACGTTTGGCCTTTATAATATAGACATGATAGCTTGACTTAAAATTCTCATCTTATCTTTCACCAGCTGTCAACCCTTCAAAGAAAAACAAACTGGTCCCACCATTTTACAAAAATAATTTTGAGCCCACCCAATATTTTTCAAAAGCTGGCACCACTGCTACAAGCTACTATAAAACGTAGCCATTACTGCAATTTTACTTGAGACATGACACGTCTGACCATTGAAAAAAAAGAATTGCTATGCACAATCTGCTCTGTTTTTGCAAATGATTCTCAAATTAGTTTCTCAAATTTTGATTTTATATTTTTAAATGAAGGTAGAATTGGACTTTGAATGCAACAGGCCACATTGCATTGAAAAGTGTATGTAACATAATTATCTTAAAATGTGAAATGATACCTGAGAAGATATAGAAAACAAAGTTTCCTGCAAAAGGGTTTTTTTTTTGGGGGGGGGGGGGACAAAATTAATAATTTTTCTGAAATAGTAAATGTTTTTTCTTTTAAACTTAAGTGTTAGAATTGGAAAGGTGTGCTGAATAAGTAGTTACTATTATTATTTTATATTTCCATTTGGGAAATTGGATGGGATTTTAAAACTATTGAATAAATGAAAAAGAGGAAAACTAACACAAAATTGACCCCTAAGGAATATTTTTTTGGAAAAGTAAATATAAATATATTTTTTTAGAGTTTCTATTATAGTACTATTAGAATTTAAAAAATATTCGAAATGCTTTTTATTTATTTATTTATTTATTTTTAGTATTTTTACAAGAAACTAATTTTAAGAAATATAAAGGTACCTGAATAAGTGGATATATTTTGTTATTTTTCTGTATTTTCAACTTGTACTCACAGATGGTAGTTTAAACTGCATATAAAATGGAAAAGCTGAAAACTAAGATATAATCATGTTATTTTAAATGTGGGAAAAAAGGAACTCCTTTTCTCCATCTGATTGAAAAGCTGGACAGATGTAGAAACTATTAGTAGCATAACAGAAGCTTGTAATTTTGTGATATTCATTAAAATTTTTAACTAACATCTCAGTTAATTAGTGAAATAATCAAAAACTGGCTTTCAGGTTCATAACTTTATTTATACAGAAACTGCCTCCCAAATCTTGTAATTCTACATGCAGCATTCTCTTTACAAAACTCTGGACAGACAAACTGGTACACACACACACACACTAACTTTTCCCTTTGTTGTTATACATTTACCATTCTGGGTTCTCTGAACCACTCTCATCACTTTCAGGAGATGCCAAAACAGTCCTTTTGGATGGACTTTTTTTCTGCTGTTTTTTTGCAGGTTCCTTAGAATTCTTCATAGTTTGCTTTCGCTTTTTTGATTTATTAACTTTTTCTTCTTTGTCTGGCTGCATGTCAGATGTTCCAGAAGTACTTGCAGTATTCATTTCTGTATCAATTACTAGAAAATAATAAATATACAACTTCAGAATATAATGACTGCAATTAGAAGTATATATAAAAATACATTCATTTTACAAAAGAAAAAAAAAATAATCTTATAATGATCAAATTCTTAAGAAAATACAAAAAATAAAAAATTAATTGGATTTTTTAATTTCAACGCTTAAAAAATATGCAGTTCTTTATAACTCAATTTACAAAAGATTAATATTGAAAAATCGTTTTTATCATCAATTTTCAAATGCTAATTAATCTCAGAATCTTCTCATTTACTCAAAGTGCACTTTTTATTTAGGTTCTTCAATTCAAGGATGGAGTAATTCATTAATTAATTTTTTCCATACATTTAAACTAGCATTTCATGCTTTAAACTTTAAAGAATGTTTTATTATCAATGGTTCAGTTCATTTTGCTTATTTTAGAATAAGCTATCATCTCTTTAAGGGAGAGGGGGGGATATTGGTATAACTAATCAAGTTTTTTTAAGTTAAATTAAGTATTAAATTTTTTGTTAAAAAAATATTATATATATATATAAATGACAAATGATTTTCAAATGGAAAACACTGTATCTTAAAAGGTATGGTTATTAAAAAAATAAATAAATAAATAAAATAAAATAAAATAATACACATATATTAAATTTATCAATTTTAATATTAAATCTAAGTTTGTCTTCATGATGCATTGGGAAGCATTGGGGCATTTTTCTTTAATATTGAAAGAAGTAGGAAAAATATAACAGAACTGTTTTTGACACAAAGAAAAGATGCATAAAAGAAAACAGATAGGCTCATAGCATTTATAAAATTATATTAAAAACACATTTGTAACAGAAATTTTACTATGTGATAAGTTAAAAAATGTGAAAGGAATAGTTATTGTTAAGGCTCATAATGATTCTACCATGTGAATAATGTTCACTTTAATAAGATACATAATTTACAGAATAAAGGGGAGGAGGGGCACAGTGATTTTAAGGATGCTTTGGTGGTGTGTGGCTAATAAAAAGTTGGGAACCATTGCTCTAGAGTTATCACACACATACCCTGGAACCACTAATGCATTTGTCTAGTGGGAAATTTGGATTAACACAAAGCTGAAATAAATGAGAACATGTCATGGTACTATTCTTAGAATAAGTTGTTGATTAGATAAGGATTTAAAGAGAATAAAAAAATTCATTTTGGAATTTTCGCATTATGAGTGCCCTTACAATGACTAGTTCGTCAAATAGAACAAAAAATTAGGTAGCAGTGTAAACCAGCTAAATACCACCACTGCTGAGAACATCATTAAAAATAAAATATTATAGTATTTTTAAGCTAAAATGACTACAAAAAATTAAGTATAGTACAGAGTTTCCCCCAGTTTAAAAAGGGGCAGGGCACTACTATTCTGAAAAGGGATCTTTTTATATTCTTCAGGGCACTTTTTTGATTTTTAAGGGCACTTTTATAGAGTTAAATCTAAAATCTAGCGGTAAAAAGAAAAAAAAAAAAAAAAAAAAAAAAAAATTGAAAAAACAGAAATGTTGTCAAAGAATCGAGAAAAAACAAAAATAAAAATTTCGTCAAAAAATTGAAAAAAGAAAAAAAAATGTAAATTTTTTGTCGCGAAAAAACGGCAAATATTGTTAAAAAATCGCGAAAAAACGGCAGATTTTGCTAAAAGATCGCGAAACAACAGCAGATTTTGGTTTAAAAAAACCCGCGAAAAAACGACAAATTTAGGGAAAACATCGCGAAAAAACGGCAAATTTTACTAGACGATCACAAAAAATGGCAAATCTCGTCAAAAGATAGTGAAAACACCGCCAATTTTGTCACGTTTAAATACGAAAAAAAGGTAAATTCCGAATATAAAATTCACTTCTGGCATTGAATTTTTTTGTGCCCCTTTAACGAAATTTGCATTTTTTCGCGACCTTTTGACGAAATCTGTCGTTTTTTCAGGGTGTTTTGACAAATTTTCGTTTTTTCGCGAATTTATGGCAAAATTGCCATTTTTCGTGAATCTTCACAGAATTATCCGTTTATTGCGGTTTTTGGACGAAATATGCCATTTTTTGCAAATCTTTTGACGAAATCTGCCATTCTATCGCGATTTTTTGATGAAAGTTGCCTTTTTCGCGAACCGTTTGACAAAATTTTCCGTTTTATCGTAATTTTTGGACGATATTTGTCGTTTTTTCATGATTTTTAAAGGAAATCTGCCGTTTTTTAGGGGGATTTTGAGAAGAAATTAGCCATTTTTTCGCGAATCTTGCCGGTATTTAGTCGTTATTTCGCGATTTTTTTCTTATGAAATTTGACTTTTTTTCGCGATTATTTGACGATATTACGCGTCCCGTGGGACGCATAAGAGCTATTTTCTTGCGTTCTGTCGCCGATTTTTTTCGTAATTTACGCGTTATAGCGCGTCCGCATCATCGCTGAAGAGTTGCGTTTTTTCTAATGTGGGGCAAGAAGGGCGCTATTTTTTTAATGTGCGACAAGAGGGGCGCTAGTTTTTTGGATGAGGGGCAAGAGGGGCGCTATTTTTCGAACTAAAGGGAGGAGGGGCGCCGCGCCCCCCTGAAACCCTCTGAGGGAAACTCTGAAGTATATGTATTAGATTTTTAAACTAAAAATGAAAATCAGAAATAGGAAAATTCGACAAAGACACAAAACAGTTTAAAATTCTGAATCTGCAGATCATTTTCATCATTGAGAATATTACCATTAAAAAACATGGTATTTAACACCAGAACTACCGATGTTTAATATATACCTAGTTTTACTGCACCCGTCAATTTGGCGGATTTTTGATTATGACTTTAATTATAATTTCTGACTTAGTTAATGTAAGTAAAAGAATATAATTAAAAATAACATTTAATATAATGTTTCATTATTTATTAATAAAAACAATTTTTATTTGCATTTATAGTATAGCACATTTGATCTGTATGAAATAACTATCAGACACATATTTTATAAGTATAGGATCCGTTATCCGGCGTCCCGGTATCCGGAACGCTCCGAAAACCGGAATGCAAATCGGTAGCTTTTTTTTTTTCAACGATGCCGCAGACGCGCTATAGCGCGTAAATTACACAAAAAATCGGCGACGTGACGCAAAAAAATAGCTCTTACGCGTCCCAAGGGACGCGTAATTTCGTCAAGAGATCGCGAAAAAACGGCAAGTCCGTTAAAAATTACGAAATAACGACTAATTTTCGGCAAACTTTGTCAAAAAAAAGGGGGAAAATAGGTAATTTCGTCACATAATTCCCAAAAAAGACAGATTTCCCCCAAAAGACCGCGAGAAAATAACAAGTATAATCCAAAAAATCCCCATAAAAGAGCAAATTTTGTCAGAAAATCCCGAAAAACGGCAGATTTCGACAAAAGATCATGCAAAAATGGCAAAATTCGATAAAAATCAAGAAAAAACGACTAATTTTCGACAAATTTTGTCAAAAGATTCGCAAGAAAATGGGTAATTTCGTCACAAAATTCCCAAAGAAGGCAGATTTTTCCCAAAAGATTGCAAAAAAATAACAAATATACTCCAAAAAATCGCGATAAAACGGCAAATTATGACAAAAGATTCGCGAAAAAAGGCAAATTTCGACAAAAGATCGCGAAAATGGCAACTTTCGTCAAAAAATCGCGATTAAAGGCAAATTTCTTCAAAAAATCACGAAAAAAAACAGCAAATTTGGTCAAAAAATCCCGAAAAACGGCAGATTTCGTCAAAAGATCATGGAAAAACGGCAAAATTCGTTAAAAATTTAAAAATAACGACTAATTTACAGAAATATTTTTTCAAAAGATTCGCGAGAAAATGGGTAATTTCGTCACAAAATCCACAAAGAAGGCAGATTCCCCCCCCCCCCCCAAAAAAAAAAGATTGCAAAAAAATAACAAATATAGTCCAAAAAATTGCGATAAAATGGCAAATTTTGACAAAAGATTTGCAAAAACGGCAAATTTCAAGAAAAGATCGCGAAAATCGGCAATTTTCGTGAAAAAATCGCGATAAAAGGCAAATCTCTTCAGAAGATCACGAAAAAAACAGCCCATCCTAAGCAGAATTCTTAGAAAGGGATAATGTGTTTGATGTGTTTTTGCCTCCAAATTGTACATAACAGCACTTATCCAACCATTGGATCAAGGGATTCTGAAATCTTTAAAAACCACTACAAAAAATGACTTCTTAAAAAAAAATGCTCACAGAGTGCAACAAAGGAATTGGGATTAAAAATTTCCTGAGAATCTTCACAATCAAAGATGCTTTGTAGAGTGCTGCTAAAGCATGACAGGCTGTGGATAAGGATACACTTATCCATGGATGGTACAATCTGTGGCCATCTGCATTATTTTTTTATGACTTCAAGATTTTGAAAGAGAAGCAGATTATTGCTGATCTATTGGCATATGCCAAAGGCTTTAATTGTTCAGAAGCTAAATTGCTTAAAGAAGCTGTGGAAGATTGTTTAGAAACCAATGATAAAATTCCTGTCACTAATCACATGACTGACAGTGAGATGATGACAAACAATATATTGATGAAAGGGATGATGAGAAGAAAAACCAGCAAAATGAAGCAGTTGAAAAGGTATCAAATGAAAAATTAGTATTTTATACCAAACAATTAATTTCAGGCATGCAACAGAGGAGCTACTTCCCTGAGCAGCAAACCATATCTCTGTGCAAAATACAAGAACAATTAGTACAAGAGACGCACTATAAGCAAAAGACTATCATAGAAATGTTTGCTAAATCCCAATCAAAAGATTCTGTTTCAAAATCTCAAAATTAAATTTCATATGTATGCATATTCTTTTCATTTAATATATTTTTTTATTTTGTGTAAATTAATTAATAAATTAAGGTATTTACATGTATTAGTATTCATATTTACCTATTTATTTCATTATTTATGAAATTATTTCGTGCATTTCTTATACTTACGGTAAAGTGTTCCGAATTAAGGAAAAACCCCTTATCCAGAATGTCCTGGGTTCCAAGCATTCTGGATAACGGATCCTATACTGTATATACATATTACTTTTCTTAGATAACACTTGCCACAAACATACATAACTTAGTTAATATAAATAAAATAATATAATTTTGCAAAAACAACATTTAATATAATAATTCCTTAATTATTAATAATAAAAAAATAGTTCCTGTTTGCATTTATAGTATACTACATTTCATATGCATGAAATAATTATGAAGCAAATACTTTACAAGTATATATTATCTTAGATGAACGCTTACCATGAACATATCTGTTGCATACATTGCAGGTATAAATCGCTCTCTTTTTGTTGCACAATTGAATTTGGCAAGATTTGCATTTATAAGAACTTTTTTCTTAGTTTTCTGGTGTAATATCCATTGCTTTCTGTTCTTGTTTTTTTGGAGGCTTCTTTTCTGCAGCATCTATATTTACTGGAGAATTCTTCGGATAATTAAAAGAAAGATTGTTTTCTTGTTATATTTTCACAGGTCTATATAAATCCATGCAATTGATTGCTGCCAAGTTAAAAATATTATAAAATACACGCATAGGCCATCTACGCCCACCTGCTTTTACACTATATTTGCGAGCCATTTGGTCAATGACAACTACTCCAAACTTAGTCTCATTGTGAATGACACAGTTGCAAGAATTCGTTTTCGATTAGAAGCAATTTCTATGGATTTATGTTTTGATCTAAGGAGTAGTACTTTTTTACGAAGCTTACTTTTGTAAATTGTTAAAACAATTTTATTTGATTTGTAACGTTTTGTGGTGAAAAAAATCCATGTTATCTTTTTTAACATTAGCTATATTTTCGGCAATGTTCTTTTATTTGCTCGCATTATTCCAACACGATTTTTTTTCCCAGTAGTTTCTTTACAAGTAGTATACTTTAAAAAAAAAAATAACTGTTGTTATATTTCTCCCACAATTTACATAGTTTTTTTTTACAAGATTCAAAACTATAAACTCATTAAAAAGTACTTCTCATGGTCTAAGTTCATCTTTGCCTAAATAGGGAAAGCCATTGATAAGATATTTATTTTGCATGTCTACAGCTAATCTAATTTAATTCCGAATTTGTTCGGTTTATTGGGCATATATTACTGAGATCTGCATCTTGACTTTGTGGGAAACAGTGGTTCATCTACGCTTATATTCTGATCTAGTTTGTAATAAGCTGTTACCAGTAAAGTGCTTCCAAATTTCAGGAGCTAATCCAAATTTGCCAGTTCTTAGCAAACACTCCTCTAGGTTTTTTCCTCAAAACGGATGAATCTCATAATTTCTGAAAATCTGTTTCTACTGATAGTTTCGTAAAAAAAAGATCTCCATTTTTTTAAAAACCACAAATAGGATAATTTCAACTTTTTTGCTTCATAGGCTCCTCAAGCATACAAAATATCTACAAATGCATATAATTCTTCAATAGTAATTTTATAATCGTCCTTCTGTAAGACACTGCTGGCCAGTGCAAGCTTTTGTGTAATTTACCATTCGATTATCAATTGTAAGTCTGAATGCGCTACTAACATTACCAAACATAATGGTTCGCTTTTCATAACCAATTGGGCCTGAAATATCATTAAACATAATATGTGATGGGAGACTACCAACAAAACCATTCTCCAATTCTTCCCTTTCAGTAATGTCGATATCAATGTCTTTCTTCTGTCTTTTATTGGTTTCTGTTTGGCTATTCGATTCAGTATCTGAAAATTTTTGCAATAGCTTTCTGCTTTGTTGCTTTTTTGGGAAAGTTCATGTTCACTAGCTGAATCTTTAATTTCATATTTATCTTCATTTCTTCAATATCTCGTATGTCAGCTTCATCAAGGTCTGAAAAATCAGCTTTATTTTCCATGCAAGATATGTCAAAATTATCATTACTTGAATGTATCCGAACAATCTTAATTTATACTACTGAGTTTTTTGAATTCTTTGAATATTTTTTTTTTCTTTTTGGAAATCTTTTCATTGTTGCCCAAAATTTAAAAAAATAAATTTTTATAAAAATATGTTTATACTATTTTTAGAAATTGTACTTTTCACACATTACACTTTGCACAGATAGCACTTTTCATCACAAATTTTGCCGCGTTAGAAGTATAACTGATAATGATTGCGTCCTGATTACATTTAACAATTGTTGTTATACCATGTTTCATAGAAATCTGAAACCAACTGTGCATGTATGACAAGGTCTAGTCCATGTTGAAAATGGGGAACTCTGCATTACCTCGGGATGAGTCTGTAAATTGCCAAGCCGTCATTTTGACGGGTCTTGGTATAAATAGGTATAGGTCATACTGATTTTGGAAATTAAAGTCGGTGAGAGTAAATTGAATAGGAATATTTAACTACTCTTATATTAGATTAAAAGTCGTGTCATAAAATTCTAGAAGAATATATAAATTATATCAAATTTTTAAGCATGAAATTTGAAAACCATCAAAATGATGGTCTTGGTAGTTCTAGTGTTAAACTACAATAACTCTGAAAAAGTTAAATATGATGTATTGAATTAAAAATAAAGTATATGTGGATTCTTTAAAGAAAGAAAAAAGTTAAAATCATTATGGTATTTTTAAGTACAATGATTATGTAAAATTTAAACATTATTTCAGATTTATCAATATAAAATGTATGGAAATTTATAAATCTAAAAGATAAATAATGTATAAAATCAATATTTCTAATAAACTGTGATCAGAGTCAAGGTAAGATTAAATATACCACCTTTCTTTACTAAATAAAACTATTATTTAAGATAAAAGTCAAATGTTAAATATAACAATTTAGTTAGATGAGAATAATTGATGTTTTTTTCTTTTAAGTATCATCTAAAAAAAATCTTACATGGATGTGTTTCATCATACACATGTGATAATATTGCAAGAGCCTTCTTGCGAGGAAGGGCCTTTACACCAATCCTTTTTAAAGCTTCCTTTATCTCAGGTGTCATCATATTTTTATAGTCTGGAAATGGGGTTATAGGAGAGTCAGAGAGCTGGAATCGATGTTGCTGCAATTCTGATTTTCTATTTGGAGTAACTGTAATAAATAGGAAACTTGTTAAAACAAAAATTTAAATAATGATAAAATATTTCCAATAAGTGATAATGCAATAAAGTAACACTATAACTGGTTTTAAAAGCTTTGTTCATAAACCAAATGTAAAAAAAAAAAAAAAAAAAAAATACATATAATTACATACAGTTAAAAAAGAAAAGAAAAGAAAAATAAAGGAGGAGGGAATTGCAAAAAACAAGGGAAAACAAAAACAAAATTCTATTACAGACAGGTTTGCTTCTTAGCAGATACACCATCTCTCATAGTTAGTTGCATTGTCATATTATAAATGACATGCATAGACAAAGTTCTAATAACATACCATACATTACATTTACACAAAGCCATTTAAGCTATTTTCCATCTGTTGTATCTTAGAAGATAATTGAGATTTACAAATTCGATTTTGCTGACACAATATGATCGTTATCATTAATACTTAGTGTTCTTAATTGCATATGTTTATTATTTTTATTATTATTTTTTTAAGATTTTGAAATATCCAGTTAAAAATATCACAGATTTTAACAGATAATAATTAATAGAAACACTCTTTGATTTTGTGTATGTTTTTTTTTTCTTCAACTCAAGGATTTATATTATTAGGGTTTCATTCATCTGACATTCATAATTTTTTTTGGAATTGAATTGTCTTTCTATTTTAAAAACAATTGCAATTTACTCATTCAGTAATTTAAATTTTTTTAAAACATTTTTTTTTATTTTTAGAAATTTAAAATTTTCTTTACATACCTGCTATTTTTTTTTTTTTTTTACTTTGGATTTTCAAAAAATTTTAAAATTTGGATTTTATTTAAATAATTTGATTTGAACATTTTAAATTTGATTAAAAATGAATAATTTCCTTTTATAATTATATTAAAATTAAATTTGTTGGTGCTACCATCTATGTAAGGATTTAATAACTATTAGTTTGGATTCATTAATTAAGGATAAGTTGTTTGAAGAGGAATGTTAAACAAAACACTCTGTGCAATCTACGATCACACTTACCCACTTTTTCAAGTAAAATTAACCCTGAGATGCATAATATTGGCACTTTGTACTTGGCAGTAAATTTGTTTTAATATGGCAATTGGTATACTCAGCAATGTTAGGATTTAAAAAAAATTAAATGAACAATTAATTTTATAAAACAACATAATACTAACCCGTTATACAATTTTTTTCTCTTTTTTCATGCCTTAAAACTTTAGAAGATTGCAAGTTACTTGAAACTGGGACAGCATGTTCTTCAAATATAGGATATTTAGAATACTGTACATTATTTTTATTTGAAGATGTTGCTTTTTCTTTCAAATATTTTGAGTTATTTGTAATCTGAAGATGGTCTTCATTAAGTGGGGAAATTGTATCATTAGAATAATGGAATGATTCAAACACTGCATCTTCTTGTGAACTATTACTAGAAGACGAAGGTGAATTAGCTGGATTATTGATGTCAGACCTAAAATTTTTTGGAGAAAAGTTCATATAAGGATGGCGGATTTTTAATGCTTCAGATTTAGCATTTCCTTTCAACTCTGGATCCTCGTCAGAGTCGCAAATGAGCACTTCAGGTGAAGCAGAATTACTTACAAAAGACGTGTGTATATCACCATCATCTGATTTAATGGCAGAAAATGTATCACTTTGGTATACAGAACTTTTAGTGGACAGTTTGAAGTTGGACTCATTATCTTTTTCTGGTATTGAAGAATTTTCAGTTATGTTTTCATTTTTCAGTAAATTAATATTTTTGGACGACTCATTCATTTTATTAACAAATGAATCTGTTCTGAAAGGTTTTAAGTCATCTTTTACATCAGTAATACTTGAAGTTTTATTTTCAGAGACAGAATAAAAACCTGAAAGCACTCTTTGAGAAAATGGTATAAAGGGAGATTCTAGATCAACACTAATGTCTCTGTGAGAGTTATTATATTTATCAGGAGTTAGATCATATTTTTTCTCGTTAGAAACTTGAGTATGTGATACAGAGGGTGATTTTAACTCAGTATATGCATTTTTGAGTGCCTCACTGCCATTTTCACTAGGCATTATTTTTTCTTCCTGCTTATCTTGATGTGACATATGTGAATTTTGAGGTGAGTTTCTTATTGTGAATGAAAGACTGGTTATCTCTGAATGTATAGGAGAAAATGAAGTGGATTTTCTAGATTTTTCTGGAGTACAATATGTATTATTATTAGATACAAAACTTGACTGCAAGAACTTAACAGAATCATCAGAACTATTACTTTCAACAGGATTTATGTCTAACAATTTTGGTTCAACCTTAGAAGGTCCTAAAACAGAATTTTTAGAATAGTTTGTCATATATTCAGTAATTTCATTATCTGAGATATTATCACCATCAGTTTCACTGTCATTAACATCAAATATAACAGGAGATGCAGAACCATTATTTTTGGGTGAAAAATTATCACAAACTACAGCTTTTTCTAAAGATCTGTTATCTGCATCATTTTCACTATCATTAATATCAACTGTCAAAGGAGATGTAGAACCATAAGTTTTTGGCGAAAAAACAAGTGTTTTTGCAGAACAGTTAGAATTAGATTCTGAAACACATTCATCATGATCATCATTTTTAGATGAAAAATTATCACAGACAAAAGCTTTTTTTAAAGATTGATTATCTATATCATTTTCACTATCATTAACATCAACCATCACAGGAGATGTAGAACTACAACGCTTTGGTGAAAAAACAAGAGTTTTTGCAGAACAATTAGAATCTGAAACACATTCATCATCATTGTTATTTTTGGGTGGAAAATTATCACAGACAAAAGCTTTTTCTAAAGATTGATTATCTGTGTCATTTTCATTATCATCAACCATCATAGGAGATGTAGAACCATAACTCTTTGGTGAAAAGAAAACACTTCCTTCTTTTACCTCTTTAAAAGGAACTGTATCATTTAAAACTGATGACTGCGTGTCTGTGGATTGTGAAGGTTTAAGACTTTGATTAAGGCAATTGTACACTATTTCTAAATCCATATTCATGTCTTCTTGGGATTCGCAGGTAATATTTTCTACATTCTCGGTTGTTTTAACATGACAGGATGTGGATGGGAAATTGGCCTCTTTTTCTGCAATGAAATGAAATAGGTATGTTATGATAAAGATAAATGCACTGTTCTAGAACTAGATTTTATGATTAAAAATTAAATACACTGAAAAATCTAGTAAAATTGACAGTCAACATACACTGTGAAAAAAGATATAAAAATCAAATATAAAAATTTATGTAGAAAGTAGATTTTACAACTAAAATAAAACTAATTTCTAAATAGTATTTTTAGAAATGAAAGAAAATTCTATTATATTTTTATTGAACTATATTAATTATCAATTATAAAGTAAAATTACATTTGAAGCCATAAATTATATACATGAGTTGCTTAGTAATATCATTATATCATAATACACAGCATTAAATTATAATTAAGTTAATAAAGTATTATTTTACACACTATTTTTCTGACGTAATTTTCAGACTTACCAGTACTAAGAATTTCTGGCTTCGGCTCTGTTTTAGAAATGACATCATTAGCATGTAATACAGTCTGGAGATCAAATACTTCGTATCTGCAAATATGACAGAAAATTCATAAGATTTTTTAAAAGTAATTAATAAGCAGTAATATTTTAAGAAATCAAACAGTAAACCATTTAATGCTAAAACAAAAAAGATACTTCAAATCAAAAACTAAACATTAAAATTATGATGGTGATATTTGAGTTATTATTCAATAACTTCATAATTTGATCATAAAATGCTTGCAATGATCATTTTAAATTCTTAAAAATAACAAAGATTTGATTTTTAAAAAAAAGTAATCTAACATAATAAGTAATTAAACTGCTAAATGATAAAGTAATTTAGTTAAAAATGGTCATTGGGCAAATATACAGGGTGTCCACTCTCAATGGTGGCCAATGGCTAATTTCTAAATCGTTCGTCATAGACATATAGTTCCAATTGGAAAAATGCATTAAAAGAGGTAAAGAATTGCTTTTCAAGTGATTTAGGTCAAAAAAAGTTTTTATTTAAAAAATATGAAAATTAAATTTTTATACGGTCCCCAGGTCCTATAAGCAGGGCTGCCAACCTCTGCGAGTAAAAATGTGTAGTTTGAACATCGAAAATGTGTAGTTTTAAGAAATCAAGTGTAGTCAAGTTGCGTTACCGCATTCGACCCCGAAAGGTTAAAAAAAAAGTTTGAAATATATTATAAAAAACACTTTTTTAAAAATACATTGATTTAACTATCATACATATTAAAATAGAAGAAATTTTACAAATCAAAATATAAAACTTATCTTTTATTTCATGGGTATTCATCATGAAAATTAGTTTAACAGCATTTTGGTCAGTGCTACCACCAGTTAAAAGTGAAAATGGCATACTTTTTAAAATAGTAATTATATCAGACCAGGTTTTATTTGCCATACATTTTAAAATGGCTGTCTTTTTGGTTCGCGCGCTAGCATTGTGCTTGGCGATTTTGGAATCTGGGAACATCGCTTTAAAGAGATAACCTGCATGGTCAGTTGCACTTAATTGCATGTTATGTTCAATAAGAAATAACGAAAAAAGCATCTCTGGTGTGGTAATACTTATCGACACGTCGCTTTTGACAAAGAAAGTGTCCGGCATTTTTTCAACTTTTGTTTTCGTTCTTTGTTCTTGATATGTCTCTTTGACTTTATATGACGCGAGCAATAAAATTTTCCCCGTGATTAAAGTGAAAAGTACTTTCGCAAGTAATGCAGAATGCTTCATATCAAGATTTATCTGAAGCACGCAAAAAAAAAAAAAAAAAAAAAAAAGCTACTTCACCGAATCGGACATTAGCTAACTCGGATCGGAACTTTTGATCCGAAGTACTTTTCTTTGCTTGATATCTCAGTCACTCATTTTGACAGAGAAATAAAAGAAGTGAACAGGATTAATTATTCAAAATGATATCATATACCATATAATATATGATGTCATATACCATATAATATACCTTCTGAAAACGTAGCTTGACTTTAGCCCGAACAATCCTATACAGAATCAAAACACAAGAAAAGTACGGTTACCGCTAGAGACAGGAAAGATCTTCACACACATAACCCAATCACAGCGCTGTATTAATGTGCGCACGCACTTTGCGTCAGATGTTACGATTCAGTGGATATGACTGCGTTTCGTTATCGAGGAGGAAAAGTCTTTTCAAACCTGCTTCCTTTGTAACCGGCAAATCATCAAAATTTCTCAAAATTTGATTTTCTCGCTAAAGATAATTTTAAAACTCACGTCTTCAACTACTTTAACCAATCTAGAAATTAATTTAAAAAAAATTAATACTGCCGTAAAACTTAGACAGGAGTAGCACCTTCAGTTAAATTGCTTTAAAAATATTTTTTATCTCATTTAAAACATTTTTGTAACTGGAACTATATGTCTGTGGTAAATGGTTAAAGAATTAGCTATTGGACAGCGTTGGAAATGGATGCCCTATATAATAATTTAAGCACTTAACATATGTTCCCTGAAAACTTAGTCCAACTCATTCACTTTCAGTTACAGAAAAGTGGTTTAAGTCATGAAATTTAAAGTTTCATAACTTGTTCAATTTTAATGTTAGATGAATGGGACCTTTTTTGTATTTCTTGATATGGTGATGGAAAAGTTTTACTAAATATCACTGATAGGACCGGGGGATCATATGCAAAGTTAATTTTCGTAATGTTTTAATAAAATGTTTTTTGACCTAAATCATTTGAAAAACAATTCCTTACCCTTTTTAAAGCATTTTTGCAACTGGAAGTATATGTCTATGACTAACGGTTTAGAAATTAGCCATTGGCCACCGTTGAGAGCGGACACCCTGTATATATATATATATATATGAGTTACAAAACTTGCCTTTCCAAAATTTAAAAAATCCTGATTTCTCAATCAATCTATTCTCTTGGTTAAAAAAAAAAAAAAAAAAAACCAGTTATTTTTGTATTTTTGCTGTTTACAATGAAAACCAATAAACACAACTACAGGTTTTGCGTAATTTTCCAAAATTTGATTTTCTAGATGTCAGGTTCTGAGACCACCTCTGCTGAAGATTGGAATTTCCGTTATTTCTCTATCTTAATATTTTGTGTATTGTACTGGCTGTGTACTAGAATTTTCAAGGTGACATTCTTTCTTTATTGAAGGGAGAATTGACAGGTAATCCTGTACAGGTGGTGAGTGAGAAAGAGGAGATTGCTGAGAGGTGTGTTCATCCGTCAGGGATGTATGTGGATGATGAACAAACAAGCAACATGTCACTAATCAAGAAAGGAATGTGGAATGTGTCCAATGAATAAGCTCCAAAGGGGGTTGACATTGGGGAAACACAGTGATTTGAGAAGAGCAAGTCTTGTCTCAGATTGGAGCAGTTCGTATCTGGGTTTCGTACCTAGAGAGTGTGTAGGACAGAGGTTCTTGGAGAAAGTGCTCTGTGTTGTAGAGCGTAAGCAGTTCGTATCTGGAGAGTAAGGGACACAGACGTCCTGGTGTTGTGCTCTGGGCCGGATAGCATAGGCCGAGTATACATGTGTTGGGAGATTCGAGATTGATCTCCGATAAAGAGAATCTAACGTGCATTGAGTGTGAGGAAGAAGGTGTAATTTGAACAGTACACAGCCAACCTTTACTGTATTTAATTTAATGTTGAACCGGATCACCTATATCCGAGTTGTATGTAATTGTATATAATTGTAAATAGCGTATTTAGTGTGTACATATATTCTAAATAAACTGTTGATTCAGTAAATTGACAGCGTCAGTGTTCATTTACACAATCCTCACAGTGGGTGACCGATATCACGCAATAATATCTGTGGTGGCAGCTATAACTACCACGGACTTTCTTCAAAGTTATGCGGACTGAGAGGAATGTCCGACACTAGATAAGACAGATTTCAAAACTCATATGCTCATGTATATCAATATATATTTGAATAAAAATAAGATAAATACATATATAAAAATATAACATGTCAGAGAAGCATTTTTACATTTCCATTATCACATAATCAATCCATATCCACTATGACTTTTTTAAAAAGATGCTTGTCTAATTCTGACATCTTTTTTCTTATTTGCTCATACTTAAACCAAGTAAAGGAATAACTTTTTTGACCTCACACATTAACCAGAAAAGGAATAAAATATTTTCATTAAAAGAACTTTTCAACTGACTTCAGAGAAAAAAAACCCATCCAATCAGGCAACCTTAAAATATTAATTATAACATTAATACACAGCTTTTAAACAAATGCTTCATCTTTGTAAAAAAAAATGTAATTTAACAAATTACGATGACTATTTGAAAATGATATTTTCACAAATGATATTTTCAAAGACTCAAATTTTAAAGACTTATAAATAAATTCTATATTTAAATTAATAATAATAAAAATAAACACCATTTTTAGGATGATTATAACGAGTCATATATTACTTACGCTGTGTATTAAACGTTAACATTCCTAGACCAATGATGAAAAAAACAGTAGATTAAAGACAGACAACTTTAACTGTTTAAAATGTGCATTTTTATTTGATGGAATTATCAGACTCACTTCTGAACGCCTCATATTATGTATGATATGGATTAAACATTAATATTTCTGGACCCATCACAAACAAATTTTAAATGAAATTTCAGTTTTACAATTTTCGGAACTGCAAATTTTTAAACTTCTAAAAATCGCACATTTTAAATTTTCACACCATTGTGTAGATAAAAAAGTGCACTTTTTAATGAAATTTTTTTGAAATATCTATCACATTAGTTGTTAAATTATTAATTTTTTTTAAAGTTTTAATTACTTTTTTTTGTCATTATGGCAATAGACTTACTCCATTTTTGGATATTAAACTTGGACCAATCAGAAAACGAATAAAATAAAAAACAGAAGTACATTCGAACCCCGTTATAACGAACTTCAAGGGATTGAGGTTTTTGTTCACTATATCCAAATGATCCTTTTACATTTAAATTTTCCTTTTTTTTAATCATCTTGCAAACTCCAGAGAATATAATTTAAGGGAAAAAGCTGTTGATTATTGCTTGCTTCAAAAAAGATTTTCTTTTTCAATGCTGCCGCTGCCATATCTCGAATTATTCTTAAATGCATTAGTTAAATAAGTTAGCTTAAATGCGTTAGTGAATTGCTATGATGGGAGTAATGGAAAATAACTGACGGGTGAGTGTGATTAGACGTTGCAGAATGACTACCATAAAAGAGAATGAATACAGGTCTCACTACATTTTAATAAAAAGGCTTATCATAAATTTTCACCATGTTTTACCAGCTGGCATGCATTTTCTTATAAAATCAGAGTTGGAAACCTTTTTTCATATCAGTGTTAAAGTAAAAAGAGAAAAAAATCATGGTCACAAAGGAAAAAAGTTCGTTATAACCGATTTTTAAGATTCCAGAGGTTTGTTATAAAAGGGAAAAATAGCATTAAACACAATAGGAAAACGGCAGGACCAAAATATCCGTTCGTTATAACCGGGAGTTCGTTATAAACCGGGTTCGCTATAACGGGGTTTGACTGTATTCCATTTTTGTACTTTAAACTTGGACCAATCAGAAAACGAATAAAATAAAAAACAGAAGTATTTTATTTTTGGAAATTAAACTTGAACCAATCAGGAAATGAATAAAATTAAAAAAGTTGTGGAAGTCAACCAATAAAAAGATTCAGATATACTTTATATTTCCTAATTCTCTACCGAGAACAACAACTATTTTTTCCAAATAGTTAAAAAAGGGGAAAAGAAAATCCTATTTTTTAAAGGCTTTCAACAAAATTTGTTAAGATCTAAAAATTTAATTTTTGTCTGATTTGTTACCATTAAATTTATAAAAACATGCTAATTGATACAAGATTTGTTAAATGAAACCTTTAGCATAAAAGTTGCAGTTATTTTCTCTAGTCTATTTTACCATGCTTTAATTTCCATAAATCATTTTTGGAAAAATTATGAGATAATATTTTGAACTATCATTATTGTTTTTGCAAAAATAGAGACTTTATTATAATATAACAACTATAATTTGTTTATAACTTAATTTGAAGATTAAGGCTATTCAAAATAAAATGGCAGCAGCAGAGATATAAAGGAGGGATTTATTGAACATATCACTTTATAAAAATAGAATGAAGCTATTTTTTATTATTTTTCATGATCACTCCTTCTTTTATGTATGGGAAAGGGGGTAGGGTCATATTATAAAGATTTTTAATTATATTTATTAAGTTAGAGTTGCTAAAAAATGAATTATTTTAAGAATTATTCACACATTCACTGAGGTTTGTCACACAAATATTTTTAAAGTACTATTTAAAATAAAAATATTGATAATAAATAATCTAAAAATAACTATGATAAAAAGTTACTTGTTTGCTAAGTAAAACAAATCATATATCATGTCCCTTTTGACATCAATGTTGCCAGTATATATAAAATTTAGGAATTGAAGAGCAGCATCAAATGATACAGTTTTCCATTTCAGATTAGCACGCCCTTTCACTGAACAAAAATCAGAATCCTGTAAATGGAAATAAAAAGATTAGCAGAATAAAGTAATCCAGATTGATATTGCAATGAAAATGAGATGCATAACTATTTTCATTATTTAATTGACCAGTAAAATTTATTTAAAGTCTTAATAAATATTGTGAAACAAATGATTCTTAATCCTTTGTGAATTAACAATTTCTATTTGAAAAATATTGACTCAGATGTTTGACTACATTATTTTCAGCATGTAAAAAATAATTTTAGAAAATGTAACATAAAACTAAAATAATTATAGACTAAAAGTTTTTTTTTTTTTTTACAACTTTAATAAGCAGAAATTGATGTACTTCCAGGGCTCCCAACAGATTTTAGGTCGCAAAAAGGGGGAAAGGGGACCATTTTTCTTTAAAAAGGGGAATTTGGGGGACCATTTTTCTTTAAAAAGGGGACTTTGGGGGACCATTTTTTTAAAAAAGAGGGGACTTTGGGGGACCATTTTTTTTAAAAAGAGGGGACTTTGGGGGACCTTTTTTAAAAAAAGGACATTTTTTTTGGGGGGGGGCATTTATTTTTACTAAATATGTTAGCAATTTTTTTTAACATTACAGTAAACATGTTAGTTAACTTTATAAGGATATCATTAAATAATTTCAAATATTGTTGCAGAAATTGTACAATTATATTTGAATACAATTAAATATTCTACTGCAAGAAGTGAAAAAGTAGTTTAACATTTACCTTGAAAATTTTCTTTTAAAAGAGCCTGTATTTGTAATTCAAAGTCTTGATTTTTTTAATATTTACAATAGCAAACCGATTTTCATTAAAATAAAAAGTAATCTTAGCTAAAATGTATCTAACAAATTCATTATCAGAATATATTTGGCCATTAAGTATTTAAGGCAAAAATTTCTTGAAATGCTTGAAATAAAAAACAATCTGTTCTAAAATGTCACAATTTTGTAAAAATCAAATATTTACAAAAAAAAAAAAAAAAAAAAAAAAAAAAAAAAAAATGAAAAATGAAAAAAAGAGAAGAGTTTATAAAATAACTATATACAAAACACCAAGCAATTCCAAAATGTTACTGAAAATCTGATTCTTCTGACAAAAATACAGAGAGGAAGAGAAAAAAAAAATAGTGTGTTTTGTCAGTCTGTCACGAAAAAAATATTAAAAATTTCGATAAATAATCGCCCTTCCCCCACCAAAATAAATAAATAAATAAATAAATAAATAATAATCACAAGAAAAAAATATCTAATTCTGTTAAAAGATCCTGAACTGAAAGGGGGGGGGGGAAGCAAATTTTGCAAAAAATTGTGAAGAGAAGGAAAAAAAATCTGGAAATTTCAAGATCGAAAAAAAAAAAAAAAAAAAAAACTATCTCGTTTTCCTATTGCATTCAAAGGTTCTTCTCAAAGAAACAAAACAAACATATCAACCTCGTCAAATGTGCGCGTTAAGGTTAAAGAGCAATGTGCCACTAGATTGATCATTCTGTTGGAGAAAGAGCAGGTGTTAATAGACTGATTATCAAGTGTGTTTATCTTTTACTTCAATCAAAAGAAAACCAAGTTTCATGTTTGCTTCTTTTGTTATAAACAGTGGCGTAGCTAAGGGGGGGGGGCTTCCGCCCCGGGCGCCAAATTGAGAGAAATTGTTATATATCTATATTGGGATGGGGGCGCAAAATTTCTTGCTGGCCCCGGGCGCCAAAAAACATAGCTACGCTACTGGTTATAAATATGTACTTGAGTGATTTTATTAGAATTAAAATATATGAAGCTTCAAGTCATAAACATATCACGCCAACTTTTTTTTTTCTTTGTTTTAATGCCGTTTTTTAACTTTCCAGTTTTTGTAATAATTAAAATCTTTAATTAACCGTCAATCATTATGTAAAATTACAAGAATATATCGATATACATAATGTCTAGTTAGTTAAAAGAATTTAACTGCATTTGATAAAATTTAAAGTTACTAAAATTGAAATTGACAAAATGTCCGGATTTTAGAGATTTCCGGAATTTGAATACCCGGAGTTTTGAGGTTCAAATGCACAGGACAAAGTCTTAAAAATCCGACATCCGAAATTCGGAAATCAAACAAAGTCCGGACGTTTTGCTAACTATTATTATTATTATTATTTTAATATACATTTTAAAAAAGCATTTTTAAATTAGGAATTTTTAAAACCGGATCTAAAACCTCTCTACTCTTAAAATTATTTTTAAAGAATAAAGATATTTATACTTTTTTCATACTACACGTCTGGTTTCGGCAAAATGATCTTACGATCTGTTCTTCCGTAATGCCCGCGATCCAGAGTTGAATTCATGGGAGGAGGAGGGGGGGGGGGGGGTATTCCTACTCAGAGCAATGAAATTTCCCCACTGGCAGAATTTGAGTTTATGTTTTGAATAGTCAAAAAGTACACCCCCCCCCCCCCCCCCCCCAGAGTCGCAGAAATTCCTGCAAAAAAAGTCTGAATTCAACACTGCGCGACACCCGCATCAATGCGGCTGCGATGATTCACAACCATTATTTTTTTTTCTTATTTAACTATTTAAATTTTATTCTTTTAAATATATAAAAGAATGTGTTAACAAATTTACATTGCTTAGGCGCGGAAAAAAAAATCTGTTAAGGTAGTTGAAAGCAAACAAAACAAGAAATGGAATGAAAAACCAACATCCCCCCCGCCCACACACACACACTTAGAGCTTTAAAAAAAAAAAAAAAAAAAAAAAAAAAATCTATATTTTTTAAGTAAATTGACAGATTTCTTTCAAATTTTCAACAGGTTGTAATAATAGTAAATTAGGCAGTTTCATAAAATTCTATTAAAATATAACTAGTTAATAAAAGTTTTAACGCCTGCTGAAATGCCCAATTAACAGAAGCTGCCAAGAAAAAAATAACCATCTGTGGTTTGTTTACTTTTTTTTTTTTCCCCCGCACCTCATTAAGTGAAATCCGAAGTCGAATATTAACGCAATCAGATCATTTTCTTTAGGTGGATAATATGTTTTGCCATGCAAAGTAATCAAGGATAGATTTATTATTGCTTTTTAGCTAATGATTTAGGGGGAAAAAAAAACTACAGGACAGGAACTGAAGTCCGTTTATATAATAAAAGAGAAAGATTATCGCCGAAAAATCGAAAATGATGAAGCAGCGCAAAATAACTGACATGTTCAGTGTAAAATGCACAAAGAAAAATTAAGTTTGTTATCTAAAATTTGACGCATTGGCTAGTTTTTATTTACTTTATATATATAAACCCTGAAATACCTACTTTTGTTTTATTATTTTTAAGTGGGGATATTGATTTTTGATTGGTTGCCGAGTTTAAAACCTAATAGCAGACAGCTATAACTTAGCGAACATTCCATTTTTGGAGAGAAAATGTGAATGTTTTTCCACATCCCCTAAAGAAAAACAGATGAACGCAACTCCAATGTTTTTTTTTTTTTTTTTTTTTTTTTTTTTCAGATAGGATAAAATTAATATTAATTAAAATAAATCTGAAAGCAATGCATCTTTAAAAGTTTAATTTACTACTCTTGTGGAATTATTATAGTTAGAAAATAATATATTTTTTTAAATCATGAAATTAATAAATCTTGATCATAATTTTAAAAGAATGAAAACGGAATTTCCGAAAGTAAAAAAGTTATTTCGCAAAAATTAAAAAGGTATCCTTTTGTCTCTCTCCAGAAGGGTATCTACATCTTACGATACAAATATGGAAAAAGAAAGTGCGATCTGCATAGTTTATTTCGTTAATGTAAGAAGCATGCTTGTCTTAAATAAAGAAAAACAATACTTACTTTGATCACGCTTTTTCTTCTGGTTTTTTTCCTTTCTTTTTCATCAACATTAAGAATCCATGAGATTAATTAATCCAATTGCAGCCTATTGTTACTGAAATAAGGTACTTAAAAAAGTAAAAGCACCTGCGAACGGGTCACGTGAACACATTGGGATGAAACGGTAACGATTCCAATCACAAGAAAAGGAGGATTAATGAAACCACAATATGATGAGTGGCCGGTTCCATTTGACTTCAAAACGCTAATTGATTGCTTACTAGGGAGGGGGTGGAAGTGTTCTTTAATTTATTTTCATGCCTTAAAGAAAGTGTGAATTTAGATATTGAAGGAACATAAAACATCAGCATGCAGTACAATTTTGCCGTTTTCTAAAAAAAAAAAAAAAAAAAAAAAAAAAAAAAAATATTGTTTTTTAAATGATTTTTTCGTTTTTTAGTCATTAAAAGCGGACTAAGCGGACCAAAACAGATAAAAGCGGACCAAAGCGGACCTTTTTCTAAAAAGCGGACTTTTGCGGGAAAAAGGGGACCATTTGGGAGCCCTGTACTTCCCATAACTATTGTCCATTTTCTAATACAAAATTTTGAAGTATACAAAATTACATTTAAATAAATCTAATTTTGGACTTCTCCAGCTTTTTTAATTTGACAAAATTTACGGAGTTAACTTTTGGAAGATCAACCTGAAACTTTTGAAATGATAAACAAAACTTTGGTATGAGAAATTAATTCAATATCATAGTCTTTTGAGAATTCTAATGATCAATTTGTATTAACTGGTATGAGAAAAACAAATAAAATGTTTTAAAGCTTAAAATAAACTTACTGTGTCAATAGTACTTAAGTACTATTGACTTTTGTGCATGATACAGATCTGTAACATGGTGATACGAAATGTTAATAAATTATGCTTCTACAGTATCTATATTGCAAATGCTGTATCAAAAAGTTTTTTCCTTCAATTTTGAACAATTAGTTCAATTTTAAGCCATTATATCCATAATCTTTTTTCTGGGCAGGTGTGATTTTGTTTAGAAAACCTCCATACACAGGGTTATTCATAATTCCGTCTGGGGTTTCAAAGCACTGTAGAAAAAAAAAAAAAAAAAAACTAAGATGAATACAGCAAAAAAGAACATTTGAAAGAATATAGAATAAATCAAGTTTTATTGTCAGCAGTTGCCGATAGATGGAAGTACATAAACTACTGAAGGCAATTAGTGAATAAAAAATGGCATTTACAGTTGAACAGAAAGCATTTTGTGTCTTAGAATTTACAAAATCTGAATCAGTGGTTCAGTGGGCATTTCATAAGAAATATCAAACACAAGGACCAACTACGAGCCAATTCATGTGCAGTACATTAATAGTACCATCTTGAGTAGAGTGTGGCAGGAACTGGACTATCGCAATTGATGTATGCCGTGTGACCAAGGGTTCACACATTGAACACCTATAAATTATGTGAGTAAAACTTTGATTTGTTTTGTATTCTTTCAAATCATTCTGTTCTTTTTTGCTGTATTCATCTTAGTTTTTTTACTACAGTGTTTTGAAACCTCAGAGGGAATTATGAATAACCCTGTATTTAAAACTGAGTTGAAATCTGTATCAAAATTGTTTTTACTGAGTTTCACTGTATTACTCTAAGATCAGACTAACAGCATTATTTTGCTGCAATAAAGGTGGATCAGATAAGAGGAAATTTTGATTACCAAAATTCTAATAATTTTTGCTGTCTCAAAAAAGTTGAATTACCTGTAGACCTATAGTATACTAGAATAATCAAAAGACTTGGAAGGGATTTTTGGCAAGTGGTTGAAAGAATTTTATAACAATTCGTCAAAGCAGCATTGGCACGTTTTTATTTTGACTGATAACTGTACTGCTCATGAACAAAAAATCAAGCTTAAAAGCATTGCACTATAGAGGTCTGCACGGACCCGGCGGAATCGTTTCTAGTTTTCTAATGAACTGGGCCAATAAAAAATTTTTGGGCCTTCAACAAAAACGATTTAGTATGACCTATTTTCAATGAAAATGGTTTTAACGAGAATAAATATAAATGTGCGTCACGAGTCATACTAGTTTGACAGCATGAATATAAAAATGTAACTTGTACAGTGTAGAGATTGGCATTGGACAGTTACATTGTGTGTAACCTGTTTTAATATCTTTTTATCTGACTCTTGCCGGGCCGAGATCAAGGTTGCATTATTTTTCTACCTATAGACTTGCCGGACCAGCAGAAAACTTAATTGTTCTCAAGATCTGTAGAGTAGACAACATGATTTGAAAAATCATGAACAGCGATATAAAACTTATGTTAGTTTAATCTTTGGATATATACTTCTTGATGGTTTTTAAATTAATTTCTCAAAAACACGAAAGTTTGACACATTTTCAGATTAATTTTTAATTGTAAAAATATAAAAGTGATAAGCCTGACTATTGAAGGGATTTGGAATCGAATAGCGTTTTTCATTTTTGGTAAATAAAATACTTGTATAACCTTGTTGAGATACAATAGTTTCTCAAATGGTTGCAGGTTTTTCGTCCTTCCCATGCTATCATTTCTGGAAATTCTATTCAAAACGCTAACTATGACAATATTTTATTTGCTTGCAGTGTTCTTAAATTGCTTGTATCAAAAAATGGATAACGCCATTTGATTATATAGATTCTGCATAAAGACACCTGCTAATCTTATGCGTTTCTGAGAAAAAAATAAATTTAGAAATGTATCAGAAAAGAGCTTCTGACTAGTTATCCTGTTAGATAAAGATATGTATTAGGATTGAACATTCTTCAGAAAATGAGGACATTTTCTGGTCAATATATATCCATTGGCTTTTATATAATTATTGGACTAAACTTTCAAATCAGTTTTATAAAATTGCCAACTAATATCTTATAAATATTAGGCAGTTCTTACATTTTTCTCTTTTTTTTTTTTTTCCAAATGAAGTATTAGCAAGTTGAATAATTGTATTATATGAGGAAGTAGCATATTTTAAAAAATATCGTATTTGTATTGTTAATAATGAAAATCAGGGAAATTTGATAAAAATAATCAGGGGAAATCAGGAAACTTTTTCTTTAAATTTCTGTAGACCCATGTTTTTTGAATGGCTGAAATTAAAATTGATTTGCACCATTCTTTTTCAAATGCATATAAATAATGTTTACATTCAACCTTATATCCTTTGTATATGTACTTGTATATTTTTGACTCGCCACAGCATATTTTGATGACACTATTCTTTGTTTTCCAATTTTGTGTCCTCATCTTCAGATTCATCTAATCCAGATGGATTTAGAACTTCAATAATGATGTTAGATGTTATCTGTTTCTCGATCTTCTATTTCTAGGTTGCTATTTATGCTAATGTAATATGTCAGTATAATATTGCTAGGTTCATTTTTGTTTTCATTCAGTCTCTCCTTAAGAAAACTGTCTTCAGAATAAGTTTTTGGTGAGAAATCTAAATATAAGCACTATCCAAAAAAATTGAAGACATATTGATTTATGTTAACTTAATTTATGTCCCCTTGATTTATGTTAAATATCAAAAACTTTTACCATATACTTTTTTTTTTAAATATAGAGAGCGACTAATCAGCATAGGAAAAATATGGTACATAAAATAGATAAATCAGTCCTATTGGTGAGTCAAAAATGAAAATATTTTTGCATATAGACAAATTTCCCTGATTTTCGAGCATTTTTACAAAGTTACTTGACTTTTTCAGATTTATAAACTTCCCTGATATTTCTATGATTTCCTGATTTTAAGATTTTGCAAACACCCTTGAAAAAAGTTACCTTTTCCCCAAAAAATAATAGAAACAAACTTACCTTTCTTAGAAAGACGTTTGTTTGTATACATATTTTTTTCTTTTTATGTTGTACATGTTGTGTATATATTACAAATATTGGTTATAACAAACTTTTTCAAAAGGATCCATAAACTTCATAATATACATGCTCAATTGTATTTATTTATTTTGGGGAAGGAGGGGGGGGGGTCCTGTAAACTGGCAAGAAAGAAAGAAATTATATTGATCATCACTACATAGTATAAAACAAAGTCGCTTTTTCTGTCCCTATATCCCTATGTACGCTTAAATCTTTAAAACTACGCAACGGATTTAGATGCGGTTTTTTTTAATAGATAGAGTGATTCAGGAGGAAGGTTTATATGTATAATAACATCCATTAAATAGTGGAGAAATGCTGTTATTTTTGAGGTTTTTAATGTGATGCCGTAAATAATTTCATTTTTTCCGCTTATGCATTGCAAACGCAGGCTGAACCCTACAAGATTTATCAGAATAATGTACTAAATATTGTACACATTAAAAGGTCTATGTGAACGTTGTGTATAAAGACATCCTGTAATTGTTGTAAAAATAAAATAAATAGGTAAAAATATAAAAAGTAAATAAATAAAAATGTAGTGTATGAATCACTACATAGTATAAAACAAAGTCGCTTTTTCTGTCCCTATATCCCTATGTACGCTTAAATCTTTAAAACTACGCAACGGATTTTGATGTTTTTTTTTTAATAGATAGAGTGATTCAAGAGGAAGGTTTATATGTATAATAACATCCATTAAATAGTGGAGAAATACTGTTATTTTTGAGGTTTTTAATGTGATGTCGTAAATAATTTCATTTTTTCCGCTTATGCATTGCAAACGCAGGCTGAACCCTACAAGATTTATCAAAATAATGTACTAATTATTGTACACATTAAAAAGGTCTATGTGAACGTTGTGTATAAAGACATCCTGTAATTGTTGTAAAAATAAAATAAATAGGTAAAAATGTAAAAAGTAAATAAGTAAAAATGTAGTGCATGAATTACAAATAAATAAAAAATAATACTAATATCCGAATTTTCTTTTATAAGTTTACACTTTTTTAATAACTCCACTTACAAAGAAGAGAGTATGAGTATGTGTGTAAAAATTTATAACTTGAATTTTTTTTTAATACCCGTACAAAGCCTGGGCGGGCTGCTATAATCTATATCCATAAAACAAAGTCGTGTTAGTTACACCATCTATAACTTAAGAACGGATGGATCGATTTTTATGAAACTTTGTATGGAGTTATCTAGCACCTTAGATTAACATACAGGCTACTTTTTACCCCACTACTTAAAAGGAGAGTAATGGTTTTAGTAGTTGAATTTAATGGGATGAAGTGGTAGTAACAATTTGCGGTGTCAGCAGTGACACGGGACTACCCGAAGCAAAGCGAGGACGGGCCGCTAGTTTTCAATAAATAAAATACTTTGGCCAATTTCAGAAAAATACTAAAATTTTGATGAAATCTGGCATCCCCCCTCCCCTCCTAATGAGAACATGGGTGAGCAGATAATTGGAAATGACAGAATTGAAGTATAGGTTCAAAAATTATGTAACAAAACTTGCATGTTGGAAAAAAATACAAAAACTTCTTAGCTTTTTAAAAAAATATAGTAAATATATATATGAAAGAAAAAAATTAAGTTTTAAAGATGATCCAAAAAGATAAATTCATAAATTATTGACAAATTCAAATTTTATATATTGGTATAAATCTAGATTATGCATGGAATTCAATTCATGAATTTAATGCAGCTTCTTTAATATGGTTAATATAGTATTTATTAATAATAATTTATTAAATTCACTATACATTAATAATTTTAAAATAGTGTATTCAATAAAGCAATAATTTCTTTTTAAAAAAGCAAAAATTGTTGATTAAGGTATGTTAGTAAAATTTCAGTGAGGAGATGGGGGAGAGGGGGAACTGAATCTGATAATCCCACCTCTCAACTCTAACTTAGGGAAACTAAAAATTTTCTGGAGCTAGCTGAGTCACACATTAATTTAACATTAGAATTACAAGAGGCTATATTCAATATGGAAAGTCCTTTTACATGAATTGCTAATCTTCCAACAGTGAAAACAGGCTAAGTATTCAATTAATTGCTATTAAAGATCGAAACACTTCCAAATCAGTTGTATTTTTTGTATGATTTTGTGATTTTCTTTTATAAGATGACTGTGTGAACAATAGAAATTAAAAAAATTCCCTGATTTCCTCTAAATTTTACTGATAATTCTGGGTTAACAAAATTATCTGACATTTCCATATTTACCAAGTCTGACACCACCCCAACATGATCATAAAAATTCATTTTACATTTCTTTGCATCAATTAAAAGTCATATAATGACCCAGTCTTAATATGAAGATTCATCAAATGCAGTATTATAGGTACTATTATAAGTAATCTATTTATTTAAAATACAAGACCAATTCTTTTGACAGTCTGTGAAAGAAAATTGCTTCATCAATTGACTTTATTTTGGTTTTAAATGAAAGGCTTTAGTCTATAGATGAGTCAAATCTAATTTTTGTGATCATTAAGGTAATAACCAATTGAAAATGGCCTTCTTTAGAATGTTTAGTGTTAACATTTATTTTTAAGTGCATACTCTTAAGCGCATGCACAATATGTCCAGATTTGTCTTTAAATTAACTCAAAGAAGCATGTTTATTTGTTCATTTTAAATGATTCCAAGACTTTGTTGAGGAATACAGCAACCTCTGGTATTTATTTCTATTACTATTATTGAAAGGTAGAACTATATTTGCTAAGAAAGATGGAAATTGTCTGATCTTTATTGCATTTATAATAAAAATAATAGGCATCCCAAAATTAGATTAAAAACGGCTAATAAAGTTAAGAATCATTGAGGATTTTATAAGGATTTTGTAATGGATTTATCTGACAGAGCAGTAATTAGAACAATGAAGATAAAAGTAAATCAGCAGGTAAGTGAACAAGTTTTCATAAGTACAAACTAGTTATAACTTTAGCTTTAAGTACATAACAGGATTCCTACTCATTTTCCAAGAAAAAAAAAGCACTGATAATTCTCTGATGTATTTTTCAGGATGTAAAATTTTCTCATGCCAACAATTAAAGACATTTTTTAAACCAGTTTCATGATACTTCTATCTTCTCAAAATGAAAATAAAATAAAAACAAAATAATTTTTTAAATTATGTTTATGCATCACCTACAGAAACAATATCAGGGCTTCCAACACATTTTAGTTTGCAAAAAGGGGGAAAGGGGGCCATTTTCATTTAAAAAGGGGACTTTGGGGGGCCATTTTTGCTTAAAAAGGGAACTTTGGGGGGCCATTTTTATTAAAAACGGAAACCTAAAAAAGGATCATGTGTGTAAAAATATAGCACAAATTTTCCTAAATAAGCAAGTAAATTTTTAAAATTAGCCCAGTAAATATGTTAGATGGTTATCTTTATAAGATTTCATTAAAGAATGTACACAATTTTATTTAAACACATTTAAATATCCTACTGAAAAAGTATATAAAGCATTCAATATTTTGGCATTCATCTAGATAATTCTCCTTACAGGTAAAAAAATAACAGTGATCAGTGAATAAAAACAAGTAAGTGGATAAATGTGATCACAGATTACTCAGAGGGTTTTATTTAATATTCCTTTCAAAACATTCTAACCTTTAATTAATAAATCAAAATTGTTAATAATTAAATTTGTTAAAAATTAATAATTGTTTATAATTATTAAATCCTTACACAGATGGGGATTATATAGGGCAGTGAGAATAGAGGTAGAGAGAGAGTGAAGAATAACATTATTCATAACTTGACATTTCATTTAAGATATTACATGACATATTGTAGATTAATTTTTTTGTGAATTTTTTCAATAGCGTTCCCTGGTGACAGAAAGGGATGAAAAGATGCAAATTGTTGAGTAGATTTTTTTTCTTAATTTTCTTAAAAATTTATGGAGTAGTAATGAATGCAATTGAACATTAAAACATCTGCTAGTGGTTAAGACGGTGGGAAATTGGTGCTTAGGCAAAGAGTTTAAAAAGGATGTGTGAAAATTTTTTCTGATTCCCCACTCCACACACATATGCACATGAAGAAATGTCCCTAATTGTCTGGGGCCAAAATAGATCTTAGCAAGATGTTGGGCTCGATGAGATACTTCCTTTGGCAAACCAAATGAGACTGAATCTCGCTGTAGCTTAATTAGGGGTGAAGAAAAAGAATTGCAGTTAGATGGCGCTACGTGCTATGCAATTTCTTAACTTCCACTTCCACTTTTAGAACACTCTGATTTTTGTAAACAGAGTGCAGCCGTTTTTTGTTTTTGATTAGAATGATTTGATTTCGGTAAAAATATGCGACTATTATAGTCGAAAATAGATATGAAATGGAGCATTGTCTCACGATGATTTAAAATTGTGTAAATAAAGAGAAGTGTAAAGTACAAGTACAAAAATACAAAGAATTGTAAATACTTATTTTTTATCTTATTAAACGTTTTAGTTAAAGAAAAGTTCTTAGAAGAATTTACTCAGTTTTGATTTGATTCTGCTACGCATTTTTCTTTTGTGTATTTATTCGGAAGACAACATTTGAAATTAGAATGTTTTTATAGATTTTATGATTACATATTTAAATATGATTTACTCGACCTTGATACCTTCGAATGAGAAACCTTGATTTGAAGATAACAAATTTTTTTTCAAGGGGTTGAGTTAGAAAAATTGCAATTAGTATGTTGTCATCATACCTTTCGTAATAAGTACCGAGGGGCAGCGACTTGGCATCGGTTCAATGAATGGTTGAAAATCATCTGTGGTACGTTTTTCCACTCATCTTGAAATTTTTGGGAAAATTCCAGCCATGCTGAATTGGAGTTTTAGTAATTCAAAACATATTTCTAAAGTTCATTCCAAAAGTTTTCTATAGTATTCAGATTGGGTGCTTGGGCTGATCATTTCAAAAGCGAAATGTTTTTGTGCGAAATCCACTGCTTGACAAGCTTTCATGTATGCTTTGGTTCCTTATTATACTGAAACTAATGATTTTGAACGAAATTTTGCCTCCAATGAGGCAGTAAATTATCTTGCAAGATATTTTTATACATTGCATCATACATCTTGTCACGGATTTTTATAGACGGACAGGCATCTTTTCTATAAAATGCTCCCCATAATGTAACGTGTCTTCCATCATGTTTAGTTGTAAGAATAACACATCTGGAATCATGTCTTTTGTTGTTTAGTCATCGGGCATAGTGCCTGCCATCACTCCTAAAAATATTGAACTTTGATTCATCAAAAAAGTCTACTTTATTCCAATTTCGCAAGACCACTATTTGTGTTCTTTGGCAAACACCCATCGGACCCTCTGATATTTTTTTACTTATGAAAGTTTTTTAACAGATTCTTCCATAAAGTTGTTCATCATGTATGTATTTTGACATGGTAGATTGAATTATTTCAGGTATATTTTCCCTTCGTCTATTGCGGATGATTGCAGCAGCATTTTTATGCGAGTCATCAACTGCTTTTCTTGTGACAATTCTGTGACAATTCTCACTGTGTCTCACATTCTCTATTGTCATTTTCCAGGTCTCCCAGGCCATGGCAAGTTCTGGAGGCCATAGCCATCTGTATCTTAAAAAAATATATCCTTCACAGAAGATTTTCCAATTGATAACATGGCTGTAATCTCCTGAGAGAATTGGTCCTTTAGCGACAAACAACTCACTCTTTACAAACAAAGATTGTTGAAGTTTTCTTTTTAAATTTAGATTGTTAATTAATCAACATGAATAACGCAAACACAGCCAAAAAAGCATTTTCCTATAGCAAAAATAAAAAAATGATGAATGGCCGGAAAATTTTACACGCACAAAATTTGGTATTCCTCCCCTTTGCGCCAAGTGTCTTCAATACTGTATATCAAAATGATCACGTGGTTAGAGGTCCTTTGTATATTCCTAACTTTTGGAGTAATTATGCTTCTTCGCTGAAATGTTCTGGCAAACAAATAAAAAAATAATCGTCTGTAAACTTTTGACTGCCACTGTATATCAAGGATTGACTGAATAAAAATTTTTATTGAACTCCATGTATTTATTAGTTATTGAGATAAAGTGCCCACAAAACTTGTGTCACATACAGACATTTTGTAAAAACATATTTTTCATGATCTCCAATTCCTAAAACATGCAAGTCCATTGAAAACCTAAATTAAAAAAATTTCATGAATCTAATACTTTTTTCTTATAAAGATAGTAAGAAAAATCTCACTTTTAATGTTTTTGCAGACAGGAAATAAAATTGTACAGCTTTTTTTTTTTTTTTTTTTTTTTTTTAAACCCGATTTTAGCTTTCTTTTCAATGAAAGAATATATTTTAGTTAAAAAAACATGTTATGATAACTTGGATGTTTAAATATGTAATGCAGTGTTATTTTTATTTATAGATTAACATCATTAAACAATTTTAAAATGGTATGAAAAATAAATAGCAAGAATGGAAAATATACTTCTAATTCTTAATTCAATAGAAAGTTTTCTGTAAGAATATACTTTCTTTTTGAAAGAAATTGCATTCCAATGATTAACTAGTCAGATGTGGTAATCCCAAAACCTTTTTCTATCTCACTTATCTCATCATAGTAATTCCTGAAAAATGAGGCTTAACAGTACCACCGATTAGATGGTTTACACCAAAATCTAGTCAGCAAAAATTTATGTCAACTTCTAACTGAATCTGAAGTTTGATGAGAATCTGAGCATTAGTTTCTGAGGTACAGCTAATGCAAAATATTAAAAAATTCTACATAAAAGTGTCACCTTGATGGGTGCTGTACACTAAAACTAATCAGGATCAATTTTAATCAGGTAATAGATGAATCTGAAGTTTGATGAAAATCCATGCATTTGTTCTTGAGATACAACTATTGCGAAATCATGGAAAATGTTGCATAGCAGTGCCACCTGTTGGGCGATTTACACGAAAAACTAAGTGTGGTGTTAAACATTTAATCTGTACTATTGAGTTGATGATGAGGCCGTGAAATTAAACATAGTCAATTTAAAATGTCGGTAAAACAAAAACATAATAATAAATTAGATCTCACCAAAATCCCATGGAATGACAACTAGGCAATAAAAGGATGACTTCTCTTTAAATTAAAAAAATTCCACTTTATTTTTTCTTCCTTTGAGAATAGGAAAGAAGAAGGACGAAGTCGATGCCGGACACTGTACATTAGCACTGCAATTAAATCCACGGAAATTCTCCCTTTAAATTCTGTAGAACAAAAATTCCGAACTCGGACGATCGGATGAGATATTTCTCATCGAACGGCAATTCATATTAAAATAGGAACTTGGATTCACCCTTTTAACAATCGATGTGCCGAAAGTAAATTTTAGAATGGCGATGGCATAACCTAGAATATGAATAATAAAATCATCATTCCGATATTTTTAATTAAGCGCACTCCTCGGATTATTAACGGGACAAAAAACACACCGTCAAAATCCTACGCAAAACTTTTTCGTTCTTCACTTAAAAATTCGTTGCATTACTTTTTATATCACACAAACGGGGTCTTCAGAAGTTAAAACAAAAGAGATTTGAAACCATTAGTTAAATTAAGATGACGTAAATTAAAACGCGCATATAAAAAATTAAACCAGATTATTTAAATTACGCGAAAACTGAACTGCAATCCCATTGGTTTAAAGAGGCGCATCTCTCCCTACGTAGCCTCCTGGAGCGCACAAGAGGCGAAGAAAAAGCTGACGCATGTGTACTACCAAGCACCTGCGCCAATGAAGTAAGAGAAACCGGAGTAAAGCCGAGAAAGCAACATACAGGCACGAGATGCGGCGAGAGAAATCGTGAAAATCGGTGCCTAGCAGAAAAACAAAACACACGGGCGGAACGTTACAACTAAAAATGTGATAGTTATATCACACTAAGCAACACTAATCTATATCAGGGAGTAACGAAATCTCAAGTTTCATGAAAATTCATATGTTAGTTTTTGAGATAAAGCTATTGCGATAATCGTGAATAATGTAGAATGGCAGAGCCACCTATTAAGCAATTTGCATAAAAAAATAAACTACACCAAATTACATTAAGGACTAACAAAATCTGAAGAAAATCTGTGCATTAAATCCATGGTTGTTATGATTTTGCCCAGCCCAAAAAACCCGGGTGGGTTTTTTCTGAAAAAACCCAGGAAAAAACCCAAGTGGGTTTTTTCAAAATTTCAATTTTAAATTACATATATAATGTATTTATATTACATATATAATGTATTGTAATATATTTCTTAATATCAGTACACAACTCATAAAATTTATAACCATTACCCCCCCCCCCCCCAAAGAAAAGAAATGTCCTAATTATACCATCACAATTTTTAAAAGAAGTAATTGTTAGTTAATCTCTGTAGCATGCGTAAGAAACACAATTTTTTTCCCATTAAAAAAAATACTTTGATGTGTAATGTGATGTGTTCTATGTTATACAATAGAAACTCATAACAAAATACCATATATGCTTAGAATCCTAAATGAATTATGTAGACATGTAGAATTACTTGGCTTATTCTATTATTTAGTAATAAGAAAAAAATACTTTATAAATTATTACTAATAATCAATTTATCTAAAAGCAAAGCATAATTTTGATTACTGTCATTGATTTATATATATTTGTAATCAATTAGCTACTTTAAATTTAGTAATAAGTACATTTTTTTTTTTTTTTTTTTCAAGCATTCTGAACCACCTCCCATAACCCCCAAAAAACCTCGAAAAACCCTGAAAAAAACCCAAAAAACCCTGATAAAACCCTGAAAAAAACCCCAAAACCCTGAAAAAAACCCAGTGGGTTGGGTTTTTTCTGAAAAAACCTGGGTATTTAACTAGTTCTTGAGATAGAGCTACTGTTGAAACTGTGAATAAATCCATTGAAAACTGGAAGTTGAAATTTTTTCATGAATTTAATATACTCTTCTTATAAAGATAGAAAAAAAGTAAAAATATGTGAAAAGGCATTTTACTCCAACCATTTTCTTTAATACAATTCAAAGTTGTGAACTTTAAATTCATTTTTCTTAGTTTAATCGTCTGTTTTCCCCAAATTCAACGCTTTTTTCCATTCTAAAAGCTTTTTTTTTTTTTTTTTTTTGGAGGGGGTGGGGGTGGGGTGAAGAATGCCAAGGCCCATTATTGAAGACTGTTCAAGCAGTAGCTTAATACAGCAACTTTCGTGTTCTGCAATCTTTTAATTTTAAAGAATTTTAATGCGATTTCTTAATGAGATTCTTAAAATTTGTCTGTATTCTGTGGTGATTTTTTAACATTTAGATTCATGTAAGAATTTCAGTTAAAACCCATTATAATGCTTTTTTACACCCACTTTAATAAATTTTGTCTTCTTGGATTTTTAAGTTTTTAGTGATTTTTAGAGTCTTTTTTATTTTGTGGCGATTTTTTTCAGGCACAGAAAAGGGGACTTGGGGGACAAAAATTCAAAAAAGGGGACTAAAGGGGACCTTTTTTTAAAAGGGGACTTTTGAGGGAAAAAGGGGACCATTTGGGAGCCCTGCAATATGAACAAAGCTTTAAAGGAAAAACAATAATTTGTGTAAAACAGAGATGAACTGCATATGTCTTGTGAGCCTGTCCTTAAAACTTGGAAGTTTGCAGCAAGAACTTAATTTAATTTTCATTTTGTGACTTTATTATCTCTTTGAAAAGCATTATGAATAATGTGAAGGCTACAGTGCCAATATCAATTTTAAAATGTACTTTATTTTTGTTAAGTTCCTCTGTAACTGAACCTTACGATATCAGAAAGTATGTTTAATGACTGAATGGATGTTGACAAATGTTAAAAGGAGCACAGATTACATATAACATACATTATATTTAATCTGTAAAAAGGAGTAGCTAGTTACTAATTTCATATCTTGCAATGTTAAAAAATACGTCTCAGTTTGATTCTATTATGATATCATAAAGTACATGAACAACAACAACAATTGTCCTCAATTTTTCAGAGTAGCTAATCAATCATTTTGCCAGGTTTTCAGAATTGTTTGCATTATTTCCTGAATTCCATAATCCCCTGGTGAGTATGAACCCTGTATACATACTTATACTTCTAATATTTAAGTAATAAAAAGTCATACTTGTTTTAAAGGAGGACATCTGATAGCCAAAATAAGCTTATGTGCAGGTATTACAGTGCCACAGGCAGTATGAATGTCAACATCACTCATCCAAGATGATGCAACCAATGAACTGAGGGATTCTATTACAGAAGATGAGTGCTGATCAGTGGTTGATGATACCTTAGTGATTTGACTATCTGTATCCTAAAAAAGAAAAAAAAGTCTGAAAAAGAATTAACCTTCTTTTTATTTACTGAGAGTACTAAAAAGATATATTGGCTGATTTTTTTTTTTTTCTTTTTTTGATAAATAATTATGTTCTTTATCATTTTGTCATCTAATGGGCAGATTTGAAATTCTACTCACTTTAGTTAATGCACATCAGCACAAGGTGACAATGGTATAAATATAATTTTTACAAAAGCACTGCCAAAACATTATCAAATATTATCTCAAACTACTAAAACAAAAAATGACAAGAAAAACTCACATTATTTTCATCTGGAGCATTAAATGTATATTCACAAGGTAATTGCGTCACAATTTCGTGACCAGGAATTTGAGATAAATGCAAGAGCTTAGCACCCATTTCAACATCAGATGGTTTAATCCAATCCAGTAACTCTTCAATATAATAGTGACACTTATCAGAAGATTTGCTGGATAGATACCACAATGTGAGCTGTAAAACAAACGACAACTATGATGATGATAATAAGACAGAAAAGTAAAACATTTAAAAAAAAAGTCTTAAAGAAAAAAAAAAAAAAAAAAAAGAAAATAATTTTGGATTATCTACACAAATTATGCAAGTACATATATAGAGGTAATTTCAAATTAGAGTATATACAAATACTTAACACACACAAAATAATTTTTCCATTTTCAATAGCAGAAACAATGTTTTTGTCCTTGAAAAAATTTTGCCCACTTGAGTACAAACATCTGATTTTCATGAAACTTTACCCTTCTTGAGATTTTATGTATTAGCATTTTCTAATTATTGATAATTAGGTCCCAATCACATTTAATATCGATAGTTAAAATTTTAAGATGTGCCAATTCATTTTGTTCGTCTAATTTTTTTCAAGTTCTCTTTCTTTAATTGACAAACAAATGTAGCATCTTATGTTGAATTAAAATCAGTAAAAATTTTACCTAAAGAGGGATGAAGTTAGAAGAGTTGAAATATTTGCCACTTCATCACATACAAATACATAATATATTCATCATTATTATTTTTTTTTAAATAACTTTTGTCTTTATATCTACAAATATATAATGATTAGAATAACAGACTTTTGTTTTGTTACTGATTGTTTAATTCTTTTTACTTTATTTATCATTAATTTATGGTTTTTCTTTAAAGAAAGATCAATAATGGTAAGGGAAATATTGTCTAGACTGGAAATATTGACTTTGTATTACATTAAAATTTGTTAAAAACAATTATTTGATCAAATGCATAGTGATTTTTAATATTTAAAAATTTTTCATTAATTTTTTTCTTAATATTTAAAAATATTTAGTCATTTTTATTTTTTATTTTTTATTCTAGCATAGTGTAAAATTTTTCAAGAAATCTTATGAAAAGTATTTCTTATAAGCAAAAGTAGTTATTTTAACATTAACAAATGTATAATTTAACAGTTTTAATATTATATATTATAGTTTAACAGATTATTATTCATCTGTTATGAATGAATGAACACACATACATAATATTAAAATATCAGTTTATACTTCCATGACTGCTTGCTGAGAACAGAAGTAAAACTACAAATGGAAGATTTTTTTCCTTAATTACTACTACTATTACTACTACTAATACTAATACTAGTACTACAACTACCCCCCTTCCCCCCCAAAAAGGCAGGTGTGTATTGTAAAATTTGTGCTGTAAAATCATATTTAAAAATTATTCATTTGATGGTGCTGCAAAAATGTGTAAATCAATGGACTTTTTCATATTAACTTCTTTTATAATTATTATTTCATCACAAACAGCATTAATTATAAAAGAAGCATCAAAGCATAAGTCAAAATGACTGCTATCTTTCCTTGGTATTTGATACAACTATTTAAATACAATTTGTTAATCATTAGTTTGTAAGAAAGTTGAGTTACTCAACTTAATTTTTTCACATGGAAATGTGACTGTTGTAAAAATAATATAAACATGAAAAAAAAAAAAAAGAACTTGAATAATTATATTAAAAAAGATTGATTTAGATATCAAACTCAATTACAGATTTATACAAAAATGAGCACAGCTTATGCAATAATCCTGGTATTTAGCATATTCATCAAACAGGAAAGCTCTATCAAAAACATAGTTTAGGCACAATTGTTTTCACGCACATACATACTGACTTAGTTGAAAAACACCCAAAACAGACTTTGGGGGGGGCAGAAAGTATAATATATATATATATGTGTAAGAGATCAGGCCCATTCGCTGTGAGAACACAATCTGCCAGTCGTTGTTTTCCCGACATCACATCTTGATCACTGAGATGCAGAACATGGAGCAGAATTCGTCCATCGAATGAGATTTGGTACTCTGTTGTCAGACGGTCGACTTTTGTGCCCCGCGATCACATAATTTGTGTAGTTGTGCAGGTGTTGGTAGGCAAAGGAAACTGTCTAATTTATACCTGGTTTATTAATCCTTTTCATACATGTCTTTGAAAACCAGGTCCACATTGGCTTGACTTGGAAATTCTAAAGCGATTAGTGCCTGGACAACATGTTTGATGACTAGTCTGGGGGCCCAAAAGCCACATAATTTCACTGCTCTGGACTATTTAAATGCCGTAACTCAAATTATTTCCACCGGGTTACAACACTACAAGAATGCGAGGTAGTATAATTTAATTGGTTAAACAGGATCTGGGCTCTGTGATGTTAGAAAGATGTCGCTATCTAGACTCGTTTGCTAAAATCACAAAAAGGAGAATTGCGCTTAGATCAGTTTTATTTCTTTTTTTATCTTAAAGAACATCTAAAAACGATATCTGAAAGTAATAAGGTGCATTGCTGGAAAATAAAGTTATCAGGGGAAACTTGCTTTTAAGCATTAGAATTAAGGTTAAACAAAACTTAGATGGGATATTTAAATTTTAAACTTTTTGAATATTAATTTTAAACTAAAGTTTTTTAAAAGGGATTAACTTTTCCTTTTATATAACATATGGAATCAATATGTAAAAATGTACAAATACCCCAATAATCAGTTTTTTATCCTGACTGCAGTACTTTCCTTACACACTAAAAATATTTTTAAAACATTAAAAAGAGGAATTTTAGCCTAGTAGCTTTCCTAGCAGATGAATTTGAATTTTATTATTACTACTGTCTCACTCTTTTTGCTTTTTAAATGAAACTTTACACTATTAGGAACTTTTAAGAAGAATTGCAACTGATAACATAAATGTATTAATGAGTTTTAAAATAAGGAAATATGTGTTAGGAACATTCATTAATTTTCAAAATTTAAATAATTAATTTTAATTCTCAAATTTTAATATTTAATTCTAAAATAATTTTACTTTAACATTTATAATTTAATATTCAATCTTTAATTTATATATCAAAAATATTTAAACTTTATGTAAAAATTAATTTTATTAAATTTTTTCTAAAAAGATTGTCAATATAAATTTAAATAAAGTAAATATCCTAATTCTAATATTTACTTAATTAATTAATACTTTTAAACATAATTTATAATAATAATAATTTTCAAATATATTTTACTAACAATCTTTTTTATTCAATATTTAAAGATTCCTAACTTGTGGCTACAGCTAGTCTTGGCCAATACATGTCTTTGGTGCACATTCGATTTTGGCCAATCAGCGTATCGCATTTTTACCGCCACTTCGAGGGACGCTTGAGAGAAATTGAGGCTCTCTCTCTCTCTTGGCCGGGGGATTTGGTAGTGTGCGGATGTGTGGACTTCCCTTGGTGTGTCATGTTCTTGATTTCGGCATTCCGGGGAGGTCTGCATTGTCCAATCGAAAATAAAAGTAATATTTTGTTCTCATATAATTTTGTCCCATCTCAATAATCTGTCATCCTTCTAAGTGAACCATAATAGTATGATTTGCTGAGAGGTCTTTTTCATTGTTTCCTTTTTGGCGATGGGCTAAATGGGTCCATTGCTGGATTATATCAAAGTTGTATTCCCCTCCCCATAAAGTCAACAATTTAAATAAAGTATGGAAATAAGGAAATAATTTAAATTTATATTATAATTTTATATATTATTTAATTATAAATAATTTTAAATTTATATTATAATATACCTTAATTCTAATGCTTTTAAGCATTAGAATTAAGGTTAAACAAAACTTAGATGGGATATTTAAATTTTAAACTTTTTGAATATTAATTTTAAACTAAAGTTTTTTAAAAGGGATTAACTTTTCCTTTTATATAACATATGGAATCAATATGTAAAAATGTACAAATACCCCAATAATCAGTTTTTTATCCTGACTGCAGTACTTTCCTTACACACTAAAAATATTTTTAAAACATTAAAAAGAGGAATTTTAGCCTAGTAGCTTTCCTAGCAGATGAATTTGAATTTTATTATTACTACTGTCTCACTCTTTTTGCTTTTTAAATGAAACTTTACACTATTAGGAACTTTTAAGAAGAATTGCAACTGATAACATAAATGTATTAATGAGTTTTAAAATAAGGAAATATGTGTTAGGAACATTCATTAATTTTCAAAATTTAAATAATTAATTTTAATTCTCAAATTTTAATATTTAATTCTAAAATAATTTTACTTTAACATTTATAATTTAATATTCAATCTTTAATTTATATATCAAAAATATTTAAACTTTATGTAAAAATTAATTTTATTAAATTTTTTCTAAAAAGATTGTCAATATAAATTTAAATAAAGTAAATATCCTAATTCTAATATTTACTTAATTAATTAATACTTTTAAACATAATTTATAATAATAATAATTTTCAAATATATTTTACTAACAATCTTTTTTATTCAATATTTAAAGATTCCTAACTTGTGGCTACAGCTAGTCTTGGCCAATACATGTCTTTGGTGCACATTCGATTTTGGCCAATCAGCGTATCGCATTTTTACCGCCACTTCGAGGGACGCTTGAGAGAAATTGAGGCTCTCTCTCTCTCTTGGCCGGGGGATTTGGTAGTGTGCGGACGTGTGGACTTCCCTTGGTGTGTCATGTTCTTGATTTCGGCATTCCGGGGAGGTCTGCATTGTCCAATCGAAAATAAAAGTAATATTTTGTTCTCATATAATTTTGTCCCATCTCAATAATCTGTCATCCTTCTAAGTGAACCATAATAGTATGATTTGCTGAGAGGTCTTTTTCATTGTTTCCTTTTTGGCGATGGGCTAAATGGGTCCATTGCTGGATTATATCAAAGTTGTATTCCCCTCCCCATAAAGTCAACAATTACTGGAAGTAATCTCTAGTGATTGCAGCTGAGTAGAATAACTGTGCTCACATTGGATTGTTGGCTGCTTTTAGAGATCGTATGATTTCTTGTGGCTTTCATCCATTCCCAGCGTAATTACTCGAGATCTCAAACTATATGTGTCGCGACCAGGTATGGATCTTTTCTTCTCATTTGTGAGTCAGGCATGTTTCAGCTACACAATGATATTGTCATTGAATCAGCACTGCAATGCTGAATGACTTTCTGGACATTATTACTACATTAATATGAATAATGAACTCAAAATTTTTTCTTATCCAATACGAAATGTACTGTTAGTCCACAACAGACAATAACATGCTATTTCACAAAGAACTTTGCAGTTGGGCATGGATTTTAATTCTACAATCATTGATGGTTTCTTTAAATAAGATCTGGTCACATTTCTATAATATGTAACATCTGATATTCACTCCAGCAGAAGATGATTGTTTCATATATAATAATTTTTCAAGCATGATGGTAAAATAACCTCACAGTAAAATTAATATTATGTATTGATTATACGTAGAATGGCATGTGATTACAGGGGAAATACAGTTTAATAATCATGCTTTTTGATATTTTATATTTGCCTTTTTTGGGATCTGCACAGATCTAGTTAATTATTTGTGCTTATATGTGTTCTAATAAAATATTTAGTGTTTAAAAAGTAGTGTTTCTTTAGTGTGATAAGATGTGTAATATTTTTGTCCAATACTCTCAACATGATCAAGAAAACTTGTTTTGGCCATCTAATCTTTATTTACCGGTTCAGGTGAGTAATTTTATTGTTCACTTATTTCAGCATGATGCTTCCTTTCCCCCTTTTTAATGCTGCTACACAACGCTAATGTACTAACCACTAATTAGCACAGAGTTTTAAAATGATAACTTAAATATCCATTTCCATTAACCCATTATAAACTCTTAAAATTAGTAATATTTAACTTTCTTTCTTTTTAATTATTTTTTCTATTATAACAATATATTACATAAATATTCACTAAAGAAGATAATAAACAGATACTAAAAAAATTGCATATAGAAAGTGATTTACATGTGTATAGTCAAACTTGTTTAAATATGAGTGTGATCAAAACAAGAACATGGATAAAGCAAACAATTTGTAAATTATTATTTAAACATATCAAACTGATTGGTAAAGTTATCAAAGAAATTAAATATTTTCAACTGAAATGTCAGAACATGACAGACTAGATATTATTACTAATAAGGTTATCTGAGCAAAATATGCTCAGTAGTTGTTGGCCCAGTTAGCTTAACCAATAGAGCATTGGCCCTGTAAGTCAAGGATTTGGGTTTGATTTACAGAATGGGCATTTTTTTTATTCAGTTGGAAATACTTAATTTGTATAAAAACAATTTGTAGTCTAAGAAATATTTATTATTCATTCGTTTATGTAACATTCATTGAATTACAGCACTATTTTCATATTTTTTATGGGCTATAAAAGCAGAAACTCAGCTAATATGGATAAAACCTGTGTGGTTATTTCAATGCGATTTTTGATACAGAATAGGACAAAATTAGAAAAGGAATCCCTTCCTTATAGAACACTTTTCTCTCACAGTGATACTTTTTCTGCTTTACAATTTTCTATCCGAATGTAGTAATTTATCAATTATACTTGACAGAATTTCACACTTTAAAAAGACCCCACTATCACATAATAAGGACATTTCAAATACCAATCCTTTCTAAGACTTCCAGCTGAGTGATGGTAAGGAAGGAATATAAAATGAAATATTTTTTTCTTTGAATCTTGGCTTGTATTGAATTGATTTGTTAAAATGAGAAATATATGTGTGATCATTAACTCAAAAAGTGAAGTGATTATACAACATTAGATAAGCTTTTCTGGGAAAAAGAGAAGCAGTCATTTGGTTTACTGTGCAACACTCATGTTTTTTAGAATTAAAAGTGTTTTAGAAGTTTTGAATTCAGTACTATGATTTTGTCTAAAAGAAAGACATGTTAAAAAAATATATATTCAGAAAGAAAAAACTGAATATTTTATGTTAATTTTATGAAATATTAAGTTAATTTTAGCATTGATATAATTAAAACAATGTAGCAATTAGTTGAATTATATTTGTGTTTTTAGGATTTTTATTATCTTTATTCGTATTACGAGTAATGATTAATACAAGGACTTTTGTAATTGCCTTTGTTCCTTGTATTAACATTTGCATTCTCATGAACCAATACATCTGTTCATTGAGCCGCAGGTTTCACAACAATAGCATTATTTATATTAATATAATTGTAGAGATATAACGCTGTTTTAAAACACTGAAATATGCTTAATACTCTAAAAAATTATATACATACATGTAATTGATTTTTTTTTTTTTTTTTTTATGTTGGGAAATCCTTGAAAAAAAAAAAAAAAAAAAAGAAACATTACAATTTTGCCTTTTTTGCTTGGCAGTCATGGGGTTAACTTACTTTGATTGTGTGTAGTTTTATTTCTTTTAAAGAATATAACTCATTAACTCCATTCTTTTAATATGTAATTTATGCAACTACCAAGAAAGTATGCTATGTAAAATAACTTACTGAAGAACTTTTATATATTCTCTTTTTAAGTAAAATTTTCTTTAAATTAAATTTTATTAAAAACTTAATTATACATTCAAAATATGAAAGCATATATTTGAGTGACATATTTTATATTAAAATACTATAAAAATAATTTTGTGTTTTTAAGTCACATAAATAGTAGAAACAGCAATCAAAATAAAAGGCAGGTTTCTGAGGAAAGATAAACAGTAGAAATGCAAAAAAGGGATCTAGCTTAATTTTTAAGAAAGCTAAATATTAAAAAAATAACTTCAAATGATCAACAGATACCTCTTGCTCAACAATATTCTGCTTATCCATAGTAACATCTGTTTCATTATCAGCTGAAGAACTATAATCCGATTCAATCTAAAAAGAAATATTAACAGTAATGTAAAAATGCAATATATATATATATATATATATATATATATATATTATACAAAAACATAAACATGAAATATGTATATAAATCTGAGTATTAATTTTATTCTTATAATTGATTTTGGCTTAATCTATTATAAATAACAAGATTACTATATCATATGAATTGCTAAATTAAGTACAAATGCTATCAATGAATAAATAGCATTTCCTAAAAGATAAATATAAAAAGAATAAAAAATTATAAAATACGTACTGTTGAAGTCAGAATACTTTCAACTTTATCAAGTAAAAGCTTCTTCCTTTCTTCATCAGATCGTAAAAGCAGTAAAGGAGTACTTCATTTCCAAAAACAAACAAAAACCATGTAAAAAGTTACATATTCAATATTTACAGATTTCATTTCAAGCATCAATGTCTAGGACAGTTTATAAGTTTAATCGATAAGCATACAATTTTTAATTTCTTGTACTATCTACAATTGAAGTTGTTTGTACCACCATGTTCAAGTGAAAATTTTGGTGGTCCACAGAAAAATTTAGACATTACATGATTTTTTTTTCAATTATTAATAATTGTACTCTATAAATAATAAATCAGCTCAAAGGCTTGAAGACTAATGATGTACAACATTTTAAATTTCTTGTTGATTTTTTCGAGCATATATTTTTTTAATTGATAATTTGAGAGCTAAAAAAAGAAAAAAAAGAAAAGAGAAGAAAGGGAAAATTTATTAAATGTACAGTTTGATAACCCATCAAAAATTGATAAATGACAATGTAGGCACAAAATTTGTTTGCAAATTTACTATACAAAATTAAATGAATCTTGAATATCACAACAATACTTGAAAAAATCGTGTCTATAATAAATGCCTAAATTGCAATATTGTCTGAAGCACAGAAAATCATGCTGAATTGTTTTCAAATAAATTGCTGAAAATTTACCTCTTTAAAAAGGTAGAAAAAAAATTGCAGCATGAATTGCATTGAAATAACTCATATATTCTAGGTATCTTCAGATGAAATTAGATAAACTATATTGACCTAATAAACAAATTAGTAATTGATTCGGTCACTAGGCAAAATTATAACTTGAAAAAGACTGAACTATATTTTGCACATTATATTATCCAATGTAAAAACCAATCAAGTTTTTTAAAACATTAGACAACTATGCTGCTTCTTTATTTGATGTTAGAAATTGACAACATAAAAATTATTCAGTTGGTTTAAAATGCTGTTCTAAATCAAAGTTGCTATTTTAAGCTTCATTTTTTTATTTCCTGTGGGAAAAAAAAGAAAAAAAAAGAAAGAAAGAAAAATTGGGTATTTTTAGAAAGCACAATCAAAATTATGTAAATTTTGTGAGATTATTAGTTTCTAAATACATATATTTCTTGAGGTACCCTTTCAAGCATTGCTTCTGCCATGTAAATAATAGATGCGACAGTTGAGTTGTTCCCTAGATTTAATGCTATTGTAATTAAAACTAATCTTTTGCTTTTGATCCCATTCAAAAAGGTAGAATCATCGCAGATACTCATCATTCTTTTCCAATATTTTAGAAATGGGTCACACTTCATGACACAGTGAATAATTTTGAAAGTATGTGCAATTCTTATACCTACATATTCATCAAATATACCAATGATTTGACCTCTTTCTTCAAACACATTAAATGTCAGAAAAAATGCAGAAAAATTCAGAAAAAAAAAAATAAACATCCACCAACCGACTAAAAATAAGATTTATGCACCAAAGAAAAAAAAAGTATAGAGAAAAGAAAAAATAAATAAATAATAATAATAATAAATAAAATAAATGCATAAAAGTGTAATAAAATAAGCATTCAATATTTGCCAATATGCATTTCAAGACTTACTTTGTAGTATTTTGTGGCATCCACTTTCAATTGCTGCAGAGTGTGCCTTTATACATAAAAGAATACGGGCACAAGCACATGTGCAGCATATTTAAAACTGTTGCAACATGCATACCAGAGCTTGCCAGAATTTGCAAAAGCTTACTGTAAGACCACAGTTGCTGTGGCCCTGCTTGGCAGAATGCCAGGCCGATTCTATACAGCTTGTAGGGAGGACAGCTTCTTTGGCAGAAGGGAATCGTGTTCAACATTTTTTTTTTCTTTTTCTGTTCTGTGAAATTTTATTTTAAATTAAATGGTCGTGCACCTTCCATTAGTTCATGGATTTTGTTTTTCCGAAATATATATATATACATATTTGCTATATTTTTGTGAATTTCAATAAAACTATATTTGTTTTATTTCATTTTTTAAAATTATATTTATGTCAAAACCACAGATTTAACGACTGCTTGGCTTCTATCTTGACGGCTACGCAATGAATTCGCCAATTCTAACAACCTAAATATTCAGGGCATATGCAATTACTTGCACCAAAATGGCATTATTTGGCCTGATATGGTAACCCCGCTATTTTTGTTTATTTATTCGTAAATTGTTTATTTGCTTTTTTTTTTCTTTTTTCAAATAATGTAAAATATTTTTCGTTCTATAGTGATTGGTTTTTAATATTTAGTATATTTTAACATTTTTTTATTTATTGTTATTTGCTTTTTAAAATAATAGAAAATAATTGAAAAATGTATGTGCAACTGGTATTCGAAAACGAGGATTTCGCCAAATTGGCGTTGGAAAAATTCATTCTATCCATTTGCGTGTATATCTGTGCCATATTCATACCCAATGAATGCAAATAATTTAAATCGATGAAGTAAACAATAATGTAAAAAAATAATTTTTAGAAATCGCCACTTTAGCAATTTTTAAAATTACGCCATGCAATCGTTAATTCTAAAAAGATTACATACGCTATATTGCGAGAGGAAAAGTTACTACGCTAAATTTAATCATAAATTTAAATCATCTTTTTTTTATTATATTTGACTTTTTATAACTCTGTTTTGATATAACAGAATTACAAAGTAATATTTAAAAACATATTATTGAATGACCGAAGCAAAAAGGTATTCACCAAAAATATTCGACATATCTAAGATGTTTAATAAACAAACTCATCTCACTCATCTCAGGATGTTACTGACTTTCCCATTTTCGATATGGATTTAGTCCTTTTCGCCCATGCGCACATCTGTCCAGGTTCATATCAAACGTGGTACATCAGTAATTAAAAATACAAGACAACAAAAATTAGCTCAACAGTAAAGGCAGGATCACCTAATTTTTGTCTAAAATCCTCTTGTTCAATTAAATTTTATTGCTCTTATCTCACTACTTTTTTATTTAAATAAATATTATTCTAGTTGCTCATTGCTCATGATTTTTATCAAAATACTTTTGACCCATCAAATTCTATTTCTTTCATGCACCTTTTTCACAATTAAAAAGAACAATCTACTGCTCATTGCTCAAGCTTGAAACACAGTAAGCAAACATACATTAAAATACAATAATCCCTTAATATTCATGAATTTTTATTAGTCCCAAAATTAAATTTGCAGAACATTTCAACATTCGCAAAAAATGAACTTGGTTATTCAAGAATTTTGTTTTATAAAAAACATTTTTTTTTTACAAAGTACTCCTTTTGTTTTACCAATTCTATGAAATACATGACACTAGGCACTTATCTACTGTATAGTCTATTGTATAACTGTATGGTCTAAGTTGCGAGAACTTCAGCCCTTGTGTTGAGGGAACATATAAATAAGTAATTTCTATTTTTTTTTTTTTTTTTTTTTTTTTTTTTTATTGCAGATAAAGTATTTTTTGCAAATATTGTCAGGGAAATTTTAAAACATCAATGACAATTTGCTGAAAAAAAATATATATATATATATATATATATAATGTGATTCTTCACTGGAGAGGAATTTTGAATTTAAAATAGAAATTGAGGCCACAACTTTTCCTTACATGGAAATTCATAAACAAAAGATCTGTTCTGTCAAACAATCACACATTACTAAATATTTTTCATCATACGCTAGCAAATAAATTTTGCATAACATGTTTATAATTATTAAAATTTATTTAAAGCATGTGCTTTTAATGTATAATATTTAATAAATATATTTTTGAACTTCAATTGTACTTTTCCATCTAAAAAATAAAATAAAATAAAACCTAACCCACTTTTATGCATGGGAAGATAGTCTCAACATTCACAATTTTAACATTTATGAATCTTTTTTGGAAACCTAACCTTCGCGAATGTTAAGGAATTACTGTATTAGACAAATCCTTATAAAATAACTGTACACCATACGATAATCCTTTTAAATTAAAACTTTCTCCAATGCACTTGAATTGTAGTATAAAAGTTACATTCAGATTTGCTTAATCATTGTTGAGTAAAAAAAAAATGAGAACATACATACATAATAGACAAAAACAGAAACTTCTTCATTTAAAATTGCTTAATTTTAAATGAAGGATTTTTTCATTAATTTTGATTATAGCAAATAAAATCTACTAATAATTTTTGCCAATATTAAAAAATAAAAAAAAAATAAAAATAAAGTTCTGAAGTTTTTAAAGATGCACTTAAATTTTTTATAACACAATAAAGTATATTCTTAATAATAAATTAAAATTATTTTTTAAAAGTCCAGAAATTAAGGAGAAATTCTACGTAACATACACCACTGTTACTAGCTGGCATCAGTTATCTTTAGACTGTGATTAAAAAAACGAAAACACAATAATTGTTTTGAATTAATAATACAATGTGTAGTACAAGAATAGAATAGAACAACAATAAAATGAAAGCAAAATTCATATAATTTAATTTCCACTCCTATTAAAAGGGAAGTGAAAGGAAGTGGTAAAAATAAAATTAAGAAAAAATTGCTTAAAATACAGAAAAAAAATCATCAATAATAAATTAAGCAGTGTTTGAAAATAAAGTTAGTAGAATATTACAAGATTTTCTTGACTTTCTTGCCAGGCCTTTGATTTGCAGTTGGAGGTTTTAAAATAACTGAAGTAACCATATCATTAGATTCTGTATCAACTTGCTGACTAGAACTTGTTAAAGACAAAGACAATGCTTTAGCTAGCTGGATATCTGACTGAGCTTTGCTAGAAAAAATAGTTTAGAAGTCTTAATTTCTGATTTTATGCAATATTTAGACAAATTACAAATTGCAATGAAATATTGTAAGGAAGAAAAGAATTAATACAACTTTCAGAAAATATGCAAACAAAAGATAGGTAATCTGTTTTACATTTTTTCAAATCACAAATACAAAAAATCTTAAAATTTTGCAGGTTTTTTACACATAACTAATTATTCAATAGCAAAAAATTCCCACCAACTGTCAATTATTCTATCTCTATCTCCAATTTCATTGACAATTTGCATTAATACACTAGAAAAAGAAGAAAATAGAGGATTTCTGAAATCTCAATACAGCAGGTCAATAAGGAATTTTTATCTTTGAAATATGTATTCATCAGTTGGATAATTTGCAACAGATTTTCATTATGTATGAAACTTAACATTCATAGAATTCATACTCAATTTCAAAGAAAATGCTGTACAACCTCAATATTTAAAATCTGTGGTGGAAGAGAAAAAAAATTGAGGTATGGAGGTTTCGAGATATCAAGGTTTTGATAAAATTAACAAATCTAATCTTATAAATTGATTTTTGGCTCTAAAAATCAGTATTCATCAGCAACTACAAATAACCTACTAATATTTAACAAACTGTACTTCTCAAACTTTTAATAATTTCAAAATTGTGTTACATACATATGTTTTGACAAAAAATTATCCAAATATTTATTAAGAAATGCATTCAATTGTTTCTGAAGAAAAAGTTTTTAACTGAAATCTGCTGTCTCACAAAATATTTTTGCAACTGCACAGTATTCTCTAACATGGCAATGGTACCAAAAGAAATGACTTAATTTTAGCAAAGCACCTTGGCTTTTTAGATAATCTTATCAGGAGAGAATGAAGCTTTTCTTCACCACTTTAATTTACATGCAGCGTAACACGAAGTTTACATCGCTTTCCACATCGGCTTTCTTCACCTTTAAATGCAGTCATTTTGATAGGAAAAATCCAGTAATCCAGTTTCATCTGCGTTAAACACATTATCTGCTTTATAGTTCTTTAAAAGTGAAGGAAGTTCTGAAAGCAACTCTTCACAGATCACTTTTTATGCAAAGTTTCCAAAAAACAATGTTGTACCTTTTTTTTTTTTTTTTTTTTTTAGAAGCCTTTCATTCTTATCCTTTAAGTTCATTATTTAAACAAAATGATGCAAGAATGTGAAACCAGCATCCAGATCAAACTGGTTATACAGCTGACAATAGTCAAAAATAAAAAGTCAAATTAATTTCGTTAGAAAAAAAATTTGACATATCAAAGGTTTAGTAAAATATATTCTAAGATAACTATGGAAAATACATAAAAATTTTGATGGAAATGCAAGGAAAATTTCTTTTTTCAAGATATTAAGGGTTTTGAGATAAGATGATTTAAGATATTGAAGTAAAACTGTATTGCCTGGCTATTCTGCACATGCAATCTTATTCTATATTAACCCTTTCAAATCTGGTGTAATGTCTTTTATCAAGTGTTATTTTGTCTTAAGAATTAGTTACTTTTAACAAATAGAAATGATAGTATATGGCAGTGCCTTTCTTATTATGACTTCTTTTATTTTTTTACATTTACCAATAATGATAAAACATTACTTAATTCTCTTTGCACCAGTCGTGATTCCTTTATTTTAAACATATGTTTAACTCTTTAATTTAAAATATAAGTTATTTTTCTGAATGAATTATATGTGATAAAACACAAAAAAAAACATTAGAAATATGTAATACCCTCTCACATTCTGTTATAATACGTTTTTTTCCAAATGCCTTCAAAAACTTTTCCAGGGTTCATACAGAGTTTGCTAAATGAAAAATAAGGACTCTGCAAGGACTTTGTAAGGGCTTCGTTAAAAGAAAATAAGGACTTTCTAAAGTTAAAAAAGAAGAGTACACATAATTACTTACATTAAATTTTAATCGTAAATATATAACATTAGTTGGCTTCATAATCTGCCATATTTGGCATATTATTAATGTTTCAGGAGCGATTCTGGGTGAAATTTTTTTTCGCGTTTTCTCGCGATCTTCAGACGAAATCGGCGATTTATGAGATATTTTAGCAAAATCTGCGATTTATTGCAAACTTTTGCCAAAATCGGCGGTTTTTCCGCGATCTTTTGACGAAATCCGCATTTTCCCGTGGTTCTTTTTAATGAAATCTGCGTTTTTACGACGATCTTTAGACAAAATTCGCATTTTTACGCGATCTATTCTCGAAAACGTCCTTTTATCCCCGCGATCTTGACGAAACCGGCGTTTTTTCAGTAATCTTTTGATGATATCGGCGGGTTTTTTTTTTTTGTTTTTTTTGTTTTCAATGGTTTTTTGACATAATTAAGCAATCTTATCGAAAACGGCGTTTTTCCGCGATCTTTTAACGAAATCGGCGTTACATCCGCAATCTTGACGAAATCTACGTTTTCCCGCGGTCTTCAGACGAAATCTGCAATATTTGGTGAAATTGCCGTTTTTTCCGCGATCCGCACAGGAAATTTGCGTTTTCAGCGATCTTTTGACAAAGTTCGTTGACAAAAAAAATTACGAAATCGTCATTTTTCCACAAAATATATATGAAGTGTGTGCTTTTCGGCGTCCTTTCACGAAATTTGCATTGCACCGCGATTGTTTTTTCCGCGCACAAAACCATACAAGTTGGCAACGATGCAGAACTGATAACCCAATTTCAAATTTTCGGAAGAAGATGCCTTAAAATTTCGGACGAGAATCATCCCTAGGCGTTTTATCCCCGCGATCTTTTGACGAAATCGACGTTTTTTCCGTGATCTTTTGATGAAATCGGCTTTTTTTTTTTTTCAATGATCTTTTGGCAAAATATTTTTAAGCAATCTTTTATCGAAAACGGCTTTTTTTTCGAGATCTTTTAACGAAATCGGCGCTATATCCGCAATCTTTAGACGAAAGCGACGTTTTCCCGCGGTCTTCAGACGAAATCAGCGTTATGTCTGCGATATTTGGTGAAATTGCCGTTTTTTCCGTGATCCGCACATGAAATTCGCGTTTTTCAGCGAACTTTTGACAAAGTTCGTTGACAAAAACATCAACGAAATCGTCGTTTTCCCATGAAATATTGACGAAACGTGTGCTTTTTCGGCGATCCTTTTACGAAATTTGCATTTCTCCGCGATTGTTTTTTTCGCGCGCTTTAAACCGTACAAGTTGGCAACTATGCGGAACTCATAACCCAATTTCAAATTTTCGGAAGAGGATGCCTTAAATTTTTGGAAATTTCGGACGGGAATCACCACTGGAATGTTCGGCGATTTTTTTAAAGCGTTTTACAGATCGCGTTAATATTAAGGTCATGTTAAAAAATAAGGACTTTCAATAAAAAATAAGCACTTTAAGGATCCTTATTAAGGACTATCGAAATATAAGGAGTTTATAAAGACTTTTAAGGTCCGTGCGAACCCTGTTTTCCTTAGTCTATTATCATATAAATATGAATTGAATAGTACACAAAAAAAAGTAAATTCATTAGATTTCAGACAATGATCATCTTTAAACTTCAATAGTTATTATTAACATCATTAAAATAAAAGTAATTTTGTTCTCAAAATGGAAAAAAATTTGGACCCAAAAGGGTTAACAATCAATGACGAAAAAATATGATAGTGATTGCTGACAGATGTTAACATTAAAAATAGATGATTATTTTTTCCGGATTGTATGAGAAGTTTTTCCTGTTTTTAGAGGAAAATCATGGATTTTTCTTAATAAATTCACATATATAAGACAAAGTCTTTCAAATAAACCAAGTAATGAATGCTTTTGACAGCTAAAAAATTTTTTCACTTTTATTTCCTGCATTGGTCAACTAACATAAAAAAAGAAAAAAAAATAGTTTTTAAAGTTCAAACACCTTGGAATTTTTTAGTAATAAATAAAATATTATCCAAACATGTGAATAATTTTTGTGTTAAAATACTAATATTTAGTTGAAAAAAGGAGTGCCTTTCTTCTAAACCTTTTTTTTTTTTTTCTACATATGTCAATTTTGTCGTTTGAGGTCAAATAGTTGTAAGATTAAAAATAGTAGGAAAGATCTGAATTGAATGGTGTCTAAGGCATACTCTATTATGGCATAAAGTGGTATACTATTATTTTTGAAAGATAATATCATGCAAGAAACGTAGATAATTAATGATATAAACATTGCAGTGAGAATTAAAAATATAATTTGACAAAAAATAACATTTTATACCTTGTAATCATTTTCCTTTGTTCACTCAAAATTAAAATCTTTTTCTGCCAAAAATTGCCTTTATACAGATTATTTTTAGAAATAACAAATGAATCAATTTAATATAAATTTTAAACCTTCATAAAACGATTTTCATTTTTTTTTTATTATTTTTTTTTTAATGTACAGTTTTAAATCAAACAAAACAAATTATATGAAAATATAACAATTAGAACTAAGCCAATATGAAATTCATATGTCTACTCTAAATTGAGACCAATAATTTCTTTTGTAGAGAAATGCATAAAATGATTGTGCCTACAATCTCTACCTTCTATTGTGTAAAATGTTATAAATTTTATTTGTTGTTACTTGAATGAATTTTATAGGTATATCATATTAAAAAACAAATTCTAATCACAACCAATAAAATTTGCATGGTTTAATTTATAAAACAGCAGCTGGCAATTGTAAGTATAATCATTTCCTACATACTTGTGCAAAAATAATTAACAATGTGCATTTTAGGTAAAGTCCACTAAAATTACAACCAACTGCATTCATTACCATGGCACAACTTTTGAAAATTTTCTGCATAACTTTTCATTATATGACCCCAAGAACCAAAAATCACCTCCATCTACAAAGTTCATATATATAATCCAAAAAGTCTTTAAAAAAGTTTTAAGTAAAACTTAAAAATCACAAAATTCACATGACCAGCACTATCGCTGCAATAGTCACATAAATTATATATAATAGCACTTAATTATTAAAATGTATCGGCAGATCCAGAGTCCCGTGCTATAATAAAATTGAACTCAAACAAATAAACATTAAAAAAGATAAAATTTTATCTCCTTTAATGTTTATTTGTTTCGACTTCAATTTTATTATGGCACGGGACTCTCAATCTGACGATACACTTTAATCATTAAGTGCTATATATATATATACAGTAACTCCCTTAAATCCGCACTCCTAAAATCTGCAACTCTCTAAAATCCGCACATATTTTACTGATGTAAACAATGAAACATTCAGTTCAGATGTAGGTGCAAAAATTGATTTTTTCAATTTTATATCGATTCCATACAATTTTTAATTTATAATTTTTGTTAAGGTTATTGAATTCACGTTTTTTCATGGAAAAAGAATAATTTATTTCTGAAAAAATAAAGATATTGCTAATATCATTGGTAATTACAATCTTACTAAACATATTTATGTATTAATCAAGCTTTTTTGGTTATTAAGTCTGGCTAAACCGGAAATAAAGTTTCATTATTTTATGATCCTGATGTGAATTAGATATGTACCTGTATGAGGCAAGTTTAATTGAATAATTTAGGAAAAACGCATTTTCTCTTTTATAATGAATATTTAACTGTACATTATTGATTATTAATTTGATCTTTCCTTTTAGTATTTTAATCATTTTAAAAATTATCTAAATTTTTATTATTTTAGTTTATTACTTATTTTAATATTTTAGTATATTGTATGCATTCATTATACTTTTGTTTTCATTATTAATTACATTCAAATTATTTTTTTAAAATGTAAACAAAGCAATGACCAGAAATCCACAAAATTCTAAAATCCGCAAGACCTCTGGTCCCAAGCTGTGCGGATTTAAGGGAGTCTACTGTATACTAGCTGTTCTGCCCGGCGTTGCCCGGGTTCATCAAAAAATAGCAAGAATTGTGAAAAAACTTTAAAAATCATAATAAAAACCTCGAAAAATTTAAAAAATGCTGCACGAATTTCGTCTAAACTTCGTTGAAAAGAGATGGGCTAGAAAATTGAAGTTGGATTATTTTTACTATGTGGAAAAATCTTACAAATCGCAAAAAACATTAAAAATCACATAAAAATATAAAACAAAATTCAAAAATTGTGTTTCAAAATTTGAATAAACTTTGAAGAAAAGAGATCAGAATTTAATAAATTCGGCCAAAAATTGAACCTCTAAAAAATCGAAGCGGGTCGTGAAGAAATGTAAACATCACTTTAAAAATGGCAAAATTTTCAAAAATCATGGAACTCAAAATTTACTCTACTTGGATAAATGTTTTGAATCTAATTAATTTGATAATGTAAAAAGCATTGAAATACGAAAAAAACTGCTAAAAAATTGCAATAAAAATCTTTAATCGCACAAGAGAAAATTTATCATATTAGCGAAGAAATTAAAAACCGAATTCCTTTTCCATATCTGAAAAAAATCACCGTGAACTCAAAAAAAAAAAAAAAAAAAAAAAGCATACTGCATTAAAAATTGCTGTAGATCAAAATAAGAGAACAAAACAATTACCGTAAAGGATAAAAGTTTGAAACCAAACTCTTATTAGTCTAGAAATTTAAAATCAAATTCCTTTGAAAAATGTTAAAGACTGAGAAAGCCCAAAAATTGCATTGAAAATTGTAATGAAAGTCGTAAAACATTAAAAAATCCCTAAGTTAAAAATTCACTGTTACATAATATAAAATATTGTAATAAAAAAAATTAACCATATTAACCAAAAAGTTTGAAATCGAAATCGATTTCCGGATGTAAAAAAATCGCCACAGAACTTGAAGAATGGCTAAAAATTACATTAAAAATAGCTAAATATTTGGAAGTCAATGCTTAAAAAAATAATATTAAGGCAGGGCAGGGGGAGAGGGGGGGGGGGTTTATGATCGAAATCATTCATAAATTACAAAATGTAGGCATGGAACGCCAAAATCATATTAAGAGATAAAACATTGCATTCGAAACATAACTACAAAATGTTTGATGTCAAAATTGGTTTCTGAATGGCAGAAAATCGCCAAGGAACTTAAAAAATGGCTAAAAAACGTATCGAAAACTATATTAAAAATCGCTGAATATTTAGAAGTCATGGCTGTAAAAATTTAATATTCAGTCGAAAATATTATAATCGGAAATCATTCATGAATAAGGAAAAGTCCACACGGAACACCTAAAATCCCCCAAACTAACTAAAAATTACATTGAATATCGCATTAGAAATTGGCAAAATTCATAAAAACGTGGAGAACAAATTGTACTATTTATGCTAAAAGTTAGAAACCGAAATTCTTTTACCGATGTCAACAACTGTCACAAAACTTGAAAGATCACTATAAAACAGATTAAAAATCAGTAAAATTCAAAAATCCAGACAAAATTTGCCATAGTAAGATAAACATTTATATTAAATTCCTGCGGACATAATTTACCATAATGGGACAAAACATTGAAATCTGAACTCTTTCATTAGTTAAAAAATATCGACACAAAACTTGCTAAACATTTTATGAAAATACACAAAAAATCTGAATCATTGATGTAAAAAATTTACTACATTAAGCTACAAATTATTTAAAAATTTCTTTTCCAATTGTGAAAAAATCGCAGTGGACTCGAAACCATCTAAAAATTGTATTCAAAAATTCATTACAAATCGTTTCAAATTTAAAAATAGCGGGGGACAACATTTACATTAATAGAGTAAAATAGTGTAATCCAGGGGCGTAGCTACCGTGGAGCAGTTGGAGCAAGCTGCTCCAGGCGCGCAAAACCTAAGGGTGCAAAATTGAAAAGAGCGAAATAAAGATTTGTATCAATATTTACAATTTTTTTGCATTATTAATTACACAAAATAGATTAATCTTATTACAATCAGTATATTGCTATGATATTTTATCGTGTGTTTGTCCTCAACTAGTTCAATTTAAAACATTTTTTATACACAGTTAACCCTTTCGGGAACAAGGCATTTCTGCTCTAAGGATATTCAAATAATTAATTCACACCAAAACTTACGATCAAATTCCTTTGAAAATAAACAAAAGCTTTCCTTCACATATATTAAGACATTGAATTCGTGCTGAAAATTTACTGGTGCCGTCTGGCATTTTGGACATTAAAATTAGCCGTTTGCAGGCTGCAAACGGCGCCCCCGAAAGAATTAAAAGAAATTACTTTTAATCGCGAAATTTTAATTCATGCTATATTAGCAGCATTCGCCTGCTACGCTGGTCAATTTTTTAAAAATCTTGTATCAAACGAAATGCACCTTGTAAATAATAATAATAATAATAATAATAAATAAATTCTAAAAATAAATATTAAAATTTAATCAAATGGCCTTAATTGTTGTACTATTCGTACAATCTAAAATTATCCGTTTCAAAATCGATGTTGACGACATAATAGACAAAATAGCTCTAAAAACACTATATTTAACTATTTTTTAGCAGATTTTCTATCTTGAATTTCGCGTTTCTGCCGAAAACTGCAGCAGAGATATACCGATATTTTTTAAAAGTACGAACACTGCATTAAACCCTTTTAGGTGGGAATTTATGAAATAGATAAAATATATGCTTAAATTTGTTTTAGTAAATTAATTATCCTCAAATTCATGTTTTTACCTAAAACAGCTGCTGACGTATGATGGAATGATCTAAAAGTTTCGTACCTACCGTTAATCATTTTAGAGAGGGGAGGGCAGTTTCTAAAACCGGTGAAATATTTTTAAGTTAATGTTTTTAATGCTGAAATTTTTTTAAGGTTTTGCATCGTGAATTTCACACTTCTATCTAAAGTTGCTGCTGGGATATAGCTGGTGATGGATGATTCTCGAAAATTTACCAATAATAAAAAAAAAATTTCATCATAAAAAACACAACCGATAGTCATCGATTACTTCCGAAAATCTACAATCGCTATTAAAAACATTATTTTTACATGCTTATGAAGTCGATTTTAGTAAATGTACCGAAACTAAAAACTGAGGGAATTAAAAACCAACAAAAAAATTGAGGTTATGGGATAAGGGATGGAAAAACCATGGTTGCAAAATGTAGAAAAAGCGCGAATAAATATGAATAGATGAGGGAGTTTAAGTTTCAAATATTAGAATTTTTTGGCAATTAGCTACAAAATAGCCGAACAAGTAAAAATTACAAGCATCCCATGCGGCAAAAAAGAGAACTATAAGAATGGTGAATGGGATCAATATTTTTAATTTATGTTTCCTGTGTCATTTAAGATTAGCCTCGTAATTTTACCATTGTTAGAATACATTTTATTAGAATACGTTAAACGTATCCCTCAGGAAGAGCAAAATGAGGGGAGCAGCAAGGGAAGTATATAACATCAATACACGATCAAAGGGCTTACCAACCATTTACAACGAATGGTGTTGGATAAATTTAGAAAAATGCCCCAGCGCTGGCAAAGCGAGGAGGAGGGCCTCAGGATGTGTATAACACGAAATAGGGATCATAGAGCGTTCCAGTGATATGTCACATGAAAGATGTCGGCAAAAGTTGAAAAAGTGAATCCCAAGGTTTCAACTATCGTATCCCCCTCCATTTCAGCAAACATCCCCTTCTCTTCTCTTTAAAATTTTCATACATATATTTATATACATCATATTTATATCATCTATATATTTATATACATTCATTTATATATTTATCACAGGGTTCCGTAAAAAGTCCAATTTAAAGTTATAAAAACACTGCAATTTCATTAAAAGATCAAAAATTGGCGGCCCCACCCAGAGGGTAAAATTGTGAAGGAGGGAAGAAATATCCGTAATCTGAAAGAGTTGTCAAAGAGCTTTAAGATGATATATCACACAACGGGTTCGAAAAAAGTTTGAAAATTTTCGACCCTCACTTTAGCTTCCCCCCCCCCCCCCTTTAATACACTCTCCTTCAGAGGTGGAAATTTAAAAATCGCTTTAAAAAAATTTTAACCCATATGTTTTTTTTTTTGTCTTTTTTTTCTGTTAGTATTCTACAATGTTTCGAAATCCTTGAAAAGAAAACCAGATATTAAGAGCTTTAGATTGTACTGTTCCTTTAGTGCATTTAAAACAAAAATTTCACATAGCTTGCAGAAAATGTTTGTACGTACTTTGTTTTTAAAGAATTATAATTAATTCTATTATTCATCATTTGTTTTTAACTTTTCACTGCACGAATTTTTCTATTTTTATGAAGGAAAAATATTTTGAAATCTATATATCAGTATAATGGAAGAAACAGTATAAAATAATTTAAAAATTTCAGCGAAAATTTGATATTTTATGGCATGTACCCTATACACATAATCAATTAAAAAATATATATTATGTTACTATATTTTGCTATTAAATGGGCCTAAGTTACTTAATTTTACCTGCTTAACACTTCGCAGTTTTCTTTATATTAATACTTTTAAGTATACAGTAAAAATAATAAAAGTAAATTCTGCTTTAATAGCTTAATCATTTTTTTTAAATCTTTTTTTCTTTTTTTTAATAAAAAAATTATAATCTTTTCTTAAGTGCAGCCATCTAGCATGAACAAAATAAGTGTTATTTCATTCTTTAGATTATTGTTGATCAGTTACAGCGATCCTATTGGCCAAATTCATGCTGCATAATGAAGATTATAGTTTTTTTTGGGGTATGTGCCAGATATTGCACAAGTGTAGTGAAGAGTTAATTACTTGCATTTAATACATAATTAAAATACCTCGGGTTTCAAAAAAAGCATTGGTCGCATCATAGCTAGTAAATTGATCATAATTTATAAATTTTAAACTTCAAAAAATTCCGCAGAGCTTTTTCGAGTCACAAGGGCGCACAAACTTTACTTGCTCCGGGGCGCTGAATATGTAGCTACGCCACAGGTGTAATCTGAATTATTTCTTAAATACGAATGAAAAAATCGGCGCAAAGCGTGAGAAATAATGAAAACATTGCTAAAAATTGCATTAAAAAAATCTCGAAATTTCAAAATTCGTAAATGAAGTGTAAATGTTTGAAATTAATTTCCTTTTTGAAATTTCAAAAAATAGCCGTGAGATTAAAAAAACAATACAAAACCATTGAAAAATTCATTAAAAATCTCTAAATGTAAATACATCCTGTGAATAAAAAAATATTCTAGTTGTGTAAAACGTAGCAACCATTCTTTTTTACACGAATTACAAAAAAATCGACGCAGAACACAAAATATATCAAAAATCACATCGAAAATCGACAAAATTAAAAAAAGGTAAATGGTGAAATTTACTATATTAGGCTAAAAGATTGAAACCAAAATAATTTTTTAATTGTTAAAACACCACTGTGGTGAGGATCGAAAAAAATAGTACTAAATCGCATAAAAAAGTTCATTAAAAACGCATTGAAAAATGCACTAAATATCACTAGTTATTTTTTAAATTGCAGTAATCAGAATTTCATCAAACGGATAAAACATTCTAATCGGAAATCTGAACTATTTGATTATCTGGTTGACCAAGAAACTATCTGGGTCAAACCATAAGATTAAACTACAATAATGGAGGATCGTAAATTCCATATTCACTTGACATTAAACATGTTACATATGTTTGTTACATCACCAAGTGGTTTTTACTTCTTATTTTTATATGTATTTGTATTAATGTTTTACTAAATTATCTCTTCTTTAATTATATAACATCAAAATTACATCTATTTGCATAATTTGGCTTGTTTCACAATTGATATAATCTGGCGAAATTCGTTGACAGGATAATCACGTAGTAAAAGGAAATCCTTTATAGATAATAAAAAATCGACACGGAACACAACAATTCTTGAAAAAATGCATTAAAAATCTCTAAAATTATATTAGATTAAAAGTTTGAAATCAATTTTTACTTCCGAATATCAAAAAATCACCATAAAACTCGAAAAATTTCTAAAAATTGCATTGAAAAATGCATTAAATCACTAATATTAAAAAATCACAGGGGTCAAAATTTACTCTAATGAGGTAAAACGTTGTAATTAGAAATATCTCATGAATTACAAAAATCCGACATCAAACGCAAAAAATCTTGGAAAATCGCATTAAAATTAGCTGAAATTCATAAATCTTAACAGCTAAAATTTAATACATCAGTCTGAAAGTTTTAAGCAAAATTCCTTTTACTAATGTCGAATAATAGCGGCAGAATTTACATTAAATAATTCACTAAAAATCCAAACATCATTGCACGAAATCCAAATAAATTATATTGAAAAGAGAACAAAATTCACTAATTTAGGTCGAAAGAATGAAACTGCTTTCCTTTACGCTAATGTGGAAAAATCGCCTTGAAACCCACTAAAATTCGCATATGAATTAAATTAAAAAAACTGAAAATCAGCCTTCAAGGTGTAAAATTTCATACATAACTTCGTGCAGCGGTTTCTCCAGAGCATCGCCAGCACTTTAAAAATTTTAATATGCGTTATAAACTACCTTAAAGTGTAAAACAGATCTCCTTATTACATTTCCTAATTTTGTTCACGCCCCTCCTTTCACGCACCCTGAAATGTGTCACACCATTCTTTGTTTACATTTTTTATCATGTATTATAAACCATTTTAAAATTTAAAATAAATCACATTGTTATATTTCCAAATTTTAACAAAATCGCGTTCTATTAGTTCCATTTTTCACCACCAGCTAGCGCACTCTATTCTTCAAAAACTTTATCAAAATGATACTCTGTTAAACAACCTATCAGGTGATATATTACTTGAGGGGGTAGCGGTCTTAAGCAAGAATTTAAGATATTTTATGAAAATGTGATTCGAAAATAGTGGTAACTAAATTTTTGACATTTTAGGCAAATTTTGCAAAAAAAATACTACTTATTGCATTCTCAACAGCTCAGGATTTTGATAGAACAACTATGAAAGAAATAGATGCTAAACGCAAAAAATCTTGAAAAAGCGTTAAAAATCACATTAAAAATCGTCAAAATCTAAAATTCGTAACAAACACAAAATTTAGGGCTAAAAGTTTGAAACGGTTTTCTTTTTATTAATCTCAAAAAAAAAAAAAAAAAAAAAAAAAAAAAAAAAAAAAAAAAACGCAAAATGAGAAAAAACACTAAAAATAGCATTAAAAATTCGTTAAAAATTCAAAAATCGCTGTACAAATTCCAAATAAACTTTGCTGAAAAGAGAAAAAAAATTGCTATATTGGGTTAAAAGAATGAAACCGTATTTCTTTCACTAATGGGATAAAACTGCAAAAAGAACGCTAAAAATCGCCTAAAAATTATTAAAAAATTGAAAATCGGGTTTCGAAGTGCAAAACTACATGTATAAAAGTACTTTCCCTCCACATTTTGTAACTCTACGTATAGCAGACTCTTCAGAACAGCGCTGACACACACACAAACTTGTCTCTTTATTATTATAGATTTTACAAAATAGCGTTCTATTAGTTCCATTTTCCAGCACCAGGTAGAGCTCTCTATTCTTCAAAAACTTTATCAAAACCATACTCTGTTAAATAACCTATCAGGTGATATATAACTCGAGGGGGTAGCGGTCTTAAGCAAGAATTTAAGATAGTTTATGAAATTGTTATTCGAAAATAGTGGTACCTAAATTTTTGACATTTTAGGTAGATTTCACAAAAAAATACTACTTATTGCATTCTCAACAGCTCAAGTTTTTGATAGAACAACTATGAAAAAAATAGATGCTAAACACAAAAATCTTTAAAAAACGTTAAAAATCGCATTAAAAATCGTTAAAATCTAAAAATCGTAACAAACACAAAATTTAGGGCATTAGGCTAAAAGTTTAAAACAATTTTCTTTTTATCAATCTCAAAAAAAAGCCCAAAAATGAGAAAAAAACACTAAAAATCGCATTAAAAATTCAAAAATCGCTCTACAAATTCCGAATAAACTTTGTTGAAAAGGGAAAAAAAAAATTGCTATTTTGGGTTAAAAGAATGAAACTGTATTCCTTTCACTAATGGGATAAAACCGCAAAAATAACGCTAAAAATTGCCTAAAAAAATTATTTTAAAAAATCTACACAAAAAATCGAAAATCGGGCTTTGAGGTGCAAAACTACATGTAAAAAAGTACCTTCCCTCCAAATTTTGTAACTCTACATGCAGCAGTCTCTTCAGAACAGCGCTCACAGACAAACATCCTTCTCTCTTTATTATTATAGATATATATAAGACCATTAATAGTAAACAATATTAACCGTTTAATTTAATAGAAAAAAAAACATATTGAACATGTGGAAAAGTTTAAATAAATAAATTTGTCATTGGTATCTTTTCATTTTGATTAGTCACTATGAATTTTTTCCTATTAAGGTATCATATATAAATTTTTTAATATATAACATCCGTCGCTAAACTTAGCAATTTTATATATATATAAAATTGCTATATGCTATGCAAATATTATATAAATTGCTAAGACACACACACACACATATATATATATGTGTGTGTGTGTGTGTGTGTATGCATGTACTAAATTTTGCCTGTACAATAAAAGCTGCAATAATGCATGGATTGTCTTCAAACTTGCTAAAAACGTTGATATGACTAATATGCAAATTGGCAAAATCAGTGAAGGGTGTAGAAATCAGGAAAGTTAGAAATTTTGAATTTTGCCTTAATATGGTTCTGATAAAACCAGCTCTTACAGAAAAATGACAGTAAAATTTAATCATTTTTCATTAATGTAGTTGTCGATAATTAAAATAAAAACCACAGTAAAATTCTTACCACAACAATTACTTTTCTATTGCAGGATTTCCACATGAAAAATAGAAACATAAAAAATAGTTTGACGGATAAAAAAAAAAAAAAAAAAGTTGAATATTACGCCGTAATTTTTCTACAGCAAGATTTCCAGATGAGAAATGAAATAAATAGAATGCATAATATGAACTTTAAAAAGCTTTCTGGTTTACTTAAACTGAAATAATTTCTATAACATTTTCTGCAGAAAAACGCCATGCCCCTCCCAAATCCTATATCACCACTAACAGCAAAAATGAAAAGTTATATGGAGTGGAGTGCCACTAAATAACACCACTAAAAAAATAATAATGATTTACAAGCATTATTAAAATTCAGCCAAGAAATGTAGTATTGAATGGTATGCTTAATACTAACAACTAAAGAATGAAAGAAAAATTAAAGAAAATTAAAAATATATATACATTTATTAAAATGGGAAACATGCACTCAACTCTGCCCCACCACTCTTTTCAGTTTTCTGAATTAGACTTTACTGAAAAGAGGATAATATTTACTAAGATGTTAAAAATGAATTCTTCTTCCAAATGTAAGAAAATCACTGCAAATCATGGAAAAATGCTAAAAAAGTGCATAAACATTTGCTAAAATTTCCAACCAAATAAACTTAATTTAAAAGAGATCAACAATTAAAAAATATTTTTTAACACAAAATTTATTTTTAATCTGCTAAATTAATCTACAAAGCCTAAATTAATCTGCAGCACCCGCTTTGGTATTACACTGTTTCTACTACAAGCCCTGGCAGGAGAAAATGAAAAAGCAATGTACCTGCCATTCCGGCATAGACATCGCACTTTAAATATTTTAAACTTGTATGTGCTGCAATGTTTTTTCCAAAAAATAAAAAATTAAATAAATAAATAAATAAAAATATGTTACCATGGTACATGGCAAACAATTTCCAGCAAACTTTTTTTCTCTCTCCAGTTGAAAAATAGTCTGCAGACCTTCTCAAGAATCTGCGACATACATCGCACCAATTCTCCAACCACAGTCTTGATATATATATTTTTTCTTGATTAAGAAATTTGTAAAAAAAACCCCATCAAAACTGTCTGCAAGTTTCGATAATTTTCTGCAAATGACGTTCGCATGTTCATCTATATTATCAGACTCTGCATGTGAGTTTGAAAAAACATTTTGAAACATGATAAAAAACCCTACTATGGAAATATTCAAACATGGATAGTCTTCAAACTCACCATAAACATTAAGATAGCTAATATCTTGGCGGGGATTATAAAGGGCCAAGGAGGTAAAAGTGGAAGGGATTAAAAAATTTGAATACTGCCTTAACATGAGTCTGATAAAAACAGCTCGAGTCTGATAAAAACAGCTCTTACAGAAAAATGAAAATAAAAACTTGCCTAAAATGGTCACGTAAAATTGTAAAATTATGTTTTTCTCTAATCTAATCTTGATTTAATTCTTGTTGATAAAATTAGTACTTAACCAAGCCAGCAGGTTTTTTTTTTTTTTTTTTTTTTTTTTTTTTTTTTTTTTTTTTGGGGGGGGGGGGGGGGGGTCCAGTGCATGCAAATTGCAAAAATAGTTTTCAGAAAAGCAAATGCAAATTTAAAAGATCCTTCAAAATACGTGAAGCATGCACATAAATTTTAAATTGACAGAGTTCTAATTTGAATAATTTCATACAGTTTCTTTTATTCAATTCAAAATTGCATAACATTACTTAATATCAAAAATGTAAAATAAATTTTTTGAAGATTTAAAAATGATTAGTCTCCTTAAGTCTAGTAAAATTTACTTTCCCATTTAAAAAAAACTATCAATTGATTTTTATAAACATTGGCATATATATTCTATACATAAGATAAAATACATTTAGAAAATAATAGATTTAATAATCAATGATCAAGAATATCAAAAATTGCAGTTAAATTTCAGTACAAAAATTAATATACAAACAGATAGATTATATATATATATATATATTATCAATAATTATTTAAGAATACTTTTTAGGTTCCACGATAGCTTTTTTAACTGGATTTTTGGGTATTTTCACAGGTCTGAAAAGTAAAACAAATAATATATTAAGTAACAAAATATCAAAAATGTATGCATTATAATTTATCTAACATATTTGCATAAAACTCAAATATAACAGTCTAAAAAAAAAAAAAAATAAATAAAATAAAATAAAATAAATAAATAAATAAATAAATAAATAATAAAAAAATAACATAAAATAATAATAATAATAATAATTAAAAAATAAATAGAAAAATAGAAAAATAAAAGGTTTGAGCATTTATAAATGATAAAATAAATCAAGCCAAGTCACTAAACTATATTATGAGATACTGATTACTGAAACTAAAGTGATAAAGATAACTTTGAGTATACACTCAAATATTAAAAGAATTTATTTTTAATACAGATATAAAGAAAAGAGCAGAATAGATTTCCTATATTAGAATGCAAAAAAATGGAAATAGATTGTTATTCTTTGGATGCTCAACTGTTAGTGATGTTGATAAAAAAAAATAATAATAATAATAAAATAAAAACAAACAAATAAAACCGGAAGTATTTGTTAGTACAATAATTGTAACAATTAGTTTAAATATATAATGTTAGTTCAAATATTCAAATATGTGTGATGCCTGGAGTTAAAAATGTATCAAAAGCAGAGAAAGTTTTTTTTTTTTTGTTTAAACTGGATTCCCCCCCTCCCCCCCCCCATTATTATTTAAATAGCATTTGCAAGAAAAAAGATTTTAGTTTTAGAAAGTCATGATGATTTTTTGTAATTAATAACTAATTAATATTAAACTTTTAGTATTTAATTTTTTGGTAATTAAATAATTAAAGCACAAAAATTTATAATTAAATTACCTTATAAGTTTAGCATTTTTTGTTTTAGAATGCTTTTTACTAGTTAAATAGTTTTTTCGTAGTTTTAGAATGCTTTTTAATTCAATTTTGCTTGTCCAAGCCTTTTCAATATCCTAATGTACAGTTTTTCTATTTTCTAATTTGAAACTTTATTTATTTCGCATTTTTCTTGTTATAACAATTATAAATTTATACGTCTGCCCAAGTGTCATGTATTCTTTGCAATACTGGATATTTGCAAATATGGTGGAAAGGAAAAATTGAAGTTATTAAAACTTATATAAAACTAGCGGACCCGACAGACGTTGTCCTGTCACCGACAGACATTGTCCTTCCTGGCACCGACATCAGAAAATCAAATAAATGTTCTTAAATATAGTAATACGCACGATAAACACTACTCTCTTAATTTAATTTCTTTTTACAATTATGTAAGGAAAATTTTTTTCACTCTTCAGTATTTTTTGAAGTCGGTTCAGTTTTTGATAGAAAAGTTTTTTTTTCTCTTTTTTGTTAAAAGTTAACGATTTTCTGAAGTCAGTAAATCAAAAATATAATACAGGCTATATTACTGTAAAGCATACACGTTGACAGGAGGCGGGGTTCGAACACGCGATCTCTTTCTTCGAGAAGTAGAGCTTATATCTGGCGCCTTAGACCGCTCGGGCAATCTGTCCGTACTCTATTCATCGAACTTATTCAACACTTTTAATTAGCGAAAAATAATAACTATTAGTTTTTGCCTAGTTACTAAAAAAGTACTGAATCGATTTCGACGAAATATGAATCTAAACCATTCTCGAATCTACTGGAACGCACACACAAAATTCCATCAAAATCGGTCCAGTCGTTTAGGAGGAGTTCAATTACATACACACGCACAGAAGATTTTTATATATAAAGATATCATAAAAACAAAGAAAAACTATAGTATGGTTAGAAAAAAAATGTACTTTTTGTTTTTTAAATAAAAGCAGATGACAAACTAACATTTTAAGAATCAAAGCAGAACTGAGAATAAATAAATAAAAGCTGCATTATACAGAAAGAAAAGAACAGTTCATAAAAAATAGAGAAGGAATACAAGCAGTTATTAAAAATAGATAAAAAGGAACATTACCATTATTTACATGCAGTCAAAAAAGGGGGATGGGAGAGAAATAAAAACAATGGTTCAAAGGAAAAAAAAGCAGAAAATAACATTAAAAAAAAAAATAATAATAATAACTGAGAATAAGCATACATAAGGAATTACAAAGAGCAAAATAATAAATAATTATACAAAACATAAATAGAATTAAATAATAGGTAATTTATCAAAACAGATAATCAACTCACTTCACTGGTTTAGCAGGAAGTCCTAAAGATATTCTTTCTAAAGCGTGCCTTTCTTGAAGTTCCAGAGCTTTTAAAATACTTTGAAGACTTAGCCCTTTAGATTTTCCACACTTTTTTATGTGACTGGTTCTGAGCTGTCAAAATTATTATGTAGCATTTAAAGATAATATATCAGTAAGCACATAAAATGATGAAATATCACAAATTTTATGTAGTATATATTTTTTAAAAAGTCCAAAAACATTTTTTTTGAAACTTCTCAACAGTCCCATACAGGGTTGGTAAAAAAAAAGAGGTTAAAAAAAAAAAAAAAAAAACATGTTTTTTTTTTGTTTTTTTGGTTTAAACTGGGTTTTTAAAAAATATTATTTCCTGTTACATATACATGCATATTTATCAATAAAAATACATATTTTTGAATATATAAGTAATGACTTGATTTAAAAGTAATTCTAATCAATGTAATTATTTAATATACAATTAGTTACGTAGAAAATTGAAATCATTTAAATATTAAACATTTTTAGAAAAAGCTATGTCTTTTATTTCATAAATAAAATGTTCTACATAATGAAACATTGATACCTTGAAAATCTTAATATACAATCTTTTAATTATTATATTAATATATGATGCAGTTTCATAAATAAAACTTCATACATATTATTTTCACAAGACTATTCAAAATATTTTCTTTGAAATACTTGTTATATGAGATGTCTGATTTTTCTGTTAGAAGACTACATGAATTATCTTTTATTGAAAATAAAGCTTTTTATAAAGAATTTTCTGAATGATTTGAATTTAGCAGTAGAGTCTATACACTTTAAGAAGTATTGTCTATTGCTATTTGACACTTCTTTTCTGAAACTACCAGGTTAAAAGAGGGAAAATGTGACAGTAAAATAAACAAAAATACCTATTTAACAGCTCTTTAGACTATCAAAAACATTGATCTTAAAATATAAAGTTGTTTTATAAATACTGTCTTCCACTAAAGCATTTAAATAGCCATCAGACTATATGCTATATTTTAATGCTTAGTACTTTCAAAAGTCTAAACAAAAAATTACATCTTTTTAGGTATTTTTATGAGATTTTCTTTCCATCATGTCTCAAGCAAACCTTGCCTTATCCCTTTCTCCCCAATTTTCTCGGCTGATCTAAGTATTGGGTTTGCTTATGCAATAGAAGTTTTAAATATATCTTATAGCATAAGGTGCTTTCCTAGCACCAAATTTTTCAATGTCTTCTTATTTGAGTTTATGTCTTGAGTTTTTATTATTAAAAGATAATCCCCCCCAATCAAGTAAATTTTCTTTTAGAGTTTGACTGAAATCTTAAAGGTCATTTTATGTTATTAACTGAAAATCTGCATTTTGCAAAGGAAAAAAATCTTTTTTTTAATGTGAGAAATAACACTAAATAAGTCTTGATTATGTCCACTAATAACTAAATCGTAATACTAATAATATATATTCTACATAAAAATATAAGAATTTATATTATAAAAAACATTTTGCTTCTAAGACGTTGTATAATAACAAAAACATTTAAAATATATTAAAACATTTTTATTTATTTGAATTCATATAAACTATTAAAAGACTTCAGTTTATCCAGCATAGATGATAGATATGAATGTGAAAAATAACACTAAATAAGTCTTGATTACGTCCACTAATAACTAAATCGTAATACTAATAATATATATTCTACATAAAAATATAAGAATTTATATTATAAAAAACATTTTGCTTCTAAGACGTTGTATAATAACAAAAACATTTAAAATATATTAAAACATTTTTATTTTTATTTTTATTAAAATTTTATTAAATTTTAACTTTGCTAACTTTACATAATTTGTTTTCTTTATAGCTTCAGACATGTTCATTATTGCATGAAATTTGCATTCTACATGCATACTAACATTTCCTATACTAGACTCACTATGTCTCATGATGGCTGCTGAAATAAGAGGTAAAAATAGAAATTACTTATATGCAATAATTTGACACACTTAAATTACAAAAATGAGAAAATATTATATTAAATTTGTTTAAAAAAAAAATGGTTTAAACTATGCCAACCCAGTTAGTAACAGAATAAAATCATAATGCAAAATCCCTATTCCCAATGTAAAAATGCTAGAAAAACAAAGGCTTAACCCAATAAACACACACACACACACACACACACACACACCAAAAAAAAAAAAAAAAAAAAAAAAAACCTGGCAATTATTTATTAGCATACATAACAAAAAGAAATCAATGGAGAAAATTACTTAAGAATGTCACATTCAAGGCTTTGAGGAATGATGAAATCCTCAGCAAATCTTAACTAATGAAGCAATTTAAAGAATAAAACTGCATTTTTAGCTCGAGTCTGCCCTTCTGGCTATAAATGTTTTACAATTAATGGTATATATATATATATATATATATATATATATATATATATATATATATATATATATATATATATATATATACATATATATATATATATTTAAGGCTTTAGAAAAAAAGGAAGAAAGAAAACTAATTTTTTTCTAACCAGTTAATTTTTAAAAAATGTTACTCTGCCATGTAGATTTATAGCTTATATGAAAAATTGGGTTAATTAAAAATATTTGTCATTATAGAAATTTATTAATTCATCATTTTTCTACAACTTTGATTGTAGCTTCTGCATAACTTGGATTTTAAATTTTTCAATGTGTAAAAAAAAAAAAAAAAAAAAAAAAAACCAGCATGGTTTAAAAAAAAAAATCATTGGTTTAAACCAAACAACTCTGGTTTCATACCAAATCAAAATTAATTTAACTTTATAACAGGTATTGAACTTCTACAGTTTGACCTTAACCAAAACAAATAATTTAAAATAGAATCTTTAAATACAATAAAAGAGAACATGTGTATGTATCTGTTGAAAAACAAACTTTCTGCAGCTTTATTGCATGTATGTGTAATTACAAACCGACTGATTAACTAATGCTATCATGACAATGTGACATGACATAGGGCAGAGTAGGGAGAGTTGAGATAATTTTAACAAAAATATTTTTTACATGTTTCTTTAGTACAAAATGAAAAATTTCAGACTACTATCTTGAAGCATTTTAAAATATTAAAAAATATATAAATTTGATGATAACAATTAAAAGTTTAGATTACTTAACCAATTAAATTAACAAGAAAAGTGTCTCATCCCTCTCTCATATGAGGGAGGGATGGGACTGCTTTAAAAATGAAAAATCATATTTAATTTTCAAAACTGTGGTAGAAAAATGACAAAGACAGTATTTTATTTACATTTTTAAGGTTTATTGTAGATCATAATATTTATTTTATGTTACACTTTGTACTATACAAATCAAAGGAAAATATGCTTGTGCCTAATAAATGCTGTCAATTAATTTTGGTGGCAATTAATTTGCAATAATGTCTTGTTCAGCAGAGGTAGAATAGCCAGCTTATTGTGGTAAGTCAAAATTTCTCTTTTCATTTCTCCTCATGAATAGTGTATTGCCATTTAAAAATAAATATTAGCAGTTTGAGTTCAATAATTATTTCAAGATAATAATATTTTATTTTAAAAAGCCTAAGGAAACTTGTATTATAGAAATACATTTAAATATTTTTAATACTAATGGTCGACATTGATAAATAATATATAAGTAAGAAAAGAAAAACTTTCACTGCTTTAATTTTTCAATGCATGTTTGTTTTTAAAAGTAATTAGAATTCTTCTTAACTTGCAAAATAATAATTTTTATTTGTTACACCATTCAAATTCAAAACAAGATTGTCTTATAAATATATAATACCGAAAAATTCCATATAAACATAATTATTAGGATAGAGATATCATTTGGGAGGGATAGAACATGTTTCATCCGTCTCTTAGACCAACATTTTCAGAAAATAGGTTTTTATAAAAAGAATGTGGCTTATTTGCCTAACTTAACTGTTCATTTATAACAGACATAACTTTGAGTTTAGAAAACATTAAAAACAATTAAGTTAGACACAAAGATAGAGATTGAAAATTTATATTAACCCTTTCAGGTCTGATTATTATTATTATTATTTTTCAATTTTTAGAAAAAATTGCTTTTACATTAATAATATGAACACTAGTTATCCAAATAGATTAATTAGAGTTTAACGAAAATTTCACTGTCTTAAACATAACAAATGTTGTTGTTTTGTGTACTATTCCTTTTATATTCATATGACAATAAGCTAAGGAAGAGTTTTTGGAGATGTTTAGAAAATATTCTATTACAACAAGATTTAACTGATATTACAACTGTCTAATACTTTTTGCACTTCATTATACATGATTCTTTCAGAAAAGTAACTTTTATTTTAAATTTAAAGAGTGAAATATATGTCTAAAATAAAATAATTGCAAACAGTGCAAAGGGCCAATGACCAGAAATCTGCAAAATTTTAAAGTATGCAAAAACTCTGCAGATTTAAGGGAGTTCACTGTATTATTTTAGAAAGCATTAAGCATAAAGATATTCAGATTAGTGCTGCACCGAGTAGCACTTCGGCCGAGTATCCATTTACTACTCGGCCGAGTACTGAGTTACCGAGGTCGAGTAGTTGTCTATAAGAAAGAACTATCAATGCACATGAAATGAGCTTTAAGAGTACCATGTCTGTGTAAATATAATAAACATACTTCTTTAACATATAATCATATATTTTTTAATTAACTTTTAAATAATTTCTAATTAACTAATTTGAAATTTAATTATACACTCGTTAAAGATCATTTTTTAAATTTCAAACAGTTTAAAACAGTAGCATTATTTTTTTTTAAATGGAAAAGAAAAGTGATATATAAAAATTAAATTCAATCAATGTAAATTAACTGATTCTTCAATTTACAAATTCATTTTGATACTTGAAATCTGTATCAAGAATGATTATTGGTTGCTGTAATTTTGAATAATTCAAAGAACTGATGTTAAAAATAATGATGTAAGCTTGCATTATTCACAATATGCAACTTGCAATAAAATCATGTTTATCACCTAACAATCTATTTTAGATATGTTAGCTATAGCTAAAAACATTATAGCAGGATTCTGACCATTCCATATAGTTGCATGCTCAAAATTCGAAAAGGTTCAGTTTCATTGCCTTGGTCCAAAAAGATTAATTATTAGAGTAATTAAAAGTAATAAACCATAAAATGGAGCTCAAAATATAATATATCGAAAATGTTGCATGAATTAAAACAGCCTATTTGCCTTTATGCTGCTGAAAGTAAGATATATTTAACCACAGTTCAGTAGCAATTACTGTGAAGTGTAATGAAATTGTTATTTTCATTTAGAGTAATCATAACATCGATGAGCTCAAATGAACAAATCCCCATTTAAGAGTAATACTACCAATTAAAACATTCCTAAATTATTTGGAAAAAGAAAGTTTTGGTCATTTTAATTGTGGTACACTGAAAGGCGGATAAAAAAGTGAACTGGGGGGAAGAATTTGCATTTGTGTCTTTTTTTTTAACTTTTCCATATTTTGTAGACACATTTTTATATATTAAATAAAATATTTTTTGAATAATTGCAAATATCATACATTTATATTCAAATAACTTTTACAGATCAGTTATAAATTCCTTTGGCTTCAATAATGTTATAAAGAAATCAAAAACATGTAAAGCACCAAAATATTTTATTTCTTTTTGTAAACTAGTTTCAGTGCCATAGCATACCATCATCAGTGCAAAATATGGTGATGGTGTATGCTATGGCAAGCAGAACAAGTTTGCAAAAAGAAATTAACTATTTTAGTGCTTTAAACTTTCATTTATAATGTATTGTGATAATAATTTCACATTGTAATAATAATAAATGCTTAGAAATGAAATCATCACAACTACTCGGTACTCGGCCCCAAATTTGGCCGAATACCGAGTACTCGGCAAATTGGCCGAGTATGCTGAGTACCAAGTAAATACCGAGTATACTCCATATGGCCCTAATTAAGATATGTCCTATATAATTAAATAAAGAGTAGGAAAAAAAAAAGATGATCCTTACCTCTGGTGATGCAAAGTGCTTGAAACAAAGGGGACATTCCAAAATGAAAATATTGTCATTAGCAGAAGACTGAATTGTATTTTCATTAGTAGAAGACTGAGTTGTAACTTCAGTAGCAGAGTAAATTTGTTTATCTATGCACCTATAAAGGACAAATTGAAATTAATATTATCAGTGGTGTAGTTGTAAAAACAACAGAGAGTATACGCTTAAGGGTAGAGGGTATACCCAAGAGTGTGCATACGATAACTTTCTTGGAAAACAGAGGGTATACGGTGTTTGTTCAAAAAAATCCAGAGTGTATACGGCATATACCCTCCACTACATCCCTGAATATTATGCTTGAATATACTGTATATTTATAAACCAGGACTTGAATTTCAGGGCAGAATGGATGGATTTAAAGATGAAAATAAGGAATGTTGCTTAGTGGCCACTGGCCGGTAGGTTGATTTTTTTTAGTAGCCAGTTATTGGTTAGTGAGAATAATTACTTTAGTAGCCAGTAAGTATATTTATGTCATTGAATATTTAATTACAAGATATAGACGAGCTTAGAATAAATAAGTATTATATGAACTAGATAAAAATATTTTAATTTGTATTGTTTGGAATAAACTGGAGATACTCATTTCCAATCTACTTTAAATTTTTTAATTAAGTTAACAGCAAAGTTATATCTAACATGTGTATGTAGTTAGTAACATAAGTCCAACTATGCTTAAGCACTTTTGTAGCTAACGACATAAATAAACCCCTACCCTCTTTTTTATAATTATTTGTCAAGAATTAAGATGTGAGGAAAAAAAGTATGTTTATTCATGGACTAGCACATTTGATTAAAAATATAAAAACTGAATGTCACAACGAATTTTCTAAAAAATAAAGGAGGGGAGTTTTACTGAAACTAATATTATACATTTTCTCCACAACCCTTTGACATAATATGTATTTTTTTCTTTTTTGCGATCTTTTGACAAAATTTGCGTTTGTTTTTGCAAAGTTTAACGAAAATCGCGACTTTTCGACGGTATTCGCGTTTGTTATCGCGATTTTTTGAAAATATTCGCGTTCGGTATCGTGATTTTTTGACGATATTCGCTTTTTTACGTGTTTCTCTGATAAAATTCGTGTTTTTTGCTTTCATTTTTACATTTATTGACGAAAATTGCATTTATTATCGCGATTTTTTTGCGATAATTTGCGGCATTCACGTTTATTATCACATTTTTTGACGGTATTCACGTTTATTATCATGATTTTGACGATAATAGCATTTATTATCGCGATTTTTTGACGGTATTTGCATTTGTTATCGCGAATTTTGATAGTATTAGCATTTGTTATTGTGATTTTTTATGATATTTGTGTTTGTTATCACAATTTTTTATGATATTCGCGTTTGTTATCGCGATTTTTTATGGTATTCGCATTTGTTATCACGATTTTTTGATGGTATTCCCTTTTTTCACGTGTTTCTTTGATACAATTCGCGTTTTTTGAGTTCCTTTTTACGTTTTTTGACAAAAATCGTGTTTGTTTTCCTTGATTTTTTGAAAAAAAAATCGTGTTTTTTTTTTTAACAATATTTCTGTTTTTTTGCATTTCTCTGTCGACAATTGCATTTTTTTGCAATTCTCTGACGATATTTCCGGTTTTTCACGATTCTCTGACGATATTCACGCGATTCTTTGATGATATTCGCGTCCTTTTTGCGATCCTTCGACGATGTCGTTTTGCAATTCGTGTTTTTGCGCGATTTTTTGACGAAATTTGGGTTTTTGAGATTTTTTGACAAAATTCACAGTTTTTTCGGTGATTTTTTGACAAAATACCTTTTCATACTTTTTTTCACATTTAGTCGCCGAGTGGCAACTGGCGAGTGCTTATTTTCATCTTTAGATGGATTCACACCCAAAATTTTGAAATTCCGCCCAAAAGAATATCGTGGGCAGGAGGCTCTCGTCCAAAACATTTCACCATTATCTGAAAAGTTTTGCATTTTGAAACTATGATCAGCTCCTGCAAATGTCTTGCAAATTTCCTGATATTTTCGCACAACCGATAGACACATTTTGCAAATTTTTTACTACGAAAGATTATTTAAATTGATGATATTTTCCTGTGACCAACAGACAAATTTTATGATTTTATTCACTTCAAACTTTAGACTTTGTCTAAAACTTGAATACAAAGAAGGTTGTTTGTTCAATTAAAGAAAATACCAGGCAGTTAAGTTTTGACTATAATTCCATTTAGGATATAATAAAGCAATTTTTTTAAGAGACAGATATTGATGATATCATCACCGAATATACATTGTTCCAGCAAGTATAGTTAAACATAAAGGCATCAGATATTTCAATGTTTTTTGAAATTTTTTAAGAAAGTTTAATCGTATGTTTTAGATAATTTCCAAAGTTATATAGGTTGTGCTTGACTGTCACAAGTTTACCTCATGAAACAAGATTCAGGGTCTGAAATCGAATAAAGTCTAAATCTGGACATTCATTTAAAAATTTCCATCATTACGGACTCATGACATTTGACTGAAAGTTGGAAAGTAGATTCTATAAAAAATTGACTTTCTTCCTTAAAAAAAAAAAAAAAAAAAAAAAAAAAATGCATAATTATTCTCAGTTGATTTAAATTACTTCAATGGTACTTTGTCATGTCTGTATTAATGTAATTATTTAAATAGCACATAAAATAGCAATAGATTAAAAAAAAAAATTATTCTTCCCAAACAGCTCAACTCTCCTCCTACGAAAAATTTGAATTCAAGTCTCTAAACTGCTATGGTTGTATTTGGGGAATCGCTATCCCAGCAATATTTAGCAGCCAAAACTTGTGGGAACGAACAAGTCGATCCAAAACAATAATATTACCGGTAAACAACTCCTCAAATACCACCAGCAGCGCGAGAACGTAAGCGTGACCATTGCGTTGTTAAACATTCACTTGGGAAAAGTGAAAAAGAAAAAATCTTATCATAAAAATTTACTTTAAATTATAATAAATTCTAAAATACTTCTTCTCCAGAAAAGGAATAAAAATGAAAAAGAACTCACCTGTGGATGAAACACACAGAGCTTTAACATATACACAAGTGAACTTTATTTTTGAAAATAGTAAACATACTTGATTCGGTGGCCACCATCATAAGTAGAATATATTAAATATTAATACAGATGAGATGATCATATTACAGAAATTTAAGTTCATAGTCTCTCCTCTTTTTTTTTTTTTTTTTTTTTTGATGTATCTCTCAAAGTTCTTAAACATAAAAAGATCAAATCTGAGGAATTTAAACTAGCTGGGGGATCTTGGAGTCCACAACATCACCGATGGAACTAAATTATAGCCGCAGACAGAGTTCTGGATTGGTGTATCGTTGCCCAGGCAACTACAGAGACGAAATGTTATCGATAAGCTCAAGGATGAAGTTCATTGCTGATGGTTGCAGAGGTTGTGTGGGTTTTAGAATTTTGCGGATTTCTGGTCATTGCTTTGTTTACATTTTTTAAACAGTGATGAGTGCAATTAATAGTGCATTCAGAACTATAATGAATGCTTACAATATAATAAAATATTAAAATAAGTAATAAACTAAAATAATAAAAGTTTAGATAATTTTTTTAATGATTAAAGAACTAATAGCAAAGGTCAAGTTAATAATCAATAGTGTATGATTAAATATTCATTATAAATATGAAACGTATTTTTCCAAAATTATTCAACAAAATGCCTCATAAAAGTACATTACTAGGTAATTCACATCGTTATTTTTTTTTCAAGTTTAGCCAGGCAATAATCAAAAAATCTTGATTAATGCATAAATATGTTTGGTAAGATTTTGATTACCAGTGATATCAGCAATATCTTGAATTTCTTCCAAAAAAAATTATCCTTCCTTCATGTAAAACACATGAATAGAGTATTATAAAGAAAATTACAAAATAAAAATGTATGGAATTGATACAAAACAAAAAAAATCAAATTTTGTCGCAATATCTGAATTGAAAGTTTCATTGTTTACATTCATGAAATATGTGCGGATTTTAGAGAGTTGCGGATTTCTGGTTTGCAGATTTGAGGGAGTCTACTGTAGTTGACAACTGCCTGCAAACTCTACAAATATGATTACTCTTCGATCAGGATCCTAATGGAGAGACATCTTCATAACATCGGGTTCTGGCCGGCTCCTTCCTTGCTGCGTATCAGGCATATCTTCCGATGATACTCCCGCTCGCAGATTCTCCTACCGAACGACGATCGCTCGCTCACATCTGTCACACCGTACCCTCAGATTTCCGAAGCTGCCCGTCCTCCAGTCACTAGCCGTCGAATTCCTCCAAAAAGCTCCATCAATCTTCCTCCGTTCCGCTTTTTATCTCCGTGCCGCATCACTTCGTTTCCATCGTGTAGTAAAAATAATCCGCTTGATGTCTCACATGTATGTTAGATATTTGGGTTGTTCAACAAAATTTCTCATTATTTTTAAACAAAAGAACGGCATTGCCGTTTACAATTTTTCTTTGTTATAAAAAATTTTCCATGAAAGGAAAACCATGTTGTCCTTCAAAATATCGGACACCTGCCGTGTATGAATACATTATTCGATGTCCGGACCACGTGCGTCTCGAAATATTGAAATATGAAATATAAAAACTTCCAAAACAAACATTTTTTTTTTTTTAAATTATTATTTTAAATTAGAATCTCACCTATATTTTAAATATCTTTCGAGAAAATATCGATGTATCGGCCGGCGCCTTGCCGACACAGCAAAACCCTCTCAAAAATATTAAAATATTATTAAACATTAAGTATATTTACCAGATATTATATGGAGTAATTTGTAAATTATTTGCTAAAAAGAGATATATCCTATTAGCAAGCAAAACTAAATTATTTAAATAAAATAACCTATTATTATTATTTTAAATTATTTTACATTATTTTAGACCCAAAATAATCAACATAACACATTAACCAGCAATAAATTAAAATTTATGCAAAGTAAAGTTTTTCCCTGTTTATTTATATATTTATTTTTGATCAATATCTATTAAAGCAAGTGGCAACCTATAATTAAAAGCTAATTGAAATTACTATATTATTTTTAAAAGATATATTTAATATTAGAATTTATTAAAATAAATTTTATAATATGCCCTACTAGTTCTTAAGATATTACGTGGTAGCCGGCCACACATATCGAAAGCAAACCCGGGTTGGCACTCCCTGATTTGTTTATTAGCAAAGCATAAAAAGAACAAGCAGTTGTCACACTATTATTTACCCATTTAAAATTATAGAAGTCAAAATTTAAATACTAAAAGATTGAAAATTTAGAGAAATATAAAAAAAAATCTGAATTTAAAATTAAAATAATAAATATAAACAAAGGGATCAATAATTAAAAAGCAAAAATTATTAATTTTGTCCTGCAATAAGGAATATTTGACATGGATTTATATTATTTATTTATTCATTATTTACTTTCATTGCTATTGCTTGTTTATTTATTTTCTGTGTTATCACACATTCACAAAAATAAACACAAATGCTTTTATACCAATTTTTATGATTCTTTTGAATCAATATTTTTCTTAAAACAAAATAACCTTTACATTCATTACCATAAATAAACATTTTAAACCATATAAAATTAATATATTGAGAATCATGTAAAATTCATTGGCAGGGAAATAATCTGAAAAAAAAAAAGAACAAAAAAAAGATTTGTTTTGGAATTTAGATTTTACCAAAGTGTGCTGAAGAGAAAATGACTTCAAAAGGTAAGTTGTATTGTGACTCTCTTAAATTCATTTAGTGATAATTATAAAAGTAAATAAATATTTTTAAGATTATATTAATTAATCTTATGAAAGATATTGTAAAATGGTCATAAAAAAATTACCAACATAATTACTGAGGAATTTGGCAAAACTTCAATTAAATTAAATGGATTGGTTTTTTCAATCTCAATGAAAAAAAGAAAAAAAAAAGACCTTAAAATCACAAAAAAAAAAAAAAATAGTTTTGGCACTAAAATAGTTCATAGTCAACAAATGAATAAATGCTTAAATTTGGTGACACGAGGAAACCACAGCCGCAAAATCTCTAATTGTGACAAAATGGAAAAAAAAAGAATTATTTCCTCAGAACTAAATGCCAAAACTAGGGATACACTGAATATTCGGTATCTATTCGGTATTCGGCCTATTCGGCCATGTTACCGAATATTCGGTTAGGCTGAATATTAAACTATTCGGTTGAGCCGAATATCAAAGTATTCGGCCGAATTCAATACTTAATAAAACTTTTTAAAAACTTTTCACTATTTCTACTTTTAACTGTCAGTTTTTTAATTTATATTTAAAACAATTAGAAACAAAATTATTTTTAATTAAAATAGAATGTTTTTACATTATTTATTTGCTGTTTGTAAAGTATAACTTAAGAAAATTAACCATGAGAAGGATTAAAATGGTGATTTATTAGGATTCTCCTTAGGAATAAATTATGTGCTGATACAAGTTTCTAAATTTTGTTTAGTAAATAATCTGTTTCTTGCTTTTACCAAAATAAAAGCCCTTTAAAAGAAAAAAAAACTTTTTAGATTAGTAATAGCTATCAAGGCAGACAATTTTTGTTCATGAAACCATAATCATGATCAACTCATTGAGTCATAAGTAGATTGTATTTCATCTCACTCTAGGTCAAAACTTGTGTGTTCGTTTATTACATTAACAATAAATAAGATAATATATTTTCAACTCACATGCTTTGATTTATGTAAAATATGATATGATGGGAAGGGTGGAAAATACCACCATCCATAAGAAAAGAACTATGAGCCAACACATACCTTTATTCAGAATTAAGTTGAAAGTATCTGTACTTTATATTGAAAAAAATCTGCCTTGAGTTATTTAAAAAGGACAATTATCAGACTGTAAAATTTTTCTTTGGCCATTTTTTCATTATTTGATTTTAAAATGTTTGTTTTCATTCGTAGAAAATTTTATTAAAGTTTCATAATTGCACTTCTTAAATAACTCAAGGCAGATTTTTTTCAATACTAAATGCTCTTATAAAAAGCTCTTGTTTATCAAAATGTAAGTTTCTTTTATTAAATATTATGTAAAACTGTTTTGAAAAGTAACATTTTAATACCTTTAAATTTTGAAATATAAAAAGTATTTGGAAAGCCGAATATTCGGTATTCGGCCGAATAGTTAACTATTCGGCTGGCTGAATATTCGGTATTCGGTCCAACAATTACTATTCGGCTAGCCGAATATTCGGTATTCGGTTCACCTGTCGGCCGAATATTCGGCATTCGGTATTCGGCCAAAATCACTATTCGGTGCATCCCTACCCAAAACATACTACAAATCTCTCCTAGCCGCACTAATTGAGAATAAGTGCGATCAAGCTAGGTAGAGAAAAAGTGACCGATAAAATATCCCAAGGCCTATATTTACATTATTGATGCATTTTTTATACATCTTTCAAAAATAATTTTCATTTATATTCATTTTATTATGAATATTTCTTATTATTTTTCCTTCATTTATATTTGATTAGGGTACCCTTTCTTTATATATATATTTCAAAAATAATTATTAAAATATAGTTTTGGCCTCCTCAGCAAAATTAAACAAAAAATTTTCCCAGTGTAAACAAATATTTTAAAATTGATATAAAGATTATTAAAGTTTGACTATTGCATAAGTTAAATAATAAAATATAAAGATAGGAATTTTATCATTCCTGTCATAATACAATTTCGAGAAATCCGGAGGGTGGAGGAAAGAGCTATTTTTCCCTGTGTCACATCCCTAAAATCCGGTCAGTGCAAAGCACTTACTATTCTCCAGGCTACTACTAAACCTTTAAATGAATAGACAGCCCCAATAATAAAATGAAAAGAAATGACAAATACATCCTAAAAGTTCAAACTATTGAGCAAAAGAAAAGCATGAAATCATAATACACATAAAGAGCAAAATTGAATATAAATTTTATCCCCTATCACCCCAGAATATTTTTGAAACTTTAGGGGGGGGGGGGGGGGGGGGTAAAGCTATAGTAAATCAAAATAGAAAAATATTTGAGGGGTATGAAAAAATATAGCACTGGAGAAAATTAATTCAATAGTAATAATTTTTTTATTTATTTTTTGAAAAATATTACTCAATATTACATACATAATAAAGAAATAGCATATTTTTAATTGTTCAAATTTAATATAAATATTTTATTGTTCAATTTTTGTTTATTTTTTATTCTATCTATATTATTTATTATTATTTTAATAGTAGTACCACTACCATACACAACAAACATTAATGTGAATTAATCAGAGTGTACATTAAAATTTTGCACACCATTTCCTGCCTGCAGGAAATAAAAACACATCAAATTATTGTTGCTACTGATATGGAAAATATTTATTATGGCACCACAAATAATAATTTAGAAAATTGACCATTTAAAAAAAAATAATAATATTCAATAAATACTGTTATATATATAAAAGACAAGAGAGTACACATTTAAAAAAAAAAACACATTATTATCAAAATATATGAGAATATTATATTATTAACATGTTATAAAATGATAATTGCTGATGTTCACATGAATGTCAGTAAAATAAAAAATCCTTGTTTATTTCAAAAAAAAAAAAAAAAATTCTAAACTATCGTTAAAAATTTACTCTAAATCGTTAAAATCCACGATAGTAAAGTATAATTAACAAAGCTAAATATAATCTTAAAAAACTTAAATAAATAAATTAAAAATTATCTCAAAAATTAAAAAAAATACTAGGTAAGATCCTAAACGGTAACACGGCGCCAATTAATGCTATGATTGTATTTGGGGAATCGCTATCCCAGCAATATTTAGCAGCCAAAGCTTGTGGGAACGAACAAGTCGGCCCAAAACAATAATATTACCGGTAAACAACTCCTCAAATACCATCAACAGCGCGAGAACGTAAGCGTGACATTGCGTTGTTAAACATTCACTTGGGAAAAGCGAAAAGGAAAAAAATCTTATCATAAAAATTTACTTTAAATTATAATAAATTCTAAAATACTTCTTCTCCTGAAAAGGAATAAAAATGAAAAAGAACTCACCCGTGGATGAAACATACAGAGCTTTAACATATACACAAGTGAACTTTATTTTTGAAAATAGTAAACATACTTGATTCGGTGGCCAGGGCCCGATTAACCTCTGAAGCTATGGGAAGCACAGTGGCATTCAGGCCCCCCCCCCCCTCATTCGAGAAGACCTTTCTAAATTTTACGTTACCAAAATCTCGCCATATTATGGTGGCTCAGCTGACTTCACATATATTTCATTAAACAAATGATATATAAATAGTGGAAAATAAATAGTGGAATGCAGTAATAACAATACATACATATATATATATATATATATATATATATATATATATATATATATATATATATATATATATATATATATATATATATTTTTTTTTTTTTTTTTTTTTTTTTGAAAAAAAAATTATTATATCAAACAGAAACAACATCCACAATCTGATACAGTAAAAACATAAAATGAAACATTCAAAATCTTATAGATATTAGCTATAATTCATGAAATGGATAATTTAATAAAATGGAAAATTCAAACTTAAAAAATGAAACATGAGAGAATATCTAGAATATTTGGAACATTAAAGCAATTATTAAAGGAGAAAGTAAATTATCCCTCATTCATTATTAAAATAAAGTTTTTTTCCTGATAATACATTTAATTAAAATCTTGGCACAGATATCATATACGCACCACATTTGCACATATTTTTAAAATTGGCGATTTTACGCCAAACATTGTAACCCGGTATTTTTGTTTTTTATTGTAAACCTAGTTAGTTGATATCTCGCCTAATGCATTTAGCATTTTATATTTTGTTTTACATCTTTATATGTTAACAAATTTTGCTTAAATATGGATTTATATGTTATAAATGTTCTTCTGATATGATTATAAGAAATAATAAATGATATAGCTGCATGCATTCAATATAGCTACAAGTGTTAATATTTAAGATTTATTGTGAAAATTATATTTACTGTTTTAGTAACATATTAAGTTTCTTATTTAAATTCATGCCTTTTTACTGTTATATTTTATTTTAATTCTTTAAATTATTTTTCAAACTATCATTTTCTTATTTTAATTTTATTTTTTAAAATACTAGAGTCTTTCTCTGTTTCACGTTATTTTATTTTTACATTGCAATAAAAAATCACCTGCTGTCATTGTATGTAATTTATATTGAAAAACAAAAATTTCCCCAAATTGGCAAGGGAAAAAAGCATGTGAAAATGTGTATATGACATCTGTGCCAAAATCTTTTTGAATGATCAGCAATGAATAATTTTGAAACCGTTCTAATAAGCCATTAGACCAAAACTAAATGGTTAAGAGCTTAGTTATTATAAGTTTTTAAAAAGCAAAAAATAAATAATAAGTTTATACACATTATACAAATCATAAATAAAATAAACAAAGTTTTCACTTATTCATAGTCTTTTTTGATAAATTGTTATCTTTAAATATTTATTTCTATGTAGCTTAAATCAACTGTTTTAAACTAAACTGATAGAAAATAAGTAGTTAAAAAGGTTCTCATTGCTCAAATCCTATTTTATTTTTAGTTAATTAATCTTTATTTAAATGTTTATTAAATAATAATATAAATTTACTAATTACTTTATTTCTTTATTTAAACTATATTAAAAGGACAATAGACATGATAAATATTAAATGATAAATTAGAAAAACGTATCTTTATTTATTCATAAAAGTAAAAATTAAATTCTTACCTTTTATTTTCATCTGTAGGCTGAAATAGAAATATGTAAAGTTTTTGTTTTATTTCTTATTTTTAACTTTTTAAAAATTCGTTCTTCCCGGCAAGTAAACACGTATTCGCCATTTTTAATTCGATTGAAATTCAAATCGATAAAATGATTTGCATCATCGACGATAGGTGGCGGCATAGGTCGTAATAGACTAAGCCGGCCAATCAGATGTTAATTATTCAAAGAGTTGTGCGATTGCGTCACTACCGGGAAAGTTCGAGAAGGAGAGAACCGCTGACATGTGCCGTACTTTAAATCATATTTAAGCGGCAGCTGGTCGTGAACTAATCATCTAGTATCTTGTCTCTCTCGCTCTATCATCTTGTTCTTGTATCTCGCTCCGGCATTTGCACTTAACATCGTGTCTTGTTTGGCTCGCCCGTTTGTTTTTGAATGATGTTTATTGAAGGTATTCGTCACTTAATTAGTTATGACTTTTAAGTCTTTCTTCAAGTTAAAGTTTATAATGTTTGCCGGTGAAAGTATCGTGAGTACAGAAAGCTGTTTTTATTGAAGTGTCCTTTCGATGGTTTTTTATTTATCAAGTTGTTCATTAAAGAATTTTGCCGATGTCCCATTCCATCCTGATGATACAGCTTGACATAAGTTTGGTATGTTAACTGAAGTTTATTTAATTTTAATATTTTGAGAAGATTGTTTTTATTCATATACAAACTGGATTTTAACTATAATGTTTTTAATTAATTAAATCTATAAATGCTGATTAGAAATGTTCTGAAGATTTAAATAAATTAATTGGATCTCAATTTACTGCATGTTTATTTACCAACTCATATCACATATTTTATTCATAATGTTTTTCCATCATCATCTAAATAGTTTTACATAGTTTTATGGAAAGTTGAATGAGCAACAGCATCCAGTAGTTTCCACTTGCCAAACGTGAGAAACTGTGAGACTCTGCTTATGTAAGATTAATTTAAACCAGCATTATATGCTGACAGATGGGTTATGGGCGGTAGTTGCTCATTTCCCAAGGAAAAATAAAAATTGAGTTGGTTTTAATAAGATGAAATTTAAAAACCCCCATATGAGATGAAGAGATGGGGGGGGCAGTAATGCAAGTTTTGATAAGAGATCCCGGTGATTTTAACGTTTTTAACTTATTTATTTGATTTTAATCAGAAAAAATTTAACTATTTTTTTTTTGAAGAATGGCTGTTCCAATAATTCCAAAGTTAAATGCCTCAAATTATCATAACTGGTCTGCGGATTTAAAGTATATTTTACTTGAGAAAAATTTGTGGAACATTGTCAATAAAACAGAAACGGAACCTCAAAAGGATGAAAATGGAACGAATCTAAAAGAGATAGAAGCATTCAGAATAAGAGCAGGCCAGGCCTTATCAATAATTTATTTAAATATAGAAAATGAATATAAATGTATAATTGAAGATTGTAATGACCCTGTAAATGCCTGGGAAAAGCTGAAAGTGAATAGCTGTCCGGATTCAAGGTCTTTCCATATGCATCTATTTACTAAACTTTTGGAATGCAAAATAAATTCAAATGAATCCATAAAATTATTTTCAACGAGAGTGTTCCGGATTTTCAATGATATTAAAGAAATAGACAAGAACTTTTCGGAAAATTACGCCAGTTTTCAAGTATTGAGGTATTTACCAAGAAAATATGATGGAATGGTTCAAAATATACTAAGATGGAAAGAGCAAGATTTTAAATTTTCTAGAATAATAGAAGAATTATCTGCTGAAGAGGTGCGATTGAAATTGAGAGACAGTGACTGTCAGAAAATACAACCCCAAGCGAACCAGGTGAAATTTAGAAATAACCATGGAAAAGAAGTGCAGTGTTGGGATTGTTATGAGTATGGCCATGTAAGGAGTCAATGTAGAAGAAACTCAGGTTCGGAGTTCAAGTCGAAAGGTCACCGTTCTAGAAAAGATTTTCCTAATCGTCAGAGGCGTCCCATGAGTTCATCGAGGTGGAGTAATACTTCAGGAAGGAGGGAAAGCTCAGACAGGTATGCTGTATCTAGGAGATCTACACCGAGTGATAGTGCTTCTCCGAACAGATCGGCATCTTCGAGGTCACTCCGAGCCCCCAGGAGTCCGACACCTAAGCCTTGGTCCAGAGGACATCGTCGAGCTAGACCTAGACAGCGAAGAGGAGGAAACGGGAACCCGGAGAACTCTGCCAATGTCTGTTCATCGTGGAATGATGATGGCCCCCAGGACAGATATGAAACATGTAAGTCGTATCTATTTTTTGTATCTCAAGCTAATTTAAATTGTGCTGATAATGATACGCGATGGCTATTTGATACTGGGGCCACGCATCACTTTATTCGCGATAAAAATCTTTTATTTGATTTTGAACCTTTAAATGGTAGAGATATGAATATTGCAGTTAAGGACCTGTCGTTCAAAATTGAGGGTCGTGGAAAACTAAAATTAAAATTTGGTAAAAATATTCTAATTTTGACAAATGTTATGTATTCAAGTAAATTAAGGCATAACCTTATATCCGGCCCTCAATTGGACAGACATGGTGCTTTATTTAAAGGGGGAAGAGGCCGAGTAAGAATCTCAAGGGATGGCATCTTTTTATTTAATGCTTTTTTAAAACAGGGTACCTATCAGATTTTTCCTAAAGTTATCAAACCAAGCTCACACTATGAATCATACGCTGTTTTTAAACAAAACCAGATGGAGTTATGGCACCGTAGGATGGGTCATGTTAGCCCTGCAATTATGATCCATACCTCTAAAAATAAAGGTGTAAATGGTTTACCGAGTTTGTCTGACATAAATTTTAAGTGTGAGTCTTGTAGATTAAATAAACATAAAAAGGTGTCATTCAAGCCTACTAATTACATTCGTTCAAAAGGACCTTTGGATTTATTATACATTGATATATGGGGACCAAATCAAGTAGAAGGGAGAAATGGGGAGAAATATTTTTTGACTGTGATTGATGACTTTTCCCGCCGAGCGTCAATTTACCCGATAAGAATGAAGTCTGATGCCTTTGACATCATAGTAAAACATGTTCTTAGGGCTGAAAATTTTCTAAATAGGAAAGTTAAAAATTTTCGTAGTGACAACGGCGGGGAATTCGTCAATGAAGATCTCCTAAATTTTTTCGAATCCAAAGGAATCCATCATGAATTGACCAATCCTTATACCCCCCAGATGAATGGGGTTTCTGAACGTTTTATGCAAACTGTAACTAACGGAGCTCGGACCATCCTGTCAGATAGTAAGATAGATTTAAGTTTTTGGCCGGAGGCCGTAAAATATTTTGTATATGTTTGGAACCGTGTTTGCCCGAAAATACTCGATAAAACCCCGTTTGAATTGTACTGTGGGTACAAACCTTCGGTTAAACATCTACGTCCGTTTGGTACTCTGGCATATGTAGGCGTTCCTAAACCGCGAAGACAAGGTAAATTAGGACCAACTGCAAGAAAGGGGATCCTGGTTGGGTATGCATTTAGAACTAAAGGATACCGCATTTTTATACCTGAAACCAATCAGATTGTTGAGTCAATTGATGTAAGATTTGATGAAACTTCTTCTTTTAATTTTGAGAGCAGTGATGGGCCCGGGGGTTGGAGAACTCTTTCCCGACAGCGTCACGGATCATATAGAACAAACTGTTGAGGTTGCACCTGAGGAGGTCCCAGGTCCCTCCAGTGCTTCTCCAGATCCGCACTCTGAAGGGGAGGAGGAACCCGATTCCGGTCCCGTTACTGACTCACCTTCTTCTGGATCATCTTCACCACGTGAAATTGGCTGGGTACGCAAACCGGTTAAAAGAAAAACTGGAAATCGAGTAGATATTTATTTTTATCCAGAAGGTTCTAGCATGAGATTGCGTTCAGCTTTTGAGGTGGAGAGGTATTGTAATCAGAATAACATCAAGTTTGACCCAACTCTTTTTGATTTTAAGGGATCAAACCTTTATACCGGTCCTATTCCCGCGGTTATTCCTGTAGATACGCCTGACGAGGATGAGTCTGACTCCGGTAATTCAGAAATTAATTTTTTAAGGCCTAGTGCGTGACTATATGAACCCACAGTTATACCTAACACCTATAAACAGTCTCTGAAATCCAAGGAGTGCTCGATGTGGCAAAAAGCGATGCAAGATGAGATCCGGGTAATGTATGAACGGAGGGTCTGGCATTTGGCACCATTGCCTGCCAACATTGAACCTGTGGGATGTAGATGGGTATACACGGTCAAGAGAGATGAAAATGGGCGAATTGCTCGATTTAAAGCCAGACTTGTGGCACAGGGCTATAAACAGGTGAAAGGTCAGTCGTATGACGAGACCTTTAGCCCTGTTGTTAATTTTGGAGTAATTCGTTTCTTTTTTTTCTCTCTTAGTCTCGTGTTGCGGATGGCGTCACATACAATGTGATGTAACCAGCGCCTATCTATATGCCCCCTTAAAGGAGAATGTTTACATGACACAGCCCCCTGGTTTCATCATTCCCGGGAAAGAGCATCTATACTGTAAGCTAGATCGAGCTATCTACGGGTTGCATCAGAGTGGGAGAGAGTGGTTTTTTGAATTTAATGAAGCTCTTTTAAAATTAGGTTTTGTAAAATTGGTTTCCTGTAACTGTGTCTATACCTTTAAATCAAACATTGTTTTACTTTTATATGTTGATGACATTGTGGTGTTCGGTAGAAATAATAGTATAATAAATGAGGTACTGGAAATGTTAAAAAGTCAGTTTGATATCAAAATACTAGGAAAAACTAAAAAGCTTTTAGGTGTGGAATTTTGTGAAGAGAACTCGCTAGAGATCCACCAGACATCTTATATAGATGAAGTCTGTGAAAGATTTCGTGAGTATAAAATTCCAATATCATCCTTACCCATTAGTAAAGGAAATGTTTTTTCGAAAGCTGACTGTCCCAGTTCATCCCATGACAAAAGTTTAATAGCAAATCTACCATACCGCAATATTTTAGGTTGCCTTTCATTCATAGCAAATCGCACTAGACCTGATATTTCTTACGCCGTAAACATTTTTTCACAGTTTCAGTCTAACCCTGGATTCTCGCATTGGGATGGTTTATTAAGGCTTTTAGGATATGTAAAGTATACTCGTCATTACCGGCTTAATTTAAAATGTAATTTGATAAATTTAATAGCCTATACTGACGCTGATTTTGCTGCTAATCGTGACGACCGTACATCGATTGGAGGTCAAATAGTCATGTTGGACAAATCACCCATTGATTGGCATACTTTTAAAGAGAAATGCGTTAGCCTTTCTACAATGGAGTCTGAATTTGTCGCTATGACTGAGGCCTCGAAAAATCTGGTATGGTATGATCGAATATTGCAAGAATGTAAAAATAAACGTATCATTTCTAACACCGGTAATAAGGCGAAACTTTTTGCAGATAATCAAGCAGCTATAGATTTTGTTAAATCTCCCATCGAGAATCATAGGTCTAAACATATTGATGTTCGTCTGTTTTTCATAAGGGATTTGGTCTATAAAGATGAATTCAGTTTAAACTTTATTAGAAGTAAGGCTAACCTTGCAGATATCTTTACGAAGCCTCTGACCAAATTTGACTTAATGAGATTTATAGAATATTTTTTCAGCTTATAATTTGATGTAAATTTTTTTTGATATTGTAACTGTTAAAAGTATAAAATTTTTGAGCTTTTTGAAATGGAAAAATTGTAAAATTGTAAAAATATGTTAAAAATTTTTCTGAGATCTTGACCACTTGAAATTGTTTCTGAATTTTTTTCACTGGGTGTGCAATTTAAATTCCCGTCCCGGTGCAGAGATTGTGCCTTCCCGGCATTTTCTCTGAGAAGCTCGATCAGCCCTCAGTACCGTTTTGGGAGGGTGGTCCCTTGGGAGACAAATGACAGAGAGTCTTCTCGGGGATTGTGTTGGGGGGTAACTGCTGCATTGGGATCTACCGTGGGTACAGGTTTTTATAATTTTGTAAGTCCCAGTTTTATTTATTAAATGAATAGGAGTATCACTTAGGCCCTGCACACTTAGTGAAATTATGAGTGAAACAATTTCGAGAAATCCGGAGGGTGGAGGAAAGAGCTATTTTTCCCTGTGTCACATCCCTAAAATCCGGTCAGTGCAAAGCACTTACTATTCTCCAGGCTACTACTAAACCTTTAAATGAATAGACAGCCCCAATAATAAAATGAAAAGAAATGACAAATACATCCTAAAAGTTCAAACTATTGAGCAAAAGAAAAGCATGAAATCATAATACACATAAAGAGCAAAATTGAATATAAATTTTATCCCCTATCACCCCAGAATATTTTTGAAACTTTAGGGGGGGGGGGGGGGGGTAAAGCTATAGTAAATCAAAATAGAAAAATATTTGAGGGGTATGAAAAAATATAGCACTGGAGAAAATTAATTCAATAGTAATAATTTTTTTATTTTTTTTTGAAAAATATTACTCAATATTACATACATAATAAAGAAATAGCATATTTTTAATTGTTCAAATTTAATATAAATATTTTATTGTTCAATTTTTGTTTATTTTTTATTCTATCTATATTATTTATTATTATTTTAATAGTAGTACCACTACCATACACAACAAACATTAATGTGAATTAATCAGAGTGTACATTAAAATTTTGCACACCATTTCCTGCCTGCAGGAAATAAAAACACATCAAATTATTGTTGCTACTGATATGGAAAATATTTATTATGGCACCACAAATAATAATTTAGAAAATTGACCATTTAAAAAAAAAAAAATAATATTCAATAAATACTGTTATATATATAAAAGACAAGAGAGTACACATTTAAAAAAAAAACACATTATTATCAAAATATATGAGAATATTATATTATTAACATGTTATAAAATGATAATTGCTGATGTTCACATGAATGTCAGTAAAATAAAAAATCCTTGTTTATTTCAAAAAAAAAAAAAAAATTCTAAACTATCGTTAAAAATTTACTCTAAATCGTTAAAATCCACGATAGTAAAGTATAATTAACAAAGCTAAATATAATCTTAAAAAACTTAAATAAATAAATTAAAAATTATCTCAAAAATTAAAAAAAATACTAGGTAAGATCCTAAACGGTAACACGGCGCCAATTAATGCTATGATTGTACTTGGGGAATCGCTATCCCAGCAATATTTAGCAGCCAAAGCTTGTGGGAACGAACAAGTCGGCCCAAAACAATAATATTACCGGTAAACAACTCCTCAAATACCATCAACAGCGCGAGAACGTAAGCGTGACATTGCGTTGTTAAACATTCACTTGGGAAAAGCGAAAAGGAAAAAAATCTTATCATAAAAATTTACTTTAAATTATAATAAATTCTAAAATACTTCTTCTCCTGAAAAGGAATAAAAATGAAAAAGAACTCACCCGTGGATGAAACATACAGAGCTTTAACATATACACAAGTGAACTTTATTTTTGAAAATAGTAAACATACTTGATTCGGTGCGGTGGCCACCATCATAAGTAGAATATATTAAATATTAATACAGATGAGATGATCATATTACAGAAATTTAAGTTCATAGTCTCTCCTCTCTCTTTTTTTTTTTTTTTTTTTTTTTTTTTTTTTTTTGATGTATCTCTCAAAGTTCTTAAACGTAAAAAGATCAAATCTGCAGAATTTAAACTAGCTGGGGGATCTTGGAGTCCACAACATCACCGATGGAGCTAAATTATAGCCGCAGACAGAGTTCTGGATTGGTGTATCGTTGTCCAGGCAGCTACAGAGACAAAATGTTATCGATGAGCTCAAGGATGAAGTTCATTGCTGATGGTACGTAAAAAGTTCAAATCTCTGGAATTTTAAACTCGCTGGGGGACCTTGGAGTCCACAACATCACCGATGGAGCTAAATTACAGCCGCAGATAGAATTCAGGACTGGTGTATCGTTGCTCAGGCAGCTACAGAGACGAAATGTTATCGATGAGCTCAAGGATGAAGTTCATTGCTGATGGTACATAAAAAGTTCAAATCTCTGGAATTTTAAACTAGCTGGGGGACCTTGGAGTCCACAACATCACCGATGGAGCTAATTTACAGATTGCTGAGAGAGGCTGGACGAACATTAAAAAAAAAAATTTCTAAAAACAAAATTCGGCAAAGCGATTGTTAGAATAATTTTCTTGTAGCATAATCTTAAAAAAAAAAAAGACTCTTCTATCCCGACGCTAACCCCCGAGAGGGCTGCGCCGGGCCACGTACGTCTATTGTCTACGCTGGTCTCTCTAAAAGTAAAAAAAAAATCAGAATATCTCCGTCCCCCTCATGGCAGCGCACGTGCGCTCAGCCAATCAGAATCTCGCATCACCCGACGCTCGGAATGATAGAGAACAAACATGCGTCATCAAGGGATGGACGCGGAGATTTCGGCGGGAAATTTGTACCAAAACGACGCTTCCAGAATGTCGTGGAATATTCTGAGCCCTGATGACTCATGTCCAGCTTCTAGGAGGTACCGGGAAAGAAAATGGCGATGCTCAAAAAGGAAAAGTTAGCGATCGTCATATAAAAATACGGAGATAAAGCTTCATTTTTGAAAAAGCATAAATTGCGAATTATATGCTTAAAAGACCGGACAATTACCTGAAAATGATCTACATTTAAAATTGAGACTGATTAATATAATCTTATGAATGAATAATTAATAATAAAATAATTTAGAAAAATATTATTTTGTATATTGCTATTATGTGAAATAGTGAAGCTGCGATGTATAAAATGAAAATACTGGATTTATAGGATATATTAATGAAATTATGGAAAACTAAAATTATTTTTTTTAAAATGAGTATTAATTAATTAATTTTTCTTAAAATAATGATGATCTGAATTTTTTAGAATAAAAATATAATCTGAAAATCATCCTCACATCCTAGCATAAACTAATAGTATTTCAATGAAGAAAAAAACTTCTTTTAAGATATTAGATTAGGGATGCACAACCTTTTTAAGAGAAGGTCCACTTATAAAAATGTCTGAGTTCTTGAGGGCCATAACAGTAACATTGAGATAATTCTATTTCAGGGAAGTGATATGTGGCCTATAATCGAATAAAAACATGGTTTCAGAGGAAGTACAGTTTTACCCTTCTATGTTGCCCTTCCTAGTCAACATATCCAATTCAATAAGGCAAGATTATATCAACAGTTAACTTTTGTATGTATAACACAGACTGTGGCATATCTAGACTTCTCACTTCAGAGGGAGCTAAGATATAATGAAACTTTCTAAGAAGGAACCAAACTTTTTGATTATTTTTTTTTTTTTTTTTTTTTTTTTTTTTTATCATAGCTGGTAAATAGTGGCACAGCCAGAATTCAGTTCAGGGGGGGGGGGCGACTTTGAGTTTCTGATAAAGGTGTTTGCCGGCTATTTGAACTGCTGGTTAATAGAATCTGTACTAATTAGAATAATCACTATATAATACTTAAACTCAAAAACAGGGCTGGGCTTTTGCCGGCAGAAAATAGTTTCTGCTGTGCCAGAGGCAGAAAGTGGTTACAACCGGTTTTTACCAGCAGAAATTGGCAACAACCGGCATAATTCATTTCATGACATAATGTGAGACTTTTTTTATAGTATTAAATTTATTATATACATTTTATTCAGAATAAATAATAAATAAAATATTGTGAATAGTTTTAATTAAAAAATAAATAAATTTGTATTAGAATTTGATAGTTTTGAATCTTTTACAAAGAATCAGCCATATTATTTGCAGATAATTGAAGATCATGAAAATGCAGACATAGCAATTGTTAAAATTGTAAATAAATATCATGAATTATGAAGAAGTTAAATACTTATCTCAAATGTTAAAATTTATTGTTGTTGTTTTAGATGAAAGTAAAAAACATGACTGCTCTATGGCAGCTACTGATAAAATTTGCTTAACCTTATTTAACGATGGAACTATCATGGAAACTCACAAATGCAAAATTCAAATCTCATTAGTGCAATGCTAGCTTTTATGCAAGCTTATTTATTGCATCCTAAGTATATGGGAATTGATATTTAAGCATGAAGAAAGCAAGAAAATTGTTTTTTGATATTAATCTAAATTTTGTGACTTATGTAATAACCCTTTGTACCAAAATAGATTTCTTTCCTAGAAACATAGTTCCCTCAAAAAAGTCCTACTCGTACCTTCTCTGGGTGGTCGCCTTTAAAAACAAATACCGGTAAAAATGTAAATTTTTTTTAATTTTACATCCCCACTAATGGCATTACCAGCAGGTAATGCTGGTCTTAAAAGAATATTTTCTAACTTTTCTTTCATTCAGAACAAATTAAAAAGCATTTTAGGTTAAGAAAGGTTAGCAAAATTAATCCTATATGATGGAATGCTCTTAGTACATTATTACCTTTTTACAAAAATAATTTTGTTCTTTTAATATAGTAAAATAATTGTACAAGATATTTCATTAAATTTTTTCTGTTATTTTTGTGCTACAATTATCAATTTATACTTTTACAAGAACTATTTTTCTTTGTATATAGCAGCAGATAATTTTTAAGTTATTGCAGTGTATTATTTATTTAAAAATACTCTAAAAAGTGATATTAAAGTATCATAGAGTTTTCTGTTTTTTTTTTTTTTTTCTTTCAAATAGAAATTCAACCATAAACAATAATAAACTTGTACAGCATCAGATTACTATTATGAAAATTTCTGTTTAATTGACAGAAAATTATTATATAAACAAAGTATATTTATATAATCCTTTTGAAACTTTTTCACTATGAATAACATTCATAAACTTTATTTTAATTTTTTAACTAAATTCTTTATACATTAAATACCTGTGTGAATTATGAATCATTGCAGGTTAAAGTTCTTATTAGTTTCTGCCAGTTTTTGTCACTTACTGACAAAAACCAGTTTCTGCCATGCCAGTTTTAACCAGTTATAACCGCTGGTTTTAACCGCCCCGGCAGAAACTGGCCAGCCCTGCTCAAAAAACATCTGTGGGGCAGGAAATCATCATTCTTTTAGCATAATACGTCTCAGAAAAAAGATTTAGTTCAAATAATCAATTTTTACTTAACTAATCCATATGATATGCAATTTCACAGTTTTAAATTGATTTTTGCCATTTAATTGAATCACTTTAATAAATAAAATCCAATTCAATAAAGTGGTGAATTCTGAAATATGCCAAAATGTTTAAATATTAAGTTTGGTTTTGATTCATATAAGCAGAAATTATATGAACTTTCTTAGCTCTGGGAGGGGTTTTAACCCTCCCCCTCCCCCACCCTGGCAGGTAATATATATATTATGCAAAACTTGCTAAGATTGAATCCCAAGAAACTGCAAAAAATTTCATTTTAAGCAGGTTTTCGTCTTAATTATTATATATTTTATGGCATGCAAAGAGAGCCAATATATAAAGGAAACTCAGACTGAAATAGTTGTTTGGGAGTCTCTGAGAAATAATACCTTTTTAATGAAAACCTTCTTGAGACGGAATGTTATTGAACTCTCTTTTAAATTCTACCTTAGCAGATTTCATTACAGTTTGAAAAGCTTTTGTAATTAGATTTTATGGTTTTTACAAATTTCGGAAGGGGCTGCAGCCCTATCAGCCCACCCCGTGAATACGCCACTGAACACAGATATAGTAGCATTGATTATTTTCAAGGAGTGATAATATCTTTTGGCTTTATTCAGGTGAGTAAATTTTGTTTTTTGAAAGTATTAAAAAACAAACATAGGTGGTTAGTAGAAAAAAAAAAAAAAAAAAAAAAAAAAAAAAAAAAAAAAAAATGTGGATTTCATGAATAAAGGGAGGGATGAGCCGGTCAACGTAATTTGAGATTTTCCCGTGCCTCATTGACAAAATATGTGATCTTTCCAAAACAGATTGATAAAATTTGTGATTCTTAAGTGCTTGAGCTACAAAATTCACAACTTCTCAGCACTCGATCAATGAAATTCACTTTTTCTGGCACCTCATTTACGAAGTTCGCTATTTTTCACCACAGATCAATGATTTTTTATCTTCCTGATCAACAAAATTCCTTTTTTCCCTTGCCTAACAGATGAATTTGCAATATTTCTTCCCCTGATTGATGAAATTAATAATTTTTCTGCACTTAATCAATGAAATTTACCATTTTTAACTGACAATGAAGAAAAAATTTGTAATTTTTAACCCACAGCAATTTGATAAAATTTGTAATTTTTAACCCACAGCAATTTGATAAAATTTGTAATTTTTTTTCTGAAAATAAATGTAACTCACGATTTTTCCACAGCTGATCAATGAAATTTTCAAATTTTCCACGCATCATTGACAAAATTTTTAATTTTTTCTGTGCAAGATCAACAAAATTTTCTATTGTTTCCTACTGGATCAATATAGTTCGAAATTTTTTTTATGCTCAACCAAACAAATTAGCAATTTTTTAGAACCAAATTGATAAAACTCACAATTTTTCCATGCCTGATTGACAAAATTTGTGATTTTCTTGTGGCTGATAAATGAAACTTGTGACTTTTCTCGCGATAAACAGACAAAACATGTGATTTTTCTGAAACCAATTCAATGAAATTTGAGATTTTTTGGTGAAATTTGTGATTTTTAACTGGCTGATAAAATATGCAAATTTTTTCTTCAATAAAATGGTGAAATTCGCAATTTTTTCTTGCAATTGGTAAACTGACTATTTTTCTGCAGTTGATGAACAAAATTGTGGATTTTTCCATGCTTGAACAATAAATTTTGTGATTTTTCTGTGCCTGATCAACAAAATTTGATTTTTCTGTGCCCAACTAATAAAATTTGCAATTTTTTTCAAGCCCCATCGAGAAAACTTGCAATTTTACCATAATCAATGGGTGAAATTTGTGATTTTTCCGGCCCTCATTGACAAAATTCACGATTTTTCTATATCCAATATAAATGAAATTTGTAATTTTTCTGCACCTTATCAACAAAATTTGTGAGTTTTCCAAACCTCATCGACAAAATTACCCATTTTTCCATACCTGATCAATAAATAGGCCACAGGTTGTGCATCCCTATGTTAATTAATTCTGCAAGATCTGAAATAACGTACAGTGAACACAGCCATGCTGCACTATTTCTGCCATCACAGATAATTGAAGCATCAGTAAAAATTGCAAATGATTGACCTTGAAATGTTCTGAAAATAGAAATGAAAGTTGATTTCAGATCTTCTCTGTAACCAGAGCTGGATATAATAATATCCAGTTTGGTGAGGCAACATGGCGAGGAAGTAAAAGGCGAAAGTACATATTTTGGGCACATTTTCAGATAAAAAAGATGGTGATTGACAGACAAATTTTCAATAGTGCTTTTTTTCCATTTAGACACCATTCATTTTGTGAGAACAGTTAATTTCAACTTTTACTGAAATAAAGCTTTAAAATAAATTTATGCATTTAATATTAAAAAATAGTAAAATCAGTCTTACTTATTGACATGGATGCCACGATTATGAACATCTAAAGCCGTTATATCTTCTTTACAAATTTCACATAGCATAACTTCTTTTACTTGGGATCCGTTCTGAAACTCTTTTTTTTCACTTTTTTGGGATGCATTTCTAAATTTATTAGTCAGCTCACACTCAACAAAATCACTAGATTCATTTAAAGTGTTACAGTATGTATCAAGAAGTGAGCCTTTTTTAAATATTTTAGCTCCTTTTTCATTTTCAGGAAGTCTTTTAATCTTTGAACTTTTGTTTTTGGCACTTGAATCACACACAGAGTTAATAATTTCATTTTCTTTATCCACACATGAAAGTTCAGAATCCATTTTACAACACTGACGATATTCAGATTATCATGAGGTAAATTATGCAGACCATTACTTTTTCTTCCAAAAAAAAATTTCTGAAAATAAAAATTAGAAATATTAATTATTATTTTTATTGATTTTTAAGTTAGAAATAAGCTCATTTATCATAAAAAACTTAATGCAGAAAAACTAATTACGACAGAATCACAAAGAACCAGGAAATTTTTTCTTTTTTCACATTTAGTAAGTACTGTAATCTCTAAGATGGAATCGATAGGGATCGGAAAGACTTTCTGTAGTAGACAAATTTTACTCTATGCCTATGGATTCGCAGGGAATTAAAAATCGTTAAGAGTTAGACAGATATCCATCTTACACAGAGTTTGCATTACACAGAGCTTACTGTATAGTGTGCATAAAGTTTTTTTTTTTAAACAAAAATTATTTAATTTTCTTTTAAAGTTTAAGGCAAGTTTTTGGAATATCCAGGTTCTGTTTTCAAAAGTTTTAGTACATTATTATTACAGGTTTTATGTATTCTTATTAGTATTTATAAAGGGGGAAAAAAATCTGAATTTTTTTTATTTAAAACAGATTTTTATGATTTTTTTTTTTTTTTTTTTTTTTTTTTTTTTTCTGAGTTAAAATACAGTATAGCTACCAATAGTTTTAGGTTTCCAAAGCAATCAAACCCAAACCCCTATCTGTTATCACAACCTATGTTTTCATGCTTTAATTAATTACAATTATTAATTAGTAATAGAGTGTAAAAAAAATTTAAAAAAATAATTATTAAATTTAAATTTTAAATTTAAAAAAATGATTTTTTTTTATTATTATTTAAATTAGACTTTTATGATTTTTTCCCAGGATTAAAATACTGAATAGATACTAAAAATTTTAGGTTTCCAAAACTATTTAACCTCTAATTGCTAACATAATCTGTGTTTTTACATTTTAATTAATAAAATTTAACTATTGGTTAGTAATTACTGACATTATAAAACTGCAAATTAGCAATTTCCAGGGTTGGCTTTTTACCGGTAAAAACCTAGGGAAAAAGTGGTAAAAACCTAACGATATACTATAAACACTTAGTCCTTAAACTATATTTTATTACTATTGATAAAAACTCTATTTTCATGTAATTGGTGTGTACAGGGGTGGGGAAATACATCATTTTGCTCACCATTGGCGAGTGGATTTTCTCACAAGGCGATTGCATTTTTAGTTTTTGAAAAACTGTAGACAATAGGCACATTATCAGAAACACTTTTTTAATCTAGATATTTTAACTTTCCAAATTATTACAGGGTAAATATGGCATTAAGTTCTATCTAATATTAATCTTACCTCTGTTATATATAATTCCTAATATTATAGAAAAAAGAATTATGAAAGTGCATTGTATTAATAGTAATTTTGTCTGTAATCGCGTGTGATTTTGTCATAACTATTTTCAACTGCGTGTGTGTTGCATCTTGCGGGCTGGTGAAATAATTCCTTGGCTGGTAAGAATATGGAAAAATTCCCCACCCCTGGGTGTGTATATACATATAAAACACAAAAAGATAAATAAAGAATTAGACAGTTCTCTAAAGCTGCTGATACGCTTTAATCATAGATGTTTTAGATTTTCTATAATTTTCCAAATCTGTATATAGCTTTACAGATATTTACTGTTTCACAAAGCAAGTTAACATTTCAATTGTACTCTTTTCCACTTGTACTCGTTTTCAAAGAGCTTCTTTAAACTAAAAGATGTAAAAGGCAAAATTTGGCGAAAAGCTTTAAATAATAAAGAAATAAATCCCTAATTCCTAATTTAATTGTAAGTCTTCACTCTTTGTGGTTTTTCAACCACAGAGCAATCCCCCCCCCCCCCACCCACCCACCCTCATATATGCATTTTGTCATACATGCATAATAAATTAAAAAATAGACTTTCTGTACAGAAATCTGCAAAGCTTGTATTTTGTTATAGAATGCTAATAGGCTCCAAGGACATGGGCGTAATCTGACGGGGACGAGGGGGGGCATATGCCCCCTAGTTTCCCAGGAGCAGGGGCAAGACCTACCTTTTGCCCCTCCAGTTTTTATATTATTTTGGGACAATTTTATATTTCGATTTTCTTTTCTTTTTTTTTATTTAACCATTTATGCGCTATATTTTGAGTGCAAACTAGAATATATACTGGATAATTTCAAATACCCAGCAGTAACATTTTTACGTTCATATCAGTAATTTCCGATATGTATCTTATACGTTAGTAAAATTTTTAATACCACAGTCTATGTTTAATAAAAAATATTTCCCCTGCTCTTTTTTTCCCTCCAGAAATTCTGAACCTATGAGCCCTTTTTTATTTTAATGTTGTTTGTATGCATGCGTGGGGTGTATCTCTTGACTATATTACGAGGCTTTCATTATTGTCATTTCATTATTATGTTATCTAACCTCATGATTATATGAAAGCACCTGTAGTCAACTATTTCAAGATATCAGTCACATACTAGAAATTCATAGAGACAATAGAACTACACTGAGCGTCACTGGTAACACAGGATGGTGAACACGTTCTGTTTATAAAACAAATCCCATGTAATAAATTTTTTGTGTGTTGAGAGAAAAGTTGGAATTAAGTAGCTATACAGTAGTTAATTTAAAGAAAAATAGAAAAAGCTGTTATTATACACAGTTTTTGAAAGTTCGTTTGAATTTGTGTCATTTTAAAGTTTGTAAATGTAAAAACATATTTATGGTAATAAAAATAAGTAAAATAGGATGGCTAAAAAAAACTATCAAAATTACAAGTCTAAAAATTTAAAGGAAGATAGTGCAAGGACTCTCCTGATATACCCGAGACTTAGAATCTTAAACTTCTGATAAATAGTTGAGTTATTAATTAAAAATCAGAAAGAACTCACATCGAAAACTCAACTTTTTCCTTTCCAGTGCTCACGAATGCACAGAAACCGACTTTTTCATGGTTCGTACGCTTTGGTAAAAAAAAAAAAAAAAAAAAAAAAAAAAAAAAAAAAAAGTGGTGGAATAAAAAGTATTCATTTTCAAGGAATGAAAAGTCTTTGAAATTTTCCAAAAATGTAACAGTCCCTTAAGTTTAAAATAACGAGCATCATCATCGGATATGAAAAATTTCATTAATTTCCATGTGATTTGTTCGGAATCTCCCAAAAATTTAAAACATTCAGTGATGAAAATGAAAAAAAAAATTGGACATCAGACAGAAAATTTGGACATAAAAAAAGTTACCAACAAAACATCGCGAATATCGAGAAATGAATGCTAAAAAATATGAATTTTCTTAATAGCTTGCATAAAGAAATCGATTATTTCGCAAAAGATAACTGAAAAATGCGAATTTCGTCAAAAATTTCAAAAAGACGCAAATCTTATTAAAAAGTCGCAGAAAAAACTTATATTTTGTCAAAAAATAAAAGGTGGAAATTCATAAAAGGATTGCGGGAAAAAAGGCGAATTTCATGAAAGAATCGCAGAAATAATGCAAATTTTGTCAAAGCATTGAGGAAAAAAACTAATTTCGGAAAGGATCACGAAAATGTGCAAATTTTTGTCAAGGATCATGGTAAAATCATGAATTTCGCCCAAGAATCGTAGAAAAAACTAATTTCGTTCAAAGATCGCGGGGAAAAAAACACGAACATTATCGAAGAATCGCGAAAACAAAAACGAATTTGTGAAAGAATTTTGAAAAAAGGCGTAATTCTTGAAAAGATTACAAAAAATGCGAATTTAGTTAAAATATCGCAGAAATAAAGGACATTTTGCCAAAGAATCGCAAAAAACCGCAAATTCGACTTTTGTCAAACTATGGCAGAAAAAATGCAGATTTTGATAAAGTATTGTGGAAAAACGCAAATTTTGTCAAAGAATTGCACAGATAACGCTAATTTTGTTGAATACTGTAAGGTAACGCGAAATCTTTTTTGTTAAAGAATCGCGGAAAAATGCAAATTTTGTCAAAGGATTGCGGAAAAACACGAATTTTTTCAAATAATCGCGAAAAAAGACCAGCAAATTTTATCAAAGAATCGCGAAGAAATACAAATTTCGTCACATGATTGCAGAAAAACAGCGCAAATTTTGTTAAATATCGCGAAACAAAGCAAATTTCATCAAAAGATCGAAAAAAAAAAAAAACGCAAGTTGTTGTCAAATGATCGCGGGAAAAACGCGAATTTTGTCAAAGGTTCGCGAAAAACTGCAAATTTCTGACAATTGAAAAAAATATCGTAAAAGCGCAAACTTCTGTAAAAGAATTGTTAAAAAAAAAGCTGCACATTTTGTCAAAGAATCGCGAAAAAATGCAAATTTCGTCACAGGATTGTGAAACAAACGTAAAATATGTTGAATATTGCAAAACTATGCAAATTTCAAAAAAGGATAGCGTGAACTGTGAAAATATGAATGCGCTGGGCCGGATTCGGTCGAAACTTTTAATATTTACACCAGGTCGGGACAAAATAACTTTCATTCGGGCCGGCAATGCCCAGAATTTCTGGCTCGTGCAGATCTCTGCAAGGCTTTGACAAATCCTTATTGAGTTTGTTTGAACTTTTTCCCGATTGAACAATGCATCAAACATAACAGATTTAACGGTTGTGCATTCAATATTTTAAAATATCTTTTTAAAGACATAAAATGAATAATTTTGGATTTTTCTATGATTTTTTCGTATATGCAGGGATCATTCTAGAGATTAAAAAAGGGCAGGGCGCATATTACAGAAAAAGGGCAATTTTGTCAAAAAGGGCACATTATTTTATAAAAAGGGCATATTTACAATAAATGCATTTTGTATTGGAAAACCCATTAATATTACTTTTATATCATCTTTAAAATAGTATGCTTTCAACTCATTAGTAACATATTTAGAAAATCTATACATTTTACAATAATTAATAAATGAATTTTGATGAAATTCCGTGCTTTAGACCTTGAGATATAGCTATCATAGAAATCTGGGAAAATGCTTCATAGTGGCGCCATCTGTACGCCAATTTACACCAAAACTTAATCGGTATCTATTTACCTAATGCTCTAACAGAACATGAAATTTGATGAAATTCTGTGCATTTTTTCTGGAGATATAACTATCGCGGATTTCGGAAAAAATGCGTCATAGTGGCGCCCTCTGTTCGGCAATTTACACCAAAACTTAATCAGTCTCTATTTATTTGAAGCTCTAACAGAATATGAAGTTTTATGAAATTCTGTGCATTAGTTCTGGAGATATAACTATCGCGGACATCGGAAAAAATGCCGCACGGTGGTGCCATCTATTCGGCAATTTACACCAAAACTTAATCTAAATCTATTTATTTCAAGGTTTAACATAATTTTAAGTTTAATGAAATGCCATGCATTAGTTCTTGAGATATAACTATCGGAGATATTGCGGCATAGCAGCGCCACCTGTTCAGCGATTTACAACAAAACGTAATTGGCATCTATGCATGTCAAGGTTTAGCAGAATATGAAGTTTGATGAAATTCCAATATTATCAATAAATTATCAATCAATTATAAATTCCGTTTTTGAGGTACGATTATCGCGGAAATCGGGAAAAATGCGGCACAATAGTGCCATCTGTTTGGCAATGTACATCAAAACTTAATCAGGCTCTGTTTATTTCAAGGTCTAACATACAGACATGCTACAGGCTCAGTAAGAAAAAAGCTGAACTTTTACGGCCACACAGACTTTTGACGAAATATTCATTTTTCTGCAATTTCTGTTTACATGACCAATTTACGAAAAATCGCACTTTTTCTCCCACAGCTTTTTTAATGAAATTTGCATTTCTCCAAGATCCTTTTACCGAAATTCAGGTTTTTTCTCATCCTTTTTCTTCAAAATTTGCGTGTTTTCCGAGATCTTACTTCAAAATATGCGTATTTTCCGAAATCTTTCGTCATAATATGCGTATTTTCCACGATCTTTCGTCAAAAATTGCATATTTTTCGCGATCTTTCGTCAAAATTTGCATGCTTTTCGCGATCTTTCGTCAAATTTGCGTGTTTTCCGAGATATTTGTCAACATATGCATTTTTTCAGCTATCTTTAGTTGACATATGTGCATTTTCCGCGATCTTTCATCAAAACTTCCGTATTTTCTGCGATTTTTCGTCAAAATTTCCGTATTTTCCGCGATCTTACGTCAAAATATGCGTATTTTCTGCAATCTTTTGTCATAATATGCGTATTTTCCACAATCTTTCGTCAAAATTTGCGTATTTTTCGCGATCTTTCGCCAAAACTTTCTTGTTTTCTGCGATTTTTCGTCAAAATTTGCGTGTTTTCCGCGATATTTGTCAACATATGCATTTTTCCCGCGATTTTTAGTTGACATATGCGCATTTTCCGCGATCTTTCGTCAAAATTTCCGTATTTTCCGCGATTTTTCATCTAAATTTCCGTATTTTCCATGATCTTTAGCCAAAATTCGAGCATTTTCTGCGATCTTTCGATAAAATGCGAGTATTTATCGCGATTATTTGACAAAATTAGAGTGTTTTTCCGCAACTGTTCACGAAAATCACGTTTTCTCCGCAATTTTTTGACGAAAATCGCATCTTGTTCTTGATTATTTAACAAAAATCGTGTTTTTCCCGCGATCCTCTGAAAAAAAAAAAAAAAATCCGCGATTGTTTGATGATTTAATAATTTTTTTGTGATCCTTTGGAGAAATTTGCGTTTTTTTCTGCAATCCTTTGAAGAAATTTGCTTAATTTAGCGCGGTTTGTACTCGCGTTTTTGTTGTATTTCATCGTTACCCCCCCCCCTTACATATAAATGTCAACAAATTTTAATGCATAATTGCATCGATCCCAGGCATAATAAAATTCGTCGCCGAAAAAGCTGAATTCCGCGTTTCCGTGGAAAAGTAGCATGTCTGAACATAGTATTAAGTTAGATGAAATTCCATGCGTTAGTACTTGAGATATAACTAAAGGAGATAATGCGCCATAGCAGCGCTACCTGTTCGGCGATTTACACCAAAACAATCGGCATTTATCTATGTTAAGGTTTAGCAGAATATGAAGTTTGATGAAATTCCGTTCTGGAGGTACGATTATCGCGGAAATCGGGGGAAATGCGGCTTAGCAGCGCAACCTGTTCAGTGATTTACACCAAAAAATAATCAACATCAATGTATATCAAAGTATAACTAAATCTGAAGTTTTATTGAATTCCATATATCAATTCAAGAAAATGTGTCACAGACAGATATTTTCTAAAAATACTCAAATATTTTCCAAGTCTCTCTAAAATATATACATCCATCGAAAACTAAAATTCGAATTTTTTCACGAATTTAATACTTTTTTCTAAAAATAATAGAAACTTAAACGAAGAAAAGGGAGGAATATGACGTTTGCTCTCTTCATTAAGGAGTCATTTTATCCCAATATTTCTCTTGAAAAATAATTATGAGACTGATATGGCCCGAGAAATTCAGACCCGCACTGTATCTGCAAAAAATGGATAAATGTCGACCAATGCCCGGCCCTAATCAAATAATAATAAATCGACCGGCGGGTCGTATGGGCAGCGTCGTGCAAAAAGAAAGCTGCGTCCGGGGCAAAGTTTCAATTTGGCATCCCCCACTTCTTTTTGTGACAGGTGTCACAAAATTGAAAAGTGTGGAAACACAAATTCTATTGAATACACATAATGCATTTATCTTACAAGTTTAAAATGCTTAATTTTAACAACAAAACAATATAAGATAAAATTTTCTAGCAAAGGATATCTAGAAAACAGATGCGAAATAAATGCATCTACTACAGTATAAAAACCAGCGCCGTGCAAAATGGAGGGCGAAAGGGGCGGACGCCCTGGGCGCCAAATTTATATTACCAACGTCATTTTTGGCCTGTCACAAGAAAAAGTTGGGGGAAGGGGGCGTCAAATTATAATTTTGCCCCGGGCGCAATTTTCTCTTCGCAAGCCCCTGATAACAGCTTGTGTGTGTGTGATGAATTCCTTATGAATGAGAATATGCAATTATGAGAATGTATGTATTTGTCACAAAAAAAACTCTCCTATATGTACATTTTCCCCCCTTTTTTGCAAGAAAAGAAGAAACAAATTCAGGTTGGTAGAATAAATTTGAAGTCCCCCACATTCCGCGCCCGGGGCAACCTGGCCCTGCGTACGGGCCCGAATTTGGTCTGACAAAATTAGGATCAATTTTCAAATGGATCAGGCCGGCAGAGTTGGAATAATATTTTTAACGGGCGGATTGCCAAAAAAATAAGATTTGTCAGCCGGCAGACGAAAAAAATATTTGGGCCGGGCGGTCTGATTTAAAAATTTAAATTAAATGGAGGATAAAATATGAACTATTTTAAATGGATTTGACGTTCGCGAGAATTATCACAAATTTCTGTACAAGCTGATGCTAGTTTGAAAACATCATTATAAAAACAAAAATATAAGATGTCTAACCTAGAGATCGGACGGCACATCGTGTCTGATCTCGCTTTTAATTTATTCAACAGACACGGGCCGGGCCGGAATCAGGCTGTCAGTTATTCACACGATAGTGTAGCTGGTCAATATATTTTATAAAAATAATAATTGCAATAATAAATATCTGTCAACGGAATATTATTTGCGGGGAAAATGCCATTCGATTTTCGTAGTTTCCAAATGAGAACCCGTGTTAAATTTTGCAGTTCCGAATAAAATTTAATTATGAAGTACGCCAAAAAAGTAACTCTTTTGCTCTTTTCCTTTTTCTTTTATTGCAAACTATTTATTTTTATTTATGAATTTGAATCTGAATGTTGAAAAATTCTGAGTTTAATTAATCATTAAAGATATTAAATTGTATTTAAGAAAAAACGGGTTTTACTATAGAAATCGAGTTGGGCCTGACAGAACCTATTTACTTGACTTTGCAGGAGACAGGCTTGTTCTCATTGATTTTGTCAGAGCTGGCTGGGCCCAGGGCGGAATGGGCCAATGTAAGTTTCGTTGCCGCATGTTATGCATAGTCATTTAAGGGCAAGGTCGAATTGAATACTGAGAAAATATAAGTGGGTCGGGCCGGTCAGAAGTTTTTTCTTTTACATAGTGTCGAACCTACAAGAATTTGATCCGTGCAGATATCTTACTTCCAAAGATTAGTTAACTTTGTTTTCTTTCCATACATTCTGTTTTTAAATTGCGAGTCAAACTATTATATTTTTCTTACTCTGCAGATTCTTTTTACGTGAGATGCGCCACGTTGAAGAGAAGTGTTTGTTTATTGATGCGTAATATGAGTAATCATTGAATACTTGAGAATGAGAATGCAGTTTACGTATCATTTTATTCTGTGATGATTTAATTTAAAAGCACTTAAAAGGAGTTTAACATTTGAGCTGCGTTATACTTTCAGAGGATTTTTTGTTATTGTTTGCTCAGCTCTGCACATAATCGTTGTATTTATTTAACATAAATAATGTTTTAAATAAGCTATATAATGTAAGTCATTAGAACGACAGGGAGGTAAAAATTGAAATAAATCAATGGAAGGTGAAAATATTTGTATTATCTAAAAATCATTAATCTCGTACTTTAATAAATATACAAAAAATCGATTTTAAGTAAATTGTTTTTGCTTTCGTGTACTAACGCGCAACCACTAAAATTAAGCTTACGGATGTGTGTATTCTTAAAATTAAATATTTAGTTTACATTTCAATATATTTTATTTTGCATATTTTTCTATTTTTTGCAGGGGGGGAGGGGAGGAGGGCGCATTAAATAGCTAAGGTTGATCTCTACAAACGCCGCTTTTTATTTCTTCGATTTTGTTTGGATATTTATACAAATATTAAATCTCTTTTATCGGATCAACGTTACATTAGCGAGCGGTTGTTTCCGCGTAGGTGCAGTAGCCAAGGATATACAAAACTTCAAAATAAATATATGAAAATAAAAAAGTAATAAACTTTTGCTTGTTTTTACATATTTTCTAAAATAATGAAATGGATTTAAAACTTAAGAGGGAAGGAAGAATTCCCTTGCTCTCCTTCATAAGAAATAACTGATAGAAAGAGGAAGAAACAGGTAGTGAACACGCAGGGCCGTGCGAAAGGAGGGGGGCGGGTGATAGGGGCAGTCGCCATGGGCTCGGAAGTTTAGGGGGCGCCAATTTATACTACCAACGTCACTTTTGGCTTGCCACAAGAAAATGTTAGAGGAGGGGGCGCGAAAATGACCTTTGCCCCGGATGCAGTTTTCTCTTCACATGCCCCTGTGAACACGCATTTGCCGAACATTCGGCATTGCGTTCTCTTGTAATTGTCTCGATGTATTCTCGGGCGGGGTGGGGCTAAAAATTAAGGAAAGGAAAACATCAAATTTTAATCAAAATATAAATTTCTTTAGACTATATCAATCATAAAATTGTAGGGCTCTGAAAAAAAAAAAAATTGTAGTTACTAAAGCCGAGTTATGTTTGTATCAATATAATAACATTTATAATTTAATAAACTTTACTATGTGAAAAGTATTAAAACTTATAATATGAAATTTACATTATCGATTTTTCTCCTAAAAATTCTGTTATTTTAGCACATTTCTTTCCTTATTTAATATATATTCACGTTCATTTTCTTTTTCCCACGATCTCTGATCTTTGTGTTTTCTTTTTAAAACACATTCCCTAAGCAACTTATTTCTTTTTTAGAAAAACAGATTAATTTGAGTACAAAAATAAAACGACAAATGATGTTTCTCGTTTTTTTAAAGAGTTGGTGTAAAAGGTATCACTGAGTCAAGTGTCAAACCAAATGATCATAATACTATTTCACAAGAGCAGGTGAAAAGTGGACAGGTGAAATGTTCAAGAGAACAAAGAGAGTGGGAGGAAAAGAGGGAGAATTACTTCCGACGTAGCGTACTAGCGTTAAAAAAAGGAAAGATAGATAGGAATTTTTTGAATTGCAATACAAACAAGGCAGGACTGAATCCCAAAATAAAAAGAAGGGCGGACTTCTTCCATGAAAAAGGGCAAGGAGGGCGGCATTTTATCTGAAAGGGGCACAAGGGCGGGCCGCCCTTCCGAACCTCTCTAGAGTGATCCCTGGTATATGGTTGAACTTTTAATATTTATTTCCTTTGAATATTAAAATTTTTAAACATTTAAATGTATGTGTGTAAGCGCGATGACTAGAAAAAAAAGGGGGGGGTTAATAATTTTCTAGAAAAGCATATTTCGAGACTTTTGCCCCCCTAGTCTTGGAGCCCAAGTTACGCCTATGTCCAAGGACTTAGATTGGTAAAATATATTAATATTTGCACAGACTACATTACAGGACAGTTAAAATTTGTAAGCATTTGTTTTTATCAAAATGATTATGATTAGGATTTTTAAGTGTGGAAAATGTGTTCTTATAATTTTTGTTTTAATTTAGTTTAATAAAAATTAGTAAACTAATCTCCATTAAGATAAATGTAATAAATATTGTAATGTGCATTCTCATAACAGTTATGATAATTTTTAGGCTCAGTGTCAGTAATAAGTGCACAATAATCAGGGTTGGAAAAAAACCAGGTTTTTTCGAAAAAAACCAAAAAACCGGTTTTTTTGGTTTAAACCAGGTTTTTTTGGTTTAAACCGGGTTTTTTAAAAACATCTTTTCATATTATATATACATGCATATTTACTGATAAAAACAGACATTATTGGTTTATAAGCAGTGTAACTTCATTTAAAATAATTAAAATTTAATAATTATAGTGAATTTATGCTGAAATTAAACAATTTTAGCAAACAGTCTTATGTTGAAATTGTTCTACACAGTGAACCATTGATGTCCTGTAAATCTTTATAAACAATCTTTTGATTACTAATAATAAACATTTGGATATAGTTTGATAAATATTCTTTTCCACAATTCAAATAATAAATTACAAATATTTCTTAGGATTTTTTTTCTTTCTGAGTGACGATTTGAAGTTAACATCTTTAGTCGTTAGATTCAGCAAATAGCAGAGAGGGGAAAAAAATATTAAAATTCATTAAAAGAAAAATTTCTTTTACAGCTTGTGCAAAATCTTAAAAGATCATTGTGTTACATTATTAATTGCATTAAATAATCTACATTATTAAAAAAAAATATTTTATACTAAATATTGAATCTATTTTATCTTTGATCAATTCACACGTTTGAAGTTCTTTCTTTAGAGCAATAGATATGTTCACCAATGTGTACTGATATTTATCCTATGCATAAAAAAATGACATAAACCCAATATATCTAATGCTTATTGCTGAAATAAAGTGTTAAGTAGAAATTATTTATATCCAGTAATCTCAAACTCGTAAATTATAAAGAAAAAAAGAAAATGTCATTAGATTTCTTCTAAAAAACGATAGAAATTATTTATAGGTTTAATCCTATGCATAAAAAAAGACCTAAACCCACTATATATAATACAGTACAGGATCCGTTATCCGGCGTCCTGGTATCCGGAACGCTCCGAAAACCGGAATGCAAATCGGTAACTTTTTTTTTTTTTTTTTTTTTTTTTAGCGATGTTGCGGACGCGTTATAGTGCGTAAATTACGCAAAAAATCGGCAACGGGACGCAAAAAAATAGCTCTTACACGTCCCTTGAGATGCGTAACTTAGTCAAAGGATCGCGAAAAAACAGCAAATTTCGTTAAAAATCACGAAATGACGACAAATTTTGTCAAAAGATTCACGAGAAAATGGGTAATTTCGTCACAAAATCCCCCAAAAAGACACATTTCCTCCAAAAGATCGCGAAAAAATAACAAATATAATCCAAAAAATCGCGATAAAACGGCAAATTTTGACAAAACATTCGCGAAAAACGGCAACTTTCGTCCAAAAATCCCGATTAAAGACAAATTTCTTCAAAAGATCACAAAAAACAGCAAATTTTGTCAAAAAATCCCGAAAAACGACAGATTTCGTCAAAAGATCGCGAAAAAACGGCAAATTTCGTCAAAAGATCGCGAAAAAACGGCAAATTTCATCAAAAGATCGCGAAAAAACGGCAACTTTCGTCTAAAATCACGAAATAACGACTAATTTTGGGCAGATTTTGTCAAAGGATTCGCGAGAAAATGTGTAATTTCGTCACAAAATCCCCAAAAATGAAGATTTCTCACAAAAGATCGCGAAAAAATAACAAATATAATCCAAAAAATCGCGATAAAACGCAAATTTTGACAAAAGATTCACGAAAAACAGCAAATTTCAACAAAAGATCGCGGAAAACGGCAACTTTCGTCGAAAAATCGCAATTAAAGGCTAATTTCTTCAAAAGATCACAAAAAAAAAAATTGTCAAAAAATCCCGAAAAACGAAAATTTGTTAATAATCAAGAAATAACGACCAATTTCCACCAAATTTTGTCAAAAGATTCGCAAGAAAATGGGTAATTTTGTCATTAAATCCCCAAAGAAGGCAGATTTCCCTCAAAAGATTGCAAAAAATAATAACAAATATTGTTCAAAAAATCCGTACGATAAAACGGCAAATTTTGACAGAAGATTCACGAAAAACGGCAAATCTTGACAAAAGATTCACGAAAAACAGCAAATTTTGACAAAAGATTCGCAAAAAACGTCAAATTTTGACTAAAGATTTGCTTAAAACGGCAAATTTCAACAAAAGATCGCAAAAAACGGCAACTTTCGTCAAAAAATCGCGATAAATGGCAAATTTCTTCAAAAGATCACAAAAATCCCCCAAAAAAACGGCCCATCCTGAAGCAGAATTCTTAGAAATGGATGATGTGTTTACAGTGTTTTTGCCTCCAAATTGTACATAACATCATTTATCCAACCATTGGATCAAGGGATTCTGAGATCTTTAAAAATTCACTACAAAAATGACTTCTTAAAAAAAATAAGAAAATGCTCACAGAGTACAACAAAGGAATTGGAATAAAAAATTTCCAGAGTAGTTTCACAATTAAAGCTGCTTTGTGGACTGCTGCTAAACCATGGCAGGCTGAGGATAAGGATACTCTTATTCATGGATGGTAAAATCTGTGGCCATCTGCATTATTTTTCGATGACGAAAATGAGCCTCAATTTGAAGGCTTCAAGATTTCGAAAGAGAAGCAAATTATTGCTGATCTGTTGGCATATGCCAAAGGCTTTAATTGTCCAGAAGCTAAATTGCTTAATCAAGAAGCAGTGGAAGATTGTTTAGAAACCGATGAAAACATTCCTGTCACTAATCAGATGACTGACAGTGAGATATGTGAAATGATAACAAACAATATATCTGATGAAAGTGATGATGAGAAGGACAACCAGCAGAATGAAAGTTGAAAAGTATCAAATGAAAAATTAGTATTTTATACTGAACAAATAATTTCAGGCATGCAACAGAGGATCTACTTCCACAAGCAGCAAATCATGTCTCTATACAAAATACAAGAGCAATTAGTGCAAGAGAGGTGCTATAAGCAAAAAACTATCATAGACATGTTTGCTAAATTCCATTCAAAAGATTCTATTTCAAAATCTCAAAATTAAATTTCATATGTATATATATATATATATATTTGTGTAAATTAATAAGCTAAGGTATTTACATGTATTAGTATTCACATTTACCTATTTATTTCACTATTTATGAAATTATTTCGTGCATTTCTTATACTTATAGTAAAGTGTTCCGAATTACGGAAAAACCCCTTATCCAGAATGCCCTGGGTCCCAAGCATTCTGGATAACGGATCCTATACTGTACTTATTACTGAAATAAAGTGTTAAAAGTAGAAATTATTTATGTTCAATAATCTGAAACACGTAAATTATAAAGAAAAAAAAGAAAATGTTATTAGATTTCTTCTAAAAAACCAATTGGTTTTTTTGAGAAAAAAACCATTTGGTTTAAACCGTGGTTTAAACCATGGTTAAAATCAATTGGTTTAAGCCGTGCCAACCCTGACAATAATATCTTTAAAATTTTGAATTCTTGTAGGAAGAAAACACAGATGAAAATTTCTGGGCTTTTTATGTTCATTAAAACTCACTATTTTCATGTAATATTCTTTTACTCACTCAGGATATACAGAACCAAAAATTTATACCTAACTGGAAACTAAATTGGTGAATATTGTTGTATGGAATTACAGTATTTAACACCCAGAAAAGTTTTACCCCTGAGAAAATGAAAACTTACTAGATAAATTTTCATAAAAATGCAAAAACAAATTAATAAGTTTTTTTCATAGGTGGTAAAAACATGTTTTTCCAAAGACTGTTAAAAACCATGGTTAATACCGGTAAAAACCATTAGACGGTAAATACCGTCCAACCCTGATAATTTCATTAGTTAGTAGACTACAATAAGTTATACACATTAATAGTTTGTAATAATTATGTAAAAGTATTTTAAATACTAATTGATATTTATATTTAATAAAATCTTTAGTGACTGTTTAATATTAAATTGTTAATACTATTTAAAATTAATCTCTAATTAAGGATATAATGTACATTTTTAAGCTTTAATTTAGGAATGCTTCAACTAGTTATTTTGGCAGAATACCGAATATACGGCCAGAAGGTTAAATGAATACTGAATATTCAGCCAGCCGAGTAGTAACTATTTGGCCAAATACTGAATACTCAGCTGTACAAATACTTTTTATGTTTCAAAGTTTAAAGGCATTAAAATGTTACTTTTTAAAAGACTTATGGTAATACTTGGTTTTCCAGTCGATCAAAAAACTATCGCCAAACTATAAGATTAAATGTCAATTATGGTTGACCGTGAATGTGACATTAAATATGATACACGTATTTAAAACTTTACTTTTATTTTCTTTTTTAAAATGATATAAAGTGTTTTTACAATTATTAATCAAGCTTTTTTTATTTATGATTATTTTCTTTTTTAAATAATAGAAAATAATTAAAATATATACATGTAACTTGTATTTAGTAATTTTTTCTAAATTGGTGTCAGAAAAAAAACCCACATCAATGTCGTGCGTATATGACAACTGTTGCAAAACATCATTCCATAAAGTGTGGAAAAAATTGGAGACGTTATTTTATTTTTTAAACAATATTTTTTTACACACAGCATATCATTTATCAAACAATGACCAATTTTGAACATGCAAGTATCTCTGATTTAAGAAAAATATGCATTATTCTTGCCCCTTATTAAAAAAAATTTACTTTTACTTCTTTTTGAACTAAAACACATTTATTCTTGTCTTTAAAAAATCTAAAGCACCTAATTATTTCTTTTCTCTGATATCCTAAACTTTACATGCCACTACAAATTTAAGCCACTCGACACGAAACCATATATAAATTCACTAACATACAACTATCGTCGCAAAGTTTGATTTCTAACTAATTTAAGGAAGAACAAAATCTATACTATTTTTAATAATATCGCTTGACTATCAAAAAATTAAAAGATAATTAAGAGTTATGAAAGCATCAGCAAAAGGGGGTGAGTATGACATATACTTACATTTTCCTATCAAATAAGAATAATACGTTATATCATTCTATGTTTAACGTTTAAGTTAAAACTATGAAAGTGCACAAAAAACAGCAATAGCAATATGAACCAGAGAGAGAATTCCAATAAGTTCCGATTAGATTGCTATAAAACACAATTTTGATCGATTTGAACATAAGGCATGATCATTACGAATTCAAACTCAGCAGTATACGAAGTAAACAAAACAAATTAAATATTGGTTGATAGGTTTCGCGTTTCATATTTCAATTTATGCAAGATTGACGCAGCTCCATGATTCTGAAGAAAAAATTCGAAAATGAATTAAAATATAGTATGAAAAATATGTACTTAGACATACAATAACACTTACAGTATAAAATTTCATTTCATTAATGTAGGGCGTGTTCAGCGCAATTTACCAAAGTAACTAATGTTACCGACCGATTGCAGGGCAGTACGAAAGCGAATTATAGTACCAATGAAAATTATCCTGTTGAATTGTAGCTGACGTAACGCTTCGCCTTGGTTTGCATTTCGTTTTTGTCTACAATCGGTGCTAAGATTTGTTACTTCGGTAAGTTGTGCTTGAACACGCCCATAGTCCTAAATGCATTTAGAAGAAGAACAACATGGAAACCACATCTCATTGGTCCAAAGTGTACGCGGTTATTTCATGCACTGCTCACTGCTGTTTGGCGCTCAGATTTTAATCGTGAAATTTCCCGCTTGCAATAGTCATCGTCATCAATTGAAAACTTCCGTTCTGCATTTTAATTCCTGTGAAATATTTAATTGCATAATCCTACTTTATGAAATATGGCACTTCAGACTCAATTAAATTTTCCCGTAAAAAAAAGTAATAGAGGATCTTTGAAGAAAAAGTTTGATTCTCCAAAACTGAGTGTTAAGCGAGATTTGTTTGAAAAAGTTTCTCCCAAGTCCAAAAAAGCTAAACAAGATGAAAATATCCAAGAAAATGCGTATTGTTTAAAAACTAAAAAAAAAGTGCAGTCTTCAGCATCGTTTATCACTGCTAAACAAGTATTTCACACTGGCCAGCCATCCAGACTTATTGGTCGTTCTGAGGAAGTTTCAAAAATAGAACACTTCATTTATGAACATGTGAAGAATCATCAAGCAGGAAGCATGTATATATCAGGAGCACCTGGTACGGGCAAAACCAGCTGTTTGATGTCTGTCATTAAAAACTGGGAAAAAGAAATTTCTTATGCATTTGTGAACTGTATGTCAGTTAGTAATCCTGCTGATATTTATACATCTATTGCTAGAGAATTCAAACTTCCATCTCCAGTTTTAAGTTCCAAGCACATTGTCAGGTCTCTGGAAAAGTTTATAATGGAATCAAAGTCTATGAATGTTTTGATACTAGATGAAATTGATCATCTAGACAGCAAAGGACAAGAAGTGCTATATCATCTGTTTCAATGGCCTCAAATACCTAAATCTTCTCTAATTTTAATTGGCATAGCTAATGCTTTGGACCTAACTGATCGTTTATTACCAAGATTACATGCATTCAATTATGAACCAAAATTAATGCATTTTCAGCCTTATACTAGAGAAGAGATTGTTCAAATTTTAGAAGATAGATTATCTTCTGTACAGAAAACTATCATCAAACCTCTTGCAATTCAGCTTTGTGCCAGAAAAATAGCTGCTTGTACTGGAGATATAAGAAAAGCCTTAGATGTTTGCCGTAGAGCTATTGAAATTGTAGAAAATAAAAAAGATGAGTTTACATTACAGTCAACATCAGACGACCGCTGTAACCCAGGTAGCCCCATGAAGAGTTCGATTGGAAAATGCGTTGATGTTTCAGATATCAATGCTGTTTTGCATGAAGTCTATGGATCACGTCTTCAAACATCTGCAAATTCAAAGATTGTTACTATGCCTCTTCAGCAAATGATAATATTATGCACTCTTATTTTGATAAAGAAACATGGTAAAGTTCAAGATATGAATTTAGGGAAATTGTATGATGTTTACAAACGAGTTTGTAAGAAGAAAGACATTTGTGCTGTTAGCGAATGGGAATTCAATGGACTGTGCAATTTAATTGAGACACGAGGTTTAATATCCTTGAAACCTGCCAAAGCTCTCAGACTAACAAAAGTTGTTTTAAAGATCGATGAAACTGAAGCTGAATATCTATTACAGGATAAGGCATTGCTTCCATCTATTTTATCTGATAGATCTGTATTGAATAAGAATTAATTTATTTCATAATTTGAACTATTGATTTACTTAGTAATTTATCACAATTATTTATTTTCCATTACTTTAATTTATTGCATTTATTTTCCATTACATTAATTTATCACATCATATCACTTATTTTTCACCGCATGTGACTATTATTTTTCATTTGTAGGTATTCAAATTTAAATATATTTACAATTTTATGTAATATTAACTTTTGCTCTTGGTTTAGTATAACGTTAAATTTTAATCTTATAAGACATTGATGAAAATCATGTATTGTTATAAATTAAATGTTATTTAATGTGTTATTTTATCTGTTTAGTATATTCAATAAAATTTCAATTTGTGACATTGGTTGTTTAATTTCAATATACTTGCATTAAGAAAGATGAGATGAGGAATAGATTATTTTATTTCTATTTATGCATATGCTATATGTATTTTTGAAATTTTTTTTATCAAGTGTGTCATCTTCATGAGTTTGCAGCTTTGAAGAAGCTGCCCCCCCCCCCTCTTTTTTTTTTTCTTCAATGAATTGAACATTTGAGTAGGTGTGGAGGCAGATTTTTGGATAAAAGAAATCAGAGTTGCTGTCGCTAAAAAAATGCAGATTCCAGCCTCTTGTTGAACAGTTTGAAGTGTAACTAAACCAATTTAATTTAGTTTCAAATTTATAGCATGAATTATTTATATGTAGACTCTTTTAAACCCACAAGTTTAAAATTAGCAACTCTCTAAAATCTGCATATAATTTACAAGATGTAAACAAACATTCAATTCAGTATAGAGAGAAAATTTGACTTTTTTTAGTTTACAAATTAAAATATATATGGAAATGGAATCAATATAATTTTTGGTAATGTTACTGAATTCATGTTTTTTCGAGAGGGAAGAATAAATTTATTTCTGAAAAAATTCAAGATATAGCTGTTATCACTGGTAATGGTAATCACAACCTTCTTACCAAATGTATTTATGTATTATTCAAGCTTTTATGGTTTTTAAATCTGACTAAACCTGAAATAAAACTTCCTTATTTTATGATTTTGATGTGAATTAGAAATATACCTTTATGACAGAGTTCGCCCACTTTTCAAATTTTTTCGTTTTTTCACAACTATCATTATTTAATATAAGGTATGAGAACAGGGTTTGAAAAAACCCGGGTTTTTTTGAAAAAGCCCAACCCACTGGGCCCAGTAGTCTAAAACCCGGGTTTTTTCGGGCTTTTTTGAAAAAACCCGGGTTTTTTCGGGTTTTATCAAAATTTTTTAGAGAACTCTCCACATTTCTAATTTTCACATGCATAGTACCTAAATTTTTCATTTATCAGTGAAACAAAGGTATAATTTTGCATTAAGTATGGATTAACAATAAAAATAAATATGTAAAAAGAAAATATAAATATATTTTAAAAGATTATTTTGTATCTCATAGAACTAGATTACTGGAAGAATGATATTTTAAATCAAGTGCAACTGAATTTCTTTATATAAATCTCAAGTTAGACTAATTTATGCAATTTCTTTCATTTACTTCAATAGAAATTAGTTTAAAGCAGTAACATTTATGTGAATATTTTTATTTTTGTGAAGAAAAAAAATAGAATTCACACATATATGCATATATATATTCTAGGGATGGGACGAATAGTGATTTGGCCGAATACCGAATATTCGGCCAAATTTTAGGCCGAATACCGAATATTCGGCGGCCGAATACTAACTTTTTTTACCCAATAAAGAAAAAAAATTTTGATTATATATAACTTAAAAAATAGGCACTCATTAATAATTATTACTCTTAAATGTGCTTTTAAATGCATTCTTAAATTTGAAACACTTATTTTAACACAAAAAAATTATGAAATTGCATTATATTCTTTTATCTTAATGTACATCAAATTGATTTTCAGTAAGTCAGGATGGTAAAATATTTCCATTAAAATATGAACAATGTATGTCACTTTTGCTATCAAATGATACTTTTATCTTTCCTTGCATCCAAAATTAATATTCTTAACCTCTCTCTCTCAGAATTTACAAGGAAATATTTTCTGAAGTAACCTTTAGTGAAGTAAATTTGATCATTAAGAGTTTGTGACCCTAATAATAAACAAATTCGTAAGAATGAGACTGTTTGGAAATCAGTTGTCAATTTTTAAATTACAAATTACGTTAAAGCAAAAGGTTATGCTTAAAGTAGAATGCATATGTTAACAAAATCTTTAACATTTGAATTGGCGCATACAAGATTCCACTTATTCAACAAGCATTAAAAGGATAAGCAGAAATTGATAACAAAATGAATGAAGGAAAATATGAATTAAAAATATATACATAATAATGTTACATATTTAAACCAGTAATTATGCAAATAATTATTTAAAAGTAAAAACTATTGAATAAAAAAATTATTTTGTTCAGCATTTAGAATTTATGTTTAAATATTTATAAAACCATCTTCATAAAACAAGTTGTGTCATCTAATGTGTATCTAGTTTGACACCAGTTCTGTTTTCAGATGTATCGTTGTATTTGGGATAGTAATATTTGATATTTAATTTTGAAAATGAATCTTCGTTAATACACCTAGTGAATGATTTTTTTCATTTCTGACTTCATAGAAAATAAGTTATGAATTTCATAAGAGTCTTTTTTACATGTGCATGGAATTTGCAGACATTAATAAATATTCGAGTGTTTTAAAATAAGGTAGTGTTTCTTTTTTTTTCGATATGTGTTTTTATATCTTGAATTGTAACATATCGTCCTCTAATGAAGACATTTCCTGTACAATTAAATAGTCAACTTGGGCAGCATTTTCTAAAATATCACCAACCTTTATAGGAAATACAGAAAGGCTGTATATTTTTTAGAATCTGAATAACTGTATGTTTTGCAAGTAAGAATGAGACTGACTTCATAAATGAAGTAACCAATTTGGATTAGGGGGAAAAAATTGCAAGAAATGAAATTCTTCAAATCCTAAATTTATTTGGCAAGATATCTTTCACTATTCGGCGAGATTTCAGCAATATTCGGCGAGATATCTCTAAATATTCAGCTATAGGTATTCGGCCGAAGTATTCGGTCAACAAGCCTTCAATATTCGGCCAACCGAATATTCGGCAAAAGGGCCGAATAGGCCGAATACTGAATAGTGGCCGAATATTCGTCCCATCCCTAATATATACTACGATTTAAGCAACATTTATATTGCAATAGTATTAAATTGGATTATCTAAAAGTCAATGTCAGTCATATCTATAAAGTTAGATCGTAAATGGCAATACACTTTTACTAGTTTAGTTTTGTATGCCGTCTGTAAGCAATCTTTTAAAGTATCTGGATACATTTTAGATTAGATTTTATTAGGGTTTTTTGGATATTATCAAGGTATTTATGTTAAAGAAATATGGTTCAGAATGTTTGTAAACAAGGTACTTATAAGTACTAAATACAATTTAAAATAATTGATTACAAAAAGTTTATGAGGTTAAAGGTTAAAAGGTTATGACAATAATAAACATTATAATTTGCTTTTACAAAAATGATTAGTAATAATTTTAACAATGAAATTATTAAAGTACTGTACTAAAACTTTTTCACTCTTTTTTTGTTGTTGTTGGTTGTTATAACAGGATTCCCAGCAAAACATGACTGGCATATTCCTTGACTTTCTATGACCAAATCTAAAAAAATTCCCTGACTTTCCCAAACCAAATCTAGAAAAATTCTCTGATCAAACGAGCATACAGCAAAGTTTGATACTTATTTTCACAATCTTTTGCCAAAATTAGCAATTTTTTTCTGCAATCATACTTCAATCTTTTTTTATTTTTCTCCAACTGTTTAATGAATTTTGTGTCATTTTTCATTTTTTCACTCAAATGTTTTCCATGACTTTTTTAGAAATTATTTGTAAATTCCCTGACTTTTCCTGTATATTTTGAGATTTTCCTGACTTTCCATGATGCTGGGAACCTTGTATAATCTGTCACCATTTTTGTGTTGAAAATTACTGTATAAACTTTCATTGAACATTGTAGCAGGATAATAAATGTGCTTAAAAGCTATAGCAATACAAGCAATCAGAATGGGGATCACATTTCAAGCGCCATCATTAGGTATACATTAAGATTTAAAGCACTTGGATGCATTTTAAAATATATAGCCATGAAAATCTTCCTTATTTACAAATTAATTTATTTTATGGTCATTTTATCAATACTTAGAAATTCTTTTAAATATGGTTAGTTTGAAATATATTTAAATTGGCATTTATCTTTCCATTCTCATATCTTAGATTAAATAATGATAGTTGTGAAAACACAAGAAAATTTGAAAAAACCCACAAATGGGTTTTTGACGGGTTTTTTCAAGTGGGCCCGCCCGAAAAAACCCGGGCGGGTTTTTTCGAACCCTGTATGAGAATGCAAAGATAAATGCTAATTTAAATATATTTCAAAAGAACCAGATTCAAAGGAATTTCTAAGCAATGATTAAAAAAAAACAGAAATTAGCTTGTAAAGAAGGAAAATTTTCATGCCTGTATTTTAAAATGCATCCCAGTTACAATTATTTCTTTTTAAAATTTTCATTGGGATAATCGACAATTTTTTTCCCCTTTGGGTGGTGGGGAGAGAAACTTTGCAAGCCGTATATTGCTATTAAGAAATATATCTTAATATCAGTATTAAGATCTTAATAACAATATTAAGAAATTAACCTTAAGTAATTTAAAGTTGAAATTTTGAAAAAAACACAGTTGTTTTTTTTGAGTTAAGTAAAATCATAACAACCCTGCTTTAAGTTAAATATAGCTAAATTCATCTAGTTTCTTTCATTATTTGGAATAAGAAATCAGTTGAAAACTTTTTTTTCCTTCTTTACAGCTAACTTATTTTTTAGTCATTTTAACAATGCTTAGAAATTCCCTTTAAATCTGATTCTTTTGAAATATATTTAAATTAGCATTTATCTTTGCATTGATACTAGGGATGCAACGGATATCCAGCATATCCGGCTGATTTTTCAATATCCGAAATATCATCGGATATCCGAATCACAATCACCGGATATCCGACTTCTCTATCGGATATCCGGCAGAATGCAACAAACCAAATATATATTAATAACAGTAATCGTTTGATCCCAAACAATGCGAAAAACTTTTGTTTGTAATGCAAAAGATGAAATATTATTATAAGTTCCTTATCGATGAATAAAAGGTAATTCTCAAAAGTTTAAAGAATTGCCAGCTTTCCAATTATTTATATTTAAATTCTGTAACAAATTTAAAAGTTTACGTTTACATCTTTTAGAAAATTGTATCTACTTTCAGATTGTAAAACAAAATTTGAAGTCAAAATAGCAAATGAAGCTTTTGTGCAAAAATTTATAAAGATAAAAAACCAACATTGAAAAATGCACAAATAATGCATGAAAAGAATAGAAAACAGCCGTTTCGAATCTACTATCGAGATCCTTCATCAGTATAAGACTCAGCATGCTAGAAAAAGCTAAGATGAGCAAAGCGACAGGGATGCATAGTCTTATATGCCTATTACGGGAGCGAATAATAATAGATTCGAAACAGCTATTTGCTACCTTACATGCATTTCAAACTTTGGTTTTCTATCTTCATAAATCATAAAATTTGAAGTTGTTTATTAAACTGTGATTTTACTAATTTTCTTTCTTTCTTTTAATTTAAACAATGGGTTAATTAGTTTTTAAGTTACACAACTTAACAAACCTATTTTTATTTTCTTCTATCTTTCAAAGAAGAAATTATTGTAATAAATTTTCTTTTGACGAATTTGCGTGTTTTAGGGATCAAATATCCCCAAAACATGTTTATTCAAAACATCTGTCTGTCCCAGTGTCGCCGTCATACTATCAAAAAGTGTATGAAGTTATGCATAGAATGATCCAAATATTTTGTGCATATTTTTGACTGTAACCAGCAGGTGCTTCTTCAATATGGAAACATTTCGCTGTAAGGCAGTGCTGTAATTGCAATTTTTGTGCCGTTTTCATTGTTCTACCATCAAATACTGTATGAAGTTATGCATAGAATTGAACCAAATTTCTTTGGATACATTTCTGGGAATGAATGTCTGGTCTTCCTTCAGTTTGAAAATAGTTTGCCCAAAGATGGTACTGTAATAATGATTTTTGTAAAATAATTTTGATTTTTCATAATCCTTACAGAGAATTGGCGGTTCGTGCAGTGATGCGAACTTCGTATCTTTCTAAAATTGGCTATTCGCAAACCACTGATGTATAACAGAACAGAAAAGAATATTGATTTTAATAAATATCATGATCGAGATTAACTCATTCTTAATCTAATTAACTGACTGCAACAAAAATTCTAGATGAAAATAAAAGTTGGTATAGTACTGAACTAACAATATTGAAGTAGTATTAATACAGTTGACTCTCTCTACAACAAAACTCTATCCAGCAAATTTCTCTATTTAACGAATTTTTTGTAGGAACGGTCAATTTTTTTCATGATTACATTAAAAATAATCGACATATAGCGAAATATATATCTCCATTTAACGAATTTTTTTAAAAATGTTCTTTTATATGTTCTGAAAACGCTTCAAATTATTTGTAGAGTAAATTTTTTTCATTGATTTCTCGTTTATAAGTTATAGCTACATAGCATCCTCTACCTTATTCCTTATGTCTAAAAAAAGGCATTCAACCCCCCCCCCCCCCCCGAAAAAAAAATTATTTTTGCATGGTTATACTTGACTTTGTTTTAGCCAAGGTGAGCTTGCATTCTTGGAAAAGAGTAAAACATTTGCTTGCTATTAGAATGATTTGCAATAATCACAAAGAATCCTAAAAGGTAAAACTATTCCATTATCGTCTTGAAAATGGTGTTTATTTCTTGGTTTGGATAGTAAGTCAGTAATAAGGAAGGGGTGAGGGGGCAATTGCAGAAAAGGTTGTTTTTTCAGCAGGTTTTCATCTATCTAAACTAACTCTCATTACTTTTAGAGTTTATTTTTGTTGTTTGTGGCGACTTGGAATATTTTTTGTTGTGAGAGATCATTTGAATGAAGAATTGTTACTAAACATCATCTATGCTGATGTTATCTTCTACTGCATCTGCATAAAAACTCCTTTGGAATAAGCATATTGCTTTCTTATAAAGTACAAAATTTTTTGCCGTTTTCTATTCAACGAATTTTCTGACTGAACGATGGATTTCGTTATATAGAGACTCGACTGTATCTGTAAATATTTTTTGAAACATTCAGATATATGGAATAGAAGAGAGTTTTGGGATTGGTGCATCCAACTAGTTATTTTCATGATTTCATTATAAATATTTAAAATTAAAAGTTTTTTTTTCTTTTTTGCTTATAAATTTGAAAGTGATTTAACTTAAAGTAAAGTTAAATGTAGCTTAAGGTAAAACAGTATTAAATAATTAAAACATGAAAAAAATCATTAAGTAAACCCATGTTTGGAAATAACTCTTCAACCATTGGTATATTCGTAAGCCTTTTTGTTTACATTATAAATGGAAGCTATGTATTTCTTTGTGAAATTACTTTACAATTATAAAATAAACATATTTGATAAATGTGTAAATTTTGTTCTATAAATTATCTGCATTTTATTGTACAAATTATTAACCATTATCAGCATTTCATTGTAATTATTAGCCATTATCAGCATTTCATTGTAATTATTAGCCATTATCAGCATTTCATTGACAAATAAGCAGAATATTTAAATGTTTGAAGTACATTTTTTATTCAATATTATTAATATACACATACAGGGCTTGAACTTTGGCATGGGATGGCTGGATTCATGCCTTAAAAAATCTTATGGCCGAGACATTCCTGTTACCCCCCCCCCCCCCCCCCCAAAAAAAAAAAAAAAAAAATCCCTTTTTGAATTTTTTTTTTTTTTCTTTTGTTAAATGGCGATCAAATCTCAGGACTGACTGACTATTTTTGTGATATTTTCCGCTATCAATTGGCAAATCTCAGAGTTTTCTCTTACGGCAATTGTACAAAATTCATGATTGGTTTTTTGCATTTGATTGAAAAATTTTGAAATTTTTCTCACAATTTTCTCGCTTGCTCGCCTCGCAAACTTTTGCAACTTTTTTCTCGAGACCGATTGCCAAGTTTCACAATTTTTTTCTCTCAACTGAATGTGACAAATTTGGCTATTTTATTCTGCGACTGATTGGAAAATTTCCCTTTTTGTTTTAGTGACATTCTGCTGAAATTAATAATTATTTTCCTGTGTCCAGCTGAAAACTTTGTGTTTTTTCTCTGTTACCTGCTGATGATTTTCATGATATTTGCTTGTGACAGGCTAACAAATTTCACAATATTTTATTGTAAATGACTGATGAATTTCGCTATATTTTCCCACTGCCCAAGTTCCCTCAAACTTAAAATTTTTTCAGACCAATTGACTATTTTTAAAAAATTATTTTTGCCATGGTGGACAAAATCAGCGATATTTTTTCTATGGTCGATTTCCGTGTTTTGTGAATTTCTTTTTCTAATTTATTTTGTCTCTTTTGCCAAAACAAGAAATTTCTAAAAGGGCAGTAATGGTCACTAGAGTCTGAGCTATATCTAATTAGCCTGGAATCAGCATTAAACAAAATGAGATTAGATCTTGTGTTGCACATTGGGAAAAAAAAACATGTTTTTTTTACAATCAATGGTTCACCATTAGATTTTTTTTCATTTTTTGAAATCATCGCATATTTTGTAATCAATGGGCTTTATGAATCATACTTCTTTTTTCATTTAAAAGATAATCTTTCATACGATGTTTCTGTTTGGATTCATTTTTTTTTCATATTTGATAATTTGCATCTGCCCATTTTGTAACTTTTTATTTTCTTCTTTATTAAAAATGGCATTTATTTCCTATTCAAATAAAAATTCTTCTAAATTTAAAGAATTTTGTAAAAAAAAAAAAATAATAAATAAATAAATAAATAAAATGAGGACATCCATTGTCCAAAGCAAGATGTTTAAATGTTTCCCATTGAGTTAATGAAAATCAGTAAAAACATTATGATGATCAAAACATGACTCATGTAATAAGAGTCACATACTACATATGTCATGGATTTCCTGGACCAATAATAAACAAAATAAAATGCAGACACCACAAGGTCCATTCTCAACCGATAACATCAACCGCTTTCCAAATGATTGAAAAAAAAAATGGCAAACTTTAAGGAAACACATTTAGAAACAATAAATAGTTTATGTGCATAGTTTACAGAAATTAGGACATGACCTTTTTAAATAAACCATTTCTCATGGAATAGAAGAAACCTACTGATTATGCCCTTTTCAGAATTTCATATGGGTTTAAAATTCCATTGCATAGAAGAACATAATTCAATTAGCTAAAATGTCAGAAATTACAGTATTGACGATAATTCCACTAAGTGGTATGCAATCACCGCAGGATATTGACAATACAATCATCTAAATGTATTATTCTTGCAAGTAAATTAAAAATGAATGCCTATCAGATTTTACAAAAATAAATAAATAAAATAAAATAAAAATAAAAAAGTGTAACTTACAAAAGATTCTAAACCACACAAAATCGAATAAAATCTAAATTAAAATATTCATTTAGCAACTCAATTATTAATTGTTCATAACACTGAATGAAGATTGAAAAATAGATATGATATACATAAGTCTTGATTTTTTTCGTTTGTTTTAATTAAAATAGACATTTTGGATAATTATCTTGAGTTGTTGATTTAAATTATTTTAATGGAATTTTGTCATGCTGGTATAAATTAAATATTTAAATGGCATGTAAAAAATAAGTTTTTTTTTTTAATTTCTTCCTTCTCATATAGTTTAACACCCCTGCATTTACAAATGTTATGAGGAAAACTCTCTCTGCCTGGGAAAACCTGAATTTCAAGCCCTGATAGTCAAAGATATATAGTTTCTGTAAATTATATTCCAATATGTTTAAAAGTTGCAATGGTGTGTGAAACATGTTTGCAATTTATTATTTGAGATGGCATTGCATAAAGAAATAAACAAACATTCACCATAACTAAAAACATATTCAGTACCGGATATCCGAATCCGGCAGGCAAATCGAATACCGGATATCCGGTATCCGATATCCGGCAAAATCAGTATCCGTTGCATCCCTAATTGATACCTTAGATTAAATAATGATACAGTTGTAAAATCTTGAAAAAACCCGGGCAGGTTTTTTTGGGCTGGGCCCACTTGGGCGAATCCTGATTAGAGCCGATACAGTTCAAATCAATGACTAAAGTTGAAATTTTCCGAATGAAGAAACAAGATTTTTGGAATATACTGAAAGTTTGTCAAGTCACATTTTAGGTGAAACTCTGGGCCAAAAATGAAACCACGTTTTTGACCAATCTCTATTTAATACAGTAATTATTGTATATTACTTACATTAATAAAATTGATGTAAATTAAAAGCTTTTATTTAAATGGATTTCATTCTACCATTGATAAAGTATCCCTACTATTTACTACTAGTTTCAGAAATTTAAATAATTAAAAAATATGTTGGTTAAATTGAAATGAATAACATTTAATTAATTTTGTGTATTTTGGATAAAATTTCTTTTCATTTAGCCAATGATTGAAGATTGTGATCTTGGCTAAAAAACTGATGTAATTAATTAATTTAGCCTATATATTTAAATAAATTTGTTTTGGTCCAATGGAATTAATTTATAGGAAGAAATTTATTATACCTTACAAAATTGAAAGTATATGGTAAATTCTCAAAGAAAAACAGTTTCTTCCAATTGGAAGAAACCTATTTCTTCCGGCCGTTTTTTCTACTGCAGAAGAAACTTGCCAACCCTGTATTGTAAGCATTCATTGTAGTTTCGAGGTGTAGCATCAAGGTTGCTACACAACCTGGAAAAGTCATGGAATTGGGAACTTAGCCAAATAAGTCAGGGAATAAGGAAAGGGTATGTTTACAAACAAACACTTCTGTCAACCAATCTACTGCTACATTTTTTGTCATAGCGATCATTGTAGGAATCATCTTGACGACGTAGCCTAATCACATCATACTTAATTATACATTGGCATACTTACTTAGACCAATCAAATTATCGGAGCTCATCCGTACAGTGTCAGTCGTTAAAGAACGGACAGGTTTTTCTCGCTGATCCACAGTGACGTCAGCTTCCCTTTCCTTTTTGGTAAATTCTCGTTGTGATCTCTAAGGGAATTTGATCGTTGTACAACTAGAAGTGAGACTCTTCCATGATTTCGCAAACTGCATATTTAAAAATAAAAGAAAAATCTTTTTTTTCTTTTCAAAAATTTCCTCTTTTTATCCTTCACATTTTATATTTTAATACTCATTATATTATTATAGATTTTAAAACTTTTTTCAGCAGTTATTTTCATGCAACAATAAGTAATTATCACAAGCCTCCATCTCCCCATTCTGTTTCCCCTTCCTTTTTGACTCCTGTTGAAAATAAGTTTTAACTAGACAATGATTTTGAGACATTGTTAACAAAATGAATACTTGTGAACGTAGTGCATAAATATTTTGTAACAAGTTTGTAGGAAACTATTTGAAATCTTGCAATCATAAATTATTAGAGAGCTATTCTAGATTGTAAGCCTCATAGCAAGATTGTTATTGATTTGGGAGGGGATATGGGATAAAGAGCTTTAGCTCAGAGATTATCAGTTCTGTTCAAGAATTTTTAGTGTTTTTGAGTAATACAGTGAAACCTCCAAATAACGGACACCTCTATTTAAGAGAGAACTTCTGGTCCCAGTCCCTTGGTATAGGACGTGTGATGTATTTACCTCTGTGTAAAGGGCACTTGAAAATGAGTTTAAAGGGACTGGGTTTTGCATAGGTAATGAATTAATTTGTGATAAAAATTAAAATACATATTTTTGTGAACTTATCAAATAAACAGACAGTCATGTTGATACAGAGGCATACGACATAATTAATGATCATTTATTTACCCACAATTCTAATTCAACATCAGTGTGTTTATATGTGCCTTATTGAAAGTAATGCTGAAATTTGTAAAGATAATTCTGAAAGAGAGAATAAAAGAAAATTGTGAAATAAAAAATTTACATATGTTTTTAGGCTAATAATTTTTAATTTATTTTTATTCGGAAATGCCTGAAACTTGCAAGCGTTGTTGTTCAGAAAATATGTAATCAAGCAGATTTTTTTTTTGGGGGGGGGGGGGGAGGGGGGGGTTAATGCAGTGGTCTTTCAGAAATTTTGACAAAGTGGCCATTTTGAACCAGATTTTCAAAGAAAGAAGAACTACTCAAGAAAAGGTAAAAAACTTCATCAAAATCGTTTATAATTTAATAAGCAATTTATTTATCAAAAAATTGAAAACCCAGTTCAATTCTAAATAGCTTCTATAGTTAAGCGTTCCAATTTTAAATGTATCAAAACATTTTCCACTTGCTGAGCAGAGCAGTTGAGAAATTTGTCGTCTTAGAATACGCAAAGCAGTAGAATACTTTTTTTATACATAAATACTGCTGGTAATGAAGAACTAAAATTTATAAGTATGGTAAATGAACACTTGAAAGGTTTGTACTGAAAAACTGAAATTTGCAAAACAATCCCTCTTGATTGATTACTTCAACTAAAATTCTTTCAAATGTTTTTATACTTTTTGCATGTACACAGTTTACATAAAAATACAAATCAATAATTCTACGAATCATTTAAGGTTTTAGTAATTGAAAATTTTAATTCTCTTTTCTTATTTTTATCCGATTAATGTAATTTATACACTTCGGGTACATTTAAATTTCATTTTTAATACTTTGTTACTTTTATATACTTCTGAATGATTAATTAAAAATAATACAAAAAACTCTGAATAAGGGACACCTCTATTTAAGGGACAAAAGTTCCAGTCCCATGGGTGTCCCTTATTTTGGAGGTTTCACTGTATAACTTTTTTTTAATTCTCAGCATGTCCATCACGTGCAACAAAGTTAGATGAATTTTCTTGAAAAACACCTGGAAAAGTCAGGGAATTTCATTCTTCCATCTGAGTAGCAACCCTGTTGCATTATTAATTGCATTCAAATTATTGAATTATTTAAAACATGTAAATAAAGCAATGGCTTGATATCTGCAAATTTCTAAAATCCACACAACCTCTAGTCCCAAACTTCAAATTTCTAGAGTCTACTGTATATATTTTTGTGTGTGTGTGTGTAATAGTTGTTTCACAGCAGTAAGTCTCCAATAACCTATTATAACCAATTGTTATGCATGCTGCCAATAAATGCTTTAACACGAGTGCCACAATGGACTGACACTGAACTTTCTGTTTAGGCCATGTCAGTCACTGACAACTGACAGTTTAAAATGTGGTTAAGTAATTACTGAAAATTTACTTAACTTTTATTCATTACAGGATTAAGTACTTAAAACAAAATAAGTTTTATATAATATTTAACGCTGCCAGTCACCGGTGATTTTTGTTTACTCAAGATTCAGATGATGTAGATTTGATCTCTTTAATTCTATAAACAGAATGCATTGCAGGTAAGTTTTGTGCCATGTTTAAACTAAAAAATTTAATGCTGTTATTTTAGTGAGATGCAGAAAAAAATTATTTACACTAGTTTGCTCAAGATTTAGCACATGTAGATTTGATCTCTTTAATCATAATAAACAGAATGCAGATCTTTAACCAGAGAATAAATTTGCGAAGTAAGTATAGCTATTATTTTATATTGATGAATCCACAACATTAAAATAGGTTTATTAAAAATTCAATTTTTGCATCGCAAAAACTTATTTGGTTTTAGTACTTTGAACTTCATGACTTTTTAGTACTTTCTGACTTTAAAAATATGTTTTTCTATTTTAGTGATAATAAAGAGAGAAATTCATAAAATTTTACTTTTAGAACACTGTTGATTATTCCCAATAACAATTCAAGCATCATATAAAATTTTAAATTTATAAATATTTAAAAAATAACTATTTTTTTTATATAGGGTAGCTATTCCACTAATGGACACCATCCAACGTTTTTGACATACAAAATAAATAATTAAAATTTTTTTTTTTTTTTTTTAATTCCTGTTGGAAATTTGGACAAAATCTTATCCCTTTAAATTTGTTCAGCAGTGATCGTTCCGATCCAGTTTTTCTTTTTGCATTTCGGTCGTAAGGACACTCTTTTTCACCTGTAACTGTATGCATAATTTTATTTTCAGTTTATGTCCTGAGTAAGTATATCTAGAATGTGAAACATCCCCATATGTGTGTGCTGTGATGGACAGACGACCTAACTGATGGGTTTAGTTCTGCAGTTTAGAAGCAGTTTTGCCATGGATGTATGTTAAACAACGAAGTACCCAGCAAATGCTGGAGTTTTATGTAAATAGTTTGTTTAACATTCGAGATGAATGAAATAAATGGACATGTTATTTCTAATTTGAACTGATTCGTAAATGTGCCATATTTTCCACATCACACCACAGACCTTAAACACTGCGTTTAACTCTGCTCTATCCCCCAACAATTCCTCCCTTGCATATTTTATAATTTTGCATCATTGTTGATACTCTTAAACAAATCAAGAAGCAAAAAATATTTTTTTGCGATTCCACTGTTTTTTCAATGAAAATCTTAATGAACATGCTAAGGAGCTAAAGCTAAGCTGCTGGCTTCTTTTAATAAATTTATAGAGGGGAGAGAGGGACACTTTATAAAAGAAAATCAACTTTGTTTGACACTAAAACAATTTCAATTTATAAGGTGCAAGGTCGACTTTTTAATCTCCTGAACAATATAGAAACATAACATACAAAAGCTATTTTAAAGAAATCTTAAATTTCAAAATGTGTCATATTTCCACACTAAAAAGGGGGTATGGGACAGCACTAAAACAGCCGTAAGGCACAAATAGTCTGGTGTCTGTTAGATATACAATCAAAGATTGTAGGTTGAAACTTTATGTGCCACAATATAAAATTCCTATATCTTCATGACAAATGAAGATTCAGAATTGCCAGTCAGATGACATTAAAAAATCATCAATTCAAGTTATTTATATTTCAAAGTAAATGAATATATTACCAAGGTTATAATTAATATATTATCCTCTAAAAATGGCTGCATATTAGCAATTTACATTCATCTTATAAAAAAAAAATGGACATGTCCCACTCCTCCAAGCTTCCTTGCTTTGTATTAAACACTTCTTGTATAAACAAAAATCCTCCTTTTAGGCTTAATTTGAATTATTGATAATATACTGTATAAGATTTCATAGATAGGGAAATTATATCTATGTATTTGAGCCTGCCCAAAATTTTGGAGTTATCCGCTCCCCACAGTATACATCACTGTAACATTAGATCAACTGAATGTGGCATCATTAAGTACTACAAGTATCTATATTATAAAAATTTTAATTTATCTGTTCGGAGTGAAATGTGGCAACTTCAGCATAGAACTTAACTAAATTTTTTGTGTATGGTTTTTAGCTATGGCAAGCAGGTCCTCTATGAATTTAATATAATATGCCAGGAGGGAGTGCTGTAAAAGTGATTTTTGTGCTATTTTCATTATTGTAATATTGAAAAGTGTATAAAGTTTATCCACAGAATTGAACCAAATTTATTGTATATGTTTTTGCTTATGGCTAGATCTTCCTTGAATTTGGAACTATTCCATGGGAAAGGAGCACTGTAATAAATTTATTTATTTTTTTGTATAATTTTCTTGATTTTTCATAGTTTTATTGTCCATTGGCTTGTGCAGAGACAGGAACTTGCATCCTGCCTAGCTGGCTATTTGCTAAAAATTGATGACAACAGAATAAGTAAAAATTATGGATTTTAATAAACATCATGACCTAGATTAACTTTTTTAAAACTGATTAATTGAAGTGATTTTTCTCATCTTTATGTTTAGCATAGTATTGTTAAAATCATCTTGTATGTGGCATGTTAAAGCATAGAAAAATCAAAGTATGATATGACATAAGGATCCTGTATAAAGGGAAATATTTTGAGATTCTTTTAGATTCCATTTTCAAGGTTTTAATGAATCAATACTCGACAAAGCAGGTACTACATAATAACACATTGCTCAGTGGTGCACAAAACGGTGCACACATCTGGCCAACGACAGAATAAACTTATAGTTTACAGAAAATTTCATTATATCCCTTACATATTTGAAAAAGTAAAAAAGATCGCACAAAAATATAACATAAAACTTGTCGCCATTCCTCCTCCTTATCTCACTGACCTCGTTACAGATAAAATAGACAAAATTCCAATAGATCAAAAATCTGGTATTTATGAAATCCCCATCACTTTATCTAATAATCTTAAAAAAGTCTACATCGGCATGACAACGCGGAAACTTTTAACTAGAATTAAAGAACATCGTAGAGATATAGAACAATATAAACAGAATACTGCCCTTGCTCGCTTCTATTTGGCGAACAAGGGTTGCCATATTAATTTTGAGGAAGCCAAAATCATAGTTCCATGCAATAACCCAGTTCAAGGTAAAATAATAGAATCCATCGAAATCATAGCACGTGAAAATAAACCATGTAATGATAATTTATCCTACAATATACCAAAAATATGGCATAACATCATAAAACCTTAAAATTTTTATTTCCTTGCAATATTTTAATTTTTACTCACGTGTAATTGGCAACATTTTTAAATTTTAATTCATTTAATTTTTAATTTAGTAGAAATATCTCTCGAACAAGATGCAAACGTAGTCCTTTCATTTCATATTTTCCTGAAGACGCCCGCAGAAGACGGCGCGAAACGTTGAAAATTTTATTTTATTTTAATATGTACTAATGTATATTAAAATTCCTGTTTTGTGCACCACTGAGCAATGTGTTATTATTAGTTAAAGTTTATGGTGCAACTGTCCTATATATATTTAGGTACTACATAGTTCAATATTATCAACACAGTTAGAAATTAGCAGTTGTTAGTTGCCAAATGCAACTAAATTATATCTAGTCATCAAATTTGACACCTAGCTCTTTTTTTTTTTTTAAAACAAACAAATGATGTTGTGGATGAGCTATAGCACGTAAATTACGCAAAAGAATAGCTTTATGCATTTTGTGCAACACGTAATTTTGTTAAAATATCATGATTTTGGTCAAAGGATCATGAAGAAAAACACAATTTTCATCAAAAAATTTTGAAAAAAAAACAGCAGATTTTGTCAGAAGGCTGAAAAAACGACAGACTTCATCAAAATATCTCGAAACGTGCCAGAATTCTGTCATAGGATCGCAGAAAGAAATGCAAATTTCACCAAAGAATCGCAAAAAAGGGGCACATTTTGTCAAAAGACCGCTTAAAAGCAGCATCTTTTGTTAAAAAAAAAAAATTCTCAATAAAAAGGGCAAATATCAAGAAAAAACGACAAATTTCACCAATGAATTTGTCACAAATTTCATAAAAAATTGTAATAAAAAGGAAAAGTTCACACACACACACAAAAAAAAAAATAATAAAGTTAGACAGAAAAGTTTGAATTTCGTCAAAGAATCGAGAAGAAATGTATATTTCATCAAAAGATATCAAAAAATGGCAACTTTCGTCAAAAAAGCCCCAAAAACACAGATTTTGACAAAAGATCCCCCCCCCCCCCAAAAAAAAAGACTTCATCAAAGGGGCATAAAAAAGAAAAGAAAAATTACTGCCAGGAGTAGATTTTTCTGTTCCAAAAACTAATTTTCCTGCTTTTTTTTTTCCTCTAAACTGTTTCAAAATTTGTTTGTCTGCTCCAAATCTTTAAGTGAATGTGATTCTTGAATCCCAATATTATTGTTAACACAATTACAACCCAATATATAGATACCCAATTTCTAACCCTGATTACAAATTTTAAAATAAGTTGGCTATTAGAAAATAATTAAAGATAGAGATAGACTTCAAAATCGGTGTTTGCCCAGCGTGGAAAGAAAAAACTAATTTTGACCCTGACTTTTTGAAATATTAAGATGTATGAGATAGAAGAAAGTTTCAGGATTGGTGCACACCAGTAGCTTATCAATTTATGCATTAACAATTAAAATTTCAGGATTACAGCAAATAATTTGATTTATTAGATTTCTTGATTTATAGAGGAATTACAAATGCCAGTATAACCAAATCTAGCAAATGGGGAGGAGGTAGGGTCAAGTATTTCTAGATGGGAAATTCAGTGTTATAACAACTACACAAGTACTTATAATAATATATATATATATATATATTTTTTCTTTTCAGTGAAGCTTGTGTGTTAATTATAATAATAATCAGATAATGAATTTTGGGAATTTGAATTCTGATTTAGAACTTCACTCAATAGCAAGCCAAAATTTTCTTGCATGCCATAAATTCGCCAACCTGTAATAGAAGATTGCAAAGAATTCACCAAAAATGTTAAGCATAATAGGTTTTCTGTTGAAGTTGAAAAAAATGTTTTTATTTTTGGACTCATTTCATAGACAGCAAATCAAAAAATCAGTTGTAAATTAAATATATAGTAAAATTTCTTTTAAAATTTGAAATGCAAAATGTTTATATCTGCTGAATGGTAGTAAAGTTAATATTTAACATTTTGTGAAATTAGTCTAGATTGCAGTTATAACTGGTAATTCTTACTATTAATTACCTTTAAATATGCATATGAATTAAGGGATTTATTTTTTTGCTGTTGACACATACATACATGCAGTCATTAGATTTATGCAATATCAGTAATTTTACAAAGCTGTCGATTTTTTTTTTTTTTTAACTTTACTTGGGCAGCCAGCATTACCAACTAAATTAATAAATACCACTACTCCCTGAGAATAGGGGACAAAGTGTGTTCGAAAAAACCACCACTACTTCGCAGAAAAGGCACCCCCACACACATTGGAGATCCCTATGTCATTCTAGACACTTACATTTGATTTCACTGGAAAAATTTAAATGCTAACTTCTACATGTTTAATTCATTGATCAGCAGGCAATTATAATCTACAACAACTGCAAAAGATTTGTTGTATCTGATTTGTTATTTTTGCTAATTAATAAAATCATTTAATTGCAGTTTTATTATTTATAATTTATAAAAAAAAGAGTAAACATATACTTTATGCTCTTTATTAATATAATAAACAAATACTGAGGCATTACAATACATGAAGGACAGCACCCTCAGTGCCCATCTGTTTACTAGACCCTGGGGCCTGATGTGCTATGTAGCATACATCCCAACCAGGTGGTCAACTTAATGCAAAACCCTTTGTGTTTAGTTCCCAAGCAAGCCTTTTACTCATTTTATCAACCCCAAAGGGATGAAAGGCTGAGTGAACCATGCCATATCAGGAGTCGAACTCTCAACCTGTGGCGCTGCAGTCTTAGTTGGAATTAAAGAGACTGTAGAGTTTCTTAACAACATATTTTATTCATGTAGTAGAAAATTGAATAGGTGAAGTTACCACATTTTTAATCTTCCTTTCTGAAGGCTTTACAGATACAAAAATCGCTAAAGCAAATATTTTATTTTATGGTTTCGTGGATAAACATAAGGATATAACTGTGGTAATATTCTACATTCAATCTATACTAATAAAAGAACAAATCGCTCTGCGTATGTGTCTGTGATGGCAAGAGAAAACAACGATAAATACAAGGCTAATTTTTTTTGTAAAGTTAGTCCATAGTCCCTCCTGATGTATTATAAGCTATGAATTTCAATTTTTTTTATTGGTTTTCAAGGTATTAATTATGAAGCACAACTCACTCTCATCAAAATATATATATATATATATTTTTTTTAAAGCTCGGGGAACAAAAACATTTGCACATTTACACAATAAAAAGAAGGAAGAAACAATTTTCCAAGTTTATTTCTGTTTCTGGATCATTTTGTTTAAATCCAAATGTGTCGACACAGTTAAACTTGAAAGACATATTTCGAAAGATCGTATTTTTAGGTCTCAAATTCTATAACCAATTTGACAAAATGGTGCAGTTAACATTTTTAAAAAGTTTCGTTTTTCCCCCAAATCATTTTTCTCCCTTTTGTCGAATGCTCCTCCAGAGTGCAATTTTTGAGATATAAATAAACCAAAAATATGATCTCAAAGTTTAAACTTTATTTTAATTGATGATGTAATTAGTTTTAAATAATATGGATTTTAACCTTTTCAAATACACTGGCAAAAAGAAGTCATTTTGTGATACATGGAGAGGATATTTGTTTCTACTCTAAAATTATATAAAGATATTTCAACAATCTTTTAAAAGCATTTCTACAGACCAGATTTACACTTCCTACAAAAATTTCAAAATGTTCTGATGGGTAGAAATATTTTTAATAAAATAAAATCTGTGAAAAATTTGAGGAAATCAATAAAAACCAGATCATTTTGTTACGGTTTTGTCTCTGCAGGGTGCAATCCTATAGATACCGAAAAAGTCTTATAATATACTCTTAAAACTAAAACATTCAATTTGAAGAATAAGAATTTTTCTGAAATTGTCTATTTTCAAGAGAAATTTTGTGAAAGGTCTTGTGTTTCAATGTGGAAAAAGTGTGAAAGATCCTTTCAAGAATTCCCAAACACAGAGCCGTCCCTAGCAAAGGCGAGGCCGGGTGCGAGAACTTTTGCGAGGCCTTTTCCTTCATATCAAATCAGGACCATAACTGGGGGCAGGGGATGGGGAGGTTCAGCCCCCTAAAGCATTTTGAGCCTCTCCTGAGAAAGTTTCAAAAGTTATTAAATTAATTTCTATTCCGAAAATCCAAATGAAACTCTGTTAAAAAATCGAATTTAGTTTTGAGGCCCACGTTTTGCAAAAGTACAAAATTGTAGCAAGCATTTGTACAAAAAATGCAAATAAGTGTTTCAACACTCTCGCATCCTATTTGTACATATGAAACTAATAGGATCATTTTGCACTAATTACACACTCGAATTTTTCATTCTGCATCTTATACTTTACTTAACATAAAATGAAGTTATTACAAACCATTTAATAAGAAACATACTGCCTAAAACTTGTTTGTGTGTGCATTTGTAAGAGAAAGAGAGAGGGAGAGAAAATACGAGCCCCTCTCCTTACATTTTCTTGTCCCCCCCCCTCCCCTATTTGCGCTTCTGGCTGCATCCTCGTATCGAATCGGACCAGATTGACATTAATTTTTTGTTTTTCTTTCATCTGAATAAACTCTATTAGAACCACTCTTTTATTTGTCTCTCAGAATTCTTTTTCAGGATCTATGTAAGTTAGAGACTTGACATTTTTCATACTTATAGCTGAATACCTTCACATACAAATCATAAAATTTTGAAAAAGTCTTACATAATCTTAATTAAATGGATTAATTTAATTCCATCTGACTATTTCTGCGACTTAGATTTTAATCTAACTAATTTCATCCTAAAATAGAGCTTTAATTTCAGTTTTTTTTCTTTTTCTTTTTCTAGCAGATTAGGTGGCTCAGTGGTAGCACATTTGCTTACTATTCAAAAGGTTCCTGGTTCAAAGCTGTGCATAGAAGTTTGAAAAATTTCCCCCAGAATAAGTTTATTCCAACAGATTCTTTGACATTTTAAGCTCAAAATTTGATGAAAAATATTTTAGCAATTACAGAACAGAACCTATTATTCGAATATTCCAATTATCCTAACAGCTTATTTCTCTCAAATTTTTTTTTAAACCGAACTTCCAGCTTTCCGAACAGCCTATTTTTCAGAAAATAAAATTGTAACCGAACTCCAAATTATCCATTGGATTGGAATATAATTAAAAAAATAGAAAAAAAAAAAAAACATTGATAGTGAATCAGAAAATAAGGAAAGTAAAGCAGTAAAAGAAATGGGAAGAATCCTAAGCTTTGAAGAAAAGGAAACTAACTAGTGGTTATAGTAATGAAGTACATGACCCTGGATATTAGATTTTAAATGATGATGAGGCTGTGGACGATAATTATTAGGAAAAATAATTTGAAGAAAAGGAAAACAAATGTTCTGAAATCAATCCAGGTACCAGGTCTATCACGTAATGACATCTTCGAACGTTTGGAAACAGCTGTGGAATGGCTCGAACGGCAGAAGATCGTTTATACTATTCAACTAATGCATTTAAGAAGAATTAGAGCTGTGGCAGTATTAAAAATAATTTCTTCGTTGAAGCAAGCAGCAATCAAAAGCTTCTTAACTTAAATTAGGATCTCTGAAGTTCAGAAAATGATAAAAAGAGAGAAAAAAAAAATGATAAAAGTATAAATCAAAAACATTAAAATGACAAAACAATTTTTAAGCATGCCAAAAGTAACTGATGTTATCAATCCTAATGATGTTTGATAACGTATGAAGTTTTTGCTTTTTAGTTTAGTCAGGAAGATGCCTTAAATTGCCTGTCTATTTTTCCGAAATTTTGTTTGTCGGAATTAAAGTTCGTCCCAACTTGTTTGGATAATTGGTGCTATATTGTATTCTTTTTAATTCAAAAATTCTTTTTTTTTTTTTTTTTTTTTTTTTTGAAAAATTGCGAAAATTTAAATTTTTTATTACATTTTCGCTAAATGTTTAACCCCAGGAGGACGAGCGATCGGTGTATACGTTCCACTGAAGCTACTCAAATTCCTTCGTTGTTCCCAGCAGTTATTTTTAATTGCAAAGTTTACCTTATTTAATTAAAGCATTTTCACAATTACAGAAATTTTTCTGTTAAACAGTGGTAAAAGAAAAAAAAAAATAAGCAGAGGGGTTAAATTTTGAAATTTTAAATTTCATTTTAACATATGAGAAAATTTGAAATTTTGCTTTAAAATCTAACTAAATTCATGAGAATTTTCAGCAATTTAAATTTATTTAAATTTACTATTTTTATTTATTTATTGCTAAACTTGGGCAATTAATGTTTAAATTCTAAAGGAATGCACTATTTTAAGCGTTATTTAAGAACGACGTCTTGGTCGTAGTAGTTTCCAGATCTCTTCGGTCGCAATTTAAATTCAGGCATTTTTTTCCCGGAAGAAATTTCTTGGATTTCGGAGGACATCTTCGTTGCTGCGGTGAGAAATCTCTCCCCCTCCCCCCATTTTTTCTCTGAATTCAACATTGACATACATGTATTATCTGAATTCTTATGACGAAATATAGAGCGATTAATTATTTAATGTGGCTGATGATTATAATTTTCATATTAATCATGTAAGATGCAAAAATATAATATTTCCTCCTTTCTAAATATGATTATTCATGCTAAAAGAAATCTGATGAATATTCTCACAAGTTTCAGTAATAATTGAAAAATCTAGATAAATACCTCAGTTCGTGAAATAATAGCATTAAGAATATTGAATGCGTTTAATTCAAATGATAGTAAAATAAAATTTATCACTTCTTGTTGCATCAGCACTGACTACTGAATTAATGTCAAAATGTCTACAATGAGAGGAAGGGGTGATGCTGGGAGGGTATTCTCCGAACTGCTACCTAACGCGGCTAGTTTTGTTTTTCTGTTTTTTGACAATTTTATTCCACATATTCTGCAACAATGTCGCAACATGTTCACAAAACTAAAGATAAACTATGGAGACTAGACGACTACAGGGAATATTTTTTGCTGTTGAATATCCGCGCCTAACTTTTTATTGATAAAAGTTTTATATTTTATAAATAACCATTTTAAATATCTAAATTTAATCGTGAAATAAGTAACTTGAAGCAATTTTAAAAATACTTAAATGTTTTTAAAATTGAAATGATTTTTTTTTTAACTTGAATGCGAGGCCTTTCTAGGCGCGAGGCCCTGTGCGGCCGCACCTGTTGCACACCCCTAAGGACGGCTCTGCCCAAACAGATTTCTGCTGAGAGATCAGATTACCCACATTAATGTATTTATGTGGAACACTTAACATAAAAATAAATAAGATAAAAAGTATCAGAATGTAGCTATTATAAAATTTTCACTATATTATTTTATAAATGAAATTTCAATTTTTCCAGCTTGGAAAAATTGAAAAATAAGCCTCCCCCCCCCTAAAAAATACCCTCCCCCAACTTTTTTGTGGTTTATTTTTTAGCATTCCCATCTCTAGTTAACCACATACAAAATTTAGAAAAAATCAAAAATGGTCCAGACCCATATTTGTCAACATTCCATACAAATGAAACAGTAATTTTTATTGCCTTGGGCAAGCATAAATTTTGGCATCTTACTATGTTTATTTTAAAAAACTTTTTTCCTTAATTATTATTTTTTAAATAAAATGTCAGGAAATATATTAATCTTAAAATTTTTAGGTTAATTAAGAAATAGACATACTGCAATTACTTTGTTTTTATGTGCAGTAGAAGATCTTTATAATGCAAACCTAAAAATGCAAGTTTTTGCAGGCTGATGCAGAAATTTTTTTTGGAAAATCTCTTGTACAGGTAAGAGCTATGACTTCTCTGCTTCCTTCATTTTCAGAGAAAATATCCATTTTCTAATTAATATTTGAATCCCTTCACTGGAAATATATTCTAATTTTTTGAAAAAATATTATTTCAAAATATAAATCTGATTATTTAAATGGATAGATATTTATTAACATTGTAATTAAAAAAATAGCAAAGAGTAAAATAGAATACAATAGGATTAAATATACATTTAAACAAAGAAAACAAAGCTACAAATAAAAGTTCTTAAACTTCTTTGTTTAAAAGATTTATTTCATTCAATGCATTTTAATGTAATGAAATGATTTAACAAATATGATATCACTATATGCATATCCTAGGGCTATTTCATATTTCTTATCTATCCATTTTTTTACAGTCACTTTCCATTTCACTATCAGAATCACTGCCATTCAAAGCAGCACGTATTTGATCAGCATACAAATCTACATCAGATGTAATTCTGCCTGACCCTGAAAAGAAGTAAAACAGAAACAATTACTTAGTGTTCAGTATTTAAAATCACAAAATGTAAAAGAAGAGTAAAAAATATCACAAGCATCCAATCCATTAGAAAACGGTGAAGACAACCAAATCCAATAATAAAATTTGATATACATATCTCGGTAAAAAACACAAACCTCAGTATGATATGAAATAACCTATTATCTTATTATTCTAATACGAATCATCTAATTTGAACTTTTTATAAAACTTTATAATATAGTGTCAATGATTTTAATCGATTGATTTAAATCAACTAAATCATGATTTTAATAATTTTTTTTAAATCATAGATTAAATTCATAAATTTTCTAAATGTTTAAAATGACATAAAAGAAAATACTAAAATCTAAGATGAACATAATTTAGACAGTTTTTACAAGTATTTTAACTTATGAATACACAAAAAAGCTTCAAATAATTATTTCTAGGCTTAATTGCTGAGTATTTAAAAAAATTAAGTTTGTATAATGTATAATTTTTATCTAACATAACGTAAAAAGTATTTCATTTTAAAATGATATTTAAATCTAGCTTCAATGTCATAATTTGCTTTTAGTAATCAAATTATTCATTCTTTTATGTAAAGTAAAAATAACAAGTATAATAAATTTCTACAAGTAAAAAAAATAACAAAAAAAAAAAAAAAAAAAAAAAAAACAACTTTTATTGAAGCTCTTGGGTGTGCTTAAAATTTTTTTACCAATTGATTCTTTTTATACATTCTTTTACAATAATGGTTCAGCTAATGCCATTCTTTCATTCTTCTTTAACTCCAGTATTTGCTATAAATTTTTGCAAAAGTACACCAAGAGCTTCAATAAAAGTTGTTTTTTTTTTTTTTTTTTTTTTTTTTATACATGTTATGTTTGAGCTGACGCTTTGGTCAGGGCATCAAAGGAAATATAATGTTATGTTTACTTGAAAGTGGAAAAAGCACCTTTTATTTGCCTCTACCCACAATTAGGCCAAATAAATGATCGTGATAATGACAGCACATCGCGGAGAATGGGGGCCTGCAAACGACCCAAGTGACCATCCTTACTTCACTTAAAACAATAGAAATATCTTTATCCATGATGACATAAAATGTCAAACATAAAGTTAAAAAGAATATAAAATTGAAAAGGTAAAAAAGGTTACCTGTCAAGTCCTTGGATGTTGATGACAAATAAATCCAGACAATAGGCACAAGAAATTATTATGCACACAAAATTTGAAGAAAACTATTTTTATTTCATGAAGAACTTGTTTACTTTTTTCATGAATAAATATTTCTTCACATATTTATATTATTTTTGACTCGTACATATTAATCTCTCTCTTCATAAAAAACCATATCATAATATATGCTAATCACAACAATTGCTATCTCCAAGCAATAAAAATTCTTTGTCAATAATATATTTTAGATATCTCAACAGGATGTAAATTATAAATTTTCTCATGACATAAAAGGAGAATATAATATTATTTCTTCTTGAAAAAGAGCAACTTTCATAATATGAACTTTCAAAAAAAACAAAATATATTATACTTCATATTGCATAGATACAAACCAATATTTTCTTCATAACGCCCCGTGAGTAATCAAAAATTATATATATAAAATGGGCCAGATAACGACATGAAGGAACTTTATGTAAATAAATATTTGCATCTCACGAAAAGAAAAGATTTTCACCTCTGCTTGTTTGTCAGAGGACTGGCATCACATAAAACAATTATTGAAGAAAATTCGAGCACCAATAATAGCTGCAGAAAAATTATATTTTTAACGATGAGGTGATGAAAGATGAAATAGGTATTAAGTGGACTCATGATGACATACTACATCACTTATGATGCTTCCACAAGAACACCAACCAGAAGATCTATAGAGTGCGCTTATTTACGTTGAATAATCCAAAAGAGAAGGCACATAAAACGAATACATTCAGGAATGCATTAAACCACTTCATTGCTCCTCGCAGCACGGAGGGGCTTTGCTCCTCGCAGCCTTAAAAAATCAGCCTATTCTAAAACCATGCGGGGATCACAGCAGCATAGAACGTAGCACGTATAAAACGGCTTCAAAGGGGCGCGCACATGGCCCGAACTTCCACCCAAAATCTGCAGTCATCGGACCGCATCCATCACAGCTGGTGTTTCGTAGCGCAACTGACGCAGGTGGCCGCGAGCCCAGGGGAAAAAGAGAAAGGGTTATTGTAAATGCAAAATACGCCAATTTGGCAGAGAGCAAAAGAGGGGGTGAGGAAAAAATAAGCCAAATTACAATATACAGTATGAAAAGATATGTAACTAATAAGAATAAAATTGATAACCATCTTAAGAGGGGAGGCCAAAGCCGGTGGCCATGTACTTAACGGCTTGAAATACGTCACCTGTGAAATTTAATTTGATAGGCTAGGGGTGTGTCCGAATAAACGGAAGTTCCACCCAAAAGAAATAGCGAGAATGTTCTCGAACAAATTTTAAACCGGAAGGAATGATTTCAAACAGGACTTTTCCGGCCTGGAACATTCGAAAGCTAAGTAAGAAAGAAAACATTACAGGCGACGATAAGAAAATAAGCGAAATCGAAATAAAATTTAAATTGAGAACATTAATAAAAAGGGGTAATAGGAAATAAAATGACTAATAAAAAATGAATTAAATTAAATATATGGGGGGGTTATGGAGTAACCACCACAATACATACCAAATAAAAATTGTTAGGGATTAAAAAGGTCTCAAAACTATTTGAAACACTGAATTCTAATAATATTGCTGTTTAATGTTTTGAGGATTTCAGATATAAGTGATTATTCCTCATATTTATTCTATATTTGTGTTTGAATGTGCTAACACATTTTCATATTTTAGCACATGCATACATTAATTTTAGATTTAGATGATAAATAATATAAACTAGCAAGCTACGCCCACTAGATGGGCAACTTTTTCCAAACAAACCCCGATATTAAGCAGTATATAATAAGCAAAAAAATTCATTTAATAAGCAAGTCTTGGTGTTCGAATCCTCAAGCACAAAAAAAAAAAAGTAAATGGTTGTTATGCACCCATTATCCCGTTAAAAATATGCGATTTCGCACGGTGGGCTCTATGCACACTTGAGAAAAAAAATATTGTGGATCGGAGCCATGGTCGCTTCGCGCCCAACGTCCCGTTAAACATATTTGGTTTTTGACAGGAAATTTGTCACACCCTGTTCTTGCCACTTTCCGGCCATATCTCCATTTCTATAGTCAATCTATCTTTATTTACACTAACCTAATTGCATTCATCCTATTTTAAAGTTTACTCATTTATTATAACCTTTACAGTCTATTATTTACCTTTTCATTCAAATACCACTTTTACTTTTTCGTTTAATAAGTTTCCTTTTATTAAATCTGTTAACTTTATTAATATCTCTTTATTAAAGTTCTTATTCATATAAACAATAGTTACTTAACTTACCTTATATTTATTTTCAACACTTTTTACCTTTTAAAACTCCCGGCTTGTTGTTGTTTTCCCATCGTACTTCGTATGCAATCGGAAGCTGTAATGACGTGTTTCTTGACCGTCACAAGGTGACGTCATTTGTCTACCGCCCATTTCCGGTATGACGTTTCGTCACGATGGTTTCTCATTTGACCATCGCCTCACCTGCCCTTTTGCATGCGTAATAAGTTTCTTTTCGTTTCTCTTCTAGTATAAATACTTTGACAATAGCTTAGATCCTTGTCTTAATGTCCCAGTATGAAGTGTTTACGTTCGTCTTGTTCAGTTTGATAATTATGATTTAACTTTTAGCTTTCGTTTCATTTATGTGGTTGTCAAAGTGCCGTTCTTTAGTTTTGTTAAATGTTTGTCACTAACTTATCCTAGAGACCGTCTTTGCAGTATTTCGTCACCTTCCTTTCCCGATGTTCAAGATAGCTGTTAAGAAGTATTTTAAAGCTGGACTTAAGTCAGCCATCTGCTTCGTCTGTTCATTTTGAGACCGGCTATTGTTTTTGAGGAAAGGATAGTAGCATTTAGTCGGTAGTGTTTACTCAGGTGTACTACTGCTCTTTTGGATCGATGTCATGGCTGCAGATCGTCAAGTATTCAGATGTCATATACCTTGTTTACCGAAGTATAATTTTTGCCTGCCATGAAGTCAGTTTATTTTGTTTCCTGTTTTAATTGTTTAATATATTTAAATACCTTTGTTAATTATATTGTTTTATCTTTATTTCTTTTTAAATAAACGTTAATTTTGTTTTTAACTTATTTGTATTTATTTCATCAACATACAGTATTTTAGTTATTTAATTTTCCGGACTTTAACTTTTTACAGATTTAGGGACTAAAAGCAAAAGCTTTCATTGTGCTAATTAATTTTAATCTCTGCTAATCTTTAATATTCAAAATTTAAATCCGTCAAGGTTATGGGCCCGTCCCTAACCTGATTCTCTTTTATTAATTTAATATATTAATGAGTTATAAATTTTTTTTTAAAATAGAAATTAATTTGTAATAGTTAAATGTAATTTAAATCTAGCGTTTTTCTTTCATTTTATAAAGTTTTTAATAGATATTTGTTTCTTAAACTTTAGTTTATGTTTGTATTTGCCATTTTTAACCCTTAACGGTCTGGCGATATCGTAATAAACGCTGCTTCCATCGGCATTTAGCGATGCCTTGCGATGGGGGGGCAGTTAATTTATTATATTTTGTTCAGTTTTTAATTAAATTTCATAGTTAAAAAAAATTACTTTTATTTGGTTTTTAAATAAATTGCATAAGCTTTATTTAAATTTAACAAATATTTTTAAAAATATAGTAATTTTTGAATTTTTATAAAATTTTTATGAACTTAGGTGAAAAATTTAACTGACTTTTGTTACCTTAAATTTAATGTAATTTTTGAAAGTTTAAGGAATTTTATTTAAATTTAAGGAAAAATAATTAAATTTTTGATAGATTTTTGATATATATATATAAATTTTTGCAACTTAGAAATTTTTTTTGTAAATTTGAGGTAAAATTAAATTTAAAAATTTTCTGGCTTCATGGCGTACACTTCTTACTTCCACTTACCTGAAGGAGATTAAAGATTTTTGTGTCAGCCAATAAAGTTTTTGATGCTTGTGACGAAAAATAACATTTATTCAAGAATTCAAGTCATTTTTGGCGATTGCTAACCTCGAGTTCCTGGTACAGTTACACAGATGGAAGTTCAAGATATTGGAGTCATTGAAGTTGGTTGTGATAAAAGATGATATTCGTAAGAATTTTTAAGTCATCTTTGAAAGAATTATGCCTGTTGAAGGTGGTTTTTGGCAGTGGTCCGTGTACTGGGACATTGCATTTTGATTCTTGTTGGTACATTGCAGTGATAACATTGCAGTTTGATATTTTTGAAACAAGATTTAACTTTTTCTTGGTGTGACTTCAATCTGGAACTTATGTGTGATAGTAAGCCTGGACTCGTCTTCAACTATTGCCGGTGTTTTTGAGTGGCTTGACTTATCTAAATCTCCAAAAGTGGATTTTTGAACTGTCATTGTGACATTGCGTCAGTTTTTTTTGCTGACTGGTGCCAAAAACTTGCCACCTGAGGTCAATGACATGCTTGCTGAGGACTTGAGTTTTTCTGCTTTTGGTGGTCTCTACTGGAAATGACTTTTCAGCTTCTGTGTTGTGATATCAATGCTGTAAAATTTTCAAGAAGCTTTTGAAGAGTTTAGTGTGCTCCATCAAGTGTAGCTGCAGTCAGAACTTTGCATCTTTTTCAGTATATATATATTTGTTGTGTAAATTTTAAAAATATATATACATTGTTATGCAAATTTTTTTTTTAAACATGAAATTTTTGATTTTGGTCCATCCTGTTTGGAGTTTATCTTGTATTTTGATCTTTTGAATCATTAATGAATGAAGTTTAATGAGGCTTAGTTTAAATTTTTACTGTGACTTTTTGAGCAATTTTGAATATTTTTAAACTTTAATAAATAAGTATGTAAACTTAACTTTAGAAAATAAACTTAACTTTAAAATCAGGGCGAAATCATAATCTTTTAAAGCATTTTCTGTATTTTTGAATAGCTAATTTTTGTCAGGTTTGGAACGTATGTTCCGGGGTATTAAAGTTTGTCCAATTTTTGCCTGACATGGATAACTTAGTTTTATTAAGTTCTATTATTTTCATTTACAGTTAATTTCTTAAATGCTATATCTTGACCCTAAAATTTTTATAAATATGGCTTAACTTTTATAATATGTTCGTCTGGATAATATATTTTTTTTTAACTGATTTTCTTTACAGTTCAATGTATTTACTATCAGCTATTTCAGAAGTTTGTGGGGTTTTACCGTGCTTTACCCTCAATTACCTGAATCTTGATAGTTTATAGTTTATATATAAAGTTCAGCTCTGGTCATATTTCTTAAATTTGCTTACAAATCAGTTTAAGGTTTTAAATAGGGGTCAAGATTTTCAATTAAAAGCTTATAATATACTGTTTTATTTTGAAATATTGCTGAATTTATTTTTTTTTGAATAATCAACTGTACTCATTTAAATAGTCTTGTATGAGGCTATATGGAGGATTAGTTGATTTGAGAAATTTATTGTTCAGTAATACATTGTGTTTTTCTACTGTTTTGATTTTCAATATTAAAGATATTATTTTGCAATAAAAATTGAATTTTTGCCCTGATAATCTATTTTGAATATGTATTAAAGTTGTTCATATTTTTTTGCTAAGTAATTGCTCCTAAAGGATCTTTAATAAATTTGAGCTGTTCTTCATAAGCTCATGATAAAGTATCGTGCCATTTTCTTCAAATACTTGAAAGTATAGCCATTATTTTTAGATCTTGTTATACATTTTTGATTTACAGTTAACTTCTTTTGAATTTTATATTGAAAAAGATTATTTGAATTTTTTTTTATTTTAAAACATGTTTAATTTTTGCCTAAATTTTTAAGAGGTTTATTTTTAAAATCTTTTGAATATTATGTGCAAGGTATAAATCTTCACATGTCATTTTTATCCCTATGTAATTAAAGTGGGATTTAGTTAAACCTCATTATGGCATTTTTAAATTTTTATTTAATGTTATATAATTTGAAATAGGTTAAACTTAATTTTATGTTTTATATTTTAAAGTAGTTTAAACTTAATTTCTGATGTTATATAACTTTGGAATTAATTTGAGCTTAATTTAAAATGCTAACCATTTTTAATGCCCTCTATTAAATTGTCTTCATGCTTTTTGGATCTGGAGTTATAAGACTCGATTAGATTCTAAGTTGTCTGAGGACGAAATTTTTGAAGGGGGAAATTTTTGGTTTGGCATTAAAATTACATTTTATAAAGTTAAACATAAAATATTTTCTTTATAAAAGTTATTTTGAATTATTTTTTTTTTATGGCTGTTTGTACTTTCAAGTTAAGAGACATGAAGAATGGGCCGTTAAACTTCGTATGTGGATGGATTTTTGTTAAAGTTTTGAAATTTTGAAGAAATAGATTTTAAGTGTTAAATTATTTTAGTTTTGTTATACCCTGGAAATGTTTAAGCCATGTTTTTAGCTGACCTTTTTCTGACCATTCTCTAGTGAAAGATTTTTTTTTGTCAGTTCAATTTTTGAGAATTTGGATCAAAGTTTAATATTTTTAAAGATTCAAATTCATTTGAATTATTTTTGGCAAGTGGTTCCTGTATTGGGAAAATGTAGAGAATAGGAAGCTTTAAAGTTTTGTCCTAGGTCAGTTTTGGTAAGGTCAGAGGTAACTGGTTGAGAATTACTCATGAAGGTAGGAGTTAAAAGAACTTTAAATTGAGAAGATTGGTTGACTTTGGGGTCTTTCCAGGGGTTTAAAATTTTTTTTTAGATCGTTGTGGTAGCTGTTTGTGGGAATCTTTGGCAGTCATTTAGAGAGATGAATTACTTTTAGCTGAAAGTTAGAATGCTAAATTTTTCTTTTAAAATAAAGTTAAATTTTTAAGGGTCGGTTCATGTAACTGTAAGAACCGGATACCTATTTTTACTTGATACTCTGATACTCTCTCGTTTTGAATAGATCTGATCATCTATCCCCTGAATTAAAATTTTAACTTTGTAGCTAAATAGAAATTTTATATATCGATTTTTGCTTTATTAGATGAAAGTTTTTTTTTTAGACTGGTTTTTAAGTTATGTCTTCAAGAGTTTCTTCAGACCTGTATATCTGGGTGTATATGTAGAATGTGTGTGGTATGTATGAAATCCAATGGCCATTGGTAGGTCCCGGAGCCTTGAGTATGTGCGTGCCTCGGCATTGGCGCTGCTTGGGCTGGGATCCTTGGATTGACTGTTTGGTACTCATTCGATTCAGGGATTTCAGCAAGTTTGTTAGGTTTTATGAAAGAGGTCAAACATCAACAGCATATTATTCTTTTGTTGCTCATTTATATTATAAGTTTTCTGGATCGCTGGATATATTGAGGATTGGAGATTTACTTCTTGAAGAATTTTTTTTTTTTTTGAACAGTATACTACAGTAAATTTTAAAATTTTATTAATTTTTGTGGGTAGGTTTTGATAAAGGGCCCTATTGGAATCTACCATTTTGTTTTTCTTGTTTGCCTAGTATTTTCTTGGGGAATAGATCAGAATGGAAAAGGATGAGTTACTGTCATCTTTAATATGTACGTACTGCTTAGGATTTTGTTGAGGCTGCCACATAGATAAATGTTTGCAAAATTGTACAAAATTTATTTTAAATTTTTCAAATATGGATTTTTGCAAAGATTGTATTTAAGTTTTTCAAATATTAATTTTTAACTGTAGCTTAAAGATTACGTTTTAGATGGACTAGCAGTTCTATTTGTAATGTTAGGAACTGTAAGATTTTCTAGCTTCAATTTTTTAAAAATTTTTAATGTTGATCATTGAATTGAAATTTTTGATATAATGAATTGCAGCATGTATAGGGTATTTAAGAATTAACTTTTGGGGGGCTGAAAAATGAAATTTGTACTAATATTTGTTATTTGTAATCTATGTGTTTATATGTAATTTGTGTATTATATGTATTTTTATGTTTATGATTTATAATGTTAAAGCAATATCTGACTTGGCGATCTGGAGTATATTTTCTATTTTAGAGGTTTTTCTGGTTAAAGTTTCAGTAAATTTTTTGTTATAGGTCAAGAATTTTTTTTTTGATAGGTTGTGGAGATGGTGGATGCATATTTATTTTAGGCTCTTGTAGAACCAGTACGTCTATGGTTGTAAGATCATGTTTCTCGGTGGTTCTGTGAGCATTTGCTCTTTTTCAGGCCGTTCAAGTGTCAAGAGGGGGGGCTTTTGACAGGAAATTTGTCACACCCTGTTCTTGCCACTTTCCGGCCATATCTCCATTTCTATAGTCAATCTATCTTTATTTACACTAACCTAATTGCATTCATCCTATTTTAAAGTTTACTCATTTATTATAACCTTTACAGTCTATTATTTACCTTTTCATTCAAATACCACTTTTACTTTTTCGTTTAATAAGTTTCCTTTTATTAAATCTGTTAACTTTATTAATATCTCTTTATTAAAGTTCTTATTCATATAAACAATAGTTACTTAACTTACCTTATATTTATTTTCAACACTTTTTACCTTTTAAAACTCCCGGCTTGTTGTTGTTTTCCCATCGTACTTCGTATGCAATCGGAAGCTGTAATGACGTGTTTCTTGACCGTCACAAGGTGACGTCATTTGTCTACCGCCCATTTCCGGTATGACGTTTCGTCACGATGGTTTCTCATTTGACCATCGCCTCACCTGCCCTTTTGCATGCGTAATAAGTTTCTTTTCGTTTCTCTTCTAGTATAAATACTTTGACAATAGCTTAGATCCTTGTCTTAATGTCCCAGTATGAAGTGTTTACGTTTGTCTTGTTCAGTTTGATAATTATGATTTAACTTTTAGCTTTCGTTTCATTTATGTGGTTGTCAAAGTGCCGTTCTTTAGTTTTGATGAGGGAATCAAACATGAACATACGAACACTTATTCGCCGCAGATGAACGGTGTCGCGGAAAGATATAATCGAACTTTAATGGAGGGAGTTAGAGCAATATTAATTCAGGCAAATTTACCGAAAGAATTATGGGCTGAAATGGTCTGTACTGTAAATTATTTGAAAAATAGGTATCCTCATAGCAAATTAAATGGAAAAGCTCCTTTAAATGTCTGGAAAGGTGGAAATTTTTCGGTTAAACACTTAAGAGTTATTGGAAGTACTGTTTTTGTTCATATTCCAAAAAGATATCGTAATAAATTAGACAGAAGATCTATAAAAGGAATTTTAATTGGGTATGCTAGGAACACTAGAGGCTACAGGGTGTAGTTTCAGGGAACAAAAGAAGTACAGGAAACAAAGCATTTAAAAATTATTGAAAATGATTTTATTTCAGAACCAGTTAGGGATTCTAGTGATAAAATGGTCCAATTTAAAATTAAAGAAAACCCTGTTGAACCAACTTCTTTTTCAGATTGGAAAAGAATTGAAAAGGTAAGAGAGTCTGGTAGTTCTGCTGGCCGTGTAGATGTTTACTACTACCCAGAACCAAATGTTAGGTTAAGAAGTAAAAATGAGGTAAAAGATTATTGTATGAAAAAAGGATTGGTTTTTAAACCTGAGGAATTTAATTTTAAATCACTTAAATCTAGTTCAGTTCCCTCCCAGCTTAGTGTTGAAAATTCTCCCATAGCAGAAACTGATGAAGGGGATTTAGAGTCTAACCGTGAAGCACATTGTGCAGAGATAAAAATTCCGAATAATTTTAGTGAGTCGCAAAATCTCCCAGAGAAAGAACAGTGGGTTAAGACTATGAGTAACAAACTTAAAATATTAAAAGATAGGAAAGTCTATGACCTTGTGACCCGTCCTGAAAAAGGTAAAGTTCTTGGTACAAGATGGGTGTATACGCTTAAAAAGGATGTGTCAGGTAAAATTAAAAGTTTTAAAGCCAAATTAGTGGCAAAGGGATTCTGACAAGTTGAGGGAATCGATTATTTTGACACATTTTCACCTGTCATAGCTTTTCTACTTGTTAGATTTTTCTTTGTTGTACTTGTAGTTCTAAAGGGGTGGCTTAGCCAACATATTGATGTAAAATGGGCATATTTATACGCAAAGTTAAATGAGAAAATTTATGTTGAGCAGCCAGAAGGTTTTCGGGAAATTAATGAAAAGTATAGTATGGGCTCCACCATGCTGGGCGAGAATGGTTTAATGAATTAGACAAAACTTTTAAGGAATTGGGTTTTGATAAAGTACTGGATTGTAACTGCATATATGTATATAAATTAAAAGTAATAGTTCTAGTTTATGTTGATGATTTAGCTATTTTTGAAGAGAATGAGAAAATATTAAATAAAGTAATTGAATTAATAAAATCTAAATTTGAGATAAAAACTCTAGGCGAGATTAGAAACTTCCTAGGAGTTGAGTTCAAGAAGCGTGAAGGATCTTATGTATTGCATCAAACTAAATATATTGAAAAACTTGCAGAAATTTTTAATGTTCCTAGAATTAGATGCAAATTACCTTTAACACCAGGAACAATGTTAAACTTAACAAATGAGGGGGAACAAATATACATCCCTTATAGACAGTTGATAGGTTGCTTATTGTTTTTAGCTTCTAGAAGTAGACCAGACATTCAATTTTCGGTTATAGCCTTGTCTCAATTTTCTAATAAACCATCATGGGATCATTGGAGAAATTTGTGTCAGGTTCTCCAATATGTTATTGATACAAAAGAATTGAGTTTAAATCTATCTAGAATTTCAAATTTTAATATTAATGTTTATACTGATGCTACATGGGCTTCGGACTTAGTTGATCGTAGATCAGTTAGTGGTTTAGTTATTTTTGTTGACCAGGTACCTATTATATGGAACTCTTCTAAACAAAAATGTGTTGCTTTATCAAGTATGGAATCTGAATATGTAGCATTGTCAGACTCTGTTAAAGAACTATGTTGGTTAACAAGAATAATTGATAATTTTTCCTTTTTGGACTTAAACTTAACTAAATCAACAATCTATTGTGACAATCAAAGTACCATTAGTTTTTCTAAAAATATTGAAAATACACGAACCAAATATATTGATACGCGTAGTTATTTTGTAAAGGAAAATATTGAAAAGTTTGAACTTAAGTATGTATCCAGTAAATGGAATGTTGCTGATGTTATGACAAAAGCATTGTCTAGTGAAAAGTTTTTGTATTTTAGAAAATGGTTGTTTGGCTAAACAGAAGACCTGGGAAAAGGGGAATTTGTAGGGTTAAAGTTATATTTTGTTTGTTTTCCCAGCTCTTCTGTATTAGCAAGTATTTAAAAAAATTAAACTCATTTTTATAGTAGCCACCAACCATATAAATTTCCTTTAATTTATAAGTTTATTTCAATTGCTAATTATTTAATAGTTATTCATTTATACAGGTTAAAAATTTAATAGTCAAATACTTACAGCCACTGTACATGCTTGTTTACCTTTTTCAGCATGTGGTTATATGGTTGGTGGTGAAGTTAACTTTTTGAATTTTTTTTTGTGAATTGTTGTTTCCTAGTGATGTCATTTTGACAAGTGATGTCATTTTGTTCAGTGGGTGTGTCTCATTTATTAAAATTTATTTATTTATTTTTGGCAACACCTGTAATGATAATTTTCTGCTGTATATATGTCTCCGTTTGGGAAATGAGACGTTTTCCATTCCATTTCCCGGCCAGTTTTTAATTCATAATTTTTTTAAATTTTGGTCCCACTGTCTCGAAAATGCCCGAAATGACTTTCCCGGAATTTTTTCAATCAAAAGACACCTCTCGCGACTTCCAACTCGCCCGCGTTGCGAACTGTAATCGGCTTCAGACAGACAGACACACAGAAGTGCACAGATTTTATTAGTATAGATGCAAAATAAGCCACAAATAATATTTATTGTTAGTTTTGTAATATGAGCTACTAACTAATGGAATTTCTTATTTACAGTTTATTTGTATTTTGTAATTACTTACTGTTTTCTCTAAATCATTTTTAGGGTGCTACAACCAGCCCTTTTTTCAGGCAAAATGCACCCTGTCTTAAAAAAATAATTAAATTCACCTGTAATAAGCAGAGATTTCTTGTAAAAAATTTCACACTATTTCTACATTTATGTGTCAAGGCCTTACAAAAATGATGGAACTTTATTTCTTAAGAGAAAAATAATTAAAACATGTTTTTAATTCTATTTTTCAATTTGTAATTCATAAAATTATCAAAAATTAATGACACTTTATTTACCATTTTAACAAACTATGCTTTTTTTTTCTTTTATAATTACTAAACACATTACTAATAGTATTTCCTCAAGAAGTAGTGTCCTTTTTTGGAATTAGTATCTTGCCACTCTTTCTTTCTAGAATAAATACTAAATAAATAATTACCATTTTAGTAATTAAAGCATAAAAAAGTATATTATATTACTAATTATAGAGTTAATGTTTAAAAGTTATTAATTTTAAGCAGTGCTAACAATTTAGCATTAAATGCAGTTATTAATAATTTTAATAAATGTAAAAATTACTAGTATTTAACATAGTTTTACATAATTATTACAAAATATCAATGTATATAACATTATTGCATACTATTGATGAAACTACTAATTTGAAATTATAATTTTTGTAATTGCTAATTAATAATTATAATTCTTTTAATTAAAGTGTATAAACATAGATTACATTAGCAATTTATGATTTAATTGTTTTTGAAACCTAAACTCTTGGTAGCTCTTCAGTATTTGAATACTTAGAAAAAAAAATTATGAAAATCTGATTTAAATAAATAAAAATATCCGATTTATATTATTTTTTTAAAACCATGATTTTATTTACACCCTAAATTATAGACATTCTATCAAAAACCAAAGACATTAAGCTATATCTAATCTTTTTCCCATAACAAAGAAACAAACAAAAAAAAAAAAAAAAATACCAGGTTTAGTTGGTTCAAGTCCATCAACAGTGCCAGGAGTATAATGTTCCAATTCAGCAAATACTCTTAAAAGAGCTTTCTGTTTATCAGTTAATTTCCTAAAAATCCAAAAATATAAATAGTGAAACAATTTTTTAAAACAAATATTTTAATATAATCAATGTTCTTAATAAATCTAATTTATTTTATTGGTGATATTTAAAAAAAAAAAAAAGTCTGTTTGTATTTTCTAAAACTCAGTATCAAATTACATACAGTCAACTCTCATTAATTTGAAATCGGATAATTCGAATCTTCGCTTAATTCGAACTAAACATGAAGTCCTGAAATTTTCAATGGCAGAATAATGTTAAAAATTTTCATTAATTCGAACTCATTTTCTCTTGACTAACAAGAATTCCGATTTTTCATTTTTCATTTCTTTCTCACGGATTTCAGATCATTTGAATAACTTTCTTCTTTGTTTTTTGTGAAAATTGTTCCGAACTTGTATACATGTAATACAATGCATTTGATATCCACTTTCTTAGAGCCCTGTCTGTCCATCAGTGACACTTTAAATTTTTCTTCCATCGTGCTTGTTTCTAATCTTTTAATTAGTTTATGTATTTATACATTCTAATTTAATATTAAGTCATATTCTAATGATAACAGACGAAATAAGTTTAAAAAACACTAACATTAATTCCTTTGTAATAGTATCATATTAAGCATGTTTTCCATAATTCGAGCTTCGGATAATTCGAACATTTCTCATGGTCCCGACGAGTTTGAATTAACGAGAGTCGACTGTAAATCTTAAAAGTTCATTTGTCAAGAAATTGAACATACATATTACACATTTAAAAAGTGATGCAACTCAAAAAATTGGGGAGGGGGGATATTGAATTACAACTATATTAAAACATGCTTTTAATGACCGACAGGCAATGTTTTTAACAAAGTTAAAATCAGTTTTATCCTTTTTTGCTTATGATGTTGTACAATATTTGCCGCATACAAATTGTTGTATACTGAGACTCATTAATTTAAGTAAGAGCTTTTTCATTCTAGATGTAAAAAGTTTGTATTAATTTTCGATTTTTAAAAAATAAAAATTATTTCCATGCTTGAAAACATTTTTTGATTTTTCTGAAAAAATTCATTTTTTGAGATACGTCACTTTTAAAATAAGTATGCTATATAATAGAACATTTTCACAAAATATAGTATTTTTTCTTTTTATTAAATCATGAAAACTACTTTTAAACCTAATTCAGGATGCCAAGATATGAGCATAATGTGTGCTTGTAATATATAATATATTTTTTTAATTATTAGAATATCAAAAATGTTAGTGTGATTTAATGTATTGAAATTTATCAAAGGTAATAAATTTTAATGATTCAAGAAAATATTTGCTTTTACATATTATTTCTTTTTTCCAATGTGATAAAGATTATAAATTTTGTTTGTACAGGATTTCTTTCTTTCTTTTAAAAAAAATATTAATCTATATCAAATTTACCTTTTAAATGTGGAACCCTGTTACATTAAAAATATTTAGCATCAAGAAAAGATGATAAACCATCTTAGAAATGTTAAGAGTATGCATAGAATAAAGCAAAATCTCTCATTCTAATAAAAATTTTTACAGATTATATACATGTTCTCAAATCCAAAGGAGCTACTTTCTGATATATTCCTGAATTCATCTTTGTTTGGAAACATGTGAAATTAGCAGATGTTCATATATTATGAACACATGATAATGAACTTTAAAACTCAAACTATGTAATCAATAAAATTTTCTATTTTTTGGATAAAAGCAAGAAATTTTTCAGAAAATACTGTCAAAGTTGGGATTTTGAATGGAATTTCCAGAGCCAACACAGCTAGAAAGGAGAAAAACTTATTGTCATGTGAATGGGACAAGAATCACTTATAATTTAATAACTAGTTTATCAAAAAAGTTGAAAATGTCATTCAATTTTAAATCGCTTCAAGCTTCAATATTATACCTGGTAATTTCATATCTTTATATTTAAAAATAAATGAGAAAATTTGAGGAATGCATTAATGTTGCATCAATTTATTTAGTTTCTATGGTTTTCCATTATAAATTCCAATATAGTACAATTTCAAGTAATTAATCGCCAAATGAAAAATTGCTAAATCACTTCTGTACATTTCACACTTTTTTAATGTATCTTACAGTTTTTGAACCGAGATTAAATCTGTAAAGTAAATTACTTACTTTATGCTTGATTTAACAGACATTTTAAAAGATGAAATAATCAGAAATCAAATAATTATGTCATAACAAAATAATCAATAAATTGAAAGAAATCCTTTTAGCATCATACAAATAAACATGCAAGCATACAATAATTACTAAAATTCTAAATAGTTAATAAATAAATTTAATTCATTTTACATTGTTTCATTAAACTTTCCATGGCAAAAAAAATAGGTAAAGAAAGAATTTTGTAATTAATTTTTACCTCACTTTCTGATGCACCTGAATAAAAAATTTGTGTATACAGTAGATGTTTCTGAAGACAATATATTTTAATATTTTTAGAACTTAATTATAAATAATTAAATTCATTTTACATGATTTTTCTATTAATTGGGTACAGGTGATAAATCAACTAATACGCTTTATGAATACAGCTTATACAAGTTACAATAATGATAAAGTTCACTATGTACCAAACTATCCTTACTAAAATAAGCCAAGTGGCAATGAAAAAGCAATAATGAAATATTTTAAATGCTAAATAGTAGAAAATATACTATGAATGAAAAAATAAGGAGTGTAATATATATATTTTTAAATATACTTTTATCAATTATTATTTAATGTTAATCAAGTTATGATTACACAATGAGAAAACAACAAAGAAATCTTGAACACACAGTTTAAATAATCCTTTTTTCTTTTTTTATTGCAATATCTTAAAAAAGAAAATCATGCATCAAGTACAGATTATGAAACACTCTCTAGCACTTACAGAAAATGCACAACGTGTTTGAAAACCCAATTTCTATAATCACTGCTCATAATAAAAAAAGGTACATGATTTAATCTGTGGGGTCTTGCATATGATTAGTGTTCCCATTATGCATTTTTCGAAGGGCGCCGCGCCCTTATTTAATTATTGATGCGCCCTACTGGCCTTTTGTATATAACACGCGCCCTGCCCATTTCTCAAAACATGTATTTTGCGCCCCGTAATTTCTTGAAAAAATGTCTTATTTTCCTTCCCTTTATAGAAAAAAAAACCATGTACATGCTTGAAAAATAAGTCATTCAAATGTTGTAATTACTTGTTCACGACAGATGACTATAATCCGACAATCGGACCCTTCCCACTCTACGCATAGCCGAAACAGGTGCCCCAATTCATTGTTTATTCAAGATTTCAACATTCCTCACTGCATTCTGTTCAATATTTCCAGATTGCAACACGTCATTATCACCTGTTCACGACAGGTGACGATAATCTGACAATCGGACCCTCCCCACGCAAAGCTAGAAAAGGTGCAGGAACTCCAGTTCTTTGTGTATTCAAGATATCAACATTTCTACTACAATCTGTTCTGTATTTCCAGATTCCAAAGCGTCATTTGCATTTGCAGTTTTTAGTAGAAATTTTGTAAGCGGCCTAATTTATTGTTATTCGAACTCGCTGAAAATTTGAACGCAATCGGATAATTAACAAAAGATATGCATGTTAATAGTATGGAAAAGAAACGTTAGCTTTCCGTTTTTTATTATTATTACTTACCCATCATATTTTGTTTAAGATAAATCCTGCAATCGTTTTAAAAATCGAAATTTTTTTTTTTTTTTTTTTTGAAAGATTTACACGTTTTAGACACCGGGGATTCCTGGATAACCCTTCTTTCCCGAAATTATCTATCAAAATTAACTTGTAAAGGAGAAAAAAAAAAAAAAAAAAAAAGAAAGAAAAACCCTTTCTAGTTCTCAAATCATCTGAAAACCGCGTGACCTATATTTCCCCCCTCTCCTCTGGGTCATTCCATGTCAATTCAACCAATTTTCCCCCATTTGTAATCCGACCGACAGGGATTTGGATGAAACTTTGTGTGCACATTAATTCTATCTTGAAATGATTCCATCAGAAAATTTTCCTTCCCAGATCTCATAGTTTGTGAGATATGGGGGGGTCCAATTCTTAGGTTTTTCTCAAATCGCACATTTCTGAGTCTGTATTCTGAGATTGCAGTTCCATCTTCAAAAAATTGTTTCTCTAGATCTAAAACATGAATCATCCTAAAAATATCACTATAAGAAGATAAAAAGATGCAAATTTTAATAAAAAATATTTAAAAATTTTACTTTTAATATTTAGGATAAAAAAAATCAGTCAAAGTTGAGAGTTATGGTTATTTTTCCAAATTTTTGTGACTTCACGAAAAAGGCTGTACACAAAAAGGCAAATTAAATTTCCAATTTCTTTTTGTTTTAAATAAAAGTTTACACTTTGGGCTTTCTATCTATGAAATAAAAATAATGTCTTTCGCATGGCTTATGCAAAAATTTTGGATACTTTCCAATTAACCGGATGCGTGTTTTATTTTTACATATTACATATGCACACAAAAAGGCAAATGAACTTTCCAATTTCTTTTGTTTTAAATAAAAATTTACACTTTGGGCTTTCTATCTGTGAAATAAAAATGATGTCTTTCGCATGGCTTATGCAAAATTTTGGGTACTTTCCAATTAGCCGGATAAGTGCTTTATTTTTACATATTACATATGCACACAAAAAAGCAAATGAAATTTCCAATTTCTTTTTGTTTTAAATAAAAGTTTACACTTTGGGCTTTCTATCTGTGAAATAAAAATTATGTCTTTCACATGGCTTATACAAAAATTTTGGGTACTTTCCAATTAGCCGGATGCGTGTTTTATTTTTACATATGCACAAATATATAGATCTATATAAATACAGATGTATTATACATGTACATATGTATGTATATATACAGTATATTGATATATATAACGCTGGTGCCCATCTAATCGAAAAGTACCAAATTTTGCTTCGTTTTGAAAATCTGCACCAATTAAGGGGGGAAAAAAATCTGACTAAGTTTAGCTGTGGTACTTAAATAATTTCTGGAGTTTCTATGAGTTACTGAATTTAATGTTATTGGATACAAAAACAAACAGGAAATTTCATTTGCCTTTTTGTGTACAGACTTTTTCATAAAGTCACAAAATTTCGGAAAAATAACCATAACTTTCAACTTTGGTTTACTTTTTCGTCCGTATATAAATCTCTATTAATTGCCCTAATTGCTTTTTTCACTTGTTTTTTATGCCGCTTAAATGGATCTCCACATTTATATAATTCATATTTCATTAAGAGCGAAATTCTGTGATGCTCACATATATTAATCAAACGGTTTTCACTTAATTTTTGTTTTATAAATGCAATAGTCCTAACTAATAAAAGTTCTTTTTCTGAATCACAGAGATTATCAATGTAGTCTATTTCTCTGTTATTTGTATAGCTAGTTTTGTGACATTCTAAACCAGTTAATATTACAATACTGCAAGCCTGAAGACTAGTAGAAGGTTTAATATCAGGCTCCATATTAAAACAATAAAGCAAAAAATATTTATACATATCACAAACTATAAAATATGTAACAATCAGAATATATTTTTAGTAGCACAGTAAAAGGTAAATCATTCTTCTATGATAAGAAACAACAGAATGACAATAATTTAATTAACTTAATTTCAAAACATCTGCTTTCATACTAACAAACATTACCCTGCCTTTATCAGAAGGTGTTTATACAAGGCAGGTGCAATTAAATCTTTCAGACTATAGAAACAAATTTAAGTTCTGTTAAACATTTGTGTATTTAAACTTGCCAATATAAATATTTAAACTGATTAAAATTAACCAAGGAAAGGAAATACAAGGTTTTGAACATTTTTTAAACACAAATAATTAATATATAAGCATTCGAAAGAAAGAATGGAAATGTGAGGAGAAAAAAATTTCTATTTTAAACTGTACAAAAAAAATCTGTTTTGATTTTAATTATTGAAAATAAAAGTAAGAGATTCTTTAGATTATCAAAAAATGCCCATTATTAAATAACTAAATGAAATATATGGACCATTCACTAAATTTAATGGGGGGACATATTACAGTCAGATTTTTTTTAATCAGAAAAAACAAAGCCTAAACTTTACTTTGAGAATAAAAAAAACATGCATGAAATAACATTAAATTCAATAACTCATAGAAATTCCAGTAATTATTTACGTACCACAGCTAAACTTAGATTTTTTATCCTCTTAATTGGTGCAGATTCTCAAAACAAGGCAAAATTGTTGGGAGACAAATGTATCTCCCAGGGGTTGAGTAAAAATTAGCAGAGTTAAATTAAAGCAGTGATGCAGCGTTGACTGGCTTAAACCCCATTTATGAACCGAGTCAAATAAAATGATAACGACTATTTAAGACAAACACATATTTATTTAAAAAGTATTAAAAACAAATAAATTAATCACAGATTATCTTCAATTCACATTTTAGAACAAACATAACAAAAACAAGAACACATACCTTATTGCTTGCATGACGTTTAACAAATATTACTCGTTTACTTTTACCAAAAATATATAAATAATTTAAAGTCAAAAATAAATATTTCAATACATAATGTCCGTCACTGATTGTCCCAAAGGAAAAACTTCAATCTCATCTAAACTTCCATTCTCCATGCAAAGTTCAAAAGATTCACACAGCCGAAAATCAAACACCACTGTTCGAAAAACTTGTTCAGGAAACAAGCAGACTGAAGTATCAATCGGAATCAATTCTTTTATTTAAAGAAAAATGGCCGCCGACGCACGTTGTCTAAACATCAATTCAAACAGTTCCAAAGCACAGCCAATTTTCGATAAAGTAAAACCTCCTATAGGAGAAACCAACCACTAAAGCTTCAAAACACGGACTGCAGCTTCAATCCGTCATATTGCTTCATCAGGTCCAACTTTATCATCTCATATTAAAAACTGCTGCACAATATTTTAATACATAACTGTTGACAATTTAACACTGATTAAAAACATGACAACACTACGTTAATGACACGACGATAAAAGACTTCCAGGTAAATATACTGCTTAACACGATCATGACTGCCAAAGGAAAAGTAGGTGAAAGAACGAACATTGAACGACAAGATCCTCGTCTCTTATATAGGTCAAGGTTAGTCAAGAAACAGTCTTCCACGCATCCTTCACACTACGCCCCCTACCGGTTACGTCAGCTTGCTTCTGGAATGTACTGAAAAGGTAGAGTGGAGTTGTATACACCAATCCTCCCTGTACACAACTGACGCCATCTCGTGGTGTAAAAAGAAACTATGCAGAAATCAGACTGGAAAGACCACGAGACGATGTAAACATAAGTGACGTTCAACGTGAAATGAAAGGAAAATATTGCCGGTGAAAAAGATATTTTAGGAGATGATTAATAAAATTAATATCAACTATTATAAAATAAAAAGAGGAATATATGTAATAAAGGTAAGTGAGTTTAAATATTAATCCATGAGGCAGGTAAAGTAAAAATGTGTGTACAGTGGCAAGTACATAGGAGTACATATTCCTAACAAAAATTTGGTACTTTTCGGTTAGACGGGCACCAGTTTTATACATATATATCAATATACTGTATATATACATGTATAATACATCTGCATTTATATAGATCTATACATGTGTACATATGTAAAAATAAAACACGCATCCGGCTAATTGGAAAGTAGCCAAAACTTTTGTATAAGCCATGCGAAAGACATCATTTTTATTTCATAGATAGAAAGCCCAAAGTGTAAACTTTTATTTAAAACAAAAAGAAATGGGAAATTTCATTTGCATTTTTGTGTGCATATGTAATATATAAAAATAAAGCACTCATCCCGCTAATTGGAAAGTACCCAAAATTTTTGCATAAGCCATGCGAAACACATCATTTTTATTTCATAGATAGAAAGCCCAAAGTGTAAACTTTTATTTAAAACAAAAAGAAATTGGAAATTTAATTTGCCTTTTTGTGTACAACATTTTTCGTCAAGTCACAAAAATTTGGAAAAATAACCATAACTCTCAACTTTGGCTAATTTTTTTTATCCTAAATATTACAAGTAAATTTTTTAAATATTTTTTTATTAAAATCTGCATCTATTTATATTATTTCAGTAAAATTTTTAAGATGGAACTGCAATCTCGAAATACAGACTCAGAAATGTGCGATTTGAGAAAACCCCAAGAATTGGACCCCCCATATCTCACAAACTATGAGGTCTGGGAAGGAAAAATTTCTGATGGAATCATTTCATGATAGAATTAGTGTGTACATAAAGTTTCATCAAAATCCCTGTGGGTCGGGTTACAAGGTCTGGTTGAATTGACATGGAATGACCCCTCTGCTAAGTGCACAGATAAACAACATAAATACATGACTCATATAAACTAAACAAAAAGATTCACGTGCGAGCTCATAGCTCATAGCATAGGCTGTCTTTTATTTTATTTTTTTTTTCTTTTATTGCTCTAGGTTGTTGCAATCTGAAATGAATGAAATAAAATAATTAGAGTTAGAAAACTTTTCTTTCAAAATACGTCTGTTAGAGGTCTGCACGGGCCGAAATTTTCAGGCCCAAGCTCAGCCCGGTCCTGAAAAAAAAAATTAAAATTTTGGCCCGAACCTACCCCGGCCCGAGTAAATTTCTGCACAGCATTAATCTTTACTCTTACGGAAGAATTCGGACCAAAAAAGTTTATCTTAGTCTTTTTTTTTTTTCAAAGTTTATTATCTCCATTTATGCAGAAGTATCGTAGGCTACGATATTTATGCTTTTAATGAACCTTTGTTTGTGGTATGTAAATGTCTCAGTTATCATTAGTATTATTAATCCATATTCCATGTAATCGAGACAAAAATCTAAAAAATGGTACATGATACTAAAATGTATATCTTCTAAAACGGAATCGCATTGGAAAGATGAAAATACTTTCTCTTTTTAGTAAGTGTAAATGTTTAATATATTTTTTTTCTCGCGTATTATTGTATTCATTTTGCATAGATGAATAGTTTAAAAGAAAATTCCGTCATAGACAGTTTTTTTTTCATGTGTTTAACTCTATAAGCCTAAAAATCTTTTAAAAGAATAAATTTCAATGTTTTATAGTAGAATAATGACAACTTAAAAGTACTATATGCCTTTTTTGCAAAAATTTTTGGACCAAACCAAGTTTTACTGATTTTTGAACAAACTTGGCCTCGCCGAGAAAAGGATTTTCATACAGGATGATTCAACCGGAACTGATTTTTTTTTTTTTTTGGTCCGTGAAGACTAGAAGGAATGAAATCAGTCCCGGCTTCATATGGAAAAAATAAGTTAGGCCCAGCCCGAAATGACTAGCGACTACGCCCGGCCCGAATGCCGTTAATGGAAATCGGCTGGCGGGCCGGGCTTTGGGCACATCTCAGCCCTTGCAGATCTCTTGCGTCTGTAATGCGAGATTCTTTTAAAATGTACTTAAAATGATTTATTGATTGAAAATGATTGACTTAAAATGTAAGGAGGGGTGAGAGGGGACATGGATGAAATTACACTAAAGACGTTTTGCAGCAGCGAAAATCTGATTTTGGAGCAATGAATCCATTTTTTTTTATTTGGAGCAACAAAAATTCGATTTTAGGGAAGTAAAATCCAATTTTGTGAAAGCAAAATTCAGATTTTGTAGTCGTAAAAATCATTTTTGTTGCAACATAAATCTGACTTTGTAGTAGTAAATATGAATTTGTAGCAACAAAATCGTTATCTTCCGATGAAATCTGCGTCTTTTCCCAATCTTCTGACAAAATTTGTGCTTTATGGCGGCTTTTTAAAAAATTTATGGATTTCTTTTGCGATTTTTTTGTTCATTTTTTTTCTATCTTTTGACGAATTCGTGCGGGTTTTTTTTTCTTTTCTTTGCTATCTTTCTGTTTTTCAGTTTGTGAAAAAAGTTGCTTTTTTTCCGCGATTTCTTGACAAAATTCGCGTCTTTTCGCGATCTTCACCCAAACATAATGTTTTCCGCAATTTTTTGTCAAATATGACATGTTTTTCACGATTTTTGGTCGAAATTCGCATGTTTTTCACGATCTTTTGACAATGCCCGGGTGTTTTTACTATCTTTTGACAAAATCATTTGCGTATTTTTCACAGTTTTTTCATTTTTGGATGAAATTAGCGATGCGTAAAAGGAATGGAATTTTTCTTTGTTTCTCGAATTGACAAAATCATACAAAATTTTTATTTTTGTACTAAGTACATTTTGGCGCAGGTTTGAGGGCAAATTTACGAAAAAACGCTCTTTCGGCACAGATATGCGTAGCACTTGAGACTTGGGAGCAGAGATGTTCTTTTGCTTGCACAGCTGTTCTTTTTTATGAAAAGAAAAGTGCCCTTTTCACTAAATGCGCCCTGCCCCTTTTCAAAAGAAATGTGAACACTACATATGATCAAAAAATTTGCATATATGGCAGTAACCAAAATTACAGGCACCTTTTGAAATTTAAATGTTTTTCAACTCTGAATGATTGTATAAATGTTTACACTTTAAACATGCTATGAGTCAAACATAAAACATGATGAAATTAAATTCTTAATTCAACAAAATAAAATAAGTTCAGTTATTTCCATTAGAAGGGAAGTTATGTTACTTTCAGCCAGACTACACAGGTGCATGAGATTCAAGAAACACATCATACTAGAGCTACTACCAGCCATTTGTAAGTTGTTCCTAAGACAGGTGATCAGCTATAGTTTATGAGCAGGTGCAAAGTTATATTCAAAAGGTGAAAAAATTCGGTAAGGTTACTTTATTATGCAGAAATAAAACTGGTCATTGAAATACTACATTTATTATTTAGATCTATTGTCAGTGTAAAAAAGAAAAAAAAAAAAAAAGTAAAACAATGTTATTTACGCAAAGTGGTGACTGGTCACTCAAGAAGTTGGTTGGTTGATTAATTAATTTGTGTTTTACAGCACAAAGTCCCTTTAAAAATATCAGCAGCCCAAAATCACCTACAATGAGATCCAGCATTGTTGCCAGGGCTGTTTTTATAGACTTTTCACACAGAGTCCTGTTTATGTGAATTGTGAAGAAAATTTTACATTTGTGAAAAATCTAGCCATATTTTTTGTGAATCTAAAATGATAGTTATATGCAGGATCCTGATTATACATTTTAAAGATATATGCATATAAAATGTATTTATTTTCATTATATCTGTAAATTTAACAGGTCATGTTTTACTTTTAAATGATTAAATTTGTAAGAAGTTAAGTTTGGAAAGTTTTGTGAAAGCAGGGGCGTGCCAGCAGTATTCGGCGCCTGTGTGCAGAACTGCATTTGGAACCCTACCCCCCCCCCCCCCCGCCAAAAAAATATGAATATTTAAAAATGTATAGTTGCCATTCTTTTGGAGTTTTTTGAACCAGAAAATTTATTTAATAAAATATGTCTTGTTTCTTTACAATTCGTACTTTATTTCATTAAATAAATAAATTTCTGTTTCCAAACATGCTTAAATTACTTGAAAAATAAAGAAGGATGGCAGCTATGTAAATAAAATTTGTAACACAGTAAAACCTGTGTAAATGAAAGCACTCTCTATCAGAATCCTGCGTTATAGTAAAATTTCACTACCCCGGAGAAAATAATTTAATGCAATAACAATAGATTGCATCTAAAAGAAAGAAGTATTGGCGATGGCTACGAAAATCTACTGCACATAGAGATCTAAAAATTTGGATAAGGATAGATGATGGTAAATGCACCGTGCACCTGACACTCAATTTTTTTTATTTTTTGTTAATTACCCGAAATATTGATTAAAAACCCTTAATGATAATCGCAAAATGGCGAACTTTTATTCCTCAACGAGATTATGTTTGTGTGCTTCCTCAAGCAGTCCTTCCCACTGACGAAAAGCGTAACGTTTGATTTCTTCTGCATTTTCAAATTGGGATATAGTGAGATCCCGGTAGAATTACAAATAAATAATAATAAAGAAAGAAAGAAATGGTATTTTTCAATGGTATTTTTAATTACTATTTTTAAAAAAACCTTTTTATTTGGCAGCGATTCGCATCAGTTTTCAAGTTTTCTATTTCTCAGAAGTTTCAAACGTAAAGAAACAACAACAACAATAAAAACTGTTGATACATTCAAGGTATTTTTCAGGTTCTAATAATATATCTGCCGTGAAAATATTAATATTTACTGTTCAAAAAAATTTTTAAGTCATTCATGGGTTCGCGAAACATATTTTTTCTCGCAGTGCAAATTATTTCAAGATATCGTTTCCCAATTAAGAAATATGTGATTTGAATATCATTTCGCGTTTATAAATAAAAAAATATGTATGAGGGGTTGTGCACATTTTCATTTTTTATTTTATCAAGATTTTTTTTTGGTCAAAATTGAAAGTTTTATATCTAAATGTCAGAAAATAAATACAAATTAACTGTTAGCTTGAAAATCAGACCGGTACATGAATAGCACCACCGGTATTTTCTACTGAAGGCAGTGGGAAATGAACTCGAGCTTCGATTGGATGGATTTTCATTTAAAAAGGAAAAATCCTACAAATTCAAGATTATACACTACTAACAATATAATGTTCGTTCGAAAATATTTTTATTCAAAATTATAAAGTCAAATCAACATGTTGCTGAAGACATTGCCCTCCCCACACCCCATCTCTACATTCGTTTGGAAAAAAATAACATTCAATATTTGACTTTAGAATATTTAAGGTTATTGTAATTGGCCTAGGTGATCCAAGTTGTTGGTTAGTAGGACAAAGTGCACGGGATTTTAAAACACATTTTACATAAATCTATATTTTTACATTCATATTAACAGCCATCATTGTAGTTTCTAATTTATTTATGTCTGAATTATTATTTTTTTTTTTTTTTTTTTTGTTCTTTGCTATTTTAGTCTCTGTAATGTCTATGGTTATGTGTAATGCTAATAAGTGCTCTTATTTCAAAAATTCAATTTTATGTTCAGAAATGAAATGTACATATCTTACAATCATTACAATAATTTATGCAGTATTTGAATAGACATGAGTGTACGCAGGGAGTGCAGGGAAAGACTCCCCCTTCAACCTTCGAAAAAAAAAAAAATAGAAAATTTGGACATCTATATTCAAATTTAGTCTGTCTTCATCAACTCTCCCCCTTTTTTGCTATCATGATAATTCCAGAGTACTAGATAGGTAAAAGATAGATAAAAGGTATTTATTTCGCTCAGAAATCTATGGTGTGAAAAAAAAAAACCCTTATGTTCAATACATAATAGTTTCCACCAGAAATGATCATTAGTAGAAGTGCTGAACAAAATTATTGCTTTAGCCGCTTAAAGTAAGCTTTACTCTATAAGTGCAAAAACCAGTGTTAAACCTATGGCACGGAATGCTAACAACTTCACAAACGGCTGATGCTCCATTTTTACCAGTTAAAATTTGTTACATAGCTGACGCTAGTATCTCCAATCAAAAATCTGTTAACTGAACAGAACAGAGAACACTAACATACAAAAGGCTATACAAATGTAATGAACGTTATCAACTTTTTGGCAATTTCTGGACCTCCGCTACCCCTTACGATATCATACGTTATCATTCCTCAATAACATTCAATTTTCTTTATTGGTAAACGCAAGTATTATTTCAAACATACTTTACACCTGTTTTCTTAAACGCAGATTATATTAATATGCATACACATAAGACGGAAGAATAGGAATACCAAACATTGAGATATTCAATATTTTGAAAATAAATAATTTTATAGTGATTTAATTATTTTAATTTTCATAAAAATAGTTAACAAACTAATATATATATATATATATATATATATATATATATATATATATATATATATATATATATATATATACAGGGGTTGGACAAAAATATGGAAACACCTTTTGAAATGCATGTTTGAAAAGAAAGATTGATTATAATGAACTATGTTGATGGCACTGGAGTTTTTGCCTACTGACGCCACCTATACAACTTCGTAAAATCGCTACACCGTTCAGCCGTTGTTGGAGCACTGTTATGTGAGGTTATCATTGCATTATGTCAGAGTTAACAAACTTCGAATGTGGACAAATTGTTGGCGCGCGTATGGTGAGTGCTTCCGTAAGCAAGGTAGCCGAGGTTTTTAGTGTTTCAAGAGGTACTGTGTCGAAGATTTATTCCGCATATTTGAAATGCGGAAAAAACATCATCCGCTAAATCACAGCGCGGACGAAAGTGTGTGCTGAGATCGTGACAGACGATCATTAAGGAGGATTATCGCGAAAAATAAGCAGACCACAGCGGCAAAAGTTACTGCTGAAATGAATGTCGTGTCACCAAATCCTGTGAGTACCAAAACAATTAGAAGGGAGCTTCATAAATAGGGAATTGCTGGCCGTGTTGCAATTGAAAAGCCATCCATCAGTAATGCTAATGCCTGTAACAGGAAAAAGTGGTGTTTAAGTCATAAAGCCTGGACTATAGAGCAGTGGAAGAGCGTAATATGATCTGGTGAGTCTTCTTTCACATTGTTCCCCACTTCTGGCCAAGTTTACGTCTGGAGAACGCCATCTCAAGCCTATAATACATACTGCTTGTTGCCAAGAGTAAAAAATGGCGGGGATTCGGTGATGGTTTGGGCAGCCATAACGTGGTTCTCTTCTGGCCCCATGATAGCTCTGTAAGGGCGTATTACTGCTCAGACTTATGTGAACATTTTGGCCGATCAAGTCCATCCAATGGTACAAGGTTTGCTCCCCAATGATGATGGTATCTTCCAAGACGACAACGTCCCCGTTCACACAGCTCACATTGTCCAGGATTGATTTTCTGAGCACGAGGAGGAATTTTCGCATCTCGCCAGGCCACCAAAGTCATCAGACTTGAATATATTCGAACCTTTGTGGTCTACATTGGAGCGGAAAGTGCGTTCTCGCTATCCACCGCCAACATCGTTATTTGATTTTGCCACCGTTTTGCAGGAATAATGGTACAATATTCCCTTGGCAAACATACAGAAACTGTATTTATCCATTCCGAGAAGACTGCAAGCTGTTTTGAATAACAACGCGTACCGTATACAATACTAGGCAAGGAAACGTGTTTTTTTTAAGGTGTTTCCATATTTTTGTCCAACCCCTGTATATATTGGTTGGATCATTCAAAAATGATAAATATATCAAGACACTCCATCCCTCACTAGAGATATCTTCCGATATCATATGCTAGATTCTCCCCCCCCCCCTTTCTGCTAAAGTAATAACGTTATGTATGCATAGCCAGTGCAGTAGCTATTAGTGAATAACGGGAAAGGAGGGGGGGGGGGTCATATTTTCTCTCTTTCTCTCTGTGATGCAGAAAGATAAATTAGTACATGTTCACTCTGTAGTTACTATATTTCTCATTAAACTGTTGTAATAGTTTCATTTTACGCTAAGAAAAGAATAGGATGATGAAAAACTCGAGTGTAAAACGAGTGAAATCTTAAACAACTTGTTAGCTTCATATGTGTAAATAGGAAGAGCAAGTGTTGAAACACTTATTTTAATTACAATTTAGTATTTTTGCAAAAGCTGTGAAAGGTCCTCAAAACTTAATTAGATTTTTAAACAGAATTTCATTTGAATTTTTGGAATAGAAATCAATTTAGTGACTTTTGAATCTTTTCCAGGGAGGCTCAAAATGTTTGAGGGGAAGCTGAGCCGCCCATAGCACCCCCTTAGCTTACGGCCCTGTGCATAGTCCCCAAGTTCTGGTTTTACATTGTTTCTCTATTCAGGATTCTCCAAAGCGTCCCCTGTGGACACCGCGATTGCGCCCTTAGGTTTTCTTGGCACCCATTCGAATGTATCCTCTTATACTAGCTATTTTTAAGATTAAAAATCCATTTTAAGGGATGCATTTTTAAAAGTAAAAAATATTTAAATAGTTTTCTTGTAATACTTATTGATGACTTTAAATAAGTTTTAATTATTTAATGCTATTGAGTTGTTATTCAGTGATTAAGGTTTCTATAGCTTCTTCATCTACAAAACTTTTGAAGATAGACTGTCCTCTGAAAATCTAATTTTAAATTTATTCTGAATTAAATTATTGTTGCAAATTATTTTAAAATAGTTTCTGAATCATAGGGGACTTATAGCTAACAGCGTGAGATATACGCGCATCATATAAGATGTTTCTAACATATAAGTCTACCTCTATTCATGGACTGATATTGTAGGAGAAGCTTTTACCAGTATTTCTGAATAGTAATTTTCTTCTTATTTATGATAAATTCTGAAGTGACAATTGTTTCTTATAAATAATAATAAAAAAACAAGTGAAATTTAGCTCCTACGGTAATAAAACTGTAAATTATGCTTTTCCACCGCTGTGAGTTAATAGTGTTGCATATTTTCAGCTATGTGGCGCCTTTTATTATTTATAACTCTATGAGGTGCGCCTCTGTTTATAAAGGTTGGGCAGGTCTTGTCTAAATGATTTATTAGAGGACTCATAAGTAGAATAATACAAAATTTTAAAGAAAGAAATGAATATTTATAAATAATTTCTATAAAGTAAATCTACAAAAGATAATTCAGATGCCAAGAAAATGTAATACATTTTAGTATAAATAAATTAAAGATTTTTTTTTAAAATATTTGCTTTTCAACTGAAATCTTTTGGCGCCTTTATTGCTTCGGCGCTTGTGTGCGCCGCACACTTTGCACACTGGGTCGGAACGCCCCTGTGTGAAAGGACTATTTTTAGGACAAAGAATTCTAAGAAGGTGTAAAAAGAGTTTGAAGGTGATAAGTTTTATGAAGGGTCCCTTAATGAACCCAATTTCTTTTTAAAGATATTCCTGGTTGCATTAAGTGAACATGATCTTTCATATGCAGCAACTGCAAGCGAAGTTGGTGAGAATGTGACAACATCAATAGTATGAACATTTTGTTTATAGTATCAGGAAACACTATCTATACAAAACAAAGAAGAAAAAGACTGGGAAAATGTGTACAACAGCTGTTGATAATAGGAGAAAAGTTCAAATTTTCCTCAAGAACAGATGAATCATTTGCAGCCATTAGCAATGAAATGAGTTCAACTAGTGTTTGTTGTTGTTTTTTCAATATAAGAATGATCAGGAGAAGACTAATGGACATTAGTTTAAAAAACAGGATTCATTTAACAAACAGTGGCACAAACAAGCACAACGGAGAAAAATAAAATGCAGTGGCAGGATACAGTGGAGAAAAGAACACATTTTATGTACAGAAAGTCAATAAAACAAATAATATGGAGTAAAAAAAAAAAAAAAAAAAAAAAACCCTAAGATATTGATATATTATAGTGATAAGAGAAAAATATATAGGATGTTGCATTGATGAAGAGGTACTTCCAAGTAACATTGTAGTGATAACAATTCTATAAGAGCTGTGATTTGGACAGGTATCTGTTAACCAATATTGTAGGTCACTTTCATGTCTTAGATAGCACATTGATACCATCTTGCATCCAAAATTTCTATCTTCTAGTCATGAGTCTTTTACTGAAAAAACTCCACTTTTTTACCAGTAGGATTCATCTTCTTGTCATACTGCATGGATATACAAACAGTGCTTCATTGAGAATTACAGAGAAATATCGAGATGGTCAGAAAACAGCCCAAACTGATATTCACGACAGAACATTTAAGGTTTACTTTTAAAAAACTGATACATCTGAGATGTGCACCCAATAAAAGAGAATTAATCGAGGATATAATTGTCTCATGAAATCATATAAAAAAGTAAAAAGAGCTTCAAAGATTGGTTGGCTCAATGCCACTGTCATAGTAACTGTCTTAAAAATATATCATACCCAATGAAGTATTTATAGGCCAGTAATATGAGTACACAGGGATTTTTTAAAGTAAAGGTTTTTTTCATAGCATACATTTATTTGAAATGAAAGTATTTGACCTTTGTTTGTGGTGTTGAATTTCACATTAAACTGTCTTTCATTTGATTCATGGATTCATTTCACTGTATGAAATGTAACATTTTATTTTTAATAAGCATTCACAGTTTTAACATTTTCATTACAAAAAGTGTCAGCAATTATGGTCACTACTGAATACTACATTTTTAGATAATTTTACATTTTACTCTACAGAAAATATATTTCTTTTTTTCAAGCAACGTAATTAGCCCCATGACGTTTTTCCTAAATACATTTGTGAATGGTTAATAATTATAAATATGTGGGTCTATAGCTTTTATTATTTCAGTCTATTTGAACTTTCAATTTTCCATAGTTTATGAATAGAATGGCTATGACAAATGGACAGACAGACACAGGAATAGGAATGATCTTATAATAGTTTTGCTTTTACTTTTTAAGTACAGAACCCTAAGACTTATATTATGATTTATCTGCAAAATATATGCGACATTTTGAGATAGGAGCTAGTAAAAGCTTTGCAAGTTTCCTCATACTACATCACAGAAGCCGTGGTGAGATAAAAATTAAGTAAAATAATAAACGTAGAAGCTTCATTAAATTACAGAGTTTCTGCTCTAAAATCATATATATTAAAACAGTAGGCTAATTCTTTAAGAACACAAAAATTCAGGCATTTGCACATGCATGAAGTTGAATTTATTAGCCCTTCCAGTTGGAGGAAAGTCGAAGTAAATCTGGTTAGCTCAGTGGTTTAAGGCACGAATTTAAAGCTCAGAGCTTTTGTAGAGGACTAGGGTTAGAATCCAACACTCAGCAAAATAATTTATTTGAATAATGATACATTTTACTACAAGGGAAAGTTATATGATTTTTATTATTTTGTTATTATTTTGATGCTTTATAATTAAATAAAATTTAACACTCAACTTCTTTTAATATTTTAAGTAATTAAAACATAGTAATTATTAGATATAAACAGCCAATTTCCAGTTCAGGGCTTTAGAGACATATTTGTAAGAATAAAATTATTGAAAATCTTTACAAATCACATTCCTTAAAAAAATAACAATAAACAACAATAAATACAACACACATAAATAAAAATGTCATAAAATTTAATTTAAAATCTAGCAATGTTTAAAAAATGTATTCTAATTTTCTAAAAAATGTTCTTCTAAATGTTTAAACATTATTTTGTCGGTACGTAGTAGCAACAATTTTCCACTTTCCTGTCATGTGCATGGAAGATTAGAAAAAGTAATCCATTTGTAAACTGTAATTTACATGAATTATATAAATAAATAAATGTTATATATCATTTAGACCATATATTAAATGATTTTTAACTAAATCCCCGAGTGCCATTTTGAAGTAATGTCTGAATCTTTAAAATTATGAAGGCTGCTAAAATATTTTAGAAATAGTTTAACAATTTTAACTTAAAATATTTAAGCTATTTTTCATTTAATTTAAACTAATCTACAATTTTTGTTATATTTTGTGTGAGCATTACAAGGAAGGTTTATGTTTGTGTACATATAAAGAAAAGTATTAATTATTTTCCAGTGGAGAAAAATTAAAATAAAGAAGAGAAAACAAGGAGAAAGAAAAATAGGCATGTAAGAATTATAATTGAACTACTTTGTGATACTCATGGTTTAACAATTAAATAATGTATGAAAATGTTATGAAAAATTCAAATAATTCAAATATATTATAAATAGTTACTTGGTAGCATGAAATTTTAAGTTTAGGGATTTAAAATGAGACTGATAAAAATAAAATATATATAATTAAAAATTAAACTTTTCAGTATAATTTAAAAAAAAAAAATTAGAAAATACTAAACATTGTTATTTTTCAAAACACTGAGAAAATTCACCAAAATAAATATCAGTTCAATTAACTTTAGTTATCCTTCTGCTAAAAAGCAAGTGCTGTCAAAATTCTTAAAATTCTGCTTAAAATTCTTTTAGATGATTACTTGAGTAGGTTAGACTGACAGAACCATGACATGCTTTGAATCTGTTGGAATCACACAGATAAAATAGAAATAAATCAAGTTTTCAAAACTTTATTTACAGGTAGCTAATTAAGAAAATCAAACATTATTCTAATTAATCTTTTAACATGTTTGTCATCAAATTTTGACGGGTGCCATCCAGTAGTTTATTAAAGTCCATTCAGATAGAGCAGGAAATGCAAGTTGTTTAAAACCGAATCATCGAAAGAAAAAAAAAAAAAAAAAAAAAAGAATATTCCATCCTCTCTGGGTCTCCTCACTTAAATAAAAAAATAAAAGCTTCTAGAACATTCTATAATCTTTAACCATGATTTTCTTATGTAAACAGAATTTAATGTCTAGCATCGAGATTAAACATAGCATTCTCAAATCTTTTTCAGACGATAATTTTTATTTTAAAAGATTATTATTTAACTAATTTATAATCAAAATCAAAATTTGAATATTCAGCAGACAATAATTTAAAACAAAAAAGAATAAATAAAAATGATATTTTTGAAAGGTATGGTTTTGGAATAAATTTAATAAGACTTTCTTTAAAAAAAGTTGATAAAAACAGGAAAAAAAAAAAAAAAAAAAAAAAGACTTATTTGGAATTTTAAGAAATAAAGTTTAAGAATATTTTTAATTTAGAGCCATTTTTCTTTAAATTAAGCATGTTGGAATAAATGTTTTTTAAGGCAAATTAAGAATTAATATCGTTTCTATAAAAATTAACAGATTAGATCTAGTAACAGGATTTTAATTTAATAAGTTGAAATAAGTACGGAATATTGTTAAAAGGAAATTAATATAGTATAAGGTTAATTTTGGCAGAAAATTGTATTATAATTTGTAATATATATATATTTGTCATATGAACATAATAGGTTGCAATGTTAGCTTTAAAAGCACATGATACATATATATTCAACAAGAAGAAACTTTGTTATTTATATAACACTATTAAATAAACTTGCATAAATATATTACAAAAATTTAATTATGGGCTAAGATTTTTTTTTTATTTTTTTAAAGTAAATAAAATGCAATTCTGCTACATATATAATATTTTATATATTTAAATAATATTGAATCAGCTTAAACATCTAATAATATTCAGCCACAGAAATATTCATTAGCTCTCTTAAATAAATAAAAAAAAATTACAGTATAAATATACAAATGCCTTATAAGTACAACAAAAAGAATTTTTGTAAAAACAAAATAAAAAAGAAATGTTAAACACAAAGGATTGTGATAAAAGCACTGTTTTCATTTTGTATTTTTTCTGTACTTCCCCTTTATAGGGGCCTTAGAACAGTAGTAGAAAACAAAATTTTCAAAGTACTCTATAGCAATCTTTATTTACATTTTAAAACCTCATCAGATTGTTACAGAAATAACTATCACATATCAAATGCATAAGCAATTTATTTTATGTGTATGGATACAAAAAAAAAAAAAAAAAAAAAAATGTAATGAGATACAAAATATACAACGTAAATGTATATAGCATAGACTATTTTTTAAAAAAGGCTGCCGAGTAGGAATTTTTAAAAGAGAGAATACTATTCTAAAAAAAGGATACTTTTTCTCAAAAAAGGAATACTATTCTAAAAAAGGTACATTTTTTCAAAAAAGGAACACTATTCTAAAAAAATGGCACAGTTGTACTTTGTTTATCAAAAATATTTCAAACTGGTTTGTTTAGAGTCCTTTAGAAATTGCGATATTTTCTTGGAATCAATTCAATTGCTTCAGAGCACACAGGAAGTGTTAAAAAGGGCAGATAGGCTCAGTGAAGAGGTTTAAAAAAACCACCGGGCACATAAAATAAATAAAAAGTGCCACCGGGTGTTGCACCCTGGCTTAGAGTCAACACTACTATATAAGATTAGAAAAAAAAAAAAAAATTCTCTTCTCACAGTTTAATTTTTGAAACTGTTCATAATATCTGGGAAGAAAATATACTTTCTTAAGACAGAGTTTTGCAAAGGTCCCTATAAAAAAGAAAGTAAGCCAATACTGTCTTTTTCTCTATCAGCAGATATAATCTTTAACAGATTTCATCATCATAAAATGATATACACTGAAACAAAAACCCTAGAGATAAAAGAAAAAAGGAATACTTACGTAGGCACTTTAATTTTGAAATGTACATAGTGATCACCATAACCATAGCTATTAACTCTTTTAATACCTTTACCATCAACTCTTATTCGGGTATGTGAAGAAGAACCAGATTTGATCTAATAAATTTATTAAAAGATTAGAATTTTTTTTTTAAATTTATTTAAAGTTCTAATAAATTAAAGCATGCAAATGTACCTTTAAAACAAAATCTTCATAAAGACCAGGAACTCTGACAGTACCACCTAAAATAGCTTGGCAAACATTAATTTCAACATCAGAATGAATATCTGCACCATCTCGTCTGAATTGATCACTTCTGGCCACCTAATAAATTTGAAATATGAAGTTTAACTTAATAAAAAAAGCAGCTAAATATGAATTTTAAAAAATCTCCTGCTTTTATGCACAAAAATAACTAAAATAGCTAAAAATTTTCAAATTTAACATAATTTATTTAATATTGTTGAAATAAACATAGTTGAATATACATTGAAAGCTCCATTATGGGCACCTTTGTTTAGAAGACACTTTCTCAATCGCCATTCTCCAACAATTATATATTAGAACATCTTTATTTCTGAACAGGGGATACTCCAGAACAACAGACTAATTTTGTGCACTTTAGGTGCCTGTTATTCAGAAGTTTTACGGTAGTTCAATGTTTTAAAAAGTTATCAAAATTACATTTAAAACACCATATATTTTAATATAATGAAAGAATGATTCATTTTTATATTTTAATAAATTTTCCTTGTCTACATTTTTTCCATTATATAACAAACTATAAATATTTAACACGTAACTAGATTATACACATGATACATATCTATATTATAAAGGCCAAACATATCTGTGCGTAACGCATACGTCATTTTGCGAATGGCAATACTTTTCCATGCAATTTCAGTTTTGCATTTTTTGCAACTGCAAATTTTATACTTCTAAACATCGCATATATCTGATTTTTATACTGTCGTATAGAGAAAAAAATTTACTTTTAAATGCAATTTGTTTGAAAGCTGTATCTCAATTTGCTTTTGAGATATTAATTTTTTTATAGTTTTTAGTACCAATTTTGTAATTGTGGGAACACAATCAGTCTATTTTCTCTTAAAATTGGAAAAAAAAAAAAAAAAAATTAAAATGAGTATACTTTGCAAACAAAAATATAGTCTGTTATAAAATTCCGTGATTTTGATTATATTTTGTTTTTATTCATCAGTTAAATAAGTTCAAGTTTTGAGTTAAAGTGATTTTAAAATGATCAAATTAAAATACCATTTTTTAAAACTTAGTGAATACGAATATGAGAAGTAAATGTTTAAATTTTGAGAAGCTGAAAATTATGGCGGGATTTAATTTCACATGAAATTCTATGATCATGTCAATTTGGAACAAATTTTGTTTTTTTCATTTGCATCTATACCAAACAGAAGAGTCTCATTTGATAAATTCATCATAATAATTGATCTTTATTATATTTTACTGATTAAGGTATGTGATTAAAGTTTAATTTAAAAAATTTGGACAACAGAGTTTTATAGTATGTTTTTAATCTTAGCTTAAAATAATATTTGTTTTAGAGTTAGACTGATCAATATAAGATGTTTTTTTTATAATATTTGTTTGACAGGTAGACTGATCAATATAAAGATGCATTTTTTACTGTAGGTAATTTTGAAGATTTATTATAAATCAATGAAGCAGTTCCTTCTTAAACATTTTCTTTCGTCGAATTTCAATGGGTTCCACCTAGTTCTAATAATAACAAGGTTATCAAATGTCTTCTTTCCTTTATGCATGTGGAAATATTTCTAACTAGTATATAATCCTGTCAAGGATGACAGATGTTAATCTGCCTTTCATTTTCATAAGACTTCACACAAACAAAAGAATGAAGATTTTATAATTGAAAAGTTTGCAATGTAAAAAAGTACATTTCAAAAATGACAAATAATTTCTACAAATACAAAACATCAGGATATTTTTAGTCCTTGTTCAATTTATTAAATAATTCAATAATTGTACAAAACAAAGAGCAAGTACACTTTAATGGAGTGATAATAATTAGCAATGTGAAACACAATATCTGAAAATTTCACAAAAACATTAAAATTAAATATTCAATGCATTTTTTTAATATATTATTTTTATAAAAATGAATGAATTTCCAAAATTAATGGTCCACAAAACTGATTTTTATTAGGCAACATTTTTTCTCATCAATTAATAAAGCTTTATATTCATTTTTAAATGTGGATTTGGCAGCATCTATGGACAATTAATATAATTAAAAAAAACTTTTTGTTGTTATTATTATTATTATCAATTCTTAAGATAATGATGAAAATAATTTTTTTAAGCATTGTTCAATTTATGAAATAGTTCGACAAAGAGATTAGCTTACATAAACATGAAATTTGATTGCATTTTGAATAAAATTTATATTTCTTACAAAACATAAGGAATATGTAATACCATGTACTATATATATTCATTATATCAATGCAGATAAAATTTCGATTTTGAACATAGTAACATTCTATTCTAATTTTGGAACAGAAATAAAATTATAATTTAATAAGAGAACATGAAAAAAAGAATTTCCAGTCATTCAAATGCAATCTCATAATTAAATTATATCTTGGGGGGGGGGGGGGGGGGGGAAGGGACTCTCTTTATTTATAATGCAAACAAAATTTTAAAATAATAAGTGGATAAGAATGTTAAGCTCTTTAAAATTGAAACTAAGCTTAAAATTTTGTTCAATATAAATAAAATGAGTATTAAAATTTAAAAATATTTACTGAAGACCAGGTTTATAACTTTAAAATTTCACTTATCATTCTATTCACTATCTATTCACTAGGGCTGGACGATATACCGTAATATCGTTATATATCGATATTTCTTTAAGACCGCGGTAACGAAATTGAGATTTCAATCCTTCCGATATATCGTTTCAAACGGTATTTCATCCTACTTTCGGAATTACGGAGTTACGGAATTTCGAATCTACCTCTGTCGGCGCAAAAGTTGTTTATTTTTGCAAATGTTCGCGCTGTGATCGGCACTTGCGTGATACTTCCGGTTTTGAGCCGGTATCGCGCACACTCCGGAATATGGGCGAAGAGTCTACTTTTTGCGCTGGTGTCGCGCACATTCCGGAATATGGACGAACAGTCTACTTTTGCGCTGGTGTCGCGCACATTCCGGAATATGGGCGAACCGTCTACTTTTTGCGCTGGTGTCGCACACATACCGGAGTATGGCCGAACAGTCTACTATTCTGATGTACCGCTTTATTTATCGGAGTTCGTTCGAGAATCGAAGTTGAAACACTCGTTCGAGGATAGGGCATTTCCGATACAATCACTTGTTGACTCCATATCGGTGGCTGACTGTTGTTTTCCTGTGAGCTTGTGTACAGTTATTGCTGCCGGAATGCAGAATTGATCGACATATTTTCAAGAATGTGAGCACAATTAATCGATATTTCTTGTAAGTTTGTTTTTCATTTATTAATAGCATTAATAAATAATTATATTAAATCACATATTATTTTACATTTTTTATTAATAACATTAATAATTTAGATGTATGGTAATTCTATTACGTTATTTATTTTAAGCAGAAATTTTACTTAAAGCGGAAGTTTTTTCTTTTTTCATTGTGATTCACCTTAGTTTTAGAGTTTATTGGATACTAATATTTTTACCCGTTTTGCGTACAAGTTTTTAAAAAAATCCCCCCCCCCCCCCCAAAAAAAAAAAAAAAAAAAATTAAAATCTTTCTTAAATTAGGAAGGAAAATAATTTTCATTTTGAAAGATCGCTAAAACTCTATGGATGGTGTCTTTCTGCTTGGCAAAACATATTACCCATCCACAGCAGATGACAGTATGATTATTGTATAAACATTCAAGTTTCGATTTCGCTGAGTTCGATAAACAAAAACAAATGATGGATAGTTTCCTACGTTTTCTTTGAGGTTCTTCTGTACTGGGCACTTGTAAAAGATGCTTAAATTTTGTAATAACTTATTATATTTTAATAAAAATTTGTCACACAGCCTAATTTACTATTATTGCAAATTGCTGAAAATTTGAAAAAAATCGGTAAATTAACTTAGGAGTTATGAATTTTTTTCCCTTTTAATGGTAAAGAATAAAAGGTTTTGTTTTTCTTCCTCCCCCCCCCCCCCCTTTTCGTTTGTATGTGCCGTTGAATGTGTTTTTCGCGCACTTAACTGAAACTAGTTGATACTTTCACAAAACCCTTTTTATAAAATTAAAAAAAAAAAAAAAAAAAAAAAAAAAAAAAAAAAAAAAACCGCACAGTTTATCTTTTATAAAAGAATGAGGATAGTTTTGATTTTGAATATCATGGCTCCTTTTTATTTCAAGAGTTCACTAATGCAAAAACATCCGCTCAATGTCAATCTTATTTTTTTTATACCTCGTTTGCATTTCCATATTTTTGTTTATTTATTTATTTTTTGTTTTTGCATTGCACATCTGAGGTTGATCTCTTTCAATAAAAGCCGTTTTTTAATATTTGTTTTCAAGTTTTTTTTTTTTTTCTTTACTGGAATACTTTCATTTTTGAAACTGGTTTCGAAAGTAAAAGCATCCTAGAAAAATATCTGTAAACAAAATCGAAAAAGTAAAAGATCATTATAGAGATTAATTTAGCATTATTATTAAAAAAAGAAAAAAAAACGGTAGTTAGCAAAACGTCCTGATTTGGGACTTTGTACTCTATTAAAGAAATTTCGTGTTTTCTTAAAATTATTTGATTATTCTAATGCTTTCATTTGTATTCTGACTAATAATAGAATTATTTATTATAACAACGAAAAGAAGGTGTTCCTTACTGTCCAAAATTGCAGAAATGCAATTTTTTTTTTGTATTGTAATAAAAAAATTCTAAGTTTATAGGTAATTAAAGTATTTTCTTTCAATATATCTAATGTCTATTTGTTGCCTTATATACATTTTCTTGTTTCATTTTAATGATTTATAATGTTTAACTTTCTAAGAGTTTTCAATAACACATATTTTAGATTAGATTTGCAGGTAAAGGGTTTGCATATTTTGAATCAATACATAAAAATTAAAATTTATGTTCCTTGGAACATGTTAAAATATTGGTATTTTTGTTTTTTCTTGATAATTAACATACACACACACATATATATATATGTACAATTATGTGCTTGTAGTATTTTATACAGAGGACAGTTACATTTATGATGGAGTGACATATTAATTGAAATATATCGATATATCGAAAATTATCGATATTTGGTCAGCGATATATCACGATATTAAAATTCTGATATCGCCCAGCCCTACTATTCACTTATATCATTACACTCTGCATTTTTTTCTTAACCTATAAGTTCTTATTTATATAGATTGCCAATAGATGACAGCAAAATAATAATTGGTTTATTTATATACCATTATTTATTGTTCATAATAGCTTGTTATCTGTTATTTTTAATTTAGAATTTAAAACATAACTGCATAGTTTTTGAAGATTTTGTAAAAAAAAAACAGAATAAATGTGATACAATGCAGATAATGTATATATTTCCATAGGTTGAACAGTCAGCATACTTATGGCATCTAATACTTAAGCCTAACATGGCAGCCATAATTTGTTTTTCTCGACGATGAGTGAAACACAGATTCATAACATCAGGGTATTATATAAATAGATATTTCATTTTAGAATTAAAAAAAAAAAAAAAAAAAAAAAAAAATTCAAAATTTCATCAAATAAATTGGTTTGAGAAAATAGCATATTTATATGTTTATGGCATTTGAAAAAGCCAACCTTAAATATAAACTTTTTAACTAATATATGATGGGAAAAAAAAAAGAATAAAAATGACAATACAATGAGTAGAATTGTACAGATTTTATTCTCTTTTTTACAAAGAATATTAACAACAAAAATAGCAATATCCAGAGAGGCTAGTCAGAAAATAAATTTTAAAAAAAAGGGGGGGGGGAGAATTGCATATAAAGTATTATTTACGATATTTTTTTACAAAATTTATGCACAAATTTTATAAACTATATTATCTATAATAAATTAAATTATAAAGAATAAAATTTATAACAAAATATATTTTAAAAATCTTAAAAAAATAACAGAAAAACAAACTTTTCTTTTCAAACCTTTAACACTTAAGTCTTTCTAAATCTAAATGCACAATGGCCAAACAGTTTGAAATAAGCTGATAATTCATTATATATGAAAATTTATGAGTAAATAAAAATAAATTTTCTTTAGTTTAACAGTATTCTAGATCAGTTGAGGTAACTCAGCAAGAAATGCAATGAGCTTAGTGGGGAATTTTACATTTCAGTTTAAATCAGTTGAGGTAATTCTGCAACAGATTTTATGAGCAAAATGATTTTTAAAATCAAAACGTCAAAAAATATCTAAGCAGGATATTAAAAGTTCTTTCTTTTAAGTTTTTAATTTTAATAAAATAAATTTAACAATCTGATATTTATGTTCTGGAAGTTTTGTTAGCACTAAATCATTAAGGATTTTTATTTTTAATTCTAATGCTGCAAGTAAGTTGTAAATTTTGGTAGCAACTGACAATTTTAACAATATTTTTTCTGAGATTTGACGAAGTTTGTGACATTCTACGAGTGAATAGCAAAATCTCTCAGCTGATTTTTGCGATCGTTTGCCAAAAATTGCTGTTTTATTTGGTGTTTATTTGATGAAAATCGCTGCTTTATAATTATGATTATTTGATGAAAATTGCTGCTTTATATTGCAATTGTTTGACGAAAATTGTTTCTTTCTATTGCAATTGTTTGACAAAAATTGCTGTTTTCTGTTGTGATTGTTTGACGAAAATCACTGCTTTATCTCGTGATCATTTGACAAAAATCGCTGTTTAATCTCACAATCGTTTGATGAAAGTCACTGACAAAAATACATTAATAACAAACAATTAAATGAATAGCGAGATCGCTGAGGTTTTTCTAAATAGAATAGCTGATATTGCTAATAGTAGCTCTGAAAATGAGGATGAACAACAAGCAGGAGAAAAGGTGTCACTATAAAAATGGATAAATTTGACTGGATAATTAATATATGTTTTAGAGAAATAAGACTATTTCAGAAATAGACATTCATTATTTAAATAAAAAAAAAAGCAAATAAAGTTGACATCAGTGTTTTAGAAATTACATTAGAGAAATAATTTCATTCCATATTAGATTTTTTTTTCCTGTAAGGAGTTTTCAAATATAACATTATTATTTTAGGAGGGAGGGGGGGGGGGATCTGGTGCATGATATCGTAAGATATCTCTGAGAGGAGGAGGGGGGGGGGCGTCTTGATATCAATATCCTTTTTGATCCAATCAAAATTTTCTCTTTTATTTGTAACATGGTCTTTGGTTTAAAATAATATATTATCTTTTTTTAGTTGTTTATTTATTTTTATAAAAATGCAAAGTTATTATTAAATTTACTAAATTATTTAATTCTAAAATATGGAATATCTCAACGTTTGACATTCCTATTCTTCTGCACATGTGTATGCATATATAATCACGGTTCGAGAAACCATATGTGAAGTACATTTGAAATGAAGCTTGTGTTTACTAATAAATAAAAGAGAAAGAATGTTATCCACTTGTTTTGTTGATAAGAATTTATATCTATTCCCCACCACAATTTTGTCCGATGCAAATGCAACAAGACTTTATTACTGAACTATTAATAAGATAGAATAACTATTGAATGAACTATGTAACAAAAAACTAGAATAAAATACCTTTAAACAGTAATTAATTCTTTGGTGTATTATTTATACAAATCGTTATTTTATTAACGATTTTATTATTTTATTATTAATGATTTTATTAACAATTTTATTATTTTATTAACGATTTTATTATTTTATTATTTATTTGAGGGATGATAATGTATATCGAAAAGGAGAAAGGGAATCCAAGATTACCAAAAAGTTGATAATGTTATGTTTGCACAGCTCTTAACGAAAAAAATATCAAACAAAGTTTTTTTTTTTCCTCTTTTTTCTTTTTTCATAATTATCACTTAAAAATGATTAAAATTATATCTAACGGCACCATTAAGAATATACTACTTCTTTTGAAATCCCTAGTTACTTCTTTTGATACTATTTCAAAAATCCAGCATAGTCTCGGTATCGATGATACTAGATTTTTGAAGTTATACAGTAATTACCTTTATTTTAACTCAGCAGAGAGACAGTAATGAAAGAGACATAAAATGAAATAAAGTTAGACTTACTTTAAATGTCACATAAAGCTCTTTCTGTTTGGTAATTTGCATACGAACAGTTTGCCCATCTTCAACTCCTAAATTAAAGATATTAAAATAATAATAATCAATGTAATGCACATAAAAAAATAGAACACTGAAACATAAAATTTACTGGACAAATTTTTTTAGGACATTATTCTAATTAAAATTTTCTTATGTCTTCATTGCATTAAAAAAAGTAGCTATTGCCTGAATTAAAATACATTTTCCCAATATTTCCATTTTATGCATCTTTTTTTATTTTATGCATGTGTATTTTATTATATAAAATTTAAAAAATTGAGTCAATTTCTACTGAACGAATTTTCTTCATAACAAAATGTTTAAAACGATAATTAATAACAATGAGACTTTGTTAAATGGAAGTTTCACTATATTTGACTGTTTGTAGCTTTTGTTGCAACCCAATGTTTTAAGTAATATTTATTTGATAACCCATGAAAAGCTTTTGAAGAATTCATTTTACGAAAAATAACTACTAAATAAACAAATACACTAACAAATTCTGGATTAAATTGCAACAAAATTTTGTTTATTAATTATTAAAAGAGAATATTTAGAGGAAAAAACAAATGATTTTAAATAAATGCTATAAAAACCTATGATGAAACAAATCTTAATACAGTGGAGCATTGTTTATACGATGCCGAAGGGACCACCGAAAAATGTCGTATAAACGATAACATCGTATAATCGATTTTCACTTCTAAAACTCGAATTAATTTTGTTTTCACTTAATTTTAATGTTTAGCGTCTTGATTTACATACATTTATAAATTAAACATATAACCAAAAAATGTGGAGGGATACAGTAAGCAATTTAAATGTAACACCAAAAAGTACTGAAATTAAGCTGCCTCTGAATATATGTTCTGATTTATTTTACAAATTATATAAATCCTGGGAAATTTATAAATTCATAATACACGCTTCACCCTTTTATTGTTACCTCTCTATTTCACAAAAGTTCCAATTATAAGCGTCTCTTAAAATTATTAGAATTTCCTGTCAGCTAAAGGGGTGCTTACTTTCGGTACTTTTCAGTACACTTATGTTTTCTTTTGATCATTTTACGTGGAGAGAAAAAAAAATTGCCTATGGTTGTTTGACGTGATTGATTGACGTGGAGGTGTAATTAGTGATTTGTGCACTGAGTGGAGGGTTTGAAAAGTATTTGTGCTGATTTTGTAGCAAATAAAATAAGTTCTTAATGTTTCTATACAATTCGCAAAATTTTTTACTATCATAACTTTTACATTCAAATTCTTTCAAAATGTTATTTTTTTCTTTTACCAAGATGGACTTGCGTTTTTAAGACATGTCCGAAAAAGCTATGGCTGAAACAGTACGAAAAGGGAAAAAAAATTGATCTGCACTGTTAGCGCACTGAAAAGCAAAAATATGTGCCGTGCCGTGTAAAAGTAAAACAGGTGGGGAATCTTACCATCTCCGGTCCTCGCAAAAAGAATGACCCCTCCTATTTTTTGTGACAATTCCCACACTAGTCCACATTATTATCATGTGGATGAGGTTTATTTAAATACAGTAGACTCCCTTAAATCCGCACAGCTTGGGACCACAGGTTTTGCAGATTTCTGGTTATTGCTTTGTTTACATTTTTCAGACAGTAATTTGAGTGCAATTAATAATGTAATCGGAACTATAATGAATGCTTACAATATAAAATATTAAAATAAGTAATGAATAAAAATAATATAAATTTAGATAATTTTTAAAATGATTAAAGTACTAATAACAAAGGTCAAGTTAATAATCAATAGTGTATGATTAAATATACATTATAAAGATTAAAATTATTCAATAATTATCCAAAATTATTCAATAAAACTTGCCTCATAAAAGTACATTCCTAATTTACATCAAAATCATAAAATAGGGATTTTTTTTTTTTCAAGTTTAGCCAGGCTTAATAACCAAAAAATCTTGATTAATGCACAAACATATTTGGTAAGAAGATTGTGATTAACAGTAAAATTAAAAATATCTTGAATTTTTTCCAAAAAAATTTATTCTTCCTTCATGAAAAAAACATGAATAGAGTATTATTAAAAAAAATTACAAATTAAAAAAGATATGGAACTGATACAAAACTAAAAAACTCAAATTTTTTCCCAATATCTGAACTGAAAGTTTCATTGTTTACATCCATAAAATATGTGCGGATTTTAAAGAGTTGTGGATTTGAGGGAGTCTACTGTATATTCTTTGGTGTCACACATAGCTGGCAAATTCCGTCTGTTCTTAAAATTCGCAAGAAAAAAAAAAGACATGTATAAATCGAAAAAACGACGTATAAATGATACATTTTTACATTAAAACAAATACGAATGAATTGGGACCACACTAACACGTCATATAAACGATGCTTTACTGTAGTAAAATACCTGCAGGCACAGGAACAGTGATTTTTTTTCTCTGGACTGTCGTGCCTTTGCCTTCACAAATAGAACAAGGATTTTTAATGAGAACTTTAGTGCCATGACAACGACGACATGTAGATTTCATAAGAAAAGGTCCTGTTGTTATGGATTCCTACATAAAAAAAAAAACAAAAAAAACAATGCATCATAAAAAAACTAGTTTTCAACTTTGGCATAATTAGAAAAATAACAATATAGAAAATGCTGAGAAAAACAGGATATATTTAAAGACAGTAAAATTATGAATAAAGAAATTGCAAAAGTGGCAATAAAAACCACATAAGAAAACTCAAAAAGAACTGAACTGTGATAATCTTTATATCTTCTATATACATAAATATATATATATAAATCAATGCTGGTGTGCATTCCTTAAACAAATCTAGATTTTTTGGATAGAGTTTCACAAAACTTGATATACATACGCTTTAGAACAAGAATAAAGCTATATGTGACCTAACAATTTCTTTGATTACACTTAAATACAAAACACACACACTTTTTTTTTTTTTTTTTAACCATCTACCACAGTTTTATCATTACACAAATACATGTGAGATCCTGAGCTTAATATGAATTCATGTTCTAAATTTTGTTTCTATCCAATCATGTAAACCAATGTCAATGTACATCTTTATATATAAAAATCTTCTGTGCGTGTGTATGTAATTGAACTCCTCCTAAACGACTGGACCGATTTTGATGGAATTTTGTGTGTGCGTTCCAGTAGATTCGAGAATGGTTTCGATTCACATTTCGTCGAAATCGATTCAGTACTTTTTTAGTAACTAGGCAAAAACTAATAGTTAGTGATTTTTCGCTAATTAAAAGTGTTGAATAAGTTCGATGAATAGAGTACGGACGGATTGCCCGAGCGGTCTAAGGCGCCAGATATAAGCTCTGCTTCTCCAAGTAAGAGATCGCGTGTTCGAACCTCGCCTCCTGTCAACTTGTATGCTTTACAGTAATATAGCCTGTATTATAATTTTGATTTACTGACTTCAGAAAATCGTTAACTTTTAACAAAAAAGAGAAAAATAAACTTTTCTATCAAAAATTGAACCGACTTCAAAAAATACTGAAGAGTGAAAAATAATTTCCTTACATAATTGTAAAAAGAAATTAAATTAAGAGCGTAGTGTTTATCGTGCGTATTACTATATTTAAGAACATTTGATTTTCTGGTGTCGGTGCCAGGAAGGACAACGTCTGTCGGTGACAGGATAACGTCTGTCGGGTCCGCTAGTATATTTAAAAAAGTGATATCAGAAGTTGAAATTCAGTTTTATTTTTTTTTATTTTTTTTTTCTAAGAGGAGAATCTCCCTACCAATTATAAATGGAAGGGAGTTAAGCTGGTCAGGAAAGAGAAAAAATTCTTTGGCGAAACTCTTCACTCGCTTGAAAACACCAGCTCCCTATTGTTAAATCTATTAGGCAGATTGTTTTTTAAATAATTTCTCATTGAAATTTAAATATTTTTATAAGATTTTTTTTCTCCATAGGATAGCTGAGGTCAAGTTTTAATAAGGTCATTTTTTTCAGACTTTGATTGTAGATTTTTTAAATAAGGATATTTTCACTTCTGAAACCGATTCTGAAAGAGACTGTATTTTTATTATAAAAAAAAGTCAACATTGAAATCGAAAAAGTAAAAAATAATCATATTTAAGATCATGTAAAATAGTTTTAAATTATTTAAATTTCAACAAGAAATTCAAAAACAACTTGCTTATAGACTTAATATTACAGATTGGGTGTTTTCAAGTGAGTGAAGAATCCCTTAAAGATATTAGTATTTTACATGCTATTTTAAGAATTATGTTAATACAGACATGAAAAAAATATTTTGTTAATCAATTGGGGAAGAAAAATCAATGCGGAATCAATCTGTTTCAGTAATGGCAAAACCTAGCTTATGCTACATTAGTTTTAACAGGGTTATCCAAAAGATATTAGTCTTTTTCAATTTGTTGATGATTCCCTAAGGAGCTTTGAGAAAAAAGTCTTCACCGAAATGTATGACCTGTACTATTATGTTTACACATTTAAGAGTTTCAGGATAATTCCTTATGTATTTTTCTAGATATTTAACATAATGCAGGGCTTCCAACACATTTTAGTCTTCAAAAAGGGGGAAAGGGGACCATTTTTATTTAGAAAGGGGACTTTAGGGGACCACATTTTGCTTAAAAAGGAGACTTTGGGGGACCAATTTTATTAAAAATGGAAACAAAAAAAAGGATCATATCTGTGTAAAAATATAGCACAAATTTTCCTAAATAAGAAAGTAAATTTTTAAAATTACCCCAGAAAATATGTTAGATGATTATCTTTTTAAGATTTCATGAAACAATGTACACAATTTTATTTAAGCACTTTTAAATATCCTACTAAAAAGTATTTAAAGCATTCAATATTTCAGCATTCACCTTGATAATTCTTGTTACAGATAAAAAATAATAGTGATCAGTTAATAAAAACAAGTAAGTGAGTAAGTATGATCACAGATCAGTCAGAGGGTTTTATTTAATATTCCTTTCAAAACATTCTAACCTTTAATTTATAAAACAAAACCGTTAATAATTAAATTTGTTAAAAATTAATAATTGTTTATAATGATTAAATCCTAATATAGTTGGGGATGATATAAGGAAGTGAGAATGAACGTAGAGAGAGAGTGAAGAATAACATTATTCATAACCTGGCCTTTCATTTTAGATATTACACGACATATTGTAGATTAATTTTTTTGAGAATTTATTTCAATAGCGTCCCTTGGCGACAGAAAGGGATGAAAAGATGCTAACTGTTGAAATATGTTGAGCAGATTTTTTTTTTTCTTAATTTTTTAGAAAATTAAGGAGTGGTAATGGGCACAATTAAACATTAAAACATCTGCTAGTGGTGAAAAAATGAATTAAGACAGTGGGAAATGGGTGCTTAGGCCAAGAGTTTTAAAAAGATGCATGAAAAAAATCGATTTTCTGATAATGATAATTAGTGGAGGAACGCTTAGATTTAAATAACATGTCAAACAAAAGCATTTCTTTTTCTTTTAAAAAAGCAATATTTGGATAAAATAAAATCTTAATCAATTTTTACGAAAATTACCCATTCAGAATTAGTGTAAAAAAATAAGCATATATGCACGAGTTTAAAATCTATAAATGCAATACATGTAAATATTATGTACACCTCCAGGAACAATCCTTGTCAAACTAATCGGATGTGGCTACCCTGAAACTTTCTTCTACCTCATGCATGTTAATACTTCAAAATTTGCTATCAGAATCCCAAAATTAAATTGCAACTTATGCTCATCATGAGAATTCTAAAGATATGAAATTTTGTGCATTAGTTCTTCATATATGACAATCGCTAAACTTGTGCAAATCCCACAAAATGCAGCTTAGGAGCACCATCTATTGAAAGGTTAACATCAAAACCTAATCAGTAACAACTTGTGTCAACGTCTAACTGAATCCTAAGTTAGACAAAAATTTGTGCATTGGTTCTGGAGATTGAGTGATTGCAGAAATCGTGAAAAATGCTGCATAGAAGTCGCACCTGTCGAGCCATTTACACCAAAAACTAATCAACACCAATTTATAGCAGGAGTCAAAAGTTTCCACCCAGCACAAAAATTTTCGTTATTTTGAAAGTATCTTATATATATTATAAATGTGAAAGTGTCTGAAAATTGGAATGAAATTGGCTTCAAAACGAATGGATTAAGGTATTTGAATCTTTGCATATAGATAAGTTAAAGACCGGAAATGAACACAATGAATTTTTAATTGATTTATCCAAACATTTTCCTTGATAATTCAAAATTTCATTATTTTTCATACAGAATCAATAGGCATTTTTTAGATAAAATTTAACCATTTTCCTTTCTATCTGGAATGATAATTTCTCAGCGGCAATAAATTTTCAAATAAGCAATTTCCATGCAAAAAAAAAAAAAATAAAAAAAAAAATAAAAAAAAAAAAATATGACGTCATATTTGAAATAGAAATAAAGAGTATTTTCTGTTACATATTAAACATGTATATTTGTTTCATTAACAAGAATTTTTCTGTCAAAAATGGTGACATAATTAGAAGTAAAAAAATGAAAATGAACATTATTTTCAATGAAATATTTCACTTGGATAAATGTGATGTCATAGTTGAAATAAAACAGTTACTTTATAGTAGTCGTTAAAAATACAAGAGGCATGAATATCAGTAGCTAATCAAGCTAGATAAATAATGACATCATATTTAAAATGAATGAGAAATATTTTTTACTTATACTAATTAATAAGTTATAAGTTGCATACAAATGAAAATTTTTATTCAAAATTCATAATTATCAATGGAAAAAATTTTTTGTGGGGAAAAGACAGAAAATAAAACTACTGATTATTATATTTTTGACTCTATTTTTTAATACTTTCCAACAAAGTTGAAAAGTTATTATGCTTTCGGTTTGTCTGTCCATCTGGCCGCTTTCTAGCTTTCATAAATTTTGTGGCAATCTGAGTTGCCATGAAATTTTTGGACTTTATTAACATTTACCTTAGCACGGACACCTATTGAAAATGAAGTTTCTACCATGATTGGTTTATTTATAGGGATAGTCAAAAATTTTCTTTACATTAAGGTATTATGGGGGAAAAATCCTTTCAATAGAATTTTAACGATTTTACACACTGTGAAGCATATTCAAATTTATATGCATCAACAAAGTGTACTAAAATATGCATTTTGTAAAGTATGCAGTGAAAAAGACACTTATTATTCATTTACAAGATCACACAGAATTCCATTGAATAAGAATAAAGGCAGGAACAGTTTGCGACATTTTAATTATGGTAAATGATTTCATGTATAATCAAATTGATATACGTTGTTGAGACTTAATGTGAGTTATTTCATGCATAATATGAAATGCATAGCATTTACAGGGACACACAAAAGATTTTAAATAGTATGTATTCTATCCAAAGTACTGTATATGATGGATGATGACTGTTGCATGGCTGAAATGCATTTTGAATTATGATAGGTGCTTTTAAGTTTCACTAAACGAATGCATATTAAATGGTGTGTAAAAATGCTGATATTTACACAGTTTAGGTGTTACACAAAAGATCTTGGAAAGGTTATTGAATATGAGTGTAATTTACTTAAAGGTGGTTTTTAAATAAAATATGCATTTTTATTTTGAATTGCCTTCAGTAAACTAAGAAATGTTTGTATTATATAGATAAAATGATATACAGGGTAGAACTGGAAGCATGGAACTGGATACATGGTTGTCTTTGGATGATAATTTCTGAAAATGTAATTTAAGTAGTAATGAGGAATATTTTTGTTTGAACTAAAGTTTAGAAAAATACTTTCGTATATTAAAGTCACTAGGTAAACTATAGGGATGCACCGGATATCCGGCTGATTTTTCAATATCCGAAATATCATCGGATATCCGAATCAAAATCACTGGATATCCGACTTCTCTATCGGATATCAGGTAGAATGCAGCAAAGCAAATATATATTAATAACAGTAATTGTTTGTTCTCAAACAATGCAAAGAAACTTTTGTTTATAATGCAAAAGATGAAATATTATAATAAGTTCCCTATCGATGAGTAAAAGGTAATTCTCAAAAGTTTAAAGAATTGCCAGCTTTCCGACTATTTATATTTAAACTCTGTAACAAATTTAAGAATTTATGTACATCCTTTAGAAAATTGTATCTTTACTTTCAGATTGTAAAATAAAATTTGAAGTCAAAATAGCAAATAAAGCTTTTGAGCAAAAATGTATAAAGATAAAAAACCAACATTCAGAACTGCACAAATAATGCATGAAAAGGATAGAAAATAGCCGTTTTGAATCTACTATTGGAATTCTTCATCAGTATAAGACTCAGCGTGCTAGAAAAAGCTAAGCCTGAGCAAAGCGACAGAGAAGCACAGGCTTATATACCAATTACAGGAGCGAATGATAATAGATTCGAAATCGCTGTTTGCTACCTTTACATGCATTATTTATATATTTCTAAACGTTAGTTTTCTATCTTCATAAAATTTGAAGTTGTTTATTAAACTATGATTTTACTAATTTTCTTTTTTTCTTTTAATTTAAACAATGGGTTAATTGGTTTTTAAGTTAAACAACTAAACAAACCTATTTTTAATTTCTTCTATCTTTCATAGAAGAAATTATTGTAATCAATTTTTTCTACGAATTTACATGTTTTAGTCATCAAATATCCCCAAAAACATGTTTATTCAAAATGTCTATCTGTCCCAGTGTTGCCATCATACTATCAAAAAGTGTATGAAGTTATGCATAGAATGAACCAAATATTTTGTGCATGTTTTTGACTGCAACCAGCAGGTTCTTCTTCAATATAGAAACATTTCGCTGTAAGGCAGTGCTGTAATCGCAATTTTTGTGCCATTTTCATTGTTCTATCATCAAATACTGTATGAAGTTATGCATAGAATTGAACCAAATTTCTATGGATACATTTCTGGGAATGGCTATCAGGTCTTCCTTCAATTTAAAAATAGTTTGCCCGAACACGGTACTGTAATAATAATAATTTTTGTAAAATTATTTTGATTTTTCATAATTCTTTTATACAGTGAATTGGCGGTTGGTGCAGCGATGCAAACTTTGTATCCTTCTAAAACTGGCTATTCGCAAATAACTGATGTATAGCAGAATAACAAAAGAATATTGATTTTAATAAATACATGATTGAGATTAACTCATTCTTAATCTAATTAATTGACTGCAGCAAAAATTCTAGATGAAAATCAAAGTTGGTATAGTACTGAACTAACAATATTGAATTAGTATTAATATTTGTAAATATTTTTCGAAACATTCAGATATATGGAATAGAAGAGAGTTTTGGGATTGGTGCATCCAACTAGTTATTTTCATAATTTCATTATAAATATTTAAAATTAAAAGTTTTTTTTTTTTTTTTTTTTTTTCAAAAGTGATTTAACTTAAAGTAAAATTGAATGTAGCTTAAGGTAAAACAGTATTAAATAATTAAAACATACATTATAGTTTGCTCTTATGGCAATTATACAAAATTCATGATTGGTTTTTTGCATTTGATTGAAAAACTTTATGATTTTTCTCACAAAATTTTCTCTGGCTCACCTCACAAACTTTTGCAATTTTTTTTCTTGAGACCGACTGGCAAATTTCACAATGTTTTTCTCTCAACTGAATGACAAATTTAGCTATTTTATTCTGCGACTGATTGGCAAATTTCTCTTTTTGTTTTTGTGACATTCTGATGAAATTAACAATTATTTTCCTGTGTCCAGCTGAAAAATTTGTGTTTTTTCTCTGTTACTGGCTGATGATTTTCATGATATTTGTTTGTGACAGGCTAACAAATTTCACGATATTTTACTGTAAATGATTGAAGAATTTCGCTATATTTTCACACTGCCCAAGTTTCTCAAACTTCAAGTTTTTTCAGACTGTTCGACAATTTTTCAAAATTTATTTTTTCCATGGTGAACAAAATTGGCGATATTTTTTCAATGGCCGATTTCCAATTTTGTGAATTTTTTTCTTATGCCGAAACAAGAAATTTCTAAAAGGGCAGTAATGGTCAGTAGAGTCTGAGCTCTATCTAATTATCCTAGAATCAGCACTAAACAAAATGAGATTAGACCTTGTGTTGCACATTAGAAAAAACATGTTTTTTACAATCAATGGTTTTGTTCAACATTAGTTTTTCATTTTTCGAAATCATTGACATTTCGTAATCAATTGACTTGATAATCATACTTCTTTTCTCATTTAAAAGGCGATCTTTCATATGATGTTTCTGTTTGGATTCGTTTTTTTTCCCTGTATCTGATAATTGGCATCTGCCCATTTTATAACTTTTTACTTTCTTCTTTATTAAAAATGACATTGATTTCCTATTCTAATAAAAATTCTTAATTTAAAGAATTTCATAAAAAAATAAAATAAATAAACAATATATAAATAAATAAATAAATAAAATGAGGACATCCATTGCCCAAAGCAAAATGTTTAAATGTTTCCCATTGAGTTAATGAAAATCAGTAAAAACATTTTTATGATGATCAAAATATGACCCCTGTAATAAGAGTCACATACTACATACGTCATGGATTTCTTGGACCAATAATAAACAAAATAAAATGCGAACACCACAAGGTCCATTCTCGACCGATAATAACAACCGTTTTCCAAATAATACAAAATTGGCGAACTTTAAGGAAACATATTTAGAAGCAATAAATAGTTGATGCCTGTAGTTTGCAGAAATTAGGACATGACTTTTTTAAATAAACCATTTCTTATATAATAGAAGAAATCTACTATCGCCTTTTCAGAATTTCATATGGGTTTAAAATTCCAATGCATAATAGAACATAATTCAATTAACTTAAATGCCAGGCATTACAGTATTGATGATAATTTCACTAAGTGGTATACAATCACCGCAGTACATTGACAATACAATTATCTACATGCATTATTCTTGAAAAGTAAGTTAAAAATGAATGCATATAAATTTTTACAAAAAAAAAAAAAAAAAAAAAAAAAAAAAAGTAACTTACAAAAGATTTTATTCTAAACACCACAAAATCAAATAAAATCTAAATTAAAAAATTCATTTAGCAACTCAATTATTAATTGTCCATAACATTGAGTTGATTGACCACAATTGAAAAATAGATATGATATATATATATATATATATATAACACTTGATTCATTTTCTTTCTTTTTTTAATTAAAATAAACATTTTGGATAATTATCTTGAGTTGTTGATTTAAATTATTTCAATGGAATTTTGTCATGTTGATATAAATTAAACATTTAAATGGCATGTAAAAAGTAATAGGGTTTTTTAAAAAAAATTTCTTCCTTCTCATATAGTTTAACTCCCCTGCATTTACAAATGTTATGAGAAAAACTCTCTCCACCTGGGAAAACCTGAATTTCAATACTTTTAAAATGTTGTAATGGTGTGTGAAACATGTTTGCAATTTATTCTGGAGATGGCATTGCATAAAAAAATAAACATTCACCATAACTAAAAACATATTTAGAACCGGATATCCGGCAAAATCAGTATCCGTTGCATCTCTAGTAAACTACAGGGCTGAACAAAAGTATTCAAGAATGTTTCTATCTATTAGTATAAGTCTCTGAAAGAAAAATTTAAACCAGCAAAAAAATCAGCAAAAAAGGATCATTAGAAGATTTTTACTATAAATCATGATAAAAAGTTAATTACACATGCTTTTAACCAACGAATTCTTTTGTTTGATTGATTAATTCTTTTTTAAATGTTATGTGAACGAAGTCACGGGTAGCAGCTAGTACCCATATAAAGAGGAATTTCATAGTGATACTCATACATTTCATTGACATAATAGTTAGGAACTTATTTATGGAATAACAAATGAATATCAATAAATACAACTGACAAAATTAACTTCAAAGAAAAACGCATGCGTTCAAAAATTATTGGCCATCTTGGAAAGTTTGGAAAAAAATTGTATTATAATAGAAAATCACTAAGATCAACTAGATTTACAATTAGTATGTTGTTATCAAAATTTTAGCAAAACATACCGAGGCACAGCTACTTGGCAAAGATTCAATTAAGAGTTGAAAATTGTCTGTGGTACGTTTTTTCACTCATATTCATTCAATGAAGAGTTGAAAATCGTGTTGTACATTTTTTCACTCATCTTCAAATTTATGGGAAAATTCCGACCATGCTGAATGACTTTTATTAATTTCAAACATGTTTCTAAAATTCATTCCAAAGATTTTCTATAGTATTCAGATTGGGTGCTTGGGCTGGCCATTCAAAAGTGAAATATTATTGTGCAAAAGCCATTGCTTGACAAGCTTTCATGTATGCTTAGGTTTCTTATTATACTAAAACTAATATTTGTGACCAAAATTTTGCCTCCAATAAGGCAGCAAATCATCTTTCAAAATATCCTTATATAGTGCATCATTCATCTTGCCGGACTGACATCTTTTCCATAAAATGCTCCTCATAATGTAATGTATCTTCCACCATGCTTAGTTCTAAGAATAACATCTGGAATAATGTCTTTTGTTGTTAAGTCATCGGGAACTTTAGCACACAGGCTGGAAACTTTAGCACACAAAAAATTTCGTATACCTCCCCTTTGCACCAAGTGTCTTCAATACTGTATCAAAATGATCACGTGGTTAGAGTCCCTTTGTATATTCCTAACTTTTGGGGATAATTATGCTTCTTCACTGAAATGTTCTGGAAAACAATAAAAAAACTAACTGGCTGGAAACTTTGACTGCCATTGTATATCAAATATTAAATGAATATAAATTTTTATTAAACTCCATGCATTAGTTATTGAGAGTATCCACAAAATTTGTGTCACATACAGACATTTGCAAAAACATTTTTCATGATCTCTGATTCCTAAAACATGCAAGTCTGTTGAAAACCTGAGTTTAAAAATTTCATGAATCTAGTACTTTTTTCTTGTAAAGATAGAAGAAAAGATGTTTCGCTTTTAACATTTTTGAAGACAAAAAAAATGAAATTGGACAGATTTTTCTTTTAGCCCGATTGTTGCACTGGCCCTGCAAAACAGTACATAAAAATTTTAGCTTTTTCTTCAATTAAACGAATACGCTTAAGGTAAAGAAACATGTTATGATAGTTTGGATGTTTACATATGTAATGCAGTATTATTTTTATTTATAAATTGACATCATTAAACAATTTAAAAATGGTATGAAAAATAAATAATGAGAATGGAAAATATATTTCTAATTCTTGATTCAATAGAAATTTTTCGGTAGAATATATCTTCTTATTTAAAAGAAATTGCATTCCAATAATTAACTAGTCAGATGTGGCAATCCCAAAACTTTTACCTATCTCATACAATTTAGTAATTGATGAAAAATGAGGCTTAGCAGTAGCACTGATTAGGTTTACACCAAAATCTAGTAAGCAACAATTTATGTCAATTTCTAACAGAATCTGAAATTTGATGAGAATGCACATTAGTTTCTGAGACACATCTATTGCAAAATATTAAAAAATTCTGCATAAAAGCATCACCTTGATGGGTGATGTACACCAAAAACTAATCGGGATCAATTTTAATCAGGTAATAACTGAATCTGAAGTTTGATGAAAATCCATACATTTGTTCTGGAGATACAACTATTACGATATCATGAAAAATGTTGCATAGCAATGCCACCTGTTGGGTGATTTACATGAAACACTAAGCAACACTAATCTATATCAGTGAGTAACGAAATCAAAAGTTTGATGAAATTTCATGTATTAGTTTTTGAAATAAACCTATTGTGATATTCATAAATAATGCAGCATGGCAGTGCCACTTGTTAAGCAATTTACATCAAAGGGTAATTAACACCAAATTATATTAAGGACTAACAGAATCTGAAGTTTTATGAAAATCCATGCATTAGTTCTTGAGATAGAGCTATTAATGAAATTGTGAATAATGCAGCATTATAGTGTCATTTGTTGAACAATATACACTAAAAACTAATCAGCTCTAGATTTTATCAAGGTCTAAGTGAATCTAAAGTTTTGTGCATATCTGTGCATTAGTTCTTGAGATACAGCACCCACAGAATTTTTGCCACATACAAACATTTTTTAAAAACCACCAAATCGTGTTCAGGACCTTCTAAAATATATAAATCCATCGAAAACTGGAAGTCAAAATTATTTCATGAATTCAATACTTTCTTTTTGTAAAGATAGAAAAAAGAAAAAAAAATATGTGAAAAGGCATTTTACTCCAACCTTTTTTTTGGGGGGGGAGGTTGAAGCATGCCAAGGCCCGTTATTGAAGACTGGTCAAGCAGTAGCTTAATATAGTAACTTTTGTGTTCAGCAACTTTTTATTTTTTTAGAATTTTGATGAGATCCTTAAAATTTGCCTGTATTCTGTGGTGATTTTTTACCATTTAGATACATGAAAGAATTTCAGTTAAAATGCTTTTTTATAACCACTATAATGCTTTTTTTACGCCCACTTAAATTAATTTAGTCTTCTTGGATTTTTAAGCTTTTAGTGATTTTCAGAGTTTTTTTATTTTTTATTTTGCAGCGATTTTTTTTCAGACACAGAAGAGGGGACTTGGGGGGAACAAAATACAAAAATGGGGACTAAAGGGGACCTTTTTCTAAAAAGAAGACTTTTGGGAGGAAAAGGGGGACCATTTGGGAGCCCTGCACAATGTCTAAAATCACAAGTGGCCAGTCACCTTTGACCATAGAATGTGTATACATAATAAATGTATATGCAAAAACATAATTTAAAATTTGTATTTAAGTTGAACTTAAAATACTAATACAGTATGAAGAATTTTTCTGTATATTTATCATAAAAGTATATTTTTTTAAATATTTGTTAATTGTGTTATCAACATGCAATAAATTGACAGAAAATGAAATTTTTATAATTTTTCTTACGAATGCTATTTTGAGATTTTGATGGAAATTTTTTCATAAACAGAAATATTCTGCAAGTATGTTCTTATGGTGACCTTCCTTGTAAGCATGTAGAACTGACTAGTATGACTATTCATTTATATTTTGCTTTTCTTAATTTTTAATTGTATTTTTATACCCAGAATAAAATTTCTCTTTCATAATTTCTAAGAATAATAAAATTCCTGAAGCAAAATGAGTTTCATGTTGTGATTGATGAAACTGGATATTGTGTAATAATATAGATGGCAAACGCTTTAATAAATATTTTGGCGCGACTGAGTTTTAACCTCCTTCTTGGTGCATTTCCAAAATATCGCCACGTTGGCATGCTTTTGCGTTTTGTCTCCCGGAGCAGGATTTAAGTCCAGGAGACACTACGCAATACAAAGCTTTTAGAAGAAAAAAAATTCTTTCTCAGGGGGGGGGGAGCTCCCCTCCCCCCCTGAACCCCCCGGCTATAAATTTTCTTAAAACATGTATAACATCAAAACATGCAAAACAATTCCGTTCAAGAAACAAAGAAATTGTACACAAACCTTTTAAAAACAAAAACCAGCCTTTTTTTATATAAAAAAAGAAATTAATAATAGATTTTCTAAAGAAATATACTAAGCTTTCAAGCCAAATAATGTTTTTCTTTTGTATTTAATATGAAACTAAATAACATTGAGATTCAAAGCATCTAAAATACTAAAGCAAGGCCTAAAACACTTACTTTTAACTACAAAGCATGGTCTCTACATTAAAAAACAATAGAAGTGCAGAAAATACTTCCTTTTAAATATAAAACAAAGGTTTCTAATTAAAAAAAATCACTCCTATATTCCCCCCAAAAAGTTTACTCACTCGATGTTACTCTTCGAAATCCAACGGCCTCTAATGAGACACAAGAAATTTAATTAATTTCAAGGCGCGAGACTTAAAACTTTTTAATGTTTCTCATCTCTCGTCCAATAAGAAAACTAGAAAAGAAAGAATGAACGGAGCATGTGCAAGCCGAGGAACGAAATCTCTCCGAATCACCCAGGGTTGTCAAGAAGAGCAGCACCTAAATGGAAAAGAAAGCAAGGCATGGCGCAGTTATCGCGCGTAAAAAAACGCTGCCAAGAAGTGGGTTAAAACTCAGTTTACCCAATATTTTAACTGGATAACAATCACAAATAAAAATTCAATATTATAAATAATAATTTTATTTGATGAACTTTTAAAATACTTTCTATACCTTATTTTTCTCTCATCACATTTTTCAGTACTTATAGCTCTTTTACAATCATCTTTTTGTTGCCATTTGTATTTTCCTTAAAAGTTTAGCAAGAAACGATTATTCAGAGTCCAGATTAGGAGATTGAGTTTTTGCCCATGACTCTTATACTCAGTATATAATGTGCACTTATAAAATTGAAACAATTTTTCTTGCATCAAAACTGCATGTTATACACTGAATATACAATATATATATATATTATACTATACGTGCATAACTCAAGAGATCATTTACATGATATGAAGACTCATTGATCCATAGAAATATTTTACTTTTTAGTTACTTGAACACAATCAAATCTGTATATAACAACCTCTCAAGATCATATTAAAAAACTTGCTGTACAATAAAATTGTTGAGCTTCGTTAATTTTTCTTTTTTACAATAATATAAAGAGTAGAACATTAAAAAATCACAAATTTAAACAGATAAAAAACGTATCAGACTATGCAGTGAACTAAAATTAATACTAACCATTCCTGTTCCATTACAAAATGTACATTTGACAGGCTTTGATCCTGGCTGGCAACGAGATCCATTACAACTTGGACAAGTGTCGGAAATACTGATAGACACATCCTTATTAACACCTCGTGCAGCTTCTTTGAAGGTCAGATTCATAACAATCTGAAAACAATTTTTAAAACAAATATCAGAAATTAAATTAATTTACTTTGTATTCAGTCAAATTAAGGAAAGCAACTTCAGATTTTAAATTTAATGCTATTTTTTCTGCTATAATCAGTTTATATTACAACAAAGCCCTATAGACTTTCAAGGTAAACAAAAAACTCTTCTGATTTAATATTTTAACTTAATAACTTTTTTTCCATATTTTTTTATTTATTTATTTTATTTTTGCTAAGGAGCTCTGTCTTTTGGGGGGCTACACTCATCAACCCCTGTTTATATTAATTTCTGTGGTGTCCTTCATTCCTGTTTTGACCGATTATTTTTGGAGTTGATAAGTAAGATCAATTACTATTATTACACATTTAAAAATCAGCTAAAATGGCTCAGTAAAAAAATTACTTTAAATTGCCTTTTGGACATTTGTAACGATGCTATTGACAATATTCTTGCTTTTGGGTTAAAGGTTACAAAAATTCATCTGCTAGAGAATATAATTCAGAACAGTAACATTGAAAAATACTGTGTTCGGTTTTAAAATTTACTTATATTTTATGTTTATACTGAACTGAATTTTAGATATTTTCAGACATGAATTTCTGAAAGTTTCTTTTTCTATTTAAATGCACCTTCAATGCAAAATTTCATGTTCGTTTTAAAATGTAAATTGTTTAATTAGTGTTCACTCTAGAAATAAAAAGGGCATGGTGCTATTTACTAAAAAGGGCACTATTGCAGCAGAAAAGGGCACTTTTCCAAGAAAAAAATTGTCATTGCCTTTAGAAAGGGAGAAAAAAGGCAGGAAAATACGTAACTTTTAAGTATGATAAATCAAATAACTTTAATTTTGAATGATTTTAAGACATAGAAATAAAAAAAAAACTATTAAATTAGAACATAAATGAATAGTTGCATGTTTTTTTTTTTCTAAAAAATGAAAAAATTATATAATTTTTGTGCACACAAATGTAGAAACACTATGGAATAAAGGAAATTTTTATTAGAAATCTCTTGGTAAAACTAGTGGTGCACTTTACTACTTTTAAAAAGGGCAGGGTGCATTTTGTAAATTTGAAAAAGGGCAGGGTGCTGCACCCTTCAAAAATGGCCTAAAATGAACACTAGTTTAATTATTAAGTAAATATGAATTTTCAAGTAAGCATTTATGAAATAGTAATTCGTACAAAGAAAATCTAAAGTGTTTTATGTAGTCATTTATCTGTATTTATGCTAGTTTAGGTAATGAAATATAAACTTTCTAGCTACACTGCTTTCAGGGCATGTTATTATCACTGTGACAATACATGATTATTATCCATATGAATATCTTATTAAGTGTACTGTTTTAATATATGGTGTGACTTTCAACCTTAAAAGCATTTTGTGTGCAATAATTTGATTATTTCTTTTTTTTACTATTCATGTGTAAATAAAAGTGACAATTAAAATAAACTAAACATGACAAAACCAAAGCTATTTAAATTTATTGAAACAAATTCAACATAAAAATGTTTTTCCTTAAAGAATATTTGGCATAAAAGCATATTTTTTTAAAATTTTATTTCATTGTCAACCAGTGATAAATTTCCAAATAGGACTGGGCGATGTAGAGATTTCTTAAATCGATTTATCATCCATCTAACATTGCAATTTATCACTAATTTTACCCTCTATAGTACGAAACCTATCATTTAATTTTTAGTAACAAAATACAAGCTTTATGCACCCCCCCCCCCCCCTCCGCTTGTATTAATTTAGCATTTAATTGTTCAAATAACTAAAAAATATATGTTTATATATTTTACATATGCACAAAAAAAAAAAAAAAAAAAAAAACAATGCTTTTTTTTTTTTTTTTTTTAAATTAGGGATCTATTTTAATATTTTTTATAAACTCATCCTTAAGGAAATAAAATAAAAAAGGATTTTTTTCATTGTGTCTGACTTGTTTTGGACGCTACAATCTAAATTACTTGAGTAGGGGAGCCTGAGGGCAACTTCCCATAACACGCTCAAATACCACTTCATTGCTAATAACATGCATGCATTTGTTTTTACAGACACTGAGTTAAAAACTTATTGAAGTAAGACAGAAGCAGATTCACTGATAAATTTAGCTGTTCATTTACCATCAGAAGAATAGTAGTATAAAAAAAGAGGGGGGGGGGCAGAGATTTGAGAAAAAGGGTGCAATTTTGTTTTTGTTTTTTTAACTTTTAGATTATAATAAAATGTGTTTAATATAAATGTTGACATTCATATAGTGAATGGAGAAAGATTGAAAAGCCACATTACCAAAGTTGCTGATTTTTTTGAGATCGTTGGCCCCTGTAAGATTAGTTAATAAAACATAATCTTAAATATATATGTCTTTTTAATAAGTAAATGACAAAAAAAGTAGAAAACTGCAAATCTACAGAAAAATCCATTGAATGCTCTCTCGTTCTGCTGTAAAAAACAAATTACCTGAAACATTACAGAACCCTCTTAAAATATTTTTAATTAATTAAACAGTTAATTAAAACTAAAGTATTCTAATGCTATACAAACATATGAAAAATAATTTTTCATCAAAATAATGCATAAAAATATAAACTAAGAATGGGTTAATTTAGATTTTTACCTTAAGACTTTTTTTTTATTTTTCTCAGACATAAATAGCGAATCAGTTACAAATAAAACACAATAAAATGTTACTTAGATTTTAATTAATAAATAAATGTATTTTTAATGCACTACACACATCAAACACAGTTGGCATCTATACTGGTGAGTGTATTTTCCATCATTAAACAGTATAATCTTGGAGGAAAAAATCATCTAAGAGCTGAGCATGCAACAGAAATTGAATATTGAAGATACTGAAATGTCCTTGAAATCCATTTGCATCCAATACAGTGTGAAAAAAGAAATTACTTGAAATGCATGTGGGATCAAAGCTGATGAATATATTTTCCAGAATAAAGCTATATTTCTTGAAAAAATAATCAAACTGAATATACTAAAAAGCTATGTCCCTATACTAAAAAACTGAATATACTAAAAGCCCCCCCCTGGGGGGGGGGGGGGGAGAGGGAGAAATTGCACATTTTGACCATTAAAAACACAAAATTTCTGGGGGATGGACCCCCTTAATAAATGTGTTAGTAATACACTACACACATCACATGCAGTTGACATCTATGCTAGCAGTAGCATACCTAGACTTATCATTTCAGAGGGGGCTGAGATACATCATACATTTCTGAGAGAGTAGCGCTGTGCAAAAGGGCAGGAGGGGCAAAGGGAACGGTCACACCAGCGCGGAAATTTAGGAGGCGCCAAATTTATACTACCAACGTAATACAGTTGGCATCTATACTGGTGAGTGTATTTTGCATCATTAAACAGTGTTATCTTGGGGAAAAAATAATCCAAGAGCTGAGCATGCAACAGAAGTTGAAAATTGAAGGTACTGAAATGCCCTTGAAATCCATTTACATCCAGTGTGAAAAAAGGAATAAGTTATTTGAAATGCATGTGGAATCAAAGCTGATGAATATATTTTCCAGGATAAAGCTATATTTCTTGAAAAAAATAAACTGAATATACTAAAAGCACATGGCAAAAAAACCCTGCAATATTGAAAATACAAAAACGTCATCGAAATCTGCTTGCATCCAATAGAAAAAAGAATTAACCAGTTCAGTTCTCTAATTAGATGTAATCAATGTAGATATGCATATTTTGATGAAAAAAACTGTATTTCACTTGGCGATCAATAATTATTATTTTAAATCGTCACTTGACGAGTGACAATTTAAAAGTAGTGGAGTGGCGATCGATGACCAATAAATTACTTGAAATGCACATGGAATATATTTGATGAATATATTTTGCAAAATAAAACTATTTCTTGAAAAAAAAAAAAAAAAAAAAAACATCCAACTGAAATAGATAAAAGAATGCGGCAAAGAAAACAAAACATTGAAAATACAGCCATGTCATTGAAATCTGTTTGCATCCAGTAGGAAAAAGAAATAACTACTTTTCTAATTAGATGTAATTAATGTAGAGATGCATATTTCCATGAAAAAAATGCATTTCACTTGGCGATTGAAAATAGATCTATTAAATCGCTACTTGGCGAGTGACGACTAGGATGGCGATCGATAGCCAACAAATTACTTGAAATGCATGTGGAATCAATGCTGCTGAGTACATTTTTGCAAAATGAAACTGCATTTTTCAAAAAAAATAAACTGAATACAGTAAAAGAACTCTGCAAAAAACCAAAATATTGAAAATACAGCTATGTCATTGAAATCTGTTTGCATCCAGTAGGAAAAAGAAGAAAACACTTTTCTAATTAGATGTAATCAATGTAGAGATGCATACTTCTAAGAAAAAAGCTGCATTTCACTGGGCGACTGACGACAAGAGTGGCAAACGAAAGAAATTTTTTAATTGCCACTTTTACATTTTTAATATCCACATGGCAAGTGACCGCTGCTAATTTTAAATCAAACCCTACTAAATCAATTTAACACCAGCTTGCAATGTTTTTCTTAAATAGTCTTTTTCTTAAATCGAAAACACTGAGGTTTGTGATGTGTGTTTAAATCGGATGCTCTAAATCGATTTAACAGCAACTTGCTCGGTTTTCCTTAAATCAGAAAGCATTGAAGGCTTGCAAAGTTTGCTTAAATTGCTAAATCGATTTAACACTAGTTTGACATGAAAGCAGTATATACACTAAAGTAGATAACTCAATTCTCTGATATTAGCTCTGAATCATTATTTGAAATTGATTTAAAACCAATGGCTAAACCACGATTTAAGACTGACTAAATCGCGATGTATGGCAATGACTAAATCGCGATTTCCGATGTAAGCTTTAAATCGATTTAAGAGATAAATCAATTTAAGATCCAGGCCTATTTCCAAATAAACTAAATTTTCAATATTTTTTTAGAGACACTGTATGGAGATTCCGGTGAATTTTTTTTCATAAACATATATAGTCGACCCTTGTTAATTCAAAATCAGATAAATCGAATCTTCACTGCATTCAAATTTAATGTGAAGTCCTGAAATTTTCAAGGGCAGGATAATGTTAAAAATTTTTATTTATTCAAATTCATTTTCTTTTGACTTTGTTTAATTTGAACCATTGACAATTCTGATTTTTCCTTTAACATGGACTCTAGATCCTTAAAATAACTTTCTTTCATTTTTGTCAGAATTTTTCTGAAACTAGTATACATATAACCCCATTCATTTGATACTTGCTTTGTTAATGACCTGCTGTCCATCAATGATGCCTCCAACCCTCCTTCCATGGTGTTTATTTCCTAATCCCTTAATTAGTTTATGTATTTATATCTTTTAATATTGAGTGATATTCTAATGATAATGACAAAATAAATTAAAAAATACTGTAACATTAATTCCTTTCTAAAGTACCTCTTTAAGCATGTTTTCCTCTCATACTTTCCATAGTTTGAACTCTGGATAATTTCAAACATTTCTTGTGGTCCCGACAAGTTTGAATTAACGAGAGCCGACTGTACATTTATATGAGAACATTTTGATTTTTTTAGACTTTTCTAAGTATGCCTGTATGGACACCTTCCTTGAGAGAAACAATTTTTAAAATACATGCAAGTTGAAAGATATTTTTTTTCATTCCTCATGTCATGACATTAAAAACACTTAAAGTACAAATTTAAACACATAGCAGAAATAACTGACAAAAGCATTTTTAAAATTCTTCTTTTGCTAATGTGCTACAAAATTAAGAAATATTTAGTACTATTTACCTTTTTTATGCTTTTATGTTAAATTTTTTATGTATAAATTTAAATAAACATTTGAAGAAAACAAACAGAAACAGAAATTAATAAATGAGTTACTATAAAAATTTGAAGGTAATAAACATTTAAAATATTAAAAACTTACTTCGTGAGATCCAAATCCAAACTGTTGTTCAGCATAGTCGGATTCTGGAAAGCCAGTCCGGAAACCTTGAAAAATATTTCTAAATAGTTCTTCTGGGTCTATATGAGAAGAAAATCCTTGAAAACCTCCAGATGATGCAGATCCTGAAAAATCACCAGCTGTGCCCCATTGATCATACTGTTTTCGCTTTGTTTCATCACTCAGAACCTATATTTAAAATATTTAAATAATTTGAAAATAAAGCATTAAACTTGTCATGCATTACATAGCCTTAAATTTTATATTTTAGTTGTGAATTAATTAAAAAATGGTATAGACTTTTACAAATAGGGAATTAGAAACAATTTTTACATATACAATTTAATTTAACCCCATAAGGACAGAATCTGAAGGAATATTTAACTGAAGAAAATGCATTTTAGACAGGATTAATGCTAGCAGGTAACCTTTTATAGTTATCATACTGTACTATAGAACCTGCTAAGCAAAAATTTCAAGAAACTGGAGAAAAAATTTGTTTTGGATAGATTTTGGGGATATCTTTGAGATTATGAAATTTTGCCATTTAAAGTTAGATTCTATTATAGACATTCACATGTTTTATTACATTATTTTCACCAGGAGCATAAAAATTTTCTATTTAAGGCAGGCAAAAATTATATGCTGTAAATGAATTTAAATAATTAAAAACATATTGTACAAAGTTTGGTTGCTAATTGATGTCTGAATAAAAGAATTATTGATATACAATTATTTAAAAAGTTCTTTTAGACAGTACCAATGAGGAAGAGGTAGTTTTCATATTCTTTACTTAAAAAAAAAAAAAAAAAAATTAAAGTTATATTATTGAACCATACAATGCTCAAATTAGTGGAACAAGATAATACAAGATTTGATACAGAATGTCAAAGGGAGGTTCGAGAAATTAATCAACTTTATACAAGCCAGTTTTACTTAAAGTGATTTATATTTGATCGTCAAATTCAGCAATATAATGAAGTACCTGCCATTTTAAAGCAACATGATGAATGAAATTAACCAATGAGATTGATTATGGAGATCTTAGTAAGTCCTGTGCACATGCTCTCTCGCATTGAAATCTGTTGATATATCCGAGTGTTGTCACCCAGGAAAATAGTTTTTCAAAATGTCACCCACTTTACAAATTTGAACTGCCTGAAATTCTAAATATAAGCCATTTTTTAAGATAAAGACAAAACAAAACATGCTTTGAATACTTTGTATGAAAGTCAAATACGTAGTTAAAAAATCTTTTTCAATTTTTAATTTTTTAAACTTTATTTTAAATTTAAAATTAAAAAAAAATTCAAATGGCCTCCATTTTGAAACAAGGTGACAGATGAAATTGGCTAAAGAATTCTGTCAAGACATCTATATGTACTATGTACACACCAAGTTTCATCCAAATCTGTTCATTAAAAACTGTGTTATCGTGTGACAAAACATCAGATCATTCCAAAATGTCAGTCATACAGGCAGGTGAAACTGGCCAATGAACTTGGTTCAAACATTGGTATATACTATGTCATACCAAGTTATATCCAAATCCATCCATAAATATGCAATGCATGTTATTACATGACAAAAATCAGACCATTTCAAAATGTCAGCCACAGTAGAAAATGAAAGTGCTATAACTCAGCCCTTTTTAAAGATATAGACAAAATAATAAATGCTCTGAAATCTTTGTCAAACAATTAAACAGATAGAAGAAAATTATTTTTCAATTTCTAATTTTTTTAAACTTAATTTTAAATCTTTAAAAATTTTTTAAATGGCTGCCATTTTGAAACGAGATGGCAGATGTTGCTGGCCAACGAACTCTGTTGAGACAAGACATTAGTATGTACTATGTACACACCAAATTTCATACAAATCGGTTCATAAATACAATAGTTACAGCATGACAAAAATCACATATATATACATATAAATGTCAACATTTGAACAGAGGGTGATTTTGGGGTCTGGGAGTCATGATCGGCGAAAACATACCAAAAGTTTCCAGAAGTGCTTTCCTCCGGACGGCTGCAATAGGTAGCTTTTTTAGTTTTTGTAATGAAAGCTATCTAAAACAATAGGAATAATATAAGGAACAATAGGAATAGGTATAAGGAAAAGTTGCGGTCTCGATTTTTCTTTTAAATTTAAGATTCCTCACAAATCAAGGATAGCTTTTTCAACAAGTTATAGTTCAAATTTAAAATTTTCTATATAATTTTGCAGAAAAATCTTCACTAGCAACAGAAATTTTGAAAATTTAGGATTATTTTTATTTTTAGCATCAAGACATGTTTCACATTTATCAGAATTACTGATCTATATTTTACTTCAATATAAGGATTGAAATTCTCAGAATTTAGACTAGATACAGTAGCTGTCCAGTATGAAATAGCTTATGGAATTGATGAAACAAAATGAGTTCACTTAAATATATTCTGTATAAAACAAAACTTGTGAATGTTAAAATCAGGCAAGGTACAGGCACAGCAAAGAAAAAGCTGAACTTTTACAGCCTCATGGACTATTGATGGAATACGCAATTTTTTTTTTGTGCCTTTTGAAGAAATTCAGATCTTTTATGCAATCTTTGACAAAATTAGCTGTTTTTTCACAATCCTTTAACAAAATTCAAGCCTTTACCATGATTTTTTTGCCAAAATTTGTGTATTCCATGATCTTTCATCAAAATTTCCAGCGTTTTCCACAATCATTAGACAAAATTCATGGTTTTTTTTTTTTCAACAAAACTTGTGTTTTTTTTTTTTTTTTTTTTTTTTTTTTTTTTTTTTTTTGATGAATTTTCCACGATCATTTGACAAAAATTGCATTTTTTCACATTTTATAAATGGAATTGGCACCTTTTTTGCATTTTTTAAACACAATTTGTGTAGTTTACATGATCTTTTGCCAAAAATTGTGTATTTTAAACGATTTTTGAATTAACCATCTGGATCCCAAACTGCTCGAGATATTTTAATTTGTATATCTTAATTCCCACCAGAAAATTAAAACAGCAATATTTACTTTAATTAATAGCAGAACATTCTGTATTTAAATAAAATGAAATTAGTCATTGAATTTTTCTGGGGTAAAATCAGATTTTCTGAACTACATAATTTCTAGAACATAATCTATCATGGGAATTAAAGGGTTAAAATCATATATTTTACATGATCCTTTGAAGAAATTTGCATTTTTCTCACAATTCTTTGACAAAAATCGCATCTTTTTCGTAATCCTTGTCAAAAATCATGTCCTTTGATGGAAGTGTCTTTTTTTGCTGCAATCCTTTGACAGAAATGTCATTTTTGATGCAATCTTTTGATGGAAATTGCATTTTCCTGTGCAATCCTTTGTTGGAAATTGCATTTTTTCCCATGATTCTTGGATGAAAATTACATTTTTTTTGTTATTTGTTGATGAAAATCACATTTTTTTACATGACACTTGGAATTTTTTTTTTTTTTCTATGATCCTTTAAAGAAATTTGTTCGATTTGGTGTGATAAAAAAAGAAAAATTTCACATTTCCAAAGAAAAGTAACATGTCTGTGAAATATTCCTAATTTTTTACTTTGTAAATAATCAAAACTCACAAATGTTAAAGGTTTATTGACGTTAATTTGAAATCAGAATCAATGTAATAGTACAGCCACATATATTCTACAAATCTGATCACATTAATGGCCAATCAGTTATCCAGAAAACCCCCTTATCCAGGACTGATTTCAAAGAAAACACCCCCCCCCCCCCTATCAGAAAAAACACTGCAGGAGAAAATTGTTTGAATTCAACACTGCCCTTATTCAAAATTTATCTGACCCCAACCATTCTGATAAATTGTTCTGTACTATATTTGTACACAACTTTTTGAAATATTTTTAAAAAATAAAGTCATCTAAATTTTGATATGACATTAATCAAAAGTTAACTCAATTTTGATAAAATACCTCATATGCTTCAGATACTTCTTGAAATTTAGCTTCTGCTTGTGGATCTCCTTTGTTTATGTCTGGATGATTCTTTTTAGCAAGCTATATAAAGAAAAATATACATAATTAGCAGTGTTCTAGTCATAAAATAATCAGAGTATACAGTATAGGCAAAAGGTATACGCTGAGATAATGCACATTCATAAATAGGGCATACGCTAATGTTTTTTTTTTGAAAAATAGAGGGGTTACAAAGCTTTTTTAAAAAATCCAGAAGTTATTCGGCATATACCCTGTATACCCTCCACTACACCCCCGATAATAAGCAGAAAATTGTGAAAGTGTCAAAATAAAAAACATAATAATTAAGGAATAAATAACCATGGGTAAACATTTTGAATAATGCATATAAAAATAGAACTGAATTGCTCAGAACACATTAGATGTATCAGGTTTCAGGCATGAGACAATCAATATATATGTTCTAAAACTATGCAGGAATTTTTCTAGAAAAAAATTGTGTTAATAAACATTGTTCATAATAAGTTACAAACAATATCATTATCAGCCTATATAACTATAAACTTTTTTTTTTTTTTGATAAAACAGACAAATTTATTGTGACACATTTTTCACAATAAAACTTTAACAAACAATATATGATAAGTTATTGGCCAGACTAATTGAGATAACCTTTTCCTGTAAATGCACCCACCTCCCGGGTTCAAACGCAGCCAATGCCAGTTCCATCAAACCTACATCTTTTATTTTTGGAGAGAGAGAGAGAGATAATGACAAGCATTCTAGCTAATAATGAGCCCAAATTCAGTAGACCTAACCAAAGCGATGGTTATATGAGGTCACAGTAAATGACCAGTTTCTAACTGGTTGACAGATTCACTGGACTCTATTGGTTTTGCTTACTAGTAGAGCCATCTGTATTACCATAATTATTTTTTTCATAGTTGTCATACATGTTCATGTACCCGGTCATGTGACCCAATTAGCCGAGACTAGGCCACTTTGGTTGTGTATCAGTTAGCAGCACTGAATGTTTTGGTAACTAGCCGATCATATCGGTACAAAATTGGTGACATGAAAAAATAACATACAACCACAACACATGGCAGCAGCACCACCAATAGGCAAAATCCAAGCCAATATTTTAATGAGATGTTTTCATTGAGAGGAGGGGGGGGTAGCAATGTCATCTTGTGCAATAACCAGGGTTGTAAGAAATCCTTTTCCCACTAATAATAAGTCAGTTTTACACATAAAAATTGAACTTGTTCGTTTGGAAAAGAAAAGTTAAATGCAATAATTGGGTCATTCCATTCCAAATCAATCAAAAAAATTCCAATATTCAACCTGACCATTTCAGATTTCAATGAAACTGCCACGGATCATTCTCTATGATATAATGATATAAATTAGAGCATATTTTTATTTTTTATTTATCACTTTAAAAATTTTCATACAATTATTTAAATTTTGAAAAATCATTTTTTGACTTGCATAAATATTTTCAATTTTGAATTTCTCAAGTTCTATCTAACATAGAAAATTTTACGACCACTCATTTTAAAGTGGAGTTTATAAGGTTTAATTTGATATGTAAGTTGAAAAATTAAATAAACACAATTAAAAAACACATGAACACAAAAAAATAGTTATTTTTTTAAAGTTTAAAATTAAAAAACTTTTTAGATAGTCATTTTTAAAAATGAAAAAAAAAAATTGTATGTTTGTTGTAATATTATAAGCTCAAAATTCTGAAATTTTTAGGATGGGATCTCAATGGGATCAGGAGTTATGAAATTAAAACTCAAAATTACCATACAAAGTATAAATAATAACAAAATAGATAGGATTAAATTGTTATTTTAATGGTAATTTTTAGCTTTTATTTCATAACTCCTGATCCCATTGAGACCCTAATCTCAAAATTTCAGAATTTTAAGCTTATAATATTTCAACAAACATACAATTTTTTCAAAATGACTATCTAAAAAATTTTCAAATTTAAATAAGTCTTATAAACTCCTCTTTAAAATGAGTGGTCATAAAATTTTCTACATTTGATAGAACTTGGGAAATTAAAAATTAAAAACATGTAAGCAAGTCAAAATATGATGTTTTTTCAAAATTTAAATAATTAACTATATGAAATTTTGAAGCAGAAAAAAAAAAAAAAAAAGAACATATATTCTTATTTATATCATCAGGCAGATCGATTTTTGGGAGTTTCATCGAAATCTGAAAGGGTCAGGTTTAGTCACTGGTTGATTTGGCATGGAATGACCCAATTACTTTAATAATTAATAAATAATTAAAATATGAATAATTATTTTTTTAAACTATTATTGTATTTACTTGTGTATAACACACCCTTTTTTAAAAAAAATTAATAGGCCAAAACTTCTGGGTGTGTGTCATACACCAAATATTTTTTTTTACTGCCAGATGTAATCACACAATATACATATATGAATCAAGAAACATATCCAAAGGAGATAATTACTCAGAAAATCTTATTTAAATGACGTATTACTGCATCTTTATTTCATTCCTTGCGCTTTTTTTACATTAACATTATATAAACACTAATTAGCAATTTTCACTGTAATCAGTCATTCCTACCACCCGTCATTCAATACCTACACAAAGTCTAAAAATGTATTTTCATCTTGTTTTGAGCCTGATGTAATGTTTGTTTCGACTTTCTTTACTGAAATTTTTTTAGCCATTCATTCATTTGCATATCAAATTTATGGTGTGCCAGTGATGCCACTGGACTTTAAAAATCCTGGGTCCCGGGGACCCAGGACTTCTAAAATTCTGGGTCCCTTTTTTACAAAAGCGGGTCCCCACAAATAATAAGTTATATTTTTAGACACAAAAATTGAATTTGTTCTTTTGCAAAAAAAAAATTAAAAGCAATAATTATTGTTTTAATAATAATGTATAAATAATTAAATCCAATATTAATTTTTTAAAAACTATCAAGAGAAATTTTCTTTAGTTTTTAAAAAATAAATGTGCAAGATACAAATTAAATTATTTAAAAAAATGCTTATTTGAGTATAGAAGATAACAAGTATCACTATTGTTCGCATTTCTTTTAGGGGAAAAACTGATTTATTGAAAAAGAAATTTTTCCTGAAAAAAACTTTAGTTGAGAAAAGGGTCGTGCTTTTTGTTTAATGAATGGGTGTTTTCAGGAGTTACGTTCACTCAGAAAGATTTGGAACAATCAAAAACAGATTGTGAAGCAGGAAAATCTGTTTTCGGAGCAGCAAAAAATAATAATAATAATAATATATTTGGAAGCAGGAAAGTTAGTTTTTGGAACAGAAAAAATCTATCCTGGCATTAACTTTTTTTTCTTCCTCTTTGACGAAAGTTGCGTTACAAAGCGATTTTTTGATGAAATTTGCCCTTTTTTTGCAATTTTTTGACGAAATGTGCCGTTTTATCGTGATCTTTTGATGAAAGTTACCGTTTTATCACGATTTTTTTATAAAAATTGCCAATTTATCACGATTTTTTGATAAAAATTGCTGTTTTTCGTGAATTTTTTTGACAAAATTTGCCGTTTTATTGCGATTTTTTGGCAAAATTTGTCGTTTTTTGCGATTTTTTGAAGAAATGCGCCTTTTTTGGGATTTTGTAAGAAAATCAGCCATTTTTTCGTGAATCTTTTGACTAAATTTGCCATAAATTATTTGTTATTTCGTGATTTTTTAACGAAACTTGCCTTTTTTGCAATTCTTTGACGAAATGTGACGTTTTTTCGCAATCTTATGATGAAATGTCCCTTTTTTTCAATCTTTTGACGAAAGATACCATTTTATCAAGATTTTTTGATGAAAATTGCCGTTTTTCACAAATTTTTTAACAAAATTTGCCGTTTTATCACGATTTTTGCACAAAATGTCATTTTTTTCGCAATTTTTTGAGAAAATCACCATTTTTCGAGATTTTGTAAGAAAATTAGCCATTTTTTTGCTATTTTCTTGGGATTTTTTGACAAAATTTGTCAGTTTTTCACAAATTTTTTGGTTAAAGTTACTGCCTTTTGTAATCTTTGCAGTTTTTTCGCAAATCTTTTAACAAAATTTGCCATTTTATCGCAATTTTTGGAAAAAAAAATTTCTTTTTTCATGATAGTTTGATGAAATCTGCTGTATTTTTAGGATTTTCTGATGAAATTAGCCATTTTTTTGCAAATCTTGTGACGAAATTTGCCAAAAAATATTTTTTGGAATCTTTTAATGAAATTTACCATCTTTTTGCAATTCTTTGATGAAATTAAGCATCCCATGCCATGGGATGTGCAAAAGCTATTTTTTGCGTCCTGTCATCGATTGTTTGCGTAATTTATGTGCTATAGTGCGTCTGCAGCATCGCTGCTCAATCCATATGAAACTTTTCCAAAAATTTAAAAATATGTTAGGCTTAGTACATAAATTCCAGGAATGATTCTAAACAGAGGCAGAAAAACAAGGGGAAAGGATCGCCTCACAGCACTAATTATGCATTTTTTTTCACAATCCTTTGACGATTATTTTTCCCACGATTTCTTTTGGAAATTTCTGTTTTTCTGGAATCATTTGAAAAAATTTGTGGGCTTTTTTCGTGATCTCTTGAGAAAATATGCTTTAATTTTCTGATATTTTGATGAAATTCATCCTTCTTCTACGACTCTTTGGTGAAAAGGTTTTTTTTTTTTCCCCCGATTCTTTGACAAAATTCACATTTTTCGGGGAACCTGACAAAATTTGCAATTTTTCTTATGATCCTTTCAAGAAAATGAGTTTTTTTTTCTGCAATTCCTTGATGAAATTGTTTTTTCTGCAATATTTTGACAAAATTGTTAATTTTTTTCTGTGAATGATTCACAAAACTTACTTTTTTTTTAAGCAGCCATTTTTCAAAATTTGTTATTTTTTTTTTTTTTTTTTAATCTGAATTCTCAAAATGACTGATTTTTGGAATGTTTTTAAAACAAGGAAAATTTTGGAACAGAAATCCCCTTTTGATAAATTCAGCAGATATAGAAAATTTTGCAATATACAACTCATGTCTTTAAAAACCTATAGGCTGAACTTGTAACATATGCCTGGTTATAAAAAGATAAATTAGTCTTTGTGGATGTTAATCACTTTTGATTTCTGTAGATTATCCTATCTCACTTGAAGAATTATATATTTCATTGCTAAAATAATTCGTACATTTTTCACAAAATTTCTTCAAATGGCTGAAAATTTCTCCCGATCCTAGACCACTGGATGGGACATATTCTGCACAGCTCCCTACTACAACACTGATTAAAATTTAAACAAACAATATACGATGGCAAATAGCAATTAAACTAGCTTTTAGCTGTATGTTATGATACTAGTCTCCCAAACAATAAGTTCCAGGTTCCAATGCAGCCAATTTCAATTCCTTGAAACCTACATATATATTTGCAATATAAGCAGATAAAATGTTTTTAAGTACTATAACTTTCTTTTACCAATAGCAGACTAGTTTTGGTAGCATTTAGTGTACCATCATCAGAACAAACCATCAACATCATACCACCACTAATAACAGCATGCTGAATGTTATTGAAACTAATCTACTATAAGTTAAAAAGTTCTGATGCTAAATAACATTTTTTGGCTTACATTGTATTGCATCAAGTATAATCTTAATTGCCAAATTATGTTTTTAATACAATTTAGGGATGCACCGAATAGTGATTTTGGCCGAATACCGAATGCCGAATATTCGGCCGACAGGTGAACCGAATACCGAATATTCGGCCAGCCGAATAGTTAACTATTCGGCCGAATGCCGAATATTCGGCTTTCCAAATTCTTTTTATATTTTAAAATTTAAAGGTATTAAAATATTACTTTTTAAAACAGTTTTACATAATATTTAATAAAAGAAACTTACATTTTGATAAACAAGAGCTTTTTGCAAGAACATTTAGTATTGAAAAAAAATCTGCCTTGAGTTATTTAAAAAGCACAATTATGAAACTTTAATTAATAAAATTTTCTATGAATCAAAACAAACATTTTAAAATCAAATAATGAAAAAATGGCCGAAGAAAAATTTTACAGTCTGATGATTGTCCTTTTTAAATAACTCAATGCAAATTTTTTTCAATATAAAGTACAAATACTTTCAACTAAATTTTGAATAAAGGCATGTTTGGCTCATAGTTCTTTTCTTATGAATGGTATTTTCCACCCTTCCCATCATATCATATTTTACAGAAATCAAAGCATGTGAGTTGAAAATAATGTTATCTTATTTATTGTTAATATAATAAACGAACACACAAGTTTTGACCTAGATTGAGATGAAATACAATGTACTTATGACTCAATAAGTTGATTATGATTATGGTTTCATGAACAAAAATTGTCTGCCTTGATAGCTATTACTAATCTCAAAAGTTGTTGTTTTTTTTTTCAAACTTTTATTTGGGGGAAAGCAAGAAACAGATTATTTACTAAACAAAATTTAGAAACTTGTATCTGCACATAATTTATTCCTAAGGAGAAGCCTAATAAATCACCATTTTAATCCTTCTCATGTTTAATTTTCTTAAGTTATACTTTACAAACAGCAAATAAATAATGTAAAAACATTCTATTTTATTTAAAAATGATTTTGTTTCTAATTGTTTTAAGTATAAATTAAAAAATTGACAGTTAAAAGTAGAAATAGTGAAAAGTTTTTAAAAGTTTTTATTAAGTATTGAATGGCCGAATACTTTGATATTCGGCCATACCGAATATCCGGCAGGCCGAATAATTTCATATTCGGCCAAGCCGAATATTCGGTAACATGGCCGAATAGGCCGAATACCGAATAGATACCGAATATTCGGTGCATCCCTATACAATATACAAAAAAAAAAAAAAAAAAAATTAAAAAAAAAAGTCATAGATATTTATGTAGTTCACTAAAGAAAAGGGACTGACAGAATATTAAATAATTTGTATTCTGAAATTTGGCATGAAAACCGATTATCTGGTTTTGGCCAAATCTTCCAAGTAATTAGTTTATGAAAGACAGAATTTATGTAAGTTTATGCATAGCATAAAAATTACTCATTTGGCAATCATCCTGATAGCAGAAAAATTCTTCAATATTTGAGACACTTTTGGGTTGGTCTCTTTTATTGTTGGAAAGAGGGCTGGGTTTTTGCCGGCAGAAAATAGTTTCTGCCGTGCCAGTGGCAGAAAGTGATTATAACTGGCAGAAACTGGCAACAATTGGCATAAACTCATTTCGTGACATATCTGAGACTTTTTTAGTAGTATTAAATTGCTTATATACATTTTATTCAGAATAAATAAAATATTGTGAATAGTTTTAATAATAATAATTTAATAAAAATTTAAAAAATAAATAAATTTGTATTAGAATTTGATTTTTTTTAATCTTTCACAAAGAATCAGCCATATTATTTGCAGATAATTGAAGATCATGATAATATTTAAAGACATAGCAATTGTTAAAATTGTAAATAAATATCATGAATTATGAAGAAGTTAAATACTTATCACAAATGTTAAAATCTATTGTTGTTGTTTTAGATGAAAGTAAAAAACATGACTGCTCTATTGCAGCTGCTCATAAAATTTGCTTAACTTTATTTAACGATGGAACTATCATGGAAACTCACAAATGCAAGATTCAAATCTCATTTAATGCAGTGCTAGCTTTTATGCAAGCTTATTTACTGCATCCTAAGTATATGGAACCAAAATTGATAGTTAAGCATGAAGAAAACAAGAAAATTGTTTTTTTTTTTTTTTTTTTTTTTTTTTTTATTAATCTAAATTTGTGACATATGTAATAACCCTTTGTACCAAAATAGATTTCTTTCCTAAAAACATACTTCCCGCCAAAAAGTCCTAAAAAATGTCTTGCCTTCTGTGGGTGGTCACCTTTAAAAACAAATACCAGTGAAAATGGGAATTTTTTTTATTTTACATCCTCAATAATGACATTACCAGCAAGTTATGCTGGTCTTAAAAGAATATTTTCTAACTTTTCTTTCATTCAGAACAAATTAAAAAGCATTTTAGGTTAAGAAAGGTTAGCAAAATTAATCCTATATTATGGAATACTCTTAGTATAATATTACCTTTTTACAAAAATAATTTTGTTCTTTTAATATAGTAAAATAATTGTACAAGATATTTCATTAAATTTTTTCTGCTATTTTTGTGCTATAATTATTGATTTATACTTTAACAAGAACCATTTTTCTTTGTATATAGCAGTAGATCATTTTTAAGTTATCACAGTATATTATTTATTTAAAAATACTCTAAAAAGTAATATTAAAATATCATAGAATTTTTTGTATTTTTTTTTACTTTTAAATAGAAATTCAATTGTAAACAATAATAAACTTGTACAGCATCAGATTATTATTATGAATTACAGAAAATTATTATATAAACAAAGTATATTTATATAATCCTTTTGAAACTTTTCCACTTTCAATAAAATTCATAAACTTTATTTTAATTTTTTAACTAAATTCTTTATGCAATAAATACCTATGTGAATTATGAATCATTGCAAGTTAAAGTTCTTATTAGTATTATTTCTTAGTTTCTACCAGTTTTTGCCACTTACTTTCATAAACTTTATTTGCCATGCCGGTTTTAACCGCTGGTTTTAACCACCCCGGCAGAAACTTGCCAGCCCTGGTTGGAAAGGCTAACCAATGATTTTTTTTTTTGTGTGTGTGTGTGTTTAATTTTAGAAAGTGCAATAAAAGATGCAGCGCTTAAAAAACATAGATTTTTTATAGAAACATACTTAATTCAGATTTAAAATTCATCACTTACTTCGTAGTAAGCTTTTTTAATTTCCTTTTGACTAGCATTTTTGGAAACACCTAGTATTTTATAATAGTCTTTGGCGAGAAGGGAAGATGATGTATGAAAATTATTTACTACATGATTATTACTGAAACCAAAAAATGTATTTTTGGATGTTAGTTCTACAGCTCTAGCCTTGGAAAGATTTGAAAACAATCTAAGTGATGCTGATTTTGCACTATTACAAAGTCCATCATCAGACAGTTTAATTAAATAAACACAGAGTTTCAAATTTCTAGGTCGCAAAAGTGCTAAAACAACCATAATTTTAAAAGTAACACACAGTCTCAATCACTGTAGAAAATTAAATAGCAGTTAAAAATTCCATTTTTTAGATAAATTAATTTTACTAATACATTTTTTTTTCATTTCTCGCTCTCATGTGTCGGAAAAACACCAAAACCAACTGGTACTTATGCAATACCACATAACTATTGCCACATACAAAAGAGTAAATGATGTTTCAAACAAAAAAAATATATAAACAAAACAGCATTAAAAGTAAAATAGTAAAATGCTTTCATATATATATATTCTCTTAGAGGAAAATATAGTGAAATCTTTATTTTTACAATGAAAATAAATATATATTACAAATCTGAGCTCTTAACCAATCAGCGAAAGTTAAAAGCGGCAGCTAGCAACTAGAAAAAAAACTATTCAATATTCATTCATGAGCATGATCTTCATGTTCATGGCCGTGTTCAAAAGCGGCTTTTTTTGTGCGCGCGCGCTCAGAAGATTCTGCTTGGAGTAGGTGCTATCGAAGAAGAGAATTTTAAACTTATTCAATTATTGTACTATTTTTATGGTTCAGAATTGGTAAATACAAATACCATATCTCTTTATCCTTTCAAAATATGATTTTCGTAACAGAAATACATACCTGTGACCACTCAAACAAAATTAAAAGTATTCCGGAAAAGTATCACGTGACATATTTCATGTAATTAAGCCCGATTAGCATTTAAAAAATGACAATCAACCCTGCTCAAACCTTGACGCGCGCGACGCAAAAAAAATGATGGGCGATTTGATCACGTGATTGTGCGTTTTGTGCTTATCTGTTATTGGTTGCACGTTGTTTGTTGTCAAAGTTGGTAGGTTGACTGATACAATTTAACAATTGGTGATTTAATTTTTTTAATAATTTAATTTTTATTTATTTAAAAATCATTTATCAGTTGCTTTATACTTTTCGTATTAAATAATAGAATACTGTTGATTCTATTGTTGTAATTAATAGAATGCTGTTGATAAACCAAGGTTGAGATATCCACACGGGGGACTAGCTAAGGGGGGGGCTACCCTCCCAAAACATTGACAAATGTTGTTACACTTTGCAAATTTAAAACTTTTATGTCAAATTTAATTAAAATTTTAATAAAAACTGCAATACATTTTCTATTTTTGATAGAATTTGCAAAAGTTACAACTCTAATTGGGAATATTATTATTTTTTTTACAAATAAGAATTGTATTACATTTTCAAAGTGCGTTAACTTGGCAAAATTATAAAACGAGTTGGCGAATATAAAAATTTGACTTGACAATATTAAGGTTTTCCCCCCCACCAATAAAAAGTCTTAGCGATGGCCCTGTATCCACATATTACAATTGTAATATTACAAATCAGTCTTAAGACTGATTTGTAATCTACAATACTGGATTGATTTCAATGGAATTTGCATTGTTAGTTAGATAATTTTTCATAAGAAGTTTTAGTATGTATATATTTCTTATTTAATGATTGTATATTTTAATACCGTGTGGATAACAGGCCAAAATATGTCATAAAATATGAAAAACAAACGACATCCGAAATTATGTTAGTATAAGCAAAACACTTATTTATACTTTTAATAGAAAAATTATAAACATTCTAATCATACTTTATTCATTATAAAACTAGAAGGCAAACTCCAAATATTTCACTTCTTTAAAATATATGTATGCAGATATTCTTAATTTAAAAAAATGTATATCTTTTACATTTTGCTTTTATAATATTTTCCATTTTGATTTTAACACCGTAAAATATCCACGCATGCATTATATTTGCATCCTAATCTCAATAAAAAATTACTTCTAAAATTTTCAAAAAAAAAAAAAAAAAAAAAAAGAACATTAATAATTATTTTATGCGTATATGGATATTTTCGCAGAAAACATTTTTTCCCATTTTCTTAATATATATATAAATCACTTTGGAACGATATTAATATCGTTCTAATTATCCTTTTAATATTCTAAATTTGGAATATTAAAACTTTCTCCGCAAAAATCTCATTTTCTCATATTTAAATAAGTATTTTATTATTATAATAGAAATACATGTGCTTCTGTATTATTAATATATAATTTACCCTTTAATAAAAATGTCTTATTTATTAATAAAAAGCAACCAAAAAAAAAACACAAACCAACTTTTTGCCCGCGCAGGTATCGAACCCGTATTGTCTGGGTTCAAGCTCAGCATCCTGACCATTCGGCCAGCCAGCTCACTTTCATTTGTAACAGATTATCTTTATAATTGGCACTACAAGTAATTACATCCTTGATCTGTTCTCCATCTGTTACTGAGCGAACAGTTACAGTAATTGGTGGCACAGTAGCGAGGACTGAACGCACATCCCACCAAGTATAAGTATCCACTCCATGTCCGTGGCTCCTAGCGTGCGCGTGCAGCGCGCGTAACAGCTGAACACGGCCCATGAGAAAGTGATGAATCGCGAATCATTCAGTCAAATACCACCCACAATGACTCTATTTATGTTTATATAAATTGTCTAAATTGTAAAATTTAACTTCAGTTACATTTCTTTGGTATAAATCATTTAAAAAAATGTCAGCTACGTTGGATATCCGTTTAAAAAGAGTAAATAAAATTTATCATGAAGAAGTAAGCAAGTATTATTTGTCTTTAAACACACAAATGTTTTCAGTTTATTGAAAGCATGTTAAATGCCTATAAAAACTACAGTAATATTCTAATTGGGCTTAGTAAAATGTTATTGATCAATTTTAAATTAAACAACTAATGTTACACGATAGTCAGATTCTTAATTTAGAGATACACTTAGTATTTTTTCAGCAAAAATTAGAAGTAGAAAAGAAATTTTTGAATGCCTTTCAAATGATAGTTTAAACATCTGTCAGAAAAATTCTAGTTTATTTCATTATCTAAAATCTTTTACAGTTAAATTTTAATATCTGGGAGAGTGGGACAGTAACCTTTTTTCTTTATGTATCATTCTAAACATTTCATAAACACCACACAAGATGAAGCAATGATAGCCCAATCTTCAGTTGAAAAAAATTTTGATCTGTATAAGCTTACAAATGTATAAAGGAAAAAAAGTATTTCATGAATCAAAAGTACATTTGCTTTATTGTCTGAGCGAAGCGAAGTCTTTATACTCAGAGATACGTAACGATATTAAAAGTCAAAAAAATTCTTTCGTCAAGCAAATCTCAAAAAGTACTTGTCGGATTTTGATTCTGTTTGTATCAATAGGTACCTATGAAGGTAATCTGGTGAATGCACTACATACGAAAAATTAGTTACAAATAGTTTAAAAGTTATATTAAAAAACTGATAAAAAAGCACAATTTATTTGCATACGTCACAGAAAATTGGTGTGCATGATTTTCTCCAGCTGGATGTTTTCGTAGATAACCGAATCAGTACATGGAGTAAATAGTAATCATTAACGCACTCAAAAATATTGAATGCAATAAAACATTTTAAAATTTAATCATGCAGGAAAATAAAACTGTTATTTTTTAATATTAAAAAAATGTCATAAAAACTTTGATTCTGAGATTTTGTGATAATCTCTTAATAGCATTTTTTGATCGCTAAAAGAATGTTTTGTATATTTCGCGTGTGAAAATTAGAAACAATTACGTTTTTAAATAAAAAGTTTCTTTTATGATATCATTTTCCCTTTATATTTATTTTTATTGCATGTTTTCTTTTAACTTATATTTTGTTTGTGTGTGGAAGTCAATTCTGGTCACTAATTTTTCGGCACGGATACCACAAGCGCATCAGATTTGGCGTAATTTTTTTCAAAGCCCATTTGGCGAAAACTCCGTTTTCAAATAATGCTTACATGCACATTTTTAAATAATTTTCTATTTTCAAAAAGAACTTACAGTAAATAAAATAATAATTAATAACTATACAGGGCTTGAATTTCAGGGCAGGATGGTGGGATTCGCGCTCAAAATTTTGAAATCCCGCCCAAAAGAATAACGTGGACGGGAGGCTCCCGCCGAAACAATTTTGCATTTTAAAACTATGATCAACTCCCACGACCGTTTTGCGAATTTTATGATATTTTCGTGCGAGTAATTGACACATTTTGCGAGTTTTTTTTACAGCGAAAAATCATTGAAAATCACGATTTTTTCCGCGACTGATTGACAAATTTCGCAATTTTTTTCTTGCAATCGATTGACGAGTTTCGTTCTATTTTCTGAGGCGAAATAGAGGTGATTCTGTTCGGAATTTCCCCTCTTCCCCCACACGAAAACAAACAAAAAAAAAACTGCATTCAATTCCAAAAATTATGAAACAATGATGCCGCGGACGCGCTACTGCGCGTAAATTACGCAAAAGATCGGAGATGACACATAAAAGAGACAGCTATTACGCGTTTCACAAAATGCGTGATTTCGTAAAAGTTTCCTAAAATGCGGCAAATATTGTTAAAAGATCGCGAAAAAACGACTAATTTCCGGCAAATTTTGTCAAAAGATTCTCGAAAGAATGCCTAATTTCGTGACAGAATTCTGTAAAATGGCAGTTTTCGTCAAAAAGGTCGCGAAAAAACGTCAAATTTCGTCCAAAAATTGCGACAAACGGCAATTTTCGTAAAAAAATCACGATAAAACATCAGATTTCATCAAAAGATTGCGAAAAAACGACAAATTTTCTCAGAAAATTCACGAAAAAATGTCATATTTCGTCCAAAAATCGCGAAAAAACAAATTTCGACAAAAGATTCACTATAAACGACAAATTCCCCCAAAATATCATGAAAAACGACAATTTTTGTAAAAAAAAAGCGTGATAAAACATCAGATTTCATTAAAAGATCGCGAAAAAACGGCTAATTTGCTCAGAAAATTCACGGAAAAAAAACCCGTCAAATTTCGTCCAAAAATCGCGAAAAACGACAAATTTCGACAAAAAATTCATTATAAACAACAAATTTCCCGAAAATATCGCGAAAACGGCAATTTTCGTAAAAAAATCGCGATAAAATATCAGATTTCATCAAAAGATCGCGAAAAAAACGGCAAATTTCCTCATAAAATTCACGAAAAAACGCCAGATTTCGTGAAAAGATCATAAAAAAAAGACAGATTTCATCAAAAGATAGCAAAAAAATCCAACTTTCGTCAAAGGGAACCTCTCTTCCCTTCCTCCCCCCAAAAATAATATTACGGGTTCATTTTTCTGTTCAACAAGCTAATTTTCTTGCTTCAATATATATTTTTTTCTTTGCTGCTCTAAAATCAGTTTCTGACAGCTCCAAATCTTTCTGAGTGAGTGCAATTCCTGAAAGCAGCCATTCATTAAACAAAAAGTATCACTTTACTCAACAAAATATTCATTTTTTAAGAAAGTCTCTTTCGATGAATTTGACTTGCCCCTTTTTAAAAAAAATGCAAACAATAGTGATACTAATTATTTTCTACACTCAAATAAGTATTATTTTATGATTAAATTTGTATTTTGCACATTTAATATACAGAAAAATAATATTGTTTATAACAATTAATTATAAATATAAATTTATTAAATTAATTAGAAGTTTTATTAATTATTATTAAAACAATAATTAGACCTGTGACAAAAATAATTAGCACCGGGAAGGAATTTACTGCCAGTAAAAACTAGACAATATAAAAGTTTTTTTTACACATTTTGCATAATTATTCTGAATTGTTGATAAAAATTGCTTCAGTGATATTTTTTTTATGCCTGTATTTTGGTAATTCTTTAAATAGCATATAAAATAATGGCGGGTTTTAAAAATTTTTTCTCCCTCCCAAACAGCCAAACTCCCCTCCATTTATAAATGTTGGTAGGGAGACTCCCCTCCTTCGAAAAATCGAATTTCAAGCCCTGACTATAAAAAGAAATATTTTATATAATTAAAAAAAGGAAATGAAAGTAAATAAACATTTTCTGAGTAAATAAACAAATAATAAATAAATAAAGCCGGGTTACCATGTGAGGTAAAATAATGCCATTTTGACGCCAATTATGTACCCTGGTGCATATGTGACATCTTTTCCCATTTTTCATCCCTTTCCTGTTGACATACAACTTTGAAATTTGGAATATGTATGCATACCTGAGAGCAATACTGGAATTAGACATTGATTTTTTTTTTAATTCGATCCAAAAAGGGGCAACGAGGGCTATTTTTTAAAGATTTATACTGCATAAAGGAGCCACTTACCTATTTTTATATACAAGAAGAAGTAAGTGGTATGTAAAAACAATTATATTACACATAAATAAAATACTTGAGATAATATACTAGAGATATAAGCACCGGGTTTGGCGAGATATTTTATGCCAATTAGGCAAAAACATCGTTTTGATTACCAGATACATATAGCATGCTATAATAACACGTTATTTATTTATTTCAAAATGAAAAAAAGGAATAAACGAAACATTTTCTGTTATTAAAAGAAATAACAATCAATAAATGATAATATTTTTAGAACAAACAATTTATCATAACATTCATATGATAACCAGCATGTTAGGCAACTGAACGCCATTTTGGCACCAATTAGGTACCTCGGTGTGTATAGGGCATATATGTGCCATATTTGTTTGTAAAACTGAGCATGAACGTTTACCAAGTGTGTTTTCATAGTCGCTTATATCTTTTTGCAACATAGCACACCTTTCGAAGCCAAAACTGCACAAAAGAAAAAAAATCAATATTTGCAGTTTTTTTTTTTTTTTTTTTAATGTAATGCACATTTTGTAATCAGTAGGCTCGATAACACTGATAAACAAGGTTTCTGTTTCTAACTAAGTATGTGGTGACTTTTATATTTTAGGTGGTGCTGTGAAATAATATATCATTAAAAAGTTTCCATCACCGACAGATTTTTAAAAAATTCAAAATCTTGAAAATCTGAATTTTGTAGTATTTATTCAATACATATACCTTATGAAATTTATCATTTGGTATTTTAATAAAGACAAACTTTTAAATAAACACTTATAAAGCTTAAAATTAATATTTAAAACACTGAAAGTATGCATTGTTTATAAAGTTTCAGAAAAATATAGAATTTTTGTAAAAAGAAAGGATATTCATAAGAAATTTCATACTTTATGTAGCGGTAAATGTCTTATCTGTGGCTGCTCTCTTATAGGCTATTTTTCCGAGTTATATTGACAATTTAAAGCAGATATTAAGCCACTTATATTTTTACAATAGCATAAATCATCTTTTCTTGAAAAAAAATGTCGAATATTTCTTATGTCAGTCTCGATAAATAGATATCTTTGTATTATTTTTCAGGAGATTGCAACCTTGCAATCTTGATCTAAGTTTTTCTTTGATAAATTTAAGTCTCTCACAAAATCATTTAATTCTTTTTGAGTAATTAGGTGTGGTTCTTCATTTATGCCAGGAGAATAGTTCATATCAGATGTAGAGGAAGTTTCAGTTTCACCAATTTCCATTTCTACTACTGCATCGTCATATGTAAAATTCTCTGGAGGTTTCGGTATTTGTAAATCATCATTATGCAATGCTGGTCGCATTGCTCAATCTAATTTCGGGTACTTAATTTTATGTTTACTTCTTGCAGAGAATCCATTAAATTTTTGTAATATATTAGTAGCAGTCAGTTACATGATCCTTCGGCATGCGCCATGTCATGGGTATAACAAAGTACATATACTTTTTTGTATCTTCCATCCATGCCCGGAGATTTGTAGCACATCGTGTACAACAAGAATGAGGTGCCCATTTCTTATCTTGTTCACCTGTTTTATATCCAAAGTACATATGATAGGCAGTCTTTATTAACGGCGTGAAAGCGTTTCGATGTTTTTCAAAGTTAGCTCCTCGCATACATAGCAAAAGGAATCGGGTTCATTTACGCATCCTCTAGACATGTTTTACATAGTGTAGAGGAAAATAGGATAATTATAATCAAAATTTAATTAAAAAGTCTTACAGAACAAAAAAATAGTAGTACACTCGCCCCGAAAGTTTCAACTGTCATGGATTTGCGTTAAAGTCAAATACTGTGGGGGTAACTAGAGCTGTCTGTTCAAGGTCGCTAACATAAAATTTATTTGGGGGACATCTGTTTCTACTCTCTTGCTGTATTTTCTATCATTTTAATAAGAAAAAGGAATGTTTGTGTGAATCAAATACATGAAAGAGAATAATGTATTATAATTATAATGCCTATACGATTCCTACATACTCCAAAACGTGTAAATGAAATTTCTCAAATTTGGAGGGTGATAGAAATTTTTTACAAACATATTCTTTTTCAGCAGCTTGAAATCTATAAGAAACACCCAACGTATATAGAGAAATAGAACATTCGTTAAAATTTGTTCATTAGTGTAATCAGACTCGTTTTTTTTTTTTTTTTTTTTTTTTTTTTGGCTTTAAAAGATGATATTTCATACAACGTCTTTTTTGGATTCGTCATTTTTCCATATTTGACAGTATGCGTCTGCTCGTTTTGTAACTTTCTTCTTTATTAACAGCGACATTTGGATTTCCTATTTAAATAAAAATTCTTCTCAATACAAAGAATTTTGTTAAAATAAATAAAAAACTGAAATGCGGACATCTATTGCTCAAAGCACAAAATGTTTCCTATTGAGTTAATAAAAATCAGTAAAAACATAATTTTTATGATAATAAAAAGGTGACTTATGTAATAACAGAGTCATATATTATGTACGTTATGGATTAAGTATGAATATTTCTCCACCATTTAATAAATAATAATAATAATAAAATAAAATGCGGACAGACCAAAGTCTATATTTGACTGAAAACAACAACCATTTTCTAAATGCTTTAAAAAGATGGCCAATGAAAAGTGATATTTCAAAAGTATTATGAAATTAGTTAGAAACCATTTATTTTAAACTAAATGAATAAAAGATTTATATATTTAATGAAATAAATGGGATTTGAAAAATTATTGGAAATTTATCACCATAGATGTATCAATATTACAATCAGTACTTTGTATGCAAAATGGAACAATTAGCAATGCTTTTTGAACCCGAAAAATGGCCGTTGCTTTTTTCAAGGTTAAAAAGTAGATTACGAAATATTCCTATACAGGGATGCCAAGCCCACGCTTATTGCACAGCAGAATTTTCTTTTAGGAAAAGTTATTTTTTAAATCCGCAGAATGTTCCAATTTGATAAAACATTTTCTGCATTAAAATACGGGTATCCAAAATGCCGGAGACTTGGCAGCTCTGCCTATAACATTTTAATTAATCATGGTACTTTTTTTAATCGGATTCAAATTTAGTGAAGACAACGTTTTTTGGCCAAAAGCAGCTTTTTTCTACATGTGTAACTACAATAAAATTCCTTGATGCTGAAATAAAATGTTTTGACTTATGCTATTATTGCTTCCTCTTATTTTTTTATTTGAATTTTAAGTAAGATGACTCAAAATCGTGTTTTTTAAATGTACGGAAAAAATGCATTTCGAGAGAGGGTGAAAAGAACAACATTTGGCAATTTTTAACCTGCGTTTGGCTAAGTTTCTTACTACCTTGTATTTAATACTCTTCACAATACTTCGCTGTTATATGGACTTAGGCGCTTTTATAAAAAGTTTGACGTAGTTCGGGCTTAAGAAAGTGAGTATTTTACTGAATAATACAAATAAATGAAAAATGAATACTAAGAAATACTAATAAAAGAAAAATGAAGCGTTATATTGATCTATGTATATTTAAAAATGCATCTGCTAGCACTAATTAGATAATTTATGTGTATATAATAGGAGATAAATAGCTTTTGATTCTGTATTTCTATGCTTTAAAGCATTAACATTTGTGTGTTTTTCGTTATCATTGGGAGTACCTAGCCGATTTATCTTTGCTGTAAAATATACTATATTTTGTGTAGGAACAATAATCACCATATCAATGCACGAGCAAAAAAAGTTCTAAAATTGAGAATTCTTTGATGTCAATATGACTAAAAATTTAAAATCTTTTTTTTTTTTTTTTTTGGTGGCAACTTTTAGGATATAATATTCTCATTATGAACGATTTCTAAAACATTCGACAATTTAATTTCACAAATTTAACATTTTTTTTCTAGAAAAAGTTTTAAACCCAATTTATTGAGAATATTGCAGTTTCTAGGATACTGTTGAGGTCAGAAACTATAACTTTGGCATCACCGTAACTTATAAGATGTAAGTGCTCGTTTAGGACAAATTTTTAAAAAAGGATTCCTTAACTCTTATCGACAACCTCATTGCATCCGTGGAAAACAGATATTCAACATTATAAACTATTCGGACGGATTTCACACCGTATAAAATACACTCCATTCTCTTCAAACATTATAGTTTATGTTATTTATAGTTTCTCAAATCGGTGTGAAGCTTCTGTTTATGCTCATGACATCATTTCAAAGAGTTATATTTCCAATATAGGAAAATTTGATGTTTTATTTTCTGTATTACTTTTAACTATTTGCATATTTCCAATTTTATATCCATGCATGGTTTGCTTTTCTTTTATAAAAATAGTATATGCAACTTTATATATAAGATTTTGTAATTCTATGATTCAGTATGCTTATTTTCATCATATTTTATCACAATGAATGACCAATTAAAGATAACATCTCATTTTCTTTACTTATCGCAAGTTTTTAAATGTTTATTCTCAGCAATATCGCTCAGACTAATCCCTCTGAGGGAAGTCCTAGTATACATTTTATACTTTCAGTATATTAATGACTTGTTTGCAATGCATAGATGTAATGTTTTTTCTGTTTATGGAACATTATACTGTATATTATCCATAGTTTAAACTAAACCTAAAAGCAACATTTATGTTTATAGAATAAATTTAATACAAAACAAGGAAGAAGGGAGGAATGGGACATGTCCAATTCCCCCTTTTTAATAATTTCTAATATGCAGACATTTTTAACATTTTTACATTAATTATAACATTGGTAATGTATTCATTTATTTCAAAATGTAAATAAATTGAATTGACGATTTTTTAATGTCATCTATGGTTGACAATCCTGAAATTTAATTCAAGTCATGAATGTATTGGAATTTCATACTGTGGCACATACATTATCAACCTACAATCATTGATTATATATCTAGCTGACACTAGACTATTTGTGCCTTATAGCTTTATTTTATTGCTGTACCATACCTCCCTGTTACTGGAAAGGTTTGAGACACATTTTGAAACTTACAATTTCTTTAATTATAAGATAGCTTTTGCATGCTGTATTTCTATATTGTTCAAGGAGATTAAAAAGTGTTTCATATTGCATTCTATAAATTGTAATTTTTGTTTTTGTGTCAAACAAAGTTGATTTTTTTATTTTTGTAAAAAATTGTCCCACTCTCCCCTGCAATTTGTCACAAACATGCGATGCTTACATGACAATTGTATGGACCAAAAAATATTTTCGCGACCCACCTAATATAAGGATCAGTATAGAAATTGTTGTAAGTAGCTATTGGCTATCTTATCTTATGAAAATGTCAAATTTTCATACTAAGGATGCACTATCAACAAAAACACGAACTGGTAATTCCAATGTAAGTGAAATAATAATTAACACAACACACAAACTGCAAAGATAGTTAAAAATACTTTACTAACAAAACACAATTTTATAATGCTATATAATTTTAGTGTGTTTTCTGGCATTGGTATGTACTGATAAAAGCATCTATATCCGGGTTAAAATTTGTTAATTTCAACCTTAATTCACTTTCAATACAAAGTTTTTTCTATACTTATTTTTCAAAAGCAGCCAAGTACAAAAAGCATGTTCACATGAGTATGTTGTGTTGAACTCCATCAAGGAATTCAGGGCTCATTTAGATGTTTCTCAATATTTTGCTTGTATATTTCTTCATATGGAAATTGAGGAATTTCCCATGAAATATTACTTGCTTGTGAAATTGTTATAGATTTTTAACACATTACATACAAAAAATATTTTTGTGACAAACCTTGTTTCTGCGACTCACCAGTGGGTCACGACCCATAGTTTGGGAACCACTGGTATAGACAGATGTATAAATGTCTGTTTAAAAAGAAAAAATAATAATAAAAAAATTCTGTTTGAAAATGTGAGAAAAAAATTTATGCAACTGATCAAATTACTCAAAAACAATTAAAACTTAAACAGTCAGATTTTTAGTGTTTAAAAATATTTCTATGCTGAGTCATTTCTATTTTATGTTCTAGAAAGATGAATCACATTCTTTTTATACTGGTATTTAATGAGTTTTAAAATAATCTCATTATCTTTAACTGTATTAAGATTGAAAAAAGGTATTTCTTTTAAAAAACTTACTATTACTTATTATTTAAAGATTATATTATTTATTATTTAAAGAACTTTTAATTTCTTACTGCATACAAAAGCAGTTTTATCTCGATCAGACTCATAGACACTCACTTGATAGTAACCAGCATTCAGATCCAGCGTTGTCATGAACTGAGCAGTTTTCGCCTGATGCAAAAGATCATCCATACGAGAGAGTGGATAGGTATCTGGTATAGTAACTTAATTCAGCTTCCTGTAGTCTACACATAAGCAAACACTACCATTTGGCTTAGGAATGAGCACAATTGGTGCAGAGTATGGAGACTCACATTCCTCAATAATTCCTTCGGCTAGAAGATCATCATTTTGGGTTTACAACAATTCTTTCTTTGCCGGTGATAACCTGTAAGGAGGTAGTGATATAGGATGATGGTCTTTAGTATTTATATTATGTTCAGCAACGGGTGATGCTTCTCCCCCTGGTCGAAAGGTACTGGGAAATTTTTCAAGTAAATCATTAAGCCTTTTTCTTTGTATTTCAGATAGATGCTGACCTTCTGTTTCTCTTAACATAACCGAGTTAGCTGTGACAGATGGTGCTGAGATTTCAGGCGTCATAATGAAAGGATCATCAGAAAAGGGAATTTTATGTTTTGGATTGTTCTGGAAATACCAACTTTGGCTTCGCATGTCTAGCACGATCCCCATTTTATTCAAAAAATCAATGCCTAACAATGTTCTATTTCCCTCGGCTTCGGGTAACAAAAAAATCATTGTACTAGTTGTACGACTTTCTATTTCAGCAGTGATTGTTGCTTGAAGATAGTTGGTTTCTTTTTGTAGGCCATCAGCAAGTGTTATGCTTACACCAGTGTCTTCAAACACAGTTCCTTGGTCACAGAGAAGCTTGTATAACATTTCCCCAGCAATGCAATGAGTAGCTCCTGTATCTGCGCAAGCAACACCTGTAACACCATTTACCTTTATATACAACAAAGGTGTTGCTTGAGTATTGATAGAACAAGATTTGAGATGAAGGGAACGAAAATTTGTTGATTGCATCTGCATAGATGGGGAACAATTAGGACATTTGGCTTTGACAAAACTTTGTTTACCACAGCCATAGCAGCTTATAATCGGACGCTTACTATTGTTTTCATGTCATGAATTCGTATATTTTGAGGTAAGATGAATATTTTTATAATTTGAAAAGTGTTCGTTAGCTTCATGTTTGGGTGTTTGATTTTTCCAGAATTCTTGACCATTTGAAATTTTCAGCAAAACATGTTTCTGTGCTTCACGCATTTTTGAATAACTTGCTGACTTTTGAAAAGAAGGTTTAATATTTTCGTAAATGTCCAGCTTTTCAGCCAATACAACAGGATCATTTAACTTCTCCCAACCATCTAAATAATGATTTTTATATTCTGGTGGACATTTTTTCTTTATCTGATCAGTGATTATTAGTTCAAATAGTTTTTCAAATGAATTAATTTCTAATTTGGATAACCAACCCTCAAAATAATTTCTAAGTTCAATATAAAAATCTTTCCAAGTAGAATTTTCTCTTTTTGATGTCGGCTAAATAATACCCTAAACTTTTCTGCTGTCAACTTAAATCTTTTAAGCAATATGTCACAAATATAAGAATAATTTTTGAACATTTCTTCTGGTTTAGCAATGTTGTTCGGAAGTATGGTAATTAATTATGAAACCCAAAATTCTTTGGAGACAATAAGCATTTTCATTTGATGTTCAAACATTGTCAAAAACAAGGACATATCATCCTTTTCAGGAATAAATGTTGACAAGATATTTTTAATATCTATACGCATCCAGTCCATTTGATTCTGTGATACAGTTGTTGCGGTAGGGTTTTGAGCATGTAGCTTAAGCTTTTCTATCTCATGTGCTCTTTCCTCTGCAATACGTTTATCCCCAAGAATTTGATGTTCTGCAATTTCTTGTTTATTGTGATCTTCCACGATAGCAATGAATGCCTCTTTAACAAATTGTTCGTCGTCTTTAAGCAGTTTACACTTCATAATTTTTTCACATAAAATTGATAGTTTATCATCTTTTATCCACATCTAACTCTAATTCCGTGCCCAAATTAAGCAAATCGATTTTTTTCCCCTTAGAAAGAAACGCCATTTTTTTCAAATTAGCTATTGTTATGCTTAAATTAGAAAACTATTAGATACGTGACTCATTAAATAACAAGAACGAAATAACTACCTTCCCCTTACAGGTAAATAAAACAGGTGAATATGAATAAACTTTCATAAATAAATGTTAAAATAAAATACAAGAAATAATTTAAAACATACTAAAATATACCACTAATTTAATCATGAGCTCATGAAAATATTTATAAGAAATATTATTATACATTAAAATTCAAATTTTTTACCAAATTAACTTACCAATGACATCATTCATTTTAAATATATGAAATATTATAGGTAATTCAATGTGAAATAATTTTCATCCATACATAAATATGAAAGCAACTCGAAATATAAATAAAGAACTTACTTTACATCTAAAAGATAAACAACATACGAAATAATAAAAGTTATCAAAATCATTTTTTATACGCTGTGCACAGATTTAAAAAAAATAATAATAACTACGAAATTCACTTATTCAGAATCCTTGCTTTTAAAAACAATATCAAAAGAAATCACTTTCATTTTCAGAAAACTGTTTCTTAATAATCTTACTCAAAATCAACATAAAACAAAACAAAACAAATATATGTATATATATATATGAAACAGCATTTATCTTAATAAATAAAACAAATTGAAAACCCCTTTTTTTTAGCAGCTGCCAGCAAAAAGAAAAACAAACAAACAAACAAATTTTATACCAACAACATTTATATCAATCAATATTATGATGATAGTGAAAACAATAGTTCAAATGAATTTATAATTTATTATTGTCATGTTCTTGTAAAATATGAAGAAAAAATATATCCTGGGATAGAAAATCAGGCACAAAAACCTGAACTACAAGTAAGTATAATGGTAAACTTGTCAGATATAGCAATCCCAAAACTTACTTCTATCTCATGAATGTTAATAGTAGTTCAAAATTCACTACCAGAGTACGAAAATTAAATAGCAATCTTTACTCATCATGGGGCTCTGATGATATGAAATTCTTTTCATTAGTTCGCGAGATATGACTATTACAAAAATCATGCAAAATTCAGCATAGCAATGCTACTTGGTGGTTGATTTACATCAAAACTTAATCTGCAACATCTAACTGAATCTAAAGTTTGATGAAAATCCATGCAGTAATTCCTGATATAAAACTATTGTGGAAATTGTGAAAATTGCAGCGCTACCTGTTAGGCGATTTGAAACAAAATGTAAGTAACAAGTCTAACAGAATCTGCAGTTTGATCCGTGCATTAATTCTAGCGATTGAACTATTGGGGAAATTGTAAAAGATGCATCATAAGCTATCTGTTGTGTGACTTACATCAAAATGTAATCAGCACCAATTTATATCAAGGACTAACTGAATATAATTTTTTATTAAATTTTGAACATTAGTTTTAGAGATAGAATGCTTAGAAAATTTGTGTCACATAAATCCATACAGACAAACAATCACAGTACAGGACAAAATTGGGAAATTTCTTTAGCAGCCACTGGCCAGTAAGACTAATTTTTCAAGTGGCCACTATGTTTAAACTAACGGCTACTTTTTTATTAAAAAATACTAAACAGTTAAAATTTCTATAAGTATTAATGTAAGACTGAACAACACAAATATGTTAATATAAATATATTGGAACCTAAAAAAGTAGAATTGTTGATGAAATGTAAAGAAATTGTATTCTTTACTTGTAAAAAAATGGCCACGGAGTGGCTGCAGATGGACAATTTTTCACTAGCCACTTTTTCTCATTTACTGACCCTGTTTCTGGTGGCTAGTGCTAATTTTGCCCATTAAATCACAATCAGGCATTTTGTAAAAATATTTTTTAGTATCTCTGACCCCTAAAATGTATAAATCCGTTGAAAACTAGAAGTAAAAAATTTTCATGAATCCATTACTTTCTTCTTATAAAGATAAAAGGAAAAAAGAATCATTGCATTTTTTTTTTTTTTTTTTTTTTTGTAGCTTTTCTATACTTCCGGTCATTTGTTATTAAAAATTGCACAAAAAAAGTCAATTTCATATCAATTTCACTTAATATAATTAATTTCATTGTAATTAAAATGATTAATAAATGTACATGCAAACAGTTTATTGATTTCTTTTGTCTTTGCATCCATGTAGATGATTTTTTGGAGGGTGCCAATACACTGAAACCCCGATAATTCAGATTAATTGGGACTGGACTCAATCCAGATTATCCGGATAATTAGAAAAAAATGAAATAAAACAAAACATACTTACAGAAAATCCCCTTTATGTTAAACTTATTGAATATTTACAGACAGTAAAAATGTTCACTTTGCTTAATTCTTCCAAAAAAATTTCAAATTTTTTTTTTTTTTTTTTTTTTTTTTTTCTCAGAATACGACGATGTAACAAGTTAATGTTATGGAAATTAGCCAAAATCGCTACTCAAACTTGAAAAAAAAAATTACCAAACTGATCCGAATTATCCGGATTAACGGGGTCCGAATTAGCGGGGTTCTACTGTAATTGTCAAATCAAGTGCCAATAACTAAAAGTAAGGTGCCAATATCTATGATTTCTGTCTTACATTCATTTATATTTTTTTATTAATTTACTTTTAGGTTCAATTGTTTTATCTATGCATTATCAAAAAATAGCATCTTTCATGGTTTTAAATTAAATTTTGGTTTCATTTTAGCTGTAAAAATTAAGTCACACAACAGAAAAGTTGTATTTTAGGTGCCTATAACTGTACTTAATTTTTAAAGCTTTTTTAAATTACAAATTGAAAAATAATGTTAAATAACATTGTTTAGTAACTCTCTGTTTTTTCTTTGGTTTTTTTTTTTTTTTTTTTTTTCCCAAAAAATAAAGTTTTATCATTTTTGTAAAATCTTGGCCACATGCATTTAAAAAAACTATGGTATAGAGATATTTCACTTTTCTTGAAAAAAAAAAAAAAAAAAAAAAAAAAAAAAAAGGCAGCATGCAATTTTTTTATTTTAAAAAAGGTCCTCCTTATTCTTTTAAAAATGGCTGAGAAGAAACAATTATAGAAATAATAAAAATTGCAAGTAAGTAATTTCATTTGCTATTAGCACATATAATAGAAACTAACAAGTATTATTGACAACTCATTTTGCGTTGTACTAAGAAACATCAGTGTTAATGCCTAAATTTTAACTTACAGATATGCATATGCTAACCAAGATCTCTTGCTGCGCATAACATTTTTATACCAATTAGTTTTTTTTTTTTTCTCTCTCTCTCTTATACATTCTTTTACAATGGTTGTTTAGGTAGATGTTATTCTTCCTCTCTTCTTTAGCTCCAATGTTTGAAATAAATTTATTAACCCAAAGGAATGAAAAAACAGTTCCTGGTTGTTTGCTTTATTACTTTACAGAAATTTAGTATACTTGTTATGCTTATTTTAAATAAAAGAATGAATAATTTGATTACTTAAAGGAAATTATGACATCACAAATTATATTAGATTTAAATATAATTTTTAAATGAAATGTTTTTTATGTCTTTACAAACTTACTGTACTTAATGTTTTACAAGATTCAGGATTTAAGTTTAGAAAAAAAAATTTAAAGCTTTTTTTTTTCCATCTATTCATTAGGTAAAATATCTATAAAAACTTTTCAAATTATATTAATCTTAGATTTTAATACTCTTATGTCATTTTAAATGTTTAGAAATTTTTTTATTTTAATTAATTATTGAAAAAAAAATCTGTTGATTAAAATCGCTGGCACCCTAATAGTAACTGAATAAGATAATTTTCTGCATTTTTTTTTTTTTTCCATTGAATAAGAAATAGTATAATTTTTTGTATGATTATTTATAGTATTATTTAATAAATCGGACAAAAATATTTAAAAATTATTTTCACTTTATAGGAATCTGTTATTGGATACATCATTATTGACAGTAAATCTGAGGTAAAACATGAAGGTATCTCTCTGTCTATGGATGGCAATGTTACAATGCAATTAAGTGCAAAGAATGTAGGAATATTAGAAGCTTTCTATAATTCAGCAAAAGTATGATTTTTTTTTAAATTCTATTAATTAATTCTATTATTATAGTTTGTTTTATCACAACTCTTTATCTTTTTTTCTTTTTGAGAGAGAAAGGGAAATATCACACTTTTTATTTTTATTTATTATTATTATTATTTTAATTTTAGATTTAAGACGAAAGTGGATTGCTTAACATAATGTACATGCTTAAACTGTAGCAGATTAAAAAATAGTAAAAGATAGTTACTTTTTTTAAGAGTTCAGGAGGAAAAAAAATGCTAAGAAAATAAATCATAGCACAATACTCAGTTAAATATATATATGTGTATTTAAGAAGTTTAGTTGATACTAGTACAATTTTTAAATGTTTTGAAACTGTAAAGAACTCAAAAAGTTTACAGTTACTAATAAGAAGCAAAGGAAAAAAAATGTGTTATGCCAAAATTTTTTCAAATTAGCAATCATGATCTATAAAAATATCATTAGAAAATATGCTTTACTCATAAATATCCAAAATCATGTCCTCTACTTCTCAAGATTAATAACATGCAACTAATTTATATAATTTTCATTATGTAATCATTTTCTTAATTTTATGCAAATAAATTTTCACAAGTTTTTTTGGTGGCGATTGAATTACTTTTGTAAAAAAAATCACATTTTGCAATACTTAAACATAAAGGGGAAGAAAATCTTTTGGTTATCTTTAATTATATAATTTTTTAAGTTAGTTTTAAATTATCTTACATTTAAATGTAATATTTTTTGTGATATTCATTCAAAGACCTATGTAAAATGAAATCCATGCATAAGCTGAATAGAGAAAATATATTAATAAAAGTGGTAAAGAAAAACAAGATAATATATCATATAAAAGTGCTTATGCACTATGATTGGCTATTTCTAGGTTTCCTTAATACTTCTTATCAATCAGTTCTCAGGTTCTCCAATGTTAAATCGATGGCCAGAAAATTCATTCATGTTTTTCAAATTTCTCACTAGAAAATTTTTTTTAGTGTACTCTCCAGGAATGATCTTTTTTGTGCTCCATTAACAAAATATTCTTAAAATATCTTAATTTTAAATGTTAAAGTATTCTTCCAAGTTATCAGCTTTGGAAGAATTTGGAACTTGAAATAAAAATTAAGTATATTTTTTCAAAATATTTTGTCAATTACACTGTTACATTTCCTAAGAAGAGTATATGGAAAAAGAAATTTTAATTTAGTGATGAAAAATAGTAAAAATACAAATGAATTTTGTTGCCATATGTTTAACACTAGAGAGAAGAATCAGAGACTTAATGATAATAAGACTGAAGTTAGATTTTTCTTCTTTATGCATAATTTGTAAATTAATATTTAACTTTTAAGCTGCAGTAGTAGTATACTCATTCAAATCAAATCTAATTAAATTTTGAATGTGTAAAGTATTTTTAAGCATAAAAATGAATCAAAATATGAAAGTGAACAATGTTAGAAGCACCGATTATTTATCACTGAAGACGGTAAGATATATGCTACCAAAACTGGTTTGCTTCTAATTTAATGTAATTGTTGCTTCTAACATTGTTCACTTTCATATTCCTATTATATTATATCAAACTCCATCTCAATAATTATAAAAATGAATCATACATATATACCAAAGGATAATATTTATTTATACTATCTATCATCAAAACAAATTACTGTATATACTCATGTATAAGCCAAAACCCCAATTCTTAAGCAAAATTAAAGATGAATTTCTGTATTTAAGTTAAACGACATTTCTGGCAGTATGTTAAAAAAGGATTTGTAATCAAGGATAAAAAAAAAATAATAATAAATTTTCATTAAATTAGTAAGTTTTTGATGCTACTTGGCTATCCCATTGTCCAAAAAACTATCGAAAACTATGAGACTAAATGCCAATAATGGTAGATCACAAATCACTTGGCATTAAACACTTTATACAAGTTTGTTACATCATGAAATATGTTTTAATGCAATGCTTTATTTGTAGTTTAATTAATGTTTTATTAATTCATTTGTTCTTTTGTCATTTAAAATACAAATTATGTCAATTTGTATAATATACAAGTAGTTTGACAGTTTATATAATTTAGCAAAATTGGTTAGCAGGATAATCAAGTAGTACCATACTTTTTTTTTTTAATTTATTTTTTTCTTTTCTAATCACATTTTTTTGTTTATTTAATTTTTAATTCAGTGTTTGAAAACTGTACAAGCTTAATCTATTTTGAAACCTATTCAGATCAACTCAATAATTCTTAAAAAGAAAAAATTCTTTCAAAAATCTATTTAAGCTTTATTTGCAAGGGTAAAGAACTTCTTATTAGACTGCTAAAGTACAGTACTTCTCCTTTTGTAGGACTTTCAGGAGAGATATCAAGAAGCATCAGGGATGTCACAGACGTGCTACAGCGCGTAAAATACACAAAAAATCGGTGACAGGACGCAGAAAAATAGCTTTTATGCATCCCATAGGACACGCAATTTCGTCAAAAGCTTCAAAAAAACGACGACTTTCATTAAAAAGTTGCAAAATAACGAATATTTTCCTGCAAATTTCGTCGAAAGATTCGCGAAAAAGTGGCTAATTTCGTCAAAATCTCAAAAAAAGGCAATTTTCTCTAAAGATCATGGAAAAAACGACAAATTTCGTGCAAAAATCACGATAAAACGTCAAACTTTGTCAAAAAAATTGTGATAAAGCGACAGATTTCGTCAAAAGATCGTGAAAAAAATGCTAAATTTCTTCAACAAATTTGTGAAAAAACAGCAAATTTTGTCAAAAAATCCACGAATAAACGCAAATTTTGTCAGAAAATCTCGAAAAAATGGCAAATTTCTTCAAAAAATTGCAAAAAAAATGACAAATTTTGTCTAAAAATCGTGATAAAACGGCAAATTTTGTCAACAAATTCGCAAAAAGCGGCAAATTTTGTCAAAAAATTTCAATAAAACAACAACTTTTGTTAAAAGATTCGCAAAAAACCGACAAATTTCATTAAAAAAATTCGTGAAAAAACACAAATTTCGTCAAAACATCCCGAAAAAATGATAGATTGCATCAATAGATTGCAAAAAAACACAATTTTCGTCAAAGGGGCACAGAAAAAAAAGTTAATGTCGTGAGTGAATTTTCCTGTTCCAAAAACTAATTATCTTGCTTCAAAAATTTTTTTTTGTTGCTCCAAAAACGGATTTTCTTGCTTCACAATCCATTTTTGACTGCTCCAAGTTTTTCTGAGTAACTGTGACTCCTGAAAGCACCCATTAATCAAAAAGTATCCCTTTACTCAACAAAAGTATTCTTTTTTTCAGCAAAAATGTCTTTTCTAATAAATCAGTATTGCCCTTTTTAAAAGAAATGCTAACAATAGTGACACTTTTTATTTTCTACACACAAATAAGTATTATTTTATAATTGTGATGACTTCAAAATGGTAGCAATCCGTGAATAGAGATGGTGCAATGATACCGTGATCTGTTTTGTAAAGCTAATGCATGATAGCGGAATAAGATCAGAGATGTAAGAATGATTTGACTGGATGCTGCGTTAAACAGCATTGTATTATATTGTAAATAAATAATATGGAATTCTAAAGGATGTTTCCCTGATGAAATTACAGTACTAGTAATAAGAACCCACGATATAAAAAGTGACGAATAGGATGGGATAATTTACCCATAAAAGAAAAATATTTTGAAAAAAAAAAGAAGTAAGTGCCTGAAGAAAGAAATGGCTGTTGAAAAAGAAATTATTTCACTGGGACAGCTGGAAGAATATGACTCAAAGGTTCCTTGGATGATTTATGTAGAGAAGATAGACTTTTATTTCTATGCAAATAATATAAAGAACGAAGAAATAAAAAAGAATATTTTGCTTGGTTCTGTTGGAACTATGACATTTATGATTCTAAGAGATAGTATTGTTCCGAAGATATTAAAGGAGATAAAATATGAAGATCTTTTAAAATAAGCTAAGGAACATTTTTCCCCTTGTCCAAGTGAATTTGTGGAAAGATTTAAATTTCAGAAACATCTTAGAAAGCCAGGGGAAAGCATAGCTGAGTTTGTACGAGAACTTACAAGAATATCTGAATTCTGTAATTTTGGAAATACGTTAAATGACCGCCTGCGTGACCAACTGGTGTTTGGAATACAAGATGAAAAAATACAACAAAAGCTGCTTGATTCAAAGGAATTAAATTTCCAGTCAGAGGTGGAAATCGCCGAATTCATAGAATCAGCTGAAGCCGGTGTGAAATCGCTACATATAGGCGAAAGTACTAATGGGCGTAATATAACCTTTGGAGGTTTATATATACGCTGAAAAATATCATTAAACAAGCAGATAACACAACGGAGCTTTTGCTGGTGCCTAACGCTGTAATGGAAGTCAAAAGGTGTTGTTGAGCAATGTTAGTGTCGATCTCATTAGCAGCAAATAAAAAGTCAAAAGTAAAACTAATATATTTATTTAATTACTTGAAGAAGCTGAATTGGCATTACAGGTGGCTTGACATGGCGAACTCCATCACATCGGTACAGATGAACACATTAACAGATGAACACATAGTTGACAGCATTGTGCAGGTTTAAAACAGTTAAAAAGTAAATTTAAGTAAAATAAGTATAATACATTATACATCCAGATTAAGGTCCAGCCTCAATACAGTTACTTGACATCCCATTTGTAGGGAGATAAAAGCGGCGAAGGACAGAAATAAACATCGTGTATTTATACTAAACTAGCCGGATTGAAAACATCGTTTGCGAGCACGCCCACGAAACGAGCCAATCAGAAGACGACATGTGTACGAATCGAAAGATCGATTCGGTAAAACGAATGAAAGATTCGATTATTGTTACGATATTCCAAGTCGCCATCTGGCGGGGAAAATATCGTTACGGAAAAATATGATTAGTCGTAGAGAAGTTATTGTCGATGTAGGTTGGAATTAAAGATGGAGTCCGTAGACAAATTATGAAAGGCTATTGAAGTTAAATAGATTATTGGATGTTCTAAAGTTAATAACGGCCGGAAAGGATTTGAAAGGTAAGTTAATATTTATTGAATATGGTTGTTATGAAATAATAAATAAATGAATGTTAAAATAAATTATGAGTGAATGAATAAATGAATAATTAGGATATAGGAGGCGATGAGAAAACCATCTGTTGATGGGATTCCATCAATGCCCCCCCTCTCATTGCCTCTATAAAAAGAGTTTCAATTGAACTCAAAGAGCAAAGGATTGAAAAATCCATAGATATCACAATTCCATTCACAAATTCACAAAACAAAATTAAAAAAAAATTTTTTTTTTGTTAGTTAGTAGTACCTCCACACCATGTCAACTAGGAGTACCTCATTAACCAGAACAAGTCAGGATTTACCCCAAAAAAAACTTAAGGAATTGAAATTCCATCTAGTTCATTTCTGAACTAAAAAAGTGAAACAACTGCAATAGTTGGAAAATTCGAAAAATACTCGACCTCAACAATTGAAGTCAGAAAATTTAAACGAAGCCTTATAAAAGTGCTTCGAACATAAAAAATTTAAACGAAGCCTAAACACTTCGAACTTGGAGAAACTTTAACAATTTTTAAACAATTTAACAATTTTAACAAGAAAAATTTGAAAAGGCTAACAATTTAAATGATTTAACAACTTGAAAAATTTAACGATTTAAATAATGTAACAATTTAAGTAGTTTAACAATTCGAACAAGTTAACAATGAAATGTTTGAAAAATAGTTAAATTTTATTTATATAAGAAAAGTTTAAAGTATTTGCGAAATTAATTAACTTTCCAAATTTTTAATTGGCACATGAAAAATCTTAATCCAGTGACAGAGGCCGGCATATCCTAGATAAGAGATCACTAAAAAAGCCAACCATGAAAGTTAATCTCTAAAAGATGCAAATAGAAACTTTTCAAAAATTTAAAGTATGAAAGTAGAAAAAATGAATATGACGTACCATTTCGAAAAAAGTTAAATTTCCAATTTGGAAATGTTACAACCAGCTCTAGTTGATTTCTTGATCACAATATTTGAATAAATCTTTATTACAAATAACAACAAGAAAATATATGCAAAAAAAAATTTAAATTTTCATGATAAACTTGAACTCCAGGCATCTAGTCCTAAGGGACAATACAACGGCTCTTTCAAAAATTCTAACATTCAAATTCATTATATGAATTAGGGACTCATTTATACTCCTGACATTCTTCCGGATCCTGGAATGCATTCACTCACAAAAAATGGCTGTTGGCCCTAGATGCCTAGAATGAACAAATAGAAATAAATTATATACATATAAGCAAAAATTGTATAAACACAAATACAAACAATTTAAAAATAAGATTTCTCTATAAATTAAAAACTGTTGGTTTAAAAAGAAATCACTTTAAAAATATTCGAGTAAATTTTAACAATGTAAAACTTTATAAAATGATCAAGATAGCTGGTTATCTATACTAAATAATTATGCTGGTTAGTTAACAGTAACAATAGCAGATGTCTACACATATCTTTTTAAACTTAATTGACAATTTTAAAGTATAGTGTAGTTACAAAAAGCTTTACATGTTACATAAAGAATTACCAGCTTAAAATAGGTATGTTATATAAGAAAATTAAAATATGAAATACATGAAAAAAAATTTATATGCAATATGGATTTAGAAACTATTTTTTTATCATCACTTAGAAATAGCATCTTGATAAAGTTAAGTATTTCATATTTAGACAATAGTTTGGTAAAAATATCTGCCAAGTTTGACTTGCTACGCACGTGATTAAGTAAAAATTCCCCCCTATTGAAAAGATCTCTTATAAAAAAGAGCTTTACATCAATATGCTTGGACTTGTAATTTTCCACTGGGGATTTAACAAAGTCGATTGCGGCTTGATTATCAGCATTCATTACAGCTGTCCTCCCCAGTACAGGTATGATCCCTTCCTGTACACATTCGCGACGTATCCGGTCAAACCAGACTAGGTTCTTGACGGCCTCAGTCATTGCGACGAATTCAGACTCCATAGTCGATAAAGAAACGCACTTTTGTTTAAAAGTGCGCCAATCGACAGGAGCTTCGTCAAGCATGACTATTTGACCGCCGATCGAAGTCCGGTCATCGCGGTTAGCCGCGAAATCAGCATCAGTGAAAATTGCGAGATCATTAGATCTGCACGAGAGTTTCAGCTTGTAATGCATGGTTGCTTTTAAATATCCCAGCAATCGTAGCAACCCATCCCAATGGACTATACCAGGGTTTGCTTGAAACTGACTTAAAACATTCACGGCATAGCAGAGGTCAGGACGAGTACGGTTAGCCACAAAGGCAAGACAACCCAGTAAATTACGATAGGGCAGATGTGACATTTCCTTTATTTCGGCATCAGATACGGGACAACTGGATCTTGAGAAAATTATTCCTTTACTGATAGGTAATGAAGAAACTGGAACTTTAAAAGAACTGAACCTATTACATACATCTTGGATGTAGCTTCTCTGGTGGATTACAACTCCTGCCGGAGTATCCTCAAATTCTACACCAAGTAGTCTTTTCGTCGTTCCTAGTTCCTTTATATCAAACCTAGCTTTCAGTTTAAGTAAAACGTTATTTATAAGCTTTTTAGTTTTCCCGAAGATCACAATGTCATCAACGTATAAAAGAAGTAAAATGTTAGAATTAAAAATGTATACACAGTTACAGGATGATAATTTCTTAAAACCAATGTCTAATAATGTTTTATGTATCTCTGTAAACCATTCTCTGCCACTTTGGTGCAATCCGTACAAAGCACGATCTAGTTTGCAATATAGATGCTCTTTGCCTGGTTCAGAGAATCCGGGTGGTTGGTGCATATACACATCCTCGCTCAGTGGTGCATACAGGTAGGCGCAGGTCACGTCACACTGAGTGTGTGACCACCCGCTACACGATACAAGAAGGGAGAAAAAGAATCGGATAACGCCAAAGTTCACAACAGGGCTAAAAGTCTCTTCATAGGACTCGCCCTTTATTTGTTTGAACCCTTGGGCAACAAGCCTCGCCTTGTGCCTGGCTATCCGTCCATTTTCATCCCGTTTTGTCGTGTAAACCCACCGGCAACCTACTGGCGTAACATGTGCTGGTAACTCAGCCAAATGCCAAACCCCACGGTCTCTCATTACCTGCATTTCTCGCATCATTGCTTCCCACCAGATCGAGCTCTGTTCAGACTTGCACGCTTGTTTAAACGTACGGGGGGTATCAGAGTTTACTGCTAGTCATGCTGAAATACCTGAGAAATTTGACTCACTTGAAGTTTCGTCCTCACTCTCTGATATTTCAGACTCCACGGGAATAGGAATAATGCCACAGTAGGAGTTGGATCCTTTAAAATCAAAAATTTCAGGTTTAAATAAAATGTTGTTGTCCTTACAATATTTACGAACCTCGTTCAGAGAACGCAACCTATTGGTTTTTCCTAGTTCGTAGTAATAAACGTCTGTTCTGTTCTCCTTCTTACGTTTTACAGGTTTTCGTATCCAACTAACATCTTCACGTAAGGAAATAGTTGGAGGGCTACTGGTACTGGACCCCGAATCAATGTCCCCCTCCCCCCCAAGTGGGTAATCTTGAGAACTGCTGGAAGGACCTGGGATGACCTCAGGTTCATCTTCAACAGCAACATCTCGATTGACCGGCACCTTGGGAGAAAAGAGGGCATAATCATCGGTGCCCAGCACAGCTACACTGCGCTTAAGACCAACAGAACTTTCGTTAAAACAAACATTAGAGGACTCAACTATTTCATCTGTCTCAGGAATCCAAATTCGGTAACCCCTCGTGCGAAAAGCATATCCTACAAGGATTCCCTTTCTTGCACGAGCTTCGAGTTTCCATGTTCTTTGCTTTGGCGATTTAACGTAAGCTTCGGTCCCGAAAGGCTTTAAGTGCCTAACAGACGGCTTTCTATTCCCATAAAGCTCAAATGGAGTCTTTCCTAGCAGTTTTGGACAAATTCTGTTCCATGAATAGGCAAAATATTTTAAAGCCTCAGGCCAGAATTTTGGGTCCAAGTTACTATCAATGAGCAGAGTTCTCATTCCATCAGCCGCCGTTGCCATAAAACGTTCGGCAACCCCATTTTGCTGTGGGGTATACGCGTTGGTAAATTCGTGGTGGATACCTTTTTCTTCAAAAAAATTTTTTAAAGAAATGCTATCAAATTCCCCGCCATTATCCGTCCTAAAACTTTTAACTCTTTTATTCAAATAGTTTTCAGCCCTTAAAATATGCTTTCTTACGACATCGAAAGTGTCAGATTTAAGCCTTAAGGGGTAGACTGAGACACGGCGGGAAAAGTCATCTATAATAGATAAAAAGTATCTTTCACCACCTCTACCTTCTATGCGACAGGGACCCCACAAATCGGCGTAAAGCAATTCAAGTGGGTTATTGGAACGGATATTTTTATTATGCTTATGTGAAATATTTTTAAGTTTGCCGAATTTACAGGCCTCACAGAACAAAGTAGTCTCTTTTAAATTAGGTAATCCACGAACACCTTGCTTACGGCTAGTATGGGCAATTAAAGAAGGACTGATATGACCATACTTTTTGTGCCACATTAACATTTTTTCAGCATGTTTAACAGCAGAGGTTTCGAATTTTACTGATTTACCCTTAGAAACAGGAATTTTAGGATATAACCTGTAAATTCGGTCTTTTAAAAATGCACTAAATAAGTACTCGCCCCCCCGACAGATCTTTACCTCACCATTGCTTCCTTTAAAGGTTAAACCATTAAGGTCCAACTGGGGACCAGAGATCAGATTTCTACGTAATTGGTCTGAAAACATCACATTACATAAGGTAAAAATTCTTTGACCAAAACGTAGTTTTACTTCCCCTTTGCCCTTAATGGGAAACAATACATTTTTAACTGCAACAGACATTTCATCATTTAATTCTTCAAATTTAGAAAATAATTTTATATTATTACAGAAGTGGTGACTGGCACCACTGTCGAATATCCACTCTGAATCATTAACAACATTACTGATACTAGAATGTGAGACAAAAAGATTCGACTTACATGAACTATCCGACAGTTTCGTGCGTGAACCACCGTCTCTGGAACTGGAGAAATGAGGAGAAGGTCGTCTGGCAGTCTTTCTGGAAGTCTTGCATCTGTCTCTGGAGCGGTTGGAAGCAGGCGATGAATCTCGGGAACTATGGTCAGAGTCGTAGGATGAGCATGATGAGTCAGTCTGGCTTCTCTCGGGAGAACGCTGAAAATGTCGACCTCGGGAACTGGATCCACTGGAAGAACGATGACGTCTGGATCTGGAATAAGGCGAAGGATGACGAAGTTGGCGATCAGGAGATCTGGCGTAGCAGTCGGCTTGGATATGTCCCAACTTTCCACATCTCCAGCACTTTCTCTTTTGAGACTTTTTGAAGCGAGGTTTGAGCTTAAAGGACCTATTCACCTTAGCAGTAGTAGAAACGCTGACTTGTTTTGCACTGTCTCGATCACGTAACTTCTGCCTTGTCTCCTCCGCTACAAGTGCGTCCACAACAAGGTCAAACTTAAAGGATGCATCAGGTTTGGATAAAACTTGTTGGACAAGGTTGTCAAAACTGCTTGGTAGAAATCGTAAAAATTGGTAGGTAAGGTAACACTCTGAAAAGTTGTCATCTATGAGCTTTATTTCGGAGTAAATTTTCTTCAAACGAGTTGCAAATAAGTTAATAGGTTCTCCGTACCGTATCCTCTCTTCCATAAGTTCATTAAACAAGGTCATATGATGAGTGCGTGAGTCAGGGTGGAAATTTTTATGCAATCTTCTCCATGCTTCCACAGGCTCTTGACAATCCTCTATTAATCTTTTAAATTCAGGTTCTATGTTCAAGTAGATTAAAGAAAGAGCTTTGTTAGCACGGGAGGTAAATTGGTTGACTGTTTCGGCAGTAACACTTTCACTTACAACTGGGGTTTCTTGCTTTAACTGTATAATATCCCAAAGGCCTTTTTCCATCAACAAATATTTTATATCACACGCCCATGTGGCGTAATTTCTCGTACTTAACTTATCAATAGGATTAGTGGCCATTTTAAAAATTTCAGGATAAATCTTCAAGCAAGCAAAAAAAAATTTTAAGTGTTACCGCCCCCCCGACTTTTTCGTCGGTTCTCTGTAAAAAGCCAAGTCAATCTTCTCCAAACTTCTCAAAAAAAAATTTCAAAAGTGGCATAAAGTTCAACAAAAAATCAGGAACAGTCTATTTTGAAAGCATAATTGAAGCATGAAATAATATAAAACGTAATTAATTCATTCTGTAAATCATAAAAGTTCAGCAAAAAGATAAATCAAAACTTCTTCTAAATATAACTAAACAGTTCTGTAAATAAAAGTCCGGCAGAAATCAAAACAAAGTTCTTGGAAAAATATAATTAAAGTTCTTGAAATTAAACAATAAAAGTTCTTTAAATCATAAGGTCTGGCAAAAAAATTTCAGTTTTTCATAAAGGAGAAATCATAAAACGTAATCCAGGCTATTTCAAAATATAACACTTCACTTTTATCTGCCGAGATCGATCTGCTCAAAATGGCTTCCAGGGTTAGGCTTACCGCCCATAACCCCTTAATGGGCGTAATATAACCTTTGGAGGTTTATATATACGCTGAAAAATATCATTAAACAAGCAGATAACACAACGGAGCTTTTGCTGGTGCCTAACGCTGTAATGGAAGTCAAAAGGTGTTGTTGAGCAATGTTAGTGTCGATCTCATTAGCAGCAAATAAAAAGTCAAAAGTAAAACTAATATATTTATTTAATTACTTGAAGAAGCTGAATTGGCATTACAGGTGGCTTGACATGGCGAACTCCATCACATCGGTACAGATGAACACATTAACAGATGAACACATAGTTGACAGCATTGTGCAGGTTTAAAACAGTTAAAAAGTAAATTTAAGTAAAATAAGTATAATACATTATACATCCAGATTAAGGTCCAGCCTCAATACAGTTACTTGACATCCCATTTGTAGGGAGATAAAAGCGGCGAAGGACAGAAATAAACATCGTGTATTTATACTAAACTAGCCGGATTGAAAACGTCGTTTGCGAGCACGCCCACGAAACGAGCCAATCAGAAGACGACATGTGTACGAATCGAAAGATCGATTCGGTAAAACGAATGAAAGATTCGATTATTGTTACGATATTCCAAGTCGCCATCTGGCGGGGAAAATATCGTTACGGAAAAATATGATTAGTCGTAGAGAAGTTATTGTCGATGTAGGTTGGAATTAAAGATGGAGTCCGTAGACAAATTATGAAAGGCTATTGAAGTTAAATAGATTATTGGATGTTCTAAAGTTAATAACGGCCGGAAAGGATTTGAAAGGTAAGTTAATATTTATTGAATATGGTTGTTATGAAATAATAAATAAATGAATGTTAAAATAAATTATGAGTGAATGAATAAATGAATAATTAGGATATAGGAGGCGATGAGAAAACCATCTGTTGATGGGATTCCATCAAGTACAGCGGTAAATCAAGTGCGTGCTAGTGAGGAAAAAACAAACCCGGAAAAATTCTCTCACTCATTTAAGCCCAAAGAAAAATTCGCACCTGAGAAACTTTGTTATAGATGTTCGAAACTAAAATGTGCCCTTTCAAGAATACTGAGTGCCATCTGTGCCATAAGTTTGGTCACCTAAGAATATGTTGTAGAAATCGAAAGTTTGTGATGAAAAATGATAAGTAGAACAAGAACAGTAAAATTAAAACTGTTCAAGAAGAATATTGTTTTAATTGTGTGGGCAACAACTCCAATAGTGTAACATAGCAAAAAAAATGTAAAAATAAATGGGGTGAATGTTAAATTTGAAATTGACAGCAGGGCGGCGCATACTATAGTAAGTAAACAGGTGGCAGAGAAATTGTTCTCAGGTAAGCTACCTTTAATTAAATCTAAAGTTAAGTTACAAACTTATACTAAAGATTTTTTAACTGTGTTATGTGAATTAAAAGTAGATGTTTTTGTTGATGAATATTGTATACCTGATTTTAAAATGTTAGTTATTAAAGGGGAAGGTCCGAGTCTAATTAGAAAACTTGGTTAAAAGTATCAAAATTTTTTTGGCCTAATGTAAATACGATTAAAAGCATTTCAAAAGATGATTTAATTAGAAATTTTCCAAATGTTTTTGCTGGCAGGATCAGTACAATAAAAGGTCCTCCCGTCTCAATAAATTTGAAAAAGGATGCAAAACCATTTTTTCTTAAGTCTCAACCTGTTCCGTTCGCTTTGAGAAGAGCTACTGATTTAGAGTTGGAACGGTTAACAAAAAAGGTTATTTTGAAACCTGTCGATCATTCAGATTGGGCTAGTCCTATAGTAATTGTTCCAAAACCAAATGGTACTGTTAGAATATGTGGTGATTATAGAGCCACAGTAAATTCAAATACAGAAAATGATAATTATCCTCTTCCTAGAATGGAAGAATTATTCTCTAAATTGTCTGGTGGAACATTCTTTACTGTTTTTGATTTAAAAGATGCTTATTTGCAACAACCTGTAGATAATAAAAGTAGTAAAATTTTAACTATTAATACTCATAAAGGATTATTTAATGTTTTAAGATTAGCTTTTGGCATAAGTGTGCTCCTGGAATGTTCCAGAGAAAAATAGAGAATATATTAAAAAAAATATGAGTATGTTGGTGTATTTTTAGATTAAATAATAATCATAAGTGCTAGGAATGAATCAGAACATTCTGAAAGAGTTGAAAGTGTTCTGAAATGCTTTTCTGAACATGGTATAAGATTAAATAAGGAAAAATTAAAATTTATGGTTTCGGAAGTTTGCTATTTAAGACATAAAATTTCTCTGGAAGGAATTAGACCTATTCCAGAAAAAGTTAGTGCTATTTTGAATGCACCTATTCCAAATAATGTGTCACAATTGCATTCATTTTTAGGCTTAATTTCTTATTATAGAAACTTCCTACCTAATATTTCAGATGTCTTAGAACCTTTACATAGATTATTAGATAATAATGTTAAGTGGACATGGTCAGAAAAGCATGATAAAACATTTCAAAAAGTTAAACAATTATTATGTACATCGCCTGTTTTAGAATTATATGATGTTAACAAAGATATTGTTTTGAACTGTGATGCTTCAGAATATGGCGTTGGTTCTGTGTTAAGCCATATTGTTGAGGGTAAAGAGAAACCCATAGCTTTTGCTTCAAGAACTTTAAATAAAACTGAAAGAAATTATGCAATGATAGATAAAGAGGCTTTATCTGTAATATTTGGTGTTACTAAATTTCACCAATATTTATCTGGTAAACAGTTTAAAATTATAACAGATCACAAACTCTTAATTAGATTGTTTGATCCTGTTAAAAAGGTAGCTGATACATTATTACCTAGAATGCTGAGATGGTCGCTAATGTTAGCAGGATATGATTATACAATTGAGTAAAAATAATAAAAATGCAAACGCATTAAGTAGATTACTTCTCCCAGAAACTGTAAATATAGTAAGTAATCCTACTGAAATAATGTTTGTTTCAAATTATAATGATTGGCCTGTTACTTCTAAAATGATTGCAAAGTGGACAACTGAAAATCCTGTAACTAAACAAATTTTAGAGTGGGTACTACATGGATAGCCACGAGAGGTTAAAGCAGAAGAATATCAACCTTATTTTCGTATAAGGGAGGAAATTTCCTGTTTAGAAAATTGCTTATTATGGGGGCATAGAGTAATTGTGCCAGAGGAAGGTAGGGAATATATATTGAATTTGTTGCATTCTGTTCATCAGGGTATGTCTAGCATGAAAGCTAAAGCTGGAGGGGTGGTTTGGTGGCCAAACATGGATAAAGAAATTGAACAAATGGTAAATTCATGTAGTAGATGCCAAATGTGCTTGAGGGATAATCCAAAAATGAAACCCTTAGAATGAAAGTCTGAATTACCCTGGAAAAGGATTCACATAGATTATGCAGGTTCTTTTGAAGGGAATTTTTTTTTAATAGTAGTTGATTCTTATACTAAATGATTAGAAGTAGAAGTAGTGCCCAGGACTGATAGTAGAAATACTATTAGAGTATTAAGAAGAATTTTTGCGACATTTGGATTACCAGTAGAATTAGTCAGTGATAATGGATCTGCATTCACAGGTGAGGAATTTGAAGAATTTCTTAAAAATAATGGAATTAAGCATACACCTATTCCACCATATCATCTGTCGTCGAACGGTCAGGCTGAAAGATATGTGTAAACTGTGAAAAATTGTCTTAGAATGCTCGATAAAAATGACATAACATTATCAATTGCATGACTTTTGTTAGAAAATCATTTAACTCCTCATTCGGTGACTGGTAAAACTCCTGTTGAATTAATGTTTGGAAGGCCAATTCGAACAGCCCTTCATTTGGTATTACCATCAAAACTTAAAATACAGCAACCTCTGCACAAATATAAGCTTTATGAATTAGTTTTTGTTAAAAATTTTGAAAAGGGAGGTAAATATGGATAAAAGGAAAAATTATGAAATTATTAAGGAGTAGATAGGTTTTAGTAAATAGATGTGACGGAATAATGTGTAAACATCATGTAAATCAGTTGAGATGTAACAGAGAGGTAAGTTACGAAAAATCTGAAAGAAATGAAGAAAAAGACCACAATGACAAACAAATGTCAGAAAGATTTGAAAATATGGGTTATAGTGGTAAAAATTGCAATGATTATGATAATTATGAAAGGGTTAATAAAAACCGCTATTCTGGTATAAATGGGAAAATAAAATAACAATGTGATAATGAGAATATTATGGAATCAAACAAATCTCAGCCTTCACATGATATTGTAACAGGTACTGTTGTGAGTAGTAAAAATGATGTTATGACAGATATATCTGTGAAAGACACTGTGACTAAAAATAATGATGAGGACTCAAAGAAAAGTGTTCCAGTTCAAAGAAGTAATAGACCAAGATTGCCTGTAGTTCGTTTGAACTATGAGGGGAGGGGTGTGATAACTTCAAAACAGTAGCAATCTATGACTAGAGATGGCACAACGATACCGTGATCTGTTTTGTAAAGCTAATTCATGATAGCAGAATAAGATCGGAGATGTAAGAATGATTTGACTGGATGCTGTGTTGAGTGGCAGTTGTATTATATTGTAAATAAATAATATGGAACTCTAAAGGATGTTTCCCTGGTGAAATTACAGTACTAGTAATAAGAACCCACAATATAAAAATAATTAAATTTGTATCTTGCTCATTTATTTTTAAAAAAGCAAAGAAAATTTCTCTTAACAGTTAAAAAAAGTAACATTGGTTTTAATTATTTATTCATTATTAATAAAACAATAATAATTGCATTTCATTATTCTTTTGCAAATGAATAAGTTCAATTTTTGTGTCAAAAATATGACTTATAATTAGTGGGGACCCACTTTTGCAAAAAGGGGACCCAGGATTTTTCAAGTCCAGCGGCATCACTGAAGCATTCTTAAGTTGAACTCTTTTTAAAAAGGTTTAATATGTTGAAAGAAGTTCTATCTCAAGAGAAAATGGGTTCAGGACAGTTACAGAGAAATTATTTTTGAGCTTTTTTTTGGTTTTTCAGTCACATTGTTTCCTCTTATTTTTCTCTTTAACCTAGGCCCGTATGTGATTACTTAAAAAACCATTCAATGATTATCTGTAAAGATTTTTAAAACTATTTTATGTATAAGTTGACTCCCCATTTCCAACTCCCAAATTTTGTCAAAAATTCTTCAACCTATACACAAGTATGTATGGTAGTTTTAGAGTGTTTAGAAATTTTATGTTTAATGATTTCGTAACTATTAGAATTTGCATGTTCTCTAACTATGAATAAAAAATGTATAACAAATGATTGCAGAAAATAAATTACGAAGCTTTTATTGGATTAACTTTACTTTCATACTTGTTTATGTAACCTTATCCTTGTATATTACTTTTTTTTTTTTTTTTTTTTTTTTTTAAGAATTATCATAAAGAATAAGCATCATTTTTGTTGAAATATAAATGGTATAAATACCTCTCATTTGTTTGATTTCATAAACTCATATTGTAATAAATCATGAAATTTCTCTAGATTTAAATTTATCTGTTCATGCTTATTTAGCAATTTTTATTTTTAAATTTTAGTTGTGATTTTTCTCTCTCTAATGTGTACCATATCCATAAAAAGATGATTATTTTTCTAATTTTTCATTTTTTCCAATTTTTCATGTGTTTGTCTTTTAAAAAATCATTGTGAACATACAAAATAAAATTATAAAGGCTCGTGAAAATTATTTTTTTAGAAATAGTTTTCACTTGAATATGTTAACTTAGTTTTAAACATATACTTTTTAATTATATAAAATGCTAAGTTTAATTATTATTTATGATATGACATTTATGTTTTGCTCTTGTCTTTTTACATATATAGCCTGTTTTACTGACTAGCTGTCTTCTAGAAATTGCCAAACCTGGAAAACTACCTGCTGGAAGAACAGAAATTCCTTTTGAGATTCCACTTAAACCTCGAATGAACAGAACTTTATATGAAACATATCATGGGGTTTTTATTAGTATTCAGGTTATCCCTTTTTCTTGTTCTATTTAATACTTCTATGTTATATTCTTTAATATTTAAAATTATATAAAAATTATAAAATAAAAAATTTAGTGCTTAAAATTATTCATTTATAATTTGATTATAAACATTACTTACAATTTTTTTTAAATAATTTAATTATAAATCACGTCAATTAAATATAATCCCTTTTTTAAATTTAACATTTCTATTAAAAAAAATAATAATGTAATCATTTGATTTTAATCAGTAGATAAATCTAAAAACATAAACTTTTAGTAATAATTTAGCAATATTTAGTAAATATACTTTTTGAATTATATATATATTCAAAATTTGTTTAGTTACATCTGATGCACCATGTTTGATAGGAATCTGGAATGAATTGTGCAGGGGCGAAAATGGGAAAGTTTGCACCATCTCGAGATGAGTTTGTTAATTGTCACAGATATGTCACATTTTCTTAGCAAATAAAATATTCTATTGTAATCCTATCTTGATAAAATTAGTTATAAAAATACAAATATGGTAAAAAAAAGGGGGTTAAAAATTATTTTAAAACCGAACATAGCTTTTTTTCCCTCATAATATGTAATAATAAAATGAAGCACAAAACTTAATATTTTTAGAATGACAATGTAAACATTTTAAGAATCGGTAAATTAAATTTTGAAATTTATTACCTTAAGATATATTTATTAATAAGAATAATGTAAACGAATCATATTCATTTTTGCAAATAATTTAGAACAATCTGACTTTCATCCTTTTCCATTACATAGTTTCTAATGAAGCATCATGAAAACGTATTTTATCCAATGTTCAGTTGTGGCACTTTCGATAGCTTCATGTGAATAAGTCAACAGTTTTGACAGCATATATCACACTGTGTTTCTGAATTCTTGATTTCTGCCGTAACATATTCTATTGCATTAATGTCACAATGATATGGTGCGAATCTCAATGCTGTGAATCCATTTTGTTGGAGCATAAAGTCAAACTTATAATATTTTGTGTGAGGCTTGTTTATTCCAACTAATTCCCATAATTAATAAATTTTTCTCAAATCAATGAATGATGGAAGTATGGAATGTTATTCGAAGACAAACATTTCATAATTTCATTTTTTCTATTCAATGAGTTTGATACTTCTTTTAGCTGGACTGAATTGTAAGGAGCGTTATCAATTATTACCGGAGCATTTTTAGGAAGGTTTAGAATCAACTTTTTTGCAGCATACTTTTCAAAAATCAAAAATTCATTTGTCCATGATAATCTTGCATTTTTATAATAAATTGGAATTTGGCTTTATATAATAAATAGGATGTGAGGCTATTTTTTGTGAAAGGTGAAAGGAATAGGTTTGGCATTCTGTCAACCAGAGCTTTTAGAAGCTTGGTTAAACAGTATGTATGTTGGAAAGAGTTTCCACTCTTTCCAACATACATACATACTGTTATCTGGAAAATCTCAATTGGTCATTACTGGAACATCTCAAAAATGTTTTTGACTTTTTTTTTTCTTTGGGGGGGGGGGGGGGGGGCTTCAGTTTTAATGAATTTATGCTATATGAAATTTATCTTCTAACTAAGTAATAAAAATTAAAAGGTTGAAATAGAATTCTTAAAAAACATTTAAAAGAAATGTATACCTATTTAATTGTCTCACTGAGTAGGGCTTGTTAGGATAGTTGAAATGAAGAGTTTTGATTTAAAACATGGTAACTGATATTTTAAAACTGTTTATGATTTTCATATAAAATTGTTTATCTCTATTCTAATTAAAAAAAAAAAAAAAAAAAAAAAAAAAAAAAAAAAAAAAAAAACAGCAAATAATGCTGTCATTGCCACAGTAAATGAATTTTTTCTGACCAGATGTCTGTTTTTATTTAATAATGAGAAAACTACTGCATGCACAAATATGAAAAATGGTAGTGTTATCGAGAAATGTTGGACAAACATATTAATGGAGACAGTTTTAAATTTAATAAGTATTTTATTGTTAATGTTGGTCAACATCATTCCATTAAAAAAGTTTTATAGGAACAAAAACTATAGATAGGAATTTAATAATTTATTTTAGGGTTTCATACTTAAAAAGTAAAAATGGAACCATTAAAGATCACTCCTGTGTTTTGTATGTCACGGCCATTTTACTCGTTAACTGTGGATTGTGGAAAGTTCAAAGTTATGAATGTTATTATGTTGTTATGAATTTGGAGAGTCTGTGTGCATAAATCCAGTAAAATAAAATCTATCAAAGAAAAATGTTGTGCATAAGCTAACTAAAGGTTTATCTTAGTAAATGAGCTGTTTTTAAAAAATAAATAAATCACAGTGGTTTTGTTTGTAGTTTTCTTTAAAAAAAAATTGAAGGTATTTTTCCAGTATTGGGAACTTGGTGAAAGACGGAAATTTCCATGCTTATTTTCTGGCTACTTATTCACTGTCTCATACACAAGCAGCTTTTTCAATATTTATGCAACTTATTTAATATGAATTAACCATTTGCCTACTTTTATATGTAAACAGAAGTAAATTGTATATAAAAAAAAATCATAATAATAATAGCATATATAAATAAATTATATATACATATCTAAACAAGCATAAAAGTTCATTGGGCTTGCTTTCATAGTTGTTTACACTATTAGGCAACAAATCTTAATTTTTGATGTCCAAACTGTGTCAAACTTTTAGAAAAACTATCAAGACCCTTATACTAAAAAGATACCAACTTGAATCTATAATACTACATGCAAACACAATTATTTTAATTGTTAAGCACAATTATTTAAATTGGTAAATAAATAAAAAAATAAATTGTAATTTTTCAATTTTTTAGGTGAAAAATGTCCAAACCAGGGACTTCTGATTTATTTACTAATTAGAATAATTGTGTTACAGTCGATCTAGAGTAAGTATGTATCCAGCATTTACTGGTGATTATCCAGTGATGCTGTGATTTAATCTGTTGAACTGATTCATATATATCATACCAAGCGCTATGATCAATAAGGTTATCTAAATCAGTTAGGTTCTCTGCATTCACCCGAGATTGCTTAATTGGCTGAGCATTGTCAACTTCAGCCAAGAGATCCCTGATTCAAATCCTGGCCTGGATTTTTTTTTTTTTTTTTTTCCTTAGAGAGCAGGGGGGTAGTTGGAAAATATCAACTTTTTTTTTTATCTATAACATCTTGAAACTTACATTTTGTCAGCTATCTTGTTTTACTCCTGAACTCTTCAAAACTTAAATTCTGATAAGTAAAACTTTTAAATGCAACTTACTGAAATCGATTCATTTACTCACTAAGAATAATTGAAATCATTGACTACCATTAGTAATTTATTATCGCTTTTGTCATTGTAATTTATTAATCATTCTTATTTATTTATTTATTTTTCTTTCTAGTATTATTTAAAGTGTGAAATGAAGCGATCACTGTTAAATAAGGATTTGCAAAAAGTTATGGAATTCATTGTCGAATATAAGGTAGAGTTAATCTTTTAGTTGAAATATCTTTTGTAGATAATTTTCATATTTTGGAATCTTATTTATTTGCTTGATGTATTAACTTATATTTTTTACTTTCTAGAATCAGCAAGTAAATTCTAATCCAGTTCCAGTTAATTTTAGCATTACTCCAGACTCTTTAACAAATGTCAGATATGTAAGTTAGTTATATAAAATATTTTTAGATTATTTATTTTTAAATTATGATTATAATCTGTTATGAATGCAATTTATCTTCACAAAGAACAATATAAAATTACTCTTAAAAATTAATAAAAAAGCTCATATGCGGTGTAAAAAAAATGCTTTTACGTGATCTGTACCATTTTTTTGCAGCTCAATATTGAATGTTGTGTATCTGTAATATTTGAAAAGATTAAATTTTATTGTAGGTTTCTATTGAAATCAATTGCTTTTATTGAATTAAATTTTAGCACCAGAAACATGTTCATTGCTAATATCTTAACTGCTTGTTCTGTTACTTGTGACTTTTAAATATTAAGAAATTTATTCAGTCTTGTTTGCTGATTTATTTGCAAATTTTGATTATACTATCAAATGCTAAAATTTATTTTTTTTAACAATGTGTAGACTTCATTTAACTGGCTTTTGCAAGTCCATAATTTAATTAACATGAAATTTTATTTGTTTTTGAAAATTTATTGTTGTTATTAAGCTATATTGTTAGTTTAAATATACAGTATAGCTTTGTTATTATAAGTAGAGAATAATAAAAAATCTTCATAATACGCATGAAAATAATAATAATGCACACATAAATAACCTAATTTTAACTATCAGCATATCTAATTACATCAATGCTAAAATTAACATTTTATATAATAAAACAGAAAGCAATTTTTGTAAGATCACCAATTTGACACAGTTTTGCTTGCATTTATTCTTTTTTTTTAGAACTTTTTAATTTAAAGAGAAATAGAATGAGTACCTTCCAGCATTACAGGTTAAAGCAACAGTTTAAACATCTGAATTTTTGTAGAGGATACAGGTTCGAGCCCAATGTCCAAGAAAATAATTTCTGTAATATCAGGGATGCAAGTTAGTCACTTTTCTCACTTTTAGTCACTTTTTTGAAATTTTGTCACTTTTAGTCACTATTTTTTAAAAAAGTCACTTTTAGTCACTTTTTTGACTAAAGATAGGCTGTGAAAGCAGTATTGTATTTAGAAGTGTTTCTCTGTGAAGGATTTCTTTGGCTTATAGGTAAACATTGTAGAATTCCAGAGTGGAAAATTGTACTTTTTGACGAATGCCATTATTCTCCCTCCCCTTTCCTTTATGTAAAGTTATCCCGTAAGTATTTACTTACATGGATTATAATGCTTAATTTTTCTCACAGTATATGAAATAAGTTTCGAATTAACTCCCAAATCAAGAGTCCTGTGTTAACTTGATTGGCTGCTGAATCAATCATTAATATAGGTAAGTTTTTTCCTAAGTTACTGATGCTTCTGATTTGATTATTGGTGTGCATAGTTTCTTTCATGGTTGGCCCTCAAGATGGGAAGATTTTACTGAAATACAGAATGAAGTTGGTCTACCAAATCAAAAGTTCCTAAAGCATTGTTCATCCAGATGGCTGACGATGGAAAGTTCTTCAAGAATACTTGAGCAGTGGAATGCTATTAACAAGTATTTTTTGAAATTCATTCCTATGAAAGATTCAAAACTCATGTCATCTGCAAACTATAAATTGATTACTCAGTTGCTTAAAATGCCACCAATTAAAGCAGAACTTTTATTTGTACGTTCAAGTGCACTTTTATTCTCCAGTTTCACTGATTTTTTTCAGAAAGATCAACCACTTGTCCATCTTTTGTATTCAGTTGCTGAAAATATTGTCAAGACTCTAATAGGGAGAGTATGTATAGATCAAAAAATTGGTGAAAGAATCAATGTAATTTTTGACAGTAAAAACTTACTTCCTTTGACACAAGTAGTAATTAGTGACAAAGTAAAAATAGCTTTGGAAACATGTGAAAAAGACAAGCTTCAATTTCTAAACAGCGCATTACGAAATCATTACATTGAAGCATGTAAATATGTCATCAATAAAGGTCCCATTTCTAGTTCTTTTATTAAACATTTTAGATTTTTAAAACCAAGTGAAATATTAAAAAAAAATTCTGCAAACGATCTTTTAACTATTGCTAGAGTGTTACCATTAAATATACCTTCTGATAGGTTAAATGATGAGTGAAAACTTCTTCAGCTTGAAGATCATTCTAAAGCTGAAATTGATTGTCCTGTTGACCACTATTGGAGCTTGTTTTTGAATAAACAGTATGTAGCGGTGGATTAAAATATCCAAATTTAAGCAAAGTGATTAAATGCTCATTAAGTCTTTCTCATGGAAATGCTCATATAGAACGAGGTTTTTCTGTTTCTGGAAACATTCTTACAGAAGAACGTACTAATATGTCAGAACGTACTAAAATGTCAGAACATACTCTGAATGCTTATATCACAGTTAAAGATGCATTGAAGTTATATAACAATAAGCCTGAGCATGTACCAATGACAAGAAAGCTAATAACTCTTGCTCAGAGTGCCCATAAAAGTTATGTTGTAAAAAATTCATTTTTATTTCTATCATTAAGACGCTTAGAAAAAGCACAAATAAAATTGCCAAATTGCTTACAGTTGCATATAAAATTATATTAAGAATCCATTAAATTCCAAAATGTTTTCATCCAGTGCACTCAACTATCATCAATGGAAAATTAAAAATATTGTCGTGTCTTTTTGCACTTACTGGAGAATTGTCAAGGACACAACATTCTAGGTGATATGGAATGTAAGATGATAGAAAGAAATATTCAAATGTTCATCAAAAACATGCTTCCATCTATTAAAGTGATAATTCCTTTCAAACACCAATGGATGTCATATGACAATACATTATTAAATTAAAAAAATTATCTCTAGATTATCTCATAATGGCTTTGGAAAATAATTTTGAATTTATTAAATTATTCTGTTATATGTTGAGTTTGAACTAATCTTGCTAACTCATGAGATTGATTTAATCTGAGATCTGCTTTCTGTATCTTAATCAACTTTAACCCTTAAGTCTACCATGTACCGCATAAGGAAGATTAATTCAAACTCAGCCTATGAAAGTAGAATTTATTGAAGCCAAAATTATTTTTTCATATAAGTTACTAAAAAACCATTATAAAGGAATCTCTTGGGAAAATTTCTTCAAAAGATTTAGTTTGTAATAATGTATTGTCATGGTATTATGGAATTTGGAAGGGATTGCTAGAAAATACATGAAAGTATGTATTTTATGAACATTTGAATACAATTTTCTGTCGCCTGATATTTCATACCGCCCTTAATATAGAACTAGCGAGCTACGCCCGCTAGCTGGGCCACTTTTTCCAAACGAACCTCGGTATTAAGCAGTATATAATAAGCAAAAAAATTCATTTAATAAGCAAGTCTTCGTGTTCGAATCCTCAAGCACAAAAAAAAAAAAAAACTAAATTAAAGAGCCATGGTCCCGTTAAAAATATGTGTTTTCGCAGTGTGGGCCATGTGCACTTGAAAAAAAAAGATTGTGGATCGGAGCTGTGGTCGCTTCGCGCCCATAGTCCCGTTAAAAATATTTGGTTCTGCACGGTGGGCACTATGCGCCCATAAGACATTTTTTCGTATTTTTTAGTTCATCAGAAGCAGATTTTTATGCAGATTCTGAATATGTAATCAGTTTTTTCTACTTAATAAAAATTGTCTACATGATGGTTTAAGAAAAAACGCGCAAAAAAAACACAATTAGCGCCGGTAGAAAAAGCGATTTTCGGCTGTTTCTTCTTTTAGCCAAAGGGGAAAAGTTCAGGTTCTTCACCGCAAGGTGGCGCAGTGTTCTGCTTCGGAGTACCGTTTGGGAATTGAGATATTTTCCGTTCCGATTCCCAAGGGGTTTTTATTTCATAACTTTTTTAATTTTGGTCCCATGGTCTCGAAAATGCCCGAAATGACTTCCTCGGAATTTTTCCAATCGAAAGACACCTCTCGCGACTTCCAACTCGCCCGCGTTGCGAACTGTAATCGGCTTCAAGCAGACAGACAGACAGACAGAGGCGCACGGATTTTATTAGTATAGATGGTCTGTCCCGACTATTCTTGAGTAGGAGACATGATGACATTTAATTTTCCATTGATGATGGTCAAATGCATCGTTCAAAACAGCTTTGTAGTTATGGATTTTTAATACTATTTAAATCTATGCATTTTGATACATTTCATTTGTGTTTAATAATTTTTTTGTGATGAATTTATCTTTAGAATTTTAACTTCTCTTTATTTCCACCATTTTTTCTTAAACATGTTCCTTTTTTTTTTGTATAGTTAGTTGCAGTTAAAATATGAGTTTTTCTCAGAAAATATTCAAGGATGTTACCAATCAGCTTTTTAATATCACTATTTGCAAGCAGGTTTTCCATTGCTAATGGAAAATGAAGATTGTTCTTTAAAAATAGAGGTTATTAAAAAGTGATAGGTAGCATCCCTGATATTTTTTGTGACAACAGCCTACTTATTATTTTCAATTTTTAAAAAAATATTATATTAACATTGTATTTTTTGTTTTATATGATTAAAGAAAACTGAGGTTTGATCTTATCTGGTATTTTGGTAGGGGATTTTCATTTAAAAAACATGTATTTCATTTAAATGATTAATTTGCAAATTTATTGAAAAAAATCTTTGTCTTGTACCATTTACATCACTTTTTTTTTGCTTTAGTATTTTTTTTACATGTTTTAGTCACTTTTATGATACGCTTTAGTCACTTTTTTTGACATCCTTTAGTCACTTTTAGTCACTTTTTTTGGAATTTTAGTCACTTTTCTCACTTTTTTGGAAGCATTATTACAGTTGCATGCATGTAATATTCTTGTTGCTAATTTATTTCAATAATAACATTTTATTAGGATAAAATGTTATATGATTTTTATTTTGTTATTCATTTTATTTTTTTATCATATATATTAAAACAGAAATATTTTTGCAAGATCACAAATTTGACACAATTGCGAATGCATCAACATCAACTCTTTTTTAGAATACCTTCAATTTAAAGAAAAATAGAATGAGCATCTGCTAGTGTAGCAGGTTAAAGCAACAGCTTAAACATCTGAATTTTTGTAGAGGATGCAAGTTCAAACTTAACATCTGGCAAAATAATTTTTGTAACTTTTTTGTCGATAATTTACTTCAATAATAATATATTTTATTAGGAAAAAATTTTATATGATTTTTATTTCATTATCAATATTAGTTGAATGCCTTATAGTTAAATAAAATTTAATATTTAACTATATTTTGAAAAAATATAATCATTTTGTGTTTAAACAATTTAAGCTAAAATATTGTGCATGTAATTATCAATTAAATAAATTGAGTTGATCTACATTTTTTGTTATGTTTTCTAATCTTATCAAGAAAAGATTAATATAGTGTGTGTGTCAGAAAGGAAACTTTGCCATTCTTTTCCATAAAAAATAAAATAAAAAGAAATAAAAATATTCATATAAGAACTATAAAATAAGTTATCTTGATGTTGTTGGTATAATATTTAAAAAATATAGAAAAATGTAAAATAAAATTCAAGTAGTAAAAAATACATATATTATAATACATTAGCTGCATCAAGCTCCAAATTTAAATTTTTAGAGAATGAGATTGCTAAAAATAAAATTCATGGAAACTTTTAATTGTTGTTCATTAATGGTTGTGCAATTAAAAAATAAATAAATAAAATAAAAATAACTATTTTTTGTTTAACAAAAAAAGAAAAGAAAAATGGCTGTAGTAAGTAAAAGTAAGTACGCTACCCAGTATTTTTAGGTAAATTTCTGATTAAAAGCACACATACTTAGTTGTAAATTATGAACCTAAAATTCTTTCGCTTTGTTGAATAGGTTAGACTGACAGCACCATCTACTGGGTTGCTACATAACCTAGAGAACTTGGTAAAGGTCAAGGAACTAGGAAATTAGCCAAATAAGTCAGGGAATTTCAATATTTTTCTTAAAACCTGGAAAAGTGAGGGAATTTGATAAACTTTCATTGTGATCTCTAAGAGAGTTTGATCATAGTGAGGCCAGAAGTGAGAATCTTCCATGATTTGTCAAACTGCATACTTAAAAATAGAAGAAAAATCATCTACCTTTTTTTTTTTCTAAAGACTTCTTCTTTTATGCTCCACATTTTATACTTTTAATACTCATTATCGCAGATTTTAAAACTTTTTCCAGCAGCTATTTTCATGTAACAGTAAGTAATTATCACAAGCCTCTATCCACTTTGTTTCCTCTTCCTTTGTTGAAAATAAATTTTAACTAGACAGTGATTTTCAGTTATAGTTAACAAGATGAATATTTGTGAACTCGATGCACAAATATTTTGTAGCAAGTTTGTACAGTTTATAGGAGCGATTCCAATTGTAAACCTCAAAGAAAGATTGTTATTGATTTAGGAGGGGAATTGGGATAAAGGTCTTTAGCTCAGAGATTATTAGAATCTCTATTCTAGAAATTTTGGTGTTTTTTTTAGTAATATAACATTTTTTTTACCCTCAGCATGTCCACTATGTGCTACACTGCTAGACTAGAATTTTCTTGAAATAAACCTGGAAAAGTCATGGAATTTCATTCTCCCATATGAGTAACAACCCTACATCTATTTCTTTAAAGAAATAGGAATCACTTATGCAATATAGAAATTTGTCACAATTTCAATAATTAATTTAAGTAACTAATAAATAATTTAAGTAACTAGTTTAATTAACTAATTAAAAATTAAAAATTTTTTTAAATGAATCACTAGCTTATTTATTGTCAAATCTTGATGGGTGCTATCTGGTTATGTTATAAAATTTCTCGCAAAAATTTGACTAACATTTTAGTAATCCCTGCAACTTCTGAGTTAGTAATTTCACATATTCTTTTCATTTTAACAGTGCAGTAACAGACATAAAAGGGTAGGTTAATTTATCTCAGAGTCTGGATTCAAAGAAAAAAAAACAATAAAGTTTTCTATGCTTCTTCATTTCTATACTTTTTTTGATATCTTACAAAGTAGCAGTATTTGAAATGTGTTTATATTTCATTTATTTTTTCAAGACTTCAAGATATTCTCTTGCATTTTATTGTTTACTCGTTGTGTGGCACTCTGTAATTCCAAAATTCCCCTTTCATTTCTGCTGTCTATTTCTAACGAATAAAGTGTGAGTTTTGAATGTGTAAAGGTTAACAGCAACAAAATAATTTTTGAAATTTTGTTTTATTGTTTACTCACTATGAGGGTTCTCTATTTATGTAATTCCAAAATTGCCCGTTTCACTTTTGTTATCTTCTTGAAAGTTGAAACTTTGTCTGGAAATTTTTTTAAATTGTGTTCTTTGAAATATAGCTCTAATGTACGAATATTACTGATAGAGAACAATGTTCAATGAGAAAAATATTTCTTTCCTGATACTACATTACATTTTGCCAACATACAAATTGACATGAACAAGCATTTTGTTTGTGTTAGACATGATAATGGTTTTGTAAATCATAAAAAGCATCAGAATCTTACTACAGTTTAAATGATGAACCATTTCTTAAAGTGCAAATGGCTTATTTTAACTATATTTTCATTTTAGCTGTGCAATATTGAAAGAATTGAATAGTAATTTACAAAAGTATTTTATTTGGTGTTTTCTTATGTTAAATATTTTGTTTATGTTACATTTTACTTTTCATTGCAGAGAAAAAACATGCCGAATTTTGTTATTAAAGGTAGGATTGACTCAACTGTTTGCAACATTATGCAACCTTTTACTGGTGAAGTAAGTACATTTACATACATAACTGCTTAGTATTCATTGTATGTGGGTTTTTTTCTTTATAAGAATTAAGGATACTCTTAGTTTTTAAAAAAAGAAAATCACTTTTTTGGCCATCTGTAAGCAATTTATGGTTTCTATCCAGAGTAAATATAAACATCTTTATTATTACATAAATCTTAATAAATCATGGGAATTTACTATAATTCTGAAGTTAGTTTAGCAGAAATTTCACAATTTTATTTATTTTTTCTTGTTAGATTCACAATATGTTTAAGGTACTCATACTTAAAAAACAGACTTATGTGTATGCTGCAAAATTAAGATATCTTCCCTTAAAAGCCTTTTTTCTCTGTGCTACTGATGCAGGGGAAAAAAATGTCATTTTAAAAAGGCTTACTTGTAAATTAGATTAGGTTAAATTTTATTTTCTCTTTTTTCAGGAATGGGATGGGACAGGGGGGAGGTGCTCCTTTAACTTCCAACTTTTATCTACTGAAGAAAGATATATTAATATAATATATATATATGTATGTGTGTAGTATATTTGATGTTACAACATTTTTATTACAGCTTTATTTGTTTATTATTATTATTATAATTTATTATTATTTTGCGTGTGTACGTCAAAGCAGCAAATATCAAATAACTGACTCTTAAAATAAAATAAGTGTTTCAGTTTAAATCTCAAAATAAATGTAGACTTTAAAACAAATCTTTAAGTAAACCCCCCCCCCCCCTTTAAAAAAAATCAGTTCCGGAATAGTATTTTAATATGTTCTGTATACCCTGAATATAAATTTATGAAAAATCTATTTTTAAAGGTTATCTGCATTTACTGGCCTTGCCTGTTATGTATAGTTAATTAACCAATTGTTTTTCTTACATTTAAATGATAGAAAATTAATGTTCATTCTAGAATGAAAAGACAAGAGTGTTAGTCAAAGGGCACTATTTCAAGAAAAAAATTATTGATGGGTTTAGTAATCATTAAATAAAAGATAATTAAGTAAAATTATTAAGCACGATAAATAAAGTAACATCAAGTTTCTTAAAGTTATCTTTCTTGTGCTATTCTGTATATACAGTGTGTGTCAAAAGTTTAAGCACAATAGCAGTTTTAAAATAAAACTTTAAATATTCACTTTTTTCGCTTGCCTTGTATATGTTAATAATATCTATTTTAATACCATATTCATTGAAATTTACTTTTAACTTTTATTTCTAACTATAGAGTTTAAGAATGGAACAAAAATAACCATGTCAAAAGCTTAAGCACAAAATTGTTTTTATGCATATTTTTCAATCTGACGTAAGCGATTGTGCATACAAACAATTTCTGGGTATATAAGAACTTGTTTTTGAGTTAGTACAAAATGCCTAAGTCAAAAAATTTTTCAGAGGAGGAAGTAATAAAAATCAGAAGTATGAGGGCAAAATGTAAGTCTGTTTCTGAAATTACAAGTGCATTAAAAAGATCAAAATGAGGTATTCATCAAATTTTGGCTTGTGGTAATGATTTCAAATGAAAATTTCGTACAGGAGGGCCGCAAGTGACTAGTCTACGCGAAGATAGATGCATGAGAAATTTGACTTCAGCTGATAATTAATCCCTTTCGCAAATAAAACTTGCAGTTGGAGAACAAATATTGAAAAAAACTGTTCATAGAAGAGTCTTGGAATTCAAATACATCAAATACTGTAAAATGGCTCGATTATCGTGTCTCGAACAACATCATAAAGAAGCTAGATTATAATGGGCCAAAGAGCATATGTCATTTCATGAAAAGTGGCTGAATGTCATATTCAGTGATGAAAAAAAAAATGGAACCTCTATGGCCCTGATGTGTTTAAGTAAAATTGGCATGATCTCTGCCAAGAACCTTGGAGTTCATTTAGCCGACAACATAATGGTGGTTCTGTAATGGTGTGGGGGGCTATTTCTTTCAATGGTCAGACATCTCTAGCATTCATCAGTGGTCGTGAAAATTTTGAAAACAACCAAAAGGCACTTGCCAATCATTTGCTTCCTGTTGCCAAGGTTTTGGAGGGAGAAAAATGGTTATTTCAACATGATAATGCTTCGATTCATACCTCAAACTCAACTTCATTGTGGCTTAAGTCGAAAAAAGTGTCTATTTTGAAATGGTTAGCAATTAATTCTGATTTAAACCCTATAGAAAATATGTGAGACACAGTCAAAGTTCTATAATCCGCACAAGCTGGAGCCAAAGGTTGTGTGGATTATGGAATATTGTAGATTATAGAATGTTATGGATTACACTTCATTTTATTACTCCTTGACAACATTTTAATTCTATAGTCAGTTTAATATGAAAAGATAAATATGAAATCTAGTAGTTAATTTAATATGCTCTCAAAAAATGCCTTTTAAATGTTATTTTATGTATAAAAAAACTTACATAAATGTGCATTTAAATGAAAATAATTACATATATTCCATAATACAGTTTGTTTTTTACTGTTATAAAATAAAAGAGTTATATTTTAAAAAAGTATATGTTTTACTATGATTTTTTCAACTTTTTTACCATTTGTTTTGAAAAATCATTTTTTAATCACAAATTAGTAAATTTTCTTAATTGTTTATTTTATTGTTTACATTTGTAAAGTAATGCAAATTATAGAAAATTGCGGATTATGGGTGCATGGATTATCAATCCTTGACTGTATTCTCACTCATGCAGTTTATCCAAATGGAAAGCAGTATTCTTCAGTTAAAGATTTGAAAGATGCTATTGAGAACGCTTGGTTTAAAATTGAACCAGAAACAATATAGAACCTCATTTTATCGATGGAAGACTGTATATTTAAAGTAATTCAGCAGAAAGGAGCAATAATCAAACATTATTATTTTATTTATTTATTTATTTTTATTTATTTTTTTTTTCTGCTAAAGACTAAAAAACTACTGTGTTTAAACTTTTGACATACTCATTTTTGTTGTTTTGATAAATTTTATTATTTAAGATAAATTTTATAGCATGAATCTGTTAACTATCTTTTTAAAATTACAATTTGTAGGTTATTTGAAAAGGAAAGTAATTTTCACTCATTAAGAAAATTTTATTTGAAATTTTCTGTTGTGCTTAAACTTTTGACACACACTGTAGATATGAATAGTACTTTGTATGAAATTTATGTATACATACAATAGATATGAAGTTTAGTTTTAGTCACTTCCGCATAATTCAAGAAAATTTTCAAAAAATAAATAAGGTGCCCCTGAATAATGTTTGCCCCAGCGCTCCTCACTATCTAAGTCAGGTCCTGGGTAGAAGTACAAATTGAAACCTGGATTTCTATCTATGATAAGTACCTATTAGTCAACAGTTGCAAAACACTGTTGGTTTTACATATTTTTTCAATTTTCTAGAGAAATACCAGTCAATTTTTTTCACTTCAGTAATGTAAAAAATATGCTCAAACTTGTGAGATTTTATGGGACTAAATACAAAAAATAAAAGAAAAAATTGTAATATTATTGCGTTTTGGGAATATATAGGTTGTATAAGAAAAAATTATTTGTGATCTGCTTGCATTACAAGAAACTGGAAATGATTTATATGCATCTTGCTATGTTTGCAATGCATTTTTTAATTTTCAGTTTTTAATTAAAATCTCAGCTAATTATTAAAAAAAGAAACATATGAGACATGGGTGCATAAGGGCCTGCTTGGACTATCCTCGCCCAATTTTCAGACTTGCATGCTATAAATTTTCTCAACCGTCTTGCATGCACACACAGACACCTTTTTTTTTTTTTTTTATCAATATAGATAATGTTATTTTATGTTGTAAATTTTATTTAATTTTTAATGTTTTTCTCATGTAATTATTTACTGATATGTATTTATTTTATTATCCATCTTTTTAGTTGTGTATTGAAAAATGTGATGCTCCTATACGCTCAGTTGAGTTACAGTTAGTAAGGGTAGAAACTTGTGGATGTTCTGAAGGATACTCCAGAGATGGTACGATAATTTTATTGAAGTAAATTCATGATATTTTCGTTTATAAAATAATATTTCTTAATTTTTTTTTTTTTTTTTTGTGTTAAAAACACACTGAATTTACTATAATTTTTGCAATTCATCAGGTTTTAAAAAATCTAAAGTTACTAAAACTTATATGATGTATAATGAAAGAAACAGTGCTGCATATTATTCTAATCTTTTCAGATGAATCTAACAGCTTAGAAAAGAGTGCTGGAGTTGAAAATTTAAATTTACTTTGTAGTCTCTCTATTTATTAATCATTTTTATCACATTTCTTTTGTTCATGCAAATTTTGCTTAGTTGGGGGGTTATTATTCCTCTGATAATATGCTTGGTTCAGTATTATTAAATTGCAGATAAATTTTGGTTTCCTCCAGGTAGAGACAGAAAATTCTACTGCTGGGAATATATGTTTTCTTTTGAAAAATGAAAGGGGAGGGGGACAGCAGCACACTCACAGCTGCATCCTCCTCCCACCTCTCCATTCAATGTCTATGATAAAATCAGATGTTTGCCACTATAGAATACTTAAGAAAATATATGCCCTAAATTAAATTCCTTGAACTTTTTTTTGTATACAAATATAAAGTCAAAAATCTCCTTCCAGTTAAACTGAATTCAATAGCTCTTGTACTTTTTATCTCAGCTAAAAATGTTTTAATAGATCAAAAGTAGTTTAATCTTTTCCTTTCGGCATTTGTCATTATCAGTATTTTTACATTTATGTGGTTAAGTGAAGTAACAGAAAAAATATTTGAATAAACAATTTTATTTTACTTGAGGGAGGTGTAATGAAAACTTAAAAACAAAAGCAAACAAAAAATTAAAACAAACAATGTTACACCTCTCTCGTAAAATAAAATTGTTTATTCAAATGTTAATATATAAAAGGTGAATTTCTTAAAATCTTGTGATTTAAAAATCTAAAAGATTTAATAACTTTTCTATGTAACAGGAAAAAGATATTCATTTTAACTTTTTGAATATCACTATATCATCATAAAATTCATAAAATCATAACATGGTAAATTTTGGTTATACAAAAATGAAACATGTATTGCTTGTTAATGCATGTAAGAAAATTTTATTAAGCATGTAGGAATCTAAAAAATTTAAATTTCATAACTTTAAAAAATGTATGTTGTTATAAATGGCTTTTAACAAAATAAAGAAAAACTTTGATGTATTTTTGCTAATGGAATTGGAACTATATTTCTAAAGCAGTTCAAAAAATTAGCCATTGATCAGTTATAAGTTGACATCCTTATATACTATTCTTCAAATTTACAGTTGTTTTTGTTTTGCATTTTATAATTCAAAAGTAGATTGATTACTAGTGTGTGGATTTGAAGGTGGGGAATAGGGCTGTACCTAAGGTGGTACTAGAAGCAGCTCCCCTCCCCTCCCCCCCTCCCCCCACTAAATGAATTTCTGTTCTCAAAATCCAAAGGAAATTCTTTTTTAAAAATCTTTTTTGGTTTTGGGGCTCTTTCGGAATTTTGCAGAAATGTTAAATTGTATCTAAAATAAGTGTTTCAACACTCACTCATCCTGTTTGCACATAGGAAGCTAACATGATGTTTATTATTGCACTCATTATACACTCAAATTTTTCATCATCCTATTCTTTCCTTAGCATAAAATGAAATTATTACAAGTTTAATAAGAAACATAGTACCTACAGTGTGAATTTGCACTAACTTATCTTTCTGCATCAGAGAGAGAAAAAAAATATGAGCTCCTCCCCTTCTCCCCTTTGCATTTTCTTGAGCTCCACTTTCTATTGTTCCCTTCTAGCTACGGCGCTGGTGGGAAAGAGATCTGAAAACAATAAAAAATCTTCTGAATACTTCATTTTTTAAGAACGTGATAAATGATTAATTTCATTAGTTTCTGACAAGTAGTAAAAGTCATAAACTTGTGCAAGGCTTTCATACTGCAATCTTTGAAATTATTTTCATTAATTTCAAAATTAACTGAAATTTTTTAAAATTTAAACAGTGCATTTTAACAAAATATCAGTGTATTACAGGTATGTCAAAAGACTGTTAATCTTCTGTATGATATCATTCATTTTTGTGCATTTTGTATGTGTATAAAAAAGAGATATTGACATCAGAAATAATAATATGATAACAAGGCAACTGTAATTATCATCCTTATAAAAATGAGTTAAATTCTGTTATAAGCCATAAACAAAGTAATAAAGTTACCAACATTTAAGAAAATGGATATTTCATTGTAACTTTATGATTATTAATTAAATACAATCAATAATTTTTAAGGAATATTGGTTCAATATTGTAACCTTTTCTCTGTTTTTGATTTTTTTTTTTTTTTTTTTGTCAATTTTGCATTTAAAATTTGCCATAGTTTTAAAATATCCAAAACAATACTATTATATATTCCATTCCAAGTGTTTGTCACCCTAGACCTTATGACATATGCTTTAAATCCATCCATGACTATATTTTGTAAACTGCAGTGAAAGAGTATGCATGCATATTTAGTTAAAAAAAAAAAAAAAAAAAAAAAAAAAATCCTTAAAGGAAAAAAAAAGTTTTTTTGTTTGTGAAATGATTATTAAATTTTTCCAATTTGTCAAACTATTGTTTTTTAAAATAACTAAATAGCGTATCAATGTTGTTGTATGTTGCTTTAATAAGTAATCCAACTGTTTCTCAGTAGTTGCATCCCAAATGGCTCTGATAAGATCCCCCCTCCCTCCCTTTTGCAAAAAAATGTTTCTTTCTTTATGTAAAATAATGGCTTAGCTAGAAAACAATAAAATCAACAAAAAAAAAAAAAAAAAAAAAAAAAAAGAAAGAAAGAAAAGAAAGAAAAGTTGACTTTTTCTGTTTTTTACAAAAGAGAAATTAATTTAAATGCAAACTACAAGTAAAAAAAATTTTAAAAATCTCTTTTAATGATTTCATCAATGATTTTACAAAAATGACCCAGCATCAATTCTCCATATCACATTTGTAAAGTAGCACATGCAATTAGTAAGTGATTTATATATTCATTTAGATTAAAACAACATATATATTATAGTTGAATATTTTCTTTTGTTGTTATCTTTTGAACAAGAACTGTTTTTTTTTCCCTCCAACATCTGATGAACAATTAAAAAAAGACAACTTTATATAACATAATAAGTCATTTGAGTCTGACTTATTTTTCTACATCATTGTCAAAACAACTGAAGCATTTGTCTCTGCGATATGAGCAATTGAACATGGCTGCTACCATTGATGCTCCTGCAAATTCTAATCCATTTTCTATAAGCATATGGGCATAGTACTACTGAAATGCATTGTAAAGTGAGCATTCAGTGAACTTTTATAATTTCCAAAAATTTCAAGGTTTGCTTTGTACACAATCATACAAGACCAAGGTTACAAAAAGCTGTGTGCGGAAAAAAAAAAAAAAAAAACAAAAAAAACTGATTTTAGTTTGTAAGTCACATTTTGCAGGAACATTGATCATAGCAGTCATTTTCAATTGTTTGTACTATAGTGACAATTGCCACTACAGTTTTAGCGATTATGTAAAAAAATAAGTATCCTGTTGTGCTTTTGGTAATAAATTATTATGTTATGTCACATAAAAAAAAAAAAAAAAAAAAAAAAAAAAACAGCACTTATATAAATAAAAGAGTGCAAGAAAAGTAACTTATTTGAAGTGGATGGGGGAAAAAAATCTGAATTTAATATTCAATGAAGAACTTTTGTTCTTCTCAATCACCCCGTATCCCCATGCATGTTTGTACAATAATTAGGATGCTAGCTACTGAATAATAAGTAATGTGTTCAAATTTCAAAAAAATCATTACCGTTTATATTAGATTGTATTCCACTTCAAATAGAGGTCCCGGTCTGTTTAGCTCCTGTGTGCAAAATATTATTTTAGCATTCACAATCAAACAACCACTCTATTCCAAGCAAATTCTAAAAGATTTTATTGCTTATTACATCTACCATTTTATTTATAACAATTCTTGCAAGAGTGGTATATATTTTCTCTTGCAAAATAGTTGAGAAACAATATTTAAAAGCAGTGTAAGATATTTTAATAATGTGTTATCAATTAAAAAATATATTAATTTTTTTATTATTATTATCTTTTATAATTATAGCTACAGAAATACAGAACATTCAAATTGGAGAAGGTGATGTTTGTAGAAATATTCTAATCCCAATCCATATGATATTTCCAAGACTCTTTACTTGCCCTACTTTAATCACTAATAATTTTAAAATAGGTATGTTTCTCATATTTTTCTTGGTTGCAAATATATTTTAATGTTGATTTCAAGCCTCCTGAAATCTTTAAGTTGCATTTTTGTTTCAGAATTTGAAGTAAATGTTGTTGTGGTGTTTGAAGATGAATATATTATTACTGAGAATTTTCCAATTTTAATTATCAGGCCATAATGAAATTAACTTTAGTAAGTATAGTTTTATTTGTACATTATATCTTTTAAATTATTTTTGGACATATATGTTTTCAGAAATTTTTTATGTTGTTATCCTGAAATTTAATTTGATCTAGCATATTTATAAATTACACTATATACAGTGATTTCACAGTATAAAGCAATTTTCGGAATTTTGAATTTAATATTTTTCAGGTATTTTTAAAGTTTTATCCATATGCAGGTGTCAGAGTTATCCTATATTTCCTATATTTATAAAATAACTTTCAAAAAGTCCTATATTTTTCTAATTGTCCTATATTTCCTATATTTCTCTATTTTCTTATATATTTGGTATTAATATCATCGCTTGTTTTCACATGCATCGTTTTGCTCTCTAAATTAGTTTAACATTCTGTGTGATTCTGTGTTTCATTGCAATTATTTTAGTTTCTCTTATCATGTATTCAGCTGCAATACATTGCTTTTATTTATTTTAATTTTTAATGTAGAAAAGGCATATTTATTGCATTACATTAATGCAGTGACACAATGCGAACATAGATTGATGAAATTCTGTGATGCTTGTATAGATCAGATTGACGGGCATGAAAAAAAAATGCTAAATGGTGTGTGAAAGGTAAAGATCATTATCATGTCCAGTTCCCATCAGTAACACAGGTTATTTGCAATTAATGCAGCATCCCAAAACAACGAAGCACAAAGATAATTCAGAAAAACGAAGCGACTAGTTTCAATCTACTGGCAGAAAAAACTTGAGTTTGAATATCAAATTTTTAAAAAAAGTGAATTGAATACTTGGACCTTAAATGAGAAAGAGAAGATCTACTGTTCAAAGATTCTGTAGATAATTCACATGGTCCTAATTAATTATTTATTTCAGTCATCAGATGAAATACAAAATTTATTTTACGAAATGTTTGCAGTTTTCTCTTTGCCATAAGTTATACAGCTAAATTCAAACAAAATGTCATGTGCCGTATCTCATGGCCTTGGCTCATATATTTTAAAACAAATTAATGATGATTTCAACAAAGAATCCCCATTTTTTCATTATCATGTCTGATGAGACATTAAATGACTAGAGTTTAAAACAATTAAACATTTTTGCTAGGTATTGGAGTGAGGAAATCGATGGTATTACCGAAAAATATATTGGAAGTGAGCTTTTTGATCATGTAACTGCATGAATAAATGTAATGAAAGCCTCTAAATTGGATTTAAATCATTTGCTCATCTTTGGATCAAATGTTCCTAATCTAAATAAATCAGCTTTTAAAATTTTAGATAGAGAAGTACAATCTATGAGAAAATTTGGCATAGTGTTGGAACCTTTAATTTATAGATTGTTCACAATACATTTGACAAGAGTGTCTATCACATGTGAGCCTTTCTCAAACATAAGATTTCCTTGGAATCTGATTTTAGAGGAAACTATGATTACCAAAGATTTCCTTGAAATCTAACATTGTTGGTTTGGAAATTTTCCATTGCACCAAGAAGATTTAAGAATAACAATGGAAAAAATAATATTATACATATTTTTTTAATTTTGTATCATGATTTACTATCAGTAATTAGTGAAAATTTATAAACTAACATAGATTATCTTTTAAAAATGTATTTTATAGCAATTTATATCCAATAACGTTATTTTCTAAATGTCCTATGTATGTCCTATATTTTTGACAAAAAATGTCCTATATTTTATGAATTGGTCACTTCTTCCCTTGCATATGAGAAAGTTTGAATTTTTATTTTATTTAGATAGTTGCATTATTTTCTGATTTTGAAAAGAAAAAAAAAAAACTTTTCATTTTTTTAAAGAAAAAAAAGTTTTCACTTTTAAGCATGTTTAGTTACTTAAAGAAATTCTAAAATTCTTAAATGTACCATCAAAATGTAGAGTAAGCAGTGCATTCCGATTCAGTGATTTTTTATTTTTATTTTTTAAGGATAAAACATCTACAATTGATATCGGAATTTTATTATTGTTTTTTTTTTCTTTTAAAGGAGATTGGGGGGGGGGGGGGGGTGAGAATAGAGGAGATGAGATTAACAAAGTAGCCTCATTTAACACAAAAGATAAGTATAATTTATTTAGGTTTTTATCCTTTTCAGGCATCAAAATATATTAAATACTTTTAAACTATTATGTTTATCTTTTTATAAAATTTATTTGAGATATCAACCTCTTCGGTCCCTGGATCCCATTCAAGGACCTCTGTTCTTTTTCTTATCGAAACTAAAATGTCTGATTTTTTTACATTTCCACATTATTTCTTAATTGCTGAATGTATTTTTTGCATTGAAAGCAAATGGGAAAATGGCTGTCTCTAAGCTGAATCCCTCATAAAATAAATGCTATTTTCATCTGAGTGGTGCGAAAAACTTAAAAATGCCCAAAACACAGAGTGACCAAGAAAGTGATAAATTTTCATGAGTATTTAACTTAAATCTTTTCTCAATAAATTTTTTTGAACATTAGTAGATTATTTACTTGTTTAAAGTTATTAAATTTGTAATTGTGTTAATTTAAGTTAATGGTTATTAAATAATAAGATGTTTTAAGAGGGTTTGTAGTTTTAGAATCCACGTTTTTTAACCTAAATTATTAAGCGCCTAAAAGATCAATTTCAAAAAAGATATTTCTTCTTCTGTCCTTTTTTTTTGGGGGGGGGGGGACACACAATGAATAAGTGTTTGTATTATTATTTTATCTTCGGAACTGAAGAGGTTAAATACATGCTTTACAAGGAAGTCACTTTTGGTGCTGCTTCCACATAACATAGAGACTGGGTGCGTTTTGTAGACCTACTCATAAAAGTTAGAGATCTGACAAAATTTCTCTGTTAAAATAACATTCTATGTATTTTTTATGCTTTTAATATGTTATTATTGGATTTTTTTGTTTGTTTGTTTATTTCATGTATTTCAAACTCACAAAAGTGAGTTAAATCATCAAGCATATCACTACATAGTTTTTGCCTGATTTTTATACAATATGCATTAAAATTAAATCAGGTTACGTTTTGTTTGATAACACTACCCAACAAAAAAAATATTTTTGTCAGTTTCCTGGTTCTAGATAGCCAATTCTTCCTAATTTTGGGTTGAAAAAAACTAATATGTAAATGAAAATTTTTTATTAGCTCTTGTTTTCAAGATACAATATAGCCCACTGGAAAAAGACTTACAAAATCTCACACATCGGTTTAAAAACAAATAGAAGTAGAAAATAAATTCCTTTGTAATAAATACAATATAATGCGCTTGTTTTGGTAAACAGTGTTCATTTTTCAGAAAGCAGTGGTTGTTTTAGCCTATTCTTGTAAACTTTTGCTTTTGAATTGCCTCTTGTATGTCAACAACGGAGCATCTTTTGTAACACTCCAGCAGTAGTCGACCAGCATTGACTCATCCCAACGACCCTGATATCTGCGTTCCAGTAGACACAGATACAGAGATATATTTGTGAAACGTTTAATCGTACTCAACGCTTACAGCTCCACAGTTTTTAGGGGGGGGGGGGGGAATCAAGATGGTAGTGGAAGAAATGAAGTTTCACAGACAGGTTGCAACCAAGATCATGGTACTTTTATAGGAGTCCTTTCACCAACTGTTGGTAGTTCTCGGCTTTTCTGTTGCCTAGAAATCTTCTTACCACATCTTTGAAGGCTTCCCAGGCTGCTTTCTCTTTCCCTTCCAAAACTTTATCAAAAGCAGGGTCCTTCATTATTGTGCATATTTTTGGGCCCACAAAGATTTCCTCTATAATCTTTGATTCACTCAGTCTTGGAAATTTCGCTCTAAGGTATAGGAAAGCCTCTCTATACTTATTCATGGTTTGCACAAAATTCTTCATTAATCCTACCTTAATGTGCAGGGGTGGAAGCAGAATGGTTTTTGGGTCAACTTGAGGCTCATTTTGGACATTTATTTCCCCGGGATTTAGATTTCTTGATGGCCATCGGTCTTTCATGTAGCGATAGTTTCTATTTCGACTGTACCACAAACACAGAAAACAGCAGTACTTGGTATAACCTAATTGCATTCCCGGGAGTAAAGCAAATATTTTCAAGTCACCACAAATCTGCCATTTATGATCCTCGTATTTGATTGACTCGAGAAATAATTTCATATTCCCGTAAGTTTCCTGCATGTCCAATGGGAATGAAAGGAATAATGTTGCCGTTGTGTAGTAAGACTGACTCCAAACTAAGTTTGGAAGGGTCTATAAATAAGCTACACCTCTGTGAATCATGAGTTATGTTCATGGAATTCATCAAACCATAAACATCAGTATAAGCAACATTATGTTCTTTCTTCTCAAAGAAATGAAGAAATTTCTTGTAACAAAATCTGTATTCTGTGGTCTTGACTTCTGGTTGGAGTAGATGCCATTGCTTCAGTCTTGATGCCAGAAGCTCTGCTTTTTCCTTTGACAAGTCAAGATCTTTTACGAGATCATTGGATTCTGTTTGATTTAGTCTGTGAGGCTCATTCAAATCTTCTGCCTCGACATCTGGGTCATGGGAAGTCCCAGGTCTAGTGACTTATTCTTCTACAGCATCATCCTCTTCAATCTCGTAATTTTGAAGTGATTCAGGCATCGGCAGATTAGCTTCCAACTGATGGGGAAAAGAAATACACAGAGAATGCAGTTGAGGGGAATTACAGATATTTAGAGTACCAACTTCCAAACATTCGATTTCCTATGAAACAGCTATAGTGAGATTCCTCAAGCTAGTTCTTATCATGAAAATAAGAGCTAATCTCAACTTTTTATGTTGATTTTCGTGTTTAGTGATACAAAATACTTCGGAAATAACTATTTTTGAGCCCGAAACATTTTTAATGTTGGGTAGTGTAATTGATAGCATAAGAAAAAAAATTTTTTTTTTTTCTATGCAGACGATAAATATTTAAAAAGTAAATATGTTTCAATTGTAAACTTTCAAGATCATTGATAACCATTCTATGTCTTTAGTGAAATTCTAAGTAAGCAAATTATTTTCTTTTGAAGTTGAATGGAATGAAATTTCAAATATCTAAAAATGAAATGTTGTTGCATTAAGTGTTATGTCTTTTGGCAAAAGTAATCATAAAGTAAATTAATACTAGGTCTCATAATCATTTTTTTTTTCTTAAAATTACACATTAAAGACATTGCCGGTTCATTGTGAGACTTTAAAGCATGGAATTTTAATTTTACTTTTGCAAAAAATATTTTTTCAACAGCTGAGGAAAAATAAATAAATAACTTTTTTTTTTTTTTTTTTTTTTTTTTTTGTAGCTTTTATTAATGAGGTCTTCTTTGTCTCCCCTAGTATATTGATCATGTTTATGTTCAAGTTTTTCACAAAAACAAATAAATCAGACACATTAAATTCTTAGTTAAATCACAAAATAGAATGACAAAACTTTATTGCTTAAAGTCTCAAAATTAATCTCATAAATTCCTAAGATCTTATGTACTTATTGAAATTATTCTGTTTTTTCATATTGTTCTTTGATTATTATTCTTTTATCCATTCTGGATTATCTTATTATTAGTAAAACAGTAGCTTAAGAATTCTCCTATTTATTTTGTTTGAGTAATTCTTCATAAATTGCCTTCTTATTAATTATTACATACAATAGCTTCAAAATTAAAAAGTGTCATGTTTTTAATTCTATTTTCAAGTATTTAAAGGTGTATCTTAATATTAATGTTACATTGTCAAAAACAATCAGTTTTGATCTGTAGCTAAAATGCTATACAATGCTATCTGCTATCAAGTCTTTAGTTTATAGATATTCTATTAATAATAAATAAATAAAATGTTTAATTGATACACTGATAATATAATAAAGAATTTAATATGTTTTGTTTGTAACAATATCTATGAACATTGTAACATGCCAAATATTTACATAAAAATATATTGGAGCCTAAATACCTTATACTAATTATAATTAATAGAAACAGTCACTTTTATATAACAAATAGCTAAGAACAAAAATCAAAATATAATTTTTCTTTGCATTCGACTTGGCCATTAAATTGGATTTCAAAATTTATTTATTTTTTTTAATGGGGCATACCATAAGAAATATGAAAATTTTTTATTTAAATAATTTGTAATTTATTGTTAACGCAACATCTAGGTTATAATTATAGAAATTGCTTTTTTAAAAAAGGGATTATTGAGATTTTTGCTTATATGCATTCAATTGAGCATATTTTATATGTGGTCCTTATTTTGTTATTCTTAATAATAAACATAGTCGAATTAGGTCCATGTGTCAATTTATTCCAGTGATGTCTTGTGATATTCATTTCTAGAAATTAAATCTTTTAAATTCATTTAGAAAAACAAAATGATTACATTATCAATCAATGATAGCACAAAAAAGATGACGCAGTTTTCTAATGTGTATTAAATGCAGAAATAATTCAATGTAACATTCAATGTGCTAAAAATCAAATAGATTTGCTATATTTAATAAATTTTTAGATCTCTGATTTGCTACACCTAACAGCATTTTTATATGAAAAACACCAATAAAGTATCTTAAATTTATTCAAAGTAATACTTAGCTGCATATATCAATAATTAATAACTGAAGAAATTGCCAAAAATTTTATTAATTACAGCAACCTATTCAATACTGAAAATTTCAGTCATTTTAGCACATAATTTGATTACATGTCTGTTGAATAAGTGTTTTATTTGTGTTATTTTATTTATTTATTGATGTAATTTTAATTCCATTATGGAATATCAGTCTGAAACAAATGCTGAAATATCTATATAATTTCAAATGCAAAGAGAATCTTGTGTAATCAGCCTACGGATTCTAGAAATGGATTTTTTTTTAAAAATTACTTTTGAAAATTATTTTTAAACACATAAATAATCAATAGATTTAGATTATTTTTGAACAAATTGCGTTTGAAAGAAAAAAAAATTTCCGCTGTTTGACAATGTAAAAATTGAAATTTTGTAATGTTTAGAAGTTAAAATACAGTCAAACCTCTCTCTTTCTCTCTCATTAACACAGGCACACTTAACATGAATTACTTTTATCACAAAATGTTTCGATTGTACATCCAGTTGTATGTAATATATTTAAATTGGGATAAAATGAACTATTTTTAACAGGAACCAAAAAAAGTTTTCCCTTCAGTGTTTACGTTTATGAGATTTGACTGTAGTTCCAATAAAAATAAAATTTATTGATCATGTGTTGCCACTGTCAAAATAATATCAACATTATAACAGATATAAATTTCCAAATGGGTGAAAAATGTCTGGGCTAGGATTCAAACAAGGGATATCTTGATAATCCAAGATGACTCAGTTGGTAGAGCATTGGCAGTTTCAGCCATGACATCTCTAGTTTGATTTCTATTAGTAACAATAAGTGTAAGTACAGTAAAAGGTCTTTGTAATGCAAATCTAAAAATGCAAGTTTGTGCATTATATAGATGATATTTCACACATCATTAAACTTAATTCTTAAATATGATGAAATTTGTCTGATATGTACCAAAATATAGTAGAATTTATTGCATTCTTTATTACATGGAGTTGTGCAGATAATAAATTTTTGCATAATACAGATCACTCCACACATTGTTAAAATTACTTTAGAAACATGGTCCAAATATTCTTTAACCAAATGATTAATTATATAACTCATTCTCAAAATTTTTATTGTAATATTTTTTTTTTTAAGTTTACACATTTTTAATTAAAGAGATAAAGTTGAAATAATACTACCTCTGACAATAAAGTTCGGTGAATAGTCCTGTAGCATTAATGTACACGAAATATTAATGAAAGGTACCTTCCCCCCATGGCATCCTTCAAAATAGTCATCTCCTATAACTATGCACCGCTGGGGTCTGCTATACATGTCCTAGGAAATTCGCAAGAAGTCTTCTTTGGGAATGAAGTTCAAAAGCTTCGTCACATTTCGTTGGATGTCAGCAATATGGTCAAATCTCTTTCAAAGAGAGTTTAAGTCATAAAAATAGGAAGAAGGCTGGAGGATTGAGATCTGGGAAGTATGGTAGGTATTTAATTTAACCACCCTCATGAATTTCTTTCGGTGTCTTGCAAAGCTTAAAACCAAACTTTAAACTGATCTTTTATTTGTTCATTTTCCTGTTCTCAGTTAAGAACCAACACACTGAAAAAACACTTTGTAAAGCACATCTTACACAGAACATAAACGACGCTCAACTGAACAACAGTGGGGGAAGATGGTCTACACTTGCCTCTATGCAGGTGCGGCATTTTGTTTCCCCAATGTTGCTAGATCGGTCGTTCTGAATTCATTCACCAAACTTTATTGTCAGAGGTAGTCTTCTTGCATTTGTTTACTATATTGGAATGCATGTGCTTCTATAAAAATTATTGTTTACATTTGAGAAGTTTGGATTATAAATATTATATTTTGACAAATACAAACTAAACATAAAAACATCAGTTTTATTAACATGAAAGTTTTGAAAAACACATTTTATCTGAAATTATCATTTTTTATTCCATGAATTGCTATTTGTGGACATCGGAATGGATTGTCTGTATGTTGCATAACTGCTATATGTTGATGACCTTTTGAAATAGTTTCTCTTGTTCCAGCAAGGTACTGTGAAAGTATATTTGAAAGCCTGACGGAATTTTCTTGACATGATGCTGTACAGAATTGGATTAATGGTTGCACTCAAATAATATGTCACTCCAGAAATGTATGTTAGAACTGTATAAACTATCATGACCCCTGGAGTTTCATTCTGGACATATATTGCCATCAGTCGTTGTCCATGGAAGGGCGCCCAGCACAGGAAAAAGGCCACAACAACAGCAACTGGAAAAGAATTAGTGATTCAGAATTTATAAAAAATAGTCTTCTTTATATAAAATATAAAAGTTCTATAAATATTGCTTATATATTTTTGTTAATTTTCATTACATAAAATTTTTATAAAAATTGTATTTATTTATTTATTTATTTTTCTAAAGCATTCAATTTTCAAAATCTGAAAAACACAGCAGTGTTAACTATCACTAATCTGATTTTAAGTTTTACATTTGATATTCTTATATCAATTAATAAACAGCAATACCTTAGTTGTCCCTTATAGAGGTCTGCATGGGCCAGAATTTCTGGGCCCATCCCAGTAAAATACAAAAGCCCAACCTGTTTCTATTTCATGGTTGACAGCCCAGCCAATGAAAAAGTCAGGGAAAATCACAACTCAATTTCCACAAAAAAATCCAACTTTTTTACCATTCAACTAAGTTTTTTTTTTTTTTTTTTTTTTTTTTAATATCTCATTTAAATGACAAAAAGATTTAACAATACATTTTAGATTACTTCAGAGGGCAAAGCATACCGATAGCAACCAATATAGACTCATTAGACACTTATATTCAAATAAAAATTAATTTAAAACACTCATGTCATTCAGAATAATAAAGATATTATAAACAGGTAGTGAATAGGGAGATTTTTCAAAATATTCTCTTTGATTTGTTAATTTATATTTCTAAAAATCCTGTTACCAAAAGTTCATTTTCACTTTTATTACTTTTACAAAACAAATTGCTTGCCTGATACTATCCTTGCAACAATTAAATGGTACAGTCCCACAATGTAGGTCCAGAATGTAGAAAAAAAAAAATAATAATAATAAAATAAACACAATTCTGGCCTAACTCGTGTATTGAAAAAATTTATATTTTGGTTTAGACATGATGTAACTGCAAAATGCTGATCTCTATGCTTTTACATTTCTGTATTGATATTGTCAATCTCAATGTAGCATCAACTCATGTATGAGATTTATACTTATCCTAGCCTTAGTCATATGCATTGAAATTCTTTTATATTTTATCAGCTTAGTTTGACTTTTTTATGTAACAAGTCGGTCATCCCACTTTTTTTTTTTTTTTTTTTTTTTTTTTTTTTTTAATTTTAGCATGTTTTTTTTTTTTTTTTTTTTTTTTTTTTTTAATTAGCCTGGCCCATTTGAAATTTTGTATTTTTTCTTTCTGGGTTAGGTAGAAGCCTCAGACCAATCCTGGAGCTGTACAGATCTATAATGTACTTAGCAAAACGGATGTTGCTAACAGAAATGAGAATATCTATACATACTAATAAAAGAACAAATTGCACTTACTGTCTGTGTGAGTGTGTGTGTCTGCGATGGCTAGCAAAATCTACATGGCATGTATGAGGCTCAAAATTATTATGAGAGTAGCCCAAAGTCTCTCCTGATGTACCTGATATTCAGCATTTCAAAATTCTAATTATTAACTGAGTAATTAATTAAAATTTGGAATTCACTTGATTTCAGTTGGTTGGTTGTATAATACTTTTGTAGAAATAATTGAAAAAAGCTAGGACAGAATTGAATAAACCAAATTGAGTGCTTAATATTTCAAAAATGACTTTTTTTTTTCAACTAAACATTAAATTTTAGCACGGAGTTGAAACACTTGCTTTGAAAACGTATTTAATAATAATAATGAACGTTTAAAAGAATAAATTAGTTTCAGATGGTATCACAACTTAGCAACCAACTTCACAATCTGGATTGCATGTTGTTCGCCCATTTGCTGTCTTTTTTTTTTTTTTTTTTTTTTTTTTTTCTGTTTTGATTGATTTAGCTATAATATCAGCTAAAATATTGATTATTTCATAAATTTGATTCTGCAAATTTGAAAAAAAAAAAAAAAAAAAATACAGTGGACTCACTCTATCTGAACACTCTCTAATGTGAACACCCCAGTATTATGAACACATTTAGAAGGTCCAGGCGAAATTCCATAGACTTCACAAAAGATGTGTTCTCTGTATTATGAATACTTTCTAATTTGAACACTACACTATTATGAACACTACTTTTGGTCCCCATTTCTACTCTACTTCTCTATAAACTGTACATGTATTAGTAATCTGAATTCGAATTCCCATCATAAAAATACATCCCATCATAATCATAAAAACTATTACAGAATTAAAAAAGAAACAGACAAAATCACTGCTATATTTTATGTCCTTAAAGGTCCAATTTGTTTCATTACTTCACATAAAATCTTCAGTTAAATATTAAAGCATCTGTTGTCACCTGCCTATTGTAAGAAAAGTCATTTTATATATTTTTAACCGACTTCCAAAAAGGAGAGGCGATTGTCAATTCAACGCGTATGTATTTTTTTTTTTTTTTTTTTTTTTTTTTTTTTTTTTTTTAATGTATGCTTACCGATTACTCTGAAACTATCCAACCAATTAACTTGATTTTGGTGTTAAATGAGAGAGCTTGCTCTCGAATTGGTACCACTTCCGTTTCATAGAAATTGGTTCAGTACTTTTTTAGTAATTAGGCAAAAACTAATAAAATTAGTGATTTCTCGCAAATCAGTAGTAATATGGATGTCGTATAAATTTACCGATGCCAGGATGAAGGCTAAGGCGCTTGATTTAAGATCTGGTTTTCGAAAGGCAGCGTGGGTTCGAACCCCACTCCTGACATACGTGTATACAATAATCTTTTCCGTGTTATAATTTTTAAATATATATTTAACAAGTTAAATACTATAAATATATATAGAACATATATATATAATATATAAGTTAAATACTAATTATGCTATTAAGAATATTTTGTATTTAACCGTTACCTCAGAGTATCAGAGATTTTTTATTAACTCAATACTTTATCAGTGAAAGAGTACTCAAAAAAAGCATAGACTTGCAAAAAATAACATGACATTGAATAAGTTCTCAGAAGAGAATGAAGTCCGGACAGCCGAGCGGTCTAAGGCACCAGATTTAATCTCTGGTTTTGAAAGAGAGTGTCGGTTCGAACCCCGCTCCTGACATATGTGTATAATATACAAAAAAATTTTCGGTGTTATATTTTAAGTGACAAAAAAGGAGAGGATGTTATCAATTCGGCACGAATGTATTTTTTTTCTATGTATGTTCACCGATTACTCCGAAACTATCCAACCGATTAATTTGTTTTTTGTGTTAAATGAAAGAGGCTACTCTTCCATTGGTACTTCTTCCATTTCATTGAAATCGGTTCAGTACTTTTTTAGTAATTAAGTAAAAACTAATAAAATTAGTGATTTCTCGCAAACTAAAAGTATCATAGATGATGACTAAGCACGCCGCATGGAGTGCAGTCAGGTGGCTGAGCGGTGTAAGACAGCAGATTTGATTTCTGGTTCTTGAAAGAGATCATGGGTTCGAACCCCACTCCTGACATACGTGTATGGTTTACAGTGATTTTTCCCGTATTATAATTTTTATTAACTGACTTCAAAAAATTGTTAACTTTTAACTAAAAAGAGGAAAATAAACTTTTCTACCAAAAATTGAACCGACTTAAAAACCAATGCAAAGTGAAAAATAATTTTTTTACAGAATAGTATTAAGAAATTAAATTAAGAGCGTAGTATTTATCATGCGTATTATTATATTTATGTAGATTAATTTGATTTTTTGAAGTCGGTGCCAGCCAAGCCAAGTTCAAAATTAAAATTAATTATCCAATGCAAATCGTAAAAGAATAAAGTTAAATTTTTAACTAAATATTAAATCGTAAAAAAAACTCGTAGATACTTGGATGCGTGTCTATTGGAAAATTACATGTAACTTGGCTTGGCTGGCACCGACTTCAAAAAATCAAATTAATCTACATAAATATAATAATACGCATGATAAATACTACGCTCTTAATTTAATTTCTTAATACTATTCTGTAAAAAAATTATTTTTCACTTTGCAGTAGCTTTTGAAGTCGGTTCAATTTTTGGTAGAAAAGTTTATTTTTTTTTTTCTTTTAGAAAATGTAAAATGTAGTTTTTGATTAGTTGGAGACAATTACTGTATGTTACAATAATTCACTTCCATCTTACTTATTTTAAATAATAATTCTACATGAAGTACTGTTAATCTCAACTAAAGGCCCCTGCCCTCGCTCGAGGAAACACTCGCGAGCTAATGTTATTCCTATGGGGAAGCATTTTTCTAATAACTCTTTCGTATTTTGACATTTTTGAATAATTTTTTTTGCATTGGATAGCTGAGGTGCACACCAACAGCACACCTTTTTTACTTTTTCGATTTTGGTTGCAGATATTTTTTACAAAGTTAGTTTCACTTTCAAAATTGGTTTCGAAACTGAAAGTGCTTTTAAAAACAAATATCTGCTGCCAAAATCGAAAAAGTAAAAAAGATGCGCTATCGGCATGCCCCTCAGCTATCCAATGCAAAAAAAAATATTCAAAAATGTCAAAATGCGAAAGAGTTATTTGAAAAATGCTTCCCCATAGGAATAGCATTAGCTCGTGAGCGTTACCTCAAGTGAGGACAGGGGACTTAAGCATGGTATTTTAAAGATTAATTTAGGAATTTTCAACTGATTTCTTCGATTGATCAACTACTGTGAAAATGGCAATGAAATAAACTATTTGCTTTTGCTGCTATTTAATTTCAGCAGATTTCATTTTTGTCCATGATGGGACAATCATTAATGGTTGTAGCAATCCTGTTAGTTTACTTCTTAAACTTTACAGGAAGGAAATATAATAAAAACCCCATAGTGGTACCGACCTTGTGTGGTCAACTACTGACTTAGCCACCCTACACGTAGTTGTAATGCATTTCCAAACTCCTTCTATCATGAACACCCCCTATAAACTGAACATTTTTGGCCGGACCTATAAGTGTTCAGAATCGAGAAAATATTATTTTTTTTAATAAAAGTTAAATCATATTTTTAAAATTTTTACTTTAAATATATTTTTAATTAATATTTTTTTAAATGCTGAACCAAAATTAAAATTTAGATATTTCTGTTTATTTAAATGAAAAAAAAATTGAAATTCTGTAAATAATATTTTGAGTTATAACGATTTTAAATCACCCCACTTTTTAAATAAATTTTTAAAAAAACATTATGAGAAGATGTATCATGCAATTTTGTTTACAAATGATATGGTTAACCATTGCAAAATAATTAAAAGTAATATAAATAAAAAATATTTTAAAATATGTCCCGGATCCCCTTAAACAAATTGAAAGAATTTATATGTAATTTTATCCAGGGGTGTATGTATAAGTGTGAGTATACACGAGGTGGTGTGTTTTTGATTGAGTTTCCATAGTAAAATAACTATATTTTATAACAATCATTCTATGGGCTTGGTATCTAAACTGTTTTACAATAATTTTGTGATCTAGAAGAAATATACATATATATATACATGCATACATTTATTGATTGATTGATTGATTGATTGATTGATAGGTAGGTAGGTAGGTGGGTGGATGGATGGATAGATAGATAGATAATAGATAGATACATACACACTTACTTGCAACAGTCATATTTTACTAGAGCGTCATTAATTTAGTAAAGGCTCCCCCCCCCCCCCCTCCGAAAGTAAAAGAAAAAATGAGTGAGTTAATCTGATAAAAACATTGGGAATTTGCAAAAAATTGTAAGTTAATTATTTGAAAAACAATGGAGACATTTAAAATAATTTAAAACATCCATTAGATAACTGTGTAGAATAGGGGGAATGAAAATTTTCACTTTTTTCTATCTTCAATAGAAGAAAATATTGTAAGCGAAAAAAAAATTTCGACTTCCGGTTTTCGACGGATTTACACATTTTAGGGATCAGAGATTCCAAAAAATGTGTTTTTGCAAAATGTCAGTGTGTCTGTCTGTGTGTGTGCTTCCGTATGTCGCCATTCTACCATCAAAACGTGTATGAAAATATGCATAGAATTGAACCAAATTTTTTGTGAATGTGTTTGGCTGTGGCAAGCAGGTCCTCCTTCAGTTTTAAAATATTTTGCCGAAAGGGGGCGCTGCAATCGCGATTTTTGTGTTATTTTCAATATTGTATCTACCAAAAGTGTATGAAGTTATGCATCGAATTAAACCAAATTTTTTGTGCGAGTGTATGGCTATGGCTATTTGGTCCTCCCTGATTAAAAAAAAAAAATCCACCGGAAAGGGGACGTTGCAATAGCGATTTTTGTGCCATTTTCAATATTGCATCACCTAAAAGTGTATGAAGTTATGCATAGAATTGAACAAAAAATTTTGTGTAACTGTTTGGTTGCGGCTAGTAGGTCCAGGTCCGTCCTGAATTTGAAAGAAATCGGCTGGAAGGGGCTACTATAATCACGATGTCTATGCCATTTTCATTATTTTACCATCAAAAAGTGTATGAAGTTATGCATAGAAAAAAAAACTAAAATTCTTGTTGTATGATTATTTTGGGGTATTTGAAGTAGGTTCTCCCTGAATTTGAAATAAAATCTGCCTATCATTGTATTGTCCATCGGCTCGTGCAGAAACGGAAATTCGTTTTTACTCCGATTAATTGACTGAAGCAGAAATTTAAGATGAAAATCAAAGTTTGTATAGTATTGAATTAAAATTATTAAAGCATTAACATGTGTAACTATTTTTTAAAATATTAAAATGTACATATGAGATAGAAGAAAATTTTGGGATTGGCACATCCAACTAGATTGAAAATAATTACGTCATAACTTTAGAAAATAACTGAACTTCATGAATGAAGGAATTTTTTTTCGAATATGAAGTCATTTTCAAAAGTCCATTTCGAATTGATTTTCCATTTTGAAGTCCATTTCGACTTTGTAAAATTATCTAATTCATTTGAACGCATAATTTCTGTAAAATGTTAAAGCTTCGAAATGCCGAGTCAGGCTTCTCCGGATTTTTTAGTTTGTGTTTTGCCATTACCAGATAATTCACGCTGAATATTCTCATAGAAATAAATATTTCGAAAGATTAAAAATTTCGTCGAAATTTGTCTCGTCTTTTATGTCAAAATTCCTACTCCTCCAGCCCCATCGCTCTCTATACATTACGTGCTATAATTATCGATTTGCTAAAATAAAAATGTAGAAAATCTCTGTTTGATATCATGACATGGTATCTTCATCAGACATGATGACAACTTTTTAGAAATGAAAGTCCGCTTATCAAATCCTCATATAGTCACCATTATTCTTCATAAATGTAACGGAAGCATATTTCAGATGTGTATATTGCTGGGACGATTACTGTTTCTAAACCAATAGGAGAGCGTCATTATCACGGTCAAGTACACGCCCACACAGTTTGATTGACAGGAACTCGTAGACAATTGACGGTGCTAATTATAATGATAATCTGTTGCGGATGAAAGTGAGCTGACTGGCTGAATGGTTAGAGCGTCGAGCTTGAAACCGGAGGATATGGGTTCGAGTCCATCGCGGGCCGAGAGTCCGTTGGTGATTTTTTTTTTTTTTAATTATTGGAGGCTGTCTTTTATTGATAAATAAGACATTTAAAAAAAATATTTCAAACCCTTTTAATATTCTAAAGATCGTTCCAAAATGATTTATATATATATTAAACATATGGGAAAAAAAGTATTCTGCGAAAATATCCGTATAAGCAAAATTCTTACTTTAATTTGTATTTATTTATTTATTTATTTATTTACTAGCGGCCTTCGCCCGCTACGCTGGTCGGTTTATCTAAAGAAATCTTGAAGAAGTAGTTAGATAAGGTTCAGACATACATTAAAAAAAAAAAAAAAGCAAGTCGATCATTCAAAAAACGTTGGGAAATATCAAATATTTACTGTAATTTTTTAAGAAAAACAAAGTTTCGAAAAAAAAAAAAATTAAATCGAAAAAAAAATTACACTGACATATTAATGCAAGGAAATTTTACCAGAGAGAAAATTCGCCTTGAATACAATATTTCAAATTCTTTTAATTGCTTATAGGCGTTAATGCCAACATAGTGAAAAAAAATTCCATGCTGGGAATCGAACCCGGGCCATCAGTATGGCGCACTGACGTTCTACCGACTAAACCACATGGAACGACAGCCAGCTTGAAACTTTCTCATACTTAAGTAGACTGGCGAAAACATAACGATAGCGCGTTTTAAAATCGCACAGTGACATCTATTGGATTTTATATGTACTAAAAAACGTTATGTACTAAAAAACGTTATGTACTAAAAAACGTGAGCAGCGCACCTAATAGTTTCTTTTGTTTCTTTTTGTTACTTTTTTGTCTGTTGTCCGATTTTGATGAAACAAAGCCTATACACTGCCCGGGAGTGTGCATTCTTCATTAGTGAAAACCGCATAAAAATCCATTCAGTAGTTACGAAGATAACCTCGAACAAACAGACAGACAGACAGACAAAAAATTCAAAAAAAATTTTTTTGTGTTTCATTGGTTTTCTTTTATCGCCCTGACTCCATTTTTGTCAATTATCTTCAATGTACAGACACACCGGGTCCTACTGTTTTATTATATGTATAGACTAGCGGCCTTCGCCCGCTACGCTGGTCGGTTTATCTAAAGAAATCTTGAAGAAGTAGTTAGATAAGGTTCAGACATACATTAAAAAAAAAAAAAAGCAAGTCGATCATTCAAAAAACGTTGGGAAATATCAAATATTTACTGTAATTTTTTAAGAAAAACAAAGTTTCGAAAAAAAAAATTAAATCGAAAAAAAAATTACACTGACATATTAATGCAAGGAAATTTTCCCAGAGAGAAAATTCGCCTTGAATACAATATTTCAAATTCTTTTAATTGCTTATAGGCGTTAATGCCAACATAGTGAAAAAAAATTCCATGCTGGGAATCGAACCCGGGCCATCAGTATGGCGCACTGACGTTCTACCGACTAAACCACATGGAACGACAGCCAGCTTGAAACTTTCTCATACTTAAGTAGACTGGCGAAAACATAACGATAGCGCGTTTTAAAATCGCACAGTGACATCTATTGGATTTTATATGTACTAAAAAACGTTATGTACTAAAAAACGTGAGCAGCGCACCTAATAGTTTCTTTTGTTTCTTTTTGTTACTTTTTTGTCTGTTGTCCGATTTTGATGAAACAAAGCCTATACACTGCCCGGGAGTGTGCATTCTTCATTAGTGAAAACCGCATAAAAATCCATTCAGTAGTTACGAAGATAACCTCGAACAAACAGACAGACAGACAGACAGACAGACAGACAAAAAATTCAAAAAAATTTTTTTTGTGTTTCATTGGTTTTCTTTTATCGCCCTGACTCCATTTTTGTCAATTATCTTCAATGTACAGACACATCGGGTCCTACTGTTTTATTATATGTATAGATTTCAGGATCAGAGGAAGTATAATTTCTAATTGAAGTAAATAAAATTCAGTCATTTTGAAAAAAAAAAAAAATTCTTTCGTACCTTTAATTTTTAATTACCGAGTACAAATTCAAACAATCCGAGTACAAATAAATAATAAACACACACGATCAATTGTCCACGAGTTCCTGTCAATCAAACTGTGTGGGCGTGTACTTGACCGTGATAATGACGGTCTCCTATTGGTTTAGAAACAGTAATCGTCCCAGCAATATACGCATCTGAAATATGCGTAACGGAAGGGGGGGGGAAATGATGTCTGTTTTTTGTGAAAACTGCATAATTCTTCCATTTCTTGATTCATATGTACAAATGCAGCCCCAAAACACACGACTTCCAATAAAATAGCTAAACAATAAAATACTCTTGTCGCATACGGATGTCATCTTAATGGAAAAGTCAACACGAGGTCAGAACTGTGTGGTATTTAATGTCGATGATAAACTTCATAAAGTCAGGATGCGAAAGGAGTAAGAAAAACAAGTTCGAAAAAAAGTTAAGGATCGACCGAATGAAGATTTTAGGGCAGAAACTGAAACCGAATTTCGGTGATCTTTCATTTTCGAGGCGAGAAAACGAGAATGTTGATTTTTTTTTTTTTTTTTTTTTTGATACATATATAAAAATGCATACATAATTATTAATAATTAATTAAATGTAACGTGTAATTAATAATTATGCATAATTATTAATTATGCGTTTTTATTAAAAAGGCATATTTATAAATTATACGTGTTTATTAAATATACACATAATTATTACTTGACTATTTATGTGGCGTAAGTTGGCTCTCTTACTTAGTCCAAAAACTTTTCATATAAAATAAAGAGTAATTAATTCATGAACGACACAGAAAGATTTTCTATTTATACGAATTCTATTTAGTTAAAAATAATTTTAATTTAGATAATAATGCGCACCTCGATTTATTTTTTAGAATAATTTTTGTAAATGATTACCTGTCATATTAGAACTTTCTCAAAGACTATTCGAAACACTTCTCCGGTTTCATACTAAAATTTTCAGTTCCTGTTAAATTAGCAGCTTTTAACGAGCACGTGAAAAAGTTTACACACTATGCATTGCTTGCTCTTTATAATTTGCATTCACGCCTTAAGTTAATTTGTGAGTCACGCCTGATAATTAAGGTACCCTGGGGTAATAACGCCACGTTAAGGTTCTACCAATTTTCACGGCTTAGTTTTAGATTGTATTTTTCAAACAAATATATGATTTGATACAGCAACTCATTGACTATCTATATAAAAAAAAAATTTAACAGATATGTATTCATAAAATGTAATGGCGTGATTTCTTGACCAATGCCATTTGGCGTTATTACCCACCTATATGGGTAATAACGCCATGCAAACAAAACTATGAAATAAGATGGAATAATGGCAAGTAGATTGCCCAATTCTAAAAATACAAACTCTACAAACTTAGAAATTGACAAACTGCATTCTAAGCTATTGAAAATGTTCAATTTTTTGTGAAAGTGTCAGAAAAATAAAGGTGTGGTGTGTGTGTGTGAGGGGGGGGGGGGAGGATGAGGCAAAAGAATATCAGACCGTGAGCTTCTTTTTGCTTAAAAAGGACCGCTTAAATAGAATTATTAGAAACATTGCACAGTTTTAACTGTGTTTATTTGAATCAGTATTTAGGATGTAGCTCGGCCACTGTAGGGAATCAACCGGGGTATTAATTCCAAGGATTGGCGTTATTACCCCGTTATAGTTATTGCGCTGTACATTTTAAATTACAAATTATCTCGAGAAGATATCCAAAATCTTCAACAACATTTTGAAAGTCCATGAAATGTACTACAAATTTATGTAATTAACAAAGTATTTCCTGATAAAAAAAAATAATCTTCACATCACAAAACGTATCTCGCAAATTTTAGATCAAGCATTAATTTTAGTTGCTTGTAAAAACAATAAGACCTAAAAATGAAACAAATTAACTTGAAGCTGTTTTTTGCGATTTATATGACTCAAAACCCTTCTGCGCAGAGCACATGGGTGTCATTTACCAGATTATTTCATAATTATGCATAATATTAGCACTTGGCGTTATTACCCCGCTTGGAATTATTTACACCAGACCACCTTATAAACAATGAAATGCATAACAATAAATAAACAATCTCATTTCAGCAGACACAGCTCATATCTGTGAGTAATGTTGAAAATTTCTGAAGGAAGAAGCGAGATTTTTTGAATACACATAATTTCGGTCCGGTCGATTTTTCAGCCGCAGATTTTAGACCGAAAATGAAACCGAAATCTATATTTTGATCAATCTCTAAAAAAATCTTTATTATTTGTTATAATTTTTGATGTAACTGCATTCAATTAACTACGTAAATCTTGTAGTATCTTTTAGGTAGCTTTTATTGCAAAAAATAAAAAAATGCCTATTGCAGCTGTCCGGAGGAAAGCACTTCCGGGAAATTTTAGCATATTTTGTCCGATCATGACTCCCAGACCCCAAAACCACCATTCGTTCAAATGTTGATATATATATATATATATATGTTACGGCCAAAACCCGGAGCCTGGCTAATTCTAGAACTGGCCGACCAATACCCGTAATTCCCAAACTTCCTGACCAAAACCTGAAATACATGAAATGAATAGCGTATTTCGGGTTTTGGCCGGCGAATTCGTGAACTGGCCGGGAAGCCTTGGCTGAACTGGGGATTTAAAGCTACCCTTTAAATGCGGGGCCGTCATGAAATTTCTCTCAGAAGTTGTTTCATATTTAGAGAAGAAAGTTGTTTTACTATATTTCATACACTAATAGATAACTGTTTGTCGTCCATCTTAAGGATGCATAGGTACTAATTTTATTATAGCTAAGATAATGTAACAACATTAAAATGTACAGTAAAAACGTTTTCTGTTGATTATATAGAGACAAAATATTTTTGTGTATCCCAGTAAAGTAATCAAAAATTGTACAAAATTCCATTTCAATACTGAAATTAACTGATAAATCAAATAAGATAACAATTACAACTTAACTCGACGCAGGGGCGGATCCAGAGGATCGTTTTGGGGGGGGGGGGAGGGGCGATACTAAGAAACATACAATCAACATAGTCATAATTTCTGTTCATGAAATCATTCCTTGTACAGTTATTATTAAATGAATGATCAAATGAAATGTTTTTCCGCGATCTTCTCACGAAATACGCTTTTTTCCGCGATCTTTTGACAAAATTCGCGCTCTTTTCGCGACTCTTTGACAGAATTCACATTTTTGGCATTTTTGACGAATTTCGCGTTTTTCCCGCGAAACTGTCAAAATTCGGTTTTTTTCGCGATTCTTTGACGAAATTGGCTCTTTTCTGCGATACTTTGACAAAATTAGCAATTTTTTGCAACCCTGTGAGAAAAGTAGCTCATTTTTCCTCGACCTTTTGACGAAATTGAAGTTTTTTCCGCGACACTTTGACAAAACTCGCGCTTTTCCTGCGATCCTATATGTCGAAATACGCGCTTTTCAGCGATCCAATGTTGAAGTTCACGTTTTTTACGCGATCATCTGTCAAAATTCGCGTTTTTCCGCGACCCTTTGACGAAATTTGCACTTTTTCGCGGTACTTTGACAAAATTAGCGCTGTTTCAGCAATCTTATGTTGAAGTTCGCGCTTTTTCAGCGATCCAATGTCGAAATTGACACTTTTTTCGCGATTCTTTGCCTAGCTTTCTTCCAACCCTTTGACAAAATTAGCGCTTTTTCCACGACCTTTTGACGAAATTAGCACTTTTTTTGCAACCCTTTGAAAAAAGTAGCTAACTTTAGACGAATTTCGAGCTCTTTACGTGACTCTTTGACAAAAATCGCGCTTTTTCAGCGATCCTATGTCGAAATACGTGCTTTTCAGCGATCCTACGTCAAAGTTCGCTTTTTTTCGCGATCCTCTGTCAAAATTCGCGTTTTTTTCTCGACCCTTTGACGAAATTTCGTTTTTTCCGTGATCATTTGACAAAATTCGCGCTTTTTCGCGATACTTTGACGAAATTAGCGCTTTTTCAGCAATCTTATGTCGAAGTTCGCGCTTTTTCAGCTATCCTATGTTGAAATTAGTGTTACAGCCCGTATGCCAACTGCCTTTCATTAAAATTAAATTATTTCAAATTAAAATTCCCTCTTCATTTTTTAATTAAAACACATGTTCCCGCATTATTTTTTTTTCCTTTTATTTTTCTGCCCTCTGCTCTCAACCCTGTGGGTGATAAAACATCCCCCAATATTCCCATACTTAAAAGTAAAAAGAGTACAATCCCTGTCCCATTAAATAAATAGATATAGATAAAAAATAAATGCATGCTGGCGGTAAACGATGTTATGAAAGGCAACAAATGTCCACTTAAATAGACCACACGTACGCTCTTTGCAAACTTAGCTTGTTAAAAATATAATAGGGTAGTTTTATTGCCTAAGAATAGGGTGAAGATGTCATTTTCAAGAAAGAGAACAACAGGCTTTAAAATGTCCCCTGTCCATAAGCCTATCTGTAAAAAATGAGACCTCCATGAAAGAGGAAATTTTATTGCGGTCATAAAAACGAGAAGCTAAAATGTTGTTGTTCTTTTTTCGTGGGAATCGGGAACTCGAATTGGCACCTGGACCTTTCAGAGGGGATGTGTGCATCACGTGGGTTTGAGGTTTTTAGCGAGCCTTATATGGTAATGTAGGGATAGGTAGCTATATGAGCCAATCATAATCCACACTGTGATCGCACTAGGAAAGGGGAGCGTCCCTGGTGTTATTAAGGAAACCCCGCAGAAAAGGACTGTTGGTTGCCGTTGGAATATAACTTGAAGGAGTTTAGAAAAGCATTTCTCGCTAGAAGGATGTGAAGGTACTTGCTAGAAGTCTTTCACCCCCTCGGAAAGAGGGGGAGGAAGCATAAGAAATGATCAATAAGTTTAGGCAGCCGAGTTTTTTGCTCTGCAGAAGGAGGTCCTTGCAGCGAACTATTTGTGTGACAACTTTTTTTGTCACCTTCTTCTCATGCTTGGATACTCCCTTGCACTTATTAATTGGTGGAATTCAATCGAAATCTAAAGTGCATCTGTTGATAGAAGCAAGCATTTGCACATTTTTGTGTTTCAGTCTGTCGAAATTCCAGGATGACATTAAGTAAACACAGTTTTTCCTCCAAGACTTTGTACGGCTCGACTCTTTCTATCTGGAAATTTGAGTAACAAGTGGCTTTTCCGGATGGACAACGCGTGTTTCGTATGAGATAAAACGGGCGCATTAGCCGCTGAATCCTGTCCTGACGCCCCCCTCCCCTTCGACTTTCCTGTGAGCTTGCTGGGGAACCCTTTGAAACAGTATGGATCTGTAAACTCCCCTCAACGACGTTTAATGAGAGTGCCTAACAAGGATTGATCCGTTGCTAATTAGATTGCACAAACTGAACTTGGAGAATATGCTGGCAACTAAAACATTAGTTATAACCAGAGTTTTTCGGTGAGGTCTAGAAGCCATGCCTATACGAATTGTCTGCTGCATAAGAACGATTTTTGTGCAAAACCAATCTTGGGTTATCTCATTTGACATTTATAAAGGGTATATCATTTTGGCTTAAGGTAAGAGAATTCCAGTATTCTGAGTTGTAGAGCAATTATTTATGGCCTTTATATATGTATTTATACCAAAAAGTGTTAATTACATAAATGTGTTGAAGATCATTGGTTGCCTTGTAAAGTAACTATTTTATTACTTTAATCTATAGAAATGAGACTTTAGTAATTTCAATATATATATACCGGGTGATCCAGAAGTTTCAGGAGTTTTGAAATGTTAATAATTAGAAAACTATATGCAATAATAAGATGCGGTTTTCAGATACATACTCAGAAAAGCGTGGGATTTTTGTTTATGATGAATTTATTTTTAAATAAATAGTTAACATTTTTAGCAACAAGTGGCTCTAGTATACGACATCGAAAGTTTCATTACCATGCGTTATATAAGCAGATGAATTCATTGCACTACATCTTTCTGAGATTATTGATAAGATTTCTTTTTAAGCGTCCTTAATGTTCAAACTCTTTTTCGAAGGTTAAGGAAATTGCATTTAAAAGAAATTTCGATACAAAATTTGATGTGTAACTGCTAAGTTAAAAAATGCTTTCTTTGCATAAAAAAGTTTTGTTAGTTATGCAGTTTTACAAAAAGGATGAATCGTCAAGTTTATCATTGCATTCTTATAGTGCAATGCGTGGAATGAAAAACCGGAAAAGGACCGATGACATAACAAACCTGAAGACTATGATAAAAAGGTTTGAGGAAACAAGCTCATTGGAAGATCCTTCCCACATCATTTCTCCTGTCACGACGATCCTGAGGACTATATTTGGAGATACCGTGTTCTGAGTCGCAATTTTTGACACGAATGGCCTCCACGATCTCCAGATCATACCCCTTCTGACTTTTGGTTGTGGAGCTACTTGAAGTCTCATGTGTACAGAGATTGGCCTATGTCATTGACTCAGCTGAAAGATACTACACTAGAGCGTTTCAAAGATATCCCCTGAATTGCTTTTTAATGCTGTCCAGGCTGTTTTGCATCGTATGATGGCTGTACTTATAAATTATGGGCGTCATACAGAAAATTTTTAACCCTTGGACACTGATTCTTTATTTTTAATGAGCTGTATTATATCATAGCAATATCATACTATCCAGTTCAGCGCCACCTATTGGAAAAAAGTGTAACTAATATAACATTTCTTTTCTTATTAAAAAACAAAATCCCACAAGTTTCTAAGAATATCTGTGAAAACCGCATCTTTCTATTGTTTATACTTTACTAATTATTAGCATTTCAAAACTCCCGAAACTTCTGGATCACCCGGTATATAGTTTGTGTTATTGAATAAACAGGATTTTTGTTAAACTAAATACATGCTTCCCGTTACTTTATCTCTTTTTTCTTTTTAATAGTACTATGATGAAAATTAAGTAGCTTAGAATACAAGATCAACGCTCTGCATTAATTTTAAAATTTAACTGAATATGAGTGGCTTTAATTAATTAAGTATAGTTCTTAATTTTTCTTTTACTTTGTTTTTGGGTAATAATTAATTAAATTTTAATCTCATAAATGTTAAAATAGCATTTCTAAAGTACATACTGACTTGAGTAATTATGAAAAATTCCTTGAGTTTTTTTCAAAAAATGAGATAATCTTTTTTTTTAATTTACTACAATATATTAGATTAAGAATTATCTTTGCATATACTAATTTACATATCACTATTGAGATTGAATGAAATTGATTAATGGAATATTAGAAATACTCAAAGTAAGAATCTTTAATGAATTTAAATGAAATGAAATAATTTAATGATCTATTCCTAAAAAAAAAAAAGATTAAATGTGTTTCCACTATACATTCCTGGTCAAACGCCATTATTGTGTTATGGGATGTTTCCTCTTATGTAAATTAAATTCTTAATTTATGTTGAAAATTTATTTTTCCTTGCTCTCTGAACAATTGAGAGATTTCAAGCTTCCTATTCTCTTTTAGAATTTTGATTATTATCTAAAACTCTCTCTAAAGCATTAGAATGTACCTTACATCCTGTAAAACAATATTGGTAAAGTTGGGATCACTGTTACAGATTGATAGGTAATCTGAGATTTGAACAGATTGAGAATTTTGTTGTACTTCTTTTAATTGTCTTTAATCTATACTAATATTATAAAGAGGAAAGATTTGATTGTTTGTTTGTTTGAATTGAATAGGCTCCGAAACTACTTGACGGTTTCGAAAAATTCTTTCACCGTTGGAAAGCTACACTATTTCCTTAGAACATAGGCTAATTTTTAATTGATTTATTCAAATAATTTCCTTAATAATTCAAAATTTCATTATTTTTCATACAGAATCAATTAAAATTTTTCCGATAAAAAATAACCATTTTCTTTCCCGTTGCCAAAAAAATCAAAATATGGAAAATAATTTCTCCTCGGCAATTAATTTTTAGTTGAACAGTATCCACATGAAAAATTAAAATAAAAAAAATTCAAAGGAAAATAAATATGACGTCATTTATTATATTATCGGAAGTTTCGTTTGCACAGATATCATATACACATCGAGGTAACTAATGGACACTAAATTGATGTTATTTTGCCTGGCATGGCAACCCGACTATTGTTATTTAATTATTAATAAAATGTTTTTTTATTTCCTTTCTCTTCTTTAAAATTATGTAAACTGTTTTGTTCTATACTTATTATTTAAATACTAATTGTTATTATTTTTTTAAATAATAGAAAATAATTTAAATATATATATGAAACTGGTATTCGAAAACGATTTTTCCGCCAAATTAGTGTAAAAAATTATCAGTACATGACAACTGCACTGTTTTGTTTATGTATTAAGGATACTTTTATCCGATATACAACATATCCGATACAACATAAATCCGATTACAGAAAATTAGTCAGATTATTTAATTAGAAGTTATTAAATTTATGTTTTTTTTATTATGAAACAGGCGAAGAAAAGAAAATTTACTATTGCTGCCCGACTGGAGAATTAACCTTGATGTTATTTTAAAAAACTATCGAAATGGCGAATTTTTAATTATTTGTTTACGTTTTTTTATTTATGTTATTGCAAACATTTTTCCACTTTTATACACGCATCACTTTGGCGTGATTTTTTTTTATGATGCCAATTTGGAGAACACTGTGTTTTCAAATACCAATTACATTTATATTACTTTTATTTATTTTCTATTATTTTAAAAAGGAAATAATAATAATGAACTAAGTCAATAAATAATTATGGAACAAAACAATTTATATAATTTTAAAAGAGAAAAGAAAAATAATGAAATAATTTACTCAAAAATAATCAACTATTACCGGATTACCACGTGAGGCATAAAATCGCAATTTGCTGCAATCGCGCCAACGGGATCCTTAGATGACACCTACACCTACATATTATTGGCAATATTATTGTTTATACAATTTGTTTATATAATTTGGTAATACTTGATAATCCCATCGACCAAAAAACTATTGCCAAAGTATAAGGTTAAAATGTCAATGGATGATCGTAAATGTCATATTCATTTGACATTAAATTTGTTATACGTAATTGTTACTTCATCAACCAATTTTAATTCGATGTTTATTTGTATTTCTATTAACATTTTAGTAATTTATTGATTCTTTGGTTATTTAAAATAAAAATTATGTCCATTTGTATAATTTGGCGAAATTGATCGACGGAATAATCAAGTAGTCGAACAAAAAACTATCACCAAGCTATAACATTAAATGCCAATAATGGATGATCGTAAATTTCACATTTATTTGAGGACAAACATGAAATAAGTCTGGTACATTTGTAACAATATCGTTTCTAGCACTTCTAATGTTTGACACTAAAAATCATAATGGAATCGATTACAGAAGGTAGAAAGATGCAAACTAAAGACTTATTTTTCTACAAAATTTAGTCATCAAGATTATTCTGATTTAACGGCTACATGTTAGCAACTGTTTTATAAAAAGAAGAAGCAGTGAAACTGATGTAATTTTAATGTTATTCAAATAATACAGCTTTAAAACACACTTTTTATGCTTGATTGTTCTACTAAATATATAAGTGAAACACCCTTCTTCGTCTGACACCCCCACGGAGGGCATCCTTTTCTTAGGGCCTATATCCCACGTGTAGATAAATGGCCGTCATAAATACAAACAAACAAAAACTCTTCTTTATCTGTCAATAATTCTTTAAATTTTTTACTCTATGTATTCTTGCTGGAACAGATTAAGGTAGATAGGAATCTACAGTAGACCTGTTAAAAGAGGACGTTTATTAAAAAATGTAACGTGAAATGACATTGTATGCAGACTATCAGAACTACACATAGTGCAAGTTCAGATGTCGGGATTTTAAGAACTAAGAAATGATAATGTACAATCCGAAAGTTAATAGAGTTTGATAATCAATCTCACTAATCATTGCAATGCCCTCTAATGTAATAGTGTGATGACTCGAGAGCATTTTGATTCCTGTTGTCATAACGGTCTCATGTTCATACGAAACTCTACTATAAATGATAAAATAAAAGAGAGGGTGCTTAATTGCCCAAATTTTCGCCAAGACTTACAATAGTAAATTTTTGCAATGGCGTTGACATGATTTTCAGCAATACGGAAGAACATTCCAGGGTGGTCTATACTGCTTTAAAATAAAAATAATTAATTTTTAAATCATTTTTAAATAATCATTTTTTTTTTAGTCAAGGTTCGTTTGGAAATATGGACCAGCGAAGCGGGCATAGCCTGCTAGTATTTGATAATTATGCAAGGATGGGGTTATTATAATTAATTTGTAAATCAGTTTGATTTATCTTGTAACTCTAATTTATTTCTTTGATTCCTTAACTTACTCTTAGTGGTATTATGAAATTTCTTTTAAGTTTGATTAGTTTGCAACAACAAAATTTATATTGGTGGTAATCTAGTGCAGATCTCAAGTTGTTTAATGATTAAGTGGGTGAAATAATTAAGCCAATAATTCAGCAGTTTATGAAAGTGATTGTTACATTGTGATAGAGGATTATTATTGAATAAGATTTTGAATTGATTTAATTATGATCTGTAGCAGAGATCCCAATATTAGTACTTTTTCCGCGATACTTTGCCTTCCCTTTTTCCACGACCTTTTCGCGAAATTTGCTCTTTTTCCGTGATACTTTGACAAAATTAACGTTTTTTTGCGCGACCTTTGACAAAATTCGTGCTTTTTCCGCGATCTTTTGTAGAAATTCGCTCTTTTTCCGCGACACTTTGACAAAATTAGCGCTTTTTAGCGACATTTTAATGAAATTCGCGTTTTTCCCGGAACAATAGAATGTCTCCGACGGAATCGCAGAAATCCCTTCCGGAAAAAAGTCTGGCCAATTCTTGAATTGGCCAATTTTGTGTTTTGGTCGTAACATATACATATATCCGATCTTTGTTATACTGTAACTATCGTATTTATGAACCGATTTAGATGAAATTAATTGTATGTATAGTTCATATTAATATCTCGACCGAGTTCGTTGGTCAGCTTCATCCGCCACCTTTTTCCAAAATGGCGGTCATTTAAATATTTAAACTAAAAAAATTACACAAAAAAATTAGAAATTCAAATATATTTTATAATCAAGCATCAGGCCTTGACACGAGGATTCCGGGGTATTTTTTGTTTTGTATATAACTTAAAACATTATTGAGATATAGCAGTTTGAAATTGTAGGGTAGTTGGCATTTTGAAACAAGACAACAATGAAAGAAAAATCAAGTATTAATTTATGAGTATTAGTGAATGTAAGATTCAAATTCTTGCTGAGCTTCGCGATACTTGGCAAAATATCGCCAAATTTGACGACCTAAACTCTCGCCAAGCTTGGCGATTATTGGTGAAATATCGCCAAATTTGGCGAAAAAATTAAGCAACCATAAAAGATGCCAATTTGGCTTTGACTACTGATTTGGCGCAATTCTCATTCGAATTCAGTATTGACGAAGTTTCTTTTACAGTAAAAATAGAATTCGTGGTATTTTAGCTCAAAATTAGAGTAAAATTTGCAAAAGATTAAAATCAAGAAATAAGGAATTTTTATTAAATCATTTAATCGAGTTCCACTAATTTTAGCTTCATGTGTTTGAGTAAAATAAGCTATATTAAAAAAAATGAACAAGGATATGAAAGCTACCTCTTCCTCCCAGCACATGCCGAAAGGACTTTTTAAAAATATGACATAGAGTCCTGACGTCCCGAGAACTCGGTCCAAACTCAAAAATTTCATTTCAAGTAAGACAACAATTTGACTTGAAACCGACAAAATATTTTTCTTTGACAAATATACCCAAACTTGCAGAAAAGGTTTTCGTTAACTCGAAATCCGATGCGAACCTGAAGTGCTTACATGTGAATCTGAAATGAACCACCAGAATACACGAAAATTAATACCACATTTAAATGCAATTATGGAAGGATAACTTTCAGTCCTATCTTTAATACAAAGGTAAGGTTAAACTGTATGTGTGCTTCACACATTCCCCTCACATTCAATTTCAATCCCAAATATTTTTCATGGTATAAACATTGTTAATATAATCTGAAATAATGAATATTGCCATCAGTAATTCAATGGACATGATAATACATTTATCTACTTAAAATCGTACATCTGCGCAAGTAGAATAAAATCAGTGTCGGGAAGATGTTCACGATTTTTTCGGGGAGAGGGTAGAGGAAGGGGTGACGACGTAATTAATACAGGTTGTTTGCACTTTATGGAAATTATTTTGACAATAAATTTCTATGAATGAATTGATACTTCTTTATTAAAGCCCCACAATTACGATTATGACAATATTGCAATTACGATTTCTCCAAGATACGATTAGGATTTCTTCAAGGGGATTACCATCACGATTTTAAGATACATTACATTCTCTTTTCTGTATAGAATAGAAATTTTTTCTTCAAAAAATACTTTCTAAGGTTTTTTGCTGGTAATAAAATTTACTGTAGCTTTACTTCATGTATATTTTTTTCCTTAGCTTTAATTTACCTTCATAACCAAATCAGCATCAATTATGAATCGCTTCATAAACTTTTCTTTAGGTTCTCATAAGTGTAAATCAGTTGCTCTTACAGAAAAAGAAGATCATAAGTTGCGCTAACAGCTTTGATCCCACCTGTATATGAACTGCACTCGAGGTCTTGTGATAATCATTGTATTGAGGGTTGCCTGTTGCCTTAAAAAGTTTATTTTATTTTATTTTATTTTATTTTATTTTATTTTATTTTTTTTCCAGAACAGTCTTTTGGATGCAAATAGAGCCATGGTAAATCTTGGCGACAATAATATCAATAATTTATTCTTCTTATTATTATTAGTAAAAACATGCACTATTCTTATTACATCCTCTTAAATAAATTCATGTTTCAAACAGAAGTAGCACAAATTTCAAAGCAGAATCCAACTTGGTGCTTGTTAAAGCGAGCATTGGAAAAACGACATTAATGAACATTGAAAAAAATTCGGAAACACGACATTAAGAGGCTACTTTCATCAAACGAGGTATTTCAGGTTTCGAGGTAGTTTAGGTATGCCCGGAAAATTTTGAATTAAATTAACGTTTGTTTGTTTCTGAAGAATGAACCAAAAAAATAAAATGAAAGCAAAAGACTAGGAAAGTTAATAGAAAGTCCCACTTCCTTTTTTAAGGTCATATTTGTGTAAAGTGTGTTTTTATGCAATTAGGAAGGGGAAGAATAAAAACTACTAATTTCATCTAAGATTTCTTGGAAGAAGTTTCGGGATAATTTAAAATTAAAAGCGATTCAAATTAACCTTGGCGGTGCAAGCTTTATAAAGATGATTTAAAAGGCCAAGACTAACTAGTTCATTGAGTAATCTTTATGAAAAATAGCTGATGTTGACATAAATATTTCTTGGGAATTACTGAGTTGATTGCATTTTTTTTTATATTATTTCATTTGATATTATGATTAGCTATTATATTTTGCCCGCTTTGTTTTTCTAGAAAATAAACTCGGTTTTAGTAATGTTAGCTGGAAAAAGCAAAAAACTAGGATTATTATTATTTATTAACCATTTGGAAAATTGTTGTTGTTTTCGGTCAAGAATAGATATGTCTGAGGCATATCTGAATCCTTGTGGTGTCCGCATTTTTGGAATACATCTTTTGCCATAAAGACAAAAAAAGTATTAAAAACTATAATATAACTCAAAAACAAATTGAAATACAGCTTTCAAACAAATTGCTTTTAAAAATGCATTTTTACCGATACGATGGTGTAAAAATTGAAAATGTGCGACATTTAAAAATTTGCTATACCGAACATTGTGAAACTGAAATTACATTTAAAATTTGAAAGACTTGTTATTCGCAGAAGGACGTATGCGTGCATTACGCACAGATTTGTTTATTCTTTATAATATAGATATGGGTATATGTAATTATATAAGAAATTGAAACAATTCAGAAAGTAAGAAACACTATCAGCCCTTTATTTTGTTGTTTAAAAAATAATAAATTTTTTAAGAGGAAAATGACTATATAAATGATAATTTCTTCGAGATATTTCACCTTTATTTAACTTTAACTGTGAAATAAAGATGGATTGTTTATTTTACATATTTCATAATGTAAATTCCACATGGAAAATGTAATATTTCATAATATAAATATAGAATATTATATATTTCATTATATAAACAAATTATCAAAACACTGAAATCCGGCAAAGAAAATGTAAGAAAATATAATAATTCAAACGCTATTTGAACATATTTATATTTTGTTTAACTTTCGTCCTCCACACCATGTTTAAACACACACACACACACATTGGATCCAATAAACCAGAAAAGAAGCAAATGTTTAAAAAAAAAAAAAAAAAGGTTTAAAATTATAAATAAAATCTGCTGCTAGTGTGTTTTCTCTTTCTTCGCTTCACAACCCACACACACATTTTAAACTGAAAGTATACTATAAAGAAACTTAATTTCGTGAAAAAGAAGTAAATAGTTACAATGTGTTTGACTCAGCTAAAAGCGTATAGATTTTTTCTTAAACAAAAAATAAATTCACCAAATTTTTTCACTTTTTTAAAAAAACTGCATTGTTTTAAAAAACATTAAGGGATCTTTGCCAATGACATAAACTACATAAAACTGCTTGGCATTTCTACCCATGCTACAGTTAAAAAAAAAAAATCTTTTGACAATGAGACTAAAAAATTGTTAGTTATTTGTAAAGTTGGCAGTATAAGACTGACTTCACTGGGACAAAAGCAACAGTTGAAAAATGTTGTGGCAGACTTAAATAAACCTTTCACGTTTTTTCATCCCCAAATTTCTGTTTTTCTAAAAATACATATGAGTTCATGGGTACGGGCGAGCAAGTTCATGGACAGAATAAAGTTATGCTACCATTCTCTAAAATTCGAAATAAATAAATAAACAATTAACTTTTCTTTATCCATATATATGTACTAATATTATAAAGAAGTAATGTTTGTTTCTTTGTAGAGGAAAATTTCTGGAACTACTGAACTGATTTCAAAAATAACGGTGTCAAAATGTGGGTGACCATCTCTGCTCTAATACAGACTATATTTTATGTCGGTACAGCAACATCCAAGAGGATGCAGGGGAAAAAAAAAAAAACTTTTCGATTTCTGTGTTATTATTGAAGTTAAAAATATGAAAGTTTGGTGTAGTAGTAACTTTTGATGTCGTATGTTAAGATGTAAATACTTGCTATAAACGGTTTCTAAAAAAAATTGAAATTTAAAAGTGTGAAATAGGTAGAAAATGTTCTAACTTTACGATTTGTTTGGAATCGTTAGGGTTAGAATCTTAAATTTTGGTATGGCTATGTTACTTTAGAGAAATAAATGCTCGCAAAGAATAGTTTTCGAAAAATTCGAAATTTAAAAGTGTGAAATAAGTAGAAAATGTTCTGACTTTACGATTTGTTTGGAATCGTTTGGGCTAGAATCTTAAATTTTTGTATGGCTATGTTACTTTAGAGAAATAAATGCTCGCAAAGAATAGTTTTCTAAAAATTCGAAATTTAAAAGTGTGAAATAGGTAAAAAATGTTCTAACTTTACGATTTGTTTGGAATCGTTTGGGCTAGAATCTTAAATTTTGGTATGGCTATGTTACTTTAGAGAAATAAATGCTCGCAAAGAATAGTTTTTTAAAAATTCAAAATTTAAAAGTGTAAAATAAGTAGAAAATTTTCCAACTTTACGATTTGTTTGAAATTGTTAGGGCTAGAATCTTAAATTTTGGTATGGCTATGTTACTTTCGAGAAATAAATGCTCGCAAAGAATAGTTTTCTAAAAATTCGAAATTTAAAAGTGTGAAATAGGTAGAAAATGTTCTAACTTTACGATTTGTTTGGAATCGTTTGGGCTAGAATCTTAAATTTTGGCATGGCTATGTTACTTTAGAGAAATAAATGCTTGCAAAGAATAGTTTTCTAAAAATTCGAAATTTAAATGTGTGAAATAGGTAGAAAATGTTCTAACTTTACGATTTGTTTGGAATTGTTAGGGCTAGAATCTTAAATTTTGGTATGGCTATGTTACTTTAGAGAAATAAATGCTCGCAAAGAATAGTTTTCGAAATTTAAAAGTGTGAAATAAGTAGAAAATGTTCTAACTTTACGATTTGCTTGGAATCGTTAGGACTAGAATCTTAAATTTTCGTATGGCTATGTTACTTCAGAGAAATAAATGCTCGCAAAGAATAGTTTTCTAAAAATTCGAAATTTAAAAGTGTGAAATAAATAGAAAATGTTCTGACTTTACGATTTGTTTGGAATCGTTAGGACTAGAATCTTAAATTTTGGTATGGCTATGTTACTTTAGAGAAATAAATGCTCGCAAAGAATAGTTTTCTAAAAATTCAAAATTTAAAAGTGTGAAATAGGTAGAAAATGTTCTAACTTTATGATTTGTTTGGAATCGTTTGGGCTAGAATCTTAAATTTTTGTATGGCTATGTTACTTTAGAGAAATAAATGCTCGCAAAGAATAGTTTTCTAAAAATTCGAAATTTAAAAGTGTGAAATAGGTAGAAAATGTTCTAACTTTACGATTTATTTGGAATCACTAGGGCTAGAATCTTAAATTTTGGTATGGCTATGTTTGGTATGGCTATTACTTTAGCGAAATAAATGCTCGCAAAGAATAGTTTTCTAAAAATTCGAAATTTAAAAGTGTGAAATAAGTAGAAAATGTTCTAACTTTACGATTTGTTTGGAATTGTTAGGGCTAGAATCTTAAATTTTGGTATGGCTATATTACTTTAGAGAAATAAATGCTCGCAGAGAACAGTTTTCTAAAAATTCGAAATTTAAAAGTGTGAAATAAGCAGAAAATATGTTCTATCTTTACGATTTGTTTGGAATTGATTTTAATGCAATTGAAAACTTTTTTGATTTTTAGAATGCGTGTAAAGGGTATTTAATGAATTTAAACAAAAACAATGAGAGAATTTAATATATTATATATATATATATTATATTGTATTGCTTATATATATTGTTTGTTGCTGTAGTTATTTAATTTACTTCAAGAAAAATATTTTCATATAAAAAAATCCGTATTCAGAAAAATTATTTTCTTACCTTTAAGTGTATTCAAAAATAAAAGCCAGATGTTTCCATAGCAAAAATCGAATTGACAATGCTCACTGGACTTGAAGCAATTTTAATTACCTAATTCGAATTTCATTCTAAATCTCAAATTTTGATGGTTAAATTTGAATATAAATACGTATAAATATCGATATAAAAATATTATACTTAAAATAAAGTAAAACAGACAAAACTAAAGTTATTTAATTTATCTAAACAAGTTGAACACAAAACTTTTTTTTCCTTTAAATTGCATTTGACATAAAAAAGTATTTTTTGAAATTGCTTTTCATCGCCAACCTATGATAAATCGCCAAATAACGAAATTTTTTCTTATAAATTTATTTTTTTACGTACAGTGTATGGAGGTTCCGCCGAATTTTTTTTTTTATAAACGTATATATTATGAGAAAATCATTTTGTAATTTTTTCGGAGTATGCCCGTATGGAGAGCTTTCTTGTAAGCAACAAGTAAATGGAAAAGAAATAATGAAATATGTGCATTTTAAATTAAAAGAAAAAATTCTAAAACAAAATGTTTTATTTTATTTGAATGCATGTATAAAAAATCAAAAAAATTTACAGAAATAATTAAAAAAATCTGACAAATACATTGACAAAATTTCAAATGTATAGTAATAGTTAAAGACTCCTATTGGGAAATTTTTGTATCCGTAATTTATTATTTAAATCCATTAATCAAAAGATCCATTTTCTTTCAACAAATGAAAAATTGAAAATTGCCATAGGAAAGCATTATGGTGCAAAATAAAATGTTCGGTGTTTTGAGAACAAATGAACGAAACATAACAAAAAGCTATACAGCTAAATACCGGTACCTAATGAAGATGCTTACTTAATTTCAAAGAAATCGGATGCTTTTTACGGCAATTATCGCGGAACAGACAGACAAATAGATGGACAGACAGACGGAAATAAACATTTCGTGTCTCCAAAGTAAGCCTTCACTGACGTTTCGGCAATAAAGGACTAACGGAATCTGAAGTTTTATGAAAACCCGTTTATTAGTTCTTGAGATATAGCTATTGGGGAAAGCCTAAAAAAGGCAAACAGCAGCGCCACCTGTTGGGAATTATACACCAAAAACTAATCAGATCCAGTTTATATCAAGGTCTAACTGAACCTAAAGTAGACTGCAGCTTTTAATGAGCACGTGAAAAAGTTTAGCCATATATGTGCGTTGCTTATTTTATAGATTGCACTCACATCTTGAGGAATTCATGATTGATAATTGTAAACAATGAAATTCAAAGGAATAAATAGTCTCATTTGAGCCGATACAGCCGAAATCGATGAGCAATGTTGAAAATTTCCGAAGGAAGAAACAAGATTTTCGGAATACAGATAGTCTGGTCCGACCGAATGTTCAAGAGCATTTTCACCGAAAGCGAATTTTTGGCGAAACTCAGATTTTTGAACGAGAACGGAAACGAAACTAAATTTTAGGTTGATCTCTATCTGTTACTATTCACGTAATTTTTAAATACGTGTAAAAAAAGTATAGGCAAATAACTTTCTTCAAGTTTCACAGAAAATCACGTTTTTATTTATTTTTTTTTTCATTACTTTTTCCTTCACTAATGACCATCCCAATCCACATTGTTTTTTTTTATGTTTCTCCTCTATGTTCTCCATTTACATTTCGCTAAAATTATAAAATTTCATCTTCTTTTTATTTCTGTCTACTTCTTTTTTACATTTAGGAAGGCCTTGAAACTTATGTGTTTTAATATCGGTGATCCGTCTTAAAAAGTTGACTGAGAATTTAGCATAAAATCTTAAAAACATGAGGCATCCTCGTGACATAAGAGATGGGAAACAATAGTCTAACTTGTCTAAACGTCTCCAAATGCATCATATATTATGCAATCCCAATCCAGACGGACGAATGCATCAGATTTATAAAGTATATGGATTGCATAAAGTCTAATTATAGGTTTTATACAATCCATGAATCAATATCAACGTAAAATTAAGGGTAAACATGTTTAAGCGATGTGAAATGTTGATTGCGATGCTTACAAAAACCATACACCTCTGGCAAAAAACTCATTATAAATTCGCTAAGTGATAAGCAATCCGACACAACTTTTTTTTTAACCATCTCCTAGTTCTCAATGCAACTTTTAAGTGGTGTCTATGCTTTGCAGTAAAATTAACTGAAAAAAAAAAAGGTCACTGGCAAGTTCAGATCTATTTGTTGGGTATTTGAGGAATTAATGAAGGTATTGATTCACTTTCAAATCAACACTTGTTTTCATAACCAAATGTTTTTATAACTTTATAAAAATATCTCGTACAACTTCCTCGTATACTTTTAAATCGTGACACATCGATGTTACTTAAGTTTTGCATTTATCATGACAGGAAAAATGTGAGTAATGGCATTTTTTACTATTTTCGTTTGCATGATAATTTTAAAAATATTGTGCGTTAAAATTGCCGAAGGCTTATTGCTCCAGTGTTCAATGTACAACACTGCCGTGTGCGGTACTATAACAACAGGAAAAAAGTCGCAAATTGCACTTCAAACGTAGCAAATAAGATGGGTACAATTACGAAGTTTTAAAAATATTGAGATCTTGGTGTAATAGTATACAGTATTTTAGATACAATAGTGTATCCGAAATTTTTTGTGTGTCCCTGTAAATAATATCTGCTTTCTATTGTACAGGAAGTAACTTGTAACTTGTAACCTCAGCAACGTATATCAATTTCATAAAATGCGAAGTAGTTTAATAAACTCGCTCCAAACAATGTTTTCCCCTATATACCATTATGTAATGGAATACTTTTGTGTGGCCCTGTAAATTAATAACAAATATTCTTTGCAACATAAATTATACTGAATGTATATTTTAGTTTAGTACATACATGCATATCAATTTTATTATGTTTTAAAGCGTGTAGCATCATTAAAATGCACTTGAAACTGTTTTTTCCCATTGGTACACACAATACTTTTGATTTTCCCTGTCATTGAACTATGCATCAGATTTTCATAAAATTTTAAACGACTCGACAAATTAATACAAAAATTATATATATTAAGTTTAAAAAGATTTGTTTGGGTAGTTTTTACTTTGTTATATACGGACAGAAGAAGGGAGAAACGGACGTACTGAACGATCACTATTAGGTGATACGTATTACATAATTACGAAGATACCTAAAAATGAAAGTAAAACACAAACATCAAAATTGCACATATTTTTCTTTTTTAGAAGATAAATCAATAAAAACAATTGAAAAAAAATGAAAAGATGAAATCCTGTATGAAAACGGAATGTTAATCTTCTATGTGTGCCCTAATAGCCCATTGCACTTGCAAGGTGGTCGTCAAATTGTGTTGGAAATTTGGGGTTAACCTCAAAATGAATGTAGTTCGGGAAGGCCTAAACTTGTGTGAGGTGTCACTCAGAGCCGTCCTTAGGCGTGTGCGACAGGTGCGGCCGTACAGGGCCTCGCGCCTAGAGAGACCTCGCACCTGGACAAAAATTAGTTTTTCTTTAATAAAAAGAAAAAGGTATAACAGAAAATCTTCAGTACAAATTTATGATTTTAGTTAAGTAAAGATAGTGGTCTTGATAAATATATAAAATATAGCTTATATTGGAAAAGGGACTTTTATCACCAATTTGTCATCATTACTTTTGAAATTGATTCAGTAGTTCCAAAAATTACCCCTATAAACACACAAATAAAAACTATCCTTTTATAATAGCTAGAGGATCAATACGTGGCTCCCCGGGTCACAGTATCTATCTATCTATATTATAAAGGCCAAATTCAAAATGCCAAACGTATCTGTGTGTAACGCATACGTCATTTTGCGAATAGCAACACTTCCCATGCAATTTCGGTTTTGCAACTTTCGCAACTGCAAATTTTACACCTCTAAACATCGCACATTTTTAATTTTCACACCATCGCATAGAGAAAAAATATATACTTTTAAATGCAAATTGTTTGAAAGCTGTATTTCAATTTATTTTATTTTTGAAATATTATTATTATTATTATTATTAGTTTTTAGTACCAATTTTGTAATTATGGCAACAGAATCACCCCCATTTTCTCTTAAAATTGTAAAAAAAAAGTGTCAATTTGGATTTTATTTATTTATTTTTTTTTTTCATTCGTATTTATACCAAACATAAGAGTCTCAGTTGATAACTTAATCATAAACTGATATCATATCATATCATATATATTATAAAGCAGAAGTTCTGAAACTTCCAAACGAGTGTTTTCAAAAACTACCCGATGGATTTTTTTGCCGATTGTATCATTCGATAGGAAATACTTTTCCGAAGGTTTATAATTCAAATTTACAGGGATAACTCTGATTTTTCGTAGTAAATTTCGTATTTTTCGGTTATTTTTGACAAAAGGGTTGCCAGTAGCTGTTTTTGGCGAAATTATAATTGCTAAAAGAATTAAAATGGCTATATCTATTAGAAATATTACAAATATCTTGCAAATAATAGCAGAAAATAACTACTACTAATATTAATAATAATAAAGAAAGACCGCTTAAATGAGGCGTAATATCATAAAAATATATTTATCTTGACAATGAAAAAAATACTTGTAATGCTTAAAAAATAAATTAACGCGAAATATAACAATTGATTCAACTTTTGGCGACTTATCCCTGGCATTAGAATAAAAACATGAATTTCAGAAATTGATTAAATGAATTTTGAATGATAGTTATTTCCCTTTTTATTATTTTCTTTCTCTTTTTTATCGAATTTCCATGTAATATAACTTACAGCAGAAAAAAGCAGATCTGATTGTAAAAGAAACTGTAAGTTGTGAGTTATTCGTTTCTACACCATTTTCATCTTGCTTTTGTCGCCAAAGGATATGTTTTTAAGTCGAAAATGCACTACTGACTTGATGCTTGATTTAGGTTCTTAATGGTCGCAATAATGTTTTTTTTTTTTCAAGTTAAGATAATTTTTAGAGTATATTTTAATATTCAATCGTAAATTATATAGATATGAGTATAACTCTTTTATTTCTTTTTGCAAATGTTTTCATTGTTAATTTAATTTTTCTTGCGCCATTTCGTCAATTTCACTTACAGGAAAAATTTCAGTTTTAAAATTTAAAAACTGAAGAAGGAAAAGATTACCCCATCAATTAAAAATCTACCGCAAATTCCAAGATTAAATGTCAATAATGGATGATCATAAATGTCACATTCACTTGATATTAAGCATAATATAAATATTAATTATGTCATCAAGTGATTTTTAATTCGCCATTTTATTTCTACTTTTATATATGCTCTACTAATTTGTTTTTCATTATTTAAATGAAAATTTATGCTAATCTATATAATCTGGCTAATAGTTTGGCGATTTGTATAATTTGGCGAAATTGGTCGACGGTATAAACAAGTAGTACTGAAGGAAAAATTTTGCAATTTAAAGTAAATTTATGCAATTATGCGTTATTACTATAGATAAATTCAGCATTTTGAAATAAAAAATTCCCGCTGAATAAAATTTGTAAGTCTTTTTTAATTGACCATTTCTTCTTCAATATTTCTTCAATCAATATTTCGCTATTCTCTTTCGCGCAGGCTAACAAAAATGTCGTTTAAATATTTTATTAGATAAAACGTAAATAACATTTTTCTATTTAAAAAATATATATATATATATTTTTTAAATCTAATTCTACCATTATGTGTCTTACAGGACAAAATAGCAGAATTACTTTTAAAAATGGTTTTATCTGTTAATTGTATGTTATTTGTTTATTTGGGTGTTTGAATTTACTTTTGTCACCAAACAATGCGATTTTATACCAAGAAGGCATAAGCCGTAGCGATGTTCACAATTACTAAATTCTCTCAGTCTCTTTTAAATGTGTGAGAGCATTTTTAGGATATTTTTTTATGTTTAATTGTAAATATATAAATAGTAGTTATAGCAAAAAAAATGCGTATAATGTTTAAATTTTAGTATAAATGTCTTCCTCATCCAAACTGTAAAATAATTTAATTGCAACTTTTTAAAGTTTTGGCGCAGATGTCATATACGCACCAAATTCGCACGATTGCAACAAAATGGCGATTTTATGCCTCACATGGTAAACCGACTATGGTTGTTTATTTATTAATAAACTGTTTATTAACTTTCATTTTGTTTTTTAAAATAATATAGATCATTTTGTTCTATAGCTATTAATTAAACTTTTTTATTTATTATTTTTTTTTTCAAATAATATAAAATAAATAAAAAATATTTATAAAATTAGTAATTAAAAACCAAGTTCTCCAAATTGGCGCCAGAAAAAAATTGCGCCAATGTGGTGTATACATGACATCTGTGTCGAAGTTTTTTCACTATATATAAGTAGGGAAAATGCAGTATAAATACCGATTAAATTTTTTTCCAAATATGGAAATTTTGTCACAGATTTGGTCATATACTCATCGAGATGTCTCACTGGCGCCAAAATGGCATTATTTGCCTCATATTGTAACCCAACTATAGTTGTTTATCTTATGATAAGTTGTTTATTTACTTTCATTTTCTTTTTTGAAAGGATATTTGTTGTTTTGTTCTACAGTTACTTTTTTATTTATTGTTAATTGCTGTTTAAAATGATAGAAAATAATAATATATATATAAATTTCTTTGGTATTCTAAAACGAGGATTTTGCCACATTGTAGTTGCAAGAAAATCGTGCTAAACCTGTTGCATATATGATGTTTGTGTAGGAATCTTTTGTGAAATATGAAAAGTGTAAATTGGCTGCTACTTCATTATCACGTCAACCAATTTCGCCAAATCGTTCGCCAAATTATACAAATTTACATAACTTTATCTTAAATAACTAAAGAGAAAATGCTTAAATACGAAAGAGCAAATAATTTTGTTTTCAATTTTCAGGAGGAAATTTTGCAATAATAAAGTAATTGTTGTAGTAAAAATTTTAATGTGTGTGTTTTTTTTTTTTTTTTTTTTTTTTTTTTTTTTTTTATCGTTCGCAACTTGCTGTAACGAAAAATGTTAATTTTTTTTCCTGCCATTGTTTTATAAGAGCTGGTTTAGTCAAAGGCATGTTAAGATGGTATTCAAATTTTTGAACCTATGATATCAATATATCATATATCATTGAATATGACGATGTTAGGTAACAAATTGATAAACTTATCTGGTTCTCCAGTTAAAAAAAAAAAAGAAAGAAAGAAAAAAAATCCTTTCTTTTAAAGTAACTAAAATTATGATCACAACAGGATCTACATTACAATTGAAGTTACAAATATATCGCCCCTTTTCTCATTTTAGTAATACTTAAACCAATCCCTTAATGTAACGGTCACCGAAATCCCAGCACATGTATTTCACTTTGTCCATACCTTATATGGTCATAGAAAACCGAATGTGGTTTTCTTATACCAGCTGCTCTACAATAAAAATGCTGCATAAGATGTTTTGCGCGTCGTACATATATTTCCTTCTCATGCTACCGTTCCTTATTTGGTATACATTCGCAAATGTTAGACCGCTTCATGAGCCCCAAAGCCTATCCCACAAAATTCCTTTGCTTTTTCAAATTCCAATATCAAGGTTTAAACTCTTTTTTCGCCAATTAGCGATTATCTTGTTAATATGCTAAGTACAAAAATCTCTCTCTCAGAAGAAAAATATTGCACGTATATTTTGGCCAAATATCATATACATGCCAAACATTGTAACCTTTGGCGATATCTGACAACTGATGTTATCTTGGTTCTGACTAAAAGAACGGTCACTTTCACTTTTTCTCTTGGCCCGGCTCTGCTGTAACCACCAATAGTTTAAGTTAAGCGTCCTACTCTCTCGAAAGGGTGAAAATAAAACTTTACTTTAAAGAACCTGGCTGCATATTTCTCTTTTTATCGATCTACTTTTCACGGCATTGATGATAACTTGTAATAGTCAATATTAAATCTGCAAGATACCGTAATTACCCAAGATATCCATTACAAACTTTGGTGCTATAAGACCGTACTTAGCCCGACTAGAGGAGTATGGGCGCTCATAAAATCCGGAGAAATCGCTGCTGTCTATAGCGGTTTCGCATCTTCTCTGCATGGCATGCGGTGTTTTCGAACAACTCAAGATTTATTGCTCCGTCTGTGCATCACACGATTCGAGACGTATTCCTTCTTCTATGGGTCGCAGGGTGTTGGATGCGGCAAAAGAGGCTCGTCCCTCCCAGTATGACAGTTACTCAAGCCTTAGCCAGCTGGAAAAGTGATGTCAAATCAAAAGTTTTTTTTTCTTCGACCCTGATTGATCGACCTGCGTGGCTCCGTCCGCTGTCAACATTCATCATCGCGTTCGTATCTCGACGTGCTGCGGTCAACTCAGTGTCTTCGGCAGTTTTTTTTTTTTTCTTTTCAATTTCGACTGCAGTGCTCGTCATAATTGTTTGCGAATTCATCATGTGTGATATATGCTCCGTTCATCTCCGTGCTTTCAGTGGCGTCTATCAGCTGCAATGCGTGTCATAAGTGTGTGTGAAGAAAGATACCCAAAAAAAATGTGATATCAACGAAAGTTTTGTTTTCTTTTCTCATCAGAATTTTCAACATACACAAAAAAAAATAACAAATCCAAAAAAAGTAGTGGCGATTAATGTGGCAACAAGTCGAGCACAAAAAGAGTGAAATATGCAATCAAGTGTTTGTGATAAATAAGTCATCAATCTCTCATACAGAATTTTTCATTGAGAAATACGCAAAATATTAAAAAAAAGTGTGTGTGGTACGCACACAAGTTTTGAATGTGAAATATGCGTCTGATCCCTGTTGACAGGGGTGCTAAAACATACACACACACAAAAAAATCAAAATTAAATTTGTGCTCAAGCGAAATTTTATTACATCAATAATGCCACAATACTTAGATTTATGTTTTACTATTATTATTGTTATTGTTTTATTTGGATACATGATTATTTAAATAACATTTTTTTGTTCAGAGCATTTCAAAAAAAAATAGTAATAATGCTTTTTTAATACTTATTTGATTAAACTTTATCTTACGGTATTAAAACATCTCAATTATAATCCTGTATCCAAGCATTAATAAGATACCCTTTATATTTTTATTATGCATACATACATTTTCTTACTCTTTAATCTAAAAAAAAAAGGTGATTTTTTTTTTCATAAAATTTTTTTTTGATACAAAGTAAGTAATTTTCAATGTGATATTTTGTTCAGAGTCATGAGAGAACAAATAGATGTTTTCAGTAATAAATAAAAAAAAATATAAGAGTAAGACATTTCTAATACTATCTCATTTACGAGCTAGATATTTTTAACTAAGTGCTTTAACAATTTTTATTATGGTATCTATTTTTATTATTTAAGTGATATTTTGTTTTTATTATTATTTTAGTTGACTTTAAATGATTGTGAGTACCTTTGAAATCTTTAGAATTTAGTCAAAGGAATACGTGTGCAATTAAATAGTAGCCCTACACCTACCAATTAACATTTACAAATAGTTTTAAACCTTTTTTTTAGTATTTGTTGCATTAGATCAGCTACATATTTAACTGATATGGCTAATTCTAAGATTACTTTCAAAACCATCACTTTTGATGGCGATGCTAATTTGGTTGACTTTTTCTTCAACCAAATCAAAACATTAGCCAAAGCACACGGATGGAAGGATCAGGACACCATCCAATTTCTAGGTAGTAAGTTATCCGGACCTGCGCTTACTTTCTTTACTCAGAACCCATCTATTTATAAAGCTGACAAATTAAAATTTGTAGAAAAAGAATTCAAAAAATTCTTTGCCCCCCCTAGTAAAACAACAGCGCTCGCGGAATTTAACAATTTAATAATGCTGCCTCAAGAAACGATTAGAAACCTTGCACACAGAATAAATATTCTAACTACTCGAGTACATGATAACATAAAAGATAAAGAAGCCTTAGACAACATTAAATACACAAAACTAATCTCGTGCATTCCACCCCCACTGAGAATTAAATTGCAAGAGGAAAACATTCTCGATTATGACACTGCTGTTGACAGGGCACAAATGTTGCAGGATATAATGCAAAATGAGAATGTGCTACAAACATGTAACACAACAAATCCTGTAGCAGACTCTATTGCTAATCAGTTAAAAATTTTAACTGAAAGAGTCAATGCATTAACACTAACAAGCATTCCAAATGAACAAAACATAGACGCAATTCACAGTATAACCCCACAAAATTCAAAACAGCGTGAACAGTATGCGAACAGGGATTTTAAAAGGAAGCATACGGTTTCACCTAAACATAACACACGTAAAAATAAATCTACATCACCACCCGCTTGCCAGCTATGTGCGAAGCGTGGCCACACAGCAAAACATTGTTTTAAATGGCGTAGAGCAAATTCAAATAGAAATAAACATAGTTATAAATACGACAATAACTATAGAAGAAATGATAACAGAAATGGTAATTTAAACTACTAATGAGGTGTACTTCAGCTGATGGCTTTACATCTCAAAAGAAGTCTAACACATCAGCAACTTCAGACGAATTTCCATGGACTCATGACCCAACACTGCCTACACTCTGTCCAGACAGAAGGGTTAAATCCGTTGCTTCGCAAACAAAATGTGAAGTTAAATGGTCCAAAAATTCTGCATCACAAACAGTCGAAAACAATAATGAAGTAGCTTCACAAACTGTTAACATATGTGATGACAAAGTTGCAGTTATTTGCAATGTAAATAATTCATCCCCAACACTCCCCCTCATAAAGGCCTCCATTGCAAGACATAAAACCAACTTTTTGCTCGATACTGGTTCATCCATTTCAATTATATCACAAGATGTGTTTGAAAAAATTAAAGACAAACTAAAATATAAAAGATTAGGAACAGGCGTCACTATTAAAACAGTTAATTCAGATGTTCAGTTCACTGCATGCATTAAAACTTCTATTCGCATACACCAAAAGTCATTCTCGCATAATTTCTACATTGTTGACATATCGAATTCCGCTAACTTCCAGGGAATTTTAGGCTTTGATTTTATTCACAAAAATAGAATTGTGATAGATATTCATAAGAATAAAATGTCAACAAATGAATTTAGCATACCACTACTTGATTCTGCCTTATGTGAGAATGAAACACATCATCTTGAAACACATGAAATACCGGGTGATCCAGAAGTTTCGGGAGTTTTGAAATGCTAATAATTAGTAAAGTATAAACAATAGAAAGATGCGGTTTTCACAGATATTCTTAGAAACTTGTGGGATTTTGTTTTTTAATAAGAAAAGAAATGTTATATTAGTTACACTTTTTTCCAATAGGTGGCGCTGAACTGGATAGTATGATATTGCTATGATATAATACAGCTCATTAAAAATAAAGAATCAGTGTCCAAGGGTTAAAAATTTTCTGTATGACGCCCATAATTTATAAGTACAGCCATCATACGATGCAAAACAGCCTGGACAGCATTAAAAAGCAATTCAGGGGATATCTTTGAAACGCTCTAGTGTAGTATCTTTCAGCTGAGTCAATGACATAGGCCAATCTCTGTACACATGAGACTTCAAGTAGCTCCACAACCAAAAGTCAGAAGGGGTATGATCTGGAGATCGTGGAGGCCATTCGTGTCAAAAATTGCGACTCAGAACACGGTATCTCCAAATATAGTCCTCAGGATCGTCGTGACAGGAGAAATGATGTGGGAAGGATCTTCCAATGAGCTTGTTTCCTCAAACCTTTTTATCATAGTCTTCAGGTTTGTTATGTCATCGGTCCTTTTCCGGTTTTTCATTCCACGCATTGCACTATAAGAATGCAATGATAAACTTGACGATTCATCCTTTTTGTAAAACTGCATAACTAACAAAACTTTTTTATGCAAAGAAAGCATTTTTTAACTTAGCAGTTACACATCAAATTTTGTATCGAAATTTCTTTTAAATGCAATTTCCTTAACCTTCGAAAAAGAGTTTGAACATTAAGGACGCTTAAAAAGAAATCTTATCAATAATCTCAGAAAGATGTAGTGCAATGAATTCATCTGCTTATATAACGCATGGTAATGAAACTTTCGATGTCGTATACTAGAGCCACTTGTTGCTAAAAATGTTAACTATTTATTTAAAAATAAATTCATCATAAACAAAAATCCCACGCTTTTCTGAGTATGTATCTGAAAACCGCATCTTATTATTGCATATAGTTTTCTAATTATTAACATTTCAAAACTCCTGAAACTTCTGGATCACCCGGTACATCAATCGGAAAAATTCCCAAAAGAAATTCGATTGGAGAATAAACTTAAACTAGAACCACAGGAAAAGAGGTGGATCTCCATAAAAACTGATTCAATTGACCCAAGAAAACATTACTATTTTCAATGTGAAACAAAAAAGAATATAATTTCTTACGATAGTATTGTAGGTGGTCAAAGTTATGAATCAGACATGGAAGGAACTCAAAACACAACTAGATCCCCACAAAAATTCCAGTTTTATGTTTTTATACAAAATTCATCTACTAAACCTGTACACATAAACAAAAATGCACGAATAGGAACTTTATTTGAAACAATGGACATTATGGACCCGTCACAAAACACAAATTTTCATCAAATTATGAATTCATGTGAAAATGTTTCGAATTTTAATCTTAAATCTCAGGATAACTTAAAGGATTACATTTGTAATTATATTCAGGCATCAAATGAAACATTAAATCAACGTAAAGAAAGAACTAAAAATTAGTGACTTTAATTTAAATCATTTACAGGAAGAGAATGCAAAAAGGTTAGGAAAATTATTGCTTGATAATTATGCATCATTTTCCAAATCCATAAAAACACTAGGCCACACAGACAAGGTAGTCCCAAATTTAAAGTTTATAAATGACTATCCCATAAAAACATTACCATTTCCCCTCCCACAATCATTACATAACGAAATGAAAGAGCAAATTCATCAACTTCTTGAAGCAGATATTATAGAACGAAATTGTTCTGAGTGGGCATGTCCCATTTTGCTTGTAAAAAAGAAGACTGATCAGTCTGGAAAACAGAAATACAGACTCGCTCTAGACTTACGTATGTTAAATTCCGTGTTACAAGGCTCATCATACCCCCTACCAAAAATACAAACCATAATTTCAAATTTATCCGCATACAAATTTTTCACTTCACTAGACTTCAAAATGGCGTATCATCAAATAGACCTTCCGGAACAATTTCAAGACCCACTAACCTTTACATGTATCTATGGGACTTTTAAATATAAACGCCTAGTATTTGGTCTAAAGTCATCAAGTGGATTCTTCCAACATTTAATGGATTCTTTAATTGATGAATTGCAAATTGATGGAGTATATTCATATCAAGATGATCTAATATTTGGGTCAAACTCATTTGAGGAAACTTGTTCAAAGTTAGATAAAATACTTAAAATCTTAACTAAGTATAATTTAACATTGACTCCAAACAAATGTACATTTCATACATCAGCAGTTGACTACTTAGGGTTCCATATTGAAAACCACTCTATTGCACCGATTCAGGCAAACATTGTTAAAATTAACTCGTTTCCCACACCAAAAACTAAGAGACAATTAAAAAAATTTATTGGTTTAGTAACATTTTATAAATCATTGGTGCCATCATTTTCGGAAATCATTCAACCTCTCATTGATTTGACTACTCCTAAAGCTACATTTAAATGGACACAAAAACACCAAGAATTATTCAAAAAAATGCAACAAGTGTTCTTTAGTTCACCTATGGTTCGCTTACCAGATTGGTCAAAAACCTTTTACGTTAACACTGACGCATCTAAGGTAGCGATAGCTGGTGCATTATTACAGGAACATGAAGGACAATTACTTCCTATTGCATATTTTTCTAAATCTCTTAAACATGCAGAAAAACGTTACCCAGCTTTAAAACTTGAATTAATGGCCATTTATAAATCAGTAATCGCATTTAAGTACTATTTATACAACAGGAAATTTGTAATTTTGTCAGATAGTGCTCCCTTAAAAAAATACAAGAATACATGTAACCCTGCGGATTTAACTACACGTTGGCTAACTGAACTTTCTGAATACACCTTTTCCTTCGAACATGTACCGGGATCATCCAATGTACTTGCTGATTATCTATCAAGGTGTACATTTGAAAACAATACCCAAGATCTTAAATCAAATCCTGAACTCCTTAATGACCCTCATGCTTTACCAATTGTAGATAATGATATTTCGGACAATATCGAAGAATCCAATAAAAACGAACCCAACTCAGTAAATTATTTAATTTCAGGCAGAGATGCAAACAAGGATCCATTACTTGAAATATCAAACGACACATTTGTCAGTGAGCAAAGAAAGGACCCAAATTTGGCCGAAGTTTACAATGAGATTTTAAGAAATGGATCATCAAAAAAATTTCCGATGTACTTCATACATCCTGACAGTAAGGTTCTCATGACAAAAAAAGAAAACGTATATAATAACACATTTTCGTACCATATTATTGTACCAGACTCACTTAAGGCTAAAGTTTTAACAATTTGTCATCTGTCACACTTTGGGTTAACTAAAACATATGCATTTGTAATAGCTAGATATTTTTGGAAAGGAATGTATACCGACACGTTAAATTTTGTAGCATCTTGTACTAAGTGTATTCAAACAAAACATCACATAACACCACCTGCTCCACTTCAGCCCACTTACACACCAACCCACCCAGGACATACCATTGGGATTGACTTACTAGGACCATTTAAAAACGGACAATCAGTTTTAACGGTAACAGATCATTTTTCACGGCACCTCGAACTATTTGCGTTGCATACAACAACAACTGACAAAATTGCTAAATGTTTATTTGATTACATAACTACCTTTGGCAGACCTGCCACTATTCTCAGCGATTTAGGTAAGCAACTGACTTCTGACATGTACAACAGATTCAACGATACATTGGGCATAAAAATACTCCATTCCTCAGTAGGTCACCCCCAAAGTAATGCAATTTCAGAGAGAGTAAATAAATCAATAAAATATTCAATTACCACTTTACTTGAAGAAGGCCATTCTTTTGAAAATGCACTACGTATACATAAATCACTATACAATGGTTCCACACATTCTTCCACTAAATATTCCCCCAACTTATTACACTTTGGAAGAGAACTATCTTTATTATTTGATACTTTTGATCAAACTATTAATCAGCCAATCCTTGATAAGGGGATAGAAACTTACCAGTTGCTAAATGATTTGAATTCAATTTACAAAAAAGCATACACTAACATCAAAAATTCACAAGAAAAGAGAAATCAACACTTCCAGAAACGAGCGAAACTAAGAGTAATCTTAGAAAAGGATATAGTGTACCTCAAATCCGTTGATAAGTTTAAACCAAAATACACCGGACCTTTTATTGTGGTACATAAATATTCGCCAGTTTCTGTTTCCATTAAGCGTTTACACTCGCCCGATGAATCGGCATTCAGAGTACACATTGACAGGCTAATTATAGCTCCCCCCAGAAATGATCATTTATTTGTGCGTCATGAGGAAAATATAAGTCACCCAGGAAACAGCTCCATAAAATACAACCTAAGATCTCGTTTTTAACACAGCCCATCACAATATTAGGTTAACATAGATTTACAGTAAATGCAGTACATCACACTGATACACATGTTGTGTTGGAGTTTCCTTTGAGGGAGTTCATGGCTGGTCCACGTTCTCCATCACAGGGGGCTTCCACATAACAGTTGTCTCTTATTTGCTGGGTTGTCGCCAAGATTTTTACTTTTCCCTTTCAGTAGTTTTATTGTTCATACATAATAATAATAATAATAGTAATAATAAAAAATAACATATCACATTGCACATACATTAAATTTTAGTCATATCAAACATAATCATGATGCACAATAAATCTCTAACCGATTATGACAAAGCTGTTTCTCACTACTCTAGGATTGACATTCCCTTTCAGATATATATAAATACCATATGTATCAGAATTTTTTTTATTTTTAATTATGCCCCTTCGAAGTGAAGGCCCGTTCAAAAGTCGCCCAAAGGACCTGTAACTTCATTGTGGTGAGAAACAAATTTCGGATTGGTGCAGTTCACACCAATTTTACTTAAACTCCCTGTTTTTCTATGTAATGCGACGTGCGCTCCTCTGAGAAAGCAAAAGATTTCGGGAGGAGCAGAGGGTCCATGTAATGTGGGCTCTCGCCAATATTCCCACTTCCCATAGGGCTAGGCCATAAGCCGATGCCATCACCTTGTCATTTGACAAGATTAAGGGCAGCAACTTTTTATGGATCGCGTGTCGCTTTCCTTTTTTTTGCTTGTCCTGTGTGGATACACGAATTTTTTGTTTTTTTTTCTTATTTTTTTAAACATACTCAATTGTCACAAAATACACTTCATCCATAACATTTCATTATTTTTCATATTATTACATGGTTGCAACCTCCATTTCATATTTTTAACCTCCATTTCATATTTTTAACCTCCATTTCATATTTTTAACCTACACTTCATATTTTTACTATCCATTTCGTATTCTTTTAGTATAGATTTTCATATTTGTACCACATAATTCATACTTTTATTATATACTTCATATTCTTCATATTTTATTCGAGATTTCATTTTATCCATAACCTATGTTTTTATATTATTCGTGACCTATAGCTAACATTCTTCATAAGTATATATATTATAAACAATTGATGGTACGAACTTCATGACTATTTTACATATTAAACATCTTCCTTGCATTTGGCGCCTTATCTTTGATTAAAAAAAAAAAGATAACCTTTATAAAGGAACAATATATGGTATACCTAGAAAAAAAAAAACAGGAAGAATGTCTTGTTGTGTGCAAAGTGCTAGAAAAAGCACAAATAAGGCCTGAACTCTAAGCAATAAAAGGCCAATGTGTTCCGGAACGACAACAACATCAAAATAAATGAACATTGAAAAAAAAATAATAAAAATAAAAGAGAGAGTCTCTGAAGATATATAATCATATGTCGACATAATGTGTAACTGCATAAATTCAAATATATATATTCATAATATTTAACCAGCATAATCCTACACTTTTGTATGTAATTCTGAGAGAGACATTTTCGTACCGGGTCCAAAATTTTTCAAACCCAAACCAGCGGGGGAGATATATGATATCAATATATCATATATCATTGAATATGACGATGTTAGGTAACAAATTGATAAACTTATCTGGTTCTCCAGTTAAAAAAAAAAAAAGAAAGAAAAAAAAAATCCTTTCTTTTAAAGTAACTAAAATTATGATCACAACAGGATCTACATTACAATTGAAGTTACAAATATATCGCCCCTTTTCTCATTTTAGTAATACTTAAACCAATCCCTTAATGTAACGGTCACCGAAATCCCAGCACATGTATTTCACTTTGTCCATACCTTATATGGTCATAGAAAACCGAATGTGGTTTTCTTATACCAGCTGCTCTACAATAAAAATGCTGCATAAGATGTTTTGCGCGTCGTACATATATTTCCTTCTCATGCTACCGTTCCTTATTTGGTATACATTCGCAAATGTTAGACCGCTTCATGAGCCCCAAAGCCTATCCCACAAAATTCCTTTGCTTTTTCAAATTCCAATATCAAGGTTTAAACTCTTTTTTCGCCAATTAGCGATTATCTTGTTAATATGCTAAGTACAAAAATCTCTCTCTCAGAAGAAAAATATTGCACGTATATTTTGGCCAAATATCATATACATGCCAAACATTGTAACCTTTGGCGATATCTGACAACTGATGTTATCTTGGTTCTGACTAAAAGAACGGTCACTTTCACTTTTTCTCTTGGCCCGGCTCTGCTGTAACCACCAATAGTTTAAGTTGAGCGTCCTACTCTCTCGAAAGGGTGAAAATAAAACTTTACTTTAAAGAACCTGGCTGCATACTTCTCTTTTTATCGATCTACTTTTCACGGCATTGATGATAACTTGTAATAGTCAATATTAAATCTGCAAGATACCGTAATTACCCAAGATATCCATTACAGAACCCTTCCCAATTACCACCCCCTTGGGCCGATTTTGCTCTTTTGCAATTCCCACTGAGATATTAACCATCTGCATCTCAATGTACTTGACGAGTTTGAAGATGATTCTTGCATAATTGTACCTTTTATCGCGCGGAAAAAATTTAAAATATATATATATATAAACTTTTTAGGTGGGAGTATCTTTGGGTTCTTGGCTTCACATAATGAAAAGTTGTAAAGAAATTTTTCAGAAGTTGTACCATGGTAATGACTGTAATAATTAATATTTCTTCAGATAAGGGAAAATTTTAAATCCTGTTGCCATAATGGTCTCATTTCGCTTCCAAATGTGCACTGTTAGTAATAAACTAAAATAGTTACTTCTAAATAGCTGGTTTTTGTGCAACGTTTAAGATAATTTAATATCACAATGGTGTCTAAATCGTTTCCAGCGATGAGCAAGGTGCTGCTGGAGGCCCAAATTATTAAAAATACAAATTTAATTTCACCAGTTCGTTTCATCCACGGTTGATTTTGAAATATTGACCAGCGCAGCGGGCATAGCCTGCTAGTTTATTATAATTTACTGGTTACATATGCAATTAAAGTTTAATTTTAGTAATTTGGACAGCTGAATTTTATAGTATTTTGTTAATTTTAGTTTAAAATAATATTTGTTTGAGAGTTAAACTAACCAATATAAGATGCATGTATTATTGTAACTAATTTTGTTGATTTATGATAAATTAATGAGACAGTTCCTTCTTAAACATTTTCTTTCGTCGAATTTCGACCGGTTCCACCTTATATCGGTAAAAATCCTTCTTTTTCATTGATGGTATAGATAAGATTATGTTAAGAATTTGAAATGAAAGGGCCTCGCAAAATCCTTGCACCGCGCCTCGCTTTAAGCCGTCTTCCGTAAGGACGGCTTTAGGGTCACTAGAAAGGAAATGACGAATAATTTTAAAATTCTTTGTGAAGGATAGTAATCAGAGAAATCTGTATAGTAACAAAATATTGAATTTTCCTTAAAACAATTTTAAAAATAAAAAATATCAGAATATTTCCAAAACAGGAAAGCAAGTGTTTATTGTAATTTCTTATGCTGTAAAAACAGAATAAATGAAAAATCAGGAAAAAGCCAGTCAGAAACAGAACAAATGGGATAATTCAAGAGCAGACCGCACAAAACCCTATGTCATCGAGCACAAGAAAAAAATCCTTTATTTTATGGAAGTGTAGTAATAAAGGAATCTAATGATGTGACTAATGAATAATAACCTATGTCTGCCGGAAGCGAAGTGGTAAAAAAAATAAATACCATTAGTGGTTGACTCGTAGGCTTAGCATTGTGCTTTCCTGCACCCAGTTTTCCATGTTTTCATACTTTTGAATGTAGGAGAAACACAATGCTAAACCTACGAGACAACTACTAGTGGTATCAATCTTTGGCTTATGCACCACTTCACTTCCGGCAGACATGGATCATTAGATTCCTCTATTACTACTCTTCCATAAAATAAAGGATTTTTTTCTTGTGCTCGATGACATAGGGTTTTGTGCGGTCGATTTTTGGACTAATGAAGCACGAAGCAACATCGACAAATTGAGGCGGGCAGTAGTCTTGCGGCAATCAAAATTTTATTAAATTACTATATAACTCCAATTATTTTTACGAATTTAAAATCATTCGAATCACCAATTATCTGCATCGATATAAGTAAATAAAAAATTACAATGAAAAATGATTATTTAGTAATATAAAATCATTTTATAATTATTTATTTCTATATACATTGGAAAATTCGATGCGAATGTGTATTTGTTTGTAAAAACAAATTTCCTTTTCGCTCTTACTTCAGCCATTATTGAAATTTGGACCATTATTTTTAACTCAATCATATCGATTGATACAGCTGTCAAACAAATTCAATTTTTCCAAATGAGCAATAAAAATGCCCAAGGCAGGACTCGAACTCAAAACCTTTCACTTACATTGTTAACGCTCTACCATTTGGAATACCTGCGCCTGATGCATTGATAACTTACATGGCAAACCAACAGACCCTTATTAAATCATGGGCAAATCAGGACTTAAGGGACCTAAAGGCCCCTCCAAATCCAGATATTAAATAATAAAATATTTACTTTTTTTTTTTCAAATTCCAACTCTTTTATAAGTTGAACTTATTAGATTCGTCTTAAAGTAATATAACAAGTTGCTAGTTTTCTTGTTTACTAAGAAGAAAAGAGTATTTTTATTAAGTTACTTACTTTAAAATTGGTGGAGCTAAGAATTTTCTTCTATTAAAAAATCAAGATGCGAAAATATTCTTTATGCATTACAAATGTACATATGATTAACCATCAGTTCTAATTGAATAATGTTGCAATGATTCGAATAAGGCCGCCTAATTTATCTTTGCTCAGGGTCTCAATCTTTGATGATCAGGACCTGCAAACCAGATATTATCGTAAATGAAGTTATCTGATCAAATATGTCCGCTGATTGTCAATCCAAACGGCAGAATATTGTCAGTGTAAGTCAAAAATTGTGGCTTCGAGTTCTTGGCTTGCGAATGTTTTCGTACAATTGGAAAAATACGAAATTCGTATTAAAATTTATGTTTTAATAAATTTTTCACCAAATACCAAATTAATTTAATTTTTTTTTATAAATGTTCTTAATATTATTTGCAACTTTTATGCTGACAAATTTTTGATAAAATCAATTCTTACAGAAAAAAAAAAAAAAAAAAAAAAAAAAAAAAAAAACATAAAAAGGGGGGGGGAGTGAAAAAGGAAAAAAAAAATTCATAACTTCAGCAATTCACAAGCTGACAATATCTATATTATAAAGGCCAAACGTATCTGTGCGTAACGCATACGTCATTTTACGAACGGCAACTTGAAATTTGAAATGAAAATTCCGTTTGCAATTTTTGCTACTAGAATTTTTTAAACTCCTAAACAACCCACATTATCAATTTTTATATCATCGTAGGGGGAAAATGTGCTTTTAAATGCAATTTGTTTGAAAACTGTATCTTAATTTACTCATGAGATATTAATTTTTTTGTAGTTTTTAATACCGTTTTTCTAATTGTGGAAGCAGGGGAAAAAGGCCAAAAAAGCAGATTACTGCATTTTTATGTTGCCATTTTCTAATTAACTTTTGCATCTTCACATGTCAGATTTAGATTTCACGGGGAAGAAAGTCTAGGATTAAGTCAAAGTAAAATAAATTTTGCAGTTTTTCATTTTGAAATACCAAGCATAAGAGCCTTAATTAATAACTTTGTGATAATAACAGATCTTTATTATATTTTACTGCTTGCATTACGATTAAAGTTTAATTTTAATAATTCGGACAACTCAGTTCATAGAAATAGTATTTTGTTAATTTTAGGTTAAAATAATATGTGTATAAGAGTTAGACAAACCAATATTAGATGCATTCTTTTATTGTAACTAATTTCGTAGGTTTATTATAAGTCAATGAAACAGTTCCTTCATAAATATTTTCTTTCGTTGAAATTCGACGGGTTCTACCTTGTTATATTAAAATTTATTATAAATCTTCTTAATATTAGCCTTCTTTAGACGCTTGTTTGTAAAAAAAAAAAAAAAAAAAAAAAAAAAAAAAAAGATAATAATAATAATAATAATAATAATAATAATAATAATAATAATAAATAAATACATTCTACTATATTTTAGATCGATCTTATTGCCAGAGGAAAGTTTTTCGTAAGTGCAACGTGAATATTAGCCACTCCTTAAATTCTTATAAGCGCCAAAATTTCGGGTATAATTATCTCAAGAATCTTTTCTTAAATTAAAACACTTCCTTGTTCATCTTATGGATTTTTTTTTTTTTTTTTTTTTTTTTTTTTTCATATTTTACGTGGGCACATTTCAGGGAAAAAGTAGCATGATACGAAAATCGCAAAGAAAGAAAGAAAGAAAAAAAAAGTTTTTAGTTTAATTTCTTCCCTATACTTAAATTTATCTATTACATGCGTATATATGATAACATAATTTAAATGCTGTAGCAATTTTCTATTCATTATGTAAATCGTGACAAGGTTAAGGGATTTTTTTTTTTTGGCTCAAAATTTTCGATTTTTTTTTTCTTTTTTAGGAATTTATTCATCTGACGAAACCCTATTCGTCTCTGTCCTCTGCCTGTCTGTTTGTCACAGAGTCCGTAACTATGTATGCCAGAGAGTTCAAATTTTGTGTACTCACAGCTGAATACCTCTTATCAAACAACAAATAATAAAATTTTGAAAAAGACTATTATTTTAATTTAAATATTATTTTTTAAATCCGCCAGTTCATTTTGTTGTTGTTTTTTTTCTTCTAATTGTTGCTACGCAAGTTTAAATAGATATAAAAATTATTTCATTTTTTACCCTTTACTCTTAAAAGAGATGAAGTACTTCTGTTGCCACAATTACAAAATTGGTATTACAAACTACAGAAAAATTAATATCTCAAAAATAAATTGAAAAGTTGTATCTCAATTTATTTTTGAGATATTAATTTTTCTGTAGTTTGTAATACCAATTTTGTAATTGTGGCAACAGAAGTACTTCATCTCTTTTAAGAGTAAATGGTAAAAAATGAAATAATTTTTATATCTATTTAAACGAAATGCATTTAAAAGTGCATTTTTACTTACCCATCATACGTAGTATAGGGTAAGTCTTGCAATCGTTTTGAAAATCGAAAATTTTTTTTTGACGGATTTACACGTTTTCGACACTGGAGATTTCGAAAAACATATTTTTAGAAAAAAAATTTTTGCCGTCCGTCTGTCTGTCTGTCAGTCAGTCTGTCTGTAAACGCTCTACCTCCCGAACGAATTGAAATAGAGACTTGAAATTTCGTATGTACTTACAAGGAAGGTCTCCATTGGGGGCATACTCAGAATTTTTTGAAAAAAATACGAATTAAACTACTCATGTAGGTAATAAAGGATCAGTGAAAATTAGCGGCGGAATTACATTATTAGATATGTAAAAAAATAAAATAGTTTGGAATAATTGGCGTGAAAAGCTGAAAGCGACGCGGGATTTGGCGAGCAGTGCATTTCCTCGCCAAAAGCAGACGATTTTAACGAATCTGAAAATTTATTTTAATTGACTTCACTGTTAAAAATCTGCAGCATTTACTTCAACGTCACTTCACTACTTTTATAGAATATCTCTCTTCTGCCCAGTGAGAATGCTCCATAGCACGGCGAATTGACCGTGCCATACACTGTTAGAAATCTGCTGCATTTTGTTGCAACGCACTCCACCGCTTGTATATAATATCTCTATTCCAACCAATCAGAAAGCTCCATTTCACGGCCAAGTAACCGTTTTCTATACAAGCAAGGGAGTGCGATGTAACAAAATGAAGCAGATTTTTAACAGTGTATTTTTCAATTTGGAACAATTTTAATCAATTTAAATTGTGTTTTAAATGATAAAATAGATTAATTTCATTTTGTTATAAGTACTTATAAACGTATATGACAAAATTACACTTAAAATAAAGTAAAAATGCAAAACTAAAATTACTTAAACTAAACTTATTTAAATAAATTGAACATAGAAAGTTTTTTCTTTAAAAAGTATTCGAAGCGTAAAAGCGTATTTTTCAAAATTTCGTTTTTTCGCCAACCGGAGATAAATCGCCAAATAAACGAAATTTTTATTATTTTTTTACGCACGTTATAAGGAGGTTCCGCCGAAATTTTTTTTTATAAACATATATAACTATATGAGAAGAACATTCTGTAATTTTTTCAGATTTTTCTGAGTATGCCCGTATGGAGACCTTCCTTGTTAGTATGTAAGAATGGGGCGAAACCTATTTAATATCAATAACCTCGATTATCCGGAACTATTTTTTTCGGACTCTCGAAAAATTCGTTCTGGTGAAAGGTACATAAAAATTTTGGAATTTTTTTTATTTTAAGGAGTGATCGTAAAAGGCAATAAAATAGCACAAATTTTGCATAAAGAACGAAGTTGATCGAATTATTAGTTGCCGAGATATCTGTAATCGTGTTTTCCACATTCTTCGATTTTTCATGACCCTGTATTTCATTCAAATTTCAATTCAAAGATATATTTTAATTGGGAATAAGACGCTTAATCCGACGCAATAAACTGTTAGTTAATAAGATTATTATTTTTTGGAGTTATAAGGATGTTTCTTTTTCGCAATTCAATATTACTTGAGTAGTTAGGCGTGTTGTATAATTTATCGCAGGCCTGTCCAACCTTTCAGTAAGCAAGGGCGCACCTCAGCTCTTGGCACTCAATGAAGGGCGCATCACATCATTCACTTGACCGAAAACATGCGGCAATACTATCGTAAAGTGTTAGTATAAACGCATGTCATTACATCATGCAAATGAATCTTACAGCGGTAGACCAAAGGCCCTAAGGTTCTGGAGTTAAATATATTAAATTTCAAATTATACATTTTTCCATGAGAGGACTATCTCAAAAATGCTTGTAGAGTAAAATGCCAGAAAATTTAATCACGCTTATAACAACATCAATAAATAAAAATTAATAAACATGGAAATCAAAGATAATGATATGTTTCTTTTAGAATGTGAAGTTACGACTCATTTTTAATGACTGAATTCAGTTTTATAAAAAGTACAAAAACAAAGACAGGCATCTTAGTTACCAATCTATTTGGGTGGTTCCAGAGGATAGTCTAAAAGTGCTTTTATAGATGAAAAAAATGCTTAGATTTTTTAAGTAAAATTAACCTCCCACCCCCCCTAGAATTTCAAAAGTCAAGAAGGAATAATTAAGTCCATTATTGCTTCCTTATATAAAGCAGCCAATGGGCTAGCCGAACAACAGCCCCCCCCCCCCCCAAAAAAAAAAAAAAAAAAAAAAAGTTGAACTTTTATACACATGTATTTCCAAAATGTTGAGGAGATGGGAAATGTTTATTTTTCTGATTTTCTATAACAATTTAAAAGATCTATTTCAATTATTACCAAAACTTACCAAATTTAACTATCATAATTACAGTTTATAAACAACAATTATAAATCGTGAAAATATGCAAGATTAAATTTCCAAAGTATGCTTCTAGTTTTTAACTCTTTGAGAGAAAGCGATTGTATTATTGTAATATTGAACTCGCAACAGAATTTTAGAAAAAAATTGTTTAAAAATAAAGAAAGGGCATTTTTTTAACAAGTATTTTTCTACCAAAGATATAAAATTAAAAGTTCATTAAATGTTTCTGGTGGAAATCTTGATTAAAATTAGACAGTAGGATGTAATATTTTATATCCCACCGGCCTTTAATAAGTTTTAATGCATTTTCACAATTTCTGAAAATACTTCTGCTGCAAATATTAAGGATTTTAAAGAAAGTATTCTTTAGAGTGAAATTTTACTTCTAAAAAGTTCTTCCGGCAATGCCGGGAGGAAGAGGTAGCTTTCATATACTTATATATTTATTTATTTATTTTAAAGTAAGTTACATTGTTCAAAAATACTAACAAGGAAGGTCTCCATTGGGGGCATACTCAGAATTTTTTGAAAAAAAATACGAATTAAACTACTCATGTAGGTAATAAAGGATCAGTGAAAATTAGCGGCGGAATTACATTATTAGATATGTAAAAAAATAAAATAGTTTGGAATAATTGGCGTGAAAAGCTGAAAGCGACGCGGGATTTGGCGAGCAGTGCGTTTCCTCGCCAAAAGCAGACGATTTTAACGAATCTGAAAATTGATTTTAATTGACTTCACTGTTAAAAATCTGCAGCATTTACTGCAACGTCACTCCACTACTTTTATAGAATATCTCTCTTCTGACCAATGAGAATGCTCCATAGCACTGTGAATTGACCGTGTCATACACTGTTAAAAATCTGCTGCATTTTGTTGCAACGCACTCCACCGCTTGTATATAATATCTCTATTCCAACCAATGAGAAAGCTCCATTTCACGGCCAAGTAACCGTTTTCTATACAAGCAAGGGAGTGCATTGCAACAAAATGCAGCAGATTTTTAACAGTGTATTTTTCAATTTGGAACAATTTTAATCAATTTAAATTGTGTTTTAAATGATAAAATATATTAATTTCATTTTGTTATAAGTACATATAAACGTATATGACAAAATTACACTTAAAGTAAAGTAAAAATGCAAAACTAAAATTACTTAAACTAAACTTATTTAAATAAATTGAACATAGAAAGTTTTTTCTTTAAAAAGTATTCGAAGCGTAAAAGCGTATTTTTCAAAATTTCGTTTTTTCGCCAACCGGAGATAAATCGCCAAATAAACGAATTTTTTATTATTTTTTTACGGACATTATAAGGAGGTTCCGCCGAAATTTTTTTTATAAACATATATAACTATATGAGAAGAACATTCTGTAATTTTTTCAGATTTTTCTGAGTATGCCCGTATGGAGATCTTCCTTGTAAGCTCAAATTAGTGGAAATAATCTTATAAAATTAGTGATTTTATAAGATTGAATACTAGTTTTTGTCAAGACTGAATATTAATAGGAATTTTTAGAAATTAGTCATCTTTTATTCAACCTGGTTTTATTTTAAGCGATTTAGAGAGTCACCAAATTCCACGATATGAAGTGTATGCCATTTTAAAGCAACATGATGGATTGTTCAGATCAGACCGTTTCAAAATGTCAGCCATAAGCAAAATTAAAAGGGCTATAACTCAATCATTTTTTAAGATATAGACAAAATAAAAAGTGTTCTGGAATCGTTGTTTTAAGTTTTAACACGTAAAAGAAAAATATTTTTCAACTTTTAATTTTTTCACATTTAATTTTAAATTTTAAATTTTTTAAAAAATTTAAAATGGCCACCATCTTGAAACAAAATAGTGGATGATGCTGGCCAACGAACTAGGTCGAGACATTTATATGTACTATATGTACATAACAAGTTTCATTGAAAACGGTTCATAAATACGCGTGTTATCATGTGACAAAAATCAGATCGTTTCAAAATGTCAGCCATAAGAAAAATTCAAAGTGCTACAACTCAATCATTTTGTAATATATAGACAAAATAAAAGGTGTTCTGGAATTGTTGTTTTAAATTCTAACACGTAAAAGAAAAATATTTTCCAAATTTTGATTTTTTCGCATTTAATTTTAAATTTTAAATTTTCTTAAAAATTTAAATGGCCGCCATTTTGAAACAAAATGGCGGATGATGCTGACCAACGAACTCGGTCAAGACATTTGTATGTACTATATACATACCAAGTTTCATCCAAATCGGTTTATAAATACGTTAGTTATAATTGTGGCCACCATTTTGACACAAAATGGCGGATGATGCTGGTCAACGAACTCGGTCGAGACATTTATATGTACTATGTACATACCAAGTTTCATTAAAATCGGTTCATAAATACGCGTGTTATTACGTGACAAAAATCAGATCGTTTCAAAATGTCAGCCATAAGAAAAATTCAAAGTGCTATAACTCAATCATTTTTAAAGATATAGACAAAATAAAAAGTGTTCTGGAATCTTTGTTTTAAGTTCTAACACGTAAAAGAAAAACATTTTTCAACTTTTAATTTTTTCGCATTTAATTTTAAATTTTAAATTTTTTTAAAAAATTTAAATGGCCGCCATTTTGAAACAAAATGGCGGATGATGCTGACCAACGAACTCGGTCAAGACATTTGTATGTACTATATACATACCAAGTTTCATCCAAATCGGTTTATAAATACGTTAGTTATCGCATGACAAAAATCAGATATATATATATATCTATATATATATGGTTATATATAATACCATTAGAAGTAGACAAAATTCACCAATAAATTTTATCAATAAAACAATAAACCAAAACGAAGAATTTGAATAGAATTGAATTATGAAAAAAAAAAAAAATAGTGAAACGAGTATATCTGAATAAATAAATAAATAAAATAAAATGAATGCAAAGGAAATTAGTAGTCCGCAGAACAGAATCGTCAGGCCCCAAATGCTCTGGAACTACAAATGAAGTGTGCGGTTTCATCCACGTATTAGCCATGAAATAGCAAAATAATACGTAATTGGGGCTACCAGCACACAAAAACCATATTATTAAACAAGGAACATAGAAATAAATAGTTGAAAAAATGAAAATATACATATATTGAAACAATAGCGTGCAGCAAAAAGTGTCAGTAACAAGAGTACAAATTAACCCTATTTATGCACGTGGAAATGATAAACATTACTTGCATATATAATTTCGATAAAAAGTATAAAAACAAGATATTGAGAAAAAAAAAAAAAAACTTATCTGGTTATCAACATTAATGTAGAGGACAGCGCAATAGAATTATTAATAAATTATAAAAGCAGAAAGCAATAGTTTACTATACGAGCTAAAACCGTATCACGTAGAAAAACCAGTTTGTTAGAAATTCAAGCATCGGATCGTAGCAGGAACAGCAGGGTTGCTCTTTTTTTTAAATAGAATGTCATGCGCGCCAAATGGCGAAAAAAATAATTTGAAAAAGAAGAAAAAAAAATTTGCTGTGATTTATCCATAACGAACAAAAAAGATAAAGCTGAATGGAAATATAATTGAACCGGAGAAAATAATTAATGATCGATATTTACATAAAATTAAATTAATAAAATAATTAAATTAGAATTAGGTTATAACATTCATATTAACTTATAACTGAAAATACCATTTTGTTACTTTAATCAGTAACATTTATTGTGACTTTACATAGTATAAACTCATTATCTTAATATAGGATAATAAAAATAAAAAAATAATAAAATAAAATAAAAATAAAAATAAAAATAAAAATAAAAAAATAAATAAATTAATTAATTAATTAATAAAAATTAAAAAATTAATAAAATATATATATATATAAAAATAAATAAATATAAAAAATAAATAATTATTAAAGAAATAAAAATAAATAAATAAATAAATAAAAATAATAGTAATAATATTAATAATAATAATACTAAAAATTATATCAATAACATTAAAATTAATTTGATAATTAAAATATAACTATTTAACGATAAATAAAAATAGACAAATATCCATATATTGGTGTCAATTAAACTATTTAAAATTATTTAAAATTATGTTAAAATAATGTAAAAATAAAGAACCCGCTCTCTCTCTCTCTCTCTCTTTTTTTTTTTTTTAATTAAATTAACCTTTGCGATATATATATATATATATATATATATATATATGTCAACATTTGAACAGAGGGTGGTTTTGGGGTCTGGGAGTCATGATCGGTGAAAATATACCAAAATTTTCCAGAAGCGCTTTCCTCCGGACGGCTGCAATAGGTAGCTTTTTACTTTTTGTAATGAAAGCTACCTAAAAGTCTAGTAAAAGAAAACCTTAAAAGGGCGCCATGGCGCCCGCGGACGCCGTGTTGGACAGCCCTGATTTATCGAAAGAGATTCATCAGCAACTCTTTAATACAGCATTACTATGCTCAATAAAAATATAAATACACGTTTTAATTTTGTTTTGGAATTGCAATCCATTTTATAAATAGTTTTCAAATGTATTATTTTCATATATTGTATATGCATATATATGATGGGTAAGTATTACGGTGGCCCCCAACGACTACTTTCACTATACGATGGTATAAAAAATGAAAATGTGCGATATTTAGAAGCTTAAAAATTTGCAATAGCGTAAATTTCAAAATTGAAATTTCATTTCTTCAAATTGTTGCACGCAAGTTTAAATGAAATTATTATAGTAAATGACATAAATTAATGGATTAAATAGATCACGTAAAAACGTGCTTATTTGTTTTCATTTCATCACATTAAACCATATTTATCATCTATTTTGACACGCGACATGAAATATTTTTTATATTCATTAAATTATTATTCATTTAAATTAAGAGCCGCCTCTGGTGACTAATTTGGTCTCCCTTAAATTTATGTTAAGCTTTGCAATTTTTTACTTTTATTCATAATTTTATTTACTTGCGTATACCTTCACTAAATCTGCAGATTCTGATAGAGAAATCAACAAATAAATGCGATCAAGGCAACATTTAGGGGAAGATTCTGATAATATTATGTTCTGATTGGCACGATTGACGAAGAAATCCCAAAATAGCGCCGAAAAGCCGTTCTTCACTTGTTAATTTAATGAAAAAATGTTTTTTGAAGTAGATATCAAACGAAATCCTCTGTGCAATCTCCGATCACACTTGCCCACTTGTTTTGCATTTGTTAAGTGTGTAGATTATTGCTGTAAAGCGGTTTCGTAATATTTCATTTCCCTGGAGCATTTTTTCACCGAATGAATGTAACGTTGCACATTGAACACAACGCTATTGTAAAGTAAAAATAAAAAAATTCTCGAAACCCTATTTCTCTTTCTTACTAACCGCTGGCCAGGTCCAGAAAAAAATACAGTCGTGTATCTCTATAACGAAATTCCATACATCGAATTTCTCTATATAACAAATTTTTAGTAGGAACAGTCCTCTTTTCGCATGATTACATTAAAAACAGTCTCTATATAGCGAAATATCCATATCCATATAACGAATTTTTTCATAAATTGGTCTTAATTTATTCAGTTTTAAAAAAGCTTCGAAATCATATGGAATCAATTTTCCATCACTTATTTTTGATTTATCGTTCAGTGCTGAGTTTTTTTTTTTTTTTTTTTTTTTAATTACTTCTCTTCTTGTTCTTTAAATTCAACGAGTTCATCCACCTCCCACACACCTTTCAACATCCTTCTCAAAACAGAGTCAATTGAATTGTTACACATATAAGTGAGGAATCAATGAGAGGCACATAAGAGAGGCCTTCAAATGGAGGAAAATGTGAAATACAATTTTTCATTCCTTGCTAAAATTTGAGCATTTTTTTTTAAAGAGCGTAACAATTTTAAAATCAAAACAATAAAAAATTACAGATTTCTTCGTCTGAAATTAATGCAAATCTTCCTCATTTAAATTTCACTAAGCTTTCAAATAAACGTCTGTTCTTTTTTTTTTAAACTGCTTAAGAAATTAAGAAATAAAATGTTAGGTTTACTTTTAAACATTTCAAATTCTTAATTAAAAAGATCAAAAATAATATTTGTTCAAAATTTACACATTAAATACGGCTTTTAACATCATTCTCTGTACATCGAATTTCTCCATATAACGAATTTTTTACTGGAGCGATGGATTTCGTTATATAGAGACTCGACTGTATTCAGTAAAATGCTCCATGCTTCCATATGTTGCTTATTTCATTTAAGTAAATTTCCTGGTTCAAAATATGTTCATATGAGCTGAGAATATGCGTAAAATTTTGGAAACTATTATAATATTTTCATAAATGAAATATTAGAGGAGTTGACACTATTTTTTGCTTGTACATAACTTGGTACAAAAAGGTGCGATATTCAATTTTGGCATTTTGAAATAAAAGCAATCTACATTATAATCATACTCTATTATAGTTAGTTCGGATGTAACGCGAAATCAATTTTAACGAAAAAAATCATAACTAACCAAAAAGGATTAGTTTCTTTACTCTTCATTTTTCATAAAGAAAATGTATCATTTTCAAAATGAAAACATGTAAAATATAGAATTAATGTAATATAATTTTATAATATTGTTGATCTTTCAATCTGAAGAAAGCCCAAAAATATTCATGAATGAAAATTTGTCATTCCTAATTCTCTCACTAAATAACTTCTTTTTCTTAACTCCAAAAGCTTAAAATAGAATTCAATAATTCTTTCATCCTCTTATAACATACATCAACTTTTCTTCATCTCCGTCGCAATTTCCTTCTAACAAATGTGACATGCATCAATTAGTTTTGGTGCGACAAACAAATAAAGGAAAAAAATATGTTCTCCTAGGAGCATTCGGAATTTGGAATATGCACAATACTGGTAATTTTAAAAATTTATGGCTCTTTAAAAAAAATAAGAAAAATAAATGAATAAACGAACTTCTTGTCTATTTGGATAACTTTTCTTTCATTTAAAACTCTTAAGGGAACTTTCTGCGACTTTTTTTCTCTTTTTGTTTTGGCGGTTTTGCGCCCCTGGATTTTGTTTTACTCCGTGCCGGAGCACGGACTAACGGAGTGTTAGTCCGGCCCTGATCGCATTAAAAATCGCGGAATGCAAAATGTAGTAAATGTTAGGTTAAAATGTGGAAAACGAATTCCTTTTACGAATGTCGAAAAATCAATGCGGAATGGTCAAAAATTTTACAACATCTCAAAAACTTTAAAAATAGTGGGGATAAAATTTACTTTGTTAGGTTAAAAGTTTGAGACCGAATTCTTTATCAATGTCCAAAAATCACAGCTGAACGGGAAAAATAGCTAAAAAGTGCATTAAAATCGCTAAAATATCAAAGCTTGTAAAAGGTAATAATTTATTGTATTAGGTTAAAATTTTGAAACCAAATTCCTTTCTCGAATATCAAAAAATTGCTGCTGAAAACAAATAAAAATCACTATGTTAGACTAAAAGTATTAAATCTAATTAGTTTTACGAATGCCAAATTCTACCGTCGAACACTGAAAAAAAGATAATAATTGGATTGGAAATTGCATTAAAAAGCACTAAAAAATCAAAAGTCGTGGAAGACAAAATTTACTATATTAAGTTAGAAGTTTGAAGCAAAATTCCTTATACGAATGTCAAAAAATCGAAGCGAAACGCGAAAATACGCGAAAAAACGCATTGAAAATAGTTTTAGAAACTGTAAACCTTTCAAAAACCATAGGGAACAATTTTACTACATTAGGCGAAGAGTTTAAAGCAGAATTCCTTTTACGAATGCCGAAAAATTGCGTTAAAATCGAATAAATAAATAAATAAAAAGAAGAATTGTGGAGGACATATAAGTTCCCATGTTAGACTAAACTTTTGAAACAGAATTACTTTTATAAATGTCAAAACATCACGGCAGAATGCCGAAAACGCTGAAAATCGCATTGAAAATTGTACTAAAAATCGTTACAAATAATAATAATAATAATAATAATAATAATAATAATAATAATAATAATAAAATACTTGGAGGTTGCAGTATTTATTACATAATACTAAAAGTTTAAACAAAATTATTTTTATGGAGGTCGAAAATTCGCAGAGTAACGGGAAAACTGTAAAAAATCTCAGTAAAAAACAAAAATTGCTCAATACAAAATTTATTGTATTAAACTAAAATTTTGAAACCAAATTCCTTTTATAAATGCCAAATACCACCATAAAACGTGGAAAAAGCTAAACATCGCTTTGAAAATTACTTTAAATATCAATAAAAATTCAAAAGACTCGGAGGACAAAATTTACTGAATAAGGATAAAAGTTCAAAAGGGAATTTTTACGAATGTCAAAAAATTGAATATACTTAAAAATACTTGAGATATCGCATAAAAAATCGCTTTAGATATTGCAAAACTTCAAAAATCTCAGTAGACAATTTTAATATGTCACACTAAAAGTTTGAAACAGAAATCCTTTTACGAATATCAACAGATCGCCTAAAAATCGCTTTAAAATTGTTAAAAATTCAAAAAACAGCAGAGGACAAAATTTACTATTTCAGATGCGAAGTTTAAAACAGAATTATTTTTGCAAATATGAAAAAAAAAAAAAATAAATAAAAGGCCTCGTAATGAGAAAAACCGCTAAAAATTGTTAAAAATTAAAAAATGACAAGAGACATTTTTTTAATAGTGGAATAAAATTTTGTAACCGCAATTCTTTCATAAAGATTTAAAAAAAGCGAAAAATCGTTAAAAGTTCAAAAATCGTTGATGACAAAATTTACTATAGTGGGCTAACATTGTAACCAGAATTCTTTCACGAATGTGAAAGTATCGCCAAAACAAACAAAAATAATAGAAACTTGAAGAATCGCAAAAAAATCTTATTAAATATTGCTAAAAAAATTCAAAAATTGCTGAGAGCAAAGTTAACTACATCTCATGAAAGGTAATGATACTAGGTTGCCATGGTGATTATTTCCTATTTAAGATGGAATCCTATTATTTCTGTATTACTGAATTTAATATGTATAATCGTAATAAATTTCGTATCCATATTTTTTTGCATAAGAGTGCAACAGCTAGAGATCTACATGGGCCGGGCTTCGGCCCGAAGCCCGAAGCCAGCAAAGCCCGCGTTTCGGACAATTTTCAATAAAAGTATAACATTCGCGCCGGGCTCGGGTATTATGTTTTTCCCGAAGAATCGGGCCAGGACGGTCCTAACTTATTTTTTCCGTACCAAACCGGGACTTCTATCATTCTTCCAAGTCTTCACGGACCAAAATACTCAGCTCCAGTTGAGTCATACTGTATGAAATTTATTTTCTCGACGTGACAAGGTCTGTTCAAAGATCAGTAAAATTTAGTCTGGCCCAAAAATTTTTGTAAAAAGGCATATGTTTATTTAAATTGCCATTATTCTACAATTAAACATTAGAATTTATTCTTTTTAAAGAATCGTAAATTTCCAGGCTTATTAAATATAGCTAAATTAAAGTATTGTTAAACGTAATGAAAAATAACCTGCCAATGACGGATTTTTTTTTTTTTTTTTTTTCAATTAAAAACTGAAAACTTCTTTTAAACATTCATCCATGGAAAATGAATGCAATAATACTTGAGAGGAAAAAAAAATAGATTTATACATGCTAAGAAGGGATTTTTTATATAACGTATTTTTTCTTTGCAATACTGATTTCGTCTTAGAAGATTTTATTTATACCATATACTAGGCCTGTCCAACCTTTTCCTAAGCAGGGGCGCATCTTAGCTTTTGGTAAGCAATGAAGGGCGCTATTGTTTAAAAAAAAAAAAAAAAAAAAAAAAAAATTCTCAAAACATGAAGAAAATCAACGTTTGATATTAGTAAGAATGAATACAGGCAAATGCATAACTCAGTAAAAATATAATTTCCCTATAAATCTAAAACGCCATGTTAAAAACTAAATTGTAATAAATTTCGAATAATACATTTTTCTGCTAGGGATTATCTCAAAGATTTTTGAATTGAAAGGAGCCAGAAAATGAAATATTACCTATTATAAAAATAAAATGGTAATTAGACATATTGTTGTTATTACATATTTTTGGGGGGCACAAATATTCTGCGAAAATTGGAATTTTTTTTTGGAGGTGTAAATTTGCCATTATAAAAAATACTGAAACAAAGTCACGGACGGTTCCAAAGAAAGAGCCTGGAAGAACTTTCGTTGATGGAAATTCTTTCGCACGATTTTATAGATTTTTCTTTTAAACAAAATCATCAAAATTATCTAAAGTTCAAAAGGTCTGAGGGAGGAAAAGACAAATTTTATCCTGTCTTAGAAAACAGCCAAATGGCCAGTGAAACAACGTTAATAACGATAACAAACATGCCGAAATTTCATGCATGAAGGAGGAGGACGATTTGAAGAAGGAAAAAATTATAACCGACATTTATTAATTTCTATTGACGTAATTTCGATAAAAAGATACATAAAGAGTATCTACAAATTAATGAAGAAATGCAATAGCACATATTTTTTTTTTCTTTTAAGTAATCAAATTCTTTTTTTTAATTTGTTGAGTACATTATAATTGTTGATGCGTGAAATATATTTGTAGAGATTTTTAAAAGGACTCTTAAGCAAATACAGAAGATTTTAAGTAAAGTATCCTTTACAAGGGAATTTTACTTTAAAAAAAGGACTAGTAATAGAAAATCTTCAAAAGGGCGCCAAGAAAACATGCAAAGGGCGCCATGGCGCCCGCGGGCGCCGTGTTGGACAGCCCTGCCATATACCATTTTTTTAGATTTTTTATGTTTCCATTATATGGAATATGAATTAATAATATTAATGATAACTGGAAAATTTACATAAAACAAACAGAGGTTCATTGAAAACATAAATATCGCAGCCTAATCTGCGTAAATAAAGGTTATAAACATGAAAAAAAAAAAGTTAAGATAAGTAGTTTTGTTTTTTTCACCACCGGCCTCCGTACGAGTAAAAGTCAATGTTCTGTAAAAATTCACTCGGGCCGATATTTTAATTTTTATAACGAGCCGGGCCGAATTACTTTTTCTCTGGGTTGGGCTGGGTCCGAACCTGGAAATTTCGGCCTGTGAAAACTTCTAGCAACAACTATTGTACCAATAGAAACTGAATATTTATAAAACTAGTTATAGTACAAGCGCACCTCATTTGCCGCGTTTGACGTCCATTTCTTACATTATTTCCGCCTCCCCCCCCTCCAAGATCATGGCTGAGAAGTTCTGATCTCGAAACTTGTAGCCAACAAGTGCTGAGTTTGAACTCGAACCCAATCGCGGCCGTCGGCCTAATAATTCGGAGTTTTCTGTTGTTTTCTTCGAAACTTGGATTTCTTTGAGTAAATACGGATTAGGTTCCCTTAGAAAGACCTCCATGGAGGGCACTCACCCCTTAGGGCTCATATACCTTGTGCAGATAACTGGCCATCACAAATACAATCAACCAATCGACCTAGAACAGAGATATTTTAAATTGTTTTAATTGAATTTCAATTTTGATTCATCGTTGTTATATATTTGAATAATGTTATCCTATCCCCTTTATGGTTTTCATACTTCTTTCATTTCTTGTACTGTATATAATGATGCGTGTGTGCGCTCATTGAAAACATCTACGTCTAAAAGATATGTGTATACTTCCTTTTTAACATTTACCAACAAAGTTGAAAAGTGTTTATGATTTCGGTTTTTCTGCCCATGCTCTAACTCTTCTAAATATTCTCGTATCCCCATGAAATTTTTGGAGGTTATTGATGTTTATCCTAGCACAAATTCTATTCCAAATGAAGTTTTTACCATGATTAGTTTATTTACAGGGATAGTCAAAAGTTTACTGTTACATTACGGCTTATGAGAAAAAATCGTTTCAAATAAATTTTAAAGATGTTATACCCAGTCAAACATATTCAAATTTATATGCATTTACGAAATGCACAAAAATATACATTCTGTAGGACATTACGGCGAAAAAAATAGCTATTATTCATTTAAAAGGTCACACAAAAGAATTACATTATATAACACTAAAGGGGGTGATTATGTGCGACACAATTTCAATATATCAAAATATTTTATGATTAGAAAAAATTGACATACATCGCTGACGCTTAATATAAGTTATACGATACGATATAGTCATGCATAATATGGAGTGCATAGCATTTACAGGGATACACTAAAGATTTCAAATAGCATATTCTTTCGGAAGTATTGTATATGGATCTGACGATGACTGATGGATGGATGAAATGCATTTAACTAAACTATGCATATTATATGGTGTGCATATAAATGCTATAGTTGATATACAGGACTACACAAAAGAACTTGCAAACGTTACTGAATATGAGCGCAAATTACTTAAAGGTGTTTTTAAACTAAGTTATGCATTTTTAAGCAGAGCTGCATTAAGTTTACTAAGAAATGTAAAATATAGATAAAATGATATACAGGGCCACTCAGAGACGTCTATGAAAGATAATTTCTGAGAATGTGATTTCAATAGTTTTAAGAGTGTTTTAGTTTAAATTAACTTTTAGCTAAATACTGGCCTGCAATAAAGGTATTAGATAAACTACAGGGCTAATCAAAAGTATTCAAGTATGTTTCTATCCATTAGTATAAATTGCTAAAAGAGAAATTTTAGATTATTAGGTATTTTTTTGTTAAACTAAATTTCCCCGTTAAATAGTATATACTATATCAATCGACTGATCAAATACGGGCTGTTCAAAAGTATTGGAATACAGATTTGGCTATAGACAGTAACCTTATTTCTTTAAATGACAAAGTTTTGATAAGAAGTGTTGGAAAGTGTTTCATAATCTATGCTTAACGATTTTTCTTACTTGTTTTTTATATAAATTAGTTTTTAATCTTTTTTTTTTAAATCTTGTTCTATGTTTTCTTAATTTCATACAAAGCGTTAACTGATTTATTCTGGACGAAAAAAAATCATTAAATGTGCTTGCCTATGATCGTATCTAGATTGTCTAGCGAAAAAGGCGCTGAAAACGCTTGCCTGGCCGTGAACGCTTCAATTACTCACATTCCGCCGCGGGAAACTAATTATTAGCGACGTGAATAGTTTAATAAACAGGCAAAGATCAATTTGTAGCAGCAGAAAAAATGCTGTCCTAGTCATGAAGATTTCATCATACACTTTTACCACACAACGTTGCCATTGGACCCGCAGTCAAGTTGACATGATAATATAGCGTTAAAAAACATTGCTTTGCATAAGTATAATAATTCATGCTTCATTTTCTTCCTATTAATGCATCTTCTTTTTAGATTAATGAACACATGAAGCTCGTGTCTAAAAGTTTTGGCAAGGATTTCTTGATTTAGTTGTACTTTTGATTAATGTAGTTTCCTATTTTTATTATTATTTTAATACTGTAGCTGCATAAAAGCCAAGTCAAAACAATTCAAGTAGAACTAAAGTGATAATTAATAGTATTCAAGTGAGTAGTATAAGTATTAAAGTGATGTTAATAGCATACTGAATCATGCATTTCCCTTTACTTCAAAACATACTTTTTTGTTACAGGTGTCTTGGCACGTTTGGTAAATTTGCAAGAAGATAAAATAAGTAAAAAAATATTTTTGGCAAGATTTATTTGCATTTCAAAAACGTCATGAGATAAATCTGAATCTTTATGAAATATCAGTGTAATGAAATGCCCCAAGCAATTTGTTTTATCTATACCGGGGTGCAAAATGATGGGAATGATCGTGTAATTGCCTAAATAAAAAATATAATTATATTAAACCTCATATAAACTTTATAAATTTACTGTATCATACATAAATACTCAATATAAACATAAAGAAAGCATTCTAGAGCAATTGTTTTAAATATAATATAATGCATTGCATTTTTACTCGATATGTACTACACTGGGAGCAAAATGATAAGAGAACAAAACAGATTTTTTTTTTTAATTATAGAAATATTTTATGTCATTTTGACTTCTTTTGTATTTAATAATTTCAGTATGCAAAATTGTAGCATAAAGTTTGCATGGTTTTGAATTGGTTGAGGTGACAAAACACGTCATATTTTCCAAATTTCAGATTTTAATTCTGTTTTCGAGTTTTACTGCATGATTTGGCCATTTTCCATTACATATTGTGCCCTATAATATCCCAAACATTATTCACGGGATTTAGGTTTGGACCACTGGCTGACCAAACAAATTTGTTAGTCTTACTTATCTTCAAACCACATTTTTGTGTCTTAAAAAAAAAAAAAAAAAAATGAATTTAGGCATTTGATTGTTGAAAATTTCATAAAAGTCGGAAATTTTTACACTCAGTTCTACAAATGGCATTCTAACATGCAAAAAAAGGCGTATCTATTTCGTTTCTTCATCTATAGAAAACCAATTAAAAGCTTACTACCGAGAAAAAAGTTGTCCAAACAATTAGAGAGCCTCCACATAATTGACACGTGAAAAATACGTTTATTTCGTTTTGAAAGCCATATAAATATGGATGAATACTATATGGCAAATTGAAATTCAACTTCTTCTCAGCACTGAGTGTAACTTTAGACCAATTCGTTTGCTACTTCAGCAAACAGAAAATGGGCTTTATTACTGCCAAATAATAAGCGTTAACATCATAAGTGTGAATAATAAGCGTGAATGTGGTTTTACATTTTTAAGAAATCCCGATATTTTTATTGTTCTTCGTACGATCAATACTGATGCTGGCATCCTTATCTGGCTTCCAAGTTCTTTTGCTGTCATTATTTTACTTGAAAACGTGCGAATAATCAAACTTTCGGACCATTTCGAAAGAATTTTTGGCTTTTCTGTAGATTTTGTGGTAACATAAATAGTTGAGTTCTGGTAAGAAATAAATAAATATAGTTTAAAAAAACTAAAAAACACGCTTTTTTAAGTATATCAAACTAAAAAGTGAAAAATAATTCGTACTATAAGCTGAAAACAAAAATAGATGAAAAATACTATATTACTATAAAATCATTGTTATTATAAGAATCAATTAATAAGCAATAAATAAAATTATCGTGGAAAAAAAGCGTGGGGTGCTCCACCTACAATGCTCCTTCTATCAGTTCTTAAGAAGCACCCCACGCTTTTTTCCCACGATAATTTTGTTTATTGCTTATTAATTGATTCTTATAATAACTATGATTTTATAGTAATATAGTATTTTTCATCTATTTTTGTTTTCAGCTTATAGTACGAATTATTTTTCACTTGTTAGTTTGATATACTTAAAAAAGCGTGTTTTTTAGTTTTTTTAAACTATATTTATTTTCCACTTTTTAATTTGATTACTTTAAAAGCGTGGTTTTTAGTTTTTTTAAACTATATTTATTTTTCACTTTTTAGTTTGATTACTTTAAAAGCGTGGTTTTTAGTTTTTTTTAAAACTATATTTATTTTAAAATTTACAACGAAAGGACATCGATTCAAATCACTTTTTTGGTCGACTCTGGTTAATTTAACCATGCATCTCGAATCCTATTAAAAATGTATAAAAAAAATTCTTCACATTATGAAAGACAACATTTTTTGCCAGATATAGCCAAATTTGGAGACATTCTTTCATTTGGCGCCAAATACGCGTTGTGGCTTTCGTAATCTTAATAGTCAATTTTTCGGCCAAATGTCGCCAATATTTTGTGAAATATTGCCAACTTATTGGTTGCTGCCATTTTCTCATGACCCTGACCCGTATTACCCAAAATGACCCACTAATCAAATTTGATCAAACATGTGACTTAGCTCAAAGATCTCCAGGTAATCAAAAACAGTAGAATATAAAGTTGAATCAAAATCGTTTAAGCCGTTTCTTAGATAAAATTAGCTTGACAGCATTCATCAATAAAGCGAAATGGCCCACTAATATAATTTTGTTTAACTTGCGACTCTGCCCAATAGTCTTCTCGAGACAAAAGACGTTTCGTTACAAAATTTAAGTAAAATTGATTGAATCGTTGCTATATATAATTAGAATAACCCTAACCCATTATGACCCAAAATGACCCATTAATCGAATTTTCGCGAGCATGTGTCCTGGTCCAATGATTTTCTCTTGCCCGAGAATATCATAATACAAAATATAGTCAAAATGGTGAGAGGCATTTTCTACATAAAATTAGCATGACCCACAAATGACCCTTATAATCAAAATCTCTCGAACATGTGATTTAGCCCATTAGTTTCCTCGTGTCTAAAAATTGTTACATACAAAATTTCGTTAAAAACGATCCAGCCGTTCTTTAAATATAAATAGCTTGACCCAGACCCTTTATGACCCATTAATCGAAATTTCTCGAAAGTGTGACCTAGCCCAATAATTTTCTTGTGACAAAAAAATGTTATATAGAAAATTTCGTTAAAATCGATTCACCTGTTCTTTAGATGTAGCTTGACATGATCCATTATGGCCCATCATGACCCACAAATGATCATTATAGTCGAAATCTCTCAAACATGTGACTTAGCACATTAGTCCTCGAGTCAAAAAACTGTTTTTACAATATTTCGTTATAATCGATCACGCCGTTCTTTAAATATAAATAGCTTGACCCAGACTCTTAATGACCCAATATGGCCCATTAAAATTTTTTCTCGAACATGTAACCTAGCCCAATATTTTTCTCGTGCCCGAAAACCATAGAATGCAATTTTTAGTCAAAACTGCGTGAGAAAATCTTTAGATAAAAATAGCATGACCCACAATGACCCCAAAAATGACCCACTAACCGAATTTTCTTGAACATGTTACCTAACCCAATGGTCTTCTTGTAATCCAAAACGATAAAATATAAAATTTGGTTAAAATCGTTAGAGCCGTTTTTTAGATAAAAATGGCTTGACCCATAATGACCCAAAAATGACCCACTAATCGAAATTTTTCGAATATGTGACCCAGCCCGATAGTTTTCTCGTGCCAAAAAACTGTTACATACAAAATTTCGTTATAATCGATCACGCCGTTCTTTAAATATAAATAGCTTGACCCAGACTCTTAATGACCCAATATGACCCATTAAATTTTTTTCTCGAACATGTAACCTAGCCCAATGATTTTCTCGTGCCCGAAAACCATAGAATGCAATTTTTAGTCAAAATTGCTTGAGAAAATCTTTAGATAATAAGGAAAATCTTTAGATAATAAGGAGAGTTACAAACCCACAAACTCACATACAGGTGAAGGTAATAAAAGCGTGTTAAAAATGGCAGTTTTTGAAAGTTTAATTTCAACAGCAATTCTTTAAAAATACATTTTGATGATGCTATAAGCTAGAAGAACGCTAGAATAAGCTAGAAGAACTGTTATAAGCTTAGAACTTGCCCTCTCTAAAAATCACAAAGCATTTTAATTCACCCTGTAATCCAGATGATTTGCGAATTAAACAAATGTGCTCAGAATCTTTTTTAAATGCATTTTTAAATGGTATGAGAAAATATCTGCTATTTACGTTCCATCAACTATTACGTTTCTATTATGTTATCAACTGCGTTCTTATCATTTTGCTCCTACGTAAATTTAGCAAAAAAAAAAAATTTAAAAAAAGATTTAAAAACATACACAATTTTTGTAAACAACTAATTTAATATTAATTGAAATACCATGTATTTAATTTTTGCACAAAAATGCAAATTTTTGCACAAAGTGCAATCTAGTTTTTTTTTTTTTTTTTTTTTTTTTTTTTAATATTTGTATCGTTCTTGTCATTTTTCACCTCGCTATACATATAGATCAGCCGTATAATCATTTAACCCTTGGAGCTCTGATCGTTGGATTTTTTACCACCTACTTTTAATTTCGAAACATCTCAATGGCATCGGAATATTCGGCCAAACTTATTCGAAAAAAGTTTAATGCATTTTGTTGTATATATCGTAAACCGATTTTTTTTCTTTGCAAAATACTGGCGCCAATGTGACATTTGGAATTTAGAAGAAATTTGTCCACCAGAATTCAAAAGGTTAATTAGTCGAATACGGATCAGAAGCGTTTCAAGGCACTGGAAAAAAAAAAAAAAAAAAAAAAAAAAAAGTATTAAACAGGATCGTGTGTTTAACATGACTTGCATAGTGTTGTAAAGAACTGGGATTATTTATATGTCTAATCGTGTAAATGAAATTTAGAACTTGCTTTTATATGTTTAGGGTTAAAATAAGCTTTTTTAGCATATTTAGATTAAAACTTAAATGTATTCAAGGCAAATTTATCGTTTGCTTTTTGCCGAGTGGAATGTATAGTTGAAAAAAATATGGATTCAAAAATTGACATCATTCACCGTCTCAAAAAAAAAAAAAAAAAAAAAAAGGAAAAAATAACAAATAATAAGAAAAAAAAATCGTATGTCTGTTTTTACTTTAATAAAAATACGCACAAAAATATAGAAATAAATTAGTTTGCTGAACACACACACACACACAAAAAAAAAAAAAATTGTTGCACTTTTGGTAATTTAGAGTGATTTTTAAAATTCAAATTCCATTGTTTTCTATTAATAATATTCGCCTTAAACTAACATAGAATATTAACAAGAAAAATATTTGTTCGGAAATAGTGGTAGCTTTCTGAATAATAATTAAACAAAAATCCTTCTAAATGGGATGCTGCCCCACCAGTGGCGGAGAGGTTCTAATCACTCAACTGGTAGACTGGTAGACGGCAGGTGCTAGGTTCGAACCCAATCGCGGCCATCGGCCTAACCGTTCGGAGTTTTCCGTTGTTTTCTTCAAACCTTGGATTTCCTTGCGTAAATACGGGTTAGGTTCCCTTAGAAAGACCCCCACGAGGGGCATCCCATCCCTTTAGGGCCTATATCGCACGTGTAGATAATCGGCCGACATAAAATAAACCAAACCAAACCAAACTAAATGGTATACTATGGAACAAGAGAAAAGAAAATCACATCAAAATCTATGAATTCGCGTATTTAAGAGCCATTACTTTGAAATTCAGACAAAAAAGTGATATTTTGATAGTTGAATTTTTTAATTGTCTTGATAATTTTTTAAGTTGAAGTAAATCATATTTAATGAATAATGTGATATTTTGAAGCCCTGAAAAAATTCCTTCCTCCCTATAGAAAATGTCAAAATTCAAGGTTGTGAATGCCATTTTTCATGAAAAATGAAATGCCAGTATGTTTGGAGTGCTATATTTCTGGTAAGCAACAACTTCCCATAATTCTTTTGGCATAAACTATTAGTATAAAACTACTTGCTTATTAAAATTTATTCGTTTCCATGGGGCGTTGTTACTTTATATTGATGTGTTGCCACAAAGTACAATCAAAACGAGGTTTTTGTCCATTTTCCGCACTTATTATCTTATTTAAACAATAGTACCCAGCACTTTTTCTTATTGAATATGAAAGTGTACTACCAGGACAAGCTAAGTAATATAGTACTGTACTGCACCGAGGTATACAACATGTACTAAAACATGAAAAGAAAAAGAAGTAAGGGTCTCGTGATATTGTTAGGAAAAAATGACAAAAGTTAAAACAACAACAACAACAAAATGTCAATGATCACATTTTTCCCTTATTAGAAAATGAAGCATCTCATTTCTCTTTCTGAAGAGGAAAGGAAAAAGAGATATTCCATTTTCTAATAGGGAAAAAACATGGAAAGAGGAATGAGAAATAGGATTTTTCATTTTCTGATAGGGAAGAAGTTTGATCATCGACATCGTTTGTTTGAAAATTTTGTATTTTTTTTTTCTAAAAATATCATGCGACCTCACTTTTTTTTCTTTTCCATGTTTTTGTACACATGTTCAATTACAGTATGATATATTTTGTTTTATTCAACTGTGACGCTTTTGAAATAATACTAATTTAAATGTTGCAGATTTTAAAAATTTTAAGTACTTAACAGATTATATCTGCTAACACCAACAATATCCCGGTAGAGTACTATGTTATTTATCCTTGCCTAGTTAATACATTTTTATATTTCATAGTAAAAAGTTTGGGGTACTATTGCTTAAATAAGATAAGTGCGGAAAACGGACAAAAACGTTATTTTGATTGTATTTTGGGGCAATATAACAATGTAAAATAACAATGCTCCATGGAAACAAATAAATCTTAATAAGCAGGTAGTGTTATACTAACAGTTTTTGCCAAAAGAATTTTGGGATGTTGTTGCTTGCCAAAGATATAGCTCTCCAAACATATTAGCATTTCACTTTTCATGAAAAATAGCATTCACAACCTTGAACTTCGACATTTTCTATAGGAAAAAGGGAATTTTTGTTAGGGCTTCAAAATTGCACATTATTCATTAAATTTTATCTACTTCAACATAAAAAAAAATCAAGTAAATCAAATAAAACAACTATCGCACTTTGACTGATTTTCAAAATAATGGCTCTTAAGCAACCTTTTTTGTGCCTCAAGGGAGAGAAATTTTATTGCGTATTAAGCGGAAATGCATATTAACCCCGTCTGAAGTCGCGTATTAAATGTGGTATTTTTACATTAGTCTTATGGACAATGTTCAAGGATAGCAAAGTGAAAAAAAAAAAAAAAAAAAAAAAAAAAAAAAAAACACTCATTATAAAATGGGTTTGGTCGTATATAGCTTACATACATAATATTAAGATATATAAGATTCGAAATTCTTTCATCGGTCGCTGTTTTACTTTCCTTATTAATTGCGTTCGCAATTATTTAAATACGTAGCGCCTATAGTCGTCATTCAATCCGTCCGTCTGTCCGTATATAACAATGTTATATACGGACGTTATACAAATATGTTATACAAATATGTTGGCAAAAACCACCCAACCGAATCGTTTGAAATTTAAAATGTATAATTCGTACATAATTTTCTTGAGTCATTTCAAATTTTATGAAAATCGTATGTATAGTTGGCAATTTGGAACTGTAAAAAGTTAATACGGACTTGAATAATTAAAAAGCTAAAGAGGTGATTTGTAAAATAAACAAGAAAGAGAAATACTGCGTCAAACATATATTATGAAACAATTTCCATCACATTTAAGATATAGCAATTAAAATTTGCTGTTTAATAAGATCAAAGATGACGTCTAAGCAAGCAAGTTGGATAATGCACAATAGATTTAAAAGCCTAATTTCAGTAATTAATACCTATAGTCAGAAAAAAAAATCAAAATTTTTTTTATATAGCCCAGTACACAATCTACAGGAAATTATATTCCCTAAGTAAGATGCTAAAAATTAGTTAAATTTAAAAATGCATTCAACAATTGCAAAGGCACTTTCAGCAATTATTGCTCATAGACAGCAGGGGTAGGTGGGGCACCTTGGGACGTTTTTTAGTAAATATATTTTTTTAATTTTACTAGCATTTATCCTTATTTTAGAATCAATTAGATATAAAGTATGAACATTTCTGCATCAAATAAACCTCATAATAATCTAATATTTAACATAGAAAAAGAGTAAAAAAAAACATTTAAAATGTCCCAATTTGCTCCACATGGTGGGGCCGGTTGGGACACTAGTTTTAATCAAATATATATGCATATGAAATTTTATATTTAATTGATCAACAAAGATTTATTTATAAACCTTCAGTTGAACGTGAAATAATTTAAGCATTTAAAAACACTATTGTAATTTGAATTGTAACACGTTTTCTTTAACAGATCTTGTATTTGATGCGAAAAAAATGATGTTCTTCAAATTCTAATAAATCACATCTTTGACCTATTTTGTTTTTAGGAGTGCCAAGTTTTAAAGAAATATCTATTTTACACACGAATGTGCTATCATGCTTATCGGCATTTAAAAAATGACAATTCTTGATATCATCTTCTCAAAAAGGATATCTCATACTTGCTGCTGTCCTCAACATTTTGAGCATGTCTTACAAATGCAACAATGCTTTGTTTTCCCGCAAACTATACCTAAAACCTGCAAACTTTACTGTATCCCACAGCGTGTTTGCTTATAAGTTTCTGTCAAGTTTGCAATCTATAGAAAAATCAACATCACACGATCAGTTAAATTCATCACTACTGCCACACAAACTATTTATATTCTTTTTCCTTCCAGGATTAATTTTCACCAATTTTGCTAATGCAAATGTTTCATCCCTACTGCTTAATAAAAATCCTAACTTGTTATGTACTTTTTTTTTCTTCTGTAAGCCGCATTTGGTCTTTACAGTATTTTCGGAACGTCCCCCTCACAACTGAGTGTCCCAACCTGCCCCATCTCCCACTTTAAGTAATAAACAGGGTGACTCAGATTATGACTCAGAGTGAAAAACCCTGAAAATTAACCGATACAAAGTAAAAAAAAACCTTGAAAATTATCGAATGCAAAATATACAAATTTAAAAATCACATTCACTCAAAAACAAAATTTGGAACAGGAAATTTTTTTTGAGGAAACATTAAATAATAATAAAAAAAAAAGGTAGCAACAAAATTAATTTTTAAAGCAGCAAAAACAGTTTTAGTACAGAAAGTTTCACTCCAGCAATAACATTGTTTTTCGCAATCTTTTGACGAAATTTGCGGCTTTTTTGCGATTTTTTCATGAAATTTGCCTTTTTTTCGCGCTTATTTGACGAAATTGATTGTTTTAATGCAATTTTTTGATGAAATTGGCCTTTTTTTTTTTGGTATCTTTTCACAAAAACTGCCGTTTTTTCGAGCTTTTATGACAAATTTGTCGCTTTTTTCGCAATTTTTTAGCGAAATCGATCATTTTTTCACGGTTTTTTAATTAAATTAACCGTTTTTCCGCGATTTTTGACAAAATTGATCGTTTTTTAAGCAATTTGTTGACGAAATTGATCGTTTTTTAGTAATTTTTTGACGAAATTGTTCGTTTTTTTGCAATTTTTTGACCAAATTGATCTTTTTTATTTCACGATTTTTTGACGAAATTCGAATTTTTTTCACACGATTCTATAAAAAAATAATTTTTTTTCGCGATTCTTTAAAGAAATTCATGTTTTATCCGTTAATCTTTGACGAAATTTGCGTTTTCCCGCGAGTTTTTCGAAATTCGTGATATTTTAATGTCCGAATTTTCCACTAAACGTAACGATATCATAAACTTGAAAAGATCAATCGAAAAACCCGGAAATCGGGGGTATACCCGGAACATAATCATCCCTGAATAAAAACCTTTACAGTATTAAGCTTAGCATTACAGTAAATTTTTTACCATCAAAATAACAATAAATTCACGTTTTTTCATTACAACATGCCTCCACTTGTATTATTTCATTTCTTTAATGGAAAATTTATTCTCAAAACACACATTAATGTTACACAACCTTATTCAAAACAAAAATAATGGTATTATTTATTGCCAGAAAACACCGCCGATTCCAAAACATATGAGAGAGCATATTGTAGTATTTGTATCATATATTGGCACTTATGTGTGCTAATTTTTAATTGCATAAAAAAAAAGAAAAAAGAAAAGAAAAAGAAAAGAAAAGCCTGAAAATGTAGATGTCCCAACATGCCCCGCCTTTCCCTTCTATAATCAAATTCTTTCGTGTGTCCCTAAAAATGAACAACAAATATCACTATACATCACTATATATTCTACACAAACATCACTATATTCTACATCCATGGTCGGCAATTGGCGGACCGCAGTCCATATCCGGAACTTAACCCTTTAATTTCCATGCTAGAACACGTTCTAGAAATTATGTAGTTCATTTCACACCAGAAAAATTCAGTGGCTAATTTCGTTTTACTTAAATATGGAATATTCTGTTATTGATCAAAGCAAATATTGTTGTTTTAATTTTCTGGTGGGAACTGAAATATACGAATTAAAATATCTCGGGCGGTCTCGGGCGGTTTGGGATCCAGAGGGTTAAAATCTTGAAGCCTAGTCCGCCAAAAATTTTCAGTAAAAAATAAATAAATAAATAAATAAATAAAAATAATTATATTTACATTTAAATTTCTTACCAAACGAGGCCGATATAGGAGCTGCGCCATTCCCGATAGACATTATGAAATATTTAAATTCGCCCAACACTATAAGGAAATGAGACATTAAAATGTGATACAAAGAGTGTCTGCTTTTCGTCGCAATCTGGTTATCTTTGAAAAACATATTTAAATAAAGACCATATTCATTTTCCAACAATTCTTGAATATAAAGAGAAAAATTCCAAAATACACACTGATGTGTTTCTAAGTTTTATGTCAGATCTTGTAAAGAAATTTGAAGCAAAATTTGAAGCCTATTTTACACTAAGCATCTTGTATTTCACCTCAGTGATGCATATCAGTTTCAATATGTTTGAAATAGTGTCACATCATTAAGACGTACTACAAATGATTTTCCCATCAGGCATAATATAACAGAGCCGTTTCAAATAATCTTGAGCAATGATGAGGTGTTATTGCCGATTCTCTCGATTGTGTCAGTTGTGTTTCGGTGACTTCAGTAAACTTTTCAGTGTCCTTGTAAACCAACTATAAAAGTCACACACTTCCTTTTAAATAATAACTATGTCATGTAAATTTCAAAAACATATATCAATTACATAGAAACCAGACTACATTACGGGAGTTAGGGCACAGACAGACAGACGAATAAAGAAAGAAACGACAGACAAGTAAACCGAATTCAAAAATATTTTTGAATTACGTTGGAAAGTGTAAAGAAAAAAAAAAAAAAAAAGAAAAAAAGAAAAATATGCATACTCTTCGAGAGAGGGGTAGTAGTCTCTTACATACATTTTTGCTACATTCACTTTACATGTTGCCATTGGCTACACTGAGACGAATTTTAAAAGAGTAACATGATAATAACTATTTCTTTTTCCTGCACAAATATACTGACTTTGATTTATTTTCTTTCATTAATACATATCTTTTAGATAAATGAGTAATTCTCAAAGAGTTTCACAAAGCATATACTCTGCGTGACTTGGTTATCTTTTTAAGCATATCCGAGTCCAATAGTAAAAGGAATATCGATATTTTACTTTGAATTGCATAAAACCAAGTTGAAAAAAAATATCAAGGATAAATTTGTTACTGAAGTTGTGAGATAGATTCCGAGTTATATAGGATAATTTTTCAAGAGATGGTAGAAAACGTTACAACAAATCATTTTTATGTAGGATACTAGTGTTCCAATCCATTCAGTCAAAAATACAAAGTGTGTTACTACGATAGGAATACTGGTTTTTGTTCACTACTTCAGGAATAATGATGATGAAGTTTAATGAAGTATCTCACACAGAACAATGTAAATGATTTTTATTTCTTTTATAAATCGCTTCATTATTATTAGAGATAATCTGGGGGAAAAAATCCGGATTTGATTTTAAATTAGATACCTTTTATTTTTGACTTTGACTGAATAAAATGGATTGCGAATTTGTTTTCATATACAGTAATTGATTTTTGAGGATCTATCAGTTTGTTAAAATCTGGCCCATCTTTTTTTAGAGTTCCGTATCTCAAAAAGAAAAAATGGAACCCTTATAGTGTCGCTTTTGAAATCCCGATTATTATGGATAATCATGTAATAAATCAATGTAGAACAATAAAGTTATGATTTTCTATTTCCTATCTTTACATGTGGTATGAGACTGTAGGTTTTGAGAGAAAAACTTGTAGGGTACCGCTTGCTTTAGAACCTTGAAAAGGAAAAAATTCGAAATCCATTAACTTATAAATCTATGTCGATTTATTTCGTGATAAACTCATAAAGTTTCATAATCGATACTGACGCCAAACTAACGCATTAAAATGAATTTTTTTGTAATGGTATATATAATATAACAATACGGATACCCCAGGATGCGAGTCCTACCACTACTTGCATTGATTTTTTTTTTTTTTTTTTTTTTTTTAAACACCCTGAGTGTTATTTCTTAATTTTAGAAAAACAACGCTTTATTAATTAAGGTCCTGTTTTATATTATTTAACATTTTAATCTAATATTTTCAGCATCCTGTTATCAGTACAGCTATCCCTCTATAATCCAGCTCTGCTCTCATCAGGATTTTGAATCTAAAATACGATGTTGCAGAGGACAAGCTATGTTGCTGACATAGCTGTTGAGGATCATTTAACCATGTCTCACAAGGAAGGTCTCAATAAGCGCACACTCAGAAAATTGAGAAAAAATTACGGAATATTCTTCTCATAAAAATATAGGTTAAAAAAAAAATTCGCGAAATACTCGAAAAATAATTTGTTCTTTTATAGATTTTCTTCTGGGATCCTGCAGCTAAATTTCACTGATCCTAAATAACATCGACAAGTTAACTCGGAAAAAACGTCACGAATATTCACCAACAAATGACCAGCTCCCACCTCTGCTGATTTTGAGAAATATTGTGAAGAAGAGAATATAGAGCATATTGCGATAAGAACAAGGATTCCTAGAGGAAACGGTCAAATGAGAGTTTGCACAGAATACTTATCCCGATTTTGTCAAAATTTAGTGTAGGAGACCTCACTAAATGGTACAAGTTTGTCGCGACCATTCAACGTATCATAAACAGTATACCATATCGGGAAGTACAAAATTTACATCTTTCGAATTACTGACAGGAACAAAACTGCAGTAGAAAACCGACCTGCAAATAAAAAAACTGTTAGACGATGAGAATTTAAATTAATTCATATCAGAAAGAAATTCGACCCGAGAATTAGCCAAAGAAAACATATTAGAAATACAACAGGATAACATGAAAAAGTAGAACAAACAACGAAAAAAAAAGACAACACTTATAAATTTGATGATTTGGTGGTCATTCAAAAAACACAGTTTGAGACAGGTATCAAACTGAAGTTTTTTGGTCCCTACGAGATTACTGCAGTAAAAAAGAAACGGTCGTTATAATGCAAGAAAAATTGGACACCAAGAGGGTCCAAATGCAACCTCAAAAGCTGCAGATCACATGAAAATTTGGACTTTTTCTATCTAAAGCAAATAAACTGTGCTTTTACTTAATTTTTTAGGGTTTAAAAAAATTAAATTGTGATTTATTGACATTTTTTATAACTATTATGAATAAACTGTGAAAAGAACTGTGTCCAAGTGACAGAAAAAAAATCTTTACTATTTATCAAACTCTAAGAATATTAATCAAGTATTCTAATAACTTTTCATCATGAAAAGAAAATTGCATTTAGCAATATTTAGTGATTGATTTTTCTATTATTTTGTTTTATGTTGCTTTTGTGGGATTTTTTTTTCTTGTGTGTGTGTGTATTATTTTCATTCCACAAAAGCAATTCAGTACTGGTATCATCTGGTACATAGAGTAGATGTGGACTAGGAGGACCGAGCTCTGTCAGGTAGACCGAATTTGTGATGACTGGTAACAGAGATTGAACTCTGTACCGCAAAGTGGGCACAGTTTTCAGTGAGGTTTCTGAAGCGAGACCTCAACAACCAAACAAAGCAATTTTGAAGAACTATGGCGTTTTTACTATGAGAATGAGAGCAGAAGGCAATCGGGATTTAGCAGTAGTCAGACGGACTAAAGAGGTACTTTAACATCTCGGGGCGGATAGGGCTAGACGGGCCGTGCCCAGTAAATGTGAAACAGGCAGTAGGCCAGTGTTAAAATGTTCATCTTTCACTTGTATGTAAATAGTTCCACATTCTAAATAGTTTCATCTCTGTATAATCAAGAAAAAATTAAAATTTCTTTATCAAGTTGAATGAAGACTCCTAGATACCTTAATGGCCATTTAATTCATTAAAAACTGTCATCTAGAATCTAACAACGAATGTATTTCCCCACACATATTGCACACTAAACACCGCAAGGCTCTCAAGTATGTGTCTGCGAAAAATGGTTAATTGCTATATGCATAGTTTTTGATACTTTAAAACATTTATAACGGAACTATTTTGACCGACTTCAACATTAAATAGCGCTTTAAATGATTTTTAGTTTTAAAAACTATCTGCTCCAGCGTATTTATGGAACATTTGTCTATAACACTACTAATTTTTAATTAAAAAAATGTAAAATAGCTTTTTAATTAATAGCTAAGAAAGGCCTCCGAAAAAAAAAATATTTAAAGCATCTATAGCAACATTAGTTACCTCTGTTAGTTTTAGAACTAGCGAGATTTCAACTGCGTAATATCAGAAAAACGAATCATAATCGACATTTATGTACTCATTAAAAAAGAGAACAAAAAACACGTATCTGTCGACAAGCTAGTCATGATTTAGCACTTTTCCTTTCAGATATATAATTAATGTTAGAACTTCCTTGATAATCTTAGCATAATTATTTTTAATGAAGGATGACTTTGCTCCTGCATAAGACAGTTTTCTAATTATTATTATAATTTAACTTATTTTTCTCCCCCTGAAAAGTACTTTTTTGCTTGTACTACTGATAATAATCGAAGCTGAATGTGATAATAATAATTAAATAAAAGTTGCTTTCCGGAATCTGGTTTTGGAAAGATCCCCCTGAAAATAGTGATCGGAATTCAAATTAATGTTATGGAATTCAATATTTAAATACCCAAACCTGAATTTGCTCTAGGCTTGAAAAATCTGCAAGTCAAAGTAACTTGTTATATCACTAAGAAGCAAATGAAAGAAAAATTATCAAAACTTTTTAATGCTGAAGGTCCTCACGTTATATTATCATACCCAGTCACATAAATTTGTTCCCCGCAAATTGTTCTACTGTCGTTATCTTTCAGAAAAAGAAATTCGAAAATTTTTTGTATGAAGGTCGTGAGGGGTAATTTGTATGGGTGAAATGGTTTTTCATATTAGTTTAATAGGCTTGTAGACCTTTATTTCAAAGTTGTGTTAAATGTAAGTTTACATTCTATTACAACACGAAAAAAAAAAAAAAAAAAAAAAAATCCTACGGAAGAGTAGAAAGAACTTGTTGTATGAGTAAAATTAACGTAATTTCACCAAAAAAAACTAAATCAAGATTAGAAATTAAACTCAGCTTAACATTTTTTTCCGGCCGATTTTTACAAGATTTATTTTTCTGTAAGAGCTGGTTTTATCAGAGTCATGTTAATGCGATAATTTTTTCTTCAACTATTATTATTATTATTATTATTATTATTATTATTATTATTATTATTATTATTATTATTATTATTATTATTATTATTATTATTATTATTATTATTATTATAATTACTTTTTACTAAGAAAGTTGGTAATATTAAGAATATTTATAATAAATTTAAATGGATTTGATATCGTGTGAATTGATGAAGTTATGAATTTTATCCCCCCCCCCTCCTTCTAACTTGTAAATATAAAAATTGTAGATAGAATTAAGAAAATTTATAATAAATTTAAACGGATTTGATATCTTGTGAATTGGCGAAGTTATGAATTTTTTTATTCATAAAACCTTGTATTTTTCGCCCCCTTGCGACCATTTTAATTATATCAATGATGTGTTATACATAAAATTTTGACCCTTTTCATGGAAGTAATAATAACTTTAAACTGAGTTGATACATATTATAATTAAGAAGTTATAGAGTTTTTCTATTTCACAAAAATAGTTCCAATGCCCACGCTCTTGGTCCGATTTTGTCCATTAAGGAACTATAGTTGGGGAACGCTCACGTTGACAGTACAGTTTATACTGTGAATGTTATACTTCCGCGACAAGAAAAAGTGCGTTGACTATTTTAATAAAATCTTACTCAGTATCTATTTTTTCTTCAAATTTTTAATGGAAAAACGATTTATTCACCAAATGGAACTGATTTAAGTTTAAATTTTTCAATATTATGATATGTACATATAAAATTTATATAAAAATGTATTTATTCGCTTTGGCGAGATTTTGGCGCTAATAAACATGTGTTGTACAAAAATTGCAAACCTTTTACAGATAACGGCTTCCCGCATTTTCCGAATTTCCGGTCAGTTAAGAGATAATTACTTAAAGATCGCGGTACTTAATCTGCAATACATATTTTTTATTTTTGAAACTTTTTAAAATACAGAAAAAAATTTTGTGGATTTGAATTTATCGGAAAATTTTAATTGAAATGCATACCAAATATGACAATAAAATATTAAAGTAAAATTAAATAAATGAAAAGGTTTTTATTTAAGTGCTGAGGTTAAGAATCGACTGATACGGACTTTCGGTGATCTTTCTATTTTCGGCTGAAAACGAATGTAAAAAAAAAAAAAAAAAAAATGTAAACCATACATGAATGTACATAATTATTTATTAATTATATGTATTTATTAAATATGCATGGTTATTAATTAATTATACATATTTTTAAATATACATAATTATTTTAATTAAATGTATTTATTAAATATGCATAATTATTTATAAACAGTGCATATTTATTAATTAATTATACATATTTATTAATTATGCACAATTTTTAATTAATTATGTGTGTGACTCAAGTGCACTCGCTGTATCTTAAACCCAACATTTTTATTTTCATAAAATAGAATATAATTTAACAACGACACAGAAATATTTTCTATTATGCCAATTTATTTTATTATTATTATTTTTTATATATACATATAATATTTATTTAATTAGTGTTAGGCATACACAGGTCGATTTATCTTTTATAACAATTTTTGTAAATGATCGTTTGTTGTGCTAGAGCCTATCTCGAAGAGTATTCGAAGCACTTTTGCAGTTTCAAAATAAAAATTTACTATTACTGTTTGTTAAGTTTTCAGCTTTTAATGAGAACATAAAAATAATCACATATGAATTGCTTGCTTTATAATTTGCATTCACATCTTGAATCAATGATGATTGTAAATAGTAAATTGGATCAATTGTAAACAATGAAGTTCATAGCAATAAATAGTCTCATTTGAGCTTCATTTTTGTTCTTAAGTCTTTATTTTCCCTGGATTTCGTTCTACAGAAATCCATTCAACGAATTGCTATTTATGTTTAGAGGCAATAGTAGAAATAAAAAAACATTACATAATTATGCTAATATACTATAGAAGTTTTAACATGAATATGGGATTGAATAACAAAAAAAAAATAAATAAATAAATAAATAAAAATAAATAAAATAAATAAATAAATAAAAAGAAAAAAAACATTGATTATAAAAATAAGTTTAAAAGTTTATTTTACATATTTTTATAGTGTGTACATTCTTAGTTTTGTTTTTAATTTGTTTCCCTTTAGATTTGTTTTCCTTTTACATTCAATATTTAAAAATGTATCTTAAACGGAATTTTAGGAGAGCGGGGGGCTTCCCTAACGAAAAAGAAATTGCTGTCTTTTCTTTCTTTCTTTTTATTTTTTATTTATTTATTCATATTTTTAATGCCAGTAGAGAAAATCAAGTTTGAATATTTTTTTTTTCTTTTTCTACGTTAAATTTTAAAATTGCTTTTTTTTTTTTTTTTTTTTGGCACGTTATAAAAAATTTCCTGCGCGGATGTTTTAAATAAATATAAAATAAATAGCTTATCTTATGCCCTCTTTATAGTGAACTTTTTGTAAAAAATAAAATTAAAAAAAAGTGATCAAGGCTGCAAACCACAATCATAAATCATATCTCATTCGTTCTAAAATCTTTTTTGTTTTAATAGTATGTTTTCTTATCTTAATTTAAAATATGAAAGGACTTCATGTAAAATACAAATGTGAATTCGTGTGGTTCTTCAAAATTGCACATTGAACAATGTTAGGTACCTGGTACAAATTACACACATATCACTTTAAATCTGATTATTAAAAACACATTTATCAAAGAAAAAATTACGATTCCATTACAAAAAAAAAAAAAAAATAAATAAAAATTATAGGTGATATTAAATTGTAACAATATGTTTGTTTTTAACTTTCAAAACATTTTAATTCTAAAGATTACTTTCAAAGATGAAAAATTCTTGGAGTATATGTATGTTATTCTAATTTAAATAATGTGCTTTGATAATAAATTGTCAATAACCGATTATATTAATCTTTCAAAAAACGACGTAAAAAAAAATCTTTGAAATCTGCTTTTTGCAAACACAATTCAAAATTCATATTATGTCGCCGAAAAGAGTGCTACAATGCCAGATATTGCAACCATGTTAAGCCAACGGAGTAAAAAGTCTCTATCAGGCTTGTACATACTGGCTTCTTCCTCGTTCCCTGACTATAGACCGAAATTTTCCGCCCTTTGATTTACCTGTATCAGTTTGGAAGAAATTTGTGCAGAATCATAGAATTCATCGAGGTCTTAAAATGTAATATTATACAGTGTGTCCACTCTCAACGGTGGCCAATGGCTAACTTCTAAGCCGTTAATCATAGGCTTATAGTTTCAATTGCGAAAATGCTTTTAAAAAGGCAAATAATTGTTTTTTAAGTGATTTAGGTTTAAAAAAAAAAAAAAAAAAAAAAAAAAAAAAAAATTACGAAAATAAAATTTTTATACGGTTTTCTGGTCCTATAAGTGATATTTAGTAAAAATTTTCCACCTCTGTATCAAACAATACAAAAGGGTCCCATACATCTAACATTAAAATTGACCGAGTTCTGAAACTTTAAATTTCATGACTTAAATTACTTTTCTGTAACTGAAAACGGATGAGTTGGACTAAGCTTTAAGGGAACGTACACTAAGTCCTTAAAGTATTATAAAGAGCGTCCATTTCCAACGCTGTCCAATGGCTAACTCCTAAATATATCATTTGTCACAGACATATAATTCAATTGCAAAAGTGTTTTAAATGAGGTAAAGAAATATTTTTAAAGCGATTTAACTGAAAATGCTGCCACCATGTAAGTTTTACGGTACCGTTAATTTTAATTAATTAACTTCTAGATTGATTAAATTAATTGCAGGCAGACGTCAGTTTCAAAATTCTCTTTATTGAAAAAATCAAATTTGGAGAAATCGCGAAAAACCTTTAAATGCGTCCATTGGTTTTCATTACAAATTTCTAGATTGTAGTGTTACATTAGTGCAAATTGGTATAGACTGAAAGAGAAAACAAAAGCGATAAGGCGAGTTTTGAAATTAACATCCTTAATTGTATTTTTACATATGCTTTATTTTATAAGGAAATCGAGTTGTTGTTTTTTTTCAGGATTTTATTAAAAAAAGCGTATAATTTTGATAAGCTTTTATTTTACTTATAACATTCGTATGCATGTTTTCCTAGCTCAAAATTTGTATTCAAATTTTAACTCACACCCAAATATCCTATCATGGTTCGATTCGGATATTTATTTATATCCAATGACAATGTAATATTAATGCGATTTTAAGTGCGTACCATTTATTTATTTTATAGGACTACACCAAAAATTATATTAGGTTAAATAATCTAATAGAATTTTAAATATGTATAATTTTGTAACGAATTGTAACTGTTGCTTTTCATGATTTAATTTAACAAAATTTACTTATTTTTAGTACAAGTTGTGTACTTTGCTTTAATATGTAAACATCAACATAAATTTAAAAATAATATTGTAAAAATTACTTTACTCTTAATATTTAACGTTAAATTTTATAACTGACATTTATTTTTATTTCCAATAAATTTGTTGGAACTATATGTCTATGACTAACAGTTTAGAAATTAGCATTTGGCTACTGTGGTGAGTGGACATTCTGTATGGATATGCAGATGAGTACAAAGTTTGAACTGGGAATGGTTTTGCGCTTAAAAAAAAAAAAAAAAAAAAGGAAAAAACGGACGATTTTAAGGAAATTGTACAGGTAATCGGGACGTCAGTACAATTTACTGTTTTTTAACGGAGAAATTTACGTAAATTCCGGAATAAAATGTAAAAATATTTGGAATTTACAAAAATTTTTCTGTTACAGACAGTAAATCGTACTGACGTCCCGATTACCTGTACAATTACCTTAAAATCGTCCGTTTTTTTCTTTCTTTCTTTCTTTTTTTTTAAGTGTGGGATCTGGGATAAAATCGGTGTAGACCTGCAAAAATGTTTTAGAAATTCCAATATAGGAGAAAATGTAATACATAGTATTTCTTGCGAAATCTACCTCTTGTAAAAAAAGGTTGGCAAAAAATGTGTGAATTTTTGATTTTGTCAAGTAGCTTGGAAAAGATTTTTTGTATGAATCTGAAACGGTATATTAGAAACTGATTATTAAAAATAAATTCTGCTGCGTTTAGATTCTTTTATTTCACTCAACTTGATTCTGTTGTACAAAGATGATTTTTATAATGGATTTTCCACTCACTTGTTTTTATATACTGGAATTTATAAAAAATGTATTCATAGGTATGGTTTTTGATGACAATCATACATGGAAAAAAAATAGAACTAAATTAAAAGTTGATAACTTTAATTTTAAGGTATTTTTCCATTAGTCTGCCCCTATTGATAAATCTCCAATATTCCTTAGAATTAAAATTGCACAACAACAAATTACGAGATAATGAATTTAATGATGTGTGAAACCACGCATGCCAAATTAAGCCAAATGACTGTTGAAATGCAACAACAAAATATTTTAAACAATATGTAAAAAATATAAATCATAAATAGAGAATGTAATATATTAATCAATAAATAGATTCCTCTTAAAGAGTTACATACGTTCTCAACTTAAAAAAAAAAAAAAAAAAAAAAAAAAAAAGTGTGTGTGTTTTTGACGGAAATTAAATTTTTATAGTGTGTATAATTACACACAAAATTTATTTAAAGTGATATCTCAATTATTAAGAAAGATGTGAACAAAAATGTGAATGCGCAAGCAATCGAAAAAGTCCTTCCGGCAATGCCGGGAGGAAGAGGTAGCTTTCATATACTTATTTATTTATTTATTTTAAATTCAGTTATATAAATCAAATATACGAAGCTCAAAGTAGTGGAACATGATTATGTAAGATTGAATACTAGTTTTTGTCAATACTGAATATTAATAGGAATTTTTAGAAATTAGTCATCTATTATTCAACCTGGTTTTACTTTAAGCGATTTATAAGGTCTCCAAATTCCACGATATCCATTTTAAAGCAGCATGATGGATTAAAAAAAAAAAAAAAAAAAAAAAAGAAAGAAAAGAAAAAAAAAAAAAAGAAAGAAAGAAAAAGAAAACAATGAGCTTGATCGAAATCTTAATTCATGTGAACATGCACACTCACATCGAAATCGATTAATATATACAAGGGCTGCCGCAGGCAAATTGACTTTTAAAAAAAATGTCACCCACATTAGAAATTCAAACTGCTATATCCCAGGCGTTTTTCAAGATAAAGACAAAGCAAAAAATACTCTGGAATTTATTATTAAGATAAATAGTTTAGAAAGAACCTTCTTTTAATTTCTAATTTTTTGTTTATACATCATTATACATTTAAAAGATTTTTGACAAATTTAAATGGCCGCCATTTTGAAACAAGATGGCGGATAAAGTTGCTTCGTGAACTCGGTCAAGACATTGGTATGTATACCATGAACACACGAAGTTATATCGAAATTAGTTTATAAATACGCGTATTAACGCGTGACAAATTTCAGACAGTTTCAAAATGTCAATCTCACTGGAAACTGAAAGTGCTAAACTCAGCCATTTTTCAAGATATAAATGAAACAAAAAAAAAAAAAAAATGCTCTGGAATCTTTGTATCAAGGTCAAAACACAAAAGGAAAATCTTTTTCAATTTCTTACTTTTTTGCAGCTAATTTTAAAATTTAAATAAAAAAAATAATATTCCGCCATTTTGAAACAAGACAGGGGTTGGAACTGGCCAACGAACTGGGTCGAGGCATCAGTATGTCCTATCTACGACCAAGTTTCATCCAAATAGGTGTATAAATACGCGTGTTATCACGTGACGAAAACCAGATCATTTCAAAATGTGATCATTTCAACACTAGAAATTAAAAGTACTATAACTCAGACATTTCTAAAGATACAGACGAAACAAAAAGTGCTTTGGAATCTTTGTATCGAGGTCAAATGCATAAAAGAAAAATCTTTTTCAATTTTTCACTTTTTTGTACCTAATTTCAAATTTTATTTATTTTTTAAATTTAAATGGCCGCCATTTTTAAAAAGATGGTGGATGGAACTGGTTAACGAACTCGGTCCAGGCTTTATTGAGTACTTGTACACACAAATTACATCCAAATCGATTTATAAATTCGAGTGTTATCACGTGACAAAAATCAGATCGTTTCAAAATGTCAGCCATAAGAAAAATTCAAAGTGCTATAACTCAATCATTTTTTAAGATATAGACAAAGTAAAAAGTGTTCAAGAAACGGTGTTTTAGGATCTAACACATAAAATAAAAATGTTTTTCAACTTTTAATTTTTTTGCATTTATTTTTTAATTTTAAATTTTTTAAATTTTTTTAAATGGCCGCCATTTTGAAACAAGATGGCGGATGATGCTGGCCAACGAACTCGGTCGAGATATTTGTATGTACTATGTACATACCAAGTTTCATTTAAATCGGTTCATAAATACGTTAGTTATAGCATGACAAAAATCAGATCGTTTCAAAATGTCAGCCATAAGAAAAAATCAAAGTGCTATAACTCAGTCATTTTTTAAGATATAGACAAAATAAAAAGTGTTCTGGAATTATTGTCTTAAGACCTAACACATAAAATAAAAATGTTTTTCAACTTTTAATTTTTTTCGCATTTAATTTTTAATTTTTAAAATTTTTTTTAAATGGCCGCTATTTTGAAACAAGATGGCGGATAATGCTGGCCAACGAACTCGGTCGAGATATTTGTATGTACTATGCACATACCAAGTTTCATTTAAATCGGTTCATAAATACGTTAGTTATCGCATGACAAAAACCAGATATATATATATATGTCAATATTTGAACGGAGGGTGGTTTTGGGGTCTGGGGGTCATGATCGGTGAAAATATACCAAAATTTTCTGGAAGTGCTTTCCTCCGGACGGCTGCAATAGGTAGCTTTTTACTTTTTGCAATGAAAGCTGCCTAATATGTATTGAAACCTTAAAAATTTTAAAGTGATTTTCTGAAAATTAAATTTTTAACATGGAAAACACAATCATTTAAACAATTTTTTAATTTTTTGGATAAAATTTACGTTTATCTTACGTATAATTAAACTGGCTAAGTCCCATTGAGCCTTTTTTCAATTTTTGAATTTTTTATATTTTTTCAATAAGTTTAAAAATCAAAATTTAAAATGAAAATTTAAATGAAATGCATTTTTTTTTCTCTACGCAACTGTGTAAAAATTTAAAATGTACGATGTTTAGAAGTTTAAAAATTTGCAGTTTCGAAAATTGTAAAACTGAAATTTTATTTAAAATTTGTTTATGATGGGTCTAGGAATATTAATGTTTAATCCATGTCGTAAGTAATATGAGGCATTCAGATGTCAGTCTGAATAACTCCATCCAGTAAAAATACGCATTCTAAACAGTTAAAGTTGTATAGCTAATAACTACTGTTTTTTAGGTAGCTTTCATTACAAAAAGTAAAAAGCTACCTATTGCAGCCGTCCGGAGGAAAGCACTTCCAGAAAATTTTGGTATATTTTCACCGATCATGACCCCCAGACTTCAAAACCACCCTCCGTTCAAATGTTGACATATACAGTGGCTCACAAAAGTGTTCGTACACTTTAAAAATTTGTACTAAAAAGAAATTTCCCTGAAATTAAATTCGTATATGAAGTCGAGAAATTTTTTATATTATCTCCAAGTTATTCTAAATAACACACAACCTTTTTGTTTAACATTAAGGGGTTTTTCTTTAAATCTAAAAATGAAAACGGAAGATGCACAGAAAGAAGACGCCACAAAAGTCTTCGTACACAGAAACATTTTCAAATAATTTCATTATTAAAAATATTGTTTGTCGTTTTATTTTTATTCTTGCATTGTATTGACATTTAAAAAATCGCTGGGCTTTATATTTTGCAGAATTGGTCCGTAATATTCTATTTATTAATTAAAAGTGTTTTATAATCGTAATGTCACGACTAATAGCATTTGAAATTAGTTATTTTTCTTCATAATAGTAGTAAATCAATTCGAAATATTGCAAAATTAGTTAATTTATTCCATTCTATGGTGAAGTATGCGATAAAAGGCTTTGTAGAAAAAAAAAACGGATTGAAAACTAGATATGAAAAGGTCGTCAATCTAAAAAGGAAGGTCTCCATTGGGGGCATACTCAGAATTTTTTTAAAAAAATACGAATTAAACTACTCATGTAGATAATAAAGGATCAGTGAAAATTAGCGGCGGAATTACATTATTAGATATGTAAAAAAATAAAATAGTTAGGAATAATTGGCGTGAAAAGCTGAAAGCGACGCGGGATTTGGCGAGCAGTGCATTTCCTCGCCAAAAGCAGACTATTTTAACGAATCTGAAAATTGATTTTAATTGACTTCACTGTTAAAAATCTGCAGCATTTACTGCAACGTCACCCCACTACTTTTATAGAATATCTCTCTTCTGACCAATGAGAATGCTCCATAGCACAGTGAATTGACCGTGTCATACCAAGGCAACACTAGATACCGGGCTTGCTCATTTCTTTCATGACGTCACAAAAGGTGGCTGAATGACATCCAGCGATTGGTACAAAACGATGGGTGCGTCACTTCGAGCCCTGTTTGTACCAATGGCAGATAGCGGCCAGCCACCTTTTGTGACGTCGTGATAAGGAATGAGCAAGCCCGGTATCTAGTGTAGCCCTGGTCATACACTGTTAAAAATCTGCTGCATTTTGTTGCAACGCACTCCACCGCTTGTATATAATATCCCTATTCCAACCAATGAGAAAGCTCCATTTCACGGCCAAGTAACCGTTTTCTATACAAGCAAGGGAGTGCGTTGCAACAAAATGCAGCAGATTTTTAACAGTGTATTTTTCAATTTGGAACAATTTTAATCAATTTAAAATGTGTTTTAAATGATAAAATATATTAATTTCATTTTGTTATAAGTACATATAAACGTATATGACAAAATTACCTTAAAGTAAAGTAAAAATGCAAAACTAAAATTACTTTAACTAAACTTATTTAAATAAATTGAACATAGAAAGATTTTTCTTTAAAAAGCATTCGAAGCGTAAAAGCGTATTTTTCAAAATTTCGTTTTTTCGCCAACCGGAGATAAATCGCCAAATAAACGAAATTTTTATTATTTTTTTACGGACGTTATAAAAAGGTTCCGCCGAATTTTTTTTATAAACATATATAACTATACGAGAAGAACATTCTGTAATTTTTTCAGATTTTTCTGAGTATGCCCGTATGGAGACCTTCCTTGTAAGTTAACGCAATGGGATCAAATACTTACAATTAGAAAAGTCTTAAAAAATCCCCGTTTAAGTTCTATAAAAGTTGCTACAGAATTTAATGAAACAGTTTTTACTTCATTTCCACCTGAAACTGTTCGACGAGTGGTAAGCCAAGCTGCATTATATAGGTATTCTGCCTGTAGAAAAATTTTTGTTAGGGCGAAAAACTGAAAGCTTAGGCTTTCTTTAGCAAAATCAATGATAAATAAACCCGAATCGTATTAAAATAATGTTTTATTTACAGGTGAAATCTAGTATGCCATTCTTGGTCCAATGAGTGCATAATAGTATGGAGAAAAAAAATTAAGAATTTAATTCAAAGAACTTTGTTGGAACAGTTAAGCATGTCAGTGGAATTGTCCTTGTGTAAGGGTACATATCAGCATCAGGATTAGGTAATTCGGTATATATTGATAGCATAATAAATCACGATCTTTGTTCCAATATTTTAAAAGGCAATTTAAGATTATCAGGCCAATATATGGATAACAGATGCAACTTTGTTTTTTATCAGGATAATGATACAAGGCACATGGCTCTCAACGTTCGCCTCTGGCTTCTTTATAATTGTTCACAAATTCTGAAAACATCACCTCAGTTGCTGAATTTAAACCCAGTAAAACATATTTGGAGATAACTGGAAGTTAGAACACGAAAACGCAGCATTGAAACAAAAAGCGAAGTAAAAACAGCAATGTTCGATGAAGGCATCAACTTTCATGCAAAAATTACAAAAACACTAATTAAATCTATTCCCAGGTGTTTAAAAACTTTTGTGGGTGCTAAATAATATCCTATTAAGTACAACTTTAGCGAAGTATTACAATATTTACAAATATACAGCGATTTTTTTAAAGTGTACGAAGACTTTTGTGAGGTAAATTTTTTGTTATTTTTTGATTAGTGATTTTTTCAAAATAAAGTTTTGCCATGTTTTTAAAATGTTGTATGTAGTTTTGTTAATAATGAGTCATAGATCTTACTCTTAACTACCCATTCTAAAATATTAATTTTAATTAATAGATAGAGCCCTATTTCATTGAAATTCCTAAGTGTACGAACACTTTTGTGAGCCACTGTATATATATATATATATATATATATAAGGTGGTCTGGTGTAATAACGCCAGGCGGGGTAATAACGCCAAGTGCCACTATTTTGCATAATTATGAAATAATCTGGTAAATGACATCCATGTGCTCTGCGCAGAAGGGTTTTGAGTCATATAAATCGCAAAAAACAGCTTCAAGTTAATTTGTTTCATTTTTAGGTCTTATTGTTTTTACAAGCAACTAAAATTAACGCTTGATCTAAATTTTGCGAGATACGTTTTGTAATGTGAAGACTATTTTTTTTATCCGGAAATACTTTGTTAATTACATAAATTTGTAGTACATTTCATGGGCTTTCAAAATATTGTTGAAGATTTTGGATATCTTCTATAGATAATTTGTAATTTAAAATGTACAGCGCAATAACTATAACGGGGTAATAACGCCAATCTTTGGCATTAATACCCCGGTTGATTCCCTACAGTGGCCGAGCTACATCCTAAATACTGATTCAAATAAGCACAGTTAAAACTGTGCAATGTTTCTAATAATTACATTTAAGCGGTCCTTTTTAAGCAAAAAGAAGCTCACGGTCTGATATTCTTTTGCCTCATCCTCCCCCCCCCCCCAATCACACCTTTACTTTTCTTACACTTTCACAAAAAATTGAACATTTTCAAAAGCTTAGAATGCAATTTGTCAATTTCTAAGTTTGTAGAGTTTGTATTTTTAAAATTGGGCAATCTACATGCAATTATTCCATCTTATTTCATAGTTTTGTTTGCATGGCGTTATTACCTATATAGGTGGGTAATAACGCCAAATAGCATTGGTCAAGAAATCACGCCATTACATTTTATGAATACATATCTGTTAAATTATTTTTTTCATATAGATAGTCAATGAGTTGCTGTATCAAATCATATATTTGTTTGAAAAATATAAACTAAAACTGAGTCGTGAAAATTGGTAGAACCTTAACGTGGCGTTATTACCGCAGGGTATCTTATATATATATATATATATCTGGTTTTTGTCATGCGATAACTAACGTATTTATGAATCAATTTGAATGAAACTTGGTATGTACATAATACATACAAATATCTCGACCGAGTTCGTTGGCCAGCATCATCGCCATCTTGTTTCAAAATGGCGGCCATTTAAAAAAATTTTAAAAATTTAAAATTTAAAATTAAATGCGAAAAAATTAAAAGTTGAAAAATATTTTTATTTTATGTGTTAGATCTTAAAACACCAATTCCAGAACACTTTTTATTTTGTCTATATCTTAAAAAATGATTGAGTTATAGCACTTTGAATTTTTCTTACGGCTGACATTTTGAAACGATCTGATTTTTGTCATGGGATAACACTCGAATTTATAAATCGATTTGGATGTAATTTGTGTGTACAAGTACTCAATAAAGCCGGGACCGAGTTCGTTAACTAGTTCCATCCGCCATCCTTTTAAAAATGGCGGCCATTTAAATTTAAAAAAAATTAAAATTTGAAATTAGGTACAAAAAAGTGAAAAATTGAAAAAGATTTTTCTTTTATGCATTTGACCTTGATACAAAGATTCCAAAGCACTTTTTGTTTCGCCGGTATGTTAAAAAATGTCTGAGTTACAGTGGCGTAGCTATGTGTTTTGGCGCCCGGGGCCAGCAAGAAATTTTGCGCCCCCACCCCAATATAGATATATAACAATTTCTCTCAATTTGGCGCCCCTAGGCCTCGGCGCCCGGGGCGGACGCCCCCCTTGCCCCCCCTTAGCTACGCCACTGCTGAGTTATAGTACTTTTAATTTCTAGTGTTGAAATGATCACATTTTGAAATAATCTGGTTTTCGTCACGTGATAACACGCGTATTTATACACCTATTTGGATGAAACTTGGTGCGTAGATAGGACATACTGATGCCTGAACCCAGTTCGTTGGCTAGTTCCAACCCCTGTCTTGTTTCAAAATGGCGGAATATTATTTTTTTTATTTAAATTTTAAAATTAGGTGCAAAAAAGTAAGAAATTGAAAAAAGATTTTCCTTTTGTGTTTTGAACTTGATACAAAGATTCCAGAGCATTTTTTGTTTCATTTATATCTTGAAAAAGGGCTGAGTTTAGCACTTTCAGTTTCCAGTGAGATTGACATTTTGAAACGGTCTGAAATTTGTCACGCGTTAATACGCGTATTTATAAACTGATTTCGATATAACTTCGTGTGTTCATGGTACATACCAATGTCTTGACCGAGTTCACGAAGCAACTTTATCCGCCATCTTGTTTCAAAATGGCAGCCATTTAAATTTGTCAAAAATCTTTTAAATGTATAATGATGTATAAACAAAAAATTAGAAATTGAAAGAAGGTTCTTTCTAAACTATTTATCTTAATAATGAATTCCAGAGTATTTTTCGCTTTGTCTTTATCTTGAAAAAGGCCTGGGATATAGCAGTTTGAATTTCTAATGTGGGTGAAATTTTTTTTTAAAAGTCAATTTGCCTGCGACAGCCCTTGTATATATTAATCGATTTCGATGTGAGTGTACATGTTCACATGAATTAAGATTTCGATCAAGCTCATTGTTTATATATATATATATATATCCATCATGCTGCTTTAAAATGGATATCTTGGAATTTGGAGACCTTATAAATCGCTTTAAATAAAACCTGGCTGAATAAAAGATGACTAATTTCTAAAAATTCCTATTAATATTCAGTATTGACAAAAACTAGTATTCAATCTTACATAATCATGTTCCACTACTTTGAGCTTCGTATATTTGATTTATATAACTGAATTTAAAATAAATAAATAAGTATATGAAAGCTACCTCTTCCTCCCGACATTGCCGGAAGAACTTTTTATCATTGGTCTAGAAATATTAATGTATAATGCATGGCGTATGTAATTTATGACTCGTTATGATCATAATAAAAATGATGTTTATTATTATTATTAATTTAAATACAGAATTTATGAAATTTTAGTCTTTGAAAGTATTATTTTCCAAATAGTCGCTGTAATTTGTTAAATTACAATTTGTTATTTTTTTATCAGTTAAATGATTTTTAATTTATTACGAACTTACTTTACATACGAAACAACACTTTCACATAACAAAAATATATTTCAAAAATGTTGTGGGACTTATTTTTTCCGCTTTTACTTAATTCGTATTAAGTAGCTGAAAGAATACAAATTTATTAATTCGTGTACAATTATTGTTTTCGGCCGAAAATAGGAAGATCCCCGAAATTCGGTTTCATCCGACCCTTAGCTATATGCTCGTTCGAGGCAAACCATAAATTCAGCAATACAGTGGCGCAGCGAGGGGGGGGTTTTGGGGGTTAAACCCCCCCCCAGAGCCATGACAAAAATACAAAAATTTCCACTTTTATGAACCGAATCATAAAAAAAAACTAAAGTTAGATTTTTTTTTGTTTTGTTTTCGAAATCTGCCGCTTTATTGAATCAAATTTTATTTAAAAATTTGACTCGTTTAAGCGGCAGCAATGTATTTTCTTTGAAAAATAGGGAAAGCACATAGCAACAGTATCAGTATCGAAAACTGGTCACTCAATTTCGGAAAAGGCCGGCATTCATTTAATACTATTGGAAATCAGCCGAAGGCTAAAAGGGTCTTTTCCTGTCGGTGCCAATGCCGTCTCGGGTTTTTCAATACTGCACCACTGGGGGGGGGGGGGGGGTCTTAATTAGTTGCATCTGTTTCTTGCTCTTTTTTTGGAAACGGGACTGGATCTCGAATTCCAGGAAAAACACAAAAACACATGCTCGCATGCTTTGAAGGATAGACTTAATTCCACAAACAGTGTGTTGTTAGTTGCTGTAGTGCTAAGGTTTTTTTTTTATTGTGCGTTTCGCTATGGAGGATATTAAATCCTCTTCAGAGAAGAAAATTATGAAAAAGATGGATATAAGAGATCATTTTTTTTAATCTTTTGAATTCCTTCAAGCATTCTTGAAATTTAGGTATGTTTGGAAAGTATATAATTCGTTTATATTTATGTTTCTGGAAAGATATTAACAGCGCCGTGCGAAAGGAGGAGGGGAGGGCGGTTGCCCAGGGCGCAGAGATTTAGGGGGCGCCAAATTTCTAACTACTTTCTACTTACTACTACTTTAAAGGGGCTACTTTCAGACATTTTTTTTAATTAATATTAATTCTTATTTAAAAAACGCCCTAAATAGGCAAGTGGGTAAACGGAAAAAAAGTTACCTGAAAAACAGTTATTGGAAAAAAGGTGACATGACTACAAAAGCGAAAAAAATGTTACCGGAAAAAAAGGGACATAGAATTGATTTTGGAAAATTATTATTGATTTTGGGAATTCATTAATGATTTTCAGGATTCATTGGTTAAGTATTTAGAAGGGATCAGGGGGAAGCTCTTAATTTAGGTTAAATGGTTTTTTCGTGCTGAATTAACTGTTTTGGTTCAGTTTTTGGACATATGATAACCCCCACCCCCCCCATCCGTAACCTCTCAAATTAAATCAATAGTTTTTTACGCAGATTTATCCGATTCACTTGGAATTTCGGACATGGGTTCATTATGATAAGGCGTATCTCTGATTAGTTATAGGGTTCTTTTGCTTATTATAAAGGAAGGATGGTCAATTAACCCCCTCCCCCCCACAAATTAGATAGATCGGTTTTTATGCAAAATTATCCGATGTATTTCAAATTTTAGATAGAGATTCTTTTTGATAAGGTGAATCCCTGAATAGTTTTAAGAGTTTAATGAGTTAGTATAAAGGGGAGAGTGTACGGGGGATAATCCCTCTTAAATTAAATGAATGGCTTTTCACGCAGAATTATCCGATTTGCTTCGAATTTTGGACATGGGTTCATTATGATAAAACGTATCTCTGATTAGTTACGGGGTTATTTTCCTTATTATAAAGGGGGGGGCAAGCAATTATTTCCCCCTCAAATTAGATAAATCAGTTTTATGCAAATCGTTGTTTTAACCGACGTATTTCAAATTTTAAATATAGGTTCTTTCTGATAAGGTGAATCCCTGAATAGTTTTAAGGGTTTAATGGCTAAGTATAAAGGCAAAAACGAGGATAACTTCCCTTAAATTAAATAAATAGCTTTTATGCAGAATTATCCGATTTGCTTCAAATTTTGGATGTAGCTTCTTTATGATCAAGCGTATTCCGGATTAGTTATGAGGTTCTTTTGCTTATTTATAAATAGGAAAACGGACGATTATCCCCCCTTAAATTAGATAAATTGCTTTTTATGCATAATTATCCGATGTATTTCAAATTTTTGATATAGATTTTTTCTCATAAAGTGGATCCCTAAATAGTTTTAAGGGCTTAATGGCCAATTATAGAGGGGGGAACTGGGGATAACCCCACTTAAGTTACATAAATGGCTTTTTACGCAGAATTATCCGATTTGCTTCAAATTTTGGATGTAGTTTCCTTATGGTAAGGCGTATAAGCTAATGAATGTAGTTAAAATAGGGAGGGATGCAGCAGTCCCTTCAGGAAACTCTTTCGGGGAAAGAAGCTTGCTTTCCCCATTCGACAGAGGGGGATGTTCGGTAGATATCGCGGGCGGCTAGTCTCTTAGGAAATTTGTTGATCAGGGGATTTCCCGGTAAAGGTTTGACGCAAAAATATTCAAGTAACATAAAAAAGCGAGTTGAATGCAATTGAACGCAAATAACAAATAAAGACAATTTTTCTTTATTTTGTAATTTAATAATTGAAAACTATTATGTCAGAAAACATTATAACACATTTTACCTTTTTTCTTATAATGATTAATTTCCATTCATTTTGCATTTAAAACTGGTTTATTTATTTATTTTTTTAATTTGTGAAAAAAGTAATATACTAAATCATTTGTTGTAATTGTCATTTTAATTTACGCCAAATATTTATCATTTAAAACTGGATTTTTACTAATTATGTCCCATATTACGCATCACAAAATATAATATAAAACATAAAAAAATATATGTTAGAAAACTTTAATGTACAAACTATATTGTATGTCACGAACGAATGACCTAGTGAATTCATTAATTTGTAGTAATAAAAATAGTTTTTTTTTATTACTAACTTATGTTAGTAATTAGAAAGTTAATTGTTTAAAAACCTGTAGTTCTTGATAGATCTTCGGGTTTGAACGCTTAAAAAAATAAAAACAGATTTAAATTAAAGGAAAAAAAAACGATTTTAAGAAAAACAGGATATTTTTTTCCTTGTTACGATATTTATAGAATACTGAAAAATGCTATGCAGCAACATAAATCACAATTTTAAATACAAACAGCTATTGAGGATATATAAACAAACACTTAAAACTATTCAGGGATTCATTTTATGAGAAAGAACCTATAGCCAAAATTTGAAATGCATCGGATAATTGTGCATAAAAAATAATTTATCGATTTTAAAGGGGGGGAAATAATCGTGGCCCTCCCTTTTTAATTAGCAAAAGAACCCCATAACTAATCATGGATACCCTTTATCTTAATGAATTAACATTCAAAATTGAAGCAAATCGGATGATTCTGCGTAAAAAGCTATTTATTTAATTTAAGAGAGGTTATCCCCCATGCACCCTCTATACTTAACCATTAAACTCCCAAAATTCTTCAGGCATTATATACTGTGACGACGTACTGACAACTTTAATTGTGGCAGAAGATAGATAGCGAAGTCTTATTCTGAAAAAGTATTCATAGTTGAAAGTATCTTCATTCAAAAGCTGTTAAGAACAGGTTCTATTGACCTCAAGGGATATGCCTAGAAAATAATTGCACTGGTCTAGTGGCAATGAGCTGAGGGGGACACTGGGATTATTGCGCATCGAGAGGGAAGGAAAGTAGTTGGAAGAGAGACATGTGCTGGTAATGTACAAGAAAGTACATTGATGTAAGATGGCTTAGACGTGCTAAGCGAAATGTAATATTGGAGTGAGGCTCCTATGTAGTTGTAATGTCGTTTTATTTTTTTTTTAATAATTGGTCTATGGTTCTAATAAAGAACTTGAGGAATTAAAAATAAGCTATTGATGAACTTAACAAATAAACCAACTTAGTAAAGAGAAAATCAGGGTGCGACACCACAATACTATATATAAGCCTCGTCAGAAAGAACCTATATCCAAAATTGCTTGAAATAACACGTTGGATAATTCTGCTTAAAAAACATTTATCTTATTTAGGGCGGAGGGGAGGGGATAATCGTCCATTGCCAAAACTAATCAGGCAAGCATCTTTTCAGTATGAACGTATATCCGAAAATTGAATCAAAGCAGTAAATTCAGCATGAAAAAAACACTCACTTAAATTAAAAGCCGACCTCCCCCCCCTTTCATACTTAGTCATTAAATCCCCAAAATCAATTCTTTGTCACTTTTTTTCCGGTAACATTTTTATCTTGTCCTTTTTTTCCGGTAACTTTTTTTCCGTGTCATTTTTTTTCGCTTTTGTAGTTTGCCGGGTTTTTCCGTTAACTCTTTTTCCTAGATTCAGGCAAGTAGATATCATGATTAAAAAACTATGTAACTGAGAAATGTTCTTCATTCTTTAATAAGATCTTTCAGAAGACGATTCTCACAGTTGCCAACTTGTACGGTTTAAAACAATCGCGGAAAAATGCAAATTTCATGAAAGGATCGCCCAAAAAGCACACATTTCGTTAATATTTTGTGAAAAAACGACAATTTCGTCAATGTTTTTGTCAACGAACTTTGTCAAAAGATCGCCGAAAAACGCGAAGAAATTTTTCCTGTGCGGATCGCGGAGAAAACGGCAATTTCACCAAATATCGCAGATAAAACGCTGATTTCGTCTGAAGACTGCAGGGAAAACGTCGATTTCGTCTAAAAATTTCTGATATAATGACGATTTCGTTAAAAAATCGGGGGAAAACCGCAGTTTTCGATAAGATTGCTTTAAAATATTTTGTCAAAAGATCATTGAAAAAAAAGGCCGCTTTCATCAAAAGATCACGGAAAAAATGCCGATTTCGTCGAAAGACCGAGGGGATAAAACGCCGTTTTCAAGAAAAGATCGCGTAAAACTGCAAATTTTGTCTAAAGATAGTCGAAAAAAAACGCCGAATTCATAAAAAAAAACACACTGAAAAACACCGATTTCGTCAAAAGATCGCGGAAAAACTGCTGATTTCGACAAAAGATTGCAATAAATCGACGATTTTGCTAAAATATCGCAGATAAATCGCTGATTTCGTCTAGAGGTCTCGGAAAAAGCCGATTTCGTTAAAAAAAAGGCAGAAAACCGCCGATTTTGACGAAAGATCGCAATAAATCGCCGATTTTGATAAAATATCGCAAATAAATCGCTGATTTCGTCTGAAGGTCGCGGGAAAACGCCCATTTTGTCTGAAGATCGCGGATAAACCCTCTTAAAGGGGGGGGGTAACTCGCGGAATCCTTCCCCCCCCCCCGCCAATTTCCAAAAAAAATTTCTACCAGAATCACCCCTGAAGCAACTCTATCCCCCCCCAGAGCCGAATTCTGGCTGCGCCACTGCAGCAATAGCATTTGTAGTAAAATTATAAATTACTGGATATTCTGGATTTTCATTTATATTAATGAAGAGACAAGTATGTTTGTGTGTCAGCGCTGTTCCGAAGAGACCGCTGTACGTAGAGTTACAAAATTTGGAGTGAAGGTACCTCTATACACCTAGTTTTGCATTTCGAAGCCCGATTTTCGATTTTTCGATTAGAATTTTTTTATTTAATTTTTTAGGCGATTTTTCAACATTAATGAAACAAATACGGTTTTGTTTTTTTCACCCAATATTGTAATTTTTTTTCTCTTTTTAATAAAGTTTATTCGGAATTCCTACATCGATTTTTAAATTTTTTATGAATTTTTTATGCGATTTTTAGTGTTTTTTTCACATTTTGCGGCTGTTACTTTGATATTGACAAAAGGAAAATTGTTTCGAACTTTTATTGTAATGCACAAAATTTTATTTGCTACGAATTTAAGATTTAAACGATTTTTAATTTGATTTTGAATGCGATTTTTAGAGATTTTTTGCTTTTAGTATCTACTTTTTTTCCATAGTTTTTCTATCAAAAACTTGAACCGTTGAGAATGTAATATATAGAATTTTTTTGCGAAATCTATTTAAAACGTTAAAAGTTTAGGTACCACTATTTTTTAATAGAAATTTCATCAATTATCTTAAATTTTTGCTCAAGACCGACACCTCGAGTAATATATCTCCTGATAGGTTTTTTAACAGAGTTTCGTTTAGATGTAGTTTTGATAAGAATAGAGTGCGCTCCCTGGTGGTGAAATACGGAACCAACAGACAGCGATTTTGTTAAAATTCGGAAATCTTCCAATATGATTTGTTTTAAACTGTAAAATTGTTTATAATACAGGATAAAATTAAAAAAAAAATGGTGTAATATATTTCAGGGTGCGAAAGGAGAGGAGAGCGAACAAAATTAAGAAATGTAACAAGAAGGCCTGTTTGAAACTTTAAGATAGCTTATAATACATACTAAAAATTTTTAAATGCCGACGATGTCCTGTAGAGACTGCTGCACAAAGAGCTAAAAAATTTTGGTGGGAAGTTCCTCTATATATGAAGTTTAGCACCTCGAAGGCCGATTTTTGATTTTTTAATATAATTTTTAATGCGATTTTTAACAGGTTTTTATAATGTTTCGAGGCGGTTTTTCCACATTAGCGAAAAGAATGCGGTTTCATCCTTTTAACCTAATATAATGAATTTTGCTCTCTTTTCAATATAATTTATTTGGATTTCGCGTAATGACTTTTGGATTTTTAGTAAATTTTTTAGTGCTATTTTTTTTTTTTTTTTTTTTTCGTATTTTGCGCTGTATTTTGATATTAGTAAAAGGAATTTTGACTCAAACTTTTAGTTTAATGTACCAAATTTTGACTGCTTAACATAGACATGCGAAGATAAAACTTCACCCGACCCAAAGTTTCAATTTGCCCCGCCCCCCCCCCCCCCTTCCCTCGAACTTTTTTTTTGTGATAGACCAAAAATGACGTTGGTAGTATAAATTTGGCGCCAACTAAATTTTCGTGCTCGGAGCAATCGCCCCTTTTGCACGGTTCTGTCTGCTAAGATTCATGAATTTCAGCGATTTTTAATGCGATTTTCGAGATTTTTTACGCTTGATGTCGAATTTTCGTCATTTATGAAATATTTCCAATTACAATGTTTTACAATATTTTATTAGAATAAATTTTTAATCCTGCTATTTTTTAATATTAGTGATTTTTTATGCATTTTTCAAAGAGATTTTTAGCGTTTTTTTTTTTTTTCGAGTTCTGTGGTAATTTTTGATATTTGAAAATAAAAATTGATCATTAAACTTTTAATTGTATGTAATTTTAAAGATTTTTAATGCATTTTTTAAAAAAAATTTTGCGTGCCGCGTCGCTTTTTTATCATCCATAAAAGATTTCCGTGTAATACTTGATTATGCAGTCAATCAATTTCGCCAAACTATATAAATCATCAAACGACTCGCCAAACTATGCAAATTGATGTAATTTTTATGTTAAATAATAAAAGGACAAATAAATTAGAAAAACATTAATAAAATACAAATAAAACAACGAAGTAAAAATCCCTTGATGACGTAACAAACATGTGTAACGCGTTTAATGTCAAATGAATGTGACATTTACGATCAGCCATTATTGGCGTTTAATCTTATAGTTTGGCAATTAGTTTCTTGACCGACCGGATAATCAAATAGTACTGATTTCTGATTAGAATGTTTTATCCATTTGAGAAAATTCTGATTATTGCGATTTAAAAATTAACTAGCGATTTTTAGTGCATTTTTCAGTGCGTTTTTAATGCAGTTTTCATTCCTATTTTTAATTAACTTTTTAATGCGATTAGTACCATTTTTTCGATCCCCACGGTGATGTTTAAACAATTAAAAAAGGAATTTGGTTTCAGATTTTTAGACTAATTTAGTAAATTTCACCATCTACATTTTTTGTAATTCATGAAAAGTTTGATTGTTATGTTTTACCCAACTGCAATAAACTTTTATTCTCGGGACGCAAATTGAGCGCGCATTGTGCACATTTAGCGATTTTTAATGATTTTTTTCAATGATTTTTTTAGTGGTTTTTAGAATTTCTTGGCTATTTTTTGAAATTTGTAAAATGAATTTAATTTCAAATTTGTATCCTTACTCTTTTAAAAAAATTTGCCATTTACAAATTTTGAAATATAGCAATTTTTAATGCGATTTTTAGCAATTTTTTAAATTATTTTTTATATTTTGCGTCAATTTTTTGCCATTCATGAAAGTTTTCCCGTTGCAATGTTTTATTTACCCTTATATACCCTAGCCTAATGTAGTTGATTTTTCCATATATCTATAATTAATGCGATTTTTCCAGATTTTCTACGCTTTGCGCCGATTTTTTATCATTCGTAAATGATTTCCGATTACAGTGTTTTACCCAAATACAGTAAACTAGCTGCCCTTGGCGATCAGATTGGTTTCCCTTGAATGTAAACTAACCATTAAATCATATTTCTTTCATTCATAATTTATTTTAATTGCTTTATTTTTTGCTAAATTAGAAGATTCTGCCAGAGAAATAGACACAAGATGTCATATACGATTCACATTGGTGCGATTGCAACAAAATAGCAATGATATGCGCTTCACATAGTATCCCGGCTATTGTTACTTATTTATTAATAAACAGTTTGTTTATTTTTATTTTCTTTTTTAAAATTATATAAATTGTTTTACTCTATAATTAATAATTAAGCTTTTTTAGGTGCGTTCGTAATTATGTAAATACGTAGCACCTATTGTTGTCGCTCAGTTCGTCCTTCCGTCTGTCTGTCCGTCCGTCTGTCCGCATATAACAACGCAAAAACTACCCAACCGAATCGTTTGAAATTTAAAATACATAATTATAACATAATTTTGTCGAGTCATTTCAAATTTCATGAAAATCGGATGGATAGATCAATTACAGGGACATTCAAAAGTATTCCGTTACATTACGGTCAATAGGGAAAAAAGTTTTAAATGCATTTTAATCATTAGAAATTTAAAACATATAATTATTGCGTAATTTTGTCGAGTCATTTCAAATGTTATGAAAATCGGATGCATAGATCAATTACAGGGACAATCAAAAGGATTCCGTTACATTACGGTCAATGGGGAAAAAGTTTCAAATGCATTTTAATGATGTTACACTCATTCGAACATAATAGAATTGGCATGAATCTATGAAATATATACTAAAGTATGCATTCTGCACAATCTGTGATGCAAAGAAAATTTATTATCATTAAATTACAGGGCCACACAAAAGTATTCCACTATATAATGCTATACGGGGAGACATGGTTTGGTACGTGTTTTAATTATATTCAACTATTTCACATTTTATGAATAAGATATACGTTGCTGAGGTGTAAATAAAAATTACTTCCTGCATATTTACAGAAACGTTAAGATTTCGACTACTATATTGTATCCGGAGTACGCTCTACTATATCAGCAAGATCTGAATATTTTTAAAACTTCGTTATCGTACGAACGCACCTCATTTGCTACGTTCACGTGCAATTTCCAACTTGTTTTATTTATGATTATTCCCTTTTAAAATAATATAAATTAGTTAGAAAATATGCACGTAACTGGTTTTCGCCAAAATGGCCCCAGAAAAATAGCACGCCAATGTGGTGCCTATATGATATCTGTGCTAACATCTATGACATTTAGCCATTTGTTTAGTTCCTTGGCGATTTTTTGCCATTCGGAAACCTATTTCGATTTCAAACTTTTTGTATAATATAGTTATTTTTCGATTGCACTGTTTTAGAATTTAATAGGATTTTTGGCGTTCCATGTCAACATTTTGTTATTCATGACTAATTTCTGATTACCCCCCCCCCCCCACCTTCATATTAGTTTTTTAGGCATTGACTTCCAAATATTTAGCGATTTTTAATGCAATTTTCAATGTGGTTTTTAGCCATTCTTCAAGTTTCGTAGCGATTCGTTGACAATCGGAAATTGATTTCGATTTCAAACATTTTGTTTAATGTAGTTAATTACTTACCCGTCATACATAGTATAGGGTAAATCTTGCAATCGTTTTAAAAATCGAATTTTTTTTTTTTAACGAATTTACACATTTCAGATACAGAAGATTCCGAAAAACATATTTAAAAAAAAAAAAAAAAAAAAAAAAAAAAAAATTGCCGTCCGTCCGCCTGTCTGTCTGTCTGTAAATGCTCTATCTCCCGAACAAATTGAGATAGAGACTTGAAATTTTGTATATACTTAATATGTAAGAATGAGACGAATCCTATTTAATATCAGTAACCTCGATTATCCGGAGCTATTTTTTTCGGACTCTCAAAAATTCGTTCTGATGTAAGGTATATAAAAAGTTTCGAATTTTTTTATTTTAAGGAGTGGACATAAAAGGCAATAAAATAACACAAATTTTGCATAAAGAATGAAGTCTATTGGATTATTAGTTGCCGAAATATTTGTAATCCATTTTTCACATTCTTTGATTTTTCATGATCCTGCATTTCATTGAAATTTCATTTCAAAGACATATTTTAATTGACAATGAGACGCTTAATCCGATGCAGTAAGCTGTTTATGATTTTTTTTCTTTTTTTGAGCTATAATGATGTTTCTTTTACGCAATTCTGTACTACTTCAGTAGTTTGGCGTTTTATATAATTTGTCGAAATTGGTTCATCAGCAATTCATTAATTGAGCATTACTATGTATATTAGAACTATTTAAATATGCGTTTAAATTTTGTTTTGGAATTGCAATGCATTTTATAAATAGTTTACACATGTTTTATTTTCATATATTATATTATGCATATCCATGATGGGTAAGTATTACTGTGGCCCTCGACGACTAGTTTTTTGATTGCAGTATTTTATCTTTTAACAGTAAATTTTTTACCCTAGCGATTTTTAATACTTTTTTCAGTGCAATTTTCGGGCTTTCACTTTTCTTGACATTTTTCAAAGGAATTCGATTTCAAAATTGTAGCCGAGCAGGAATTTGGTTTCAAACTTTTAGTCTTTATGGTATAATTGTTTTTCTCTCCTATTTTGATCTCCAGCGATTTTTAATGCAATGTTTTAGCTTTTTTTTGTTTGTTTGAGTTTATACGGAAAAGGAATTCGGTTTTAAACATCTTTCTAATATGAAAAATTTTCTCCTGTGCGATTTTTTAAATTTTTTATTCGCATTTCACTGTTTGCCATTTTATTACACTAATTAGATTCAAAGCTTTTATCCAAATAGAGTAAATTTTTAGTTCCGTGATTTTTGAAATTTTTGCCATTTTTAATGCAATGTTGACGTTTCTTCGCGATCCGCTCCGATTTTTTAGACGTTCAATTTTCGACCGAATGTAGTAAATTCAGTCCTCTTTTCCTCTACGTTTATTCAAATTTTGAAATACAAGTTTTCAATTTTGTTTTATATTTTTATAAACTTTTTAATGCTTTCGCAATTTTGTTAGATTTTTCTACATTAAAAAGCATCCAGTTTCAATTTTCTAGCCCTTCTCTTTTCGATGAACGTTAAACGAAATTCGTGCAACAATTTTTAAGTATTTCAAGATTTTTATTTTGATTTTAAAGTTTTTTTTCCACAAATCTTGCTGTTTTTTGACGAACCCGAGCAACGCCGGGTAGATCAGCTAGTAATCAATAAAGAAGAGTAAATTACTTGATTGAATCGCTATCGGAAAGAGACTTAAAAGCTTTTGCTACGGGGTGTGTGTTTCTTTTCATTCGCAAAGCTGTTTTTCTTTTATTTTTTGAAAAGTGTGCGTAAACACTCATTTAATCGCTTCTGCAGCACTTTGTTGTTTGCACTTGATGAATCGCTTCCTGCGCTCCGAGGGCACGCAGAAAATAGATTCCCTTAACTTTTGTTTTTGATTTGATTCTTTCATTCCCAGATACTTTTAAAAATACCAACAAGCAACAGAAAACAACACAAATCTCTAAAACAAAGTTCATAAATCTTTACCATAGGTATATAGCTAAGGACAGCAAATGCTCATCCTTGTTTGGTGGGATTGATAAATATATATATGAGGATTTGAGTTTCAAAACTCACTTTATCCAAAATTTCCAACCTTATCCAAAATTTCAATTCGGATGTGGCAATCCCGAGACTTTCTCTTACCTCATACTTGTTAACACTTCCAGAAAAATGAAGCATAACAGTGTCACCAGTTAGGTGATTTACACCAAAGTCTAATCAGCAAGAACTTATGTCAAGTTCTGACTGAATTTGAAGTCTGATGAAAATTCGTGCGTCAGTTTTTGCGCTAGAATCATTGCAGAAATCATTAAAAAATCTGAATGGAAGCGCCACCTGTTGAGAAATTTACACCAAAAATTAAAGAATACTAATTTATATCTGGGACTAATTGAATCTGAAGTTTGATGAAAAATCGTGCATTAGTTCAGCAGATAGAGCAATTGCGATAATCACAAATAATGCCGCATAACAGAGCGATCTGTTGGGAGACTTACACGTAAAGATAATCAGCACCATATTGTATCAAAGACTAACGAAATCAGAAGTTTTATGAAGATCTGTCTATTAGTTTATCAGATAAAGCTATTGAATCATGAATAATGTCGCATAGCAGCGAAATCAGTTGGCCAATTGATACCATATTATATTAAAAACTAACGGAATGTGAAGTTTTATGAAAATCTGTCCAATAGTTCTTGAGATATAGCTATTGGGTAAATCGTGAAAAATACCGCATAGCAGCGCCGCCTGTTAGGCGATATACACGAAAAACTAATCAGCTCCATTTTATATCAAGGTCTAACTGAATGTAAAGTTTTGTGAAATTCCATCCATTAGTTCTTGCGATAGAGGGCCTTAAATTTTTTGTCCCTTACAGAGTGACAAAGTGACAGATAGACTCATAGACATACATTTTGTAAAAGCATATTTCTGGGATTCTCTAATCCCTAGAACGTGTAAATTCGTCCAAAATTGGAATTCGAAAAATTTCACGAATCCAATAGTTTTTTTCTTGTAAAAATAGAAGAGAGTAAAAAATTACACTTTCTCTATCAATCTATTCTATTGGTAATCCCTGCATTAAAAAAAAACTAGTTTTATTGTGTTTTATTATTATTATTATTATTATTATTATTATTATAAAATATTGGTTTACAATGAAACCAACGGACGGAATCAAAGGTTTTTCACGACATCTCAACATCTGATTTTCTGAATGGCATTGAAACTCACGTCCTCGTATACAGGGTGTTTCGCTACCAGACCGACAAACTTTGAGGGATGGCAGTAGACATGAAAACAAACATTATTAAATAGGAAGCCATGGGGCGCAAACGTCTTTTTTAAGAGCTAGGGGCCATTAAAATTTAAGGTCCAAAATTTCAAACGATGATAAAAAACGTAAAAAAGGGTCGATTCGTTTGTGGTTTTCATTAAATTTATTCTTTATATCACGATTTTTTTTAGAAATTTTTTTTAAAATGTTACGTTCAAAAATTGTCGACAGAGGACACTTTAGACTTTAGAATAACGAACAACTACTTTTTACCGTTATTTTGTGCATGTGGTTGAAATTATTCTAAAGTTTAGACTTTAACTTAAATTTTAAGCCCATAATCGAAAACATTGGTACAGTGCCTAGAAGAGATAGTGTGGAAATCGCTAATACCGGTATAGCTTTCGATCACATCCAAAAATTTACATTTTCGTAGATGGTACTGCCGTCAATTTCATTGCGTGAAAGCTTAGGTTTTGTTTTTTGTTTTGGTTTTCTTATTGTCATGAACATTTTTAGTATTATGTGCAGTGTTTACAAATGTTGAAAATTTATGTGAAAACACGCAAAATTGATCTAAAACGATGAAAAAACGAGATTCACATTGTTTTGTTCCTGGTTGTATTACACAATACAAGAACAGCAAGTTGTCTATTTTCGGTGTACCTAAAAATCAAGATCTTTTTGAAAAATGGAAAAAAATTATTCCTTGTGCCGACAAAGAATTGAGCTTGCATTCTGGTGTATGTGAACTTCATTTTGAAAAGGAATTTATTGTCAGAAATTATGAACATATAATTAAAGGTGAAATTGTTACAATACCTAGAGGTAAGCCAATTTTAAAATCTGATGCCATTCCCAATATATTCCCAAACTTGCCAAGCTATCTATCAGTTTCATTGCCGAAAAAGCGAAAATCTCGGGACTATACCGTAGTTTCAACTGATACAATATCTGATGATTTATTACCAGCAAAGAAATATCCTAAAATATCAATGACTCTGAGTGATGTAAAAAATGTTACATTACCATCAGAATTCTGGAGCAATAAGATCCCCAGCTTTTTTAACATTGTGTATCATTTGATATTTTTCTGCTTATTTTTTGTTTCTGCCTTTATGAAATATAGTCAATCTCTAGCTTAAAATAATAATAATATGTATGCTGATCACATGAAATATTACATGAATTATAATTAAGCAATCCGAAACTAGTGTTCTGCAATTCGTACGAGTGCGAAATGCATTTAAAATATATGCCTAAATTTTCGTTTATCCCTAATATATCGTGTATAACAAGCTAATTTTTTTATTCTGTTTTTCACAAAATTTATCTTTAAAAAAAAAGTTCCCATACTTAAATTACATCAAAAAAATATCTAAAACACATTACGTTCCTATTCATTCATAGCAATGAACTTGAAGTTAGCGCCTTCTAGCGAAATATGTAATTTTTTGGATATGGTTTCGTTGGTTGATTTCCACACTATCTCTTCTAGGCACTGTAACATTGGGATCGGTTAACTAGAGAAAATTGAACTGTGAACAGAGGGGGAAATTTTAAACGCTCATAAATATTGGACAAACAAATCGATTTCGTTGCGGTCTGCGTGTAAGTCATTCCCTTGGTAATTATTTTATTCAAAATGACGTACAGTTTTAGTGTCCTCATTTTTTGATAGAGGGCGCTTCCCACACGTTTCTGATATTTCAATGGCATTATTCCTGGGTGTTTTACTACCAGACCAACATACTTCCAGGAAGTGTTAGCGATGCAAAGACGACTCGGAATCATATAGGAATGTAACGTTGTATTGTAAATGCCTTTTTTGCGAGTTACGGTTAAAGGAAGCAGAGCAAGGGCGGCGCCAGAATTTGCCCGACGGGAGGCACTGTATCCCCGACAAGGGGGCCAAGTTCATAGTATATATTAAAGGTCAAAGCGTGCTGGACTGGGGCCTAAAAAACTGCGTGGGCAAAAATTTCATGGCCGAGCCCGACCCCAGTTCGAGCAAAATAAATTAATGGTCCGATCGGCGAGAAAATTTAAAAAATCGACCTGATTATACGGTCTAGCAAGTACAATATATATACACATATATATTAGGCCGGTCAAAAATAAAAAAATAAAAGTTAAAAGAGTGAAGAGTCCCCCTAAGACAGCAATGCGTCATAGGCAGGTTCTATTTCACAGATTTTTCTGTATTTAAATTTTATTCTAAAACTATACTATTCTTTATAAATAATACATTTTAAATTTTAATTGTAGAATAATGGTGAAATAGACTTATAAAAATACATACATTTTTCCTAAAAATATTTGGAACGGGTCAAATTTTACTGACTTTTACTCGGACCAAGTCGTTCCGAGAAAGTGATTTTCATACGGATCGAAACCGGAACTGAAAATTTCTTCCCGAGCAGCTCCAGCTCAAAAGTTAGTTAAGCCATGGAAAGAGTGAAAACCAGGCATGGATCGGCCCGAGTATCGTAAAAGAAAACAAGCCCGAGCCTGGCCAATGTAAATAACTATCGCGGCTTATCCAGAAGAAGGAGCTCGGTGAAATTTTCTTTCCTTAAACTCGAATCGAGCTTAATTTTATCTGAAGACTCGGAGTAAATTTTATTTTTTGAAAGTTCTGCCGGCCCTGAAATTTATTATTCTTAAAACAAGGTATTATAGCACATTTTTCTATAACTTTTGGCTGAACCAGACTTTTTTCCCCTTTTTTCTTTAATTTTTTTCCGTTTTCTAATAAAGAGTAGAATATGCTTGGAAAGAATTTTTTGACAGACGTCTGTGAATAACAGTATTTCCAGATCTAATGCAGTACAAAAAGAGGAAGAGAAAGAAAAAAGCATAACACTGATAAACAATGATTCTTAAGCCTTTTTGCGGCACGTATACATGTCGCTCGTCTCCAAGGACTTCCTAAGACTTCCCAGCTATAAGATTTTTCAGGTCTGATTTGGGAATACTAATTTTCGATTGCAGTGCTTTTTGAAATAATGAATATGAAATTTAAAATACAGTAGAGATTATCTGGACTTCAATTAGGCATATTTTCCAAGTAACCGAATCGATCAAGGACCATACTTTTTTTTTTTTTTTTTTTTTTTTTTTTGCCATCTTCTCAAAAAATTTTAAAGTCAAACTTCTTCAGGCAGGATAAGGTAAATTTGACAAGAAGGCATGGAATTTAACTGTTAAATAACTAATTTCTAATCCTGAAATAATAAAATCACCAACAAATACAAAGACAGCAATGTATAAGACTATTTTTTTTCTAGAACCTTAGAAGTTTCCCTTCTAACGCACGAGAGTCCCACGCATACAAAATAATAGCCTCTGTGAACCAGAAGACTATCAAGAATTTCTTTTCCCTATCACGATGATTTTTTAAAATGTATTTGCTGTAACAATGTATGTATATAATTTCTATGTGTATTTCTATGAACAACTTTGTACCAATTTTGCAGAAAATAAAATTTTAAATAAAAAAATACTTCTAAACACGCCATTTTCAATATGCTAAAATGTGCATTACCACAACTGCCAGTCCGAAACCTGGAAAGAATGTGAAGGGAAGTTGCCTAAAAACATTGCCCGATACGTTTATAAAGTTTCCCAATTATCCAGATTTTTCATTAACTGGATTATCCTCGATACCGACCGGTCCGGATAATCGGCGTTCTACTGTGTGTATTACTGAATGGAAAAATACAAATGAAAAACTTATATAATTAAGACAAATTAAGTTATTATTATCAACAAAAGTACGAATTCTGCGTATAAAGCAGTTTTAAAATTAAAACACTCGGATAAAAATATCAAATCAAATACAAACACAAAGAAATAAGAAATCATTTGGACTTACTCGTATGAAAGTCTTGAAACTTTTTATATACAGCAGAAAATTATTAAGGTTCGTACTTTCGTAAAAAGAAGGAACTCATAAAATATTTATAATTAGTAGAAATAATAATTTTAATGCAAAATTTGCAAAGTCGTAAACTATATTTTTCATAGTCAAAATTTTTCTTTAAAAGCTCATTGTAGCATTGTTCTTACGGTTTCTGATTAATTATAAAATTTTGTAAAAAAAAAAAAAAGAAAAAAAAATGCAATAAACAAAAGAATTTAAAAAAAAATATTTCCATATTTTAAAATTAAAATACAAAATCAGGAAAATAATTAACTCCTATTATCTGTGGTCAATGGACAATTGTCGATAATAGAGTACTGCATCTAGTTAACTCTGAAACATCCTTCCAATCTATCACAACAGGTGTTTTTCTTGTAATTCCCATAGCAACAATAAAAAATATAAATATTATTTTTACAACCAATCAGCAGGAACACGTTTGCTGATGCTAAACAACGTACTCATCAACCTCTTTATCATTCAATTACTCGAAAAGTTTGTTTTATATTAAATTGCAGAACAGAATTTGAAAACTAGTCAAAACAGACAGACATGCATTTCCTTTTACTGAATCGCAGCTGTTCTCTGCGATTTAAACATGATAAATTCAAATCTAAATAAGAATAAATGTAAAAAGAAACAGCATACTTGCTAAAAAAGATATCCTTTTCCATTCCATCTGAACACGTTACTGTACTAAATATGAATTTCTTTTATTTGAATTCAATGTATTTGCATGGTGTGAAATTAATTAGTTGAACTACAGTTTTTGAAATGCGTAACTTTTATAACTTTATAAATATCACGTTTTACTTTTTTCAATATTTTAATCAAAGCAGATTTTTTTTAGCTATAGCTGTAATAATGAAAACAATGGGAAAAACATCTTCAATTTCCATTTTGTTTTAGAATGCATATTGATCGAATGCAGAAAGCGTGATATTCCAAATTTTGATTGAAATTTGAAACAAAGAGCTTAAATACAATATTCCGAAGAGAAATATGAATGAAGTGAAAACTTGTTGGGAATTAGTTGGGAATCTTCAAGTGCATTATTTTAATAACAGCGAAAAGCGACCTGCAATTAAAAATATATCGTTGATCCGAACCGCGAATTATGCAGGAGGTCTAGCTGTGGTCTGCCTGGGCCAAAATTTCTCGCCGAGTCCGTCTCGACAATGCTGAAATATCCCTGTGATTTGAAGAGGTTTTCTATTATTTTAAGCAATTTCTTTCTTCTGACTGGAAATTTTTTGAAAATTTTGATCTTCGGTTTTTGATTTTTACGTATTTTTAGATAAAAGGGATTTATAAATTACTTTTCTAAATACGAAAAAGTAGTAAGCAGCACAGCTGCCAGAACATGCGTGTAATTTGGCGAACATGCTGATTTAAGTGCGAGTATTTTAGGTAATTGGTGTTTTTTACTGTATTTTTTAAGGGGGGGGGGGAGTAGAAATGGAAAAGTTAAAGTGCATTTTTTTCTGTTTTTACGGAATATAATCAAGGGAAAAAGAAGTTGAATCCACGGATTATTTTTCGAGCATAGAGTCCTCCACAGATTGGGTTATACCCGACTTAAACTAGTTAATTCTTTATCCATTTCAACCTGAACCAGTTTTAAAAAATTAGATGACCCCGAACTCAACTAACTCCGACCTAAAACCAACAGTATTCTATCTGAACCCAATCCCAACTCGAAATGAAAAACAAACTTCCATCTTGTAAAGCAATAGTGGAAAAGTAGCCTACAATAATACCACTAGTATAAATTATATTTTTTATGTAGAAAAATCAATATATCTGTATATGCACTCATTGACACCCGGATAATATAATTTTTCATTTAAAAATATGTTTCGGAGATACTTTTGAGAAATCATGTAGAATCGAACCTATATGCTAAAACTACTAAAATCAATCCGACTCGAAAAACAGAAGTCAATCCGAAAAAATATTAACTTTAGCCAGATCCGACTCAAATTGCCGGTCGAGTTGAGTTTAGTTTCCCGAGGTGAATGCAGAACTCTACCGGAAACTCGAGCCCGACATCATCACATTTTGACCTAAACGCCTGAACCCAAAATATTTCAACATCAACCAGACCCCAACCGTAACTGATGAAAAAATCTATCCATATTGTAATGCAGTTGTGTAAAAAATTGTACCTTCAGTATCAGTTTTAACTTTTAAGTTAAAAATCAGTATAGATAAACTCATTAACATTCATATATATAGTTTTTCATCGTAAAATAAATTTTGTAAATTCTTATGAGAGTTGGATTCATCTCGAATCAAGAACCATAAGTGCCAACATCCAACCTGAACCTATTAAAGTTAACCAAACTGGAATCCGACTCACAACGACAAAAGATTGGGCTATTCAGTTTGCCCGACCCGATGCAGTATTCTACTTGTCATCTAAGACAACCCCGAGAAAATAATTTTCGTTTGCGTACTCTTAACCGAATCAAAAATTCTTCATGTCAAACCGACCGTAAATCCACAATCAGCGGAAATTCATCCACAATTTAATGTAGTTAAAAAAGTAATAATACATGATTATAACTACAGTATAAATCTTACCTTTTTTTGTTGAAAAATAAGCATGTACAGAGTTATTCATGTATCATCCTGTGCAGTAATCCATGTAGATTTTTAATTTAAGAAATTATGATTTAAAAAAAATCGGGTTTATCTGAACTCAAATTTCAGTCAGAAACCGACTCATATCCAAAAGAAATAGTTTAGTCAATCCGACTTCGAAAAAAAAAAAAAAAAAAGGTTCCATATTTTGATTTAACCCGACCGGGCTGAAATTCAAACGTCAAAATATTTTCCCCGACGACATTGAATTTTGGCCCCGATGGGGGGGCAGGTATGCCCGACGGGGGGGCATATGCCCCCCCGGCCCCCCCTCTGGCGCCACCCTTGAAACAGAGAAAAGAAAACTGAAACAGCAGAGAAAGAGCAACACGTCAATGTGACAGAAAACAGTTCATTTAAATGTTTTACTACAAAAGGTGTTCGAAATTACGACCAGAAATAATCCGGCATGCTTGACAGTTGCGTCGCGTGGAATTCCTCACGCTTTAAAAGATTCTTGGCATCTCTGATAGTTTTTTGGCAGATACAGAAATACCAGCTGCGAGGTTTTCAACTGATGGTACGGGAGTCGCATACACCCAATTTTTCATTTGACCCCAGCAGAAGAAATCCATACATGATAGGCCCAGCGATCTGGCAGGCCAATGAACTGGGCCACCACGACCTAGCCACATATGTCCATATGTTACTTTGAAGTGTCGGCAAACGTCATTGGTAAAATGTGGAGGAGCCCTATCGTACTGTTCATCGTTCAAATACTTCATTCTGCTACCTTTGGAACAGGTTAAAGAATGATTATTTCAAAGTGATTGCTGCTCAGGCGCATTACCGTTTAGCGCCATCTACCGCAAGGAAACCGCAGCGCCATCTACTGTCGCTGTTAAACTTGCCGGACTGCTTCTGGCCGTAATAATTTCGAACACCTTTTCTAGTAAAACTTTTAAATAAACTGTTTTCTGTCACATTAACGTGTCGCTCTTTCTCTGCTGCTTTTGTTACTTTTTTCTCTGCTTCCTTTAACCTTAACTTGGAAAAAGGCATTTCTAACGTTACATTCCTATGTGATTCCGAGTCGTCTTTGTATCCTTAACACTTCCTGGAAGTATGTTGGTCTAGTAGTAAAACAACCAGGAGTAATGCCAGTGAAATGTCAGAGAAGTGTAGGAAGCGCCCTCTATCAAAAAATGAGGACACAAAAGCTGGACTACATTTTGAATAAAATAATTATCAAGGGAATGACTTACACGCAAACCGCAACGAAATCGATTTGTTTGTTCAATATTTATGAGCGTTTAAAATCTCCCCCTCTGTTCACAGTTCAATTTTATCTAGTTAACCGATTCCAATGTTTCCGATTATGGGCTTAAAATTTAAGTTAAAGTCTAAACTTTAGAATAATTTTAACCATATGCACAAAATAACGGTAAAAAGTAGTTGTTCGTTACTCTAAAGTCTAAAGCGCCCTCTATCGACAATTTTTGAACGTAACCTTTAAAAAAATTTTCTAAAAAAAATCGTAATATAAAGAATAATTTTAGTGAAAACCGCAAACGAATCGACCTTTTTTTCCGTTTTAGGTAGATTTCGTATGAAATACTGCCTATTGCAATCGCACCAGTTTATATATCTATCTATATATCTCACTTTTTTATGGACACGATAACTTCTATAATTCTTCACCAAACTGGTACATAAAATCAAAGGGGATAAAATCTCGGCTAAGTTCGTTAATGGGCAAAATCGGACCTAGGGGGTCGGAATAGGGGGCGTTTTTGTGAAAACCGAAAAAACGCCATAACTTCTTAATTAAAGTAGATATCGAATCGGTTTAAAGTTTATATTACTTCTTAAAAATGGGCCAAAAGTTTATGCATGACAGATTTTTGATAAATTTAGAAGTGGGCTCAAGGGGCGAAAAAAACAAGGGGTTTGAGAGAAAAAAAATTCATAACTTCGTAAATTTTCAAGATATAAAGTCCAACTAAATTTTTTGTAAATGATCTTAAAATTATCTAAAACTTTTGTATTTACAAGTTTTTGATAGGACCAACTTTTACCGATGAAAAAAATTAAAAACGAAAAGAAAAAGGGCGGTGAAAAAAGAGAAAAATCCATAACTCCGTCAATTTTTAAGATATCAAATCTGATTAAATTTATTTTACATCTTCTCAAAAATGTCTACAACTTTTAAATTGACAAGTTTTTCATAGGACCAATTCGTATAGCAAAAAGAAATCAAACAAAAATAGGAGTTGGAGAAAAAACCTCAAATCCAAACTGCTTATATTCTGACTCATTTTTAAATTCACTTTTGATTTTAAACGCATCCAAATGGTAGATCCTCTTATTTAGAAACTGTATAAAGTAACGCATTGGTCAATTTTCTGATAAAGACAGAGTATATTTCAAAAAAGGCTACCAAAAAGGGTATTTTGAACAGAATTTCCCAAAGTCATAGGGACTGAAAATTTAAGGAAGTATTCAAATAAGAAATTGTGTTTTTTCTGACTCGTTTTTAAATCCATTTTTGCTCACAAACGCATCCAATTTACAGATCCTCTTATTTAGGAACTATATAATGTGATGCAGTAGTCAGTTTTTTGATAAAGAAGGAATATATTTCAAAAAGGCTACCAAAATGGGTATTTTGAACAGAATTTTCCGAAATCATCGTGACTGAAAATTTAAGGAAAAGTTCAAATAAGAAATTGCGTTTTTTTCTGACTCGTTTTCAAATCCATTTTTGCTCACAAACGCATCCAATTTACAGATTCTCTTATTTAGGAACTATATAATGTGATGCATTGATCGGTTTTTTGATAAAGACAGAATATATTTCGAAAAAGGCTACCAAAAAGGGTATTTTGAACAGAATTTCCCGACGTCTTCGTGATTTGAAAACTTAAGGAAGTTTTCACATAGCAAATTGCGTTTTTTATGACTCGTTTTAAAATCTATTTTCGTTCTCAAACGCATCCAATTTACAGATCCTCTTATTTAGGAACTATATACACTGTGACGCATTGGCCAGTTTTTTGATAAAGATAGAATATATTTTTAAAAATGCTGTCAAAGTGAGTATTTCGCACAAAATTTTCCGAAGCAATTACACTGTAAAAAAAAATTCAAGAGGTTACAAAAAATTTTTTAGTAAATTTGTACTCCACAGAATTTTTTAGTAACCATTACAAACTTTTTTTTTTTGCAAGTGAAACAAGAATTTCTTTTGTAAACTAAACAAAAGAATTTTTTGTATAACTAACTTAAAAATTTTTAGTATGAGCTTATTTATGTCACTTATCAGCGACAGCGCTATCGCGTAAGAGAATTTAATGTTCGGGACGTAGGTAGAGGTCGCCGACGAAAATGTGCCGCTCACCGCGGCGATTTATATGTTAACCGGTTGTTTCAAACACTGTTTTCATTATGTAAAAACCTAACACCTAACACTTTCAAACTGTCAAGTATCCCAAAATGCAAAATTAAGGAATGTAATTGTGATGTATAGTTGTTTGAAAAGAATTTTTTTTTCTCTCTGTTAATATTGGCAGACAATTTTTTTGCTTATCCACATCCATACATCAGAATTATCGGACTGAATACAAATGTTTAATGTAGAAAATTCTTATTTACGCCTTATTATTAATTTATATCTTAGTTTTCTTTCTCTGTGTTTTCTCGTTTCCGGTTTGTTTTAAATTCAGTGTTTTATTTTCCACATTATTTTGTTTTTCTCTTATTTTTACTTTAGGTATTAGCACCCAACTATCAGGTCTTGTACAATAAGTATGTTAATTTCCATGCAATCAACCATTAAATCCGAATATAGAGTAATGCATTGAATGCAATATCCGGGATTCGGCTAAATTAACATCCGGTTTTCGCTTCTCAAACGAATGTAATTTCGCCCACAACAGTGATATCATAACAGGAAAATAGATTTAAAGGCAAATCTGATGACAGCGAAGTAGCAATGAAAACAAAATTCAGTCTCTAATTTTAAAATTAAACAAGTAAGAAAAATCATGCGTTAAGCATAGATTATGAAGCACTTTCCAACACTTAATAAAATCTTTAACAAAACTTTGTTATTTAGAGAAATAATAGTGTATAGCCAAATACACCCAAATATGTATTCCAGTACTTTTGAACAGCTCTGTATTTCATATGTCAGTTGATATAATGGGAAAATTTAGTTTAGCAAGAAAATACCCAGTAGCTTGAAATTTCTTTTTCAGCATTTCATACTATTAGATGGAAACATACTTGAATACTTTTGTTCAGCCCTGTAGTTTATATTGTACCTTTATTACACGTCAGCATTAGGCTAAAATTTATTGTAAACTAAAACACTTTTAAAACAACTGAAATCACATTCTCATAAATCATCATTCATAGGCGAATTCTTTCCGTGGCCCCGTATATCCTTTTATCTATATTCTGCAAATGTTTCTCAGTAAATTGAATGAAGCTCAGCGTAAAAATGCATAGCTTATTTAAGAATCACGTTTAAATAATTTACGCTCATATTCAGTAACGTTGGTGAGCTCTTTTGGGTAGCCCTGTATATCAACTATAAGATTTATACACACCATATAATGTGCATATACTTAGTGAAATATAAACGCGCATATCATAATTAAAATGCATTTCATCCCTCCACCAGCCATCATCGGACACATATACGGTACTTCGGAAAGAATATACTATTTGAAATCTTTTTTATAGCCCTGTAAATGCTATGTACTTCATATTATGCAAGACAGTAGCGTATAATTTATATTAAGCTTCAGTGACATATATCAATTTTATTATACATGAAAAAGCTTAATATATTTAAAATATGTCACACACAATTCCCTCTTTTACCATTATCTAATGGAATTCTTTTGTGTGGCCATGTAAATGAATAATAGCTACATTTTCACCTTATATTTTATAGAATGCATATTTTAATATGTTTGACAGGGTATAAAATCTTTAAAATTCCTTTGAAACGATTTTTCCATATAGGCCGTAATGCAATGGGAAAATTTTGATTCGCCCTGTAGATAAACTAATGATGGTATAGATACTTCATTTTCAATAGGGTTCGTGCTAAGGGTAGACGTCAATAACGTCCTAAAATTTCATGGCAATCCGAGTATATTAACGATTTTTCCCCATAGGCCGTAATGTAATGGGAAACTTTGATTCGCCCAGTAGATAAACTAATCATGGTAGAAACTTCATTTTCGATAGGACTTGCGCTAGGGTAAACGTCAATAAAGTCCTAAAATTTCATGGCAATCCGAGTATATAAACGATTTTTCCCCATGGGCCGTAATGTAATGGAAAACTTTTGATTCGCCCTGTAGATTAATCATGGTAGAAACTTCATTTTCAATAGCGTTCGTGCTAGGGTAAACGTCAATAACGTCTTAAAATTTCATGGCAATCCGAGTATATTAACGATTTTTCCCCATAGGCCGTAATGTAATGGAAAACTTTTGATTCGCCCTGTAGATAAACTAATCATGGTAGAAACTTCATTTTCAATAGCGTTCGTGCTAGGATAAACGTCAATAACGTCCTAAAATTTTATGGCAATCCGAATATATTAACGATTTTTCCCCATAGGCCGTAATGTAATGGGAAACTTTTGATTCTCTCTGTAGATAAACTAATCATGGTAGATACTTCATTTTCAATAGGTGTCGTGCTAGGGTAAACGTCAATAACGTATAAAAATGTCATAGCAATCCATCCGAGTATATTTACGGGAGTTAGAGCGCGGACAGACGGCCAGAGAAACCGAATGCATAAACACTTTTCAACTTTGTTGGAAAGTGCTAAAAATCAAGTACTATTGAATTGAACTCGTTTGTAACGAGAATTCAGTTTTAAAGAAAATCCAGTTTAGGCGAAAAGAAATGTTGAGTTCATTTAAAAAATATATTCCAGAAAACTCGATTGTAAGGAGTGGAATCAATCTATTCTATACGAAAGTCTCCAGATGCAGGGCGCTTGACGTCATAAAGTCCTCCATAAGTTAATTGCATTGGAAATTTCATGTCTTTTTAAAGAGTTGTTTTCGGAAAACAACTTTTTTTTTTTTTTTAAATTTAAGGGGGGGGGGGGGTGAGAGAAAGAAAAAGAAATCTTCGGGGCAATTAAATATTTTAAGATAAGTTGAATTTTTATGTGGGCCATTTATTTTATATTTGTATATTTTATTTACTTAATAAAAATAAAATTTTATTTTATTTTTATTTTATAGCAGTAAAAATTTTAAGCATTCTTTATATTTTTTAAGAAATCAGAAATGTTAATTAATTTATTTATTAATCAGCTTTAAGTTTATTTTAAAATTAATATTCCTTTTTTTTAATATGTATCATTTTGAATATTTTATTAACTATAAGAAAACAATATACTTTGTCTTTAAATACGCATTTTTTCCTAAAATTTCATTAATTATAGACTTTATTTATCGGTCTAGGTTTTCAAAACAGTCGTGTATATTTCAACTCTTTGTAATTCCTCTCACTATCTTTCTCAAAATAAATAAATAAAAATAAATAAATAAATAGCAGAAAAATAAAATAAGTAACAGTTAATGTTTTATAATTTAAATTACTGTTAAATAAAGTTTAGTTAGTTGTTCAATAATAAGCTATTTAATTTTCAATTTTATGTATTTCTACTCTTTATAAATACTTAACTACTGTTAGTAGTCTCACAGACCACTACATTTTTCAATTTTCACAGTTAAACTCGTAATTTCCAGCTTAGCTATGACTATTAGTGAAGTTTTACTTCATTTGGAATCCTTGAATTTTTAACCGACTTCAAAGAGGAGGTTATGATTTCGACCTGTATGTATTTGTTGTTCACGCATAACTTTTGCAAATATGAACCGATTTTGATAATTCTTTTTTTGTTTGAAAGCGTATGAGGTCCATGTGGTCCCATTCAAATTTCATAAAAATCTGATAATTAGAACTTTTTAAAAAATAAAAACTTTAAATTTCAAATTCATTTTGAAGCAATCGACCAATTAGAAGTGTTCATTTTGCATGCTTTTATGTTACATTTACATAGACACACGATCTTTTCACTGTTAAAAGTTTAAAGTTTTTGCTGCATCGTCACTCCAACGCTTTTATGGAATATCTCTATTTTGACCAATGAAAATTCACCATAATACAATGAAGTAATCATTTTCTATAAAAGCGATGGATTGACGATAAAGTAAAAGTTTCAAATTTTTAAGTGTTCAAAGTGCAAAATCCTAACTGGACGAGGGCCAGGATTCACATAAATTTTGCGCTGTTTGCGAAACGAGATTTATTAACAAGAAAATTTATTTAAAACATTGAAAAATTTGCTAAAATTCAGGCTTCTGATTCGTTAATCTGGTTTCGCTAACAGCGCAAATTCTACCTGGATTCCAGACAAGTTCTCTTATGCAAGAAACCGAAAATATGGCATCTAGGGGATATAGTGTGGAAATCGGCTATCTCAGGGCGTGTTCAGAGCAACTTACAAAAGTAACCAATGTTACCTACCGATTGTAGGGCAGTACGAAAGCAAATTGTGGCATCAATGAAAACTATTCTGTTGAATTGTCGCTGACGTCACACTTCACTTTGATTTTCATTTCGTACTTGTCTACAATCGGTAAGTAACCGGTAAGTTGTGCTGAACACGCCCTCGGTAACGCTTAAAAAAAGCGCTAAAATGTTCTATTCTTTAAATGGGCAACAGTGCTAATGAAATTTAAAGATAGAAGCGACATCTGCAGGTCATTTTCTAAAAATGCAAGAATTATTGCTAGTCTAGATAATGTATCACGAAAATGCCGCAGATGTCGCTGTGATCGACACTTTGGAATTCAGTAGCATCGTTGCACATTTAAAGGATACAAATTTTTAGCATTGCTTGCATTGCAAAAAATTGAACTCTTTTGCTGCATCGTCACTCCATCGCTTTTATAGGAAACGATTACTTCGCTCTATTATGGAGCATTCTCATTGGTCAAAACAAAGAAATTCTATAAAAGCGATGGAATAACGATGAAGCAAAAGGGTCAAATTTTTACAGTGTCGATAGCAGAGTTTCACTCCATGTATTCCAGACTCTCTCCTTTGAACAATGAAAAGTTCTCAAAAATGAAGGCTTATGATTGGTCAATCTTGTTTTGCTTAACAGCGAAAAATCCTTCCGGATCCTAACCACTGTTGCAGAGATGCTAGTTTTTTTCCAAAGTACGAAACCTTAGCTGGAACGATTCTCGTATCCACCAAAGCGAAAGATCCACATCGATCCAGACATGAGAATTCGATATCGAAAAGCTGAAAATTCATCTCTAAAGAGCCTTACACGTTAAAGCAAGAGTGCCTGTGTATCAGGTTGCTTGTTATGCCGGATTCACAAAGTGATTAAAGTACATTGCTATGTGCTAGATTTACATTTGGACAAATATAAATGACGAAAAATTTTGATAAGCTTACCATTAAAGTTAAGCTAGTTAACTTCTTTCACCCATAAAACAAACTCATTCAGGCGACTACCGCCAAGTTCTGGAATAAAAATTCTTAAATTTTCTGTACTTTGGAAAACCGCGTTTATCAAAGAATATTCTTAACTTCAAATATCACTACATTCATATAGACGTATGTTGAATCATGGTCTGATTTTGATAATATCTTCCTTTTTAGTTTTTATGACTGAAAAGAGTATTTTAACACATACGAACATTTAGAATTACTTTGCTATGCATTGAATTATAGAAGCAACTTGACGCGCTCTGATTGTGTCCGCGTACTTTAAACTGAAAAAAAAATCTGACCCTTTTGCTGCATCGTCACTACCCCGCTTTTATAGAATATCTCACTTTTGATCCATGAGAATGCTCCATAATATGCTGAAGTAATCGTTTTCTATATTAGCGGTGGAAGGACGATGCAGCAAAAGGGTCAAATTTTAACAGTGTACCCTGTTTAAAATATCTTGAAAAATTACCTCTGTTTTTAAAGACTATCTTTTTTCTGACCAATGAAAACGCTCCATAGACGTTTTTAGATCGCTCTCATTAGTCAGAAAATAGATAACTTTAAAATCAAAGGTAATTTTTCACAATAATTTTAACGTGGCCGAGTGGTTAAGACGCCGCTCTGCTACGCTAGAGGTTGTGGGTTCCATTCCCGCTGGCTCCATTGCACACACACTTTGTGTGGATCTCCTGGTTGTATTTCGCTTGTGATGTAAATTTCCTTGTGCTATCTCGTCCTTGTATATTGACGATGACTTATAAGCAGACTTTCATGTCGAGCACACAAGTCAGATGTATGTTGTTCAAATAAATAAACTCTTAATGATCTTAAGAGCCCACGATAGTCACAGAAAAAGTACGCAAAAAGACCCGGATGATTATGTAAAGTCTATGGGAACGTTCTTTTCTAATATCTCGTTCAAATTTTAATGTTTTTACATGATTTTTTTGCATAGGCTAGCTTAGGACGATCTACAATCGGGCTAGTTTTTATTTTTTCGATTTTGCTCATATATTTTTTATATTATGATAGTTTCAATTTCAGAACTGGTTTAAACCGGTTTTGAAAGTTAAAATATTTTTTTAAAAAAAATCTGAAACCAAAATCGAAAAAGTAAAAACTAACCCGGTTGTAGATCGTCCTAAGCTAGCCTATGCAAAAAAAAATCATGTAAAAACATTAAAATTTAAGCGAGATATTAGAAAAGAACGCTCCCACAGACTTTACATAATCATCCGGGTCTTTTTGCGTACTTTTTCTGTGACTATTGTGGGCTCTTAACGTGTACGGATGGATTGTCAGCTTTTCAATGCCCAATTACGAAGTCTGTAGATTTTAATGTGGACCTTAAGGCACTACACTAGCCTCAGAAAAAGACCCTGATGTTAATTTTAATATATTTACATGATTTTTTTGCATAGGATAGCCGAGGATGATCTACAACCGGCCTAGTTTTTACTTCTTCGATTTTGCTTATGTATGTTTTATATAATGATAGTTTCAATTTCAGAACCGTTTAAACCGGTTTTGAAATTTAAAATATATATATTTTTTAAATCTGAAACCAAAATTGAAAAAGTAAAAACTAGGCCGGTTGTGGAATATCCTCAGCTATCCTATGCAAAAAAAAAAAAAAAAAAAAAAAAAAAAAAAAAAAACAGGTAAAAATTTTAAAATTTGAGCGAAATATTTGAAAAGAACGCCCCCATAGACTTCACATTATCATCCGGGTCTTTTACTGTGCCTAGTGTGTGGCCTTAAAGTTTGCTGGATGCGATAAATTTCCGAAATGTTAAAGCTTAAATGGACAAGTTCTCGCATCCACTAAAGCGGAAATAGACATCGATACCAATCGACATTCTTAAGTTGTTGAAAAGATGAAAATCCTTTAGTATATATTTTGCTCCAGAGGAAAAAATTATCTCTACATATCAATGGAAAATAAAGTTCATAGATATGTGTAACAAAATTTTCTTTAGATTCGGATTTGGTTACCGGATTAGACACCAGAATGATTTCAGATTTTGTTCATGTAGGATTCCTCGATGTGAATATGACGACACATGGAGCACAGTATATGATTGATTGAAAAGATTCTGGACAAAAATGAGTCATCAAGGGGGTCCTTGTGGCCGAGTGGTTAAGACGCCAAGCTGCCAATCTCTTGAGAGCGTAGGAGATTGTGGGTTCGAATCCCACTGGCTCCGTTGCACACACTCTTTATGTGTAGCTCCCGGCTGTACTTTTCTTGTGTCGTAATATTTCCATGTGCTATCTTGTCCTTGTATGTCCACGAATTTGTAAAATAATATGGATTATTCATTTATGTCTGTGTAGCAATAAAGGATCATTCGGCGTACAATCGAATGCTACCAGGAAATTATCATCAAATTTTATAATAGAAAATGCCTAGCATTGCGATACATTGTTAAAAATTTAACTTTTGCTGCATCATCACTCCGTCCCTTTTATGGAATATCTCATACATACACTGTAAAAAAAATTACCCTTTTGCTGCATCGTCACACCCCCGCTTTTATAAGATATTTGTCTTTTTACCCATGAGAATGCTCCGTGATAGGCTGAAATAATCGTTTTCCATAAAAGCGGTGGAGTGATGATGCAGCAAAAGGGTGAAATTTTTAACAGTTTAGTTGGGACAAAAGCGCCAGTGAAAAAAGTATTTGGGCATCGAATGCTGTCACTCTCTTATAGATGCAGCCAAGTACAGGTTATAATTCTCGGATTCCTCGTCGAATCATTACCGCTCATTTCCGATGTCTTTACTGCATTTATAGGAATTAGATTGTTGTTGTTTATCTATTGAATCATAGAACGATTTTTGTTAAAATCTTTCTTTTTGCTTTTTCTGACTGAAGGGGGAGTACTTTTGACCACACTAGAAAAGCATTTTACTATTCATTGATACATGGAGTCATTTTGCTGTTTACTCATCTATGGAAGCGCTTTGCCGCGCGCATGTGTAAGGACACTTTACTTGAGGCATTGTCACCTTTCGATAACCACTTCCGATGTCCGTACGATTAGATGTTGACTTTAAGATTTCATGAATGCGGTAGCTTTTTGTCGTGCCACATCTGAAGAAGTTACTACATCCAGAAAACCTAAAGATTCACAACGATACTAACCGATATTGTAAGTGTCTTTTGAAAAGTTGACAATCAAACAGTGACAAGTAAAGCGAATACATCAGAATTCAGCAAAGTGCGTTCATTAGTAATGCGTTGCAAAGAGCCATCATATGTCAGTACACATAATTATGTATTACGGTATAAATAACCAGAGCCCGATCAAGCTGAAGTTTGGCCCAGGGCCTGTTAAAAAGTTGCCCCCCCCCCTACCTACCCATTTTCGACGGCACTTTCAGAAAAAAAAGGTTTATTTCATAAGTTGACAAAGTTGTTTGGGTGAAAAGTGTCTAGATTCTAAAAATTTTATTGAGTCATTCAGAATATTTAAATTTTACATTTCATATTTTATAAAACAATGTTTTTGAAAATTATTTGATTTAGGAGAAAAATCAGCCACATAATTAGTGGGCCCTTAAAATTGATGGGCCCAGGGCCGTGGCCCCGGAGGCCTGTGCATTAATTAGGCCCTGTAAATAACTAAAAAGTAGGAAATAAATTTAACTTTTTCAAAAAAATGTATAACCGACTCCAAAGAAAAGCGCTAAAAAGAATTAAATAACTCTATAAAATTCTCTTATGACAAATCGTTATCCAATAACCACACATTGACTATCATGTACCGGTATAAAACGGCTAAATTTAATATATAGAATTTAATATCCACCAAACATAGATTTTCCAGAGAATATTTTTTACAAGAGATTAATTTACATATTTTTGATGTAATTTTTGAATATATGCATATAAAAAGTAATGAATTACTTTTTGAAGTTGGTGCCAAACTATCTTGAGTATAGTAAGAATTGTGGATATATTATGTCTAGTACCATAAATAAAATGGGGAAATCATTATCGATTATGATTGTTTGGCACCAACTTCAAAAAGTAATTCATTACTTTTTATATGTATATATTCAAAAATTAAATCAAAAATATGTAAATTAATCTCTTGTAAAAAATATTCTCTGGAAAATCTATGTTTGGTGGATATTAAATTCTATATATTAAATTTAGCCGTTTTATACCGGTACATGATAGTCAATGTGTGGTTATTGGATAACGATTTGTCATAAGAGAATTTTATAGAGTTATTTAATTCTTTTTAGCGCTTTTCTTTGGAGTCGGTTATACATTTTTTTGAAAAAGTTAAATTTATTGCTTGAGATTCTGAATGTGTGAAGTTTAATTATAATAGTCCTGTATTTAAAGTTTAGTTCAGAAACAGTAACTAGTGATTGTTGGTCTTTAATTCACATTTTAATCAAGCGGTATCGGAGACCGATCACAGTTCCTGTACAAAAATTCCTGTGATAGCAGTTAAGAGTTAAGTATATTAAAAAAACAATTGCAATTAATCCTTAACTGCTGTTAGCGCTGCTTTTTATTTTCTTCTATCTTCAATATAAGAAAGTATTATAATCGAAATTTTTTTTCAACTTCAAGTTTTTGACGGATTTACACGTTTTATGAATAAGAGATTCCAAAAAATATGTTTTTACAAAATGTCTGTCTGTCCGTGTATGAGTATGTGTCTGTGTGTGTGTCCCTATGTCGTCATTCAACCATCAAAAAATGTATGACGATATCCATATAACAAGTATCCGTCAGGCCGAAATGTCGGAACATGGAAAACCATAAATATAAAAGATAATATTTGAAAAAATGCTTTACTTTTTATGATTTCTTTTTAATAGTATAAAAGTAAGTTTGAAACAACAAATGTTGAATCTTCATTTTAGAACGTTTAATTCAGTAGTCAGTTATTTCATTTTATGCTTTAATGCTAATCTGTCAGCAAGTTCTTCCATCTCTCTAATGTGATCAAGCTTATCCTTAGCCAATAGCATTTTAATGAACACTTCCTGTAAACGGCAAAATATACTAAAAGTTGTTTTATGTGATAACACCTTTAAACAAATGTCCGTAGGATTTTTGACAATGTTAAACTCTGGGATTTGTGCATGCTGGCAGGACATGCAGCAGTTAAAAGTAACTGACTTCGTGAGCAGTCACTTACGCAAAGTGAGTTAAGATTCTTTCAAAACTGCGTTTCCTATTTATTTTTATCTCAGTAAATTTATTAATGTGAAATATTTTTCAAAAGACCTAAGTTTTTTTTTTTTTTTTTTTTGTCCGCGAAGAGCCAAACTGTCTTTTATAGAATGTCTCTGGGAGGAATATCTCTAGAGGTACGTATTTTACGGGATGTAACTACTTAATACCTCCAAGGATTTAAAAAAATAAGTCTCTAAAAGGCTTAGTACTATATGTGTTTTACTTTCACGACATATTTATTTAAAGTCAGGCATAAGAAAACATCTGATCATTGAAAATTTGTCAATAATAAAAAATAACACTGGATCCATGCCGAGCGGTAGATTTCTAGCTTTTTGACTTTTTTTTTTTTATCAGTACTATTTTAAACACATTGATTCTTTAAGAACAGACTGAATTGCCTTACTTTTGACATTAAATGCAGCAGTATTTGTTAGTACCAAATAAATGATCGCTTCTGATCCTAATTGCTCTATAATTGTTTTAATAATTTCAACAATTATCGTATTTTTTTCCTTGTTGCTTTTTCAATAATGAAAGTTGACTTATGTAAATTTGTAACTTTTGCTTGTAGTGGCGAAATATGCCAGAGCAGTATTAAAGCATAGCACGGCAGTGCTATGCTTTATTTATTTCCAGTGTGACTCCGTAATGTTATTTTAATACGGAATTTAACATTGAACGAGTTATTTACTAGACATTTTTCCATATTTTGTACGCGCTTCCACAAATTTTCTCCAAAGGATCTACTTGTTTAAAAAAATAATTCCCTCCAATCAATATATATATATATATATATATATATATATATATATATATATATATATATATATATATATATATATATATATTGTAAAATATCTTTGTTCCTTGTTTAATAATTTGGTTTTTGTGTGTTGGTAGCCCCAAATACGTATTATTTTGCTATTTCATGGCTAATATGTGGATGAAACCGCACACTTCATTTGTAGTTCCAGAGCATTTGGTGCCTGATGATTCTGCTTTTGGAGCTACAAATTCTATTTGCATTCATTTTATCAGATTTACTCGTTACACCATTTTTTTTATTTTATTATAATTCAATTCAATTCTAATTCTTCGTTTTGGTTTATTATTTTATTGATAAAATCCATTGGTGAATCTTGTCTACTTTTAATGGTATTATATATATATATATATATATATATATATACAGAGGTCAATGGACAGATTTCCTGTAGCAATTAATCATTTTTACGTGATAAATAAAAAATAAAATTGATTTTTTTTGTAAGAATTAAAAATGATATATTTACGACGTCATATTAGAAATGAAACGGAGATTTGCAAACATTTGGTACAAATACAAGAATCGCCAACAGAAAACAATATGAAGCATGATTTTTAAAATAAAAGGACATTTTCAAACATTGATCAAGAAGCTTCTAACTGAAGAAATATAGAAAATAAGTAAATTAGACTTTTTTCTACTTATTGTCTCTGCAAAATAATAGAAAATAACTTAAATATGTATATGTAACTGGTATTCGAAAGCGAGTTTTTTGACACATTGCCATCAGAAAAAAAATTGCACCAAACCCAGTGCGTATATGACATTTGGGCCGGGATTTCGTACTTATACCACATTTTAAAAAATTTCTTCGCCTTATGTTCGAAGAAAATCAAAATAAATTTAGGTAAATAAAAGTTTAAAAAAAAGTATTTGAGAAAAACAGTATTTTATCCTTGGTATGTAATGAAACTAGTAAATCTGCGGAATTGGGTCTTCAAACATAGCAAGTTTTTAAGGTTAAACCACAGAATTGTCAACTACTTGGTGTAAGACTTTTCGGCACTGCAATAACTTCGTCAACCTAAATATTCAAATGCAATGTAAACAAGTATAAACAATAATGTTTACAAATGTATTTTTTTAATTCCCGATTTGGTGATTTTTTTTAAATCGTGCCTAAATTTGCAATTTTACAAATAATTAATCATTGGATAAAATCAATTTTGAATCAACGGTACTACTTGGTTATCCCGTCGACCAAAAAACTATCGCCAAACTATAAGATTAAATGCCAGTAATGGATTATCATGAATGTCACATTCAATGACATTAAATACCTATGTACGTATTAAATACGCATTTAGAGATGCCATCAAATGATTTTATTTCCACTTTTTACTAGTGTTTTATCCATTTATTTGTACTTTTGTTATAAAAAATGCCAATATGTATAATTTGGCTATTAGTTTGCCGACTTATATAATTTGGCGAAATTGGTTGACGGGATAACCAAGTACCTAATTAACTTGTATTAAATTCATTATTCCGATGATTTTAATATGATAAAACACTACACGATTTAATTTTTAAAATATCGCAAAGAGTTTCTGTTGAAAAATAGCTGGTTTTTTTATACTTTAAATTAATGTTTTTATAAAACTCTTTTGATTCACTATCACTTTGAGTTAATAACATTTAAGCACAATTGGAATATTCATAATGCGCCACCTTTATGCACAGATGTCTAATACTTACCAGGTTGGCGCAATTTTTTTCTGACGTCAATTTGGCGAAAATTTTGTTTTCAAATTCATATCCCATATATATTTTTGAATTATTTTCTAATATTTAAAAAGGGAAATAGTAATAAATAAAAAAAAGTTTATTAATAACTATAGAGCAAAACGATCTACATATTAAAAAAAAAAGAGTAATAGAAAATAAACAATTTATTAGTAAATAAACAACGCTAGCCAGGTTAGCATGTGAGGCATATAATATCCATTTTGTTCCAATTGCGCCAATGTGTTGCATATATGACATCTATCCCCAACTTTTCTACGCTGAACCCTGCCCAGAGCTTCAATAGCGGTTTGAAGTTCTGTTGAAGTTAAATTTCAATTTTGGGCAGAATTTTAATTCAAACATTGATTAATTTATCAAGAAGTTTCTAAGTGAAGAAGTACAGAAAATAAATAAATATGACGTAACACAAAAAATAAATAAATAAATACATTTTATTGATACTATGTCTTGAGGTATTGTTGGAGGTGACATCTGATTTTTGCGGGATTCCATCGTAAAAAGTGAAATTGGTTTAAAAAATTAAAAAGCGCACATTTATGACGTCATATTGGAAATGAAACAGAGATTTTGAAATATTTGGTATCAAGACAGGAAGCATGTACAGAATTCAATTCTAGATGTAAAAAAAAAGCTAACGATTTGGAAATGAGGCAGACGATTTGGAAATGGATCAATGAAAATCTGTGCAAAACCCAATGGAGAAATGAAAATCTACATAGATACCGCAGAGATAGAAAAATAGAATTTTGTAATTGGGGGTAGTTTTGGAGTCTAGGTATCATGATCGGTATAGATCTGGAAAAATAAATCAGAAATTCCTACGTGGGGGAGGACGTAATAGTTTGTATTTCATCAAGTAAAATTTTGTCCAAAAATCTAATTTAATTTTGAGGCTCTTTCACAATTTTGCAGAATTGCTAAATTGTAACTAAAGTGCTTCAACACTCGCTCATCCTGCTTGCACATATGAAGCCAACATGATGCGCCAAATGAACATTCTGCGCATCTTGAACTAGTTATACACTCAAATTTTTCATCACCATATTCTTTTTTATCATAAAATGTAACTATTACAACAATTTAATAAGAAACATCTTTTTTGTACGATCATTTATGGCAGAATTCGTAAATCTCTCTCTCTCTCTCTCTCTCTCTCTCTCTTTTTTTTTTTTTTTTTTTTTTTTTTTTTTTTTTTTTTTTTTTTTTTAACGATTATATATTTATGTCTGTAAACTCGTACTGTTAGCTTTATTTTTCACTAGCTGACCTGCCCGGCGTTGCCTGGGTTCGCCAAAAAACAGAAAGAATTGCGAAAAAAAAACTTTAAAAAACGTAATGAAAAACTGGAAAAATTAAAAAATTGCTGCACGAATTTCTTCTAAACTTCATCGAAAAGAGGTGTGCTGGAAAATTGAAACTGAATTCTTTTTACTAATGTGCAAAAATCCTACAAAATTGCGAAAACACTAAAAATCACATAAAAATATAAAATAAAATTCAAAAATTGTGTTTCGAAATTGACTAAATTTTGAAGAAAAGAGAGCAGAATTTACTGCATTCGGTCAAAAATTGAACGGCTAAAAAATCGAAGCGGATCGCGAAGTAACATAAACATCGCATTACAAATGGCAAAATTTTCAAAAATCACGGATCTCAAAATTTATTCTTCTTGGATAAATATTTCGAGTCTAACTAATTTTCTAATATAAAAAGCAGTAAAATACTTAAAAAAAAAAAAAGGGCTAGAAAATCGCAATAAAAACCTTTAATCACACAGGAGAAAATTTATCATATTAGCAAGGAAGTTTAAAACCGAATCCCGTTTCCGTATCTGAAAAAATCGCCGTGATTACATTACCGTGAAAAATTACATTAAAAATTCCTGAATATTTAAAAGTCATAGCTGTAAAAAAATTAATATTCAGTCGGAAAGCATTGTAATCGGAAATCGTTCATGAATAAGAAAAAGTCAACATGGAACACCTAAAATCCCCTAAACTAACTAAAAATCACATTGAATATCGCATTAGAAATAGGCAAAAATTCAAAAAGCGTGGAGAACAAATTCTACTATTCATGCTAAAAGTTAGAAATCGAAATTCTTTTACCAATGTCAATAAACTGTTGCGGAACTTGAAAAATCACTATAAAACAGATTATAAAAAATTAGTAAAATTCAAAAATCTGGGCAAAATTTACCGTAGTATGATAAAAATGTATATTAAATTCCTGAAGACAAAATTTGTCATAATGGGACGAAACATTGTAATCTGAACTCATTCATTAGTTTAAAAAAAATCGACACAAAACTTTAAAAAAATCGCTAAAAATTTTATGAAAATATGCTAAAAATCTGAATCATTGATGGCAAAATTTACTATATTAAGCTACAAATTATTTGGAAATGTATTTTCCGAATGTGAAAAATTCGCCGTGGACTCAGAAAACGTCTAAAAATTGTATTCAAAAATGCATTACAAATCGTTTTAAGTTTATAAATAGCAGGTGAGAACATTTACATTAGTAGAGTAAAATAGTGTAATCTGAATTCTTTCTTAAAATCAGTGCGAAACTCGGAAAATCTCGAAAAATCATATTAAAATCAGATACATGGAAAAATTAACCATATTAGGCTAGGGTCAGTTAGTATTTTCAATAAGGGTAAAACATTGCAATTGGAAAACTTTCATGAATGACAAAAAATCCTTGAAAAGCGTAAGAAATAATGAAAAAATTGCTTAAAGTCGCATTGAAAATTGCATTAAAAATCGCTAAATTTCAAAATTCGTAAATGGCAATTTTTTGAAAAGAGTAAGGATAAATGTTTGAAATTAAATTCTTTTTCCGAACTTCAAAAAATGGCCTTGAAATTCGAAAAACCACTACAAAACCATTGAAAAATTCATTAACAATCGCTATATGTAAATGCATCGCGGGAATAAAAATTTATTGTAGTCATGTAAAACATAGCAATCATTTCTTTTTACATGAATTATAAAAAAATCGACGCAAAAACACAAAAATATCAAAAAATTGCATTGAAAATCGACAAAATTAAAAAAAAAGTAAATTGTGAAATTTGCTATACTAGGCTAAATGTTTGAAACCAAAATTCTTTTTTAATTGTTAAAACACCACTGTTATGGGGATTTAAAAAAATGGTACTAATCGCATTAAAAAGTTCATTAAAAATGCACTAAATATCGCTGGTTATTTTAAAAATCGCAGTAATCAGAAATTTATAAAGCGAATAAAACTTTCTAATCAGAAATCTGTACTATTTGATTATCCGGCTACCAAGAAACTATCTTGGTCAAACTATAAGACTAAATGCCAATAATGGCTGATCGTAAATGCCACATTCACTTGACATTAAACACGTTACATGTGTTTGTTACGTCATCAAGTGGTTTTCACTTCGTAGTTTTATATGTATTTTTATTAATGTTTTTCTAATTAATTTGTTCTTTTATTATTTAACATAAAAATAATATCAATTTGCATATTTTGGCAATCCGTTTGACTATTATATAATTTGGCGAAATTGGTCGACAGGATAATTAAGTAGTACATAAAAAACCTTTCATGAATGATAAAAAATCGATGCAGCACGCAACAAATCTTGAAAAATCGCGTTAAAAATCTCTAAAATTATATTAAATTAAAAGTTTGAAATCAATTTTTACTTCCGAATATCAAAAAGTCACCGTAAAACTCTAAAAAACTCTAAAAATCGCATTGAAAAATGCATTAAAAATAACTAATAAGGTACCCTGGGGTAATAACGCCACGTTAAGGTTCTAGCAATTTTCACGGCTCAGTTTTAGTTTGTATTTTTCAAACAAATATATGATTTGATACAGCAACTCATTGACTATCTATATAAAAAAAATAATTTAACAGATATGAATACATAAAATGTAATGGCGTGATTTCTTGACCAATGCTATTTGGCGTTATTACCCACCTATATGGGTAATAACGCCATGCAAACAAAACTATGAAATAAGTTGGAATAATTGCATGTAGATTGCCCAATTCTAAAAATACAAACTATCAGCTCTAGAAATTGACAAATTGCATCCTAAGCTATTGAAAATGTTCATTTTTTGTGAAAGTATAAGAAAAATAAAGGTGTGGTGTGTGTGGGGAGGGACGAGGCAAAAGAATATCAGACAGTGAGCTTCTTTTTGCTTAAAAAGGACCGTTTAAATAGAATTATTAGAAACATTGCACCGTTTTAACTGTGTTTATTTGAATCAGTATTTAAGATGTAGCTCGGCCACTGTAGGGAATCAACCAGGATAAAAATTGCAAGGATTGGCGCTATTACCCCGTTATAGTTATTGCGCAGTATATTTTTAATTACAAATTATCTCGAGAAGATATCCAAAATCTTCAACAACATTTTGAAAGGCCATGAAATGTACTACAAATTTATGTAATTAACAAAGTATTTCCGGATAAAAAATATAGTCTTCACATCACAAAACGTATCTCGCAAATTTTAGATCAAGCGTTAATTTTAGCTGCTTGTAAAAACAATAAGACCTAAAAATGAAACAAATTAACTTGAAGCTATTTTTTGCGATTTATATGACTCAAAACCCTTCTGCACAGAACACATGGGTGTCATTTACCAGATTATTTCATAATTATGAAAAATATTAGCACTTGGCGTTATTACCCCGTCTGGCGTTATTACCCCAGGGTACCTTATTAAAAAATCACAGAGGTCAAAATTTACTCTAATAGGATAAAACGTTGTTATTGGAAATATCTCATGAACAAGAAAAATTCGACATCAAACGCAAAAGATCTCGAAAAATCGCATTAAAAATCGCTAAAATTCATAAATCTTAACAGACAAAATTTAGTACGTTAGACTAAAAGTTTAAAGCAAAATTCCTTTTACTAATATCGAATAATAGAGGAAAAAATCGAAAAAACATTAAAAATTACATTAAAAAATTCACTAAAAATCCAGAAGTTGTTGCGCTAAATCCAAATAAATTGTACTGAAAAGAGAACAAAATTCACTATATTAGGTTAAAATAATAAAAACGCTTTCTTTTCGCTAATGCGGAAAAATCGCCTCGAAACATTATAAAAAAAAAACCCACTAAAAATCGTATATAAATTAAATTTTAAAAAAAACTGAAAATTGGCTTTTAAGGTGTAAAACTTCATACATAACTTCATGCAGCGGTCTCTCCAGAGCATCGTCGGCACTTTAAAAATTTTAACATGTATTATAAACTACCTTAAAATGTAAAACAGATCTCCTTGTTACATTTCCTAATTTTGTGCGCGCCCCTTCTCTTACGCACCCTGAAATGTGTCACACCATTCTTTTTTGTAATTTTTTATCATGTATTATAAACTATTTTAAAGTTTAAAACAAATCACATTGTTAGATTTCCAAATTTTAACAAAATCGCGTTCTGTTACTTCCATTTTCCACCACCAGGGAGCACACTCTATTCTTTAAACACTATATCAAAACGAAACTCCGTTAAACAACCTATCAGGTGATATATTAGTTGAAGGGGTACCGGTCTTAAGCAAGAATTTAAGATATTTGATGAAATTGCTATTCGAAAATAGTGGTACCTAAACTTTTGACATGTTAGGTAGATTTCGCAAAAAAATACTACTTATTACATTCTCAATAGTTCAAGTTTTTGATAGAACCAATAATTAAAAAAAAAATAGATACTAAACGCAAAAGCCTCGAAAAATCGCAAAAAATCGCATTGAAAATCGCATTAAAAGTCATTCAAATTCAAAAATTGTGTCAGACAAAATTTCGTGCTTTAGGGTAAACGTTTAAAACAATTTCCTTTTTATCAATGTTAAAAAATAGCCGAAAAATGTGAAAAAAAAACAGTAAAAATTAGTGATGGGCGATTCTCGAAAATTTCCTACTCGATAAAAATCGTAATCGTAAAAAAGCGCATTCGATAAAGTCATCGATTAATTTCGAGAATCTACAATCGAGATGTTTTTACAATCGATTATTAAAATCTTTGTTATTACATGTTTAAAAAGCATAATTTAATAAATACATGGAAACTGAAAACAAATGAATTTAAAAAACAACAACAAACCAAAAGGATGTTATAATGGAGCCGCAATAGTAGAAAAGTCATGTAACGGCGTTCCTTGGTTTCAATAAGTTGTAAAGTCGCGAGTAGCAAAATAGCCAAAGAAAAAATAACCAAAAGCACTCCTAGTGGAAGAACATGAACTAAAAGGATATTAAAAGTGATCAAAATCTTTTATTGATTTTTGTACATATCCTGAGATGCGATCTACAATTCTCCCATTATTAGAAGACTCTCTATTGAAATTCATTAAACGGACCACTCGGGGGGGGGGGGGGGTGCAAAGTAGTGCAGGAGCAATGAAAATGCATAATATAAGTAAATGGTCATTAGGCTTTCCAACAATACTTGGCATGATGGGTGTCGGTTAAATTTATTAAAGAGTTTCCCGCGGGGGCAAAGTGGGGCCGGATGAGCGCGGAAGGTATATAAAATAAAATGGTAATTACAGAGCTTTCTAATGATATATCACGAAAGAGGAGTCAACAAAAGATATAAAAACACTACCCTTAGAATTCCAACTATTGCAACACCCGGAATACAGCCTGTCCTCACAGTTTGTGAATTTTTCATACATTATAAATTAAATATTGGAAGTCTCCATAAAAAAAAATCAGATCTGAATTCACAAAAATGAAATGATTTCAAAAAAGTTTGAAAAGCGCTTCTGTAAGGAGGCCAAATTGAGGAAAAGAGAAGAAAGATTCATAATATGAAAGAGTGGTTTGAAAACTTCCGTTGATTTATCATATGACCGGTCCATAAAAAGCTTCATATTTACTCCTCACTATTCCTCTATTTTTTTTTCTACCCTGAATACATCCGGAAATCACGCAGCCTCGCTTTTAAATGTTTATATTTAATAAAATATTTTTACCAAAGGGCTCCATCAAAAAATCCCATTTAAAATGAAATTTATTTTCAAAATAGCTACGATTTAAAAAATTCACCCTCATCGCTCCCCTCCCCCCTGCGGAAATTCAACCCCAGGAGGAGAAACGTTCATAATGTGAAAGAGTGATTCGAAAAACATTCCAAAAATCAATCACATGAAGGGTCCAAAAAAAGTTTGGAATTTACTCCTCACCCGCAGGTTTAATTTTTCTTAACCGAATTCACCCGGAAATCACGCATCCCCTACTTTAAAATGTTTATAATTAGTAATTTTTATTAGAAGGTTCCATCAAGAAACCACTTCTAAAATGATAGTTATTCTCGAAATAGCTACGATTAAAAAAATTCACTCCCCGTCGCCCCCCCCCCCCCCCGTCCTGAAATTAAACTGCAGGAAGAGAAAGGTCCATAATATGAAAAAGTATTCCGAAACCTTTCCTATGACATATCACATAACGGATCCAAAAAAAGTTTGAAATTTACTCCTCACCCGTGGCCGTAATGTTACTTTTTCTTCCCAGAATGCACCAGGAAATCACGCAGTCCCCATTTTAAACTTTTGTATTTGTGAAATAATATTTACCGGAGCGCTCCTCTGAAAACCACATCTAAAATTATATTCATTGTCGAAATAGCTAAAATTAAAATAATAATAATAATAATAATAATAATAAAAAATCACCTTTTTATCGCTTCCCCTCCCCCTCCTGAAATTCAACTCCAGGAGGAGAAATATTCGTAAAATGAAATAGAGGTTCGAAAAAATTCCGATGATATATATATAACATGACGGGTCCAAAAAAGAGGTTGAAATTTACATGTCACCTGTGGGTTCACTCATTTTTCCCAGACACACCTAAAAATGACGTACCCCCCCCCCCCCCCCCCACTTTAAAATCTTTATATTTAATAAGTTATATTTACCGAAGAGTTCCATAAAAGAAACCTCCACATCTAAAATGATATTTATTGCCGAAATAGACACGGTTTAAAAAATTCACCCTCTTATCGGTTTCTCCCCCCCCCCCTTCCTCCTGAAATTCAACTTCAGGCGGAGAAAGATTCATAAAATGAGGTGCCAAAACATTCCGATGATGTACATATAATATGACGGGTTAAAAAAAAAAAAAAAAAAAAAAGGTTTGAAATTTACATGTCACCCGTGGGTTCACTTATTTTTCCTAGACTACACCTAAAAATGATGCAGCCCGCACTTTAAAATCTTTATTTAATAAATAATATTTACCGGAGAGTTCCATAAAAAAATCCACACCAAAAATAACATTTATTGTCGAAATAGCTAAGATTAAAAAAATTCGCCCCCTCATCGCTCCCCCCCTCCCCTCCCCTACCCCTCCCCTCCTCCCGCCCCTTAAAATTCAACTCCAAAAGTAGAAAGATTCATAATATGAAAGAATGATTAAAAGAGCTTTCGAATATGCCTCTCATTTCAACAAATTTCATCGTGATAAAGTCAGGCATAACGAGAAAATCATTTCATCGCGATGAAAATTAACCTCGATTGAAATAGGTTTATCGAAGGACGTAACTTCCAGATGAAATTTAACCTTGATAAAAGCGGCACTCCGAGAATCTTGTGGTTTGCTGATGAATGCCTTTTTCGATAAGGATGATTTTCGTTCTCGCTGAGAATAGAGATGACGAGCTTTATCGAGGAAGCTTTGTGAAATGAAAGTTTTATCGAAAAACGAAGTACAGAAAGAAGCATGAGAATATATGACAATAACTTGTGAAATGAAGACCTAATTTTCAAAGTTTCTGGTATTTTAGTCTTAAAATGCTGTCACGTACGTGGTACCCCCCAATAAATATTGTTTATTTAAAAAAAAAAAAAAAAAAAAAAAAAATCAAAGAGGGGGTTGGAGAGGGGACGAACATATGTTTAAAACAGTAGCGATTTCTACAATACTTATCAATTTAAGTGCGGTTTTTTTTTTCATCGAATCATTCGGTAATTATTTATCAATCGTAAAAAAATTTAAATGTCTGCTGCAGGAAATTGGGGGCGAAAGGGTTGGACTGACGGGGGTCAGGGGAAAGGGACAATTTTTACTTTTTAAGCCCGTTATATTGTATATCATCTTGAAGATCTCGAATTACTCTTTCATATTATGATGCTTTCTTACCCCTCCCCCCTTCCGAATTTGGTTCCCACGGCGGGAGGGGGGGGGGGGGTTGGCATTTTTCGAAGCTTTTTGTGTTTTTATCATTTTAGATCGAATTTTTTAATTGAAAACGTCCTTAGGCATATTGCAATTTTTTTTGAGATGGAAAAAAACCATTGAACTAGCGACATTGTTACTGTAACCTAGGCGCATTGTTTTAAAGTTCCCTCTTTGAGGACCTCTTCCAATGGTGAGGGGCTTGACCCGCCCCCCCCCCCAAACATACACTTTAAAGTATTGCTCATTTTTTTCTCTACCAATTTTAGCTTAAAAGTTTAAGCTATATGGCACAAGCGGGGGTATTGACCCCCCCCCCCCTGTTCCTGTTGGTTATTCACCAACATAATTTTGCTCATTTCTTCACTTCATTTCAATTTTTAAAAGGCTATAACTTTGTTTGTATGGGAGCTACAGCAGCGAGAAAAACTATAGCATAGCTAACTTTTCGTCGCCGCTCTTTTTGCAGTTTTACGGTTTTCCCCATAACACCGGGGGTTTTTTTGGGGGGGGGAGAGGGGGCCAGGGGGGGCATTTTTCATTTTTTGATGTAATATGTTTATTGAAAGCTTATGCTTCATACATTACCAATTTAGCATAAAAAAGTTTCTCCCGTCATTCTGGGTCACGTTACGGACCCATAAGGGGTTGAAATTTAAATTTCTCAAAATTCTTAGAAGTTTTCACTAAATCGGCATCTGGAAAACATCGTGCCAATGTGGTGCGTGTATGACATCTGCATCATATAAATATTGTTCACCACAGCTCGGACTCTGGCCTCCTCTCGCGTGTAGGCGTTATTTTACCGCGGTTACTTGGTCCATGTATTTCCTGCACAATAAAATATTTCCTGACGATTAAAAAAATACACCCGTAATTGTTCAAGTTTTGACTTCTGTCGGCAGTTCCAAAATGTTTTTTTTTTTTTTTTTTTTTTTTTTTCGCATTTTGCAATAAATAATATTTATAATATACATGGAATTTAGAAAATAAGGAAGTTGTTGTTTCGCATGTGACCACTTACTGATCTTATGCACCCGATGTTATATATTCCCCCCCCCCTCTACGTTACCTTGGGGGGGGGGGCAGTTTTCAAAATTTAACGTTCGATTCCAGCTTACGTTCGGTTGTTCGTTCAATTCGAAATTTTTTTTTCTTTCTTTTTCTTTGTTTACAAGATTTTTTTGTGCGTGCACACCGCGTTTAGTATATGATGCCATATACAATGAGGACCCAGTTCGAGATTTCATATTAAAAGATTGCGTGTAAATTGGATACACCAATGAAAGGAGGGGCTCACTAGCGAGTGAATTTGTCGTGTCTTTATTAACACCGACTCATTCACCTGTAGTAGACTCTTGATAAAATTGAATCCTGTATGGTATAAAAGCAATTGCAAACTGGAGTCATCGAGAAAAATTTTACACAATCGAAAGTTATCGAGATGTTCATACAATCGAGAAAATCGCGAAAAACTTCTCGTTATCGCCCATCACTAGTAAAAATAGCATAAAAAAATTCATTAAAATTTTAAAAATCGGTGTAGGAATTCCGAATAAATTTTGTTGAAAAGAGAAAAAAAATTGCTATATTGGGTTAAAAGAATGAAACCGCATTCCTTTCACTAATGGGATAAAACCGCGAAAAGTACGCTAAAAATCGCTAAAAAATATTTTAAAAAATCTAATCAGAAAGTCGAAAATCAGGCTTTGAGGTGCAAAACTGCATATATAAAAGTAATTTTCCTCCAAATTTTGTAACTTTACGTACACCGGTCTCTTCAGAACAGCACTGGCACACACACAAACTTTTCTTATTATCGATAAGCAAGACCCGGCTGTCAACATCAAGGGCTTGGAGCAAATGTTATTCTTGGGGGAGGGGGGAGGGGGGAGGAGACCCATCTTATCTTATCCTTATAAATTTTTCTTGAAATATGCTGAAGTAACAGGGACTAAACTTCACACCTATCATATCTTATACTATAATGCGAGCAAAAATTGTGTGTGTGTGTGTGTGTGGGTAAATTTTATCTCAAAAACGGCTCTAACGATTTTCGCAAAAATTTGGATTTTACCATTTTCGGGCACGAGAAGACCATTGGGCTAGGTCACATGTTCGAGAAAATTCGATTATTGGGTCATTTTGGGTCATAATGGGTCAGGATCAAGCTATTTATATCTAGAGAACGGCTGGATCGATTTTAAGGAAATTTTGTATCCAATAGTTTTTTGGCACGAGAAAACAATTGATCTGGGTCACATGTTCGAAAAATTTTGATTAGTGGGTCATTTTTGGGTCATTGTGGGTCAAGCCATTTTTATTTAAAAAACGGCTCTAACGATTTCGACCAAATTTTATATTTTATCGTTTTGGATTACAAGAAGACCATTGGATTAGGTAACATGTTCGAGAAAAATCGGTTAGTGGGTCATTTTTGGGGTCATTGTGGGTCGTGCTATTTTTATCTAGAGATTTTCTCACGCAATTTGGACTAAAAATTGCATTCTATGGTTTTCGAGCACGAGAAAAACATTGGGCTAGGTTACATGCTCGAAAAAAAATTTTAATGGGTCATATTGGGTCATTAAGGATCTGGGTCAAGCTATTTATATTTAAAGAACGGCGTGATGGATTTTAACGAAATTTTGTATGTAGCAGTTTTTTGACATGAGAAAACTAATGGGCTAAATCACATGTTTGAGAGATTTCGACTATGAGGGTCATTTGTGGGTCATGATGAGTCATAATGGGTCATGGTCAAGCTATATCTAAATAACAGGTGGATCGATTTTAACGAAATTTTGTATGCAACATTTTTTTGGCACGATAAAATCATTGGACTAGGTTACATGTTCGGAAAATTTCGATTAATGGGTCATTTTGGGTCATTAAGAGTCTGGGTCAAGCTATTTATATTTAAAGAACGGCGTGATGGATTATAACGAAATTTTGTATGTAACAGTTTTTTGACATGAGAAAACTAATGGGCTAAATTACATGCTTGAGAGATTTCGACTATGAGGGTCATTTCTGGGTCATGATGGGTCATAATGGGTCATGGTCAAGCTATATCTAAAGAACAGGTGGATCGATTTTAATGAAATTTTGTGTGCAACATTTTTTTTGGCACGATAAAATCATTGGACTAGGTTACATGTTCGAAAAATTTCGATTAATGGGTCATTTTGGATCATAAAGGGTCTGGGTCAAGTTATATATAATTAAAGAACGGCAGGATCAATTTTAACGAAATTCTGTACATAACAATTTTTAGAAACGAGAAAACTAATGGACTAGTCACATATTCGAGAGCTTTCGATTATAAGGGTCATTTGTGGGTCTTAATGGGTCGAGGTCAAGCTATATCTAAAGAATGGTTGGGTCGATTTTAACGAAATTTTGTATACAACATATTTTTGGCATGAGAAAATCATTGGGGTAGGTCACATGTTCGAGAAATTTCGATTAGTGGGCCACTTTTGGGTCATTCTAATTTTATCTAGACAACGTTTCGCGCAATTTTGACTAAATTTTGTATTTTATCGTTTTCGGGCACAAGAAAATCATTGGGTTATGACAGATTTTTGTGAAAATTCGATCAATGGGTCATTTTGGATCATAAGGAGTCAGGGTCAAACTAACTATATCTAAAAAGAGGCTCAATCGATTTTATCTAAATTTTGTATCTAATGTTTTTCGGCATGCTAAAACTAATGAGCTAGGCCACACGTTCGAGAGATTTCGATTATAAGGGTCATTTGTTGGTCATGATGGGTCATGCTAATTTTATATAGAAAACAGTACTCACCATTTTGACTATACTTTGTATTATATCGTTTTTGAGCAAGAGAAAACCATTTGGCTTGGACACATGCTCGCGAAAATTCGATTTGTGGGTCACTTTGGGTCTTAATGAGCTAGGGTCATTCTAATTATATATAACAACGACTCAATCAATTCTACCTAAATTTTGAAACAAAACGTTTTTTGTCACGAGAAGACTATTGAGCTGAGTCGCATGTTAAACAAAATTACATTAGTGGGTCATTTCGCTTTATTGCTGAATGCTGCCAAGATAATTTACCTAAAAAATGGCTTAAACGATTTTGATTCAATTTTAAATTCTACTGTTTTTGATTACCTGAAGACGATTGAGCTATGTCACATGCTTGATCAAATTTGATTAGTGGCTCATTTTGGGTAATACTGGTCAGGATCACGAGAATATAGCAAAAGCCAATAACTTGGTGATATTTGAGAAAATATTGGCGACATATGGCCAAAAAATCGACGATAAAAATTACGAAAACCAAAACACGTATTTGGAGCCAAATGAAAGAATGCCTCCAAATTTGGCTATATCTAGCAAAAAATATTGTCTTTCAGAATGTAAAGAATTTTTTTATACATTCTCAGAGCTGCCAAGTCTCCGGCTTTTTGGATACCAGTATTATGATACAGAAAATGATGTTTTAAGTAATTGGAACATTGAGACGATTTAAAAACAGGTGATTTTCTCTAAAATAATACTGGTGTGCAAAAAGCCGGAGACTTGGCAGCTCTGCATTCTTAAGAGGATTCGAGATGCATGGTTAAACCAATCAGAGTCGAGCTAAAAAAGTGATTTAGATCGATGTCCTTTCGTTGTAAATTTTAAAATAAAGTGAAATTTATAAACATGCGCATAAAAACATAGTTTTCTTATTGATTGTTTTTCTAAATAATACTATTATAAACATGTTTTACAGTAATAATACAGAGTTAATGATACAGTGAAAATACTATATAGAGTTGAACATAAAGTTAATTTTGACCGAGCTAAGCTCGGTCTCCCCTGCTAGTATTTACATAAATTTCGTACCTGATACTATTTGAATCTGTCTACAGGGTATCAAGAAAAGGACGGTTATAGCTTTGTAAAATTACAGAATACACTTTTTTTTTTTTTTTTTATTAACTTTATTCTATCTTCAGTAGAATAAAGTATTGTAGTCCAAATTTTATTCGACTTGCGGTTTTTGACGGATTTACATGTTTTAGCTGTCAAAGATTCTAAAAAACATGTTTTTACAAAATGGCTGTCCGTAAGTCCGTGAGTCGCCATTCTACCATAGAAAACTGTATAAAGATAAGAATAGAAATTAACCTTTTAAGCTATTGCATAGCTTTTATCGCGGGCTTTGAGCGCGGCGACCGAATCCAAAAATTCCGTAACGCGAAAAATCCTAACACATCCGTAACGAAAAAACCTAACACTCGGCTAACGTCGTTTCAGCTCGGCAGACTTCGGCATGGTATCCTTCGGTAGCCTTCGGCATGGTATCCTTCGGTAGCCTTCGGCAGACATTGACGCGGTATTTTCCAGATATTTACAGGATAATCAAATCTCAGACTTATGTTACTTATTTCAGTTACCATAAAACTATAGTTTCAATGATAAAAATTTCTGATAGAATGTATATAGAAAAAAATCGTCTTAAGATAAAACAAGGTAGGATAATGTAGCTTTTGGTGATTGGAGACCCTCCCAATGGTGAGGATCGAAAAATTAAAAATGCTTATAACTCGCGATCTAATTTTCGTAGCGCGGCCATATTTTGTTTGGTAATTTATTATGAGACAGTTTTAATTTTTGGTGATAGGACCCCCCCCCCCCCCCACACACACACACACGGTGAGGGTCGAAAAATTTAAAATGCTTATAACTCGCAATCTAATTTTCGTATCGCGGCCAAATTTTGTTCGGTAATTTATTATGAGAGATTGTTAATTTTTGGTGACAGGAGACAACCCACGGTGAGTGTCGAAAAATTTAAAATGTTTATAACTCGCGATCAATTTTTGTAGCGCGGCCAAATTTTGTTTGGTAATTTATTATGAGACAGTGTTAATTTTTGGTGACAGGAGATCCCCCATGGTGAGGGTTGAAAAATTTAAAATGCTTATAACTCTCAATCTTATTTTCGTAGTGCGGCCAAATTTTATTTGGTAATTCATTATGAGACAGTGTTACTTTTGATGACAGGAGACCCCCCCCCCCCACGGTGAGGGTCGAAAAAATTAAAATGCTTATAACTCGCGATCTAATTTTCGTAGCGCGGCCAAATTTTGTTTGGTAATTTATTATGAGACAGTGTTACCTTTGGTGACAGGAGACCCCCCACGGTGAGGGTCGAAAAATTTAAAATGCTTATAACTCGCGATCTGATTTTCGTATCGCGGACAAATTTTGTTTGGTAATTTATTATGAGAGAGTGTTAATTTTTGGTGACAGGAGACCCCCCACGGTCGAAAAATTTAAAATGCTTATAACTCGCGATCAATTTTCGTAGCGCGACCAAATTTTGTTTAATGATTTATTATGAAACAGTGTTAAATTTTGGTGACAGGAGACCCCCCCCCCCCCACGGTGAGGGTCGAAAAAGATAAAATGCTTATAAATCGTGATCTAATTTTCGTAGCGCGGCCAAATTTTGTTTGGTAATTTATTATGAGACAGTGTTACTTTTGGTGACAGGAGACCCTCCACGGTGAGGGTCGAAAAATGTAAAATCCTTATAACTCGCGATCTAATTTTCGTATCGTGGCCAAATTTTGTTTGGTAATTTTTTATGAGAGAGTGTTAATTTTTGGTGACAGGAGACCCCCCACGGTGAGGGTCGAAAAATTTAAAATGCGTATAACTCGCGATCAATTTTCGTAGCGCGGCCAAATTTTGTTTAATGATTTATTATGAAACAGTGTTAAATTTTGGTAACAGGAGACTCCCCACGGTGAGGGTCGAAAAAGTTAAAATGCTTATAACTTGTGATCTAACTTTCGGAGCGCGGCCATATTTTGTTCGGTAGTTTATTATGAGAGAGTGTTAATTTTTGGTGACAGGAGACGCCCCACGGTGAGGGTCGAAAAATTTAAAATGTTTATAACTCGCAATCTTATTTTCGTAGTGCTGCCAAATTTTATTTGGTAATTTATTATGAGACAGTGTTACTTTTGATGACAGGAGACCCCCCCCCCCCACGGTGAGGGTCGAAAAAATTAAAATGCTTATAACTCGCGATCTAATTTTCGTATCGCGGCCAAATTTTGTTTGGTAATTTATTATGAGAGAGTGTTAATTTTTGGTGACAGGAGACCCCCCACGGTCGAAAAATTTAAAATGCTTATAACTCGCGATCAATTTTCGTAGCGCGACCAAATTTTGTTTAATGATTTATTATGAAACATTGTTAAATTTTGGTGACAGGAGACCCCCCCCCCCCCACGGTGAGGGTCGAAAAAGATAAAATGCTTATAAATCGTGATCTAATTTTCGTAGCGCGGCCAAATTTTGTTTGGTAATTTATTATGAGACAGTGTTACTTTTGGTGACAGGAGACCCCCCACGGTGAGGGTCGAAAAATGTAAAATGCTTATAACTCGCGATCTAATTTTCGTATCGCGGCCAAATTTTGTTTGGTAATTTTTTAATTTTTGGTGACAGGAGACCCCCCACGGTGAGGGTCGAAAAATTTAAAATGCGTATAACTCGCGATCAATTTTCGTAGCGCGGCCAAATTTTGTTTAATGATTTATTATGAAACAGTGTTAAATTTTGGTAACAGGAGACTTCCCACGGTGAGGGTCGAAAAAGTTAAAATGCTTATAACTTGTGATCTAACTTTCGGAGCGCGGCCATATTTTGTTCGGTAGTTTATTATGAGAAAGTGTTAATTTTTGGTGACAGGAGACGCCCCACGGTGAGGCTCGAAAAATTTAAAATGCTTATAACTCGCAATCTAATTTTCGTATCGCGGCCAAATTTTGTTCGGTAATTTATTATGAGAGATTGTTAATTTTTGGTGACAGGAGACAACCCACGGTGATGGTCGAAAAATTTAAAATGTTTATAATTCGCGATCAATTTTTGTAGCGCGGCCAAATTTTGTTTGGTAATTTATTATGAGACAGTGTTAATTTTTGGTGACAGGAGACGCCCCACGGTGAGGGTCGAAAAATTTAAAATGTTTATAACTCGCGATCAATTTTCGTATCACTGCCCGTAAGACATGGTGACGTCACAGTGACGTCGTTGTGAAGTCACACTGTGACTTTGTGACCGTCGATGTGACGTCACGTGACGTCGATGTGAAGTCACAGTGACTCAAATGTGAAGTCGTTATGGCCGTTTTAGAGCTTGTTTGTGACGTCACATTGTGACCACTTTGTGACGTCACAATGTGACCAATTTGTGAAAAGTGTGTCATTTGTGACGATTTTGTCATTAACATTGTGACGATACTGTGACGAAAGTGACAATGCTTTCAAGTCACATTGTGACCAAATTGTGAAATACAGGGTGAGTTCAAAATCATGGAACAAACTTTGAGGGGGGGGGGGGGTAGGACTCACTATAACAAATAATGATGGCACAGAAATATATGATAGGAAGTGACTCGTCAAGACGGTACACTAGTCACTAAAAAAGACCCAGATGATAATGTTAAGTCAAGGGGGGGGGGGCGTTGTTTTCAAATATCTTGCTCAAATTTAAATATTTTACATGATATTTTTTCCATAGGATAGCTGAGAACGATCCACAACCGGGCTAATTTTTACTTTTTCGATTTTGGTTATATTTTTTTATATTAAGATAGTTTTCACTTTTAGAACCGGTTTAAACTGGTTCTGAAAGTTAAATTATTTTTCTTTGAATCTGTAACCAAAATCAAAAGAGTAAAAACTAGCCCAGTTGCAGATCGTCCTCAGCTATCCTATGAAAAAAAATTATGCGAAAATATTAAAATTTTAGCGAGATAGTTGAAAATAGCGCTCCCATACACTTAACATTATAATCCGCGTCTTTTGCAGTGACTAGTGTGGCGTTTCAACGCGTCACTTCCAGTCATACATCTCTATGCCATAATTATTTATTATAGTGAGCTCTACCACCTCCCTTAAAGTTTGTCCCATTATTTTAGACTCACGTTGCAGATCATTTGTGACAAAATTTTCGTTAACACTGTGATAATTCTGTGACGATTTAACTTTTCTTAATGATTCTCTAACAATTTAAAAGAAACAGGATCTGCTGAAACTATAACTCCATGCCATGTTCCTGTTAAAATAGGGTTTGAGTCCTAAAATCATATATTGACAATTTATGAACAAATACTGTATAATATATAAAAATAGTTACCTGAAGTAAGGAGACTTTCTTCTAAATTAAAGTTAAAAATTCGATTTACCTCACATGCGTTACAACTCTGGTGTTGTTTTCAAAGTTTGAAAAATATTATCTTTCAAAAATATTTATGTATTTTCCCGCCATATGCTGAAAATTGCATAGCTTCAATTTTATTTATAACTGACACACATTTAGTTGTATGTTGTTCAAACTGTTTAATCATTTTGGTCTTTTTTTAAACTTTTACTCGCTTTGATATCCACAAATCTCAGCACATATCTAAAACTGTACAGCTTGCCAATATTTCTGACCAATAATCCTGATGTCTATAAATATATATATCTTTTAATTATCTTTTGTTGTAATTTTTCAACTGATTGAAAAAGTGTCCTGGTCAGGATTCAAACTAAGTAGTCTTTCACGCAAATTGTCAAGACTTTGTCGACTGAACTATCCTGGAAGAATCTGACGCACACAATTCACACAGTGAATACGAACGCATACTTATCATTATTATATATAACCCTATGTAATAATACTTTAATTTTTTTTTCAAACTACCCGTATGATAAATGCATACTATTCATATGAGTATATAATGATATTTCTCCGGGTGAATTGTGCGTGCTAAGTTGTTCTGTTGGAAGAGCATTGGCAGCATACATCGAGGGTCTCTAGTTCGAATCCTAACCTAAACACTCTTTTACTCATTTTGGAAAATTAATATTCGTTTGATTAATTTACCAATTAAAATCATTCTGTTAAATATAATATAGAATTATCTTTTGATAAAACTACGTGAAGTTTATGCGCAATATTTGTAATATACAGATTTTATTTGAAAATCGAGTACAAATAAAGATGAGGCAATTAGTTCTAGTATTACGCTTAATTATTTCCCTACTATAGTGGCCTGTGCGCATGTATGATTACACCAAGGTTTAAATTCGTAGTTAAACTCATATATGTATATTGTATATGTCATATAGTGTAGATGTGCCGGTAAAGGACATCCTTATGGAATTTATTTTTTAAAAGTTTCCTTATTAATAGTTATAATTATTAGATTTTTTTTTTCGTATTAGATGAATATATTAATAACATTTAAGTATTCTTAGTCTCACTTCCCAATATTAGACAAAATTTTATTGAAAATAATAGAAATACATCAAACACTAAACACTTCAGTAATGTACATCCCACAAAAAAGTACATGTAATTGTTTTTATGACTATTTAGAACCAGGATTTAATGAACACATACAGATGAAACAAAATTGTTATTTTCAACACCATTTAACAATTAAGATATCAAAAATTAATAAAATAATGCGATAATTACTCATTTTTTAAAATCAATAATTGTTATTATCACAAAATTAATATCTTAATTATTTTAGATACATGGTTTAAAATAATAAATGTCATGGAATTACAGTTATCAAATTTTTGGGATTATGAGAAATTCAGAAAGGTAATAAAAAAGTTTTAAAAAATTTGTTTTTGCAATATTAGTGCATAAATTAGTATATTTATCACTATTTTCAACAGTTAAACAACGCCAAACTCCTTTATATATTAATTATAACGTTAATTTTTGATTATGTATACATTTTTAAATTTATTAATATGTGATTTTAACCATGTAATTAAAAAAATGTGATTAAAGTGCATTTTAAAAATAATATTATTAACTATTTTCAAATCGTTGACATGCTGTTCCGTATTTCAACAAAATAAATGTTAAATTTATTGAATTTACTAAGGTAAGTGAATTCAAAAAAGTTAAATTAATATGATACTTATTCCTTTTATAACATGTTTTTTTACGAAATTAACAGAAATCATTATACAAAAAGCAGGAAAAATAAAATTTTCTTACCTCTTTCTTATCAGCATTATCCTCTAATTCCAGTGTGATAATCGAAATAGGGAAGATAATTTCGAAGTCGAAATGTCCGAATGAAGTACAATGACATTGGCGCGCTTATATTAACTAAACGCCACTGACATTGTATTTTTTCAGACCGACATTTTATATAAAATGTCACCTGATCACATATCTGCATAACTTTTTAAAAAATTTAAACTTACGTACTAAATATACTCACATAACATCATAACAAAGCTACTAGAGCAGCTGCCTAATATTCTAAAGAATAAATACACTAGTGTCAACTATTCTGGTCGTTGCCAAACGATATTTTTTAAGCAGGTGATTTTTTGTTATTATTGGTTGTTTGATCTTCGAAGATTTGTAAGTTGAATGCGCATGCGCATTAGTTTTATGAGAGTATCCCTAATTAAAATTTTGAGTTTAAATTTTTTTTCACGCATTTCTATTTTACAGTAGAACCCCGCAAATCCGGACCCCGTTAATCCGGATCTCCGGATAATCCGGATCGGTTTGGTCATTTTTTTTTTCAAATTTGAGAAGCAACTGGGCATACGGTTTGCAAAAGGCATAAAAAACTGGCACAGCAGAAATTTACAAACTTTTTTATTAACATTAAGTAAACATTTTTGCTGTCTGTAAATATTCAGTAAGTTTAACATAAAGGTTATTTTCTGCAAATATGTTTCATTTTACTTGATTTTTCTCTAATTCTCCGGATAATCCGGATTTTCGATAATCCGGATTGGGTCTGGTCCCTGTTAATCCGAACTATCGGGGTTCTACTGTACTTTCAATTAGTTTCGAAATAGAGTGGAACTTTCATTTAACGAAGCCCATATTTAATGAAATTATCTACATTTTTAATTTTCTGTTGAATCTTCATTTAGAACGCAATTAACTTTTAAATTAATATTCATATTAAAAAAAATTCTACTTAGCAAAATTTGTTGCAATTCCGTGTGTGCACAATATTCAAAAGGATAGATTGCTGTTAAGATTGACTGGTGAATATGTTTCAGCGGATTGTATGAATTGAAATTATGTATTTATTTTATCTTTTAAATAAAAAGGAAAAAATGCGAAAATTTTTCGATATGCTAAGAAAGGGATTCTAGTTCCACGAAAATATTATAGGTCCATTCTCTGAATACTTAAAAAATATGCGAAAGTTTTTATGGGTGTACCTTTCATGAGAGATCACCACAAAGTAATATTCCGATTTTTTTTAATTTTTCGATTTGAAATACAAAAGAAAACGAGAAATAGAACGCTGCGATTCAGTTTTTGTTTCCCTTCCTTTATTACGTGGTTTTTTAGATATTATACTAATGAATTTTTTCTTATGTGGTTATATTGCATAACAAAAATTACTATCCAAATTAAAACACAGTTTTATAATATTTCCATTTTTATTTGTAGTTTACTATACAAATTTCATGAATTTTCGTGGATTTCTATTCAACGATATTTTTTCATAACGAAGCATTTAAGTGTAACGAGAAATTTCCTTAAATGGAAGTTTCACTGATAGGTTCATTGCTGGGTGCTTAGTTTCATATGATGGGAGGTTTATCTCACATATGTGATATGACGTACACGTTACATGAAGTGCATGTAACGTGTGACACAACAGCGATTGCACAATATTCTTCTGCAATGCCAGAAAACACGTTTTTTTCACCAGTAAATAACAGTGTTTGAAGAATTTTTGTAATTTTCTAAAGTTTTCTAAGAAAGTCACATCTGAGTCACAATGTGACGTCACTGAGGGGTGGCATTTTGGTCACAGATGTGACGTCACATTTCAGTCACAATGTGACGTCACTGAGGGGTGGCATTTTGGTCACAGATGTGACGTGACCACAGTGACTCACAGTGACGTCACTGTGACGTCACTGTGAACATGCATGCTATGTGGGTGCCAAATTTTGTTTGGTAATTTATTATGAGACAGTGTTAATTTTTGGTGACAGGAGATCCCCTATGGTGAGGGTTGAAAATTTTAAAATGCTTATAACTCGCGGTCTAATTTTCGTAGTGCGGCCAAAATTTGTTTGGTAATTTATTATGAGACAGTGTTACTTTTGGTGACAGGAGACCCCCCCCCCCCCCCACGGTGAGGGTCAAAAAAATTAAAATGCTTGTGACTCGCGATCTAATTTTCGTAGCGCGGCCAAATTTTGTTTGGTAATTTATAATGAGACAATATTAATTTTAGTGACAGGAGATCCCCCATGGTGAGGGTCGAAAAATTTAAAATGCCTATAACTCGCGATGTAATTTTCGTAGCGCGGGCAAATTTTGTTCGGTAATTTATTATCAGACAGTGTTACTTTTGGTGACAGGAGACCCCCCCCCCCCCACATTGAAGGTCTCAAAATTTATAATGCTTATAACTCGCGATCTAATTTTCGTAGTGCGGCCAAATTTTGTTTGGTAATTTATTAAGGTATTGGATAGCTTTTATCGGGGCTTTGAGCGCGGCGAAAGAATCTAGAAATTCCGTAACGAGAAAAATACCTAACACTCCGGCTAACGCCGTTCAGTTTGGCAGACTTCGGCACGGTATCCTTCGGTAGACTTCGGCAGACATTAAAGCGGTATTTTTCAGATATTTTGAGAATATCAAGTCTCAAACTTATGTTTTTTATTTCAGCTACCATAAACGTATAGTTTCAATGATAAAAATTCCTGATTAACCTACATGTATTGTAAGATAATAAAAATATTTTAAACGATATTAATTTCTCATTTATTCAATAAAAGAAAAAAAATGTTTTGTTATCGGTCATCACGCTCAAAAAGTGTAACTTGAATTAATATCAAAGACAAAAAAACTGCATAAATAAAACGTAAAGAAATAATTGTGATTGCATAAGTTGGTAAAAAATGCTATGCAATAGCTTTACCGCGGCAGTCCCCGAGTGCCACACGTCTTTTTTTTTTTTTTTTTTTTTTTTTTTTTTTTGTGTGTGTGTGTGTGTGTGTATGTTTTTGGCTGTGGCAAACATGTTGTCCTTCAATTTTGAAATATTCGCCGAAAGGGTGTGCTGCAATAGCAATTTTTGTGCCCTTTTCGATATTGTACTATCAAAAAATGTATGAAGTTATGCATAGAATTGAACCAAATGTTTTGTGAAAGTGATTGGCTATGGCTTGAAGGTTTTCCCTGAATTTGAAAAAAACCGCCGGTAGGGAGCACTGAAAAAGCGATTTTTGTGCCATTTTATATGTTGTACCATTGAAAATTGTAAGCAGCTAGACATTGAACTACATTTTTTGTGTAAGTATTTAGCAATGGCTACTAGGTCTCTCTGAATTAAAAAAAAAAAAAAAAAAAAAAAAAAAAAAAAAGTCCACCGAGAGGGGACTGTAATAGCAATATCTGGGCTTTTTTCATTATTGTTCCATGAATAGGTGTATGAAGTTATGCATAAGTTGAACCAAAGTTTTCAGATATGTTTTGACTATGGCCAGCAGTCCTTCCTGAATTTACGAAAAATCCGTCGGAAGGAGGCGCTATGATCTCGTCGGAAGGAGGCGCTATGAAAATGGCGCATAAAATGCGCCATTTTCATTATTGTACCATCAAAAAGCGCATGAATTTATGCATAGAATTGAACTAAATTTTTTGTGCATGATTTTTTGGCTATGAGAAGCAGGTACTTCCTGAATTTGAAACAAAAAAAATTCTGTCAGAAGCGGAAACTAAAAAGAGATTATTTAATTTGATTTAACTTTCATTATTTTACTATCGAAAATTTTATGAAGCTATGTACAGAATTGAACCAAATTTTTTGTGTGCCTTTTGGCTATGGCCAGCAGATCTTCCTTGAATTTGGAAATATTTCATGGGAAAGTATCACTGTGATAGCGATTTTTTGTATCATTTTCTCGATTCTTCCTAATTCTATTGTCCATCGGCTCGTGCAGAGACGAAAACGCGTGTTCTGCTAAGCCGGTTATTTGCAAACAGCTTATGACAACAGTATAAGACAAAACTATTGATTTTAATAAATATTATTATCTACATTTTTTTATTACTATTATTCCTAATAAATGATTGAAGTAAAAATGTAAGATTAAAATCAATGTTGGTATAGTATTGAACTAATAATATTAAATTAACTACTCTTAAGTATTAAATACTACTCTTTGAAACATTAAGATGTACGTATGAGATAGAAAAAAGTTTTGGGATTGGGTAGTTCTCATTTTTGTGTGATTATTAGCTGATGTGAGCCATTGTAATGTAAATACAGGTCTTTCACTTATTCTTGGCTATTTGTCGTAATATGTAAAAATTTCTTCAACAATATACAGTTTTATCTTTAAAAATGCATTCTCATGATACAATAAATTTCAACCATTAATTGTCTGATTTTTTAATTGATGTCTTTGAAAGAGAGTGATGAATCCGGAAGCAGAATGGCTTTATCCATTCCAGAGAAGGCCAGATCTCCACCCTCAACCTTTCTTTGAAAGGGCGTTTTGGTCACTTTTGGCCAATTTTTACCTCTTGGTTCTCCCATAATAAAACTGCTGCTTATACCCGTGATCCCTAACCCCCCCCCCCCCCCCCCCAACTGGGCTGCCCGCATGCCCCTGCATTGTTAGTCCCTGATAACGACCATGTGTGTATTGCTATATGTATCCGAATTTGTTTCCGTGTTTGGCCTATTCCATAATAAACATTCCTCTAGTGTTTACACTATGATTATCTTCTATTTATATCGAACACGCCCCGCTCTATCAAAGCCTATATACACAAGATAATGTTATGTGCCTTTCACACATACGTAATCTTTATCGCCAATTTATCACTCTAACGACCTACTACTGGTACATAGCATCGTTGTAAGGTGCATCAACCTCTCTCCACACGAGTTCGCCCACGGCAGGTTAAGGTCGCCGGTTGCTGCAATCGTCCGTCGTGAAACATAATATTTAAAAAGTCGAGGAAGTAAGAAAGAATTAAAATACACTAATCACATTCGGTTTATTCAGTTTTCCGACAACGAATTTCTTCCCCTGTAAGAAATAAGATTAAATAATTAATAAATTCTCTATGCTAAGGCATTTTACATTTCTAAATACACTCTCCCTATTCAACGGTGTAAAATTTAAAATTATGCAATGTTTAGAAGTAATTAGACATCATAATTCACCTTTATATTTTAACAGAATAATAAGGCTACTATAATTTGTGACTCGTGCTATAGTCAGTATATACGTCAAGACACATTGCCGTTACGTTTTTTTTTTTTTTTTTCTTTTTTCTTTTTTCTTTTTTAACGTGTGACGATTTTGCTATGGTATTCCATTATAGACTTTGGTAATTTTTGAAATTAATTATTTAAAAAATTGCAAAATCATTAAATTTGAAGTTTATACCAAGAAAAACACAATTTTTTACCTTTCTAACTCAGTTTGTCTACTGATTTTAGTTTAGACAAATAGATTACGAGCTATTTACTTTTTCAGTAATTTCAAATGTTTCATCATCCGAAATTAATCTGTGGCAACGATCAGCGAAAAAGTCAGCCGTCAGCAACACCTAGCTTTTTATTAAAGAAGATTCCTTTTGAAAACGAGGTTTGTAGCATATAGTTCATTTACAGGAACAGTCAAAAATATTCTATTACATTAGTTTTAAACATGTTTTAGCCTGAATTAAATTTTACTAAATAGTGGCGTGTATGTAATATATAAAGGTAGTGTAAGGATTTAACTGCTGTAAGAATCTAATTTGGCTAATTAAAGCTAGACAATGGACTGGTACATCGAAGTCTGGTAATTGTGGAAGCACTTAAAAGGATTAAGGTCCTTTTTTCCCTGTAGACAGCAAGTCTAGCGCGGCCTTTTTCATGTGACATTAGCATATTAGTTACGGCTACCATTGATTAATCGCCAGACCATCCTGAGAAAGCCAAGAGTCGGAGGAAATAGTTTCATTTCCCAGACGGACGATGGCAATCTGTCGCCAAGGCGTATCCCAGCTGAACCAATAACTTTGATCTGGGAGGGGCCCGAAGGAGAGTTGCTCTCCTGATGGGGATGAGAGAGAAGTTGGAGATGACTCTCGATGATGGAGCTCGCTGTAAAAGGCGTGTGGTTTATTTTTTCATATAGAACCCAGAGTTCTATGAATCTGTATTTAGTTATCTATACCTTGAATAAACGGATTTAACATGGAAAGGATTTGCATCACTTACTTGCTACCAAATAATTACTAAACCATTAGTGAAGCAAATTCCTCACAGTAGTAAGTAAAATACAGGGTTGTACAAAAGTATTCAAATACGTTTCGCTTATTGGTATAAATTGCGGAAAGTGAAATTTCAATTTATTATGCGCTTTCTTTCTAAACAAAATTTCACATATTATATAGCGCATTATTGCAAACTATAGATCAAATTCAGGGTTGTACAAAAGAATTGGAATACATATTTGGCTTTGAATGATAAAGGCTGATATCAGTTTTCAAATGTTTTATGTGTTATCTAAAATACTTACTTCGGTATTTTATTTATCTTATTTCCCCAAATAACGACATTTTCATAAAGTATTCTGGAATGTTGGAAAGAGCTTCATAATCTCTGCTTGATGCAAGATTTTTCTTCCTTCTTATTTTCCTTTTTCTGATTTGTTATTAGTATAATAATTGTATAGATGTATGTTGAAATTGTTCAGAAATTATTGCTCCAGTATCCACTATGGACAATACTGTACGTACATTGCAATATGCAGAACTATAACAAAATAATATAATTATGTATATAATGAAACCGTTCTAAACAAAAAACTTACTTAAAGAGGAATTTTCCCAGTTCCTAAAAGTTTCCTTTTCAAAAGTTTTACATTAGCTGTCTGATTTAGAAACTAAATAATTAAAAATATGAAAAAATTCCGAAAATATCCTTATGTGAGCCAGACTGAATCGCTTACAGTATTTCAGTATAAAAATATGAAAATCCATAGATTCGTCAAATTTCGAAGCATTTGCAATTACTGAATCCTCTTGATGAAAATAATAAGTTAGAAAAATCATGCGTTAAACATAGATTATGAAACACTTTCCAACACTTCCTGAAATCTTTAACAAAACTTCGTTATCCAGGGAAATAAAGTGTTACTGTCGATAGCCAAATATTATTCTAATACTTTAGAACTGCCCTGTATTTGATTTATCGATTGATATATATACTATATATAATGAAGAAATGTAATTTAGCAAGAAAAAGCCTATCTGGATAAAATTTTTCTTTTAACAATTTATACTTATAGATGGAAACACACTTCAGGTACTTTTGTTCAGTCCTGTGGCTCACCTAGAACCTTTATTACACGAAAGTATTTTGTTAAAATTTAGTTCAAACAAAAATACTCTTTAAATTACTTAAATCATTTTGCCAAAAATTATCATCCATAAGCGTACCTGTATTCAGTTCTTTGCGTGAACCTGTATATCATTTTATCTATATACTACAAACATTTCATGGTAAACTGAATGCAATTCAACGTAAAAATACAAAACTTATTCAAAAACCACCTTTAAGTAAATTACGTTCATATTCAGTAACCTTTCCGAGCTCTTTTGTGTAACTTTGTATATCTAAATTGTGTAACTATTGGGTCATTGCATGTCAAGTGTTCTAAATTTTGGCATGGTTCCTGTTCGATCCCCTTCATTTTTTTTTACAGTTGATACAGAATATGCATGTAGGTATATGATGAACTTTGGGAAATTGTTTAGTGCAAGAAGCAGTATAGATGGGGCGCCAGGGGTCCATTTGTACCAATCACTATTTCATGATCGTAGAAAAAACGGCCAAATCATCAAGTTTGGCATCATATTGCTCATGATATATGAAACCTTGCTTAATGAAAATAAGTGATCTAGTACAACTTTTTGTGCTAAAAAATGTAATTGCAGTATTAAAATCAAAAATCCAAACTATCGTAATTACTAGGCCTCAAAGTTGGCCGTACGGCCAATCTGGTTGAATTTTACTCTTATTTTAACATGCTGTGACTACTGTAAATATTACTTTAAAATTTTGTCACTTCACAAATTAATTACCTATGAATATGTCATAAAGCCGCTGAAGTTGTTTTCAAAATTGCTGAAATATTCATTAAATTATTCATGTTCAAATTCTAATAAAAAATTAAAATCGTCGATTTCGCCCCATTTTTAGCAGCATATATCTCAAAAGGGACACTTCTGATTTGGTTACAATTAGCACCAATGGAAAGAGCATACCTTATTTTATATAAAAAACTTTATTTCATTTTGGGCCTTTTAGATACAGAAGGAAAGTAATGAAATTCAAAAACCTGTTGTACAAGATAATCGATATACATACGAGAAAAGTATATATTACGACAGGGTTTTTCAACATATATATTGCACCATTCTTTTTTTATTACAACGATTAATGCATAGATAATTATCACTTTTTCTGGTCACAGTTACTTCCCCTTTACCATTATTAATGATTTGTAACTACATTGCCAATTAGTTATATCCAAGAACCAGACAAGACTAGGTTCTGGTTGGGTATTACATGTTTCAAATTATGAATATGAGTACCTAACAAAATCAATAAATTATTATATATTAAATGTTTTGAGTATTTCAAGCTCCCATTATGTTGATTCATGATCCCCCAAGCTATAAAAAACATTACTCATTGGTTTAATTTGTCACATTTCTTATTGATTGCGATTGCAACAGCTTTCGGTAAATTGTATTGCTGACTAGCTTTTGTTTTTATGGAACTGGAACAGTAATTATTATATGCTCTTCTGAAATCCAACAAAGGTCTTGTCTAGTGGGCCAATAAAATTTTCTCGAAGATCCATGAGGGTGCATAAAATTTATTAAGACATCGTTCTCTTCAAGTGAGATTTCATGTACATTTCCAATCCATCAATTTTTATCGTAGATACAAACAATAAACTGTCCAAACCTAGTATATCTGATAAGGATACATTGCGAAATACAGTCTTATAGCACTCTTATCAACATGTGTTATAAAGAATGTTGCATCATTTGATATTCTTCTGACATGAATTTGTTTTTCATTTACTAGTACAAAATCAACAAATTCGTGTCAGTAGAATATCAAATGATGCAACATTCTTTATAACACATGTTGATAAGGATGCTAAGACTACATTTCACAATGTATCCTTATCAGATATACTAGCTTTGGACAGTATATTGTTTTTATCTACGATAAAAATTGGTGGATTGGAAATGTACATGAAATATCACTTGAAGAGAACGATGTCTTAATAAATTTTATGCACCCTCATGGACCTTCGAAAACATTTTATTGGCCCACTAGACAAGACCTTTGTTGGATTCCAGAAGAGCGTATAATAATTGCTGTTCCAGTTCCAATAAAAGCAAAAAATAGTCAGCAATGCAATTTATCGAAAGCGGTTGCAATCGCAATCAATAAGAAATTTGACAAACTGAACCAATGAGTAATTTTTTTATAGCTTGGGGGATCATGAATCAACATAAGAGATTGAAATACTCAAAACATTTAGTCTATAATAATTTATTGATCTTGTTAAGTACCCACAATCATAATTTAAAACATGTAATATCCAACCAGAACCTAGTCTTGTCTGGTTCTTGGATATTACTCATTGGCAATGCGATTACAAAGCATTCATAATGGTAAAGGGAAAGTAATTGTGAGCAGAAAAAGTGATAATTAGATATGCATAAACCGTTGTAATAAAAAAGAATGGTGCAAAATACGTTGAAAAACCCTGTCGTAATATATACTTTTCTCGTATGTATCCCGATTATCTCGTACAACAGGTTTTTGAATTTTATTATTTTCCTTCTGTATCTAAAAGGCCCAAAATAAAATAGTTTTTTTTTATAAATTAATATATGCTCTTTCCAATGGTGCTAATTGAAACCAAATCAGAAGTGTCCCTTTTGAGATATACGCTGCTGAAAATGGGGCAAAATTGACGATTTTAATTTTTTGTTAGATTTTGAACATGAATTCTTTAATGAATATTTCAGCAATTTTGAAAACAACTTCAGCGGCTTTATGACATATTCATAGGTAATTAATTTGTGAAGTGACAAAATTTTAAAGTAATATTTACAGTAGTTGCAGCATGTTAAAATAAGAGTAAAATTCAACCAGATTGGCCGTACGGCCTACTTTGAGGCCTAGTAATTACGATAATTTTGATTTGTGATTTTTAATACTGCAATTAAATTTTTTAGCACAAACATTTGTACTAGATCACTTATTTCCATTAAGCAAGGTTTCATATATCATGAGCAATATGATGGCAAACTTGATGATTTGGCCGTTTTTTCTACGACCATGAAATAGTGATTGGTACAAATGGACTCCTGGCGCCCTGCCTATACTACATCTTGCACTAAACAGTTTCCAAATGTTCATCATATACCTACATGCATATTCTGTATCAATTATAAAAAAATTGAAGGGGGTCGAGTGGGAGCCTATACCTCTAGGCCAGTTGACATGGAATGACCCTATTAGCATTTATACACACTAGATAATGTGCATACATTTATTGAAACTTAAAACCGCATATCACAATTAAAAATGCATTTCATCCATCGAACGATCGAACAGTCATCATCCATAGTATACAGTACTCCGGATAGAATATACTATTTGAAATTTTTTGTGTGTTTCTGTAAATGCTATGCACTTTGTATTATGCGTGAAATAACTCATATTAACCTCTATGAGACGAGCGACACGTATACCTGTCGCAAAAAGGCTTAAGAATCCTTGTTTATCCCCGCCAGTAATATTTTACTGTAAAATTTGCCTTATTTAATCGGAACATCTCTCGATTTAATAAGACACAAATTTCTGCTTATAAAAACCAGTGGTATAACATTAAAAATTTCGTGAAAGATCCCCGTCACGAAGGGGTTAATTCTCAGCGTTGTATATCAATTTGATTACGTATGAAACCGTTTACCATTTTTAAAATATGTCACAAACAATTTCCTTCGTTATTATTATGTATTAGAATTCTTTTGTGTGGCGCTGTAAATGAATAATAACTATTCTTTTAACTGTATATTTTACAGAATGCACATTTTAGTGCACCTCGTAGATGCATATAAATTTGGATATGTTTGACCTTTAAAATTCATTTGAAAAGATTTTTCACCATAAGCCCTAATGTAACGTAAAAATTTTGATTGACCCTTTAAATAAACTAATAATGGTAGAAATTTAATTTTCAATTGGGTTCGTGCTAGGGTAAGCGTCAATAGCGTCCAAAAATTTCATGGCGATCCAAGCATATTTACGAGAGTCAGAGAGCGGACAGACGGACAGGCAAACCCAATACATAAACACTTTTAAACTTTGTTGGAAAGTGTTAAAAAGAAAGAAAGAAGACAAAATTTCATGCCCATAACCATTCTTTGCAATTTTAGGCTTCAATTATAAAACTACGGAAAAGTTAGAGATAAAAAAAAACGGTAAAGCATTTGTTATGAAAACCAGCAAGGTTATCTTGAAATAGTAATTGATATTTTATCCTTCGTTGACCTTTTTTTTTTTTAATTTCAAGGAAAATAAACTTTTCAGACATATAGTTTGGAAATAACAATGCATAATGATTTTACGTAGGCTGGAGCTATTATACTATTTGAATAATCATTTAAATTTTATAGTATTAAGATGTAAGAGTTAAAAAAAAAATCTAAAATGTTGAAATTCTGTCTATGATTTCAAGGAAAATTAATTTCATTTGCTTTTTGTATTAGTTTGTATAGCTTGTAAACAATAATGCGCGTCAAGTGAAATATGTAGCTAAAAAAAAAAAAAAAAAAAAAAGATGCCAGTGTATAACCTTTAAAAAATCAACATTGTAGATCCATAACCTAAAAAAGTTGTATATATTTCTTTCCATTTCCCAGCGCAGCCGTCTTGCTCAGAGAAAAGAAAAGAAAAACACTTTTTACAGGTTTTTGCTTGTGTTGTCTTTTGGAGCGTCGATACCTCTTTCAATACTTTTAACCTTTTATCTACAGCATTATGAATTCATAAAAAATTTACATTCTAAAGCATTTTACGCAATTTTTTTAAAACTAAACTAAAAGATTTACATAATCATTTAATAAATATTTGAAGGATTAATTAAATTTGAATTTACAGGGATTTTGTGCAATTTTAATAACCCCACTCAATTTTTTTTTGTTTTTCATTATTTTTTTAGTACTTTGTAGAATTATAAAATGTACAAATAGGATGCTCTTACAATATAAATATAGAAATATTTCCGCACTGTTAAATCCCCCCCCCCCTCCCTCAGCGCCCAGAAAGCTGAAAAGATGAAAAGGCAAAAGAAATTATCCTTTTAAAAATATTTTTGTTTTGTGTAATCAATAAAGCTTTTGGAACAAGATAAAGTAATGTATCTGTAACTCATTCTAAACAGTATTGTTACTAACTGACGTAATGTTACTAACTGAAATAATGTTATAATAAATTATTTTATAATAGCTATTATTTAGCTATATTTTATAATAGCCCTAATAATAACCCTTAATCATAAATTATTTTATGATAAAGGGTTAAATGCATTTTTCTTAAAATATTGTTTGAAATGGTTTAAATCGAAACTAATTTTATAAAGAAATACCATTTGTTTGTTTGATGGGAGTAAATCTCAAGAAATGCCGAGCAGATTTAAAAAATGATTGTGAATTATACTGCTTTAGCTCAAAACTCAAAAAAAAAAAAAAAAAAAAAAAAAAAAATCCCTGTCGGTTTGGCCTATAGGCCGAGATAGATTTCGAAGAGTGCTCATTTCAACAACAAAAACTAAATTTGATTGCAAATAAACTCAGTTGAACAACTTTATTTTTCCTCTTTTGAAAAAAATTTAATTTCATTTTTCTGTAAGGACTGGTTTGATCAGAATCATCTTAAGCTAAATTCGAATAAAATGCCCATTTTGACAACATATTTTGAAATAATTCCGAGTTTATTAAAAAAATCGACTAATACGGTACATCATATAGTTCCTAAATAACAAAAGACTGTCAAGTGAATGCGTTTGAGAGCAAAATTGAATTTAAAAATGAGTTATAAAATAACCAATTTTGAATACAACCTCAATTCTTATTCATGATAGCTTCGGGAAATTTTGCGCGAAGTGTCCACTTTAACAGCATTTTTAGAAATATATTAAACCTTTATAAAAAAAAAAAAAAAAAAAAAAAAAAAAAAAAAACTGACCAATATGGGACATTATACAGCTCCTACATAAGAGAACCTGTCAATTGGATGCGTTTGAGAGCAAAACTGAATTTAAAAATGAGTCAGAAAAAACGCAATTTGTTATTTCAATGCTTCCTCAAATTTTCAATCACGATAACTTCTCGAAATTCTGTTCAAAATACCCTTTTTGGCAGCCTTTTTTGAAATATATTCTGTCTTTATCAAAACATTGACCAATGCGTCACATTATACAGTTCCAAAATAAGAGAACTTGTAAATTGGATGCGTTTGAGAGTAAAAATAGATTTAAAAATGAGTCCGAAAAAACGCAATTTATTATTTGAATACTTTCTCAAATTTCCTATTACGGTCACTTCGGGAAATTCTGTTCAAAATACCCTTTTTGGCACACTTTTTTGAAATATATTTTGTCTTTATCAAAAAACTGGTCAATGTTTCACATTATATAGTTCCTAAGTAAGAGGATCTGCCATTTGGATGCGTTTAAAATAAAAAATTAATTTAAAAAACGATTCAGAATGTAAGCAGTTTGGATTAGAGGTTTTTTCTCCAACTTCAATTTTAGTTTAATTTATTTTTGCTATATGAATTGGTCCTATGAAAAACTTGTCAATATAAAAGTTGTAGATGTTATTAAGAAGATGTAAAATAAATTTAATTGGATTTGATAGTTTAATAATTGACAAAGTTATGGATTTTTTTCTTTTTCTAAACCCCTTTTTATTTTCGTTTTTAATTTTTTTTACCGGTAAGAGTTAGTCCTATCAAAAACTTGCAAATACAAAAGTTTTAGATAATTTTGAGTATATTTATAAAAAATTTAGATGGATTTGATATCTGGAGAATTGACAAAGTTATGATTTTTTTTTCTCCCAGAAACCCTATTTTTTTCGCCCCTTGAGCCCATTTTTAACTTTATCAAAAATCTGTCATGCATAAACTTTTGGCCCATTATTTAGAAGTAATATAAACTTTAAACCGATTCGATATTTATTTTCATTTAGAAGTTATGGGTTTTTTTCTGTTTTCACAAAAACGCCCCTTATTTCGACCCCCTTGGTCCGATTTTGCCCATTAACGAACTTAGCCGAGATTTTATCCACTTTGATTTTATGTACCAGTTTGGTGGAGATTGGTGAAGAATTATAGAAGTTATCGTGTCCATAATAAAGTGAAATATATATATTAATAGATAGATAGATAGATAGATACACTATATGACCATTGATTATTGGACACTTACGATTTTAGACATTTTACTAAATATCTAGAAAAATACATGAGGAATCATCTCGAAACTCTTAGTGTATAAATATAATAGTATTCGTCATACATCTCCGTGAAGATTTTTTACCGAAACTCCATAGGGGACCGTCAACAAATTAAAAAATAATGAATATCTTTTGAATAACCCTGTCAAAACTAATGTAACAAAAGCACTCAAACTCTCGATTATGATTGAATGCCTTATTGTAATACACTGTGTTCATTTTTATGCAAACAGCATGCATACTCGCAGAGTAATTAAGGTTTTTATAAAAATGATCCCAAATTTTTCCAAGTTTTTCTCTTTTAATTTTCAGAGTTCTTAATATAAAATAATATTGTTTTCAGAAAATATGACAAACAACATTGCACACAGTACCCTGTAATCAGAATTAAAAAATAATAAAAATTGCATGAAAAATGAGTAGGTTTACTAAATAATTTTTTACTGCGCATGCGTCAAAGATATCAAAATTTCATTTGCATATTATGTTAGCTAAATGTATAGAGCAACTTTTGTAAAAGTCTCAAAATCATAGCATGAAAATTCTGAAAGTAATCGTCTATAGAAAAAGGACAAAATCCGTTGTTTCCAAAATGAAGAAAAAAAATGAGGGATTTTATTCAAATGTAGTAGTACATCCCGTATTGTGCATTCTATATTGTCACTAATCAATGAATATATGGATACAACCCCTCTTGTTTTTGCTTCATTTTGAGAATAACGGATTTTCAACTTATTCAATTGACGATTATTTTCAGAATTTTCAAGTTATGATTTTGTGACTTTCACAAAAGTTGCTCTATACATTTAGCTAACATAATATGGAAATGAAATTTTGATATCGTTGATGCATGCGCAGTAAAAAAATTATTTAGTAAACCAACTCATTTTGTATACAATTTTCATTATTTTTTAATTCTGATTGCAGGGTAATGTGTGCAATGTTGTTTGCATATTTTCTGAAAAAAATATTATTTTATATTAAGAACTCTGAAAATTATAAGGAAAAAACTTGGAAAATTTTGGGACCATTTTTATAAAAACCTTAATTACTCTGCGAGTATGCATGCTATTTGCATAAAAATGAACAAGGCGTATTACAATAAGGCATTCAATCATAATCTAGAGTTTGAGCGCTTTTGCTACATTAGTTTTGACAGGGTTATTCAAAAGATATTCATTCTTTTTTAATTTGTTGACGGTCCCCTATGGAGTTTCGGTAAAAAATCTTCACGGAGATGTATGACGAATACTATTATATTTATACACTAAGAGTTTCGAGATGATTCCTCATGTATTTTTCTAGATATTTAACAAAATGTCTAAAATCGCAAGTGTCCAATAATCAATGGCCATATAGTGTAGATAGATAGATAAACTGGTGCGAATGCAATAGATAGTATTTCATACGAAATCTACCTAAAAAAGTCACACAGAAAAATGCATGACTAAAATCACTAAATTTTAAAATATTTCAGGATCAAAATTTACTGTAGTGGAGGTAAAACATAATAATCGGAAATATTTCATGAATGACAAAAAATCGACCTTAAACGCAAAAAGTCTCTAAACATCGCTCAAAATTGTATTGAAAATTGCTTTAAAAGTCACTGAAATTCATAAATCGTAAGGAGAAAAAATTAAGAACACAAGATTAAAAGTTTGAAACAAAATTAAATTTCACCGATATCAAAAAATAGCCGCAAAATGGGAAAATACACTATAAATCGCATTAAAAATTCATAAAATTTTCAAAAATCGCTGTACGAAATCCAAATAAATTTTTTTGAAAAGAGAACAAAATTTAATATATTAGATTAAAACAATGACATCATATTCTTTTGGCTAATGTAAAAAAAAAAAAAAAAAAAAAAAAAAAAAAAAAAACTGGAAAAAAAATTGTAATAAATTTAATTAAAGAAATCTAATAAAGAAGTTGAAAATCGGACTTCAAGGTGCAAAACTTCATGTATAGAGATATTTTCTCCTCAAATTTTGTAGCTCTACGTGTAGCGATCTTTTCAAAACATCGTCGACACACTCACAAATTTCTTTCTTTATTTTTTATAAAGAATATATTTTCTTTAAAAATTCACTTGTAAATATAGTTTTTATGGTATAATTTCAACATTTTCTTACTTTTAATACTTATTTATAATTTGAATTTTATTCTGCTTATAACAGTCACGTGTAAATATATATATCTTTCAAATAAATATTCTTTTCTGCGCTGTTTCTACAAATTAGCAACAACTTAAAATAATTTTTTCTAAAAATATGTAAAAAATATCTCTCGAAATGCTGAAAATTTGAATTTAAAATAAAAATAAATCTTCAAAATATTAGTCCCATTAAAAAAAAATAGTTGCAATCTGCACACCAGGATCGTCCAATGTATAATGCAATGTTTTTGCTCCTACAAAACATTGTACTGGAACGATATTTATCATTTCTGACTCTCAAAAAATTCGTTCTGATGAAAAGTATACACAAATTTTCGATTTTTTTTTTTATTTTAAGGAATGTACGTAAAAGGCAATAATATAACACAAATTTTGCATAAAGAACGAAGTCCATCGGATTATTAGTTGCCGAGATATTTATAATCCTGTTTTCCACATTCTTCGATTTTTCTTAACCCTGTATTTCATTCAAATTTCAATTCAGGGGTATATTTCAATTGAAAATGAGACGCTTAATCCGACGCAGCAAACTGTTAGTTAATATTATAATTATTTTTGGAGTTATAAGGATGTTTCTTTTACGCAGTTCGGTACTACTTGAGTAGTTTGGCGTTTTATACAATTTGTCGAAATTGGTACATCAGCAGTTCTCTAACAGAGCATTACTATGTATATTAACAGTATTTAAATTTTGTTTTGGAATTGCAATGCATTGCATAAATAGTTTTCACTTGTTTTATTTTCATATGCATATCCATGATGGGTAAGTATTACGCTGGCCCCCAACGACTAGTTTTTGTAAGCAGTATAGTTTTGTGAATATTAACGAAGAAAGACCTCCGCTCTTAAAACATTCAATGTCAGCGGCGGTGACAGCATTAATTACTTTTTTTAGAATTGAGAGATAACAATTGAGTGTTTCTTAAGAGTTTCTCTGAGTCGAAAGTTTAAGAAATTAAAAGAAAAAAAAAATTTTTTAAGAATATTTCCTCACTTTTGCTTAGCTTTTCATTAAACAATACACATAGACATAGATTTAAATGATAGATCAAGTATCGTCATCATTTTACTATTGCAGACATTATATTATTCTAATTCGTAATTATTCTAATTTTCTGCAATGTATAATGCTATAATAATAATATAATTATGTATTATAATCATTTGTTAGTACGTGTGTGGCATGCACATACATAAACATGCATTTTAAAAGAATGAAATGAGACGATGAGAAGAAAAGATACGGAAAGAAAAATGAATTAATTCTATACCAAGAATACCAAATCATATATCACGATCATTTAATCGCGCGTCCGACGTTAAGGAAACACCGTTGCGTAATTATCGCTGGAGTCGATTTTTATACGCTAATTTATTATACACGTGATAAGCAACAGCCCACAAAATTACTTTTACAGCAGTAGTAATATGTATGCAGCGAAAACATTTTTTGTAAGCATAGTAAATTTTTAATGTGAGTTTAACCCTTTTTATTCGATTAGCACTCACTTTTTTAAAGGTACAGTGGACTCTCAAAACTAACTTTTTTAATTTTCAAAGATTTAAAAAAAAATTCTGGAAATAGTCATAGTATATATACAGTATCTCACATAAGTGATGGGACACTTGTGCTTTACAAAAGGAAACTAATCAAATAAATTAAAAAAACATGTACACATTTTTGGTTTATTACATAACATACATTTTGTCAAAATATTAAAATATTAAATTAATAAAAATACAAATGTTTAGAACGGAGCAAAAAATAGCTTACATAAGTGATGGGACACCATTATATATGCAACAAAAATCGTCTGAAATAAGCAATAAAATTATTTTGGGGGGTTTTATTTTTACTTAAAAGCAATTGGCAATAATTTATAAAATCGTCTGCAGTATTTCTCTTCAGTTTGTTTTGGAATTTTTGTGTTTTTTAGCTCTGTTTAGCCATGAATGCTAAACGAAAAGAAACTTCGCCTGAAATTCGAAAATTAGTAATTAATTTGCATATTGAACGTGGAAAATCTATTAGAAAAACTGCTGAAACAGTTAACTTGAGTCGTTCAACAGTTTTCAATATCATTAAACGATATAAAAAGAATCATATGATTCAGGATAAAAGAAGACCTGGCCGACCATCAAAGCTATCCAATGGAATAAAGCGAATTATCGTTCGAAATATTAAAAAAAATCCAAGAAATAGTGCTTCAAAAGTTGCTGCTGATTTACAAGCATTATATGGAATAACTGTTAATCCTGAGACTATTAGAAGGGTAATTCGATCTGAGGGATATCACGGTAGAGTAGCCAGGAAAAAATTCTTCGCAAGTGAAAAGAATAGAATACTCAGACTAGCTTTCGCAAAATCCAACATAAATAAGAATTCTGATTACTGGAATAAAGTTATATTTACTGATGAGAGTAAATTTAATATATTTGGTTCTGACGGTAGAATCTTGGTGTGGAGAAAACCCAGGAAAGAATTTCGCAAACAGAACTTGGTACCAACAGTAAAACATGGTGGAGGAGGAGTTATGGTATGGGGGTTATGTCGTCCGCTGGAGTTGGTAATCTTGTTTTTATTAACAGTATAATGGATCAGTACAAGTATATTGATATTTTAAAGCAAAATTTGAAATCCTCAGCACGAAAATTGAACTTTCATAACGATTTTAAATTCTACCAGGACAATGACCCCAAGCACACTGCTCTGAACGTTAGACTCTGGCTGCTATATAACTGTCCTGAAATAATAAAAACACCACCACAATCTCCAGACTTAAATCCCATAGAGAAGATTTGGCAAGAATTGGAATCAAGAATTCGCAAACACACCATTTCTTCAAAACAACAACTAAAATCGGTGCTTCAAGAAGAATGGGGTAAAATCACTCCAGAAATCACAAAAAATTAGTCGAATTCATCCCAAAAAGATTAAATCATGTTTTAAAAGTAAAAGGAAATCCAACAAAATATTAAAACCTTTTAAAAAGTAAAATTTTTTGATAAATATTTGATGGGAAAGTAAGTGTCCCATCACTTATGTGAGCCATTTTTTGCTCCGTTCTGAAAAATTGTATTTTTACTAAATTAATATTTTAATATTTTGACAAAATGTATGTTATGTAATAATTGTTACTAACTTTAAATATGAAACACATCCAAAAAATTTTTGCACATGTTTGTTTATTTATTTTATTGCACTTTCTTTTTATAAAGCGCAAGTGTCACATCACTTTTGTGAGACACTGTATATCTCTTATTTCACAATTAAAAAAAAAAAAATTGTAATTTAAGAAATTACCCCAACCATTTGAAAAATGTTTCACTCGATACATTCATCTATCATTTTAAGCTAAATACCAGTTGTTTTATTGTGTATTATCCGTGCCACTGCTATAAATGACTTTATACATGCTGCAATTTGAAGGTACGGTTCGTTTAAGTTATATCACTCTATTGTCGCCAAGCATAAAAGTTGGCGACGAAAGAAACATTTCAAACTATTTAACATTGTTGGTGCAAAAGTAATCATTATTAAAATACAGCTTTGGCATATACTGTTATACTTGTAAGACTTTGGCATATATTGTTTGATTTTACAGAGCAGAATTTTGGTGATGGAGGTTTTAAACCAAAATCGATCGCAGCACATGCATCTGTGAATGGGTCCATCAGACATCGAATCAAAAAAGTTTTTTCCCAGTTTTTCCCAAGCCGATTGCTTTTTAGTTTTCTTTTTAGGTGGTGGAAAATCAAGAGTAATAGCTATAACATTTTCCGGCTTGTTAGAATCACTATTGGCACTCAAATTTTCCTGGTTAGAACCGACCGATAGTAAAACGCCATGGCTAGTGGATTGGTCGCCCTGGCGACATGATGTTTTACAATTAATCGGTTCGGCATTAAATTGCTTCCTTTTTCGTGATCGCCTTTCAACACGTAATTGGTTTTCAGCGGCTCAATAATCTTTTGATTTTATCATTTTCTGCATTGAAAGACGTTTTTGCGCCAAACCAAATACAGTATTACTCAGTTATCCCGTCGACCAATTTCGCCAAATGATACGAATCGCCAAACTAATAAGCAACTTATACATGTTGACTGTGTTTAATATCATTGAATGCGATATTCACGTTCATTCATTTCTTTGGCTTCGGCTTTTTCCGTATCTGTTAATTTCCGTCTACCCATTTTTAAATTTGTTAGTTTTCTCCTTTATTACAATGATTTTAACCATTTTAATTTACTATTCAAATAAAAATTCTTCTAAAAGTAAAGAATTTAATTTAAATTCAAAAAAAACTCTTCTAAAAGTAAAGAAATTAATTTAAATTCAAAAGTGACCACATCATTCAAAAGTGGTAACATCATTCAAAAGTGGTAACATCATCGGGTCCATTCTCCCGAAAACAACAACCATTTTTCAAATGGTTAAAAAATATATTCAATAGTTTTTGAGATACAGATAGCAGAGAGTTCATATAATGTTATTATGCTAAAAATGAAAATTCGACAATTTGATGATTTTTTGTGATTTTGAAAGTCCACTGTACCCTTAAAAGAAGTCTCCTTCAAATTACACAATTTCAAAAATGATCTCGTTAAATAAGGCAATTTTACTTTTCTTTATTACTGGTGTCAAAAGCAAATTTTGCAACGAGAAATGATCCCATGTTAGACTCGGGTTTGGACCTCAAATTGTTAGAAATGGGTAGCACGACTATATATAAGATTAGCAGCCATCGCCCGCTACGCTGGTCAATTTCTCAAAAGGAATCTTGAATCAAGCAAAATACATCTAGTAAAGATTTAAAAAAAAAAAAATCTAATCAAAGATCCATAATTGTTGTCTTATTCGAAAAACGTTACATTATCCTGCTCAAAGTCGATGTTGACGACATAATAGGCAAAATAGCTCTAAAATGACTGAAGTATCTAAGTTTAAATAATTTTTAGTAGGTTTGTTATCTTGAATTCTTGCTTCTACTTAAACCTGATGCTGAAATATGGCGAAATATGTCAGAGGCGCTGGAGGTGTATAATTAGAAATAATGGTCAGAAAGTTTTCACATGAAGGATGTAGGCCAAATATAGAAAATCACCCCCCTTCCCCTAGAGCTCCAACTATCACGTATCCCAGGTATAAAAACTTTCCTTCTCTCTCAAATTTTTAAATATCAGAAAGCCCGTAAAAAGTCCAATTTATAATGATAAAACGCTACAATTTTAAATTGTAGAAAAAAATGCTACAAAAATTTTGAAAACTGAAATGTCGGGGGGGGGGGGGGGAACCAAAACATCAAATTTAGACAACTTTAATGGCGATATAAGTTAGAAATTATTGATAAATGCATTCAAAAACGTAAGCTCCCAAAGTCAGGAATATATTGAATACTTCTGTTGTATATTTCAGAAAATGCGAAGAAGCTTTATAGCCATAGATTTATTTTATAGCATTAGTTTAAATCAATTTGTATTAGGAAATTTTCGAAGTACCGTTGAGAACATCCTTTTGAAAATGTTTGTCTTAATTTTTCGCGCATCTGTATTTCCGGAAAGCGCATAGTAGAGATGTGATCATAACATGAATAACTATTTTATAAAGCTAATACATGTTGACAGGGGCGTAAACCACTCTTGTAGCGTAGGGGGGTGTAGGCTCATAAATTTCCGACTTTCAAGAAGGAAAATTTCCGAGTACTATGGCCAACATGAGGACTAATATATGTACTATATATATATATATATATATATATATATATATATATATTCATAGATACATATACATATATATTCAAAGATATATATACATTAATATATATATATATTGTAATTCTCAAGATAATTATGACTTAGTGTATCGAGATAGTCAAATAATCTTATATTATGCTATTATTAGTCTTATATAACAATATATTTTCCCCATTAGTAGACGATCTCCTGGTGGAATAATCGTACCACCCGAGAGGGACATGGGTAGTGCATAATATAAATAAGCAGTCGCAGGGCTTTCCAACGATATATCACACGAAAGGTGTCGGCTAAATTTAGAAAAGCGGTGACTTGTGAGGACTAAGTGGCTATCCAACGATATATCACAAGAGAGATGTAGACCAAATTTAGGAAATATTTCCCCTCCCAAAGTAGACTCTTCCTCTAACTGTGAATTTTTCATATATCATAAATAATATTTATCGGAGGGCCCTGTAAAAAAATCCGATCTTAAATGATAAAGCGCTACAGTTTAAAAAAAAGATCGAAAATTGTCCACGGTAGGGAAATTGGAGGGGGTCAGGGAGAGGGGAGAAAGTTTATAATATGAAAGAGTGGTCTGAGGGCTCTCTTATGATACGCCACATGGTCCAAAAAGTATGGAATTTTTCCGCCCCCACTTAAACTTTCCTCGGGAATGGAAATTTATAGATATTGCTGAAACACTTATTTAATGTGTTTTTAATAATTTTATTTTCTGCCGTTTCATGCTATTATAAAAAAAACTGCTCAGATGTGCCAAATATCCTAAATTTTTCGACCCCCCCCCCTCTTTTAACCCCTGAGGGGGGATTTCGAAAATCGTTGGATTATGTGTTTAATAATATTTTTAGTAGATTTATTTACTGGAATTTCAGGCTCTTACCTTAAACGTTTGCTGAGATATGGTAAGTTGTTCCAAAATTTTTGACCCCGTCCCCCAGCTTGTCCCTCTTAGGGGGGGGGGGGATTTCAAAAATTCCATCTTAGTGGACAGGTACATCATAAGAAGTATTTTCTATCCAATTTTCATGGTTCTACATACAATATTTTGGGCCGAACGTTGATTATCAGTCAGTCAGGACTCAGGACAAACTATTTTATATATGTATAGATATCTCTACTAGCTGACTCGCCTGCCGTTGCCCAGCCATTAGATAAAATATATACTAGATATATCATATAAATATATTAGATGCATTATATAGATAAATAACAAATTATTAAAGCAAAGTATGTAAGTTTTCAGGTGCAAATTCATTGTATTTTCAAATTATACTCAAATTATTCTTTAAAAAAAATAATAAATAAATAAGGCAATTAAATAGAACCAACAGTTTGCTGTCGCCGTATGAAAACATGCACAAAATACAAAACAAAAAAAACGAAATGCATAAGTCAAAAGTAAAAAGCTTGTGGAATATTTTAGAGACAAAAATTTGTCAAAAATACGGGATTTCTTAATACAGTGAAACCTCCAAATAAAGGACACTCCGAATAAGGGACACCTCTATTTAAGGGACAAAAGTTTTGGTCCCATCCCAGCGTAATCCCTTTGTATAGGAAGTGTAATGTATTTACCTCTGAATAGGGGATACTCGATTTAAGGGACACTTGAAAATGAGATTAACCCTTTCGACTCGGGCATTTCTTACACAAATTTTATTTAGTTGACGCCACTTTAAAAAAAATCCTTCAAATACATAATTTAGAAAAAAAAGCTTTAATTAAATAACAAATTTTATTTTCCTTTATTACTGGTATGACAAAAACAAATTTTGAAATGAAAAATGCTGCCCAGTCACACTGGGCGAGTGCGAAATGTTAAAGGGGTTGATTTTTGCATTTGAGATAAAATAAGTAGTCTGTGATGAAAATGAAAATACAGAATTATGTGAACTTATCAGATAGGCAGTTACGTTGGTACAGAGGTATGCAACTCAACTGATGAGCATTTATTTATCCACAATTCAGATGAAGATATCGAAGTGTGTTTATCCCTGTTATAGCCAGATGTGGCAATGCAGACAACAACTTCCTCGAGTTCACAGCTGATATTCCAGAATTGGTTAAAACTCGATTCACATATCAAAATACAATTGGTCTGCCAAGTCATATCTAAGTGGAAAGCACATATAAACCCGATTTTAGTGGTTGATTCGTAGGTTTATCATTAGGGTATCCTGCAGCGAGTCCTCTATATTTTCATAGATTTGAGTGCAGGAAAATAATGGCAAGTCTACGAATCAATTTTCAGAGTTCAGATTTTTAGGTATTTTAGTAGACCGATTGCGTTTTAACATGCATATTGAGTTTTAGCTGATTCTAGAATTTCTGTTGTGAATTCGATGAGGTGATTGTCTGTGCTGCCACCTCCCAGTCTATATTGAAAATAATGCTGAAAATTGTGAGGAATGACTCTGAAAATAAGAGAAGGAAAATTGTGAAATAAAGAACTTTACAGATGCTTTAAAATATGCAAAGCAGTTGAATACTTTTTTCGTAAATACTGCTTATAATGAAGGACTAAAAGTTATAAGTATGGTAAATAAATATCTGAAAAGTTTAGCAGTAGAAAAATTTTAATTTGCAAAACAATCACTTTTTTATTGATTACTTCGCAAGTAAGATTTTTAAAAATATTATAACATTTTTACATTATTGAAATTTACGTAAAAAACGTTTACGTAAAAAATACAAATCAATAACTCAACAAATCATTTACTAATTAAGTAATCAATTAAAACAATAAATTAATTAATTATCTATTACTTTTGTACCTAATTAATGTAAACTATAACCTTCGGGTACATTTAAACTTCAAATTTAATATTTTGTTTTTTTATATGTCCTTATGAATGATTAATTTAAAAAATGTAAAAACTCCGAATAAGGACACCTCTATTTAAGGGACAAAAGGTCCCATTTCCGGTCCCATGGGTGTCCCTTATTCGAAGGTTTCACTGTATAAGTTTTAATTCTTTCTAACGACAAACTTTAAAACAGCGTAACAACTTGATGTTACTCCTTATTTTTCGGACTAAACGAAATGCAGTAGTATAAATAAAAATATTAAAAAAAATAAATACAATTGATTCAGGAAAAAAAAAAAAAAAAAAAAAAAAAAAAAAAAAAAAAAAAAACGAACGCATTATTTCTGAGAGAAATATACTCGTATACTGTAAAATATTCATATTATTTCGAGATAAAAATTCAAAGTATTTGGGTATTTTCAATTTTCATCCTATATTATATATATTTCTTAAGCACTTTTTAAAATCAATCCAAAATTACGTAAAAAGGTAAATAAAAACAGTTTCACATTTTTAATTATATATTTTTTAATAAAATAAAAAGAAAACACAATATTAGTTAGTAGGAAAAAATAAAACCATAATTATTTCCAATTAAAGGTAAATTTGCATAGAGTGGAAAACATCCAGATTTCGATATGGAAAAACATTAAATATTTGTATTTCAGTTTTGAATTTTCATTGGATACCATTTAAATTCCGTGATACATATTTCTAACTAAATTAAAAGTTTAGATTAAAAAAAAAAAAAAAAAGAAAAAGAAAAAAGAGTTTCTTCACTTCAATCAGTATAGCTTAAAATTTCAAGACTAAACAAAAAACTTTCCTGTAGTAAATAAATACTAGTGGATTTCGATATTTCGAAGTCAAAAGGCACAGCAAAAAAAATCGGAATATTAAGGTTTTAGTCAAAATACTACAGTTACAAATAACATTAACATTGCTACAATATGTACATAAATATATTTTTTTTTTTCGTCATATCGAGGTTTCAGAGTACACAATATTTGACAAATCAAAATTTTTCTGAATAGTTTTATCAAAAAAAAAAAAAAAAAAAAAAAAAAAATCCTATATATTGATAATTTATATTAATTAGTAAATTAAACTAATTAATAAATTACCAATTAGTTAAATTAATTAGTTCCGGTTAAGAATAAGTTTATGTTTTCTTCGTTATAAATTGTTTTTTTCTTATTAGAAACTACAAGGGGAAATAAATCCGACTAAGAATAAAATTTTATAAGTTTTCTTCGATCTAACTTATTTTTCTTATTTAATTCAAAACTACAAAAATATTTCTCCAATTCATAAATATTTATAGATTAATACCTTTTTTTTCGGCTAAACATACTTTTTTTCCGATCGAACAAGAATTTTTCCGACTGACTTTTCCGTTTTTCCAATTTCATACTTGCCAACCTCCGGCTTTTTGTAAATCAAGAAAACGGATTTTGAACCAGAAAATTTGTGAAATTAAACGGATTTTCCATCAAATTATGTTTTTATTTGCAACCTATTTAAATTAATTCGCTAAATAAATTTCTGGTTCCAAATATGTTTCTGTGATTTATAAAAAGCCGGAGGTTGGCATGTGTGCAATTTATAAATTTTTATGGGTTAGTACGTAATATTATTTTTTCCGACTAAACATGTCTTTTCTGATGGAACGGAAAAATTTCAAAATGATATTTTTTGTTTTTTCAATTTATAAGTTTTTATAGGTTAATACCATTTTTTTCCGATCGGACAAGAAATTTTCCGACTGATTTTTCCGTTTTTCCAATTTATAAGCTTTTAAAGGTTAATACGTAATACTGTTTTTTCCGACTAAACATGCATTTTCCGAATGATATTTTCGTTTTTCCAAATTAGAAATTTTTATAGGTTAATATCATTTTTTCCGATTGACTTTTCCATTTTTCCAATTTATAAATTTTTATAGGTTAATACGTAATACTGTTTTTTCCGACTAAACATGCTTTTTTTTTCCAATGGAAACGAAAAATTTTCTGAATGATATTTTAGTTTTTCCAATTTATAAGTTTTTATAAGTTAATGTCATTTTTTCCAATCGAACAAGAGTTTTTCCGACTGATTTTTCCATTTTTCTAATTTATAAGTTTTTATAGGGTAATACATAATACTATTTTTTCCGACTTTCCGATTAAACGGTAAATTTTCCGAATGATATTTCCGTTTTTCCAGTTTATAAGTTTTTATAGATTAATACTATTTTTTTCCGACTAAAGATACTTTTTCCGAGCGATCTGGTAATTTTCCGACTGATTTCTTCTGGGGGGGTGGGGGGTGCTGCACCCTCCCAACCCCCCCCCGGGATTTACGCCCCTGCATGTTGAATGTTCTCGAAAAACTAACATGAATACAAAGGTTGTTAACCCTTTTATTCTCTTCACCACGTTGGAATATTTTAACATTGTCGAGAGTACATCTCCTTCACACTACCCCTCATACATTAATGTGCTCGTGTATGGTGTTCTTACATAAATGTGCGCAATTAAACATACATAGATACTTGATAGATATAGATGTATGTTTATAAAAATGTTTGAAGTACGAATGGTAACATTTTTATTATCTTTTGGCCAAGGATACAAAAAAATATAAAAATTAAAAATTTGACTTTTTTTTTTTTTTTTAAGAGTAGTAATCTAGGAATCTAATGATTTATGTCTGCCAGAAGGTAAGTGGTGCATAAGCCAAAAATTGATACCACCAGTGGTTGACTCGTAGGTTTAGCATTGTGTTTACCGTACAATCAAAAGTATGAAAACATGGAAAACTGGGTGCAGGAAAACACAATGCTAATCCTACGAGTCAACCACAGGTGGTTTTAATTTTCGGCTTATGCACCACTTTGCTTCCGGTAGACATGGATAATTAGATTCCTCTATTAATATTCTTCCATAAAATAAAGGATTTTTTCTTGTGATCGATGCCTTAGGGTTTTGTGTAGTCGGTTCTTGAACTACTAGACAGCAACATGAGAAATTATAGTAGCATTGTCAGGATTATATAAATGTAGTATTATGAAACATGATACTACAAGTATTGTTTCACATTAAACAAGAAATTTCACAAGGGAAAAAAAAAAGGACTCACATAACATTTTGATGACCGCTTTTCGGCTGCTGTTTCCTGTTCCGCGGATGCTTCTGGTGGACTGCCGGTTCAAGACTTTGCCTAAATGCACTTTTTCAACAATGCTGACTTTACCGCTACCGTTCAGCTTTACATTCTGCTGCTCAAAGTCAGCGTCCGCCATAATTTCTGATGTTCTCAGCTGCATTCCGATCAATGCATACAGAACAGAAATCACAAGCATAGGAATGACGAAAAAACACAGAGTAGAAAGTACGAATGCATTTTGGAGAGGATACTTCACAGTACATTCTGCAGTATCGAGTACAGGTTTACCCTGGAACTCTTCGATGACGACACCAAACTGAATGGTCATTGGAATGGCACACAGCGCCGCGGTGATCCAGACGGCGACAATTATTTTTATGACCCTGGGCAGTTTGGACATTGTGTGAGTCCTTATGGGATGACAAATGGCCAAGTAACGTTCCATGGTGAAGCAAGTAATGGTCAAGATGGAAGCGTTGGTGGACGCCTCCGCTGCGAAACCACGGAATAAGCAGAATGGCTCCCCAAACACGTAAGGATAACGGCACCACAACTGGTAGAGTTCTGGAGGAAGACCTGACAATAAATACATAATTTCGAATTAGTGTCACAAAAATCGAAAAAAAAAAATTGTAAACATAGACGAGCCACCTATAATGTAACGTAGGTTAACAGAGAGAGAGAGTAATTGCCTCTTAAACAGGAGTGTCATTTCAAATTTTGTTTGGAGGTAGCATATGGATATAGTATATGGCGGGTTCACTACCATAGTAGACTAAGTCCATATAGAAGGTGCATAACATGTGCTTTATTCACGTTCAAAGTAAACAAAATCTTTAATCTCTTGGGAAAAAAAAAACGGGTTTTGTGTGGCAACGAAAAAGTATAGTTCTGCTGGCGACCAAATGCATCACTAGCAGCACTGAAAGATGCCATCTGCAAAGGTGTGTCTGCCATAACGCAAGAAATGTACTAAATGCTGTGAATGGTGTGGTGCCTAGACTTACAGCTGCACTTATGACTGCTGGACAGCACATTGAACATTTACTTTAGTATTAATTAACTGTAATTAAGCTGACTTGTAAGTTGTCAACATTTTTTCCTTTTTAAATCATCTTTTGGTGCAATAAAACACTATAGCGATTGTTGATCGCCAACAAAACTATTCTTTTTTTGTTGTTATACCCGGTTTCTTCTCCATCCGTTCAGTGCAAACCGTATCTTTGTATCATGATTCGTTTTCGAATTATTCATTTTTAAAGTTCGTCCTGACTTTTAGATCACCCGGTATATAAGAAAGTATGAGAAAACAGGCTTGGTTATCTAAGGAAGAAGATTGTATGCACCTTCTAAAAAAAAAATCTGTATTTTTTTTTTCTTTTTTACTGGATTTGATCTACTATGGCTGTATATCCCTGATTTAAATTATGCAAACAAGATGGAACCTATCGAAATTCGACGTTAAAAAATAAGTTTAAAAATGTCCTCATCAGTTATTCTTCTTTTCAATTTCATATCTTCTGAAACACATCCATTGTTTTAAGCTAATTAATTTTTATGTAAAAATGGAGAAATTTTTTTTTCAATAATATATTAGGAAATTTTTCTAATGAAACAGCATGTTAATGGTTTCCTCGTTTCCTTTCCATAATTGGAAATGGTTGCCCCATTTTCACAAACGGGGATACTTTCCATATTATAAAATAACATATCCAATGAAGCCTCGATGAAATAATGAAAATAGAATTCCGATCATAATCTGATACAAAACATATATCAAACAATTTGACATAATATTTTTTATGTTCTACATAAACTGAATATCTGTCTATTTGGTTAGCAGATTTTAGTTAGTGACAAATTGTTGCATTCTATGGATTTTTTTTTTTTTTTTTTTTTTTTTTTAAGTTGGTGTAAATAGATTTGAAATGTATTCCGTGCTTTAAAATAATTTAAAATTTCGCTAAATCGAGAGTCATTTTTCAAATAAACTCCATCCTAAAGTTAATTTTATTCCTGTTTTACCATGCAACAATTGAAATTGTATGGTATTTAGAATTAGAAGTAATGTAAGTACGATAAATGTGAAAGCGGTAGCGCTGTTCATTGTCACCATCGTTATGCATTTCTAAAGATTGTAATTGGATTTTGGCTGCGTTTAAAATTAGACTACTATTTTGGGTGATTCTCAAAATAGGGGACGATTTCAAAAATGAAATCTTAAAAAAATTACTGTTAGCAAAATTTCTGAAAAAAATAGGTGTTGTTAATATAGTATTAGGTATACTTTCCATGTAGTCAGCAGAGCTAAATATTTAAAAATTAACTTAAAAAAATAATTAGTATTTTTTGAGCCATGCTAATGACAAAACGAATTGCATGGAATAAATATATTATGAAATTTTTATTTTCTTCCTGTTTAAATATTTTTTTCCCTATATTTATTAGCCTTCCTTTTCAGCAAATGGTTTCCATTTTTACATATATACATATAAGGAGAATAAAAACATTACCAAAGAGCAAACTTTGTTACATGAGCAACATTCTGACACTAACAATGTAAGAAGCTGCCTTAGTGATTTTCTGACAGATTTAATGCATATTTTAGGGATAATAAATGTAATACCTAAATTTATACGTAAAATTAAACTTTATAAAGGATACAATATAAGCACTGGTTACATTTATGTACATAGGAGTCTTTAGCATGGACAGAAAAACCATGCTAATGGCACTGATATCTGTCCATGCTAATGACAAATTTTAATTTAAATAAGATTATCAGCCATAATATAATCACAATGCAATATTCCTTTCTGGGGCTTTTTAAAACACAAAAGTTCTGTGCAAATAAATAAAATAAAAATTTTAACTATAAAATAAACATGAAAATTATTAGCCATTCTAATGACATACAATTGATGTACGCCCCTAATATTCAACTTCTATTCTTAAAATACAATACATGCTTCTATTTTCTGGCTGGGTTAAAATGTCTACTTGTTGCCACAGAGAAACTTTATATTTTCAAACTATTGTCATATGTGAAAATGAAATTTTGATTAATAACCAGCTGTTTTAGTATGACCTTGTTTTGAAAATCGAATATGGAGGACAAACTCTAATTCTTTTTTTATGTACTATAATTTTATTTTTAAAAAGAAATTTATTGGATAAATCCTCTCCTTCATTAATATAAAGAAAGAACAACATTTGTTTATTTTATAAAAATCATATTAACTCTTGAAAAATGCTAGTATACACAAGGCACAGCTGCTGTGGACATCCATGCTAATGACATTTTGAATCTTTATTCTGTTCTTTTAAGGTGTTTTTAACTAAAAAGTAAATAATTCTTGAGTGCAAATAATGAATAATATTAAGAAAAACATATCTAAATATAAAATCATGACAGAAAACCTCTCAATTTTTTTTGTATGCCGAAAGACATAAATTGTCCCCTATTTTGAGAATCACCCATATATATATATATTAGTAAAACCATTTTTATTAATTTTAATTTTTCAGAAATTCTTTATTTTTCAGAGTCTTTTATTAAAAATTTAATGTATCGTGCCTATTTTTCGTAAAAAAAAAAAAAAAAAAAAAAAAAAAAGCGAAAGAGAACATTTAATCAAGATGAAGTAATCAATAAAGTCTTCAATCATAATCTTTATAATCAAGAAATGAAAAATCAGTGTAAATTATGTCATTTTGACAACTTTGAAAAATTGACAATACCAGATCAATTTCTCTCTTTACATATGTCAAGGTAAAAATATATTTTAAACCTCTTTTCTCTTTCTAACATGTTTCCTAACGTAACAGCGTTAGAAATTGCGAGCAAAGAAATGGGAATACGGAAATTCATTAAGCGAACATTTTTATGTAAATGAAACGACATTAGTCCGAGTGCTACGCGACAAAAATAAGGTGAAAACTGCAAATCGTGATAAGAATATAACGCTTGGTGAGTATGTACTTTATGATAATACAATGCATATTGGAGGGGGAAGCATCTCGTAAAGTCGTCGGAATTCGAGATGGCGGCTGTTATTCAAAATGGCGTCATTTTCTGAATTTTCTTAATATGCGTAATATAAATGTGCATTTCATGTTCATGTCTATTTCGATGTTTTTAAAGACAAATTTTCGTTTTTAACACTTTCCAACATTATTTAAAAGAGTGTATGTATTCGGTTTATCTGTCTGTTTTTCAGCCTGTTCTTCCATGCTCTAGCTCGCTTAAATATACTCAGATTGCCATGTAAATTTTAAATGTTTTATGAAGCTATCTATAATAACATGTTCGGAGTAAAAAGCAAAGTATATAGCTTTTATAGCCATTTACAGGGAGCTAAAAATGACATTACAATATTGTGCGTGCGGCGAAATCGTTTGCAATGTGTTTTAATGATGTTATGCTCTTTAAAACACATTAAAAATGATAGAAATCAATGTTAATACTGCAATGAACTGCCAAATACTTACAACATAACAAGGTGTGCATAGTATTTATCGCTTTTTTTCAGTGACACACCAAAACAAGAAAATATGCGTTTGTAATTTGTATATAAATTTTATAAAGATCACGATCTAATTGAAGTGTTATTAGTGCAGATGCTAGAAGGAATAAAACTTCATTTTGTTATAAGGATATCCCGAATAGTCACTATCTATCTTATATTAATAAAATGCATATAAGAAAGTGAGGCATAGTTATTGTATGAATTTATAGAAATTCAAAATGGCAACTATTATTTAAAACATTTTGCAGTTTTATTCCTCTGCATTTTACAAGAGTATTTTTGATAATAATTTTCACGTTTTATAATTCAAAACTTCTTTTTAATACTAGAACTATATCTAAAATGAAAATAGGACAATTATTAAAGCATTTTTGTCATTTACAGTAGAAAATTTAAAGGAATAAATAAATAATAAAAATACTATTTTATTAATACATTACTTATACAATCATGGAAGACGGTAGTATTCCTGTGACGCAGCCTTAAGCCTAAAATCGCATCGTAGAATTGTCGAAGGGCGGAACTCATATATACAACTAGTTTGAGATCAAAAGAAATGCGGAAAGCCGCCTTTTAATAACTCAGCAAATATATAGCTCACATTGTTCTGATTTTTTAAAAAGAGTCTTATATCTGCAGTCTAATTCTATTTAGAATTTTTTTACATTTCTACGTTCTTTATCTTTTAAGATCTCGATACCCATTTTTAAACCGAAATCGATGGGGTTTGTTCCTAATAATGAAATCTAGAAAACGGCCTGGGCGATTTTATTAAAACATATATATAATATGAATCTGTTTAAGATAGAGTGAATAAGACATGCCTAGTTTCTAAGAAAACTCTTGTTTGTTATATATTGGTCTTGAAAAATTGGACTATATTTTTCGCATTTCTATGGGAATGCAAATGCTCGATAAACCATTTACTGTATTCATACGCGTGTTTCCTTTTACTTGACCTACCTTTTTCACCACATTATTGCGTATTTGCTTCTCAATCGGTATGTCGTTGGGATTGAGATCTGAACATCGCGTGTTCTGTCCCATTCGAGGCATTACATTTTATTTTTGTTTTGATCCTTTTAAGTCAGTTAATAAAATAAAGTTGACTTTTATTATTCGTTCCTTTGTATTTTTTTATTGTCAATGAGACCATTAAAAGAAATTTTAATTAAAAAAATTGTAATAAGTTAAATAAAATTACATAACAATTACAACTAATTTAAATGAAATAAAACTTCACTTTAAATAAATTTCAATAATTAAATTTTAAAATTAAATTTAAGTAAGACATACTTTTTATTATTAAAATGGACATTTATTATAAATTATAAAATGAAATGAATACTTACTTTTACAAAATCAAATATTTTATTATGAATGCGTCTAACGAAGCATAAATTTCTGGATTTTGTCGGCACTCAGATTAGAACTTCGAGCGTACCAATCTTCAGATACAAAATTTTAGCTGACAAACATCGATTTTGGGACCACATTCATCAATAATGTACGGTTCAAAAATATTTTAAAAATACAAAATATGAATGCGAAAGTATGCGACATTATAAATGACACTGTTTTTAGATTTTGTTGGGGGAAAAATATGATTGTGTCCAGTAGCACAGTTTAATTTTTTATTACGTAATCCAAAAACTTCATAATTTCTATTCTAAATTGCATGTCATTAAGATTCAATGTGTGAGGGAGTGACCTTTGCATAAAGGCACTGTAGTGTTTCTGAGATCGTGACGTCAATAATTTAACAAGTGTAAGCGTAAAAGCGACATCTATCCTCTCTTTTACTTTAACTTTCTAGAGTGTGTGTGCTCTTTCGGGTTCTGCAGTTAGCTCGCGGTTATTAGTAATATGTTAATGTGAAGTATCTCAGTTTGCAGCATATAAAAGCTTGGGTTTGAGTGAATGGGGAGTGTCTCTGGCATTAGCCAGCGAGAGAGCATCTGTGGCGGTAGCCAGCGAGCGAGGATCTCTGGCATTAGATAGCGAAGTGAATTATTGTTCAGCGAAGTGCTAGCAAATTGAAAAGTAGCAGCAAGCCTCCAGTGAAGTGTAAAGAAGTTTTGATAGTTGACTTGAGAGTTGGCCGGGGTAAGAAACTTTATAGTAGTTTCATTTTAATTATTTGTGAATAAAGAAATATATACAGCCACGGGCTGTCTAATTAAGCTTTATCTAGCAGCTCAGCCAAGAGATAGGGAGAAGCATTAGAAGGTGCCACGATTGAGCTAGGCCGAAGCTTGTGAGTATGTGTTTAGCCTTTTCATAGTATTCTCAGTTGTGTAAAATTAAGACTTGCTCCACTTCCCTTCAGCCCTCATCATTTTAATAAACTTTGTTGTTTTATCTTAAGTACTGAGTATGTCTGCATTTAACTCCCACCACGACCAACCAAACGTTACAAATGACACTCAGCATGCATGTAACGTTACAAATGGCGCCCAACGAAATGTCGGACATTGTGAGATTGTGCCACGGGTGTATTTCACCGGTGAGGGTGATATTAGTGAATTTTTAGTTAAATTAGATGATTATATTTTGTTCAATAATATACCTGAGAAAAGTAGATACGTAGTGCTTAAATGCTCATTGAAGGGCGAAGCACTTTTGTGGTTGGAAAATATAGGAAAGTTTTTGATTACTGATGAAGCAAAAAGATTTGAACAAACTGTGATTGAGTTAAAGAAGGCATTTCCTCCCGTTAAAGATAAGAGTATTTTGAGAAAAGAGTTCTATTGCAACAGGCAGAATATTTATGAGTCGGCGTCAAAATTTTATCTTCGTAAGCTGGAACTAAAAAATAAATTAGATTTAGATATCACATTTGAGGAATTGTTGGACATTGTTTTTCCTCTTTTTAATCCAAATATACAGGACTTTATTGAAGTTAGAGTACCGAAGAATTTTGCAGAAATGCATCATATATTATCGAAGTATGAGACTCGGCATAGCTCGGATCAACGGGATTTGCTTAGCCCTCGTCAGAGACCTGTCGCGGATAGTAATTTGAGAAATGAGGGGGAACGTAATTTTGTGAGAGGGGGACAGCGATTTCCGAATAATAATTTGCGTAATAGAAATGATGGATTTGGTCGTAATATGTCGAATACGAATAATGGTAATAGGAATTGTGGTGGTGCTAATAGTTTTAGAAGTGGTGAGAGAAATATGTATGGAAATAGACAGAATAGTGGTTATGATCAGAGAGGGGGAGTACGGGACAGGAATGTTTCTTCGCAAGTAAGGAGATTAACTTCGGATGAGAATTTGGAAAATAGGTCAATGCAAAAGAGATGTGTTCAGAGGTCGGGTCAGTTAAACTGGTAGGTGACTGTATTTCGGAAGGTATGCAGTCACAGATTAAATCGGAAAAGCCTTCTGTGAGTTTGAATAAAATTACTATTAATCCGGTTGAGTTGCCTGAAGTGTTAATTGTGTTAGATGGTATTGTCGTTAAAAGTGTCTTCGATACAGGGGCAGATAAGTCGTTCATTTCTTTTGATTGTTATCGGAAATATTTTTCGTATAAGAAGTTGAAGAGGTCAAGTCTGGTGGTTCAGTCGGCACAGGGAGTAGCTTGCGATAATAAAGGTTCAGTAGAATTGGAAGTTGAAATTCGTTCGGTTAAGACATGTTGGGAGTTTTGTGTGTTAGATGGATTAACAGTGCATTGTATAGTTGGTGTGGATTATATGAAGGATAGAGGAATTAGTTTGGATTTCTTTAAAAAGTCGTTAATCGTGAATAATGATGAGAATGTGAGTAAGAAAGAGCATGTTTCAGTGTCAGTTAATTTGGAAGAGTCGGGGTTAAGTGAAATCGAGAAGGAGGAATTTAATAAGTTTTTGAATGAATTTGGAGAGGTTTTTTCTGATAAACCGGGTTTAACGCATGTTGCGTGGCATGAGATTGATACTGGTTTGAAAGCACCTGTTGCTAGTAAACCATATCGTTATGATAAAGTTAAACAAGGTATAATTGATTATCATATTCAAAAAATGCTAGCGGACGATATTATAATGCCGATTGAGTCTCCTTTTGCATCGCCAGTAGTGTTATGTCGTAAAAATAATGGGAAAAGTTTAGATAATCCAGAGGCATATAGGTTTGCAGTAGATTATAGAAAGTTAAATGCGATAACGCAATACCCTCAGTATCCTATTCCAGTTATTGATGACATTTTGGCTATTATAACGAGTACGAATTATATGTCAACGTTAGATCTTACGTCAGGTTATTTTCAGATTGCAATGAAGCCGGAGGACATACCTAAGACTGCGTTTATTACTCGGGACGGTTGTTTTGCTTTTAAGAGAATGAGTTTTGGTTTATCGGGAGCGCCAGCAACGTTCCAGAAGGCCATGAATAATATCCTTAAACCTTTGCTTGGTAAGGGTGTCTTGGTCTACCTGGACGACATAATTATAATGGCAGCTACTTTTGAAGAGCATTTAAGATTATTGAGGGAAGTATTTACGTTGTTAAGAGATGCTGGGTTAACAGTTAAGTTAGAAAAATGTAAATTTTTGAGAAAAGAGATAAAGTATTTAGGAGTTAAAATTACGCGTGATGGTATTAATATAGATAATGAGAAAATTGAGGCAATTACGTCAATGAGTCCCCCCAAAAATAGTAAGGAAGTGGCGACATTTTTAGGGATGGTGGTTTGGTTTGCCAAGTTCATTCTACGTTTTTCGGAGTTATGTGAACCGTTGTATAATTTAAAAAGGAAAAGGGTGAAGTTTGTATGGTCATCAGCGGCTCAGAGATCGTTTGAATTATTAAAAGAGGCAGTAGTTTCCCCTACTGTTTTGGCTCAGCCCGATTATTCGTCTCAGTTTGAAGTGTATTGCGATGCGAGTGCAGTGGGGGTTGGAGCGATGTTAGCACAGAAAGGTCGACCTATAGCTTTTGCGTCGAGAATTTTAAATGCAGCTGAAAGGAATTATTCGATTACGGAAAGGGAGTGTCTTGCAGTAATTTGGGCTTTGAATAAATTTCGTTGTTTTTCACTAATATACCGGTTAAAGTCATTACGGATCATTCAGCTTTGACAAAGTTAACTAATGGAAAGGGTTTGTCGTCTCGTATGGTCAGATGGTGTTTGAAGTTAGCAGAGTATAATGTGGTTATAGAACATAGGGCTGGCAAGGAGAATGCGGTAGCGGACGCTTTGTCACGAAACCCGCATGGTGGTTTAGAGGTCACGGAGGAAGTTAAGTGTTGTGCATTGTCATCGTTGGTGTTAAGGTCACGAGAGCAGTTAATAAGGGAACAGAAACAAGATGAGGAGTTTGGTAGTTTGTATCGTTATTTGGAAAATCCTGATGATGTCCCGAGCGCAGATGTGCCTATGTTTGAGAAATGGTCCCAGTCTTTTAAGCTTATCGATGGTCTTCTTTTTTATTCTAAAATTGTAAATTCACGTGGTGAATTAAGAGTTTTTATTCTGGCTAGTCTTCGTAAGGCCATCTTGAAAGAATTTCATGATAATCCATTAGCAGGTCACTTAGGAATCAGGAAAACTTATGCTCGAATTTGTGAATCCTGCTACTTCCCTAAAATGCGGGAAGCAGTGCGCGCTTATGTCTCCAGCTGTAGCACATGCCAACGTTATAATTATAAAAATGTAAGTCCAGCTGGCAAATTAATTCCTATTAAAGTAAATTTTCCTAATGAATGTGTCGGTGTAGATTTAATCGGTCCTTATCCATTTTCTAATCCTAAAAGATATAGATTTGTACTAGTTATAGTTGATTATTTTAGTAAATGGGTAGAGTTAGTCCCCCTCAGGAAGACTTCTGCACCTGCAGTTGCCGATGCATTTTTCGATAATTATATTTCTAAATATGGTGCACCAATTAGGGTAGTGAGCGATCATGGCCCTTGTTTTATTTCTGATATATTTAAGGCCCTGTGTGAGAAGCTGGAGATCGATCATTCTTTTACTGTTCCGTATCGTCCTCAGTCTAATATGGCTGAACGTGTAAATCGTACATTAATTCAAATGATTTCTTCGGATGTTGGTCCTCATCATGCAAATTGGGACCAGTTTCTTCAGCATTTTGCGTATGCACTTCGTACAGCAGTTCACGAGTCGACGGGGAAAACGCCAGCTGAATTGTTTTTGGGTAGAAAAGTCATTACTCCATTCCAAAGGCTAGTTATGGTGTCAGATGCGGAAAGTCAGTACATGTGTCAGGATATTGAGAGGTTGGTTAAGGAAGCTCAAGTTCAGATGGGAAAAGCGCAAGAAAAGCATGCTCAGTATTATAATATGCGTAGGAGGGAGTTAGAAGTGAAAGTTGGAGATTTTGTGTTAGTAGAAAAGCATTGGTTAAGTTCAAGTCGTCAAAAGAGAGTAGCTAAGTTTGGTCCGAAGTTTGTAGGTCCGTTCGAGGTTTTAGAAGTTCGAAATAATAATTTGGTTGTTGATGTCAATGGTGAAAGAATGACGGTTAATTTGGATCAGGTTAGAGTTTATAAGTTTAGAGAAAATGGTAGTGAAGGTTCTCATGTGTCGAGTGGTGTTTCGCGAAATTCCCGATCCAATGAGTGTCCCGAGTCCAGCACTTCTTCATCTAATTCTTTTCATCAATATTCAAGAAGAAAATTTGGTCAAACAGCTCCAAAAACTGTTGTTGAAAGTAGAAAGCCTAGCAATCCGAGAGCACACTGTTAAAAATCTGCTACATTTTGCTGCAACGCACTCCACCGCTTGTATATAATATCTCTATTCCAACCAATGAGAAAGCTCCATTTCACGGCCAAGTAACCGTTTTCTATACAAACAGGGGAGTGCGTTGCAGCAAAATGCAGCAGATTTTTAACAGTGCACAGTATGATAATAAAAATAAGAGAGCTGTGTCAAATACATCAGATTCTGTGTGCCATAAAAGGAAAAAGATTATAAACTGTCCCGTTCCTCCACTTATTAGACAGCAACCTCAGAAACACAAATTATCTAATAGTTCACCATCTTCGGTACTTAACCCCCAGAAAAGATTTCAGATGGACACTCGCCAAACTGTTAAAAGGACTTTAAAGTCGGAATTTTTGCCCAATAAGAAACAGCATAGGTCCGGAAAGAAACGTGGTCTAGGATCTTCAGTAACTTCGGGTGCATCTAGAAAGAGGAGACAACGCTCAGATTACCGGCATCAACAGTGTGAATCTCGCCATGGAGTGACCCCAGCGAACCGGCCAGAGCAGAGTCGTCGAACGGAACCTACAAGTATCCCACGGCATCCATTCAGAACCAGGCTGCAGGCACGACAGTCAACTGTGGCGTCACCGTACAGTTCCGATGACGAAAGATCCTTCGTACAAGGTTTCTGGGACAAGAGGAGAAAGCCATCCTGTAGTATGAAGCCTGCCAGCAGCGAATCATCTCTATGATTGGGTGATAATGTTCTTTATTAAATTTCTATTAGAGTGCATATATGTGGTAGCAATGTGAAAGAATAGAAAGCAGAAATACTGTTTGGTACTTTTGGCCATTTTTGGAATTTTTTGACGGGCTCACGATTAGTGCTTAATTGTGTTCAAAATTTGTTTGCAAAATTGTTAGTTTTATGTATGTTTGAGATTTTGGTCTTAACTGCTTTTAAAAATTCTGGATCTATTGTTAAATTGTTGTGTTATTTGTTAAAAATGTTACTATATTGTTATATTGTTCATGTGTTATAAAATGTATATTAATGTATGTTTAAATTTTCAGAAAGTACAGATAGTAATTTGGGTTATTTTGTACACGCGCCGCGGTTCAGGCGCGCACCTGTTTTGCGGTCAAGAAGTCCTTGACACGCGTTTCTATCTCTTATACTAACATTTAATGAATTAACTTTCTCCTTATCGTTCGTGTTTTATGTGTTGCATTTGTACTTTAGTTGGGAATGGTTTCCGCAAGTTGCGAATTTTTAAGCTGCGTTTGAATTTGAAATTGTATTGTATTAAAATTGAATGTTAATGTGATTTTCTTGCAGGGAAGTATACCTGTGTTATGTATTGATTCTGCTATTTTTCTTTTAGTTAATACAGATGAAGAGCATGATGACGTCATTTTGTAAATTTTTGATATTTTTTTTTATTGTTGCATAAGCACAGCGATGTGACGCTGTACGTATGTGCCCCGATTATTGTTAAAGTGGAGTTAAGTTCTGAAGAATTTGGGAGTTAGTTCATTGGCTAATGGGTATGTAGGTATTACGTAGTAGCAGGGTTATTTTATTATGAAGAAAATTTAATTTTAGATGAGTTCGAAATTTGGATGAGGAAAATTTTTGCGCATTGGGTTTTGTGGACTTGGTGCGAATTCTAGTATTAGGAAAGTTATGGAGAAATTTTTGGTAAAATTATAGTTGTATTGCAATATTGAGGAAATTTCGGAAGTTTAGTGTTTTGAGAAATTTTAGCACTCCCAGTGGAGTGGGCTGTTTTGAAAGAAGAAGTAATTAGTTTTGAAAGTTTTACGAGTTTTTGGAAGTTTTACGGAGGCTATTTGTAAGATAGAAGAATGATTGGATTGAATATGTGAATTTTTGAGGCAAACTGAGGTTTTTTGGTTGTGATGGGTTAAAGTTAATATTTTGAAAGTTATGTTTGGTTCTAAATTTCACCCATCACTGTGTTTTTTTTTTACGGTTCGAAATTTATAACAAGAAAAAGTCCTGGGCATGCATTTGGCCCAGTCCTTTTTCTCTGCGGAATCCGAGGGGGGGTTGTGAGGAAGTGACCTTTGCATAAAGGCACTCTAGTGTTTCTGAGATCGTGAGGTCAATAATTTAACAAGTGTAAGCGTAAAAGCGACATCTATCCTCTCTTTTACTTTAACTTTCTAGAGTGTGTGTGCTCTTTCGGGTTCTGCAGTTAGCTCGCGGTTATTAGTAATATGTTAATGTGAAGTATCTCAGTTTGCAGCATATAAAAGCTTGGGTTTGAGTGAATGGGGAGTGTCTCTGGCATTAGCCAGCGAGAGAGCATCTGTGGCGGTAGCCAGCGAGCGAGGATCTCTGGCATTAGATAGCGAAGTGAATTATTGTTCAGCGAAGTGCTAGCAAATTGAAAAGTAGCAGCAAGCCTCCAGTGAAGTGTAAAGAAGTTTTGATAGTTGACTTGAGAGTTGGCCGGGGTAAGAAACTTTATAGTAGTTTCATTTTAATTATTTGTGAATAAAGAAATATATACAGCCACGGGCTGTCTAATTAAGCTTTATCTAGCAGCTCAGCCAAGAGATAGGGAGAAGCATTAGAAGGTGCCACGATTGAGCTAGGCCGAAGCTTGTGAGTATGTGTTTAACCTTTTCACAGTATTCTCAGTTGTGTAAAATTAAGACTTGCTCCACTTCCCTTCAGCCCTCATCATTTTAATAAACTTTGTTGTTTTATCTTAAGTACTGAGTATGTCTGCATTTAACTCCCACCACGACCAACCAAACGTTACAAATGACACTCAGCATGCATGTAACGTTACAAATGTACTGGAAAAAAATGTAATTTTTCAAGATTTTGAAAAGTTGAAACTAAACTTTAGTTGTAAATTGTAGTTTAAGCCTTTTTCCCCACAGATATTATGTCGAAATTCCATATAGATTTTTTTTTTTTTTTTTTTTTTTTTTTTTTGGCAAATGAATTGATTGTAAACAAGGAAATACTTAGTAGGTCTTAAAGCCATTAGATGGCAGCACTAAAGCTCTTTGTGAGAGGGAGTTTTGAATTTTGATTGCAGTCATTCGTTGTTGCATTTCATTCTTAGATGGTTCCCTTGCTGAAGTTGAATCATGCATTGTCAGAATTGAGATTTGTTTTCAAATTTTTTTCTAGGCGAAATTTATTTTCGATCTTACTGCCAATATCCCTGTGACGCATCGTGCGCATGTTGTTGTCAATAGATTGTAAGTGCTAAATGGCAGAAGATTTGAAAATGCTAGAAATTTTAATTTTTCTATTATCATTTAAATTGTAGAAAAAAATGTTTGAATAAAAAAAAAATGGCAAAGATTTTAGTTTTAAAAATTAAATTGGAAAAATCCCTTTAATAATAAGAAAAAAGCATTGTAATTTTAAAAAAAAATTATAATCGTTGAGCATTCACAATAATAACAAACATGATTTACAATTTGAATAAACATTTTTTTTTCAATTGCAAAGAATAATTTGAATGAACAAATACAAAGTTTGTATGTTTTAAATTTTAATTTAGTTTAAAAAACCATTTGAGTAATTAAAATTTTAAAAAATCATTGTACAATTATAATAATTATTCATAAGTCACTTTTTTAAATTGCAAAAAATGAATTCAAAAAAAGAGAGAGAGAGAGAGAGAGTCCTTGAAGATTTTATTTTTTAAAAAAATCTGTTAAAAAAAAGTCATTTTAATTTTTAAAAATATTTAAAAAAGAAAACTGAGTGCAGAAGTATCGTGTACCTTCTAGCAATACGATCCGAAGATTTGGATGAGCGAGGAACTTTGTTGCAGATGATATGATTTTTTTATCAATTCCTATTAACAAACGAAATAATCTAATGCATAATTTTTGTTCAAAGAAATATATGTGTGAGAAAAGAAATACAGTAAAACCCCGATAATTCGGATTAATTGGGACCGGACCCAATCGGATTATCGAAAATCCGGATTATCCGGAGAATTAGAAAAAAAAAATGAAATAAAATATAACATACTAACAGAAAATCACCTTTATGTTAAACTTATTGAATATTTGCAGACAGTAATAATGTTTACTTTGCTTAATTATTCCGAAAACATGTCAGAAAAAGTTTTTTTATTTAGAATATGACAATGAAATAAGTTAATGTTATGGAAATTAGCCAATCGCTTCTCAAACTTGAAAGAAAAAAATGACCAAACCGATTCGAATTATCCGGAGATCCAGATTATCGGGGTTCTATTGTATATGTGTTCCAATATTTATGCTAGAATCATATTTTGTAATGATTTAAAATATAAATGAAAGATACAAAATTATTTTTTAATAATAATAATAATTCAAGTATAAACATTAATACAAAATCATTATGCTGTGATTTAAAAACATAAAAAACAAATGAAAAGTACAAAATTATTTTTTTAAAAATAGCCTTTTGATTCCAGTTATTATATGGCATTAAAAATTGAATTTAATAGAATATATTAGTAAGTTCTTATAAAATAATATGCAAAAATAATGAATTATGTAAAAAGATATCTCCACTTCTGCACATCACCCCAATTAAAAACTGAACTATCTCACTTTTCGTCTTTCCATAGGGATTTATCTAGAAATGAGGTGCTAATTTGCGACTAGGGAAGAGTATTAAGGGATGGGACATCTGCAATAATTCTTAAAATATGTTTTATTTTTAATTTATGACTTTTCCATTACATGGAATAATCACTGTCTTATACTTGTTTCTATAAGTCTTTTTATAGTTGCAACTATTAGTTTGTGACTTAAAAAGGCCATTTTACAATACCTAAAAATAAGAATTACTCGAATGTTCAATGTACATTTTCAATCTCATTTTTGTTGCTAACTTAATTGTTTTTAGTATTTTGTAAATTCAACGATATGCCTTTTATAAATAAACAGTTAAGTTAAATATAAAAATCCTATGCTTGTTGAAAAAAGCTAATTATTTTAATGTTGCTCTAAGGTAAGGACAGGACACTGTGACTCAGGAGGGATGGGGCATGTCCCATCCGTGCCAAATGATATCTCTATTAAAATAATTATGCTTAATAACATACAAGTTTTTGGTATTTTATATTTATATTTTATGTTTAGGATACAAATGTTTCTAATTATGTTATATAAAGAATGTTATATTTGTTTTTTGAAGTAAAGCCATTTTTTGTTTTGTATCTTTAAAGCAAATATAAAATGAACTAAAATACATAATTAAAAAAGTAAATAAAAATTGAAATAAACTAATATTTATAGCTCTAAATAATCAATTTTTATGCATTTAGATCTTAAATAAATTTCAAATTTTAAATAAATTACTTTGTTAATATCTTCGCTTCATACTTATGAATCAGAAACTGCGAATTTTGCTTTCAGTATCCATATCAATGTAATTTTCAGAATATAATGTAATTTTTTAAAATCTTTAATTTATATATACATGAGTGTTTAAAAAGAAAAGATTAACACATATTTATTTTAAGGATAAGTTTCAAAAATAAGAAATATAAAAAAATTAAATTTATTAAATTATTACATTCGCCGACTAGAAAAGTGCTTCAAAACGCTAACTTTCAGAACATTTTCTGGAAAATCTTTTTTTCTGAAAAAGCTTTTACCAAATAATGGAACAAATTTTTCGATTGTGCAATTTCTGCATTAAAATACTTGACAATTTTTGCGAATAAAATGAATTCAAAAATGTGTCATAAAGTTGGTAACTTAGGATATGAAATAGACTTAAAAGTAAAGTTGTATTTAGATTAATAAATAAGGAAAATTTTTGTTGCAATTGCTTCAGAGTAGCATCCTTTTCTTTTCATTTTAATTATATCTGTTTTGGGATTAAAATCTGACAAATACAGGATATTTCTTATTCAAAAAATGTAAAGAAAACATTAATTTTTCGATTTTATCTTCTAAAATTCTGCATTAAATCTCATAAATGTATATTCTACTAATCCAATTATCACTAACCTAAAAAAAGTAATGGTATCAATACAAAAACCCTTAATGGGTTAAAAGTTTTGACGCAGCTGTTTATTTATGGCTCTAAGAATGTTGAATATGAATTTTAAAAATAATGATATCAAATTTTGAGTGACGCCATGCTATTAATTGAAAAATGCATTTTGGTAGTATTTCATTAATCATTTTATTTTTTTTTTCTATTTATAATAGCATGTGCAAAAGTTATGTTCAACATGAAAAGATATATACAACTTTATTCACCTATGCTTTTTTACACACATAAATTCAAAATATATGTTTTAAAAGATATGATGTAAAATTTAAGTGACGCCTTTATGTGCCTTTAAAAAGTTTGTTTGAAAATTCATTTTTTTTTTTTTTCATTTTGATTTGGTAAAATATATTTACACATCTAAAAAACTGTTTTAAATTTACATTTCGTTGTTAAATATATAATTTTCATTGAATCTATACTATGCATTGGAATGCATTTATCTCAATAAACCGATTTATAATTTGTGTCACGTTATTCAAAATTGTAAGCAATATTTATGTAAATGGTTTCTTTGCACTAAATTATCCAAACTAAGTGAAACGCATGTAAATGGATAATCTGACGCAAAGAAACCATTTACATAAATATTGCTTACAATTTTGAATAACGTGACACAAATGATAAATCAGTTTATTGAGATAAATGCATTCCAATGCATAGTATAGATTCAATGAAAATTATATATTTAACAACGAAATGTAAATTTAAAACAGTTTTTTAGATGTGTAAATATATTTTACCAAATCAAAATGAAAAAAAAAATTGAATTTTAAAACAAACTTTTTAAAGGCACATAAAGGCGTCACTATCTTTTAAAAAACATATTTTGAATTTATGGGAGATGTGTGTGAAAAAGCATAGGTGAATAAAGTTGTATATATCTTTTCATGTTGAAAATAACTTTTGCACATGCTATTATAAATAGAAAAAAAATGATTAATGAAATACTACCAAAATGCATTTTTCAATTAATAGCATGGCGTCACTCAAAATTTTATATCATTATTTTTAAAATTTATATTCAAAATTCTTAGAGCTATAAAATAAACAGCTGCGTCAAAACTTTTAACCCATTAAGGGTTTTTGTATTGATATATTCTACATATAAAGCTGTAGAATATAGAAACTTCTCTTAGTATCCTCATATTTTTCACATTCGTTTTTTCAATTGCACAATGATGTGCAAGAAAATCCAATCTTTCTGCAGACACATTTATTTTTACAGATTTTACACATACATTTTATTAACTCTTCACAAGAGTCTGAAATCTCTGGCAACTCCGACCTTATTATTTTCCATGATTAATTATCCAACCACCATTCCCATTTGTTTGGAGAGGGTGGACGTATTTCACGCTGATCTGCTTTTCTTCAAATGTGTTCAGCTTGGAAAGCACTGCATAAAATATGTTGATGAAGTCAGGGCCGTAAATCCCGGGGGGGGGGTGCAACACCCCCCCCCCCTAGGAGAAATCAGTCGGAAAATTCCCAGATCTATCGGAAAAAGTATGTTTAGTCGGAAAAAAATGATAAAATCTTATAAACTGGAAAATCATTCGGAAAATTTCCCGTCCCATCGGAAAAGGCGTGTTTAGTTGGAAAAAATAGCATTACGTATTATCCTATAAAAACTTATAAATTGGAAAAACAGAAAAATCAGTCGGAAAAATTCTTGTTTGATCGGAAAAAATGTTCTTAACTTATAAAAACTTATAAACTGGAAAATCATTCGGAAATTTTCCCGTTTCATCCGAAAAAGCGTGTTTAGTCGGAAAAAATAGTATTACGTATTATCCTATAAAAACTTACAAATTGGAAAAAGGAAAAATCAGTCGGAATTCTTGTTTAATCGGAAAAAATGGTATTAACCTATAAAAACTTATAAATTGGAAAAACGAAAGTATCATTCGGAAAACTTTCCGTTCCATCGGAAAAGGCATGTTTAGTCGGAAAAAATAGTATTATCCTATAAAAATTTATAAATTGGAAAAACGAATAAGTCAATCGGAAAAATTCTTGTTCGATCGGAAAAAATGGTATTATCCTATAAAAATTTATAAATTAGAAAAACGAAAATATCATTCGGAAAATTTTCCGTTTCAATCCGGAAAGGCATGTTTAGTCGGAAAAAATAGTATTACGTATTAACCTATAAAAACTTGTAAATTTTTAAATGGGAAAAATTCTTATTCGATCGGAAAAAATGGCATTTACCTATAAAAAAAAATTATAAATTGGAAAAACGAAAATATCAATCGGAAGTTTTCTGTTCTACTGGTAAAGGCACCTTTAGTCGGAAAAAATAGTATTACGTATTAACCTATAAAGATTTATAAATTGGAAAAACGGAAAAGTCAGTCAGAAAAAGTCTTGTTCGATCGGAAAAAAGTAAATTTAGCCGAAAAAAAGGGTATTAATCTATAAATATTTATGAATTGGAGAAATATTTTTGTAGTTTTTAATTAAATAAGAAAAACAAGTTAGATCGAAGAAAACCTATAAAATTTTATTCTCAGTCGGATTTATTTCCGCTTGCAGTTTCTGATAAGAAAAATAAGAAGAAAAAAAAAACAATTTAGGATGAAGAAAACAAATTTATTCTTAGCCGGAACTATTATTAATTAATTTAACTAATTGCTAATTTACTCTTTACTTTAATTTACTAATTATTTAATATAACTTATTAATATATAGAATTTATTTTTCTGATAAAACTGCTCAGAAAAATTTTGATTTGTCAAATATTGTGTTCTCGGAAACTTCGATATGACGAAAAAAAATATTCTTGTACATTTTCTAGTAATGTTAAAGTTATACCGTTAATTATAGCAGTGATATTTGAGTAAAACCTTGATATTCCAATTTTTTTTTTTCTTCTGTGTCTTTTGACTTGGATATATCGAAATCTACTTGTATTTTTTTACTGTTGGAAAGTTTTTAGTTTAATCTCGAAATTTTAAGATTTCTCTGATCGAAATGAAGAAATTTCTATTTTTTTATTCTAAACTTTAAATTTAATTAGAAATATGTATCACGGAATTTAGGTGGTATACGATGAAAATTCATTTATAGAAATACAAATATTTGGTATTTTTTCATATCAAAATCGGGATATTTTCCATTCTATTCAAATTTTACCTTTAATTGAAAATAATTATAGTCTCATTTTTTCCTACTATCTAAATTAGTGTTTTCTTTTTATTTTATTAAAAAAATAATAATAAATGCGAAATTGTTTATACTTACTTTTTTACGTAATTTTTGATTGATTTAAAAGATTGTTTAAGAAATTTATATGATACAGGATGAAAATTGAAAATACCCAAATACTTTGAATTTTCATCTCGAAATAATCTGGATATTTTACAGCCTATACGAGTTTACTTCTCTCAGAAGTAATACTTTCGTTAGCTTTTTCCTCAGTCAATTATATTAAATTTTTTTAATATTTTTATTATTACTACTACATTTTGTTTAGTCAGAAAAATGAGTTGTAACACCAAATTGTTACGCTGCTTTTAAGTTTGTCGCTAGACAGAATTAAAACTTATATTAAGAAATCCCGTATTTTTGACAATTTTTTGTCTCTGAAATATTCCCCAAGCAAACAGATTTCAATTTTACTTAAAAACAGCTAAAGAGATTTTAAATGAATGCTAAAAATTAGAAAGATAAAACATTGTTTTCTCTTCAACATAAAGCTTGGGCTTGGGCACCTAAATGACTGGACATTGCACCTCCCGCCCTATGTGTCAGTTACAAAACAAACTGCGCCTGCGTTAACTCTTTGTTTAAACCGTTAGTATTCTGGCTCATAGTACGAAACCATTCAATTAAAAAGTGTTGATGGGAAAATATTTTGGTATATAGTTACTAGTTCAATATTTTTTTATCATTTATGCCCCCACCTAATGAGAGAGACAAAAAGTGCAATGTGGGTTATGTAATTATATTTTCGATAGTGATTACAGGAATACACTTAATAAACAAAAGCATGCTGATAAAATTTCAGCCCATATACATATACCGTTTTGCATTGTTGGAGCTCTAAAAAATCCTTTTGAAGTAAGCTAGCTATTTTATTACAGAAAATTTTAGATATGTAAAATGTGTAAATAATTGAATTGTTTTCATATTTAAAAATGAATTATTTTATTTTTTTTTATTATTTTTATTTATTTATTTATTTATTTATTTTATTTATTTATTTTTTTTTTTTTTTTTTTTTTTTTTGAGGGGGCAGATAAATTATTTAATAACTTGTAAAAATGTACTGTTATTCGATATATATAAATGTTTTTACAGTTAGTTTCGCAATTCCCTAACTATTTGCTAGTTTTGTTACAAATTGGAGATGACAAGCTCAGGCACGTAGCCAGGGAGGGGGCTAAGGGGGCTGAAGCCCCTCCCGAAACTTTGGAAGTACAAAATTATCTGTATGATAAAAAAATAAGTTTTGTTTGTTTTTATTTTCCATTACATTAAAATCAATTGCATTTTTAGCTGTAAAAATATCCATTTATTGAATTACAGTTACGATAATCCTTCATTATATCGGTTATTTTGATATATAGTTTTTTTAATCGGTATGTACCACTAAAAATATAAATTCTTTTTAAAAAGTAATTTTTACTGTCTTTATGCGCAGTAAAATTCGATTAATTAATTCGATTCGATATCCATTTATTGAATTACAGTTACGATAATCCTTCATTATATCGGTTATTTTGATATATTGTTTTTTTAATCGGTATGTACCACTAAAAATATAAATTCTTTTTAAAAAGTAATTTTTACTGTCTTTATGCGCAGTAAAATTCGATTAAGTGTAATTTCTTATCATTAATTTGACTAAGAAAAATTAAGTATAATACACATACAGCATAAGAAAGATCACGAAAAATTAGGAAGATTATTTTCTACATGTTTCAGTCATTGGAAAAAGGCTAAATGTTTTTCTTAAAACATATACAATTAGATTACCACAAACCTTATATTATTTTAATAAACAAACTTCAGATTTTTTTCAGGAAAATAGAAATAAAATTATTTCATTGCTGAGTTTTCAAAGAGCTCCAGGAAAAGAAGAAATTAGAGAAGATCTTGAACTAATACTTGAAACAATCTTATTTTGTGCTCAATAAAATAGCCACTGACCACGATGATGATCCTCTAACTTTAGAGAAATTAGTATAAAAAATACTACTAGTTAAGAGTTCTTTTAAGTTTTGAGCAAAGTCTGGAGCGAGTGAATTGAAACGAGACATTATAAATATCCTTAGAAATGCTATTTATTTCACCCCAGAAATTCAGAATGATATCAAATATTCTGGGATACAGTTACCGAAGAATTAATTATCAAAATATATATTGCGATCTGTTTTAGCTTAATTTCGTTGAAACTATGGACATTTCAAGCGCGGAACTGCTTGCCATTTGTGCTAGATATGGGAATTATTAAAAAATTCACAAAACCCAATAATTCGGAATTTTTTTTCACGTGTTATTCTAATAAATATCTCAAAAATTCAAGAAAAGTAATTCTACAACATTGTGATGAACTAAGTCTTGGCATGTATGAATGTGTCGCATAGGCGTATGACAAAGTATCCAATAAGTTTGGTCATGTTAGCGGGGTTCATTCTAGAATTCTTCAGAATATCTAAAAATTAGATACGTCCTCTCTGAAAGCCATTGGTTAAATCTTGCCTAGTTCAACAACATGCTGATTCCCTTCGACAAAAGTTTTTAAAATTCACCTGAAGGCAAATTTAGCGCTTCAAGAAGCAATTGATCATATATCCTAGAAAACAAAAGAATATAGCTTTTCCGCATTTGTAATACAAATTTTATCGAGAGGCATGAAAGCATATTGACTTTTGTTGAGCTACTTAAATACATTTGTATTAACTCAGAAAATATTTCGAAAAACACATGGAAGATTTTTTCAACAGCTGGAGTTTTTTTTCTTTTCTTTTTTTTTTTTTTTTTCTTTTCTTTTTTTTTTCTTTTCTTTTTCTTTTTTTTTTTTTTTTTTTTTTTGGCAGTCAGGGAGAAGAATCATTTTCTCATAAGCTTGTCTGCTTGTCTGTTTGAAGGTTTTCTGTCTGACAATCATAATGGGTTCTTCAAAAAAACTCGTGATATAATATTGACTGTTACCCATGCTAAAGATGCTTAATTCTTTTACATAAATATGCAGAAAAATGAAGTAGAAATCTTTTGTGAGATTTTATTCTACATCAAAACTTCGGGAAGACATCTTCCAAACTGAAATAAAGATCCCAAGACTGACATTTAGACAGGCAACAGGTACAAACCCTCAAATTACATCCACTGACAAGTATTACAATATCACGGTCTTATTTCCCCCTGTAGAAAGTCTTATTCAAAATTTAAATTATCGATTTTATTTCGAATGAAGATATTCTAAGAGATTCCCAGTTACATCTTCCAGGATGTGCTTCACTGGAAAAAGCAAGCAAATTAGAGAATCCGATGCAATATTTTCAGGATAAAGTGTCAATGTAGCAAGTGAAAGCTGAATATGAATTAGGGTGCAAACAAATTGCTAATGTTGACACCAACACAGAGGTTTTAAAAGTTTTAGTACTGTAATGTAACGTATTATGATTACATATGGCTGTAGCAATTAATTTTTTTTTTTTCAAAAAAATAATGAATGTAATTTATTTCATTTATGGATCAATAGTTTCAAGACCTCGCACTCATAATGTCAGATTCTCACACATTAACATTAATCCTGCGTTTTAAATCAATACATATTATTTGTTTGCATTTCAATATTTTACTATGTTTTTTCTTCATAGAATAGGGGAGAGGGGAGCACATTTGAACATTTTTTTAAAATCAGTACATTTCTTATTTGAAAGCAGAGTAACAAAAGTCAGTGCTGAAATATATTTTTCGGCAAAGAAAATAATTAAATCTGACTCGAAGCGTTATGGTCGATGATAGACTGAGTAGTTTTTCTGTGATTTCCATTCTTTGGGAAATTACAGAAACTCTTGATAAGTCAATCAGCATCGTGGCTAAGAAGAAATTATGATGATTGCTTCTATTGCACTAGTAAACACTGTTGAATTCAGGGGGTCGCCCGGGAGGGGACATCCCCCCCCCCGAAGAAATGAGATATCCCATCCCGGAAAATTTGTGATTTTGTGTATTCAATCATCAAAAAGTGTAATTAACCCCCTCCCTCCGGAGCCACAAAAATCCCTCCCAGAGAAAAGTGCCTGAATTCAACACTGCTAGTAAATTTATTTTACCATGACTGTCATTTATAATTATTATACTCAGACAATGTGAAATACAAACATAATTTTTATGATTACATATGGCTGTAGCAATTAATTTTTTTTCAAAAAAATAATGCATGTAATTTATTTCATTTATGGATCAATAGTTTCAAGACCTCGCACTCATAATGTCAGATTCTCGCACATTAACATTAATCCTGCGTTTTAAATCAATACATATTATTTGTTTGCATTTCAATATTTTACAATGTTTTTTCTTCATAGGATAGGGAAGAGAGGAGCACATTTGAACATTTTTTTTTTTAAAATCAGTACATTTCTTATTTGAATTATATTTTTTGCGTTTTAAGTATCACATAATAAAAACAGTGCATTTCTTCATCATATGAATCAGAAATTAAAAGTTTTCCATATAAATTAAAAAAAAAAAGTGAGGATTTAAAAAGCTGAAATATTTCTGTTCAAACCTGTCCCATGTACGGATATTTTTGAACAAGTAAGGAGCACCTTTGAACAAATAAGTAAAATATGAAAATATTGAGAGTTTTCATAAAACGCTGCATATGTTTCAGGAATATAAAGTAATACGGATAAAATTTAATAACTATATTTTATTGAAACTAATAATTTTTCTATTATTTAACCAAACTTGAATCCATCAAATTTGATGTCAAAAATCATTGTTGAAACAACACAAAATGTCTCTGAAGTTATGTTTGTTCGAGAAAACTTTTTTTTTTTTTTAAATATCCTTGTAATAACACCAATATGATATCTGATGCTTCTGGAAAATTAAAATTCTTCATTAACACTTTTTATGAAAAAACTTGACTTAAATTCCGTTTTATCTAGTACGAAAGTACTAGTAATTCCGTAGTTTGGGAAAGAGTAAATGAAAGAGTATAGGCTTTGTTAGACAAACCTATTAAACCATAAATCATTATTGTGTATCCGGATTTTGCAATTAATAAATGAATGCCATCATCAATTTAGGTTTGAAACTTCCAATCGCTGATACATCCAGAGATTGTAATACAAGTTTGCAGTAAAGATGGATTGTTAACAGTATAAGTTCATGTTCTTTGATATTCCTAATTAACCTCTTTTCACATAGAAAAAATTCCAAAAATTTTAACACTTACGTACATCAACAACTCTTTACTTCACAGTTTTAGATGTTCAATGGTGCCTCAGCTTTTTTGTTCAAGGGTGCCCCGTCACATAAAGTTCAACATTACAACAGTTTACTCAATTCGGCTGATGAATTTGAATAAAACAAAACTTATAAACTGAAGATTACATCTTTATTTAAGTGTTGAACAATAAATCAAAATTTAAGGGATACAAAATTTTGAACAAAAATCTTACGTTATTTTCTTAAGTTTAGATTCAAGAGGGAGAAAAATATATATCTTGCTTAGACAGTATTGTGCATACAAAATGGAGAGCTTTGTATACTTATTGCACTGAAGCAATAACAATGTATTGCCATAGACATTTTTAGAAAATAATTTATTTGAAGGAAAATATTTAGTATTCAAAGGTGCCCCCAGTTCAAATGTACCCTCTTTACCCCTACTTGAGACTCATCTCAAACATTGTTAGTTTGTGCTTTTTAAGTTTCGCAGAAAATTTTTCCTAAAAACTCTCCGGTTCCCAAATCGGTTTGGAAATTGGAAGTGCTCTTAAAAGTTAAAAATTGCAACAGAAATTTTTAAAAAATTAAATATGAAATTACAATATTTGACATAGTTAACAAGTATCCCACGTAGAAACACACATTAGGATAAGCCTAGATCATTTTTAAATGTTTTACTAAATATTATTCAAATTACTTTTGTAAGAATAGAAAAAATTCCAAAATTGAGCCCCTCCCGAAAGAAAATCCTGGCTACGGGCCTGGACAAGCTAGTTGTTATTTAAATTTCATGAAATTATTTGAATTCCATTTGAATTATTTCATGAATTTTTTTCTTTCAATATATTTGCCTTTTTTTTGCCAACCATTTTACAATTTGCAATTGCAAGTCAATATATTTAGTATTATATACGAAGTTAAAATTGTATTATAGATCTTTTTATATTTTATAAATTTTATTTCATCATTATTTAAGAGTAATGTAGTATTTTAATAAATTTTTGCCTACATGGCTTTTCATTTTTATTATCTCAAGGTTCAACAACTAAGAAAGTTCATTTATTTTTTGAAGTTCAAATGTCAATGTATGTAAAATAATCTATATTTTTAAAACTTTGTTATAGTTCAAGCATAATAATTTTGTCTCCCTGCATAACAATATTTTGATTATTATTTTATGGATAGATGTTTTTGTGTATGTGTGTGTATAGATAAGAATCAAAATTTAATCATTTGAAACTTGAAAATAATTTTAGCCTTGGGGAAGGATAAAACAGCGCAACTTTTGACTGTTTAAAGCTAATTGATGATTAAATGGATCTTTAAACCTCTTTTGCAATTTGAAATTTTAAAAAGGCATTTCAACATTACTGGCACATTTTTTGTGCCTGATGTGCCTGTGTGTGTGGAGGGTAGATGAAAAAGGAACCAGAATTTTACTTTTGGCTTATGCATTTCGTTTATTTCTTTGGTATTTTGCACATGTTTTCTCAAGGAGTCAGAAAAACTATGTACAATTGCCTTCTTTATTAAAAATTTTGAGTATAATTTGAAAAGCCTTTGAATTCGTTCCTGAAAATTTACATACTCTGCTTTAATAATTTATTTGTTGTTTATCTATATATTGCATCTAATATATTTATATGATGTATCTAATTATATATTTTATCTAATGCCGGGTAACAACGGGCGGGTCAGCTAGTAGAGATAGCTATAAATATATAAAATAGTTTGTCCTGACAGACTGATAATCAACGCACACCCCAAACTACTGAATCTAGAACCATGAAAATTGGAGAAAAAGTACTTCTTATGATGTAAGCATGCACTAAGATAGAAATTTTGAAATTACCCCCTTTATGAGGGACAAGCGGGGGGAGGTCAAAAATTCTGGAACGAATTGCCATATCTCAGCAAACATTTAAGGTAGGAGCGTAAAATTCCAGAAAATAAATCTACTAAAAAAATTATTTAACACATAATCCAGTGATTTTAGAAATCTCACCATAAGGGGGTTAAAAAGGGTTCCCCCCTTTTTTCGAAAAATTTAGAACATTTGGCACATCTCAACAGTCTTTTCAAATAAGAACGTGAAACAGCAGAAAATAAAATTTTTAAAAACTAATTAAATACGTGTTTCAGCGATATTTTAAAATTGCCATCCCCGAATGAATGCCATCCCCCGTGAAAAAATTCCATACTTTTTTGGACATATCATAGGAAAGCCCTCAAATCACTCTTTCATATAATAAATCTTTCTCCCTCTCCCCCTGCCCCATCTTATCCTCTATTGGGGACAATTTTCGATCTTTTTTGAAATTGTAACGTTTTATCATTTTAGACCGGATTTTTTTTTTTTTTTCGGGGTCCTCCGATAAATATTACTCATAATATATGAAATTTTTATAGTTAGGGGAAGGGTCTATTCTGGGAGGGAGGACAATTTCCTGAATTTGGAATACATCTCTCTTGTGATATATCGTTGGATTCCCATTTTGCCCTCATGGGCAACCACTTTTCTAATTTTAGCCGATACCTTTCATGTGATATATTGCTGGAAAGCCCTTTGACTGCTTATTCGTATTATGCACGACTCGTGTCCCTCTCGGGTGGAACGGTTATTGTATTCCATCAGGAGATCGCCTAATAACGGGGAAAATATATTACATAAGACTAATAATAACATAATATAAGATTATTTGACTATTTCGATACACTAATCATGATTATCTTGCGAATTATTATATATATATATAAAATATATATATGTATATTAGTCTTCCTGTTGGCCATAGTACTCGGAAATTTTCCTTCTTGGAGTCGGAAATTTTTGAGCCGACACCCCCCTACGCGATTAGGGTGGTTTACGCCCCTGGATGAAGTGCACCCTTGGTTAGTGAAAGATGCTCAAAAGAATGATTTTTTGCCATAAAAAATTCTTGCCTCGCATTATTGAACATTTATGCTATTGCTTGTTAAACAGTACAAAATACTACGAACTTTTCTAAAATATTTAAAATACTTTCAGGAATGGAAGCTTGTCGTTTTGATAGGAATGAAAATGCAGCAGTAGCTTCTTTAAATGAAATTCATATTTTCCAATTTGACTTTTTCGTCTTTGCTGTGAAACCCGGATTGCTGTCACATCCCGTGAAAGCATGAAATTCTAGTAAAGCCATTGCCTTTTCTCTTCCAATTGCTGCAGCTATGGTATTAACAGGAATAAATCTATATTTTTTTCCTGTTCCAAATTCAACCCATATAGTTTCTAGGCATTTATCTGAAAGGATAAAAAAAAAAAAAATGCAATCGCTAAAACTAATACACCAGTGTCTACAGAGCGCATAACAACATTTTTCAGTCCTTTTTAAGCCAGTCTTTGAGATGCAGAATTATTCTTGAATCAGCTTCTTCGTGATCAGGGCAAATCATTCCAATTAAGAAACTTACGACAGTAAGATTGCCTTCCCCTGAAGTGGTTATATTATAGCTTGTATATTTTTAAGGTATTGATTGCTGGCGTCCCATGCAGATTAAAAAGATCTTCTTTGTTATTTGAATTTCTTAAGAAATCTTGCCAATTTTTAGGTAATCCCTGCACCCCTCTCCTGTCTAGTTTCTCTTTTAATGCTTGGTGTAATAAATCTATCACAAATAAAATGTTTTTTTTTTTTTTTTTTTTTTTTTTTTTGACATATAAAACTGTCAATGTCGTTACGTAAGTGAGGATAAAATGTGTTAATGTAGTAATCATCAAATGTGCTTGAAGTTTGTTCAGGCTTTAAAATGTTAGTAAAAACTGTCCCATCATATATTAAAGCATCGCATGTTCCTGGAAAAACTTTGTCATTTTCCCCTACAGTTGTCTCTAAAATATGTGCTAAATCACTCTTATGACTAGGTCTGAATTCACCGTTACTAGAAAATGCAGGTAGAAATGGTTGATTTTCATATTTGAAAAAAATTTGCAAGTCTAACTGACAATTCTGTGTAACTATTAAAAGCCTGGAAAACAACTGGACGTCTGTTTTTAAAACCTTCAAGGCTACATTTTTATCGCTTATGTTTTTCGCCGGAGTACTAAACACAGGAATTTTGTTCTTTTTCAAAGGTTGAAATATTGCTGAATATTTTTTTTACTTGGCATTCTTTAATGAAATTTCGAAATTGGTCCAATACAAGTTGACTCAGCTGAAAAAATTGATGCATTAATATCCTTATTAACAATAACTCTGCTTTCGACGAGAAGCAAGTCTTCACCATTTTCTAAAAATGGGTTTCCTAATTCTTTTAGTGCGCTCTAGAGTGCTTGAACCTTAGCGAAAATTTTAATTTGAAATGAGTGATAGTGTTCATTATGATATCGATTTTTATCTTCGGGTTTTACTTGAATGTTAGACTCAAAATGTTGTATGAAATTAGAGATTTCTGGTCCAGATACCATCCAACGTATAAGTGCCGCTGAATTGTGCAATAACCCTACTGCACCTCTTTCTCCTTTGATAATAGCGTTGTTTTGTTCATGCGCTTGATATTCCCATAGCTGAGAAGAGTTTGTTTGATTTTCTTATCACAAAATGTCCCGATGAAAATGCACGGTGTACATCTGGTAGTTTAATCTCTGCATCTCTGTATCAAACAGATCTTTCAGATGGATTGGTAATTAACGTGCATAATTATGGTGATCAAGCTGAAATAAGTCTGCGAGAAGAGTCAAAAAGGGCAACAAAAATAAAATAAAATAAATACAAATTGAAATTTTGAATCACTTTTGATTCATCTCCAAGGGCGGCGCCAGAATTTGCCCGACGTGGGGGCACTGTATCCCCGACAGGGGGGCCAAGTTCATAACATATATCAGAGGTCCCCGCGTGCTGGAGCAGGTCCTAAAAATTGCGTGGGCAAAAATTTCAAGGGCCCAGTTCGTACAAAATAAATTAATGTTTCGGTCTGAGTAAAATTTAAAAAGTTGTCCTGCTTATATGGTCTAGCAAGTATTATGTATATTAGCCCCTTCCCCCTCCCCCCCCCCCCTCCAAAAAAAAGTTAAAATCTCGACCCGATTTGACTCTATTTCTACAAAATATGAATTTTACTTCGATATTGTTATAAACTGTTTTACACGAAGAGTTCTGATCAAAAAGAATTAATCTTTTTTTTTTTTTTAACTATTTGGAAAATAGTTGTTGATCTCGGTGGAGAACTGGAAAATCTGAAGCAGGTCTGAATCTTTTTATTGGTTGAATTCCGGAGCTTATTTTATTTTATTCGTTTTGTGATTGGTCCATATTTAATGTCCAAAAATGGAATACTTCTGTTTACACGATGACAAAAAATGTAATAAAAACTTTTAAAATATTAATAATTTGAAAACAAATTGTGGTAAAGTTTGCAAACAAATTTCATTTAAAAGAGCATTTTTTTTCTCTATGTCACTGTGTAAAAATTTAAAATGTGCGATATTTAGAAGTTAAAAAATTCGCAGTTCCGAAAATTGTAAAGCTGAAATTTCATTTAAACCTTGTTTATGTTGGGCCCAGGAATATTAATGTTTAATCCATGTCGTACGTAATATATGAGGCGTAACTGTATGTATTACTGAAAGCAAAAATACAAATGAAAAACTTACATAATTTCTTTAAAAAGTTAAATTATTATTATCAACAAAATTACGAATTCTGCGTATAAAGAAGTTTTAAAATTAAAGCACTCGGGTAAAAATATCAAATTACATACAAACGCAAAGAAATAAGAAATCATTTGAACTTACTCGTATGAAAGACTTGAAACTTTTCATGTACTGCAGAAAAATATTATAGTTCACACATTCGTAAAAAGATTGAACTCATAAAGTATTTATAATTAGTAGAAATAATAATTCAAATGTAAAATTTGCAAAGTCATAAATTTCATTGTTTTATAGTCAGATTCGTTCTTTAAAAGGTCATTGTAGCATTGTTCTTACGGTTACTGTATTATTAATTATATTATTTTTGTAAAAAAAAAAAAAAAAAAAAAAAAAAAAAAAAAAAAAAAGCATTAAATAGACGATTTCGATATTTTTAAATAAAAATACTAGATTAGGAAAAAGAATTAACTCCTTATATCTGTGGTCAATGGACAAATGTCGATAATAGGGAACTGCACCTTATGTAACTCTGAAATATCCTTCAAGACTATCAGAGCAGATGTTTTTCTAGTAATTCCCACAACAACATTGAGATGTATAAAGGTTCTTTTTACAACCAATCAGCAAAATACGTTTGCTGAAGCTAAACAACATATTCATCGATCTCTTTATCATTCTAGCAGTCGAAAAGTTTGTTTTATATTAACTTGCAGAACAGAATTTGAAAACTACTCAAAACAGATAGTCATGCATTTCCTTTTGGTGAACCGCAGCTGTTCTTTGCAGTTTAAACATCGTTAGTTTGAAATCTAAATAAGAATACGAGTATAAAGAAACAACATACTTGGCTAGAACAAAATCTGTATAAAATTGAAATTTCTTTCATATCCTTTTTCGTTAAATCTGAACACGTTGCTGTACTAAATACTAATTTCCTTGAAATTAATGTGAAAGTAATTAATCGAACTAGAATTTTTGAAATATATAATTTTTAAGAGTTTATAAGTACCGCGTTTTACTTTTTTCATCATTTTCTAATTTAGTCATTTTTGAGAAAATGTAATTATTTTATAAACTCTCAAAAAACATTTCGCAAAAAATAAAACATACAAGCAGTAATTTGCTGGAATGCACGTGTGGTTGGAACGGATTTTTCTATTCTTTGAAGAATTTTCTGTCTTTTGATTGTAGAATTTTTTTAAAAATTGAGATTTGATTCATGAATTTTTCATATTTTGAGAGAAAATAGAGGTAAGTAAAAAATCAGTCAATAATAGAAAATCCTAGTACACAGCGTTGTTGCACAGTTAATTAAACAGTCCTTTAATTAAAAAAATGCATCTGTAGATATTGGAGGATTTCAGGTAGTTTTAGCATTAAATTGATTAATTTTCTTTATTTTCGAAAAAATTTTCAAATTAAAGCAGACTTTTTTAGCTATAGAAATAATAATAAAAACAATGGGGGAAAATATCTTCAATTTCCATTTTGTTTTAGAGTGTACATTGATCAAATGCACAAAGTGTGATGTTCCAAATTTTGATAAGATCAGAATTTAAATCTGAAACAAAAACTTTAACACAAAATTTCCAAGAGAAATGTAAATGAAGTGAAAAATTGTAAAATAGTTGGGAATCTAAAAGTGAATTATTTTAATATCAGCGAAAAGCGGATCTGCAATTATAAATATATCGCTGATTCAAACTGCGGGTTATGCATGAGATTTAGCTGCGGGTTTGAGGTCTGCGAGGAGAAAAATTTCCCGCTCAACATTGCCGAAGCATTCCTTTGATTTTCATCTTTTCTATTATTTTTATAAATTTCTGCCTTCTGACATAAGATTTTTTTTTTAATTTTGATCTTAGATTTCTCATTTTTACATATTTATAGATAAAAGGGATTTAAATTCCTTTTCTAACACGAATAGTACTAAGCAACACAGGTGCCAGAATACCTATGTAATTTGACGAACATGCTGTTTAGGTGTGAGTATTTCAGGTATTTTGTGTTTTTTCTGTATTTTTTGCGGGAGGTGGAGTAGAAATGGCAAAATTAAAGTGCAATTTTTTCTGTTTTTACGGAATCTAATCAATGGAGGGGGGATAGTTCAATTCACGGATTGTTTACCGAGCACGGAATCCTCCGCGGAATGGGTTATACCTGACCTGAGCTAATTAATTATATATCCATTCAACCTGAACCAGTTTTTAAAAAATAGATAACCCGAACTTGACAAAACTTCTAAAATCAATAGTATTCATTCCGAACGCAATCCCAACTCAGTATGTAAAAACAAAATTCCATCTTGTAAAGCAATAATGGAAAAGTAGTCTAGTATCAATTATATTTTTTATGTAGAAAAATCGATATATCTGTATATTGATTCATTGACATTCAAATAACGTAATTTTTCATTTTAAAATATATTTTGGGGATACTTTTGAGGAATCTGATAGAATCGAGCCCATACGCTAAAACAATTAAAATTACCCGACTCGAAAAATAGAAGTCAATCCTAAACTTTCCGAAAAAAAATTAACTTTAGCCAGGTCCGACTAAAACCACCAGTCGAGTTGAGTTTAATTTTCCGAGGAGATGCAGGATCGGGTTTCTACCCGAAACCCGATTTGAGCTAGACATCTCTACATTTCGACCTGAACCCGAAATATTTCAACCCAACCAAACCCTAATTGTAGCTGATGAAAAAATATATCCATGCTGTAATGCAATTATGTAAGAATATGTTTACAAATATATATTCAGTAACAATTTCAGATTTTAAGTAAAAAAAATCAGTATACATAAATTCATTGACATTCAAATACAGTTTTTCATCTTAAAATAAGTTTTGTAAATTCTTTTGAGAGATCAATTCTTCTCGAATCAAGAACCATAAGTATCAACATCCAACCCGAACCTGAAACAAAGTTAATCCGACTTTAATCCGACACTCAACGACAAAAATTTAGGCTCAACCCGATCCGGTCCAGACTGCGAGTCATGTCAGGTGCAGTTTGCCCCACACGATGAAGCATTCTACTTGTTATCCAAGACAACCCCGACAAAATAATTTTCGTTTTCGTATTTTAACTGAACTAAAAATTCTTCATTACCAAGCCGATCGTAAATCCAAAATAAGCGAAAACTGATCCACAAATTTAATGTAGTTAAAAAAAAAAAGTATAAAATTGATTTTTAGTATAAATTTTATCTTTTTGTTGAAAAATAAACATGCATAGAGTCATTCATGCATCATCCTATGCTGTCATCCATGTAGATTTTTATTTTAAAAATTCAGATTTTTTTTTCGACAATTCGGGTTTATCTAAACTCAAATTGTAAGAATCAAACTTTAGTCAGAAACCGATGTACAAAAAAGAATTAGTTTAGTCAATCCGACTTTCAAAAAAAAAAAAAAAGCTCCATATTTCGACCCAATTTGAATGGGCTGAAATTCAAAAGTCAAAATATTTTCCCCGACGAAATTGAATTTTGACCCCGATGGGGGGGCCAGGTATGCCCGACGGGGGGGCATATGCCCCCACGGCCCCCCCTCTGGCGCCGCCCTTGTTCATCTCATTTTGATTGCAGATTAATCATCGTAACTACAATGTGTATTTATAAGCTGCATTCCAAAAAAAAAAAAAAAAAAAAAATCATATGACATTTTGCAATTTGTTCCTACCTGGAAAAGTTTGAAAAATATTTTATAATTTAAAAAGCACATAGACAACATTGTGGTTGAGAGCTTGTAAATGAACTATAAACTCCAAACTATTGTACAACAAGTATCTTGTACTGCACTTCAGTAATGTGTATTAGTTTCAATATGTTCAAACAGTTTAACATCATTAGAACACACTAAAAATGTTTTTCGCCAATAGACCAAAATATAAGGTATTATTTTGAATGTGCTTGTAAACGAACTATAAATGCTACACTCTGCATTTTCGATGTAAAACATTTTGCATTATACCACTTCTTTAAATTACATTTACCGATAACACATATGTAAATTACACGGAAATCCGAGTAAATTTAAGCAAAAAAGAGCAGGGCCAGACTGACGGCTAGACAATTCATAAATACTTTGAGTGCCCTCTAAAAGGACTATAAAAGCTATACACTTTATTTTTTACTCCAAACATGCTATTGTAAACTTTATATAACATATAAAATTTACATGGCTACTTAAGTACATTTAAGCGAGCTAAAGCATAGAAGGACAGGTAGACAAACAGACAGATAAACCGAATTCATACACTCTTTTAAATAATGTTGGAAAGTGTCAAAAGCGAAAATTTGACTTCTAAAACATCGAAATCGACGTGAAATGCACATTTATATTACGCATATTAAGAAAATTCAGAAAATGACGCCATTTTGAATAACAGCCGCCATCTTGAATTCCGACGACTTTACGAGATGCTTCCCCCTCTAATATCCATTATATTATCATAAATTACATACTCACCATGCGGTATATTCTTATGACGATTTGCAGTTTTCTGATACGTAGCACCCGGACTACATCTCCTGGCGCAGCAATTGAAAGCAGTTGGAAACATGTCACTTAATGTGATCAGCTTATTAAAATTCTACAACGAAAATCAAAGAAATAAGAAAGAAAAACATGCGTAAAGCATAGATTATGAAACACTTTCCAACACTTCCTGAAATCTTCAACAAAACTTCGTTATTTAGGGAAATAAGATGTTACTGTCCATAACCAAATATGAATTCCAATACTTTTGAACAGACCTGTATATGATCTGTCCGTTGATATACATACTATATAATGCGGAAATTTAGTTTAGCAAGAAAACGCCTAACAAGTTGAAATTTCTCTTTCAGTAATTTATACTAACATATAAAAACGTATTTGAATACTTTTGTTCAACCCTGTAGTTCTCCTAGTATCTTTATTAAATGCTAGTATTTAACTAAAATTTAGTTCAAACTAAAAAATTCTTAAAACTACTTAAATCACATTTCCAAAAATTATCGACTATGTTTATTATTAAAATTATCGACTAACTTTTTTAATAAAAACCACCTCTACGTAAATTACGCTCATATTCAATAACCTTTACGAGCTCGTTTATGTAACCATGTATCTCAACTATGGCAATTATACACACCATATAATATGCATACATTTAGTGAAACTTAAAAGCCCATATCATAATATATAAAAATAATAAAAATGCATTTCATCCATCCATCAGCCATCACCGATAATATACAGTACTTCGGATAGAATATACTATTTATAAATTTTTTGTGTGTCCCTGTAAATACTATACACTTCGTATTATGCGTGAAATGACATATATTAAGCCTCAGCGACGTATATCAATTTTAATGTATATGAAATAAGTTAATATAATTAAAATATGCTGCGAAAAATCCCCCCCCCCCCGTATCATTTTGTAATGAAATTTTTTTTGTGTTGCCCTATAAATAAATACAGTGGACTCTCTGTATTCAGAACACTCACGGTATCGGCCAAAAATGTTTAGATTATGGGGGTATTCATTATAGAGGGAAAACGGAAATGCATTACTACTACTACTATGTAGGGTGACGTGACCGAGCCAGTACTGATATACATGATTGGTGCAACAGGTATTTTAGCATATTTCCTTCCTTTTAGTTTTAGATGTAAACTTTGCATCCAACCTTTAATGAATGTCCTATTATGTGCAAAAATCAAATCTGCTGAAATTAAATAGCAAGAAAATTATAAGAAAATCGTTTCTTTAATTGCCATTTTCCCAGTAGTTAATCAATCAAAGAAATCAGTCGAAAATCCCAAAATTAATCTTTAAAATATCATGCTTAAGCCAGGGGCGTAAATCCCGGGGGGGGGTATGGGGGTGCTTCAACAACCCCCCCCCCCCCATCGAGAAATTCAGTCGGAAATTTTCGCGTTTGGTCGGTAAACAAACACTTAATTGGAAAAAAATGGTACTTATCTATAAAAAAACCTATAAATTGGGAAAACGAAAAACAATAGTCGGAAAAATGTACGTTTAGTCGAGAAAATGTTTTTTACTATAATGACTTACAAATTGAAAAAAAAAATCAGTCGGAAAAAATCCCATTCGATAGGGGAAATGTACGTTTAGTTTGAAAAAAGGTATTTACCTGTAAGGACTTACAAATTGGAAAAATGAAAAAATCAATCGAAAAAATGTTCGTATAGTCGGTAAACAATACACTAAGTTGGAAAGAAATGGGATTTATCTGTAAAAAGCCTATAAATTGGGAAAAAAAATTAATCGAAAAAATTCCCATTCAGTAGGAGAAATGTACGTTTAGTCGGGAAAATGATATTCACCTATAAGGACTTACAAATTGGAAAAGTGAAAAAATCAATCGGAAAAATGTTACTTACTATAAGAAATTACAAATTGAAAAAACGAAAAAATCAATCAGAAAAATTTTCGTTCGATAGGAAAAATGTACGTTTATTTTCAAAAATGGTATTTACTTAAAAAGACTTAGAAATTGAAAAAATTAAAAAATCAGTCGGAAAAATTCCCGTTCGATTGGGAAAATGTATGTTTAGTCAAAAGCAATACATATATATATATATATATATATTAAAGTATAAAAACTTGTTAATTGGAGAATTTTTTTCCAATTTGTAGTTTTTAATTAGAAGAAAAAAACAGAAAATAATTTTGAACAAAGAAAATTTAAGTAAATTTGTTCTTAGTCGGAAATATTTCAGATTTTCTTCTTTTGATAAAATCTATAAAAATGAACTTTGATATGTCGAATATTGTGAACTCAAAAACCTTCATGTGACGAAAACTACTTATATACGTGTTCCAGCGATGCTAATTTTATATGAAACCTTTATATTCCGAATTTTTTTCGTGCACTATAACTTCGAGCTATCAAGATTCTGTTGTATTGTCGAAACATTTTTACTTTGGTGTGGAAGTTTTAAGATATGTTGATTGAAATGATGAAACTTCTTCGGCTTTCCTAACTTTCAATTTAGTTAAAAATGTGTATCAGTGAATTTAGGTGATATCCAATGAAAATCCAAAAATGAATTGCAAATATTTAGTACTTTTCCTTATTAATCTGGATATTTCCCAAGCTACACGAATTTAACTTTTAATCAAAAACAGTTATGGTTTTATTTTTTCTATTAAATACTTTTTTAATGTGTATTTTGTTTATTTTACATAATTTTAATGAAAATTGAAAACACCCACAATTCAACCAGACCTTGTAACCCGACCTACGGGGATTTTGATGAAACTTTGTGTACACACTAATTCTATCATGATATATTTATCTTTTCCTTCCTAGACCTTATAGTTTGTGAGGTATGGGGGGTCCAATTCTTGGGTTTTTTTTCAAATCGCACATTTCTGAGTCTGTATTTTGAGATTGCAGTTCCATCTTCAAAAAATTGTTTCTCTGGATCTAAAACATGAATCAACTTAAAAATATCATTGTAAGAATATAAAAAGATGCAGAAAAAAAATATATTTAAAAAAATTACTTGTAATATTTAGGGTAACAAAAATTATCCAAAGTTGAGAGTTATGGTTATTTTTCCAAATTTTTGTGACTTCACCAAAAAGGCTGTACACAAAAAGGCAAATGAAATTTCCAATTTCATTTTATTTTAAATAAAAGTTTACACTTTGGGCTTTCTATCTATTAAATAAAAATGATGTCTTTCGCATGGCTTATGCAAAAATTTTGGGTACTTTCCAATTAGCCGGATGCGTTTTATTTTTACATATTACATATGCACACAAAAAGTCAAATGAAATTTCCAATTTCTTTTTGTTTTAAATAAAAGTTTACACTTTGGGCTTTCTATCGATGAAATAAAATTGATGTCTTTCTCATGGCTTATGCAAAAATTTTGGATACTTTCCAATTATCCGGATGCGTGTTTTATTTTTACATATGTACATATGTGTATTTATATAAATACAGATGTATTATACATGTACATATGTATGTATATATACAGTATATTGATATATATATATATATGTATAACACTGGTGTCCGTCTATCCGAAAAGTACTAAATTTTGCCTTGTTTTGAGAATCTGCACCAATTAAGAGGAAATAAATCTGACTAAGTTTAGCTGTGGTATTTAAATAATTACTGGAATTTCTATGAGTTATTGAATTTAATGTTATTTGATACATGTTTTTTTTATTTGCAAAGTAAAGTTTAAGCTTTGTTTTTTCTGATTAAAAAAAATCTGACTGTAATATATTTCCCCATTAAATTTAGGAAATGGTCCATATATTTCATTTCGTTATTTAATAATGGGCATTTTTTGCTAATCTAAAGAATCTCTTACTTTTATTTTCAATAATTAAACTCAAAACAGATTTTTTTTTGTACAGTATAAAATAAATAATTTTTCTCCTCACATTTCCATTCTTTCTTTTGAATGCTTATATATTAATTATTTGTATCTAAAAATTGTTCAAAACCTTGTATTTCCTTTCCTTGGGTAATTTTAATCAGTTTAAATATTTATATTGGCAAGTTTAAATACACAAATGTTTAACAGAACTTAAATTTTTTTTCTATAGTCTGAAAGATTTAATTCCACCTGCCTTGTATAAACACCTTCTGATAAAGGCAGGGTTAATGTTCGTTAGTGAAAGCAGATGTTTTGAAATCAATTTAATCAAATTATTGTCATTCTGTTGTTTCTTATCATAGTAGAATGATTTAACTTTTACTGTGCTACTAAAAATATATTCTGATTTTTACATATTTTATGGTTTGTGATATGTATAAATATTTTTTTTTTGCTTTATCGTTTTAATATGGAGCCTGATATTAAACCTTCTACTAGTCATCAGGCTTGCAGTATTGTAATATTAACTGGTTTAGAATGTCACAAAATTAGCTATACAAATAACAGAGAAATAGACTACATTGATAATCTCTGTGATTCAGAAAAAGAACTTTTATTACTTAGAACTATTGCATTTATAAAACAAAAAATAAGTGAAAATTGTTTGGTTACTATAAGTGAGCATCACAGAATTTGGCTCTTAATGAAATATGAATTTTATCAATATAAATGTGCAGATCCATTTAAGCGGCATAAAAAGCAAATGAAAAAAGCAATTAAGGCAATTAATAGAGATTTATATACGGCCGAAAAAGTAAACCAAAGTTGAAAGTTATGATTATTTTTCCGAAATTTTGTGACTTTATGAAAAAGACTCTACACAAAAAGGCAAATGAAATTTTCAATTTGTTTTTGTATCAAATAACATTAAATTCAATAACTCATAGAAACTCCAGTAATTATTTAAGTACCACAGCTAAACTTAGTCAGATTTTTTTCTTCTTAATTGGTGCAGATTTTCAAAACAAGGCAAAATTTGGTACTTTTCGGTTAGACGAGCACCAGTGTTATACATAAATATATCAATATACTGTATATATGTGGGAGCGATTCTTTCTCCAACAGCCAAGTATCCTGTCTTGTAAGGTTCTTCATATCGCAACTCTGATAGAAAAGGTCTTTAGAAAGCAGACGATTTTCTGAAAAAACTCCATTCAGACGAAAAGCCGAAGAAAAAAGAAATGAACGGAAGAGATCGTTGGATGGAATGTGGGGAGAGTTGGGTTTGACTTTAGAAGAATGTTGATTAAGATGACGCGATTAAGATGTTTTAATTAAAGTTTCCTTTGGAATGTTCGAATTGTAAATATTAATATGTAAATATCTTTTTTGTAAATATTAATGTTTAATATAAGTCATTTAAAAGTTTAAAAACGGTGTCAGAATTTAATTTACCTCCGAGTTTATTTACTTATGTGTTCGAAAGAACTTTTATAAGAAGAATCTCCATAAATTTTGGTGTCAGAAGCGGGACAAACGAACGCCCACAGAGAAGAAATATATATATACTTTAAATAATCTGGAAGCCGTTATTATTTAGAATTGTGATGGAATCCTAGCTGGAAATTATTATGAGGAAATCTTTTTTGAATATATGTTTAATGATATGAAGCTGTTGGATACTGCGACAACAATGCTGTTTAAATGTGTGAAGCTGAGCATCTGATTATGAAGTGAGTTTATTATTTCATTTTTCTTTTCAATAATGGAAAAATTAGTTGATTTAAAGGGATTAGAGTTTTCTTTGAAAACTGAAAAATCAGCTAGTATTAAGATATTGCACAAATTGATTTTGGCTAAACGCCGTATGACAGGCAAAGCAAAATTATTTCTTGAAAGTGAAACAAATATTAATTCGTGGTCTAAATTAAAAGCCCTACTCATATCTGAATTTGGTCAAACGTGCAATTCAGCTGAATTACACGAATTGCTGTCCAAAAGAAAAATTAGACCACATGAATCGTTAGATGAATATTTTTTAAATATGAAACAATTATGCTCAAAAGGCAATATTGAAGATTCTGCCCTTATTTAGTATGTAATAAATGGAATTAATGACCTCATTTCTAAAAAATCTTTTTTGTATGGTTGTCCCAATATTGCTGAATTTAAACAAAAAATTAAAGATTTATGAAAAAATAAGATCGGAGTATGAAAATGCAAAATTTCATAAATATGAAGGAGCTAAGCCTAAAATTAAATCCGAAGTTGAAGTTAAAAACAAATTTAAGCCTGTAAAGCCAAATGTGCGTTGTTTTAATTGTGGCGGGAATAATCATAAGAGTATTAACTGTGTAAATAAAGATAAAGGGCCGCTTTGTTTTGCTTGTAACGCTTATGGTCATAAATCATTTCAATGTAATAAATCTAAAGATACAAGTGTTAAAAATGCTCAGTCACAAGTAAACATTATTACATCCCAAGATTTAATTCTGAAAGAGATAAAGCTTTATTCTTTGCGTTTAATCTCTTTAATAGATACTGGTAGCCAAAAGACTTTGTTAAAGAAAAGTATTTATGATAATTTGAAGAACTTTGTAGAATTAAAACCTACGAGTACCTCTTTGACCGGTCTAGGAAAAGCCTCAATTAAACCAGAAGGTTGTTTCAATTCAGAAATCGAAGTAGATGGTTCAAAATTTAAAGTTACTATTTTTGTCGTTAAGGAAAGTTGCATTAATTTCGATTTAATTATTGGCACTGATGTTATTCATCAAGGTACATTAACTATTTCTGAGAATAAAGTGAAACTGTTTAAAGCTGAAGTTCAGTCTAATGACTTTTTAGTTAATATTGTAAATGTTTTGGATGAGCCTAAAATTGATTTAACTCACATTGCTGACAAAAAATTACGTTCAGAGTTATACTCTTTAATTGAAAATTATGTACCAATTAAAACTAAAACAGTAGATGTTAAAATGAAAATTAATTTAACTGACGAAATCCCAGTTTGTTCTTCTCCTCGAAGATTACCGCCATACGAGAAAAAAATAGTCGAAAACCAAATTGAGGAGTGGCTAGCTCAGGGAATAATTCGAGAAAGTTCTTCTAATTTTTCTTCGCCGGTTGTGTTAGTCAAGAAAAAAGTTAACACAATGAGACTTTGTGCTGATTACAGATGTCTTAACAAAAAGACAGTACGTGAGCATTTCCCCTTGCCAGTTATTGATGATGTAATAGACCAATTACATTCTGCCGAAGTATTTACCACCATAGATTTGAAAAACGGTTTCTTTCATGTAGATGTTGAAGAAGACTCGCGGAAATACACCTCGTTTGTTACTCATGAAGGACAATACGAATTTTTGAAATGTCCATTCGGGTTGACCAATAGCCCTAGTGTTTTTCAAAAGTATATTTATAATGTATTTCGAAACCTATTAAAAGATCACATTGTTGTCATTTATATGGATGATTTAATAATACCTGCTAAAAACGAAGCTGAAGGTCTAGAAAAATTAAAACTTGTACTCGAAACTGCATCGGAATATGGATTAGAATTAAATCTTAAAAAATGCAATTTTTTGAAGCGTGAAATTGATTTCTTGGGGTATAGAATCATAAATGGTAAATTGTATCCCTCTCCACTGAAGACTAAAGCAGTAATAAATTTTCCCGAACCAAAGTGTACCAAAGATGTTCAAAGTTATTTAGGATTGACAGGATACTTTCGAAAATTTATAAGAAATTATTCGGTTATAGCTAAACCGTTAAGTGACCTGCTAAGAAAAGATTCAAAATTTAAATTCGATATAGAAGAACAAAGAGCTTTTAATGAACTCAAACGTATTTTGTCGTCAGAACCAGTACTTTTAATTTACAATCCCAAAAGTGCGACCGAAATCCATTGTGATGCCAGTATTGATGGCTAATGGAGCTGTTTTAATGCAACAATCTCCAGTAGATAATCAATTTCATCCAGTTTATTTCGCAAGTAAAAAAACCACCGAAGCTGAACGGAAGTACACTAGTTACGAATTAGAAGTTTTAGCTGTAATTGAAGCCCTGAAAAAGTTTAGAGTATATGTGCTAGGTATCCCATTTAAAATTGTAACCGATTGTAATGCATTTAAAATGACTATGGATAAAAAAGAAATGAGTACAAAAATAGTTAGATGGGCAATAATGTTATCCGATTTTGATTATGTTATTGAACATAGACAGGGTAGCAGTATGAGACATGTCGATGCATTAAGTAGGTATCCTATTTGCATGGTAATCCAAGATAGCTTAACTTTAAAAATTATCCAAGCTCAAGAAACCGATGACCATATTAAAACAATAAAAGAAATCCTAAAGGTGAAATCACTTTTAGAAATTTGATCAACCATTTTTAGCATTTGATCAAACCCGGAAATGCCCCTAAAATAGATATTTTTAGTAATAGACCCCTAAAAGTTAGCCTCCCCCATGACGGAATTTCGAGACAAAAACGGTGTCATCTAACGTAAAATTACCTCTAGAGATTCGATCAACCATTTTTAGCATTTGATCAAACCCGGAAATGCCCCTAAAATCGATATTTTTAGTAATACTCCCCTAAGGGGTTTAGCTCCCCCCCTCACCTCCATGACGAAATTTCGAGACAAAAATAGTGCCATCTAACGTGAAATCATCTGTAGAGGTTTGATCAACCATTTTTAGCGTTTGATCAAACCTGGAAGTGCCCCCAAAATCGATAGTTTTAGTATCAGACCCCTAAAAGTTAACCCCCCCCTCCATGACGGATTTTCGAGACAAAAATGGTGCGGTCTAAAGTGAAATCATCTGTAGAGATTTGATACATTATTTTTGAATGTATTATGTAAGAAAATCTAATTATTAATTATATTTAAGTAGCAGTTATTTTTTGTAAGTATTATATGATATAAAATTAATTCCTTCAAAATTGTAATATTTTACTAACTTTTCTTCAATTGAATCAATAAACTATGCAAATAAATATATAACCATATCTGTATATCATTGCAAACTAAAAAAAGAATTTAAAAAAAGAAATAGACATTAAAAACGATATCATTAAGGAAGCTGGGTCTTTCGTTGAAAAAATACGTATGATACTGTAATGAGGGGGGTGGGGAAAACTCGGTAATTTATCTAAAAAATATCCGTCAGCTAAAATATTTTTTTCTTTAAATCACTGACTTGTTTTTATCATTCCTATAAACACCCCTCCCTTCCTTTTCAAATGAAATCCTGCTTTATGCTCTTGTTGGGATTTTTACCTAAGAAAAAATAACATAAATCTTTGTTTTTTATTAGCACAACTTAACGAGATCTGGAAAAATTTCAAATAAAAAAACATAAAGAACACTGTACCAAATTGTAGATATTCGCTCATTAAAAAAAGAAAATAAAAATAAAAATTGGATTTTGTGTATATCACCTGTTTTCAAAATAAATATTATAGACTTTTGATACCCTTGTCTCCGAACGGAAGTTGCATCTGGGCCTGCAAGTTTGCCACCTGAAGTTTGTCTATGGCAATTCGGATGACTCCTAAATTTATTATTATTATGATGTTTTATTTTTCAACTTCTGTCTCTAAAAGTAAACGGTATGGATAATTTCAGACGGCCGATTTTTCAATGCTTCGGTTTTCCAATGATAAAATAAACATCTGCTCTGATATACTCGAACTTCGCGCTTCTGTCAAAACATACATACGATATTGATTCTAGTCATATTAGAAAGCATTTAATTCGATGTTTTTAATTTAAATAAGATAAATCTTTTGCAGGAAGTAAAACATTCTGTAGTTCTGTATAAATTATTCAAGAAATTAGAATTAAAAAAATGTAGATACACAGATGGTACTGGTTTCATCATAAGATAAGTGATAAATTTACCGGACATTTCTGTTTAAAACATCCAAAATTACAGAATGCATCTCATGTTAAATAAAAAATCCCTTTCGGTTTAGCCTATAGGGGAAAGTAGATTTCGAGGTTAAATGCTCATTAAAAAAAAAAAAAAAAAAAAAAAACTGGTTAGAGATAAACCCAGTTTTAACAATTTTATTTAGCAACTTTGGAAGAATTTTTTATTTCATTTTTCCGTAGGAGCTGGTTTTGTCAGAATCATATTTAGCGAAATTCAGCTCAAAATACCCACTTTGACAGCACTTTTAAAAATATAATCTGACTTAATGAATAATTATTACATTATTAAACATTAGCCTTTTAAGAAAAGATTTATAGACAGATTCAGAGTAGTGATGGGCAATTCTGGAAATTTTGAGAATCGATTAAAATCGATATCGTATAAAACAACATCGATCATAATAAGAAACGATTTCTCAGTTCTCGAATCGATACTAGAATCGATATTTCGATATTCAGGTTCACACAGAGAAGATCCAAATTAATAATTCCAAAACTTAGACAATCAGCAGGACCGTCATCCCATTCATCTAATTGAGGACGAATGGGGGGAGGGGTAATCGTCCCTTCCCAAAACTAATCAGGCAAGCGTCTTTTCAGTATGAATGTATATCCAAAGATTGAACCAAAACTGTTAATTCAGCATTAAAAACCCATTAACCCATTTACCTAAATTATGAACCCTCTCATGATCCCCCTTTCATACTTAACCAATGAAACCCCAAAATCAATAATAAATCCCCAAAATCAATTCCTTGTCACTTTTTTTCCGGTAACTTTTTTTCCGTGTCACTTTTTTAGTTCATGTCCCCTTTTTTACGATAACTTTTTTTCCTAGATTCCATAGTGGAATGAGTTCTTCTTGTCCTTGTCTAGAATTTAAAGAAAGGAAACACTGAAACATTTCTGGAAATGTTGAAAAAATTTAAAAGTGATACTTTTTTTAATAGTAAAAAGGGAAATATTAAGAATTTAAAATCCCCCCTCTAAATGTACTTTTTCTCAAACTCCCCCCCAAAACTAAATTGTATGACGCATCTTGCGTCACAAGACCCCTCTCTGGGCACCCCTGCTTGGCATCTGAATTATCTTTTGTAGATTTACCTTATAGAAATTATTTATAAATATTCATTTCTTTCTATAAAATTTTATTTTATTCTACTTATGAGTCCTCTAATAAATCATTTAGACAAGACATGCCCAACCTTTATAAACAGAGATGCACCTCATATAGTTATAAATAATAAAAGGCTCCACATAGCTGAAAATATGCAACACTATTATTTCACTGCGGTGGAAAATCATAATATACATCAGTTTTATTACCGTAGGAGCTAAATTTCGCTTGTTTTTTTATTATTATTTATAAGAAACAATTGTCACTTTACTTCAGAATTTATCATAAATAAGAAGAAAATTACTATTCGGAAATACTGGTAAAAGTTTCTCCTACAATATCAGTCCATGAATAGAAGTAGACTTATATGTTAGAAACGTCTTATATGATGCGCGGTACATCTCACGCTGATAGCTATAAGTCCCCTATGATTCAGAAACTATTTTAAAATAATTTGCAACAATAATTTAATTCAGAATAAATTTAAAATTAGATTTTCAGAGGACAGTCTATCTTCAAAAGTTTTGTAGATGAAGAAGCTATAGAAACCTTAATCACTGAATAACAACTTAATAGCATTAAATAATTAAAACTTATTTAAGGTCATCGATAAGTATTACAAGAAAACTATTTAAATATTTTTTACTTTTAAAAACGCATCCTTTAAAATGGATTTTTAATCTTAAAAATAGCTAGCATAAGAGGATACATTCAAATGGGTGCCAAGAAAACCTAAGGGCGCAATCGTGGCGTCCGCGGGGGACGCTTTGGAGAATCCTGAATAGAAAAACAATGTAAAACCAGAACTTGTGGGCTATGCATAGGGCCGTAGCTAAGGGGGTTCTATGGGCGGCTCAGCTTCCCCTCAAACATTTTGAGCCTCCCTGAAAAAGATTCCAAAAATTCAAATAAAATTCTGTTTAAAAATCTAATTAAGTTTTGAGGATCTTTCACAGCTTTTGCAAAAATACTAAATTGTAACTAAAATAAGTGTTTCAACACTTGCTCATCCTAATTACACATATGAAGCTAACAAGTTGTTTAAGATTTCACTCGTTTTACACTCGAATTTTTCATCACCCTATTGTTTTCTTAGCGCAAAATGAAACTATTACAACAGTTTAATGAGAAACATAGTAACTACAGAGTGAACATGTACTAATTTATCTTTCGGGGTCACAGAGAGAAAAAGAGAAAATATGACCCCCCCTTTCCTATTATTCACTTCTAGCTATGGCACTGGCTGTGCATACATAACGTTATTACTTTAGGAAAAGGGGGGGGGGAGAATCTAGCATTTGATATCAGAAGATATCTCCAGTGAGGGATGGGGTGTCTAGATATATTTATCATTTTTGAATGATCCAACCAATATTTTCTCTTTCTGTTTCAATTAATATAATTTTTTTTTTCATCTTATTTATAACTTGTTTGTTATATCAAAATAGTCTGCAAGATATATATATATATAATAGTTTGTTAACTATTTTTATGAAAATTAAAATAATTAAATCACTATAAAATTATTTATTTTCAAAATATTGAATATCTCTATGTTTGGTATTCCTATTCTTCCGTCTTATGTGTATTCATATATATAATCTGCGTTTGAGAAAACAGGTGTAAAGTATATTTGAAATAATACTTGTGTTTACCAATAAAGAAAAGAGAATGTTACTGAGGAATGATAACGTATGATAGCGTAAGGGGTAGCGGAGGTCCAGAAATTGCCAAAAAGTTGATAACGTTCATTACATTTGTATAGCCTTTTGTATGTTAGTGTTCTCTGTTCTTTTCAATGCACAGATTTTTGATTAGAGATACTGGCGTCAGCTATGTAACAAATTTTAACTGGTAAAAATGGAGCATCAGCCGTTTGTGAAGCTGTTGGCATACCGTGGTTTAACACTTGTTTTCGCACTTAAAGAGTAAAACTCACTTTAAGCGGCCAAAGCAATAATTTTGTTCAGCACTTCTACTAAGGATCATTTCTGGTGGAAACTATTATGTATTGAACAAAAGTTTTTTTTTATTTTTTTATTTCACACCATAGATTTCTGATCGAAATAAATACCTTTTATCTATCTTTTACCTATCTAGTACTCTGGAATTATCATGATAGAGAAAAAAATACCTGTGGCACTCGGGGACTGCCGCGGTAAAGCTATTGCATAGCATTTTTTATCAACTTATGCAATTATAATTATTTATTTATTTTTTATTTATGCAGTATTTTTTTGTCTTTGATATTAATTCAAGTTAAAAATTTTGAGCGTGATGACCGATAACATTTTTTTTCTTGTATTGAACAAATGGGAAGTTAATATCGTTTAAAATATTTTTATTATCTTACAATACATGTAGGTTAATCAGGAATTTTTATCATTGAAACTATACGTTTATGGTAGCTGAAATAAAAAACATAAATCTAAGACTTCATATTCTCAAAATATCTGAAAAATACCGCGTCAATGTCTGCCGAAATCTACCGAAGGATACCGTGCCAAAGTCTGCCAAACTGAAGCGACGTTAGCCGGAGTGTTAGGTTTTTTTTTTCTCGTTACGGAATTTCTAGACTCTTTCGCCGCGCTCAAAGCCCGCGATAAAAGCTATGCAATACCTTAAAAAATTAGAAACAAAATTTGGCCGCGCTACGAAAATCAGATCGCGAGTTATAAGTATTTTAAATTTTCCGAACCTCACCGTGGGGGTCTCCTGTCACCAAAAATTAACACTGTCTCATAATAAATTACCAAACAAAATTTGACCGCACTACGAAAATTAGATCGCGAGTTATAGGCATTTTAAATTTTTCGACCCTCACCGTGGGGGGTCTCCTGTCACCAAAAGTAACATTGTCTCATAATAAATTACCGAACAAAATTTGGCCGCGCTACGAAAATTAGATCGCGAGTTATAAGCATTTTAAATTTTTCGACCCTCACCATGGGGGGGGGGGGTCTCCTGTCACCAAAAATGAACACTCTCTCATAATAAATTACCAAACAAAAATTTGGCCGCGCTGCGAAAATTAGATCGCGAGTTGTAAACATTTTAAATTTTTCGACCCTCACCGTGGGGGGGGGGGGGATCTCCTGTCACCAAAAATGAAAACTCTCTCATAATAAATTACCAAACAAAATTTGGCCGCGCTGCGAAAATTAGATCGCGAGTTATAAGCATTTTAAATTTTTGACCCTCACCGTGGGGTGTCTCCTGTCACCAAAAGTAACATTGTCTCATAATAAATTACCGAACAAAATTTGGCCACGCTACGAAAATTGATCGCGAGTTATAAGCATTTTAAATTTTTCGACCCTCACCGTGGGGGGTCTCCTGTCACCAAAAACTAACACTGTCTCATAATAAATCATCAAACAAATTTTGGCCGCGCTACGAAAATTAGATAGCGAGTTATAAACATTTTAACTTTTTCGATCCTCACCATTGGGCGGGTCTTCACTCACCAAAAGCTACATTATTTTACCTTGTTTTATCTTAAAACGATTCTTTTCTATACACATTCTATCAGGAATTTTTATTATTGAAATTATAGATTTATAGTAATTGAAATAAGATATATAAGTTTGAGACTTGATATCCTCTAAATATCTGAAAAATACCGCGTCAATGTCTGCAGAAGTCTACCGAAGGATACCATGCCGAAGTCTGCCGAAGTGAAACGACGTTAGCCGAGTGTTAGGTTTTTTCGTTACGGATGTGTTAGGATTTTCTTCGTTACGGAATTTTTGGATTCTGTCGCCGCGCTCCAAGCCCGTGATAAAAGCTATGCAATAGCTTAAAAAGGGGAGAGTTGATGAAGATAGACTAAATTTGGCCATAGATGTTTAAATTTTCTAATTTTTCCGAAGGTTGAAGGGGGAGCCTTTCCCTGCACTCCCTGCATACACTTGTGTCTATTCAAATAATATTGCATAAATTATTGTAATGATTGTAAGTTTTGTACATTTAATTTCCGAACATAAAATTGAATTTTTGAAATAAGAGCCCTTATTAGCATTACACATAATCGTAGACGTTACAAAGACTAAAATGCCCCCCCCCCCCCCCGCAAAAAATAGACATAAATAAATTAGAAACTACAATGTTGACTGTTAATATGAATGAGAAAATATAGATTTATGTAAAAGGTGTTTTAAAATCCCGTGCACTTTATGTCCTACTAACCAACCACCTTGGATCACCTTAGGCCAATTACAATAACCTAAAGTCAAATATTGAATGTTATTTTTTTCCAAACGAATGTAGAGATGGGGTGTGGGGAGAGCAATGTCTCCAGCAGCATGTTGATTTAACTTTATAATATCGATGCGAATCGCTGCCAAATAAAATGATTTTATGAAATAGTAATTAAAAATACCATTTCTTTCTTTCTTTATTATTATTTATCTATTTATTTGTAATTCTACCGGGATTTCACTATATCCCAATTTGAAAATGCAGAAGAAATCAAACGTTACGCTTTTCGTCAGTGGGAAGGACTGCTTGGGGAAGCGTACAAGCATAATCTCGTTGAGGAATAAAAGTTCGCCATTTTGCGATTATCATTAAGGGTTTTTAATTAATATTTCGGGTAATTAACAAAAAATAAAAAAATGAGTGTCAGGTGCACGGTGCATCATCTATCCTTATCCAAATTTTCAGATCTCTATGTGCAGTACATTTTCGTAGCCATCGCCAACACTTCTTTCTTTTAGATGCAATCTATTGTTATTGCATTAAATTATTTTCTCCGGGATAATAAAATTTTACTGTAAGGCAGGATTCTGATAGAGAGTACTTTTATTTACACAGGTTTTACTGTGTTATAAATTTTATTTACACAGCTGCCACCCTTCTTTATTTTTCAAGTAATTTAAGCATGTTTGAAAACAGAAATTTATTTATTTAATGAAATAAAGTACGAATTGTAAAGAAACAAGAGATATTTTATTAAATAAAATTTCTGGTTGAGAAACTCCAAAAGAATGGCAACTATACATTTTTAAATATTCATAGTTTTTTTTTTGGGGGGGGGGGATAAAGTTTTATTTTTACAGGCGATTGGATTAGGGGGGGGGGAGGGCGCCAAATACAGTTCTGGGCACAGGCGCCGAATACTGCTGGCACGCCCCTGCAAATGTTTCTTTTTAAACCATAAATGATATTCACATTTTTCTTTTGCAAAATTGCATTAGACAAACTCTACCCCGTGAAACTGCCCCTCTCCCCCCTTCCAAAAAATGACTTAAAGGAGAAATATGAACAAAAGCTTTTTCACTTAGCATCCTCAAACTAACTCCTTGTCATGCTTAATATTATATAACAGTTGCATCTCCTTTTATAAAGTAAAAAGAATGTGTACGGTGCGAATGCATAAAATACCAATGGAACAGAAAACCTGCTTTTATTGCCCTCCCAGGAGTTAGAAATAACAATGATAAATAAATCTTTATTCTTGCAATTTTAATTTACAGATGCATATATTAGACAAACATGAAACGTCATTAGTGATCTGTACTTTATCTTACTTTTAAACAGAATAAAAAATTGACGTGTGCAGCACAAAAGACATCTGCTAGGTTGTTTATATTAAAGAAGAACACATGCTTTATTTTGATAAACACTGCCCAGCCAAAGTGCCAGAACCGCTTAACTTTGCATTCTGTTGTGATATATCAGCAGTTTTATCATAATTATTTAGCAGCTGATGATCTCTATTTTCAGTTGTATTTACAAACCTACATTTTCTATACGTAATCGCATATACAAATTACGCAATGAATATTTTTTAGATAGTAGGAAAATAATGTCACACCTAAAGACAACAATTCCGTTTGTTCTTTTTATAAATGTCGATTTTCGAGAACTTTAGTATATAAATTTAAGCATAACATGTAACTCTAATCTGTAGCACCTTTTTTAACTCAAAATTCCGTGATGGATGGGGACTAAAAGAGAGTAAGAGAGTGTGCACAGGCAGAATTTCTTCTCAACAAAACAGCTGGACAACGTTATTTCACTCTTCTTGAATGTAAACGCAAGTATCATTTCTAACATACTTTGGAAAAAGTTTTCGGAATAGCGGATAATGTATGGATGTTTGTCATAATGTATGAATATATTTGATGACAAAACAAAACTGCCACCCACTGCAATGTCCCATAATTTTGAAATAGATAATTTTATGATCATTTATAGTCGTTTAATTTTAAAATAAAAAAAATAACAGATAATTTTTAGATTAGCATCCCTTTGTAAGGTATCAAATTTATAAAATATTGTATTTTAAATTACTAAATTTATATTTGGACACTTATTAAGAATATGTAAATTAAAAAAGATTCAAAACTTTGTTTTATAAAATGATCAATTTTTTTAAAAGGAAACAAAATGCTTTTCTGAACAGAAAATGGACGTAAATTTGTTAATATTTGAAAAACTAACTAATCGAATGATTTGAAAAAAAAACATGTTTAATAGCGGTTTCGCTTTTTTTCGGTAAGCATGAACTATAAAAATCAAACGCAAAATATTAAAAACTTTAAACTCAATATATTTTTTGCGATTTTTACACTTAAAACTGTAAATTTGGTGAAAACGAAATTAAAGGTATAAAGTCTTACAAAATTATTTGAAGGTTCATTCGTCCTCGGAAATACCAGAGTATGTCTAGTGTATGTCTAGTGTCTATCTCTAGTGTATGTCTATATCTATATCATATATTTACAGATAATTTCACGTAGATGGCACAGTTTTTGTTTGGAAATTCCTTAATGGGAAAGACAATTTGTGCATCTTGTGCTAAAAATATCAAGGCACTATTCAGGGCACTTCCGAGTTTGATCAAACGCTAAACATTTTTTATCAAATCGCTACAGATGATTTCCCTTTAGATGGCACGATTTTTTTTCTCGATATTGCGTCATGGGGGGGGGGGAGTAATTTTTAAGGATCAGTACGTATAAATATCGATTTTAGAGAAACTTCTGTGCTTAATCAAATGAAAAAAATGGTTCATTAAATCTCTACAGATAATTTCTCGTTATATGGTACCAATTTTGTTTTGAAATTCTTTCGAAGGGGAGACTAAATTTTACGGGTCCATGCGTAAAAGTATCGATTTTAAGTGCACTTCCAGGTTTGTGAAACGCTAAAAATGGTTGATCGAATCTCTTACAGAGGATTTCATTTTACACGGAACCAGTTTTTGTCTCGAAATTCCGTTATGCAGGTAGGGGTAGCTAAACCCCTTAAGGGTCTACTACTAAACATATCGATTTTGGGGCATTTCCGTGTTTGATCAAATGCTAAAAATGGTTGATCAAATCTCTAGAGGTAACTTTACGATAGATGACACCGTTTTTATCTCGAAATTCCGTCATGGGGGGGCTAACTTTTAGGGGTCTGGAGTTAAAAATATCGATTTTGGGGGCACTTCCGGGTTTGATCAAACGCTAAAAATGGTTGATCAAATCTCTAGAGGTAATTTTACGTTAGATGGCACCATTTTTGTCTCGAAATTCCATCTTGGAGGTGGTAGGGGAGCTAAACCCCTTAGGGGTCTATTACTAAAAATATCGATTTTGGGGGCATTTCCGGGTTTGATCAAATGCTAAAAATGGTTGATCAAATCTCTAGAGGTAATTTTACGTTAGATGGCACCGTTTTTGTCCCGAAATTCCGTCATGGGGGGGGGGCTAACTTTTAGGGGTCTGGAGTCAAAAATATCGATTTTGGGGGCACTTCCGGGTTTGATCAAACGCTAAAAATGGTTGATCAAATCTCTAGAGGTAATATTACGTTAGATAGCACCATTTTTGTCTCGAAATTCCATCTTGGAGGTGGTAGGGGAGCTAAACCCCTTAGGGGTCTATTACTAAAAATATCGATTTTGGGGGCACTTCCGGGTTTGATCAAATGCTAAAAATGGTTGATCAAATCTCTATAGATGATTTCACGTTAGATGGCACCATTTTTGTCTCGAAATTCCATCATGGAGGTGGTGGGGAAGCTAAACCCCTTAGGGGTCTATTACTAAAGATATCGATTTTGGGGGCATTTCCGGGTTTGATCAAATGCTAAAAATGATTGATCAAATCTCTACAGATGATTTCACGTTAGATGGCACCATTTTTGCCTCGAAATTCCATCATGGAGGTGGTGGGGAAGCTAAACCCCTTAGGGGTCTATTACTAAAGATATCGATTTTGGGGGCACTTCCGGGTTTGATCAAACGCTAAAAATGGTTGATCAAATCTCTAGAGGTAATTTTACGTTAGATGGCACCGTTTTTGTTTCGAAATTCCGTCATGGGGGGGCTAACTTTTAGGGGTCTGGAGTTAAAATTATCGATTTTGAGGGCACTTCCGGGTTTGATCAAACGCTAAAAATGGTTGATCAAATCTTTAGAGGTAATTTTACGTTAGATGGCACCATTTTTTTCTGGATATTCCGTCATGGGGGGGCTAACTTTTAGGTGTCTGGAATTAAAAATATCGACTTTGTGGGCACTTCCGGGTTTGATCAAACGCTAAAAATAGTTGATCAAATCTCTACGGTCGATTTCTGATAAGAATCGCTAATTTTTTTTTAATTTTGAGCATTTTGAAAAATCCTAAAAGTTAGCCCCCCCTGGTTATTTTTAATCATAACTCGTAAAATAATGTTGATCAAACGATGAAAATTGTTGATCAAATCTGATCAAACGATGATCAAACGAAATGCATATGTCACTTTTTCATTTTCGGTCAAGGGGGGGCTAACTTTTAGGCGGTCATGCGAAAGACATTATTTTTATTTCAAAGATAGAAAGCCCAAAGTGTAAACTTTTATTTAAAACAAAAAGAAATTGAAAATTTCATTTGTCTTTTTGTGTGCAGCTTGTTTCGTGAAGTCACAAAAATTTGGAAAAATAACCATAACTCTCAAGTTTGGCTGACTTTTTTTTGTCCTAAATATTACAAGAAAAATTTTTTAAATATTTTTTATTAAAATCTGCATCTTTTTATATTCTTACAGTGATATTTTTAGGATGATTCATGTTTTAGATCCAGAGAAACAATTTTTTGAAGATGGAACTGCAATCTCAAAATACAGACTCAGAAATGTGCGATTTGAGAAAAACCCAAGAATTGGACCCCCCCCCCCCATATCTCACAAACTATGAGGTCTGGGAAGGAAAAATTTCTGATGGAATCATTTCATGATAGAATTAGTGTGCACACAAAGTTTCATCCAAATCCCTGTCGATCGGGTTACAAATGGGGAAAAAATTGGTTGAATTGACATGGAATGACCCCCGACGTAGTTTGAATTTTTACATCGAATTAAACTTGATATTTTACAAACTATATGACTTTACTTCTATCAGAAATAATTCGTTCGTTTTCTTTTTCCTTAATCAATTATATTCGATTGTTTTTTTCATGTTATTATAACTACATTTTGTTTAGTCGGAAAAAACGTAGTTGACACCACATTTTTACGAAGATTTAAAGTATGTCATTAGAAAGATTTATAAACTTAAATTAAGAAAAAACTGTATTTTTGACAAGCTTTTGGATTTTAAAATAGTACTTGAGCAATCAAATTTCAATTTTACTCAGAAAAGAAACGCTAAAAAGATTTTAACTGATTGCTAAAAATTAAAAAGATAAAACATTGTTTCCATTTCCAGGTAATGCTTTGGCACACCCAGACAACTTTAACCCTTCTCATGTGTCACTTACAAAACAAAACTACGATTGCGCCACGATGGGGCATTCCTTTGACGAAATTTAACGTTTCTTTTCATGATATTTAAAAAAAAATTTGCGTTTTTTTTTTTTTTTTTTTTTTTTTTTGCTATCTTTTGACGAAATTTGCAATATTTTCGTAATACCAGTACAAAATTTATAGTTTTCTCGCAATGTTTTGACGAAATTTGTCCTTTTCTCGCAATCTTTTGACGAAATTTGTCCTTTTCTCGCAATATTTTGAAGAAATTTGCCATTTTTTCGCAATCTGTTTGAAAAATTTGCAAGTTTTTTCGGAATTTCTTGTCTAAATTCGCCGTTCTTTCACGATCCTTTGACAAACTTTCAGATTTTTGGCAATCCTCTGACAAAATTCGCGTTTTCCCTGAGATCTATAGCAAAATTAACTGTATTTCTTCGAACAATGGATGAATTATTTTGGGGGTGGGAGGGACCATTTGTCGAAATTCGCGATACTTACGGCCGAATTTTCGATTTAAGATTGATTTTTTTTTTTTTTTTTTTTTTTTTTTTAATTTTTGGAAATGATTGCCTTAATTTTTCGGAATTGTCCCCGATTTATAATTTAATGTGAATTGGAGCTTTGTCACGACAGTCGGACGTGGTACGGATCATATTACAATGGCACATGGCAAACAGGGTTGGGTTTCTGACGTCAGAAACTGGTTTTTGACATGACAAGAGTCAAAAACTGGTTTAAACCGTCAAAAATTGGTTTAAACCGTCAGAAACGTGTAATGCACTGTAAACATTTTAAGAACAAGAGAGAAACATTGAGTAATTTTTTATTTAAAATTAATTATACTGTAATTTAATAAATACAAATAAATTAAATTACTTTAATTGCAATGAAACATTGTTTTTTAGAATGTTCAAACAAAGGAAAATGATTTTGTACAGTTAATAATCTGGATCAATTTCACCCCACAGCATCCTATAGCACTTAACCAATTTAGCACATTTATTTACACCCAAATGGTTTATGACTTTAGAGTGTATGAAGCCAAAGTTACAAAATACTCTCTCAATTGGTGCTGAGCTAGCAGGGCTTGATAGCAGAAGCATTGCTAGTTGAGCAAGTTTAGAGGCAGACCAAATTTTCAGATTTATGACAATTTTTTTTCTTTTTTTTTTCCGGAAATGATAATATACAATACAGTAAAAGTGAATTTTTAATATTACATCTAATATTGTATATTTGTGACGGATGTTTAATGTGAAATTTTACAGATCAGTGTAGTATTAGAGGTTTCTGACGAGGTTTTTGACAAGAGGTTTTAGCCATGATGGTTTAAACCACGGTTTTAACCGGATAAAACCGCACATTGTCAAAAACTTGCCAGCCCTGATGGCAAATAATTTCTGGTAAAGTTTTTTTTTTTTTTTCCTAAATCTTACTGCTGAAAAATAGTCTGGAGACGTTCTTAAGAGTCTGCGGCGTGCGTCGCAGCGTTGCGCCGATTCTGCGCCCGGGATAGTCGGTATTTTATTTTTCATACTACTCGGAAATTCTCCTTCTTGGAGTCGGAAATTTATGAGTCTACACCCCCCTACGCAACTAGGGTGGTTTACGCCCCTGGCTTAAGCTGCGATTAATAATAATTCGTGTAAAACTATTATTTGAAATAAGCGAGATGGAAGTGGAATACTTTAACCTAACATAATTGTCTCCAACTAATTAAAAACTAAATTTTTACTTTTGCTAATGATAATAATGATAATAATAATAATAATAATAAAATGGCTACCCTTGACTTACAGCAGGCAGCTGACAACAATGTGACAACAAGTGCTCCAAACTTTTAACTGAAATTTTCAAACAAATTACAGCTTCAAGTACATGCTTAAAATCTAGTAGTGATTTTGCCTGTTTAATCTATATTAATAAAATAACAAATCGCTCTGTGTGTGTGTGTGTGTGTGTCTGCGATAGTTAGCAAAAACTACGGTACGTACGAAGCTCAAAATTTTTCTGAGAGTAGCCCAATATCTCTCCTGATGCACCTGACGCTCAGAATTTCGAAATTCCAATCATTAACTGAGTAATTAATTAAAATCGAGAGGTCACTCTCATAAAAAATCATCTTTTCCCATTTTTTTTCTCTTTCATTTTTTTACGGTTGGTTGGTTGTGTAAAAATTTTCGCAGAAGTAATAAGAAAGCTGAGACAGAATTAAAGAAACCCATGGAGAAGTGAGATAAGTGGAGGTGAAGTAAGCCTCAAAAAAGGTTTGCAATATGAATCCATTTATAGCTCAAATTTTAGTGTTCCCAACAAAAGGACGTGGAAGGGATTTTGTATTATAATACGAATTGAAACCCTTAGAGTTTCGAGACAAAAGCCTCCCTAGTAGCATACGTCTCAGTACATACCAACCAACCAACCAACCAACGAATTGAAAGAAAGGAATTACAACAGAAGCATATTTTAAGAAGAAGTAGCAAATTTTTTAAATGCTCTTTGTTCTATTATTATTTATTAAAATAAATGTTCGCTTTTAAAATAAAAGAAACTGGAAAATTAGCAATAATTAAATGTCAAATTGAAATTAAATAAGATATTGAAAACATTTGATGCGAACTAAAAATTGTATTACTAAAAGTTTCCTAATTTAATGTAATTTTAAATACTTTATAACGTAGATGAAAAATGTTTATGACTTAATAATTGCATGTAAATAAATATTTAAAATATAATGATGAAAACGTTCTTTTAAAATCATGTATGAAAATTTAAGTAATAAATATTAATCTAAAATATAGATTTCTGACTGCAGACGATTTTAATGTTTTAACAAAAGAATGTTATATTTTCAAGCAAAACGGTAAAATAATTTTCTATATTGATATTTAAAACACATATGATAAAATAATTAATAAATTTTTACCGGTGAAGCGATGGGTTAGTTCTTTTTAAGAAACAAGAGCAAAAAAATTAAAAAAAAAAGACAACCGTTGTTTCAATGGCTTAAAACCCGTTGTTTCAATGGCTTCCCGGGTTGTTTCAATTGATAGGCGTGTCAAGCACGTGCTTTTGTCGGTACTTAATTGGACTTAATGTAGGGTTAAATTTTCAGGATCACCTCCAGAGATAATACTTCCACTCTATTAATTTCTTTTTACTCTATGAAAGAAACCAATTTGAGATTTTGACATTTCAAAAGTGACTGTTTTTTTTTTTTTTTTTTTCCCAAAGATCTTTAAAATTCATAGACTGGCAAAATGTCAGTTTAACTTAAGATTTTTGAACACAGCTGTTACGTCGGATCGTTCGTACTTCGTACATTAGAATGTACAGGGTGTCCAGCAAATAACACCCTGATTTCAAAATTAAATTAATCAAAAACAAAGATCAATAGAATTATGCAGTAAACGGTTTGTTTATCAGGTAAGCTGTAAAAATCTTATACAAAAGTTTCGAACGGTAAATATTTTGAAAAGATTGTGTTCTGATTGCAAAGAATGCTTCGATTTGACATTTTTCTTGCTTTAGATTGCTACCAGAGAATGTGTTTTTCGGCTTAAAGTGCCACATTTCATAGTTTTTTTTTTAAATTAAATTTTTGAAATTTCGAAATTCTAAAAATTTACTTCGAAAAATCTTTAAAATATTACACTGTAAGCTGAAAAATTATTTCTCTGTAGGCAATCTAAGACAAAAAAAAATATAAAAAAACCCGATAAGAGCAAGACAAAATAACTTCCGTGAACATAAACCTGACTCGAACCTAAAAAATTCCATTTGAAAAAAAAAAAAAAAACCTGAAATTTTATGCAAATTACATCTGAATCCGATCAAAATATTCGAAAGAACCATAACCAGATTCGAATAAGACAAAATAATTTCCGTGGACATGAACCCGATCCGAACTTAAAATTCCATTTAAAAAAAATACCTGAAATTTGAATCGAACCAAATATGAACCTGACAAAAATATTCCACAGAACCATACTCGGATCCGAACAAGACAAAAAATTTCCATGAACATGAACCCGATCCGAACCTAAAAAAACTGAACTAAATCTGAAACTGACAAAAATATTCCAGAGAAGCATATCCTTATTCGAACAATGCAGAATAATTTCCGTTGATGCGCAAACCAATCTGAACCTAAAAATTCCATTAAAAAACTGAAATCTGAATTGAACGACATCTGAACCCGAAAAAAATATTCCAAAGATCCAAAACCGGATCCGAGCAAGACAAAATAATTTCCCTGGACATGAATCCGACCAGAACCTTAAGAATCAATTTGAAAAAATACCTGAAATCTGAATCGAACCAAATCTGAATCCGACGAAAATATTCCAAATAACTATAACCAGATACGAACAAGACAATATAATTTCCATGGACATAAACCCAATCCTAATCAAAAAAAATTGTTTAAAAAAAAAAAATCTCGAAATTTGAACTAAACTTAATCTAAACCTAACAAAAATATTTCAGTGAAGTATAACCTCATTAGAACTAGGTAAAATAATTTCCATAAAATTACAACCCGACCCGAACCTAAAAATCCCATTTGAAGGGGAAAAAAAAAACACGGAATCTGAATTGAACCGAATTTAAACTGAACAAAAGTATTCCAAACAACCATAATCGTATCCGAAGAAGACAAAATAATTTCCATGGACATGAATCCAATCCGAACCTAAAATTAGGGTGTTCTACAAAACATAATGCGCTCCGTAGCGGTGGAAAGTGAAACTAAGTACTTAGCGCGAGATGGTTAAGATATTTCGTTTATAGTTAGTGTTAAATTAGAACTTGGTTACGGTTAGGAAATATAATACTAGGGTAGATGTGCCAGTAATGGGCCACCTTCCAGTAATGGGCCACCTCTCACTTTTTGGTTTATAAAAAAATAATAAATAATAGTTAAGCTTTTATTATTTTTTTCTGAACTCTACCTTGCATGCTTTATAAGCTGGATTATTTTTTTACACTTTTCGTCAAAACAATTAGGAAGCAGAAAATAAAGTTTCACAGTTTTTCTGTTTTTCACTGAAAATCTTAATGAACATGCTAAGAGCAGACTTTACTTACTTAGTTTTATATCTTTTTTATTTTTCCGTAAAAATTGAATGTTTTTGTTTGGTTAACAATATAAAACATTGAATTTAATATACCAATGGCCATTTACAAAATTTTATTTATTTTTAAGATTTTAGGAGGGGTGGTCCATTACTGGATTGCTTATTTCGTGATTTGCCAGTAATGGGCCACCCAAGTGACCAATACTAAAAGTGTAATTTCAGTAGTGATAAAATATTTTGATTTAACTGAAAACTAAATAAACAAATTTAATACTTAAATTTTACTTACTAGAATTTAATAAAGACAATTTCTTTATAAATACAGTCAAGTCTCTCTATAACGAAACTCCATACATCGAATTTCTCTATATAACGAATTTTTAGTAGGAATGTTCCCCTTTTCCCATGATTACATTAAAAACAGTCTCTATATAGCGAAATATCTATCTCCATATAACGAATATTTTCATAAAATGTTCTTTATTCAGTTGTAAAAAAATACTTCGAAATCACATGAAATCAAATTTCCATCTCTTATTGATAATTTATCGTTCAGTGCTGAGTTTTTTTTTTATATTACTCCTCTGCTTGAATTTTCTTGTTCCTTAAGTCCAACAAATTCATCAACCCCCTCCTTTCACACACCTTTCAACATCCTTTTCAAAACAGTGTTAATTGAATAGTTATACATATAAGAACAGGATCAACGGGGGTAATTGAAGAAAAAACAATTTACAATTGCTTCAAAAAGGCCAAATTTTGTATACAAGAGAATAATGTGGATTCTGAGGAAGAAGAAGATGCGACTTACGCAGACATAAAAAGAACAAGTTGGAAATTGCAGGTGAACGTAGCGAATGAGGTGCGTTCGTACGATAACGAAGTTTTAAAAATATTCAGATCTTGCTTTTATAGTAAATAGTATTTCGGATACAGTATATTGGTTGAAATTCTGTAAATATACATGAATAGTAACTCTTATTACACCTCAGCAACGTATATCTTATTCATAAAATGTGAAATAGTTGAATATAATTAAAACACGTACCAAACCATGTTTCCCCGTATAGCATTATATAGTGGAATACTTTTGTGTAGCCCTGTAATTTAATAATAAAAATTCTTTGCGTCACAGATTGTACAGAATGCATATTTTAGTATATATTTCATAGATTCATGCCAATTCTATTATGTTCGAATGAGTGTAACATCATTAAAATGCATTTGAAACTTCTTTCCCATTGACCGTAATGTAACGGAATCCTTTTGATTGTCCCTGTAATTGATCTATGCATCCGATTTTCATAACATTTGAAATGGCTCGACAAAATTACGCAATAATTATATGTTTTAAATTTCAAACGATTAAAATGCATTTAAAACTTTTTTTCCCTATTGACCGTAATGTAACGGAATCCTTTTGAATGTCCCTTCCCTGTAATTGATCTATCCATCCGATTTTCATAAAATTTGAAATGACTCGACAAAATTATGTAATAATTATGTATTTTATATTTCAAACGATTCGGTTGTATAGTTTTCCGTTGTTATATGCGGACAGACAAACGGACAGATAGACAGACTGTCAGACAAACGGACAGATAGATGGACAGACAGACGGACTGAACGACAATTATAGGTGCTACCTATTTACATAATTACGAACGCACCTAAAAACAATTATCTGTTATTTTTTGTAGGGTGGCCCATTACTGGAACATAGGCGGTCCATTACTGGAACATAGGTGGCCCATTACTGGGCATTTGGGTGTTTAGACATATTTCTATTATTTAAAATGAAATTTTTATTTCTATTGGGAAATGTAACTGTGGGATTAGTTAAATATTGTTGAAAGATTAATATAATATGAAAAAAATTGGAATACAATAATTATAACTATTAATAAAAAATTATTTTTTAGAGAAATTCCTTAAGGTGGCCCATTACTGGCACATCTACCCTATATACTAACCTTTTAGCTAATCACAGAGAATCGATTTCATTCACGGTATAGTCGGATTTAAGAGTGATATAATTAGTTTGAAATTCAAAATATTTCACTTGGGATATGTATGTGAAAAAAGTATTCAGTTAAGTCACTTAACAATAATTTTAAGGATAAATATCAACACTTTAACACAAAAATCACTCAATCGTTGGACACATATTCCCTCCTGCGTTTCCCATTGCAGTTATTTTGGGTATTTTTGCAGCTAAATACTTTTTTTTTAACCGATTTTTGACACAGTCAGGGGGCACGTATTTAATATTATGTACACTGTAAAAAAAAATTGACCCTTTTGCTGCATCATCATTACCCGCTTTTATAGAATATCTCTCTTTTGACTTATGAGAATGCTCCATAATAGGCTGAAGTAATCATTTTCTATAAAAGCGGCGGAATGACGATGCAGCAAAAGGGTCAAATTTTTAACTGTGTATTTACACATATTTCGAGTTAAAGATAAAATCATAAAAATTTGAAGTTCGTTTAACGTTATTATTACGGACCCGGGCAACGCCGGGCAGGTTAGCTAGTTTCTTAATAAGAATTCATTGAACATTTTTATTCTTCTGTAACAGTTTCTCCGAATTTCCATGAATTGGGAATTCAAATTCAGATTGCAAACACGTGTTCAATATACAGATAGCTGAAGTAGAAGTGAGGACCAAAAGTAGCATTCATAATACTGGGGTGTTCAGATTAGAGAGTGTTCAGAATACAGGGAATTTATCTTTTGTTAAGGCTGCGAGCGAACAGCACTAGTTTTTATTACACTAAAAGAGCAACCAATCAATCTTTGTTTAAGAAGGGAACAAAGGTAAAACCTCTTTAAATAATTTTTGAGGGACTGACCCTACCAAACTGACAAAGGAAGGGGAACTTTTATCTACCCAATCTTCAGTCGTAAAGCTGTCAACTGATTTCGAGTTCGATTTCTCGCTTGAAGTTCAAAAAAGTTAACTGAAAAAGCACTTTATACATCAAAGTGCCGACACGAAAGATCAAAAATAGCGACACCTGACCGCAAGAAGTTAGTGCTATGTGCGTGGACCTTAAGTCTATGGAGTTTCGCCGGGACCGTAGGAATGAGTTCATAATACCGGGGTGTTCACATTAGAGAATGCTCCGATAGAGAAAGTTCACTGTAATAATTTATAATATTAGTAGTCCACTGTAATTTTGGTATTATTAATTTATATTAGTAATTCGTTTTACCACATTCTTTACAGGATGCATATTTTAGTGCACTTCATAAATGCATATAAATTTGAATATATTTGATAGGATGTAACATCTTTAAAATTAATTTGAAACGATTTTTTCCTACATGCCGTAATGTAACGGGAAACGTTTGACAGTCCCGGTAAAAAAAAAGTAGTAATCATGCTAGAAACTTCATTTTCAATGGAGTTCGTGCTAGGGTATAATAAGTCATCAAGAAGTTCCAAAATGTTTATGGGAATCCCAGTATATATACGAGAGTTCGAGCTCGGCCAGATGGATAGACAGAGCCGATAGACAAACCGAAAGAATAATCTTTTTTCTACTTTGGTAGAAAGTGTTAAAAAAGAAATAAAGGATAGGATTTAAATAAACTTAAACAAATGTGTATAAGTGTATAAATAACTTCCGATATCTTGAGCGTACAAATAAATCATAAATTTTGTCACTTTTTAAAGATACCTGAACACTTTAAAGCGACAGTAATTTGTGGTCTTTTTATCACATGCAAACTCTGTCAGAAACGATGGATAAGAGAAACTTTTTAAGTGACAGGAGAAGATCTGGCTGTAATCCAAAGCATTGCCAAGAAGCAAGAGCAATAAACTCCGATACGAGTAACTAATGGAATTGTGAATTACAGTTAAAAGATTGCGATTCCTAACCTCTTGAGACCTGCAGTTAAATTAACACTACAAATACACATTAATTGTTTTGGCACAAACAAAATGACGCCATAGGTGATGTAATCCTTTGATGAATCCTTTTTCGGAAATTCGTACTTTAGGAGACTCATTATTTAGGTTCACAAATGTAGATTTAAAATTACTATTTCCCTTAAAATGTATAACTTCATTATCAATAACCTAAGAAGTGCAATAACAAATTGAAGGAATTTAAACAAGTAAATAATCTGTAATTTTTTTTTTTTTTTTTTTTTTTTTTTATAAAGTGGTTAAATTAAATAATTGGGAAAATTTCTTACTTTTTTAGTCATGCTGCCTTGAAAGTATTTTGAAAACGCAAATGTTAATAGCATTTATTTTAGGAGAAAACATGCAACAATGTTGCCATTTATTGCTTTTGTTAAAAAGAAAAAAAAAATGTGCAGCTATACAGAAGCAACATAAAAAAAATGTACAAACAAGTTTAGTAAGGAAATGAATAGACGTCCACTTTTATGTACCTCTAATAATTTGGATGGGCACTAAAGTAATTACTTAACATCAGTTTTCATTTGTATCTTAACCCATTAAAGCCGGTTGGTATAATATTCTACGAGGAAAGTTTTAATTTTCTGTTTGAATATCAGTTAATTCGAATGGAAACATTATTAGTCCAGTAACTTTAGCCAAAAAAAGATCTTTCTTCGGAAAAATTTTTAATAAAAGTTTTTTTTTCACAGAAAGTTTTGTTATGCCATTTTAAACGATATCTTAAAAGTCCCCGACATTCTGCTGTACGCTTCCCCCCCTTTTGGGGGGGGGGATTTGTAGGTAAAAGGGGGCAAAATATTGATTTAACTGTATGAGCAAGTGATATATCATTTCCGATGTATTTTTTAACGCTGAATCGAATGAAACTATAACCAAGTTGATACGACTAACAGTTTCTGAGTTATAATAGTTTTTGCGTTTTGAAAAATTCAAATATTTTATGTACACATTATTTATAAGAACGACCTTTTTTTAGTTAGAATCTTATGAGGCAAATATCTCGGTCGATATGACTAGTAGTTCCCAGTTGCATGGGCGTCCATACGTATGGGCAAAGGAGCAGGGGGTGCCCCCTCCGGTTCGCGTTTGTATACATTTTTATTTTTAAACAAATATTTATAGCGTTTTAGCAGAAAACCTGGCTATTGAACTATTTTTTTTCCTTTCAAGAGCTCAACGTATTCTCCATTCCTACACTGTAAAAAAAGAAAAAAAAATCAATAGGTTACTAAACATTTTTTTAGTAAATTTGTATTCCACAGAATTTTTTAATAACCATTACAAACTTTTTTTTTTTTTTTTTTTTTTTTTTTTGCAAATGAAACAAACATTTCTTTTGTAAACTGAACAAAAGAATTTTTTGTATAACAAACTTAAAACTTTTTAGTTTGAGCCACCAAGCAAATTTTAGTAATAGCTCCAAAATTATTTTTAATAACCATTACGTGTGCCCGACGGGACAAACTTCTGAAGCGGAAGATTTTCGGCAAAGCTGCAATAGATGGCAGCACCAAACATTGCTACCTGCTCCGACAGGATTTTCATAATCCCTTTCTTGAACGAGTACTTACACTGCATACATTCGTGCGCATTTGGTGGTGTCCACCATCGAACCCGGGACCTTTCAGCGTGGAGCTCGGTGCTGTGACCACTAGGCTATCACGGCCACACTAAGTGAGTTTTAGTAATAGCTATTAAAAATATAAAACTATTAACTCTATTCGTTGCTAGCTTTTTTCTAATAATTCTTACAGATTTTCTTGTAACCGAGTAAGATTACAAAAAAACTTCACTGTAAAATGTCTAATAAATGAATAAAAAGAAATCTAGTTTGACTCCGAATAGGGATCGGACTCCGACTCCATAGCCCTGTTTCTAGCAGACGAACCCGTTCATAGCTACTAATTTTTAATCGTTGTTTAACAGAAAAAAAAGTCTGAAACGTTACTTTTACTTTAAATACTTTTTATAATATTTTTTTATTATAATGCATATTTTATACATTTTTTGGTAATAAGAGTGCTTTAGAATTGTTATGCAATGAAAAATACAAAAGACGAATGTACCCATCTTAAGTCCTTAGGGGCTGTGCAAATATAACATTATCATTTTAGGTGGGGGGGGGGGGGTCTGGTAAATGATATTGTAAGACATCTCTAGGAGGATGTAAGGGGGTGTTTTTTCATATATCATTTTTGATCTAATCAAAATTTCTCTTTTTATTCGTAACGGTCTTTGGTACAAAATAGCATGTTATCTTTTTTTAGTCTGCTATCTATTTTTATGAAAATACAAAGTTATTATTAAAATCACTAAATTATTGTAGAATTATTTAATTTTAAAATATAGAATACCCCCAACATTTGACATTCCTATTCTTCTTCATGTGGGTATGCATATACAATCATGGTTCGAGAAACTTATATGTGAAGTATATTTGAAATGATAAATAAAAGCGAAAGAGAAAAAATGCTGTCCCTTGTTTTGTTGATAAGAATTTCTATCAGCTCCCACCCCTTCTCAGTTCATGGCAAATGCAACAGGACTTTATTACAATTGAATGAATTATGTAACAAAAAACTATCATAAAATACTTTTAAATAGTAACTATTTCTTTTAAGTATTATTTCATATAAAGTTTTTTCGTATGCAAAGTGATATTTTACTGACTTCTCTTCATTCTGAATCATAAAACTATGCGAAAAATAAATGTAAGCAGCTTTGTATATGACTTCGAAAAAATGAAAGAAATTTTAGAAATCAAAGAATGTTTACACTTTGATAATTATATCATTACCGGGGAGGGGGGGATAGGATCAAAGGATGATAACGGATGATATCAAAAGGGAGAGGGTCCAAAATTAACAAAAAGTTAATTACATTACATTTGCTTAGCCCCTTAAGATGTTAAAATCATTAAAACTAACATAGACTGGCGTAGTGTTGAATTCAGGGGGTGGCCGGGGGATCCCCCCGGAGCAATTAACCCCCCCCCCCCCCGGAACTCCGTAAGTTTCCTTCTAGAGCCACATATATCATATATCCTTCCCGGCGGCATATTTCAGATGTGTATATTGCTGGGACGATTACTGTTTCTAAACCAATAGGGGACCGTCATTATCACGGTCAAGTACACGCCCACACAGTTTGATTGACAGGAACTCGTGGACAATTGATCGTGTGTGTTTATTATTTATTTGTACTCGGATTGTTTGAATTTGTACTCGGTAATTAAAAATTAAAGGTACGAAAGAATTTTTTTTTTTTTTTCAAAATGACTGAATTTTATTTATTTCAATTAGAAATTATACTTCCTCTGATCCTGAAATAAATAAATAAATAAATAAATAAAAATTAAATTAAGAATTTTGCTTATATGGATATTTTCGCAGAATAATTTTTTTCCCATTTGTTTAATATATATATAAATCATTTTGGAACGATATTTAGAATATTAAAAGAGTTTGAAATATTTTTTTAAATGTCTTATTTATTAATAAAAGACAGCTTCCAATAATTAAAAAAAAAAAAAAAAAATCACAACGGACTCTCGGCCCGCGATGGACTCGAACCCATATCCTCCGGTTTCAAGCTCGACGCTCTAACCATTCAGCCAGTCAGCTCACTTTCATCTGCAACAGATTATCGTTATAATTAGCACCGTCAATTGTCCACGAGTTCCTGTCAATCAAACTATGTGGGCGTGTACTTGACCGTGATAATGACGCTCTCCTATTGGTTTAGAAACAGTAATCGTCCCAGCAATATACACATCTGAAATATGCTTCCCGGCGAAAAGTGTCTAAATTCAACACTGGATTGGCGACACTATCATCGCGGAAGGCGATTGTTCCTTTCTTTTAGATTTGCCAATGCTCCCTTCAGGGATCGATAGCATTCCACTGCAGTTAGCAAAACTGCAGTAATCTGTACATTTTAAAGTAGTTTGTAGTGTTAGCATAGCTTTCTACATCCTAAACGATGTAGTGTAGTGAGTAGCGCGATATAAAAAATCGGTAGTTTGTAGCTAAAACCAACACTATCTTTAACGTTACTTCAGGCAGATTAAGATCTATTCTGGAACTAACGTGGCCGTAACTTGCTTCTTTTGTGCAAAATTTGTTCCATTCCACAATTTGCGAATTTCAGCCGCAAATATCAGCTGCAATGTATAGCCCTGCATCGCATAAAATCATAGATTTTTTTTCATCGACACTTGCTGCTACAATAAGTTATTCAGCGTTGAATTCAGAGAGTGGCCCGGAGGAGAAGAACTCCCCTCTGGAGCAATGAGATGTCCCCCCGGAAGATTTGAAATTTTGCGTTTTCAATGGTCAAAAAGTACAATATCCCCCCCTCCCCCGGAACTCTATAATGCCCCTCCCCCTGAAGCTACAGAAATCTCTCCCGGAGAAAAGTGTTTTACTTCAACATTTAACTTATTAACCACCAAATTAGGTTGTTGGCAACATTTATCCATTTATTTGTTATTACTTAGTTATATATTTATTTATCGTTTGAATTTGCAGCTCTTTTCCTATAATTTTCTAAATTATAAAATTAGACCACTCAAAATAATTAATCGTAAACAGAACTCATTACAAATGCACATGAGTATTGGTGAGTTAAGTAAAGAAAACTATTGTTAAATGTATGCAATCCGTAATTGTATATCCCATTGCAATAAGTGCTGTAAATACAGGAATAAACAACTATTCAGATTGAAATAAATATTTTGCATATATCTATATTATAAAGGCCTAACGTATCTGTGCGTAACGCGTACGTCATTTTATGAATGGCAACAATTTCAAATTTTAAATGAAATTTCGGTATCGCAATTTTTGCTACTACAAATTTTTAAACTTACAAATATCGCACACTTTCAATTTTTACACCATCGTGTAGGGGGAAAAATGTACTTTTAAATGAAATTTATTTGAAAGCTGTATCTTAATTTGTTTTTGAAATATTAATTTTTTTGTAATTTTTAACACCGCTTTTCTAATTGTGGCAACAGTAATACTCCATTTCTATTAAAAGCCAGCAAAGAAAAAAAGGGAAAATTTGATTACTGTATCTGTATGTTGCCATTTTCTCATTAAAAGGGAAAAAATTGAAATTAAAATATCTTCTGTTATAAAACCCGGTGAATTTTGATTTCATTTACAAAATTTGATTTACATGTAAAAGAATATCGACAGTTTTATATCTGTTTCAGCTAATAGCCCCATTGAGACTTCAAGTTTTGAATCAAAATGATCAAATGAAAATGCCAATTTTTTTTTTTTTTTTTTTTTTTTTATTGAAAAGGTGAATACAGAAACAAAATGTGCATTTGTAAATTTTGATGTGGTGAAAATGATGCCAAGTTTAGATTTCACGGGGGAAAAAATTCTACGATGGAGTCAAAGTTGAAAAAAATTTGCTTTTTCATTTTCGAATGCTAACATAAGAATCTTAATTGATAACTTTATCATAATAACAGATCTTTATTATTTTTTACTGCTTACGTGTACGATTAAAGTGTAATTTTAACAGTTTCTACTACTGAGTTTTATAGAAATAGTATTTTGTTAATTTGACGTTAAATATCGTTTGTTTAAGAGATAGACTTACCAATATAAAATGTATTTTTTACTGTAACTAATTTTGTAGATTTATTATATATCAATGAAACAATTCTTTCTTAAAGATTTTCTTTCGTCGAATTTCGACGGGTTCTACCTCGTAAGAGTAAAAGACAGCATAAATATTTTGCTTACAAGAGGTAAAAGACATATTTCAGTTTCAAGACTTAAATTGTATTATTTGACAAAATCTGAATGTATCGAAATGGTGACTACTTTTGAGAAAGAATTTGTAGTCGCTACATTTTAAAACAAGTAATTAACTACATTTTCGAGAAAATGCTTGTATTTGTAGTTTCCTACAATAAAATGTAGTTTTTCGGATCCCTTACTGTCTTGATATTTAAACGAGTCTTTAGTAATGTAGATTTTTATTGAACCACAATTTCCATTCTTTTTAAATCTTTCTAACAAAGTTGAAAAGTGTTTATGCATTCGGTCTAAAATATTTTGGTACTACTCTGTTATCCCGTCGACCAATTTCGCCAAATTATACAAATTGCCAAACTAATAACCAAATTATACATATTGACAAAATTTTTATTTTAAATAATGAAAAAACAAATAATCAGTAGAATATTAATAAAAATATTAATAAAAAGTCGAAATAAAAATCGCTTAATGGCATTTTAAACACGTGAATCGCATTTAATGTCATTGAATGTGACATTCACGATCATCCATTATTGGCATTTAATCTTATAGTTTGGCGATAACTTTTTGGTCGACGGGATAACCTAGTAGTACCAATATTCTGAGTTCCCCCTGGAAAAGATTCCAAAGTCACTAAATGAATTTCTGTTCCGAAAACTCAAATGAAATTCTGTTCAAAAATCTAATTTAGTTTTGAGGCCCTTTCACAGTTTTGCAGAATTACTAAATTGTAACTAAAATAAGTGTTTCAACACTCCCTCATAATATTTGTACACATGAAGCTAACATGATGTTTAATTTTGCACCAGTTATACAGTCAAAATTTTCATCATCCTATTCTTTTCTTTGTATAAACTGAAATTGTTGAAACAGTTTAATAAGAAACATAATACCTACAATGTGAATATGCACTAATCCATCTTTCTGGATCAGAGAGAAGGAGAAAAAAAAATATGACCCCCCCCCCCCCGCACACACACACACCACCACCACCACCACCTATAGCTCACTTCTAGCAACGGCCGTAGCTCTAATTTCCGTAAATATGCTCGGATTTTCATTAAACTGACAGAAGTTATTTAGGGTCACCAAAGCATGTTTGGTATTATATATGAAGTATGAAGGATTAATAGTTCATTTACAGGGGGTACTCAAAAGAATTCCATTGGATTATGGTATATGAAAAAAAATTATTTGAAGAGATTAATGAGAGATTAATTTGAAGAGATAAATTATTTTAATGAGACTACGTTATTTCAAATGTACTGAAACTGATAAAAATTACTGAATTTCACTACGATTGCATTATAACAGGACATTAATAGCACTTCACTTTTTATTCATTTACAGAGACACACAAAAGAAATCGGTTACTGTCTTTGAGTAATAATTGCTGAAATGTACTTTTTAAAATTCGGTATGCACTTTTAAATGTAACTATTTTTTGCATGTTGTTCGTTATGTGTAAATTCTATATCTCATATATAGGGCTGTACAAAAGTATTCCTGTATCTCTCTCCTCATTAGAGGAAATTACTGAAAGAGGCTTTTCAACTGGAGTACATATATATCTTAAGTGAACTAAATTTTGTCATGCATGTAGGGGATGTGCATGAATAGTTACATATCTATATATCATACACAGGACTGCTCAAAAAATCAAATAATTTTCCGATTGTAGATGGAAACAGTTGAAATAGGATTTTCAAATGCGTTATGCATTTCCACAAAGTTGAAGTAGACATATTATTTTAATTTATAAAACGGTGCAGTTTTGTTACATTATTCTGAATGTGTTGGAAAATGTTTCATAATCTATGCTTGAATCATGTTTTCTTGTTATTGTTAAATTCCGGTTCTTTTTACACCCGAGCTCACTATGAACACATTCAACTGTATAAATAAGCTTGAAATAAAATCACATCTTTAACCGTTTCACATCTTTAAAAGACATGTACTATTAATAGTACATGTCTTTTAATAAAGTATTATTTTGTTTTAAGAAATATTTTTCCACTATTTACATGCAGATGCAATAATGTTAGTATATGTCTATGCATTTACTACATGACTTCATTTATCTTTAAACATTTAGTAATAATAATAATATACATATACTATGTATATATATCTATTAATTTTCTTTGTGCCATTTGCGATTCTTTTATTTTAAACATATATTTCACTATTTAAATTTAAAATAAAAGTTACTTTCCTGATCATGTGTAACAAAGCGCGAAAAGTATTAGACAGTTGTAATATAAGTTAAATCTTATTATAATATAATATTTTCTAAACATCTCGAAAAATTCTTCCTCAGCCTATCGTCATATGAAGATTAATTGAAAAATAGACAAAACAGCAACATTCGTTATCTTTTAGACAATGAAATATTCATTAGATACTAATTAATCTATTTGGATAGCTAATGTTAATGTCTTTAACGTAAAAATAACTTTTTCTAAAAATTGAAAAAAAAAAATTCGGATGCGAAAGTGTTAAGAGCCTACACTATTGAATGAAAAATACCCGGATGATAATGTTAAATCTATAGGGGCGTTTTTTTCGAATATCTCACTTAAGTTTAATATTTTTACATGATTTTCTGCATAGGATAGCTGAGGACGATCTACAAACGGGCTAGTTTTTACTTTTTCAATTTTGATTTCAAATTTAAAAAAAAAAAAAAAAAAAAAAATTACTTTAACTTTCGAAATCGGTTAGAACCGATTCTGAAATTCGAACTATCATAATATAAAAAATATATAACTAAAATCGAAAAAGTAAAAACTAGCCCGATTGTAGATCGTCCTCAGCTATCCTAGGCAAAAAAAAAAAAAAAAAAAAAAAAAAAAAATATGTAAGAATATTAAAATTTGAGCAAGAAATTTGAAAAGAACGTTCCCATACATTTAACATTATCATCCGGGTCTTTTTCAGTTAGTAGTGTGGGCTCTTAAGATAGAACTAGATTGAAATCTTACCTATTATAAGCAGAAGCAGATCCGACAAAGCTAAATTGAAGAGGTAGTAGTTGGTTGCCGTACGCATATGCCGGTTTCTGATAATCACCAAACAGGTACATATATTCCCCATCAGGCCGCTGATGAAGATTATCACATAGACCACAGTTATCGGTATCACATAGGACAAGGGGTCCCGTTTCGGACCGAAATCGAAAACATACACCGTCAGGTTATTCCTGCCAACATGAATGTGGCTGAGATTAGACTCGCGATCCTTATCTTCAAATAGCATATCCATGTTTAGAATGTCTCATAAGTAGATTTTATGAAAATGTTATACACAGTTGAGATTTTTTTTAAATTGGTTGATATTTAAAATAGCAAATCATTCTCAATAAAAAAATTTTAATAACAGATGCTCAAGAAAAAAATATGCCACGCTCTAAAAGACGTTTATCTTAGATTCAAACATACTTTGAAATAATATATACATCTCCACAAAATAATTCATTATTAATAATCCTTTTAAGTACCATGAGAAAGTGTATAGCAGATAAATCAGTGCAGTTATTTTTAAATTTATTACTTATATATGTTTCTGGTAAATAATTCATATTTTGAAAAATTGTTTAAGCATCGATATACCTATAAAATTATCCTATTTACATCTTTAAAAAAAAACACATTGCAATGTCATGATTCATTCACGAAATATTGTTATGAATTCAACGTTATAGTTTTGGCCTGATAAATTTTATAATTTTGGCCTAGTAAAAAAATATGCCTCATATTTTTTTAATGGGAATAATGGTACTTAATGACAATTTCATTCAAGAGCCTCTTTGCTGGTAATTCATCAAACTAACTTGATATAATTATCTAAACATTACATAACGCACGCATTAAATTCCAGTATCACTAAAATTTCAGCTTTGTAAAACTGTAACGCTTATTTTTGAGCATTAATTATAATACATTAATGCAAAAAACGTCATCTAAGATCAAAATTTTATTGGCAATGCATTGAGCTGTGTTGATATAGTTTCCACTAAAATTTCTATTTGAATTTGACAAACATATTTTAACTTTTATCTTTCTAGTGTGTGAAAAAGAAAATATATGTATATATTAATCACTAAAGGAGTAAAAATACTCAGCATTATATATTGATGATGATTATGATACAACATCGTTACGTTCAAATGCATTGCCTTGCATTTTACCAGAAATATTTATACTATTTCTTGGATAGTTAAAAAAAATGCATATTGAAACAGATTTTTGCACAATAAACACAAGCACAACATCTGGTTGGAAACACTGAATGAGGATATCCGAGTTTCTTTAAACGCCAAGCATAGAATGAGTTCCCTCCGCGCCGTAAGTTTCGGTATTTTACTCCGCTCTTTTTGCTCGTTCCCTTGATTGGACAATGACCGAGTCACGTGGCGTTCGGTTGACATTCTCAGTCTGTAACTCTGAAAGAACCCGTTCTCGATTTCATTTCTCCTCAAGATATGCAAGATAGCAAAGAAACAGCCTTTATTCATAGAATATGATTATCTTTTTTCTTTCCTTTTTCTTTTTTCATTCTTAAAAACGTTATCTATCAACTAAAAGTTGTTATTTTTATAAAAATTAATATATGTTTGTATAAATTTTATTCAAAGTAATCATAAAAATTTTTAGTTACTTTTTTTAATGAGTTTCTAGAATTTATATTTCATAAAGAATATTTTTAACTTTTTTTCCCTAATTCCTGCAATAGATATTATTTTCCAGTTTTCCAAGTAATTCCAGATTCCGAGTCGGAGTTTGATTACTGCGCAGCCCAGTAAGTCCAACTTTGAGACCCTCTCACACCATTTTGTAATTGTGCCCTAAATCCTTTTAAAACTTATTCTTTTTTTTTATTATTATTATTCAGTTTTCGTAACTTTCTTATTTTTATTATTAAATGCACACACACTTTTGTGGATTTTTCAATTTCTTGTCATCATCAATAGCGATGAAACTTCCAATTTAGAATTTTTAATCACAAGTGGCTTACTTCTTCGTTTGTGGTGAATATTCAAATACTGGTCAACATTGACAGGAGATCCGGAGTCGTATCAGGACAGCTCTTCCAAAAAATTGAAGCCTAAATTATCATTCCCTTTCCTTTCTATGTCCTATCCTGTCCAATCCTTAGCCTTCTTTCTTATAAAAGTGGTTGCATATGTGCGCGTGTCGAACACACAGGAACATAATTCCAGCTAATGCTCGCAAGTAAACGCGGTGATTTTCTATCTCACTAGGGAACGTTCCCAGGTGTATATAGTGGATTTGGACGAGTGTGGTATCAAAAGAAAGATCTCATCATGTACGTTAAAAAGTGCAACGGGACTACCCGTTCGAATCCAACCGTTTACGAGATATTAGCACTTGAATTGTGAATGAATAAATGAGTAAATTCACAGGCAGGTACATAAATTGTTCGCAAGTTAAATTTTTCTTTGCATTGTTTTTAACACAGTTTATCCATTATGTCACGCCACGCATTTGATGAAAATTTTGCATAAAACAAGGTGCTGGAAATAACAGAAACAGATTAAAAAACTCTGCTTTTTTTAACATATTTTTTTTTAATTTGCGAGTAAAATTTCTGTAAAAAAATATTTATACACTCGTACTTTATTTTGATAAGCTAATAAAAATTCATATTTACTCTGATGTCACGAGAATTGTTTATTGGACATATTTTAACTTTATGCATTTTAATTTTATTAAAGCATTTTTTTTCATTACAATAAAATAGAATTTTTTTTTTCTTTATTTTTCTTAATGCTTTTTGGTTAAGAATAAAAATGCGGATATAAAGTATGTGTGAAAAGTTTGTTCCTGTCAAAGTCGCTACATGCTCAGTTTAAAATTTACTTTTATCTTGATACATGTGAAGAGATAAATTGATCTGATAGTGTCAAAATGACACTATCTACACTGTTTCTTCATTTCTGGATTGTAAAGATTATAATTGGAGACTTTATTGATTTTTTCATCTTCATTACATGTTTCCGCTCGCTTAAAAAAACTAATTTTAAGTAAGATATATATTAATTTTTTAGTAAAGAATTCAGAAAAGTAAAGAATTTTACGAAAAATAAAATTAACAAGTCAGTAAATGTGATCGCAGATCGCACAGAGGGTTTCATTTAATATCTCCTTCAAAATAATCATTAAATTAACAAACGAAAATTGTCAATAGAAAATTAATCATACTTTGCATAAAAGGTAGCACCATTATATTTATGAATACGCCTTCTGGAAATTATCCACTATCCTATTTCAATACTTTATATATTTAACTAATAATATTTGTAGCAACACTTTGTCAAAAACCACATTTAAAATGATAAAAGCCGTTGCATCAAATGAATAGGAATTTAATAAATAAATAAATTAAAATATTTCACTTCGCGTGTCAAATTAGATGATAAATATGATGTAATATGTTGAAATAGAAGAATAAATAAGCTCGTTTTTCAAGTGATTTATTTGATCCATTAATTCCATTACATGCATAATAATTTTTATACATTTAGACTTGCGTGCAACAATTAGAAGAAAAAAATAACAAAAAATGAATTGATGGTATTAAAAAATACATTTTAATTAAAATAACAGTCTTTTTCAAAATTTTATGATTTGTTGTGTGACAAGAAGTATTCGGTTGTAAGTACACAAAATTTGAACTCTCTGACATATAGTTTTTGTGTACAGACTCTGTGGGAGATGGTCACTCCGGCTCCCCATTGTTTATTGACAAGCATTGTAATGTCCCTTAATCCCTTTTTAAACTTATCTAAATACGTCTCTTGAGACCTAGACCCCTTCTATGGTAACTAACTAACTTGGCAACCCTTATTGGCGATTTTCAAAAAAAAAATTTTGGCAAAGAAATCTTATGTTTATGTAATCTATGAATATGGTAGATTTTGAATTTGGATCGGATTTGAGATTCAGATCAAAATTTTAAGTGTCTCATTAAACATGAGTTTCGTGAACAGGGAAAATCTTTTAATCATATAATTAGATATAGACAAAAATGCTTTTTCAATGCGTTGTAATTTTTTATGCTTTATAAACCGGCTAATAGGGAAGTAGAAAATTAAGTAAAATCATATGGAAAAAGTTATAAAATATGTTAAATTATAGATTATAAAAAAATTAGTTTTCATTGCCGTAATATATCTTAACCCTTTAGTGCATAATGTTGCCTACTGGCAACAAATTAAATTTTCTCACCTTATCATTTATTTACCGTTGTTTCTTAAGTAACTTTATACTTTGCGTATTCATTCTGATCCTATATTAGGTTTAATTCATTAAGTATACCATAAGTGATGATATTTTTTTATAACTTACAAATAAAAAGAAACTTGTTAAGCTTTCCATTTTCCTAGCCATAGATGGATTTCTTACAAAAGTAAAAACATATTTAAAATGCAAAAATTCTTTTTCAAAATAAAGGTTTTAAAAATTATTCTCATAATGTAACTGGTCTTTACATATTTTCTTTCACATGAAATTTTAAACAATTATCTCAATTTTACGAAATTGCTTGTTTACTGTGCTAGACAAACTTAGAACTCTGTTATAACAACCCAATCTTGAGATCCCTTCGCCACCATTAAAATAACGTTAAGGTGGACTTATAATTTGTCCTTTAAAAGAAATAAAAATTAAATGTCAAATCATAATGCTTTTGTTTAAATCTAACATATTAAATTTTTTTTAATAAACTGATTACAGCTTTAGTTATAATAGACTGTACCCCCCCCCCCCCCCCACCTCTTCCTCGACTTTTTGGTTGACTTTTTTTCGCGTTCTGTCGCAAAAATTGATTAAAAATTTTAACTTCGACATCCGCAGCTGAAAGTTTCATTGTTTTTATAGGAAATTAAAAACGCTATTCGTTTTTCTTTTTGTATGAAAATAACACTACATATGAAAATTCTTTTATTAATGAATAAAAGTAAATTTGAGACTTTTTTAAAAAAATTCAATGTAGATTTGAGAGTAGCTTTTATTACTGAAAAATACTTACAGATTAGAATTATTCATTTTTTTTTTTTTTTTTTTTTTTTTTTTTGTATTTTATAAATGGCAAAAAAAAAAAGCATGATTAAAGATGAATTATCCGAAAATGTATTATTACATATTTGGTTATATATGCAGGAGCTAAATAACATTATTACATTCATATGAGTCTGTGCATAACATTTTTTGAAAGGGTAAATTTAATATTATACATATATTTTTACTTAACTTGACATTCATATAAAGGTGGTATTTTATAGTTAGTTTTTCACTCACTTTCTGATATATTAAAGATCTAGAAATTACATATAGTTAGTTTTATATTCCCGATTACAAACTATTTTTAAAATTTTGGAGTATAATAGTACTTAATTTTGATTATATGGTAGGAAAAATTTTAGAAATCTTAGATAGTTTAATAATATGGCAAATGATATTTTTAAAGTCTATTATTTCGTGTGGTTTCTTACGATATTTTTAAGAAATACATTTACAAAAATATGAAAAAAAAAAAAAAAAAAAAAAAAAAAAAGAAGAAGAAGAGGAAGAAGATAAGAATCTTAGCAAAAATTAACATTCTTAATAAAATTTCATTAATATTGAATCTTTATTCAATTTTTTTTATTAATGAAAATGCGATGTCACATGAAATGGAATTTTTACTTAAAGCTTTAAGGCTTTTTTTAATTTTAATTTAATTTTTTTTCCCAGTACATTGTAAATAATATTCATTATATATATTTATTGTGCGCAGTATGCTTTTTGTACCAAAAATCATAATTTTATCTAGATTTGTCAACAAAGTGTAATTCCATTTTTAATTCCAGTAATTAATTCCATTGTAATTCCAGTGTTAGTTGTTTTTTGAATAAATAAAAGTTAGAGAGGATGCACTGTTCTTCTCTATGTACAGTAAAAAAAAAAGAAAGAAAAGAAAGTGTGTACCAATAGTTAATAATACTTTATGAGTTGGGATTATTAAATAAAAAAAAATAAGCAAATAAATAAACATTTATATAAATAGAGCAATTACATTCTCAAAAGGAAAATAAAAAGAGTGTGCGTGTGTCTGGGAGGGGGGGAGGGATTCTTTTAAAAATACAACTAACGTTAATAAGATTTTTGTAATATTTTTCAACAAAACAAAATAATCAGACAAGGTAAAATTATGCCTATGTTATTATCAGTTATGAAACAAATATACACAAAGCGTGGTCCGAAACTAGGGAAGGGCAGATGGGGATCTCGAGTGCTAAAACAAAATGTGAAGGAGGGCATCAAATGAAGATTTTGTTACAAAATATATATGTACATGAAACTTGAAAAAAAAAAAAAAATCTCGCATCTCGAAAGCTTACCCACAAAATTAACTGAAAGTAAAAGTAACATTTAAAATTATCAGAATGCAAGAGAGAACTTTCAAAAAGAACGTTCCCTTACATTTAACATTAACGCTCCAAATTCTTTGCGTGACTGGTGTAGTAATTTTAATTTCTGAAGATTTTTTTTTTTTAATTCTCTTTCTAGATTTACGTGTACTAAAAATATAATTAAATCATCTTATTGAAGTATTAATTTGATTTACATATTAATACTTCATTAAAATTAATGTGGAATATTTATTAAAATGTTATATTTTAAATTTACTAGCATTTAAATTTAATAGTAATAGCATTAAATTTTAGAAGCATAAAAATGTAACATTATTTCTGCGAATGCTCAAAAGAAAAGAGTAAATAATGTCATTTTTGCATTACTGAAGTCATTTTCTAATTAAAATTGAAAAGAAAACTAAAAGACGATTTTTTTTCTCTTTGCAGTAATTTATGCTATTATTATTTCAGATATTCGTTTCAGATGCCAAAATAGTTCCAAAAGGAAATTTAATAATTTTTATAATTCCTAAATGCAAAATATTAAAAACGTAATATTATTGAAAGATTAATTTGTTTAAGATTTTATTGTCATTTACATTCAGTTGAGCAATGGACCGTAATATTCCATTCGGTTCCAGGCTATAAAAACCGCAATTGAACTTATCGTACACAGATGATTACAGAAATTTATACACTTAATACAGAAAATTGTTACACTTAAAAGAATATATGTAGTTACGCATTTATTTCCAGCTAATAACTAATAAAGAAATAGACCCTATTCTTCATTTTGGTTCAAGGCTATAATAATAGTCATTTTGCCAATTGTGACATCACAGGAAATTTTTGAAGAAATCGCCTTCAAACAAAATAGTCATTTAATCAGTTGTTTTCATAAAATCGTTTCATGAAGTCATTTCATTAGGATTTTATATATATAGGGTAGCTATGAAATAAAAGCAAGCTTATCCATTTTTTCATTACTCAACCTATCTTATAGTTTAAACTGAGAAAAATGGAAAGAAAAAATTATTATACTGAAACAATAAATAACTTATGCAAGTTAGACAGTTATTTTCCCAATGACTATTCTAATTAAATATTGTCCCGCAACATTATTGGTTTTACATTTAAAAATCCAAAGTCAAATGTAAAGCTAGAAATATATTATTATTATTATTATTATTATTATTATTATTATTATTATTATTTTACCTTTATTTATTTATTTCATTTTTTAACAAGAGGGGGAGGGGGTTAAGAAGCTACTGCTAGAGCAAAAGTTCTGTATCTACAGAGTAACATAGTCAATAGTTAAAGAAGAATATTTTACAACTTCTTTTATTTGAAAATATCAAAAGTATCATACACAATATATTGAAAATAAATATCAAATATATGAAAATATCAAAAATATCGAACTTCATTTTATTTTTTAAATAAATATGGGATATTTATCAAGATGCATCAAAATATATATTCATCGATATATATTACCGAATCCAGTGTTTAAAGTACAGGAGCACGTTTTTTAGAATCCTCCCTTGAATTTTAATACTATTTTTATATGATACCATTTTCATATGGTACCTGAAGCTGTTATGTAACGCTGTGCGTTTTTACGTTTTCGGTTTTGGTTGCATTTATTTAATATGAAGATACTTTAAATTGCAAAACCGACAACAAACAGCTTCCCGAAAGTGAAAGTATCTGAATATTAATATTAATCGGTGAAATACAAGTATTACACGCACACAGAGGGTTTTACGCAATAAATAAATATTAATTATTAATTGTATTAATACAAAAAAAATTTTGTTAAAAGAATAATAAGACTGTAAGAACTATACAATGCAGAGCTGAGTAGTTCTAATTATACTAGAAAAGTATGAATATTTTCCTAACTGATTTATGACGAAACTGATTCGGTCATTAAAAAAAAATTTTTAAAGAATTTGTATTTTTTTTTCTTTTTTTACTGTAGGATTTAGCATTGTTTATTAAGAAAATACCATGTTTTATAGAAAAATGTTTTAAATATAAAATAAGTAACTTTTTTTTAACATAACTATAAGCTTTTCTGCTTTTTTCACTCTTTAATCTGTTGGGCAGTTAAATGTGAAATTAAACGAAACTAAAGCCAGAAAAGATATTTCTAATGAATCTATAAATAACTGGTTGTTTAAATTAGACCAAAGTTGTCCAACCTTCCACAATTCAGGGGCATATTTTAGCTCTTGGAAAATAATGAAGGGTACCATTATTTACAGGCAGAATTTTTAATCAAAGGGTCTATATCAAAAATAAAAAATCAAAGACATTGTTATTTTTTATTTATTTATTAATTTTTTTTAAGGCCGCAAACATACAATTTGATTTACTTGGGAGGCGCAAATATGTCATTACAAAAAGTACAGAAACAAAGACAAGCATATTAGTAAACAATGCATAATTCCAAAGAGATAACCTGGAAAAGCTCTCATTGATGAAAATCATTCCGCATGATTTTACTTTTTTTTTTTTTAACAGAATGAGAAAAATTTCAGGTATATGCATATTATACGTGTGCATATATATTATATATATATGCATAAGTAGAGGAGGAATGACAGTTCAGCGGCAGGTGGTGTGTGGTGGGTGGTGTGTGGTGGAAGTAGAACCACCACCACCTCACAGAGAGAGGAGGTCCTCCACCACCACCTGAATGAGAAGCTTATCTGATGGAGAGTGTATCATACTGTAGTAGGATGACGGGGAGGGCTTAAAATTGAGGGGGCTTAAATTTTTAGGGTTTGAAACTTCTAAGATCATACTGTAGTAGAGGGGTGGATGTTTGGAGTCTGTTACAGTATGATGGGATTTTTGAGAGAGAGAGAGGGGAGGGCTTATTTTTTTTAGGAGGGGCTTAAAATTGAGGGGGGCTTAAATTTTTTGGGAGTTTAAATTAAAGTAGAGATTGGAATCAACTTAGAGTAGGAAAGATATTTGAACATATCGTAAAATATGTTACAGTATGATGAGATTTTAGGAAAGAGGGGGAGGGCTTAATTTTTAGGGGGGCTTATTTTTCTGAAAGGCTTAAATGTATTTTTTTTTTCTTTAAGATTGGAATCAACTTAGAGTAGGATGGAAATTTGAACATATCATAAAATATGTTATAGTATGATGAGATTTAAGGAAAGGGGGGAAGGGCTTAATTTTTAGGGGGCTTATTTTTCTGAAAGGCTTAAATGTATTTTTTTTTTCTTTAAGATTGGAATCAACTTAGAGTAGGAAGGAAATTTGAACATATCGTAAAATATGTTATAGTATGATGAGATTTTAGGAAAGGGGAGGGCTTAATTTTTAGAGGGGCTTAATTTTTAAGGGGCTTAATTTTTTAGGGGCTTAATTTTTTTTATTTAGGATCTGAAGCTTATAATATCATACTATAGCAAAGGGGTAACCTCCTCATTTTCCAAACTTCACCCCCACCCCCGGAAGATTTTTATTTGGGGTGCTGCTCTTTGTTGGATCGAATTTTCGTTGGAAATTAATAATTTTAAAAAATTGAGTCTGATCAATTAAGCATTGCTCATCACGTCTGTGAGATAATCGAGTATTGCGATAAGGAGGAAGGTGAGTCTGCTTAATTAATCATAATTGCCCATTGCTCATCCCGCCAGTGGCCGCATAATGTCTTATATTACAATCGAATCATCTCTAACTTAAAATAGTATGTTATCAACACGTATTCACTGCCTTGCACAAACATCCGTTATCACAAACAATTTTAACAGGAACTAGCTGATATAAGAAAAATAACAACTAAGATTAGATGTCACTTATTTACAAAAGTCAAGAAAGAGAACTTTGTTTGATGTTTCAACTAAGCTTTTTAAAACGACAATTTAATTTTACCAAACCATTACATATGTTTTTTTGTAGGTTCCCTGTTTTATCCAATTTTCATCAACGTTAGAGCAACAATGAAAATATTTTTTAAACAGTAATATTGTAAAATATGAATTTTACATTTTTAACTTTAGTTTACCTAAACCTTGATTATTCATACACATTGATTTTTACACCTTTCAAAATATATAAACTACTTCATTATTAATTATTTTAAAATATTTTTTAAACAGTAATATTGTAAAATATGAATTTTACATTTTTAACTTTAGTTTACCTAAACCTTGATTATTCATACACATTGATTTTTACACCTTTCAAAATATATAAACTACTTCATTATTAATTATTTTTCGATGTATAGTTCTAATAATCGGTTAATTGTCATACATTCATTTTAGTAAGTTTGCTGTATTCACATAAAAAGTGTTTTTACAAGTTATCATCTATTAGTCGATCACGACAAATGTAAGCAATGTATTACTTTAGTATAGTATTGTTTTATCACTATGCTGAAAATAAGTGATTCTTTTTCCGTTAATTTTCACATGAATTTTCTTATCAATTAGAAAAAAATTACAACAGCATGATAAACACCAGATAACATCGAGCCTTACCTATCAAATACCATCATATTATCAGATTACTTTGTAAACCAATCCTATTATTTTTTAAAAAAAACAGTAGCGCCTCCTAGAATTTAACAGATTTCGTGAATCAGTATAAATTCATCACACTGTTTATTGTTTTTTTGTCATATGAAGATATTAAGCGCTGTTCTTTAAGTGAGTGCTGTACAAGAAATTTCTTACTTCATGAATATGGAATCGGATTTACCCAGTCAAGAGGTGCAAGTTTCGAATAGTGAAAGATCACCCTCTTCATCAACCCAACCATCCTTTTCTTGTAATCATTGTCAAAAATGCTTCTCTAGAAAGATTGCGTTAACCAGACATCAAAGATCCCACTTGGATAAAAAGCCCTTTAAATGTGAAACTTTCATTCAAAGTACTGATTTAAAACAACATGGTGTTACTCATTCCAAGATACCCACTTTATATAAATGTGATCAATGTGCAATGGAATTTTATAGAAAGTATTCGTTAAGAATTCACAAGAGATTTCATAAGACATATAAATGCGATGAATGTTCACTAGAACTCTCTAAAAAATATTTGTTAAAAATTCACAAGAGATCTCATATGAAGTTTCATGTTTGTGAAAAATGTTCTAACTCGTTTCTATCAAAGTCTGCTTTAACTAAACATAAAAAAAGTCATCGTCAAAAGGAATATAAATGTAAACACTGTGCTGTTATATTTTACTCTGATATCGATTTTTTATTTCACAAAAAAGTTCATTACAGGAATTTCGAATGCAAACACTGTAACAAAACATTTAATGTTGACACCAAGTTTATTCAACATTTGATTAAAATGCATAAGTGAAAAAATGCAAACTTTGTCAAATCATGTGAACTGGTTGATTTTCTGTACAGTTTATAATTTTTTTGTATTTTTATCATTATCGAGAATGATGAATAAATAATGTGTAAATGAAAAAAAGCTTTTGTCTTGTATTTTTGTTATAACAATTTATGAATTTTAATAATTATTTCACGAGATTTACTTAAATTTTAACATTTAGAAAAAAGGTTCTTATCAATTAAAATTAGAGTTCACTTTAATTTATTAATTTTTCATTTTAAAATACTGAATTTGTATTTATATTGAATTAATTTTAAAATACTTTTAATATATTAGAATTATTTACCAAGTTTAATTTGTATTAACAATTGTTATTTACATAATCATGATGGATATTACCTAGTGTTGTCACAAAAATTTTCAAAAAGAACGAAACTGTTAACAATAAGTATTATTCATTACTTTGATTAAAACTTTTACCTAGTGTTGCCACAAAAATTTTCAAAGATAGAGAAAATGATAACATTATTTATCAAAAGCTTACTTAAATTAAAACCTTGTGTTGCCACAAAATTCTTCAAAAATAGTAAAACCACTAACATAATTTATAAACTACCACTTATGTACAAAGACTGTTTTTTTAGATTATTAAAAAATGGTTGACTAAAACTTATAGCATTACTAATTTTTTAATGTTTAACTGTAACCGACGCTGATTTTTTAACATATATTAGGATATGTGTTGTTTTTAAGCATTCAGTTTGCAACTGATTTCCGTTTGAACTTCATCAGCGGCTATCCTTATTTTTTGAAAATGGATTCTGTAGTAAATTTGATAAAAAGACCTCTCGACGAAGTAGTTCCTTCTTCAAAGTATCAATGTTTAGAAGAATGTAATGAACCTATTTATGTGAATGAATTAAACTTGTCGAGATTAGAAGTTCCCAATACATTGAACACTAACAATGAGACAATATCATGTGATTATCCACTGAATGTGAAATCTGAGATTAATACGAATATTTTTAACTTAATTTCCCAAGACGAATATTTTCAAGAACCCGCTACTAGATGTGAAGAGACTGTGTTTCAAGCAGTCAACCTTTCCCAAGCAAGTGATGAAAGCCAATCCACCACTCCACGAACTAAAAGGGGCAAATCCTGTAATCGTGTTATATTTCGAGAAGAACTCAGTGATTGTATCTTCTTAATTTTAAAACTGTATAACAGACAATTTTATATACATATTCAAGAGTTTAAACGCAGTGGGCTTACTAATGAAGAAATTGTAACGAAAAATGCAATTTTTATGGATGTTAACAGTTGGTACGAATTTTGCAATAAAATTTTTCCATTTAATTTGAAGTATAAAAGTTCCTCGTTTGTTGCTAATAACATGATATTAGTGTTAAATTTTAATAATTCTATCATGCGAATTAAACATTTAAAGAATTATTCTCACATTGACTTGAACGAGTATCAGTTAGAAAAGTTAAAAATAAAAGCCTTTGATCTGAATAAAGAACTTCTTCAGCATATACCGGGTGTCCTGAAAAGGACTGAACGATTTTAAAAATCTATAACTTGCAAACTTTTACAGATATTTAAAAAATTCTTGCACGAGAGTCATCTAAAAGGTCAAAAGTTTTTTTCCTGCGATTCTGGATTTTAGTACGAATTACAAACAATAGATGGCACTGAGAGCGCTATGTGTTGTATTGAGACGGATATTGACGTCACTTGGCACTGAAGCAAAATAAGAAGGTTAAGGCTATGGAGTGGATCTTATTCAAAAATGAACTTTTGCTTTTACCGTCCGATTTTGAATGCAATCCATATAATTTTGATTTTGCTGGCGTCAGCGCAATAATAGAGAAAAATATTATTTTCATGGGTACGACTCCTTTGAAATCGAAATGCGTGAAACAACAGCATTCGAATTACCGTCTTTTATTTTTTATTTTTATTATTATTATTATTATTATTATTATTATTATTATTATTTTTTTTTTTTTTTTTTTTTTTACATTCCAAGAATGTAAGTACTTTTGAGAACAGGATATCTTATTTATCTATTTATTTATCTGGATATCTTTTAAACCTTTTTTATGTCACCTAGTCATGTCCTGTATTGTATTTTAAGTATGTGGGATTAACAGTTCATTTACAGGTACACCCAAAAGATTGCATCACATCATAGTCTACGGGGGAAAATCACTTGCAGTGTATATTAATGAAATACACTATTTCAAATGCATTGAAACTGATATAAATCACTGAATTTCAGTATAAGATGATTATGATAGAATAGGGTATTTGGTATTTATAGCATTTAACGTTCATTTACAGGGCACACAAAAAGAAATCGGTTACTGTACTGTCTTTAAGTAATAACTGCTGGAAATGCGTTTTCAATTTCGGCATGCGCTTTTAAATTTAGCTGTTTTTTAGATACATTAGTAATTATATAAATGCATATCACCTATACTCGTCTCTGGTGCGTCTGTCCGTCTGTCTGTCCGCATATAACAGTGCAAAAATTACTCTGTCGAATCGTTTGAAATTTTAAATATATATTTATTGAAGAATTTTATCCAGTTATTTCAAATTTTATGAATATCGGATGTGTATTTCCAATACAGGGACAGTCAAAAGTACTCCGTTACATTATGGCCGACGGGGAAAAAGTTTCAAGTGCTTTTCGATGATATTACACCCGTCCGAACATAATGAAATTAACGTGCATTTATGAATTAAATTGAAATACAAATGATGTAGAATATGCTGCACGAAGAATAGTTATTATTCATTTACAGGGCCACACAAAATAATTATGTAACATAACAGTATAGAAGGGAACATACTTTGCGGCATATTTTAATTTTGCTACACATATAATAAAATTGTTATAAGTTACTTAGGTTTACTACGAATTTCTTACTGTGTAATGGAAAATATGAAATATTTACAGGGACACACAAAAGATTTCGGAAACTATGCTGCATCAAAAATGCTGCACGCTAACGATAATTGCTTGAAGTTTTAAGTTTTGATATGATTTTTTTTAAGTTTCACTACATTTTTGCATGTTTCGCTGTGTATAAAATTGGTGCAAATCATATACAGGGCTACACAAAAGAATTCGCATTCCTTACTAAGTGTGTAAGTAAATATATTAAAGGTGGTTTGTAAATGAGTTATGCATTTTTTACGTTGAACAGCTTTAAGTATATTACGATATGTTTGAAGAATAGAAATGAAATGATATACAGAGGCACTCAAAAATTGGATTAATAGCCGGCTCTGGATGGTAATCTCTGGAAGTGTGATTTCATTAGTTTAAAGCATGTTTCGGTTTTAAATAGATTTTAGCTAGATAAATGACGTGTATTTACAGATAGTAGGAAAAGTACAGAGCTATACAAAAGAGTTCAAATATGCTTCCATCTATTTAAATAAATTGCTAAATGTCAAACTTCAACTTAACATGAGTTTTTAACGCTTTCCAACATAGTTAAAAATGCTTATGATTTCTATTTAGTTAGCCGTCTGCCTGTCTGTCTTTCCAAACTCTAACTTGCGTTGAAGCAATTGAATTGGTCTGTAAGTAATATATGTTAATAAGATTTATTATGCCGTGTTGGGTATTGTAAACAAACTATGCATAATTCATGATTCATTTACGCAGACACTCAGAACTATGCCATTACATTATGTTCTGTGAGGATAATTATATATGTAGCTCCTATATTCGTCATCTGGAATGTTCTTTTATCTGTCCGCACATAATAGCGCTAAAACTACCCAACAGAATGCTTTGAATTATAATATATATACTCGTTGCAGAATTTTCGTTACTCATTTAAAGTTTTATGAAAAGCGAATCAAAGCTTTAAAGGATATTAATAAATGTTTTCTTCATTCTATTAAAACCTATTCTGCGTGACTAATTCAATGATATCCAATGATACGTGATGATTCTAGGTTGTCATTATGATTATGGCTCATTTAAGGTGGAGGTAGTATTATTTCCCTATTACCATGAATTTAATATACATAATCGTAATAAATTTTGTATTTGGGTATTTTTTCAAAAGAGTGCAACAGCTATTGCACCAAGTTTTCAATGTTTATACTATAAATATTCTTTGTTCTAAAGAATAAACCATTTCCGCAATTTTTTTACAACATACATAAAACTCTACTAAAGAACTTCTTTAAAACAAACTAGCATTTCTTAGAATATAACAAATTTTTTAAAATAGCAAAATTGATTAATTTTTAACAACAACAACAAAAAAACTACTAAATCGTTTCACTTTATTTTAAAATATGATGCACAAAGTATTCTTTAAATTAGATAATAAAAAGTAATTTAACACGAGAAAATACGGCTTTCTTAAATGTAAAATCGTCTGCAAAACTCGTATGCTGCTCGTTAAATTCAATTTCCAATCGCTGCAATTATATAAAAGGATATATTATTTCCATGACAACAACACATTTCATTGAAATTATACCGACTGAGTCCAAAATCGGGCTTCATGTCGAGTGCACAGGTCAAATGTATGTTGTTCAATAAAAACAAATAAACAAAAGTTCAAAATCGGGCCCTAAGAGCAAGATTGCATTGTCAAACGAGACCCACTCCACAGCCTTAAACTCTTATTTTGCTTCAGTACCAAGTGACGTCAATATCCATCTCAACACAGCACCTAGCGCTCTCAACGCCATCTATTGCTTGTAATTCGAACTAAAATCCAGAATCGCAGGAAAAAAACTTTTGACCTTTTAGATGACTCTCGTGCAAGAATTTTTTAAATATCTGTAAAAGTTTGCAAGTTATTGATTTTTAAAATCGTTCAGTCCTTTTCAGGACACCCGGTATATGTAAAGCATTTACCAAACTTAATAAGACAGAAATGTACCGTTAGTAACACATCTTTAGAAAATGAACGCATGTACCAACATAAACTTATAACGTGTATTGAAAATAGTATGTCGAGTATATTGAAGCGCATTTTTGAATGCAATGGATGTATTTTTAAGCACGAATCTGTAATCTTTCATCCCTGTTTGATATTAAATAATCGACAAAAATTTGAACAAATAGGAGAAATGTTATTAACTCTAATAGATTTCGACTTTGTTATTTCCTCGTTTTTAAACGAAGTAGATTGTATTAGTGAAAACTTCTTATCTAATATTAATGTAGAAACCATTCAAAACGAATTGTTTAAAATAATGAAATAAAATGTTTTACTATTCTCTTTAATATGTGTGTTTAATTATTTTCAAAATGTATGTTTATTTCATTTAGCTTTTTCAAAACATTTATAAATTGTTTCAATTTGTATATGTATAAAAAAAGAAACACTTCATTATTAATAAAAAATATATTAACTATCTTAAATAATAATAATAATAATAATCTTAATTATATTAATTCATTCTTTTCAAAAATTAGAAAGTTAAAAAGTTAATAAAAACTTTATACAAAAATGAATATTAATAGAAATTTTTTTCAAATGTTTAAAATATATTTTGAAAATTTTAAAATGTATTACAACTTATCAAAATTGAGTTTACTGATTTATATGAGTATGTATATTATTTTCACTCTATTATATTACTGTAACATTACAACAGATTCATAGTTAATGACATATAAACATTAGGATGTATATAAAAGCAATAGATTAATATACTCTCTTGTTTTATTAAAAATAAAATAACTTCATAAAAATGTTAAAAAAATAAAAAGTTTATGAAAAGTTTAAAAAATAATTCATTAGATAAAAAAAAAAAATCACAAATTAAAAAATATATTTCATAAGTTTACAAAAAAAAAAAAAAAAAAAAAAAAAAAAAGTAACATAAAAAGTTTTATCGAAAAAAAAAGTAACATAAAAAGTTTTAACAAAAAAAAGGAACATAAAAAATTTTAACAAAAAAAAAAAAAAAAAAAAAAAAAGGTAACATAAAAAGTTTTAACAAAAAAAAAGTATTATAAAAAGTGTTATAAAAAGTTTTAACAGAAAAAAAAACTTTACACAAAAAATAATATCAATAGAATTTTTTTTCAAATGTTTAAAATATATATATTTTGCAAAAGTTAAAATGAGTTTTCTGATTTATGTATATTATTTTCACTCTATTATCTTACTCTAACATTGCAATTCATTCAGAGTTAAACATATAAACATTAGGATGTGTATAAAAGCAATGCATTAATATACTATCTTGTTATTAAAAGATAAAATAATTTCATAAAAATATTTTCAAAATTAAAAAAATGTTTCATAAGTTTACAAAAAATAAAAACTTTACGAAAAAGTTTAAAAAATAATTCATAAGATTAAAAAAAATATTTCATAAATTAATAAAATATATTTCATAAGTTAAAAAAAAAAAATCATAAGTTAAAAGTTATTTCAACAGTTCTTTAATAATTTAAAAAAAAAAAAACTTTATAGAAAAAATAATATCAATAGAAATTAAATGTTTAAAATTTATTTCACAAAAGTTAAAATGTATTACATCTTATCAAAAATGAGTTTACTGATTTATGTATGCATGTACATTATTTTCACTGTATTATCTTACTGCAACATACATTTATAGTTAACATACATTTATAGTTTAACACATATAAACATTAGGATGTGTATAAAAGCAACGCATTAATATACTATCTTGTTTTATTAAAAGATAAAATAACTTCATAAAAATCTTTTCAAAATAAAAAAAAGTTTCATAAGTTTACAAAAAATAAAACTTTGTGAAAAAGTTTAAAAAAATATTTCATAACATTAAAAAAAATATTTCATAAATTAAAAAAATGTATCTATGTATATTTCACAAGTTTAAAAAAAAATTAAATGTTTAAAAAATGATTTACAAGTTTTAAAAAAAAATTACAACTTATGAAACTTTTTTTTATTTTGAAAAGATTTTTATGAAGTTATTTTATCTTTTAATAAAACAAGATAGTATATTAATGCGTTGCTTTTATACACATCCTAATGTTTATATGTGTTAAACTATAAATGTATGTTAACTATAAATGTATGTTGCAGTAAGATAATACAGTGAAAATAATGTACATGCATACATAAATCAGTAAACTCATTTTTGATAAGATGTAATACATTTTAACTTTTGTGAAATAAATTTTAAACATTTAATTTCTATTGATATTATTTTTTCTATAAAGTTTTTTTTTTTTTTAAATTATTAAAGAACTGTTGAAATAACTTTTAACTTATGATTTTTTTTTTTTTAACTTATGAAATATATTTTATTAATTTATGAAATATTTTTTTTAATCTTATGAATTATTTTTTAAACTTTTTCGTAAAGTTTTTATTTTTTGTAAACTTATGAAACATTTTTTTAATTTTGAAAATATTTTTATGAAATTATTTTATCTTTTAATAACAAGATAGTATATTAATGCATTGCTTTTATACACATCCTAATGTTTATATGTTTAACTCTGAATGAATTGCAATGTTAGAGTAAGATAATAGAGTGAAAATAATATACATAAATCAGAAAACTCATTTTAACTTTTGCAAAATATATATATTTTAAACATTTGAAAAAAAATTCTATTGATATTATTTTTTGTGTAAAGTTTTTTTTTTTCTGTTAAAACTTTTTATAACACTTTTTATAATACTTTTTTTTGTTAAAACTTTTTATGTTACCTTTTTTTTTTTTTTTTTTTTTTGTTAAAATTTTTTATGTTCCTTTTTTTGTTAAAACTTTTTATGTTACTTTTTTTTTCGATAAAACTTTTTATGTTACTTTTTTTTTTTTTTTTTTTTTTTTTTTTTGTAAACTTATGAAATATATTTTTTAATTTGTGATTTTTTTTTTTTTTTATCTAATGAATTATTTTTTAAACTTTTCATAAACTTTTTATTTTTTTAACATTTTTATGAAGTTATTTTATTTTTAATAAAACAAGAGAGTATATTAATCTATTGCTTTTATATACATCCTAATGTTTATATGTCATTAACTATGAATCTGTTGTAATGTTACAGTAATATAATAGAGTGAAAATAATATACATACTCATATAAATCAGTAAACTCAATTTTGATAAGTTGTAATACATTTTAAAATTTTCAAAATATATTTTAAACATTTGAAAAAAATTTCTATTAATATTCATTTTTGTATAAAGTTTTTATTAACTTTTTAACTTTCTAATTTTTGAAAAGAATGAATTAATATAATTAAGATTATTATTATTATTATTATTTAAGATAGTTAATATATTTTTTATTAATAATGAAGTGTTTCTTTTTTTATACATATACAAATTGAAACAATTTATAAATGTTTTGAAAAAGCTAAATGAAATAAACATACATTTTGAAAATAATTAAACACACATATTAAAGAGAATAGTAAAACATTTTATTTCATTATTTTAAACAATTCGTTTTGAATGGTTTCTACATTAATATTAGATAAGAAGTTTTCACTAATACAATCTACTTCGTTTAAAAACGAGGAAATAACAAAGTCGAAATCTATTAGAGTTAATAACATTTCTCCTATTTGTTCAAATTTTTGTCGATTATTTAATATCAAACAGGGATGAAAGATTACAGATTCGTGCTTAAAAATACATCCATTGCATTCAAAAATGCGCTTCAATATACTCGACATACTATTTTCAATACACGTTATAAGTTTATGTTGGTACATGCGTTCATTTTCTAAAGATGTGTTACTAACGGTACATTTCTGTCTTATTAAGTTTGGTAAATGCTTTACATATATATGCTGAAGAAGTTCTTTATTCAGATCAAAGGCTTTTATTTTTAACTTTTCTAACTGATACTCGTTCAAGTCAATGTGAGAATAATTCTTTAAATGTTTAATTCGCATGATAGAATTATTAAAATTTAACACTAATATCATGTTATTAGCAACAAACGAGGAACTTTTATACTTCAAATTAAATGGAAAAATTTTATTGCAAAATTCGTACCAACTGTTAACATCCATAAAAATTGCATTTTTCGTTACAATTTCTTCATTAGTAAGCCCACTGCGTTTAAACTCTTGAATATGTATATAAAATTGTCTGTTATACAGTTTTAAAATTAAGAAGATACAATCACTGAGTTCTTCTCGAAATATAACACGATTACAGGATTTGCCCCTTTTAGTTCGTGGAGTGGTGGATTGGCTTTCATCACTTGCTTGGGAAAGGTTGACTGCTTGAAACACAGTCTCTTCACATCTAGTAGCGGGTTCTTGAAAATATTCGTCTTGGGAAATTAAGTTAAAAATATTCGTATTAATCTCAGATTTCACATTCAGTGGATAATCACATGATATTGTCTCATTGTTAGTGTTCAATGTATTGGGAACTTCTAATCTCGACAAGTTTAATTCATTCACATAAATAGGTTCATTACATTCTTCTAAACATTGATACTTTGAAGAAGGAACTACTTCGTCGAGAGGTCTTTTTATCAAATTTACTACAGAATCCATTTTCAAAAAATAAGGATAGCCGCTGATGAAGTTCAAACGGAAATCAGTTGCAAAATGAATGCTTAAAAACAACACATATCCTAATATATGTTAAAAAATCAGCGTCGGTTACAGTTAAACATTAAAAAATTAGTAATGCTATAAGTTTTAGTCAACCATTTTTTAATAATCTAAAAAAACAGTCTTTGTACATAAGTGGTAGTTTATAAATTATGTTAGTGGTTTTACTATTTTTGAAGAATTTTGTGGCAACACAAGGTTTTAATTTAAGTAAGCTTTTGATAAATAATGTTATCATTTTCTCTATCTTTGAAAATTTTTGTGGCAACACTAGGTAAAAGTTTTAATCTAAGTAATGAATAATACTTATTGTTAACAGTTTCGTTCTTTTTGAAAATTTTTGTGACAACACTAGGTAATATCCATCATGATTATGTAAATAACAATTGTTAATACAAATTAAACTTGGTAAATATTTCTAATATATTAAAAGTATTTTAAAATTAATTCAATATAAATACAAATTCAGTATTTAAAATGAAAAATTAATAAATTAAAGTGAACTCTAATTTTAATTGATAAGAACCTTTTTTCTAAATGTTAAAATTTAAGTAAATCTCGTGAAATAATTATTAAAATTCATAAATTGTTATAACAAAAATACAAGACAAAAGCTTTTTTTCATTTACACATTATTTATTCATCATTCTCGATAATGATAAAAATACAAAAAAATTATAAACTGTACAGAAAATCAACCAGTTCACATGATTTGACAAAGTTTGCATTTTTTCACTTATGCATTTTAATCAAATGTTGAATAAACTTGGTGTCAACATTAAATGTTTTGTTACAGTGTTTGCATTCGAAATTCCTGTAATGAACTTTTTTGTGAAATAAAAAATCGATATCAGAGTAAAATATAACAGCACAGTGTTTACATTTATATTCCTTTTGACGATGACTTTTTTTATGTTTAGTTAAAGCAGACTTTGATAGAAACGAGTTAGAACATTTTTCACAAACATGAAACTTCATATGAGATCTCTTGTGAATTTTTAACAAATATTTTTTAGAGAGTTCTAGTGAACATTCATCGCATTTATATGTCTTATGAAATCTCTTGTGAATTCTTAACGAATACTTTCTGTAAAATTCCATTGCACATTGATCACATTTATATAAAGTGGGTGTAGAGGTCTGCACGGGCCCGGGCTTGGCCCGTGGCCCGCGGGCCGGGCCGGGCCGGCGGAATCGTTTCGAATTGTCTTACGGGCCGGGCCGGGCCGGCCGGCAGATTTAGAATAGTTTTTCAACGGGCCGGGCCGGGCCGACAAACAACATAAACGGGCCGGGCCGGGCCGGCAAAAAAATTGAACGGGCCAGATGGGCCGGGCCGGGCTGATAAAAAAAATTTTCGGGCCTGCCGGCCCGTTCTGAAGATTTGAGCAGAAACGATAAAATATGAGCTATTTTCAACGAAAATGGTTTTAACGAGAATAAGTATAAATGTGGCCAGCCACTAGTTTGACAGCATTAATATAAAAATGCACAGTGTATCGGCATCGGAGAATTACATTATGTGTAACCCGTTTTAATATTTTTTTAGCTGACTCATGCCGATCCGAGATCACGCTTGCACTATTTTTCTACATATAGACTGGCCGGACAGGTACTAGACTTAATTATTGGCAGAAAACATTATTTGTATAATTATTAACAGCGATAAAGAACTTATGTTAGCTTAGTCTTCGGATATATACTTCTTGATGATTTTTAAATTAATTTCTCAATAATGCGAAAGTTTGACACATTTTCTGATTAATTTTAAATTGTAAAAGTATAAAAGTGGATAAGCCTAACTATTGAAGGGATTTGGAATCGAATAGCGTTTTTCATTTTTGGTAAATATAATACTTGTATAACCTTGTTGAGTTATAATAGTTTCTCAAATGATTGCAGGTTTTTCTCCCTTCCCTTGCTATTGCTTCCGGAAATTCTATTCAAAACGCTAATTATGACAGTATTTTATTTGTTTGCAGTATTCTTAAATTGCTTGTATCAAAAAATGGATAACGCCACTCGATTATGTTTCTGAATAAAGATATCTGCTAATCTTATGCGTTTCTGAGAAAAAAAAAATGAATTTAGAAATGTATCAGAAAGGAGCTTCTTTGAATTTAAGAATGAATTTAGATTTGAAATCTATAATAAAATGATATAGAAATATATTTATAAATCTTCCTTTATTAAACAGCTTCAAAATTAACCATGTTTTTAGCTTTCTTTCTTTTTTTTTTATTCTAAGCCATATTAATTTTTTAATGAATCTTTATTCGAATGTTGAAAGTCTAAGAATCTAAGTAATCATTAATGTTGTTAATGTGTATTTGCTGTAAAATATACTGTAAAATCATTCCATAGATATGTATGCAGTATTCTTTAAAGGAATCTTAGTTATATTATAAAAATCTGAATTTTTTAGAAATCGTAGAAATTATAACGGGCCAAAACGGGCCGGGCCGGGCCGGGCCTGTTTTCGCTGATTTTTGTACGGGCCGGGCCGGGCCTAAAATATAAAAATTTAAACGGGCCGGGCCGGGCCCGGGCCGAACTTTTGAGTTTTACAACGGGCCGGGCCGGGCCGAAATAACTTTCCTACGGGCCGGGCCGGGCCGGGCCTGGAAAATCCGGCCCGTGCAGACCTCTAAGTGGGTGTCTTGGAATGAGTAACACCATGTTGTTTTAAATCAGTACTTTGAATGAAAGTTTCACATTTAAAGGGCTTTTTATCCAAGTGGGATCTTTGATGTCTGGTTAACGCAATCTTTCTAGAGAAGCATTTTTGACAATGATTACAAGAAAAGGATGGTTGGGTTGATGAAGAGGGTGATCTTTCACTATTCGAAACTTGCACCTCTTGACTGGGTAAATCCGATTCCATATTCATGAAGTAAGAAATTTCTTGTACAGCACTCACTTAAAGAACAGCGCTTAATATCTTCATATGACAAAAAAAACAATAAACAGTGTGATGAATTTATACTGATTCACGAAATCTGTTAAATTCTAGGAGGCGCTACTGTTTTTTTTAAAAAATAATAGGATTGGTTTACAAAGTAATCTGATAATATGATGGTATATGATAGGTAAGGCTCGATGTTATCTGGTGTTTATCATGCTGTTGTAATTTTTTTCTAATTGATAAGAAAATTCATGTGAAAATTAACGGAAAAAGAATCACTTATTTTCAGCATAGTGATAAAACAATACTATACTAAAGTAATACATTGCTTACATTTGTCGTGATCGACTAATAGATGATAACTTGTAAAAACACTTTTTATGTGAATACAGCAAACTTACTAAAATGAATGTATGACAATTAACCGATTATTAGAACTATACATCGAAAAATAATTAATAATGAAGTAGTTTATATATTTTGAAAGGTGTAAAAATCAATGTGTATGAATAATCAAGGTTTAGGTAAACTAAAGTTAAAAATGTAAAATTCATATTTTACAATATTACTGTTTAAAAAATATTTTAAAATAATTAATAATGAAGTAGTTTATATATTTTGAAAGGTGTAAAAATCAATGTGTATGAATAATCAAGGTTTAGGTAAACTAAAGTTAAAAATGTAAAATTCATATTTTACAATATTACTGTTTAAAAAATATTTTCATTGTTGCTCTAACGTTGATGAAAATTGGATAAAACAGGGAACCTACAAAAAAACATATGTAATGGTTTGGTAAAATTAAATTGTCGTTTTAAAAAGCTTAGTTGAAACATCAAACAAAGTTCTCTTTCTTGACTTTTGTAAATAAGTGACATCTAATCTTAGTTGTTATTTTTCTTATATCAGCTAGTTCCTGTTAAAATTGTTTGTGATAACGGATGTTTGTGCAAGGCAGTGAATACGTGTTGATAACATACTATTTTAAGTTAGAGATGATTCGATTGTAATATAAGACATTATGCGGCCACTGGCGGGATGAGCAATGGGCAATTATGATTAATTAAGCAGACTCACCTTCCTCCTTATCGCAATACTCGATTATCTCACAGACGTGATGAGCAATGCTTAATTGATCAGACTCAATTTTTTAAAATTATTAATTTCCAACGAAAATTCGATCCAACAAAGAGCAGCACCCCAAATAAAAATCTTCCGGGGGTGGGGGTGAAGTTTGGAAAATGAGGAGGTTACCCCTTTGCTATAGTATGATATTATAAGCTTCAGATCCTAAATAAAAAAAATTAAGCCCCTAAAAAATTAAGCCCCTTAAAAATTAAGCCCCTCTAAAAATTAAGCCCTCCCCTTTCCTAAAATCTCATCATACTATAACATATTTTACGATATGTTCAAATTTCCTTCCTACTCTAAGTTGATTCCAATCTTAAAGAAAAAAAAAAATACATTTAAGCCTTTCAGAAAAATAAGCCCCCTAAAAATTAAGCCCTTCCCCCCTTTCCTTAAATCTCATCATACTATAACATATTTTATGATATGTTCAAATTTCCATCCTACTCTAAGTTGATTCCAATCTTAAAGAAAAAAAAAATACATTTAAGCCTTTCAGAAAAATAAGCCCCCCTAAAAATTAAGCCCTCCCCCTCTTTCCTAAAATCTCATCATACTGTAACATATTTTACGATATGTTCAAATATCTTTCCTACTCTAAGTTGATTCCAATCTCTACTTTAATTTAAACTCCCAAAAAATTTAAGCCCCCCTCAATTTTAAGCCCCTCCTAAAAAAAATAAGCCCTCCCCTCTCTCTCTCTCAAAAATCCCATCATACTGTAACAGACTCCAAACATCCACCCCTCTACTACAGTATGATCTTAGAAGTTTCAAACCCTAAAAATTTAAGCCCCCTCAATTTTAAGCCCTCCCCGTCATCCTACTACAGTATGATACACTCTCCATCAGATAAGCTTCTCATTCAGGTGGTGGTGGAGGACCTCCTCTCTCTGTGAGGTGGTGGTGGTTCTACTTCCACCACACACCACCCACCACACACCACCTGCCGCTGAACTGTCATTCCTCCTCTACTTGCATATGTATATATATATATATATACATATGCATATATATATTTACCATAATATATACCATGATGTATATCCAACTTTTATTTTCAAAATATCAAATTTGATATTTTTGATATAATTTAATTTATATTCAAAATATTCTGTCTAATACTTTTTATATTTTTAATCAAAAAAATGTAAAAATTTTTTAATCATTATTAATTTTGTCATTCTGTAGATAAAAAGCTTTTGCTACGGAAATGGTTTCTACCCCCCCCCCCCCCCAACCAACAAAAAAAAAGTTATATTTTACTTCTGAAGCTGAATTCTTAAATGTAGAATCAATAATGATGTGGGGATGCAATATTTACTTAGAAAAGGTATTGAAAGATGAACTGTCTAATTAGATAAGTTATTTAAATATTCATTGGAAATAATCTTTACTGGTTTTAGTTTTGTTCAATTTAAATTGCACAACAAATTAAAAAATGAAAAAAAACACGCATACATTTTGTTTTGATGTTTTTCAATTTGTATTTCAAATTTTGTTGCATAAAACGTAACATTTTCTTAAAATTTCATACTAAATCCTATTTTTTTTTCTTTTTTTAAGCAAATTGTGATAGTTTTCTTACATAAGTTTAAAAAAAGGCGCTTAGGAGATTGCTTTGTTAAGTTTTCATGCTACATTTATTTATTTATTTATTTATTAGTTTCTAATTTAAATTAGGTCTGAAAATATTTATAATGTTTAATAAGTTTACTACTTTTAAACTATCAAATAAGTACCAAAGATATCGGTTATTTTTTTATATTTTTGAAAATATATTTACTAAACCTGAAATTAATATTGCTATCACAAAATTATAAGTTCTCTATTGAAAAATTCAGTTTCAATCATGTAAAAAAAGAAAAAAAAAACTTTCTTAAGCTATAAAAGCATTTCCAGAATTAAAAATATTCTTTGTCCACTGAATGACACAGTCAATAAAAATTGAAAAATATAATTACACATATTTTGACTGGAAATATTTAATTTATTTGTCTCTAAATTTCATGGTATATCCTGGGAGGTCATTTGATTTTTCAGAATATCGTGAGTATTAAATGCATTTACGAATGAACGTTATACTTCATAAATGTAAGAGAATTTAGCGATTTTGTTTTTAGATCAAATAAGAAAAAATCACTAAAATATTAAAAAGATTTTAGTATTTTGTTATGATTTAAACCTTTTTATTTTTAAAACTCTTCAAACATATATTAGAGTTAAAAATCTAAAAAAAAAAATTTTTTTTTCCTGTAAATAACATATTCCACGAAACATACGCAGATATTTTTTCCGAGATATTAAAATTTTCAGATTTCATTATAATCTATACAGATATCTGTGATTTACAACAAAATAGTTTATCTTTATTTGCAATTTTGTATTAAAAGTATAATATGATGAAAAGTTTCAGAAGTTCTGAAATAAAAGAAAAAACTCTAATTTATACACCATTTCTTTTAATTTTACTCTTGATCCTGCCAATTTTATCGTTAACATTGAGGGTAATTTCATTCCATTAAAAATTATGTAGAAATCCCAGACTAAATGTAGTTTATCATCTTTATTTAACTAGTACTTTTTAAAGTTAATATAATATATATATTCTTTTTTCATGGGGGAAAATTTTTCTAAAATAAAAGTACTTGACAAGTACAATTTTGTTTTAAACAATAAGATATTGGATTATACGAAAATTATTTAAATCCTCTTAAAGCTTAATGAGTGATGTTAAATGTGCATTTCTAAATTTATACTTAGATTGAGTTAGAACTAGTTTATAGCATTTATTTTGAAAATTTTCATTGTTTGAAGAGATAGGAATCGCGCTCCATTTTGTAAAGAATAAACTGCTTAAAAAAAGTGGATTTTTTTAGCATCGTGACACCTATTCCAATATCATCATCATAATAATTTTTATTATTATTTGTTTGCAATAAATTCGTTTTATCATGCATAATAGTCTTTTTACAATTTCGTTTTTATGCATTGATGAAATATATTTAAGTTTAAAGTTTTAGTTTTCACAAAGAAAAAAAAGAAAACTTTTTCTGTTTAATTGCATGTAAAACTTTTAATATTTAGATGTTTACAAAATATATTAATTTCTTCGAGTGATTTTTGTTTTATTGGAAAATTCTTCGCACCTCTTTAAAAAAAATGTCGCCAAATAGTAAGATAAAGTAGCAAAATGTAGTTAGGATTTTTCCTTGGATAACTTATACATTTCACCCCCTTTTTTAATCCTTTACACAAAAGAGGTAGGAGAAATCCTAATCTACCTTTACTTGTCAATCTTTAAGATGAGTCCTATTCATTATAACTAAATGGGCGTATCCAGGAGCCGGACTGACATGCAACCGACTCTGTGACGGACAGACAGAGGACAGTGACGAATAGAGTTTCGTCAGATGCACAAAACCCTAATAAAGAACGATCTTACAGTTTAAAAAAAAAAAGACTTTATGTAAGGCTTATATTCTATAGGAATAATTTTTGTAGGTTTATTGTAAATTTATTTAACAGTTCCTTAGTATTGACAAAGCCCTATTTCTTTCATTGTGGAATTCTCTGTTGTCTTCAAAAAATAGCAGTCTACTTTTGAACGGCAGCCAAAAACCAATTACAATTTTTAGAATTGATAATGTTGGTGATAATGAACAGCGCTATCGCTTTCACTTTTATCGTACTTATATTACTTCTAAATTTGAATACTGTACAATTTCAATTGTTACCTGATAAAACAGGAAAAAATTAACTTTAAGAGGAAATCTATTTGAAAATTGACTCTCAATTTAGCGACATTTTAGATTGTTTTCAAGCACAAGTTATTTTTCAAATCTTTTTCAACCAACTGAAAAAATACCCCCCCCCCCCAAAAAAAAAAGGATAAAAATATAAATCTTAAGATTAGTTTATCCATAGAATGCAAATTTTTGTCTCTAAACTGAAATCTACAAACCAAAAAGACAGATATTCAGTTTATGTATGGCATTAAATTAATATCATGTCAAAATGCTTGAAATATGGTTTGAATCAGACTATGATTGGAATTATTTTTTAAACATCCATTGAATACATTACTTTATAACAAGAAAAGTATTCCCGTTTGTGGAAATGGGTAGCCATCCCGATTATGGAAAAGGAAAGAGGAAAACCTGCAAAAAATTATCAGTGGAAAGCATTAAAATTCTGTTTCATCTGGAATTTGTCCTATAACTTTGTTATTAATTAATAACTCGAATTAATAACTTCGTTTGAATTCAGAAGAAATCAAATTCAAACGAAGAATGATGGATGAGAGCATTTTAAAACTTTTTTTAAACGTCGAATACCGACGGGTTTCATGTCGTTTGGTTTTAATGAGATGTAGAATCTTAACTTCAGAAATATTATTTATCACCAATTTTTCAAGCTCCCACCAACTCACTAAAGACGCACGGTCTCCAAGTTATCCCCTAACATCAACCTCTGTACCAGCCATTTCATTGCGTTTGTTAGTCATAAATGCCTGTAAAAATGTTTTTACGGCAACAATAATGTATATGGGGAAAAGGCATTTTCAGCACTAGGCGTACGTATATGAAAATAATATTTCTTTGAATTAAAAAAAAAAAAAAAAAAAAAAAAAAAAAAACACAACTACAAAGAATTTTAACGAAAACTGTGTATGGATGATAGTGTATTTGAATTACAGTGGAGACCGGTTACCGAGCAGATTGGTCAATGGACACTTTGGCGAGAGATTTTTATGTTCGGATAAAGAACGTGTGTTCAGTTAACGAACACCTCACAAATCAAAGCCAAGAAGAAGCAATGCTGTTTTTAGATTTATAGAGCTGTATTAAACTGTAACTAATGTTGACTTAGAAAGCATTTTAATAATTGTTTACGTATGGCTTAATTAATTCAAGGGTAACCGGGAGTTCGGGCCCTACATTTTAGAACTCTTAAATTAAAATGAACAGATTTAGATTCGAAACACTAATTTTATATTTTATGTCCTTTTTTAAAGAAAGTTTTTTATTGCAAATTATTCTAATTGAAATTTAATTCATACATTAATACAGGTTTTAGGCTTCACTTGAGCTTTATCGGGGCATGCAGTAAATACGATCTTTGAGAGAACTGAGGAGTTTTTGAAAAGTCTGAGTGACAAATTGATATGATTTAATGCCGTAACCAATTAATGTAATTCCAAAAGTTTTTATACAAAGGGCATATCATTTATTTTTTTTTAACATGTTAATTGCCAATCACGCGATAGGGTCATTCCAAGTCAAATCAACACAATTTTAGAACAAAATTTACCTGACCATTTCAGATTTTCTTGAAATTTGGTGCAAATATACTAATCATATAGACTTGGTATAATACCAAATTTCTTTGAAATATGTCAACTAGTTTTTGAATTATTGCATATAACGTTTTAAAATTTTTGTCTAAAAATCGCAAACGGAATTTTTTTGAATGACTCTGATAGCTCTCTTAATCAAGTTAGAGAGCTATGTGAAATGTCATTTTACAGCACTTTTCGTGCTCTTTCCTGTGATATCCAACATGCTGTAGGTTAACGCAATTTCTTTTTAATCAATATTTAAAAAAAAAAATAATTAAAAAAAATTTTAAAAGTACATATTTTAAAATTTTGAAATTAATTCCATGAATAGTTTGTATTCCTGTAAATCATTTGATAAAAAAAAAAAAAAAAAAAATACGTGTGGCACTCGGGGACTGCCGCGGTAAAGCTAATTTTTTATCAACTTATGCAATTATAATTATTTATTTATTTTTTATTTATGCAGTTGTTTTTGTCTTTGATATTACTTCAAGATTTTCTTTTTCTTTGATATTAATTCAAGTTACACTTTTTAAACGTGATGACCAATAATAAAACAATTTTTTTTTCTTTTATTGAATAAATGAGAAGTCTGCCGAACTGAAATGACGTTAGCCGGAGTATTAGGTTTTTTTCTCGTTACGGAATTTCTAGATTCGGTCACCGCGCTAGCCCGCGCGATAAAGGCTATGCAATAGCTTAAATGTGCCCCCTCTGGGGTTGACACACAAGACATGCATAATATGAATAAGCAGTTGCAGACCTTTGAAATGATGTGTCACACGACTGGTGTTGTAAAGAAATTAAAAATGTGTCCCCCTGGGAAGCAGAGTGGGGGGGGTGACACACAAGACATCCATAACATGAATAAGCAATTGCAGACCTCTCAATTGATGTGTCACAAGACTGGTGTTGTAATGAAATTAAAAATGTGCCTCCCCTGGAGGGCAGAGTGGGGGGTGACACACAAGACATCCATAATATGAATAAGCAATTGCAGACCTTTCAAATGATGTGTCACACGACTGGTGTTGTAAAGAAATTAAAAATGTACCCCCCCTGGGGGGCAGAGTGGGGGGAGACACACAAGACATCCATAATATGAATAAGCAGTTGCAGACCTTTCAAATGATGTGTCACACGACTGGTGTTGTAAAGAAATTAAAAATGTGCCCCTCCCTGGGGGGCAGAGTGGGGGGGGTGACACTCAAGACATGTATAATAAGAAAAGGCAGTTTCAGACCTTTCTAAAGATATGCAACACGAGGAGTGTGGATAAAAATTTAAAAGTTCTCCTTTGGGAGGGGGGGGGAAAGTGGGGTGCGGCGCCCGAAACATGCATAATTGGAATGAGCAGTTACAGTTCTTTTAAACGATATGCCACATGATGGGTGTATATACAAATTTAGAAAATGCCCCCCTGGTGGGGCAGAGAGGGGGAATGGCGCACCGGACGTGCAAAATGTGAATAAGCAGTTTAAGGCCTTTCCAAAGATATGTCACATGACGGGTGTTTACGAAATTTAGAAAAGTACACCCCTGGGGGGGAGGGGGGGAGGGAGCATCGAATGCGCAAAAAATTATAAATGGTCAATTTTTTCTAACAATATAGCACACGATGGGTGTCATCAACATTTAAAAAAAATCACATCAGGAAAATTTTGAAAGATTTGCCGGCGGGGGGAGGGGGCTATGATATCAATATATCATATATCATTGAATATGACGATGTTAGGTAACAAATTAATAAACTTATCTTGTCCTCCTTAAAAAAAAAAAAAAAAAAAAAAAAGGAAAAAAAATCCTTTCTTTTAAAGTAACTAAAATCATGATCACAACAGGATCTACATTACAGTTGAAGTTATAAATTGATCGCCCCTTTTCTCATTCTAGTAATACTTATACGCCCCCCCTTAATATAACGGTCACCGAAATCCCAGCACATGTATTTCACTCGTTCCATACCTTATATGGTCATGAAAACCGAATGTGGTTTTCTTATACCAGCTGCTCTACAATAAAAATGCTGCATAAGATGTTTTGCGCGTCGTACATATTCGAATATATCTCCTTCTCATGCTACCGTTCCTTATATGGTATCCTTTCGCGAATTTTAGACCGCATCATGAGCCCCAAAGCCTATCCCACAAAATTCCTTTGCTTTTTCAAATTCCAGTAGCAAAGTTTAAACTCTTTTCTCGCCAATTAGCGATTATCTTGTTAATATGCTAAGTACAAAATCTCTCTCTCAGAAGAAAAATATTGCACGTATATTTTGGGCCAAATATCATATATATGCCAAACATTGTAACCTTTGGCGATATCTGACAACTGATGTTATCTTGGTTCTGACTAAAAGAACGGTCACTTTTTCTCTTGGCCTGGCTCTGCTGTAACCACCAATAATTCACGCTGAGCGTCCTACTCTCTCGAAAGGGCTAAAATAAAACTTTACTCTAAAGAACCTGGCTGCATACTTGTCTTTTTGTCGATCTCCTTTTCACGGCATTGATGGTAATTCGTAATAAATAATATTAAATCTACTAGATACAATAATCATCCAAGATTTCCATTACAAACTTTGGTGCTATAAGACCGTACTTAGCCCGACTAGAGGAGTATGGGCGCTCATAAAATCCGGAGAAATCGCTGATGTCTGTAGCAGTTTCGCATCTTCTCTGCATGGCATGCGGTGTTTTCGAACAACTCAAGATTTATTGCTCCGTCTGTGCATCGCAGGATTCGAGACTTATTCCTTCTTCTGTGGGTCGCAGGGTGTTGGATGCGGCAAAAGAGGCTCGTCCCTCCCAGTATGACAGTTACTCAAGCCTTAGCCAGCTTGAAAAGTGATGTCAAAATCAAAAGTTTTTTTTCGACCCTGATCGCTCCGTCCGCTGTTATACATGAAGCAGTAGTTTCGTTATCTCGCCGTGCTGAAGAATTCGGTGTGACGCAGCGTTATCGGCGGCAGTGCACATAGAAAAGTTTGTGAAAATGCAGGTGACATTTTTGTGTGAAATTATCAATCGTACATACAGAATTCTTCATGTGTGAAATATGCTCCGGTCATCTCAGTGTTGTCATTTGCGTGTATCAGCTGCAATGCGTGTTATTGTTATTGTCTCAGCAGAATTTTCAACATACACAAAAAAAAAATAACAAATCCAAAAAAATTGGTGGCGATTAATGTGGCAACAAGTCGAGCACAAAAAGAATTAGTGTTGTGAAGTGTTTGTGATAAATAAGTCATCAATCTCACATACAGAATTTTTCATTGAGAAATACGCAAAAATATTAAAAAAAAGTGTGTGCCAATTATCTTTATTCCTTGAGTGCTTTCCGAAATGATTATCAATGGTACGCACACAAGTTTTGAATGTGAAATATGCTTCTGATCCCTGTTGACAGGGGTGCTAAAACATACACACACACACAAAAAAAAAAAAAAAAAAAAAAAAAAAAAAAAATTAAATTAAATTTGTGCTCAAGCGAAATTTTATTACATCAATAATGCCACAATACTTAGATTTATGTTTTGCTATTATTATTGTTATTGTTTTATTTGGATACATGATTATTTAAATAACACTTTCTTGTTCAGAGCTTTTCAAAAAAAAAATATAGTAATAATGCTTTTTAAATACTTATTTGATTAAACTTTGTCTTATGGTATTGAAACATCTCAATTATAATCAAGGGCGGCGCCAGAGGGGGGACCGGGGGGGGCATATGCCCCCCCCCCGTCGGGCATACCTGGCCCCCCCATCGGGGTCAAAATTCGATGTCGTCGGGAAAAATATTTTGACTTTTGAAATTCGTCCCCGTCAAATTGGGTCAACTTATAAAGTTTTTTTTTTTTTTTTTTTTTTTTTTTAATTAAACTCAAATTGACTAAACTAGTTCTTTTGGGTACGAGTCGGTTTCCGACTGAATTTTGTTTCTTGCAGACTGAGTTCAGATAAACCCGATCTTTCAAAAAAAAAAAAAAAAAACTAATTTTCTAAAATAAAAATCTATATAGATGCCTACATTGGATGATACATGAATAAAGCTGTACATGTATATTTTTTAACAAAAAGGATAAAATTTATACTAAAGTTTTGCGGGGGCTTGGATTCCAAGTAGAATGCTATATCGGGTCGGGCAAACTGAACCTGATACGACTCGCAGTCTGGATCGTATCGGGTTGAGTCTAATCTTTTATCGTTGTGGGTCGGATTCCAGTTGGGTTAACTTTAATTGTTTCAGGTTCGGGTTGGATGTAGACATTTATGGTTTTTGATTCAAGATCGATCTCTCAAAAGAATACAAAATTTATTTTAAGTTGAAAAAATAAATATATTGAATGTTAATGAATTTATATATTGATTTTTTACTTAAAAGGTTAAACTGATACTGGAGATATAGTTGTAGATATATTTTTACATAATTGCATTACAGTATGGATATATTTTTTCATCAGTTACGGTCTTTGGGTCTTACGGATTGGGTCTAGTTGAGGTTGAAATATTTCGGGTTCAGATCGAGATGTGGAGATGTCGGGCTGTTGCGTTTCGGCGTTTCGGGTAGAATCCTGCATCACCTTGGGAAAATAAACCCAACTCGACTGGCGATTTGAGTCGGGTCTGACTAAAGTTAATATTTTTTCGGAGAGGTTCGGATTGACTTCTATTTTCGAGTCGAGTTAGTTTTAATTGTTTTAGCGTATGGGTTCTATTCTACATCATTTCTCAAAAGTATCGCCAAAATATATTTTAAAATATAAAATTATATTATTTGAATGTCAATGAGTGCATATATAGATGCAGTAATTTTTCTAATAAAATATATAATTGATATTGGAGGTATTATTCTAGACTATTTTTCCCTTATTGCTTTATAAGTTGGAATTTTCTTTTTCAATTTTTTCTTGCATTTTGAGTTGGGATTAGGTTCGAATTGAAAACTTTAGGTCGAAGTTTGTCGAGTTCGGGTCATTTACTTTTTAAAAACTGATTCAGGTTGAATGGATATAGGATTAATTAGTTCAGATCGGGTATAATCCAAGCCGCGGGGGACTCTATGCTCGCAAAATAATCCGTGAATTCAATTATTTTTTCCCTTGATTATATTCCATTAAAACAGAAAAATTTGCTTTAAATTTTGTTTTCATGCACTTTAATTTTGCTATTTCTATTCCTCCCCTCCCACAAAAATACATAAAAATCACCAATTACCAGAAATACTCATAGCTAAAGCAGTATATTCGTAAATTTACATGGGTGTTATGGCAGCTATGCTGCTTAGTACCTTTTCGTATTAGAAACGGAATTTATAAAACCGTTTTATCTAAATAAACGTAAAAAACAAAAATCAAAGATCAAAATTTTCGGAGAATGTCCAATCAGAAAGCAGGAATTGCTTAAAATAATGGAAAAGTCTCTTCAAACCACAGGGATATTTCGACATTGATACGACGGACTCGGAGTGAGAAATTTTGGATATATTTTTAATTGCGGGTCGCTTTTCGCTGATATTAAAATAACGCACTTTTAGATTTCCAACTATTTTACAAATTTTCACTTCATTTACATTTATCTTTTGTTTTTAATTTGAGAATTTTGTATTTAAGTTTTTGTTTCAGATTTAAATTTTGTGTTTTAGCAAAGTTTGAAACATCGCACTTTCTGCATTCGATCATATACACTCTAAAACAAAATGGAAATTGAAGATGTTTTTCCTATTGTTTTTATTATTACTACTACAGCTAAAAAAATCTGTTTTAATTTACACATTTTCTCGAAAATACAGAAAATTCATCAATCTAATCTAATGCTAAAACTACCTGAAATCCTCCAATATCTAAAGTTGCATCTTTGTTGAATCAAAAGACTGCTCAGTTTACTGAGCAGCAACACTTTCCACTAGATTTTTCTATTCAAAACTGATTTTTTACGTATCTCTATTTTCTCTCAAAATAATGAAAAGTTCGTTAACCGAATCTCAAATTTTTTTGAAATTCTACAATGAAAACACCAACATTTCTTCAAGTAATAGAAAAATCCATTCCAATAACATGTGCGTTCCGGCAACTTATTGTCTATATTTCATTTTTGGCGAAAAGTTTTTTGAGAGTGTATGGAATAATTACATTTTCTCAAAAGTGACAAAAATAGAAAATAATGAAAAAATAAAACGCGGTATTTATAAAATAACATAATTCAAAAATTATAGTTCGACTAATTAATTTCACTCCGGCAAATATATTCAATTCAAATAAAGAAAACTAATATTTAGTATAGAAACGTGTTCATATGGAACGAAAAAAGATATGAAGAAATTTCAAGTTTTGTTCTTAGTAAATATGCTGTTTCTTTATACTTGTATACTCTTACTTAGATTTCAGTCTAGGATGTTTAAATCGCAGATAACAGCTGCGATTCCCTAAAAGGAAATACAAACCTTCTGTTTTGACTAGTTTTCAAATTCTGATGTGCAAGTTAATATAAAACAAACTTTCCTACAATTGGAATAAAGAGATTGATGAATAATATTGTTTAGCTTCAGCAGACGTATTCTTGCTGATTGGTTGTAAAAATAACATTTATATATCTCAATGTTGCTATGGGAATTACCAAAAAACACCTGTATTGTGATAGACCGGAAGGATATTGCAAAGTTACATAGATGCAGTACTCCATTTTCATCAATTGTCCATTGACCACAGATACAATGAGTTATTTTTTTCTTTATCTAGTATTTTTATTTTAATATATAGAAATAAGATTTTTAAAATTATTATTCATCTGTTTAATGCATTTTTTAAACAACATTCACATAATTAATCAGACAGTAACCGTAAAAACAATGCTACAATGAAGTTTTAAAGAAAAAATTTTATCATGAAAAAATGGAATTTATGACATTGTAAATTTTGCATTATAATTATCATTTCTACTAGTTATGAATATTTTATGAGGTCCTTCTTTTTATGAAGATAGCAACTTTAATTTATCTCTGCTGTATATAAAAAGTTTCAAGACTTTTATAAGGGTAAGTCCAAATGATTTCTTATTTATTTGCGTTTATATGTGATTTGATATTTTTAACCGAGGGTTTTAATTTTAAAATTGCTTTATACGCAGAATTCGTACTTTTATTGATAATAATAATTTAACTAATGTTTATAGAAGTTTATTGCTTATATTTTTGCATTCAGCAATAAATACAGTAGAATTTTGATTATTCGGACCGGTCGAGATCTAGGCCGATCCGGTTAATGAAAAATACGGAAAATAAGACATCTTTAAAAAACGCATACGGCAATGTTTTTAAGCAACTTTCCTTCACATTTTTTCCAGTTTAAGACTGGTAATTGTGGCAATGCATATTTTAGCACATTGAAAATGACGCATTTAGAAAGTTTATTTATTTATTTTTAATAAAATTTAAATTTTATTTTCTGCAGAATTGGTACAAAGTTAAACATAGAAATACTCATAGAAACTTCATGATTTCCGATATAACTACGTCTAAAATATTAACGCACAAAATTTAATTCAATTTCATACTTTTTTTAGACCTTTAAATAAATTGATGCTGGTAAAATTTTTCATGCATCACTCAGGAGTGGTTTTGTTATGCTTTATTTTTAATAATTACCGTAACATGCACGCATCGCTTTTTTTTTCCAAAAATCAAAATGATCATATTTACAAATCAAATTAAAATGAAATAAGTACCACGTAAAAGGTTTACCTTTCTAAATAATTTTCTGTTTTAAATTACATTTATTTAATTGTTAAAAATCTAAAGTTGGCAGGTGTGCCGTGAGACCGTGAGAGCTAATATCTCAAAAAGTTAAACACAGAATTTTATCAAAATTCATCATATTCAGTTAATATGGATGACATTTTGGTGTATATCGCCCTAAAGATGGTGTTTTTTATGCTGTGTTTTTTTCCCGAAATTTTTTTTATCTCTGCACCTATTGAATGTAGAAACATTTTATACTTAACAACAAAACATTTTATACTTAAAAAAAAGAAAAAAAAAACAGCAATACTGTCTATTTTGGTTTCGAACACTCAATAGGCTGCGCTAGATTCCTTATATCCAGAATCAATTGACGTAGATTAGCGAGTGTGGTTTGCTATTTTATTTATTCCTAGTGAATAACTCAAGTTTAAGGAAAGAAAATTTCATCGAGCTCCAGCTTCTGGATAAACCTCGACAGAGGTCTGCATTGTCCGGATCCGGGCTTATTTTCTTTTACGACACTGGGGCCGGTCCATGCCTGGTTTTCATTCATTTCATGGTTTAACTAACTTTTTCGATACCGAGCTGGGACTGACTTCCTTCTTCCTAGGGCTGCACGAGTCGAAATTTTTAGTCCCGATTTCGATCCAGCCCGTATGAAAATCGCCCTCACGGAACGACTTGGGACGACAAAAGTCAGTAAAATTTGGCTCGATCCAAAAGTCAGTAAAATTTGGCTCGATCCAAACATTTTTACGAAAAAGTATGCATTTTTATAAGTTTAACATCCCATTATTCTATGATTAAATTTTAGAATTTATTATTTTTATAGAATAGTAGATTTTTAGGCAATAAAATTTAAATACAGTAAAACCTGTGAAATAAACCTGCATATGACCCAAAAAAGTACTTTCAATTTCAAAACCGTTTCCGAAAGCGAAAGTATCTCTTTTTAAAAAAATCTGCAACCGAAATCGAAAAATTAAAACATAGCCATATTAAAGAGCAAGCTCAGCTGTCCTATGTAAGAAAAAAAAAATGTTTAAAAATTAAAACGAGAAATTTGAAAATAATCTGTGTTTAACGAGACGGAGCGGGTGTTTTCAAGTGAGTGAAGAGTCTCCTTAAACGCAAAATATGTTGATTCAAAATGAATACCATAGCCATTTCTCTCTCTCTCTCTTTTTTTTTTCTTCTTTGTTATTATGCGATTTCGTCTTGGAAGATTTTATTGTGTGGCATTTTTGTGATTTTCAAGTCTCCAATACATGATATAAGGATTAACGATAACTGAATGATAATTGAAAAATTTACATGCAAATCGACATTCATTTAATATACAGCTCATATTCAAAATATTAGAATAATTGAGAAAAAGTAATAAGAAAAAATTATTTGTCATTTATTTATTTTTTATACTAAGTAAATGCAATTAAATTTCTTATAAATTAAATCTGGAATGTTTAGATAAGATTTTAACATTTATAAAATATAAAATACAGCACAATAAATTAGGTATACAGCTTCCTTAAACACACCAGAATATTAGAATAAAATTTAGATTGGTTCAAAATATTAGAATATTTTATTTTACGCAACAATATTACCTTATGAATATGAAGTAAATGGTAATTAATATTTTGTAGCATCCCCTTTAGCTTTCATAACAGCGTACAATCGATCTTGCATACTATATACAAGGTGTTTACAAACATTTCTATCAATATTAGCCCAAATAGACTTTATACGTGCCACTAACTCAGTTTTACTTGAAGGAGGATTTTCTTGAAGTTTTTTCTTCATTATACACCATAAGTTTTCGATGGGATTAAGATCTGGTGAATTTGGTGGCCAAGGAAGTACCTTAATGTTGCGTTGGCGGAACCAATTCTTAGTTGACACCGAGGTATGCGGGGACGCTAAATCTTGTTGAAAGATGAAATCATCTTCAAATAAATCTTCTGATGATGGAATCGTAATATTCTAAAATTTCTTGATATATCAGAGAGTTAACCTTTTCGTAGACGATGCATAACTTTCCAGGTCCTTCTGCACTCATACAACCCCAAACCATGACACTAGCAGCAAATTTTACGGAACGTTTAAGGCATTCTTTATCAAATGCTTCTTGCTTCATTCTCCAAACTCGAATACCTTGATTACCATATGAAACACAAAACATACTTTCATCACTAAATAATATATTTTTCCAATCTTCATCGCTCCATAAACGTCTTGATTTACACCATTTCAATCTTATACGCTTTTGTCTTGCAGTCATGAGAGGTTTTGTTTTCGGAGATTCAAATTTAAATTTATGGAGACGTCTTAATGTTGTCGATGTAGAAACTTCAACTCCTTCTTCTTTCCATTTTCGGTGCAAGAATCGCACACTTTTAAAACGGTTTTTCTTAACTATACGCTTCAGTTTCCTGTCATCTCTAGCAGATGTTTTTGGTTTTCGGCCACCATTTCGGCGATTATTTTGAAATTTTCCAATTTTTGAATATTGTGTTAGTATTTTACTAACGCTCGATTGCGAACAATGTAAATAATTCGCTATAAAACATTGATTTTTACCGTGCCGATACAAATCAACCATACGAAGTTTAGTAGATTCAGGAATATCACTCACACGGTCCATTTTAAGACGAAAGAGAAACAAACTGCAAAAAAGAATACTGATTTTAAATAAAATAGTCTGAATTTAATCAATGATGCCACCAGTTGAGAATTAATGTGAAATATTCTAATATTTTGAACCACTTGAATAAATATTCTAATATTTTGAACCACTTGAATAAATATTCTAATATTTTGAACCACTTGAATAAATATTCTAATATTTTGACTTTTCAAAATAATTTTTTTTGCAATTAATCTTTTCAAAATTGATATAAAATTTAAGATAACAAGTAAGTTTAATCAACAATAAGTTCTTAATAAAAATATCGTTTGCATATTTTCATTAAAAGACATTAAATTATATAACGATATTTTCAATTTCTAAAAAAAAGGTAATTATTCTAATATTTTGAATATGAGCTGTAAATCATTATTGCCCGCCTAGAACACTTCTTAAAAAGACTATTTTTTATCAGAACTTCTCGTCCAAACATTTTATAACCATATCGAAGTAAACATTCACGTTTTGTAGAAATAGAGTGGGGCGGGCCAAGATTTTAACCTTTTTTTTTTTTTTTTTTTTTTTTTTTTTTGTCAAGCTATAATTAAGCCGATTTTTTAAATTTTATGTCGACCGGACCATTAATCTATTTAGTACAAACCGAATATGGCCTGGGCCTAAAATTTTTGCCCACGCAGTTTTTTAGCCCCCGGACCCATACGCGGGGACCTCTAATATATATTATTAACTTGGCCCCCCTGTCGGGGATACAGTGTCCCCCCGTCGGGCAAACTCTGGCGCCGCCCTTGATTATAATCCTGTATCCAAGCATTAATAAGATACCCTTTAGATTTTTATTATGCATACATACATTTTCTTACTCTTTAATCTAAAAAAAAAAGTGATTTTTTTTCATAAAAAAAAGGTTTTTTTGATACAAAGTAAGTAATTTTCAAAGTGATATTTTGTTGAGAGTCATGTGAGAACAAATAGATGTTTTCAGTAATAAATAAAAAAATATAAGAGTAAGACATTTATAATACTATCTCATTTACGAGATAGATTTTTTTCAAATAAGTGCTTTAACAATTTTTATTATGGTATCTATTTTTATTATTTAAGTGATATTTTGTGTTTTTATTATTATTTTATTTGACTTTAAATGATTGTGAGTGCCTTTGAAATCTTTAGAATTTAGTCAAAGGAATACGTGTGCAATTAAATAGTAGCCCTACACCTACCAATTAACATTTACAAATAGTTAAACCTTTTGTAGTATTTGTTTCATTAGATCAGTTACATATTTAATTGATATGGCTAATTCTAAGATTACTTTCAAAACCATCACTTTTGATGGCGATGCTAATTTGGTTGACTTTTTCTTCAACCAAATCAAAACATTAGCCAAAGCACACGGATGGAAGGATCAGGACACCATCCAATTTCTAGGTAGTAAGTTATCCGGACCTGCGCTTACTTTCTTTACTCAGAACCCATCCATTTATAAAGCTGACAAATTAAAATTTGTAGAAAAAGAATTCAAAAAATCTTTGCCCCCCCTAGTAAAACAACTGCGCTTGTGGAATTTAACAATTTAATAATGCTACCTCAAGAAACGATTAGAAACCTTGCACACCGAATAAATATTCTAACTACTCGAGTACATGATAACATAAAAGATAAAGAAGCCTTAGACAATATTAAATACACAAAACTAATCTCGTGCATCCCACCCCCACTGAGAATTAAATTGCAAGAGGAAAACATTCTCGATTATGACACTGCTGTTGATAGGGCACAAATGTTGCAGGATATAATGCAAAATGAGAATGTGCTACAAACATGTAACACAACAAATCCTGTAGCAGACTCTATTGCTAATCAGTTAAAAATTTTAACTGAAAGAGTCAATGCATTAACACTAACAAGCATTCCAAATGAACAAAACATAGACGCAATTCACAGTATAACCCCACAAAATTCAAAACAGCGTGAACAGTATGCGAACAAAGACTGTAAAAGGAAGCATACTGTTTCACCTAAACATAACACACGTAAAAATAAATCTACATCACCACCCGCTTGCCAGCTATGTGCAAAGCGTGGCCACACAGCAAAACATTGTTTTAAATGGCGTAGAGCAAATTCAAATAGAAATAAACATAATTATAAATACGACAATAACTATAGAAGAAATAATAACAGAAATGGTAATTTAAACTACTAATGAGATGTACTTCAACTGATGGCTTTACATCTCAAAAGAAGTCTAACACATCAGCAACTTCAGACGAATTTCCATGGACTCATGACCCAACACTGCCTACACTCTGTCCAGACAGAAGGGTTAAATCCGTTGCTTCGCAAACAAAATGTGAAGTTAAATTGTCCAAAAATTCTGCATCACAGACAGTCGAAAACAATAATGAAGTAGCTTCACAAACTGTTAACACATGTGACGACAAAGTTGCAGTTATTTGCAATGTAAATAATTCATCCCCAACACTCCCCCTCATAAAGGCCTCCATTGCAAGACATAAAACTAACTTTTTGCTCGATACTGGTTCATCCATTTCAATTATATCACAAGATTTGTTTGAAAAAATTAAAGACAAACTCAAATATAAAAGATTAGGAACAGGCGTCACTATTAAAACAGTTAATTCAGATGTTCAGTTCACTGCATGCATTAAAACTTCTATTCGCATACACCAAAAGTCATTCTCGCATAATTTCTACATTGTTGACATATCGAATTCCGCTAACTTTCAGGGAATTTTAGGCTTTGATTTTATTCACAAAAACAGAATTGTGATAGATATTCATAAGAATAAAATGTCAACAAATGAATTTAGCATACCATTACTTGATTCTGCCTTATGTGAGAATGAAACACATCATCTTGAACCACATGAAATACATCAATCGGAAAAATTCCCAAAAGAAATTCGATTGCAGAATAAACTTAAACTAGAACCACAGGAAAAGAGGTGGATCTCCATAAAAACTGATTCAATTGACCCAAGAAAACATTACTATTTTCAATGTGAAACAAAAAAGAATATAATTTCTTACGATAGTATTGTAGGTGGTCAGAGTTATGAATCAGATGAGGAAGGAACTGAAAACACAACTAGATCCCCACAAAAATTCCAGTTTTATGTTTTTATACAAAATTCATCTACTAAACCTGTACACATAAACAAAAATACACGAATAGGAACTTTATTTGAAACAATGGACATTATGGACCCATCACAAAACACAAATTTTCATCAAATGATGAATTCATGTGAAAATGTTTCGAATTTTAATCTTAAATCTCAGGATAACTTAAAGGATTACATTTGTAATTATATTCAGGCATCAAATGAAACATTAAATCAACGTAAAGAAGAACTAAAAATTAGTGACTTTAATTTAAATCATTTACAGGAAGAGAATGCAAAAAGGTTAGGAAAATTATTGCTTGATAATTATGCATCATTTTCCAAGTCCATAAAGACACTAGGCCACACAGACAAGGTAGTCCCAAATTTAAAGTTTATAAATGACTATCCCATAAAAACATTACCATTTCCCCTCCCACAATCATTACATAACGAAATGAAAGAGCAAATTCATCAACTTCTTGAAGCAGATATTATAGAACGAAATTGTTCTGAGTGGGCATGTCCCATTTTGCTTGTAAAAAAGAAGACTGATCAGTCTGGAAAACAGAAATACAGACTCGCTCTAGACTTACGTATGTTAAATTCCGTGTTACAAGGCTCATCATACCCCCTACCAAAAATACAAACCATAATTTCAAATTTATCCGCATACAAATTTTTCACTTCACTAGACTTCAAAATGGCGTATCATCAAATAGACCTTCCGGAACAATTTCAAGACCCACTAACCTTTACATGTATCTATGGGACTTTTAAATATAAACGCCTAGTATTTGGTCTAAAGTCATCAAGTGGATTCTTTCAACATTTAATGGATTCTTTAATTGATGAATTGCAAATTGATGGAGTATACTCATATCAAGATGATCTAATATTTGGGTCAAACTCATTTGAGGAAACTTGTTCAAAGTTAGATAAAATACTTAAAATCTTAACTAAGTATAATTTAACATTGACTCCAAACAAATGTACATTTCATACATCAGCAGTTGACTACTTAGGGTTCCATATTGAAAACCACTCTATTGCACCTATTCATGCAAACATTGTTAAAATTAACTCGTTTCCCACACCAAAAACTAAGAGACAATTAAAAAAATTTATTGGTTTAGTAACATTTTATAAATCATTGGTGCCATCATTTTCGGAAATTATTCAACCTCTCATTGATTTGACCACTCCTAAAGCTACATTTAAATGGACACAAAAACACCAAGAATTATTCAAAAAAATGCAACAAGTGTTCTTTAGTTCACCTATTGTTCGCTTACCAGATTGGTCAAAAACCTTTTACGTTAACACTGACGCATCTAAGGTAGCGATAGCTGGTGCATTATTACAGGAACATGAAGGACAACTACTTCCTATTGCATATTTTTCTAAATCTCTTAAACACGCAGAAAAACGTTACCCGGCTTTAAAACTTGAATTAATGGCCATTTATAAATCAGTAATCGCATTTAAGTACTATTTATACAACAGGAAATTTGTAATTTTGTCAGATAGTGCTCCCTTAAAAAAATACAAAAACACATGTAACCCTGCGGATTTAACTACACGTTGGTTAGCTGAACTTTCTGAATACACCTTTTCCTTCGAACATGTACCGGGATCATCTAATGTACTTGCTGATTATCTATCAAGATGTACATTTGAAAACAATACCCAAGATCTTAAATCAAATCCTGAACTCCTTAATGACCCTCATGCTTTACCAATTGTAGATAATGACACTTCGGACAATATCGAAGAATCCAATAACAACAAACCCAACTCAGTAAATTATTTAATTTCAGGCAGAGATACAAACAAGGATCCGTTACTTGAAATATCAAACGACACATTTGTCAGTGAGCAAAGAAAGGACCCAAAATTGGCCGAAGTTTACAATGATATTTTAAGAAATGGATCATCAAAAAAATTTCCGATGTACTTCATCCATCCTGACAGTAAGGTTCTCATGACAAAAAAAGAAAACGTATATAATAACACATTTTCGTACCATATTATTGTACCTGACTCACTTAAGGCTAAAGTTTTAACAATTTGTCATCTGTCACACTTTGGGTTAACTAAAACATATGCATTTGTAATAGCTAGATATTTTTGGAAAGGAATGTATACCGACACGTTAAACTTTGTGGCATCTTGTACTAAGTGTATTCAAACAAAACATCACATAACACCACCTGCTCCGCTTCAGCCCACTTACACACCAACCCACCCAGAACATACCATTGGGATTGACTTACTAGGACCATTTAAAAACGGACAATCAGTTTTAACGGTAACAGATCATTTTTCCCGGCACCTCGAACTATTTGCTTTGCATACAACAACAACTGACAAAATTGCTAAATGTTTATTTGATTACATAACTACCTTTGGCAGACCTGCCACTATTCTCAGCGATTTAGGTAAGCAACTGACTTCTGACATGTACAACAGATTCAACGATACATTGGGCATAAAAATACTCCATTCCTCAGTATGTCACCCCCAAAGTAACGCAATTTCAGAGAGAGTAAATAAATCAATAAAATATTCAATTACCACTTTACTTGAAGAAGGCCATTCTTTTGAAAATGCATTACGTATACATAAATCACTATACAACGGTTCCACACATTCTTCCACTAAATATTCCCCCAACTTATTACACTTTGGAAGAGAACTATCTTTATTATTTGATACTTTTGATCAAACTATTAATCAGCCAATCCTTGATAAGGGCATAGAAACTTACCAGTTGCTAAATGATTTGAATTCAATTTACAAAAAAGCATACACTAACATCAAAAATTCACAAGAAAAGAGAAATCAACACTTCCAGAAACGAGCGAAACTAAGAGTAATCTTAGAAAAGGATATAGTGTACCTCAAATCCGTGGATAAATTTAAACCAAAATACACCGGACCTTTTATTGTGGTACATAAATATTCGCCAGTTTCTGTTTCCATTAAGCGTTTACACTCGCCTGATGAATCGGCATTCAGAGTACACATTGACAGGCTAATTATAGCCCCCCCTAGAAATGATTATTTATTTGTGCGTCATGAGGAAAATATAAGTCACCCAGGAAACAGCTCCATAAAATACAACCTAAGACCTCGTTTTTAACACAGCCCATCACAATATTAGGTTAACATAGATTTACAGTAAATGCAGTACATCACACTGATACACATGTGTGTTGGAGTTTCCTTTGAGGGAGTTCATGGCTGGTCCAGGTTCTCCATCACAGGGGGCTTCCACATAACAGTTGTGTCCCTTAATTGCTGGGTTGTCGCCAATATTGTTACTTTTCCATTTCAGAAGTTTTTTTTCTTCATACATAATAATAAAAATAACATATAACATTGCACATACATTAAATTTTAGTCATATCAAACATAATCATGATGCACAATAAATCTCTAACCGATTATGACAAAGCTGTTTCTCACTACTCTAGGATTGACATTCCCTTTCAGATATATATAAATACCATATGTATTAGATTTTTATTTTTTTTTTATTTTTAATTATGCCCCTTCGAAGTGAAGGCCCGTTCAAAAGTCGCCCAAAGGACCTGTAACTTCATTGTGGTGAGAAACAAATTTCGGATTGGTGCAGTTCACACCAATTTTACTTAAACTCCCTGTTTTTCTATGTAATGCGACGTGCGCTCCTCTGAGAAAGCAAAAGATTTCGGGAGGAGCAGAGGGTACATGTAATGTGGGCTCTCGCCAATATTCCCACTTCCCATAGGGCTAGGCCATAAGCCGATGCCATCACCTTGTCATTTGACAAGATTTAGGGCAGCACCTTTTTATGGATCGCGTGTCGCTTTCCTTTTTTTTGCTTGTCCTGTGTGGATTAGAGGTCTGCACGGGCCGGAATTTCCAGGCCCGGCCCGGCCCGGCCCGTAGGAAAAAAATTTCGGCCCGACCCGGCCCGTTGTAAAACTTAAAAGTTCGGCCCGGGCCCGGCCCGGCCCGTTTAAATTTTTATATTTTAGGCCCGGCCCGGCCCGTACAAAAATCAATGAAAACAGGCCCGGCCCGTTTTGGCCCGTTACAATTTCTACGATTTCTAAAAAATTCAATTTTTTTTCATATAATTAAGATTTTTTTAAAGAATACTGCATACATATCTATGGAATGATTTTACAGTATATTTTACAGGAAATACACATTAGCAACATTAGTGATTACTAAGATTCTTAGGCTTTCAACAATCAAATAAAGATTCATCAAAAAATTAATATGGCTTAGAATAAAAGAAAAAAGAAAGAAAGTTAAAAACATCGTAACTTTTGAAGCTGTTTAATAAAGGAAGATTTATAAAAATATTTCTATATCATTTTATTAAAGATTTTAAATCCAAATTCATTCGTTAACTCAAATATACACCTTTCTGATACATTTCTAAATTCATTTTTTTCTCAGAAATGCACTGCAGGTATCTTTATTCAGAAACTATATAATCAAGTGACATTAACCGTTTTTTGATACAAACAATTTAAGAATACTGAAAGGAAATAAATTATTGTTATAGTCAGCATTTTCAATATAATTTCCGGAAGCGATAGCATGGGAAGGGAGAAAAACCTGCAACCATTTGAGAAATTATTACATCTGAACAAATTTATGCAAGTATTTTATTCATCAAAAATGAAAAATGCTATTCGATTCCAAATGCCTTCAATAGTCAGGCTTATCATTTTTATGCTTTTACAATTAAAAATTAAGCTGAAAATGTGTCAAACTTTCGCGTTATTGAGAAATTAATTTAAAAACCATCAAACTTTCGCGTTATTGAGAAATTAATTTAAAGACCATCAAGAAGTATATATCCAAAGATTAATCTAACATAAGTTCTTTATTGCTGTTAATAATTTTACAAATCATGTTGTCTGCCCTACAGATCTTGAGAACAATTAAGTTTTGTTCCGGTCCGGCAAGTCTATATGTAGAAAAATGATGCAAGCTTGATCTCGGCCCGGTATGAGTCAGCTAAAAAAATATTAAAACGGGTTACACACAATTTAATTGTCCGATGCATATCTCACACTGTACAAGTTACATTTTTTTATTGATGCTGTCAAACTAGTATGGCTCGTGACGCACATTTATATTTATTCTCGTTAAAACCATTTGCGTTGAAAATAGATCATATTTTATCGTTTCTGCTTAAATCTTCAGAACGGGCCGGCAGGCCCGAAAATTTTTTTATCGGCCCGGCCCGGCCCGTATGGCCCGTTCAATTTTTTGCCGGCCCGGCCCGTTTATTTTGTTTGTCGGCCCGGCCCGGCCCGTTGAGAAAACTATTCTGATTCTGCCGGCCCGGCCGCGGGCCGGGCCGGGTACGGGCCACGGGCCAGGCCCGGGCCCGTGCAGACCTCTAGTGTGGATACACGAATTTTTTTTCATTTTTTTTAAACATACTTATTAGTCACAAAATACACTTCATCCATAACATTTCATTAGTTTTTCACATCATTATGTTACACTTACATGGTTGCAACCTCCATTTCATATTTTCAACCTCCATTTCATATTTTTAACCTACATTTCATATTTTTCCTATCCATTTCGTATTCTTTTAGTATAGATTTATATATTTGTACCACATAATTCATACTTTTATTATATACTTCATATTCTTCATATTTTATTCGAGATTTTATTTTATCCATAACCTATGTTTTTATATTATTCGTGACCTATAGCTAACATTCTTCATAAACATATATATTATAAACAATTGATGGTACGAACTTCATGACTATTTTACATATTAAACATGCTTCCTTGCATTCGGCGCCTTATCTTTGATTAGAAAAAAAAGATAACCTCTGTAAAGGAACAATATATGGTATACCTATAAAAAAAAAAAAAAAAAAAACAGGAAGAATGTCTTGTTGTGTGCAAAATGCTAGAAAAAGCACAAATAAGGCCTGAACTCTAAGCAATAAAAGGCCAATGTGTTCCGGAACGACAACAACATCAAAATAAATGAGCATTAAAAAAAAAAAAAAGAGAGAGAGACTTTGAAGATGCATAATCATATGTCGACATAGTGTATAACTGTATAAATTCGAATATATATATGTAATCAATTCTTAATATTTAACCAGCATAATCTTACACTTTCGTATGTAATTCTGAGAGAGACATTTTCGTACCGGGTCCAAAATTTTTCAAACCCAAACCAGCGGGGGAGATATATGATATCAATATATCATATATCATTGAATATGACGATGTTAGGTAACAAATTGATAAACTTATCTTGTCCTCCTTTAAAAAAAAAAAAAAAAAAAAAAAAAAAAAAAAAAAAAAAGGGAAAAAAAATCCTTTTTTTTAAAGTAACTAAAATCATGATCACAACAGGATCTACATTACAGTTGAAGTTATAAATTGATCGCCCCTTTTCTCATTCTAGTAATACTTATACGCCCCCCCTTAATATAACGGTCACCGAAATCCCAGCACATGTATTTCACTCGTTCCATACCTTATATGGTCATGAAAACCGAATGTGGTTTTCTTATACCAGCTGCTCTACAATAAAAATGCTGCATAAGATGTTTTGCGCGTCGTACATATTCGAATATATCTCCTTCTCATGCTACCGATTCCTTATATGGTATCCTTTCGCGAATTTTAGACCGCATCATGAGCCCCAAAGCCTATCCCACAAAATTCCTTTGCTTTTTCAAATTCCAATAGCAAAGTTTAAACTCTTTTCTCGCCAATTAGCGATTATCTTGTTAATATGCTAAGTACAAAATCTCTCTCTCAGAAGAAAAATATTGCACGTATATTTTGGGCCAAATATCATATATATGCTAAACATTGTAACCTTTGGCGATATCTGACAACTGATGTTATCTTGGTTCTGACTAAAAGAACGGTCACTTTTTCTCTTGGCCTGGCTCTGCTGTAACCACCAATAATTCACGCTGAGCGTCCTACTCTCTCGAAAGGGCTAAAATAAAACTTTACTCTAAAGAACCTGGCTGCATACTTGTCTTTTTGTCGATCTCCTTTTCACGGCATTGATGGTAATTCGTAATAAACAATATTAAATCTACTAGATACAATAATCATCAAAGATTTCCATTACAGGGGCGCATTCACATGAATAGTCACAGAGCTTTAGAACGATGTATCACACGAGTTCCCCCCCCCCCCCCCGAAGAAGGGAAGGTGATAATCTTCCCCAAAATATACACCGAATACGCTTCAAATTTTATAAATAGTATTTATCGAAGTTCCGTGTCCAAAAAAAAAAATAAATAAATAAATAAAAACACCGCGTCAATGTCTACCGAAGTTTACCGAAGGATACCGTGCCGAACTCTGCCGAATTGAAACGACGTTAGGCGGAGTGTTAGGGTTTTTTTTCTCGTTACGGAATTTCTTGATTCGGTCGCTGCGCTCAAAGCCCACGATAAAAGCTATACAATAGCTTAAAAATTTGAAATAACAATGGGTTCATTGTTAAAAAAAATTAAAACTGGAGTTTAAACTGGAGCTTGTTTTTCATGTTTTTCCTGTAGTCAGCGGAATAATTCAAGAACGCTAATATTTATACTTAATTTGAAAATAAATTTGAGCACTAACCTTAAGAAAGAATGCAAGAATGAATTCAAAACAATTAAATGATAGGCTTATGGAAATCCGTGGATTAGTTATTGAGATATAGCTGTTGTGTAAATCGCAAAAAATGCAGAATAGCGGTCCCATTTGTGGAGCGATTTACACTAAAAACTAATCAGCATCTATTTATATTAGTGACTACCTAAATATAAAACTTTATTAAATTCCGTGCATTAGTTCTTGAGATAGAGCAATTGTGAAAAATATGAAAAATGCAGTATAGCAGCGCCACATGTTGAGTGATTTATACAAAAATGCAAACAGCATCCATTCATGTCATTGATTAACCGAATCTGAAATTTGGTGGAAATCCGTGCATTAGTTAGAGGTATAACTGTTGCTTAAATCATACAAAATGACATAGCAGCACCACCTGTTGTGCGATTTATACCAAAAACTAATCAAGATAAATCGTCAGGGACTATCTGAATGTAAGTTTTTATTAAATACAGTGGACTCTTTCTATCTGAACACTCTCTAATCTGAACATCCCTGTATTATGAACGCATTTCGATGGTCCCGGCGAAACTCCATAGACTTAACATAAGATAAACCCTCTGTATTCTGAACACCCCGCTATTATGAACGCTACTTTCGATCCCCATTTTTACCTCACCTCTCTGTAAACTGAACATGTATTTGGAATCGGAATTCAGGAAATTCGCGCATCTTGGAAATTCAGCGAATTTTGTTGCAGAAGAATATAAAGGTTTAATGAACTCAAATAAGTATAGAATTTTGGAACAGAAAACGGGAAACAAGAACATAAACATTAATGTTCCAAAGACTTTTTGTCAAATGAAAACAAAGAAACATCCTGTCACTGGACTCCGACTTTGGATTTTTCAGAAAAGCAGAAAATTGCAGAATTAAAGGCATCAGTAGGATTGTTGACTCATTTCAAATTTTAACATAACATCGAATTCAAAATAATCAGTGGTGAAGATGCAGATGTAAATATCGAGACTGTGGAAGAATAGAAAATAAAACTTCTGAACATAACGAAGGATTTCGATACAGCAAACATTTTCAATGCTGACGAAACCGACCTGTTTTTCACAGCTCTTCCAAACAAAACTCAAGCAAAAAGAAGTGAAAATACATAGTCGGGAAAATGTCAGAAGAAATATTTGTCATTATGCTATGTACTAGTTTTATGGATGAGAAGCTCAAATCACTTGTGATCGAAAAACGCTTAAAAAAAATGTGAAGATCGCATCATTGCCTACACACTAACCAAATCTTAAAGTGTAAATGATAGTCACAATTTTCTCATAAGTGGTTCAAGAGAATTAACGGGGTAATGAGAGAGAAAGGAAGAAAAAAAATTGTTGTTGTTGTTAATACCAGATCACTTACAAACATGCAGCTGAGCAACATAATCTTGGAAGTTCCTATTACCAAACTGTACTTCTATAATCCAACCACTAGATCAAAGAGTAATCAAGACAAGACCATTAAAACTTACTACCAAATTCATTTTCTGAAGAAATTGTCCCTGGTGATGGAGGCGACAAATTCGGCAGAAGTCAATGTCACGGATGCTGTCTATTGGATATCAACGGCATAAAATGAAACAACCTCCTACACCATCCAAGGATGCCAAAGTTGGATTCCTATGTGAGAATGGGCAAACCAGTATAAAGGACCAAGAAGCAACAGCTGTAAGTGACTTGGGATCAATTCTTCGAAGCTTCATACTGAAACAGAACTTGGAGCTTATCTCGAAACCGATGAAATCCTCATGGTTTGCAAGAACAACATTGTTGAAGAGGACGAGGAAAGTGAAGGCGAAGCAGAACCAGAAGGGACTGACAAAATAAGACGAACGATGATTACATTCATAAGTTTGGCACTGCACAATGATATAACTAACCATGCTAAATATTTTATACCGACTGTAAATTCAATGCATAATAGTAGTAGTAATGCATTTCCGATTCTCTCTCTATGCTGAACACCTCCATAATCTGAACATTTTTGGTCGGTCCCATGAGTTTTCGGAATAGAGAGAGTCCACTGTAATGTGCATTAATTCTTGAGATAGAGCACCCACAAAGTTTATGCCACATACACACAGACATTTTGTAAAAACATGTTTTGGAGGAATTTCTGACTTCTAAAACGTGTAAATCTGTCAATAACACACTTTAACAAAAGAAAAAATATATATTGCAACAAATAAAAGTAGTTTGTATAAAGCAAAGTTGAGTTTCTTCCAGAACAGTGGAAGAAATCAATAGAAAACAAAACATGCTCAAAATTATAGTACATTAACTGTCTAAAAGTGTTAAATAAAAGCATAATTATATGAAATCTAAATTGAAAAACTTAATATTAAAAAATATTATTTTTGGAAAAATGAGTTATGTTTTTAAATGACAAACTTCAGGTTTCGCAGACATTTACGGGTGAAGGATTTTATAACTTTAGAGGTATAATGATGTTTTTAGCATTTTCCAACAAAGTTGTAAAGTGCTTATGCATTCGGTTTGTCTGGCCGTCTGACCGCGCTCTAGCTCTCATAAATATACTCTGATTGCCATGAAATTTTTGGACGTTATTCAGGTTTACCCTAGCACGAACCCTATTGAAAATGAAGTTTCTACCATAATTAATTTATTTACATGTCAGTCAAAAGTTTTCCATTACATTACGGCCTATGGGTAAAAATCGTTTCAAATGAATTTTAACGTTTGTAACACTTTCCAAAAGTTTAAAAAGTCCTTATGCATTGTTTGGAAAGTGCTTATGTTTTCGGTTTGTCTATCCGTCTGTCCACGCTCTAACACTTGTAAATATACTCGAATTGCCCTGAAATTTTCGTATGTTATTGACATTTACCCTAGCACGAACTCTATTGAAAATGAAGTTTCTACCATGATTAGTTTATTTACAAAAAAGAGTCAAAAATTTTCCATTACATTATGGCCTATGGGGAAAAATCGTTTCAAAGGCGTTTTAAAGATGTTACACCCTGTCAAACATATTAAAATTTGCATGCATTTAAGAGCTGCACTAAAATATGCATTCTATAAAATACGCGGTGAAAATATAGCTATTGTTCCTTTACAGGGCCACACAAAAAAATCCCATTGGATAATGGCAAAAGGGGGTATAACGATTATTTCGTTATATATTTGTTATTTTCTTAAATTATTCCTTCCCCCCGTCTCTTTTCAATTCAAAATCAGTTTTAAGTGTCCTTCATTCACTTTCCATTTTTTTCCCTCGCCTAGTTTTCTCTAACCGAAAAATCGGCAGCTGCGTAACTTTGTCTGTGAGAAATACACTTACATATCATTCAACCGTTTAAAACATTTCCAGATGTCTGCTATTTCCGATCGAAGCAATTCTGCATTACCTTATATGGACATCATCTCTGTTTCACAGTTAAAATTTATGCTTACGCTTCTTTTCCTTTCTCGACAAAACCCTATAAAGAATTTAACATCTGCGCAGTAAAATCTCATGTCCCTTCGGTGTGCTTCTTTATTAGACAAAACAACACGTGTAACATTTTATTGTTTGGCAACCTTTTCCTTTCCCATCCCAGCTGGGAAACTAAATTGAATTCTTATCTTGCCGGCTGCATTTTAACTGTATTTGGCGTATACTATCCATTGTGCATGGGCGAACTTTTGTATGTTGGCGATTTTCTATCATGCCAAAAGTGGCAATTTGTTGCTATGTACGAGGCACTTGACTCTCTGCGCTCGTCTTGTTAACCTGCTATTCTTCGTTCGGAGATTTTCTCCGAGAGCTGTAAGTGTGCCCCCCCTTCGTAATAGATGTTAAAATAAAGTGTAACTTTGCAATCATCGTGGGGTTTTTTTCGAGCATCCGAACCTGGACTGATTCTATACCGATCATACCTCTTCTAAACCTTCTAACATATATATGCAACTACCAAAATCCCTCAAGAAACTCTTCTTTATATAAATAACTGGTGCCTGACGGTTTCGTTTTTCCCCACATAAAAAAAAAAAAAATATGGAGGGGGACACAATCAACTGCGACTTTACGGCGGATGTGATGATTTTGGTTCTTTTTTCGTCTCTGCATTCCCCGATAAAAAAAGGCAACTGCTAGTAGTCTTGGCTGCTAAGCGTCAACAGATGTGGAATTGATCTTCAAAGTGGTGTTCCCGTCCTGAAGTTCCTTTCCTGGACACCCCCTTTTCCTCCCCTGTGTGCTCCATCTCAACTGCTTCGGAGGGTCTCCCCTCGAGATTCCATCTTCAAAAGAAATCTGCGGATGATTGTCACCTGAGCGCTGGGTGCCCCTTTTGTCATCTCCATCGTCTGTGTGATTGACGTGTTCATCGCAGCCAGATATCATCGAGGGCTGCATGTGCTCATGTTGGTGCTTCTATACCAGAGTGTTTTGTGTGTTTTCAGTGAATGTAATCTACAGAAAGTTCATATACCCTCATAGAAAATTTAGTGAATAACAGTATTCCTGTGGTGTGATGCATCGTAAAATCGTTCATCGTGCAAAAAAATAGTGATTGTCTTCAATTCTGAGAAAATCCATCAGAAAGAATTCATCGTATGAATCAGTTAACAGTGCACAAAAATTAGTAACTAAATAACAGAATTCCAACTAAGAATAAAAAAAAATGATGTGTCACTACCTTTGATAAGTTATCTGCTATTCGTCAGTAAAAAAAAATATAAAAAAAAGAAAAAAAGTGCACAATGAAAATCCAACCTCAAAAAAAGTCTACATTTTGAATGTGGGAGCAGAGCGTGCCCCAGTTCCCTAAGTTTTGTCTTATTAAATTAGTAATCAGTTATTTATTTTTAAAACTAAATCTGTAAGTTACCCCAAGTATTTTGTTTATTTTATGTTCTGCTTCCACAGTCAGTACACCATAGTCAATATTGCAGTTTGGTGTTTTAAATCATATTTAATTCAATATCACTATTTTTAATCCTGTTATTGTGTTTTTGCAAATTTTTTTTAAATTGCGAAAGCACGGTAACTGTTGTCATTTCTAGTTATTATTTTTATGACATTTTATGCAGTTTTTACCAGTTATTACATTTATGTGCTAGTGTTTCATATTTTACGTCCCACCCCTTTTGTTTGTTTTTTTTAATTTGTATTTAGATTCTCTAATATGCTTAAATGTGTTTAACCAGTTTTGAACTTTAATTACAAGGTTAAAATAAGAACATTCCTTTTTCATCAAAAAATTATAAATAAATCAGAAGGTTTTAGGTTACAAAAAAAGGAATTTTTTTCCTAGTGTAAAGAAGTTAAAGGATTTTTTTCTTGCTTGCTAACAGTTTTGCGGTTTTCTATAGAGTTTTCTTTGCTTTATTATCTAAAGTAAGTACTTTGTTAAAGTGAAGGAATATATAGATATATGTTTCAAAGTGTAATTATTTTGCCATTTTATTTAATTTATTTTCTAAATGTGTTAATTTTGTATGTGCTTCCTTGCGTTACTGTCATAAAAGGTTCAAATAAGATATCTTTAAAGTGAGGTATATTTTAAAATCTATTTATTTTGCTAGTTTAGATATTTTTACTAGCTAGGAAATTTACTTGTTTTCAATGTGCTTTAGAGTATAAGTCAGGTCTGTGTAACAATTTCTCTAAAACTTGTGAGCGTAAACAAACAAAAAAAAAAACTAATCATGGCGGCAAAACAAATTCCGATAAATATCATTCAATTTGATGGAGATCCAGATTTACTTAAATTTTTCTTTGATCAAATTCGCGTCTGTGCAGAAATTAATAAATATAATCCACAAACAACAATTGCAATCTTAAAGGGAAAGTTAGTTGGGCCTGCACAAAAATTTCTAGCCCAAAATCCCGACCTGCAAAAGATAACAGACCTTGATTTGTTGGAAAAGGAATTTGCGTCATTTTTCGCCCCCCCTAGTAAATGTGTTGCTTCTGTTGAATTGTCCAGTTTAGCACTTATGCCTTCTGAGACGATAAAAAACTTAGCTCATAGACTAAATGTTCTTGCGGCGACTGTTTATGCAGATATCAACGACGAAAGTGCACGCAACATTATTAAACTTATGAAATTTCTAGAAGCCCTTCCTTCAAATATTAGAATAAAATTACAGGAAGAAGGCATTAATGATTATAAAACAGCAGTCGAAAGAGCACAAACCCTTCATGAAATTTTAAGGAATGAGAAAATCTTACATTCCTTACCTTCGGTACACAGACCAGAAAATCTCATCGAATCGCAACTGAAAGAAATTTCCGAGAAAATAAATGCATTATCCTTTGCCCCTCCTGATACTAAAACCGAAACTGAGCAAAAAAATCTCCAGACTAGACCAAAACATTTCGCAGGTGTTTCACGCTTCAAAAAAAATTACAAAAATCGAAACTACACTAGGCGTTATTCCCCACACAAGTTTTCACAAAAAAAACCAGTTGTTTGTCAGTTATGTGGACGAAACAATCATGATGCTCTCTCTTGTTTTAAATGGAAAAGAGCAAATACTCAAAGGAAAAACAATTACACAAACTCCACGCCCCAATTTCAGGAAAACTGAAACAGAGATACAATTTTTATGCTGATGGTGTTGTGTCTCAGTCTAATACTTCTACATCAGCAACTTTTGTTTTTGACCCTGTTTTACCTAAAATTTCAAGTTCGAGACTAGTTAATTCAGTAGGTTCCCAAACTTTTGACTCCATTAAAATAGCAAATAACATCAGTACACAAACAGAAAGTGATAATGTTCAAATAATTTGTAGTGTAAACACTATGTCACCATCCCTCCCTCTTGTTAAAGCCACTATAGCAAACCATGATATTACTTTATTGGCTGATTCTGGTAGTAGTATATCTTTACTTTCACAAAAATTATTTAATCAACTTAAACCTGTCTTAAAATATAAAAGACTGTCCACTGACGTCAATATTAAAACTGTCAATTCTGATGTTTCATTTTCCGCCTGCATCAGAACATCCATTAAGCTAAAACAGAAAGCGTTTTCACATCACTTTTATGTTGTTGACATACCTGACTCTTCCAGTTTTGAAGGCATTTTAGGTTTCGATTTCATAACTAGATACAATGTTGTCATCGATACTTTTAACAAGTGTCTCCATGTCAACAATAATTTCTCTGTTCCTTTAAAAACCAGTAAAGAATCTTCTGGAGAGAAACAATCAAAATCATGCAATTCTTTGAGTGATGTAGTAATGAATCAAGCGGTGTTCTTAACTCGTAAAATTATATTAGAACCCCAACAACAAATATGGTGCTCTGTTTACACTTCCAATAACATCAACAATAACAGAAATTATCTATTTGAATATTTGGCACAAACGAAAGAATTAATAGGAAATGATGCCATTATTCAAATGAACAAATTATCCAATAAAAGAAAGAAAACTTCACAAATACATCAGTTCTTCTCAATAACACTTAAAAACACTTCTGAAAAGACCATTCATCTCCCTAAACACACAAAAATAGGTCAATTATCTGAGATTGAGGAAATTCGCGACTATACTTCTGAAATGTCTGACAAGCAAAATAACTCAGAACAGCACTTTGTAAATTTTATTCAGGCGTCTAATGAAATCTTACAAAAAAGAAAGCAGGAGTTATCGGCTAATGATTTTAAACTTTCTCACTTAAAATCTGACGAAGCAAAGAACCTAACTAAATTGCTACTTAGTTATTATCCTGCCTTTTCCAAATCATTAGACACACTTGGTCATACTGATAAAATTGTACCTGATTTGAAATTCATTAATGATTACCCCATAAAGACACTCCCTTTCCCTCTCCCCCAAGCTGTGCAAAAGGATGTTTTAAATCAAATCAAACAGTTACTTGATGCCAAAATCATTGAACGTCATTGTTCCGAATGGGCCTGCCCCATGCTTCTTGTTAAAAAGAAACCAGACGGTACAGGTATACAGAAATATAGACTCGCATTAGATCTCAGAATGGTTAATACTATAATTCAAGGTTCGTCCTATCCACTTCCAAAAATTCAAACCATTATTTCAAATCTTTCACAATATCGTTTTTTTTCTTCTCTTGACTTTCATCAGGCATATCATCAGATTGATTTGCCTGCAAAATTTCAAAATCAGCTCACATTCACTACAATGTTTGGTTCTTTTCGGTATAAGAGATTAGTATTCGGATTAAAATCTAGCGCCTCAATTTATCAAGCTTTAATGGACTCGTTACTTGATGAATTACAGTTAGAAGGTGTCTATACCTACCAAGATGATCTCATTGTTGGTGCCAATTCATATCAAGAAATGTGTGATAAGTTGGATAAAATTCTTGCAATATTAGTAAAATATAATTTAACACTGTCCCCTAACAAATGCACTTTTCACAAAACCAGTTTAGATTATCTTGGATTTCACATAGAAAATCAAACTATTTCTCCTGTTCAGTCGAACATTGTAAAAATAACATCTTTTCCAACACCTACAACAAAACGTCAATTAAAAGCACTCATAGGCGTCATTACATTTTACAAATCTCTGGTTCCATCCTTTTCTGAACTTGTACAACCTCTCATAAACTTAACTACTCCAAAAGCTAAATTTAAGTGGACATGTAAACATCAAAAAATTATGGACACCATACAGAAGATATTCTTTAATCCGCCCATGGTTAGATTACCTGATTGGAACAAAAAGTTCTATTTAAATACTGATGCGTCAAATATTGCCATTTCTGGCGTCTTACTACAAGAACATGATAAACAACTATTACCTGTTGCATACTTTTCAAAATTTTTAAAAGCATCAGAAAAAAAATATCCTGCACTTAAATTAGAACTCATGGCAATTCATAAATCAGTTACTGCTTTCAAATATTATTTATACAACAGAGAATTTGTAATACTTTCAGATAGTAAACCATTAGAAAAGTACAACAAAACTACAAATCCGGCTGATATTATCTCTCGCTGGCTCATGGATCTCTCAGAATACACATACAAATTTCAACATATTCCAGGTAAAAAGAATGTACTCGCTGACTATTTATCTCGCTGTAACTTTGAAAATAATCAACAGACTTTAGCTACAAACCCTGAACTTATTCATGACACTCAACCCTTACCTATTGTAGAATGTGATACTCCACACTCCAGCTCGAGTGATTCTAATATGCATGTTAACTGCCTTATTTCTGGTACACAAACAAATCCTGACCCTTTATTAGAAATTTCGAATGAAACATTTGCTACTGAACAACAAAATGACCCTACTTTGTCTGTTGTTTATAAAGAAATCTTAAAGAAAGGATCTTCTCAAAAATTTCCTAACTACTTCATTCATCCTGATTCGAAAGTATTAATGTTAAAGAAGGAAAATATTTTTAATAACACTTTTTCGTATCACATTATTGTTCCAAATTCACTTAAAACCAAAGTCTTAACAATTTCACATTTATCCCATTTTGGCTTTAATAAAACTTATGAATTCTTGTCAGGTAGATATTTTTGGAAGGGTATGTATGTAGACACTTTAAACTTTGTTGCATCCTGTATCAAATGTCTTCAAACTAAACATCACCAAACTCCACCTGCACCCTTACAGCCCACATACACTCCCAGGTACCCTGGTCACACTATCAGTACAGATCTCCTTGGACCGTTTGCTAATGGAAAATATGTCTTAACTATCACTGATCATTTCTCGAGACATATTGAACTCTTTCCACTTAATGACATATCTGCGAGTAAGGTTGTTAAATGCTTATTCTCTTACATAACCACCTTTGGGAGACCTTCGGTTGTCTTATCAGACTTAGGACCCCAGTACACTTCTCAGGTATATAACATTTTTAATGATACAATGGGCATTAAGGTATTACACAGTTCGGCCTCGAGACCACAATCAAATGCGATTGCAGAGCGAATCAATAAGTCAATCAAATATTCAGTTAATATTCTTTTACAAGAAGGTCATTCATTCGAAAATGCAGTATTTATACACAAATCACTTTATAATGGTTCGAAACATGCAACTACATTATATTCTCCTAATTTTCTTCATTTTGGACGTGAACTTTCTCTAATTTTTGACACTTTTGATCAGTCGTGCAACCAACCCTTTCTTGATAAACATATTGAAGTCCACAAATTACTTGATGATTTGAGTAAGATATATCACAAAGCTTATAACAACATTAAATCTGCTCAAGATAAAAGATATAAATATTACGGTCAGAAAGCTAAATTAAGATCCATTTTCTTAAAAGATATTGTATATCTAAAATCAAATGACAAGTTTAAAACAAAGTATACTGGTCCATATATTGTCACTTGTAAACATTCCCCTGTGTCATTCTCAATTAAAAGGTTGTATGCTCCTGATAACACAGCATTTCGGGTACATATTGATAGACTTTTATTAGCACCTCCTCGGTATGGACATTTATTTGATGCATCAAGTCATATAAACAACACTAACTTTAATACGTTTTATCAACCTCACACATACAATCTAAGAAACAGAAGCTAATGTAAAAAACACTATTTATTATTTTTTATGTCTTGTTTTATGATACCACATATCCAACCAAAGAGCTCATGGTTGTGTGTATGTTGTTTTTGACTGATCTTTAACAATATCATGGCTGGTCCATCAATATTGCTCTGAAGATCTCTTAAGAACAATATTAGGTATCACTGTTATCCTTTAACACTTAGATAGCCCTTCATACTCACTTAAATTTTATTTACTTTTATTTTGTTTTCTTTTTGCAGTACACTTAAAATTTCTTTGACAATACTCATTAATTCAGTATTTTTCCACTAAATAACCTCCCACTTAACATTTCTTGTACTATAAGTCAAACATATTATAGTTAGATAAACAGGTACTGTAGTTTAGAAAAGTAAACAAAAGATTCATGTAATTAAATAAAACACAGTTTATATATATGACTTGTTCATCACCCCACTCGATTGTGACATATTTTTCGTCTCTCTTCACTCTAGGATTGTCTGCCCATATTAGTTATTATATGATATACATTTTTTTGTTTTTTTTTCTTTTTGAATTCTTCCCTTTGAAGTCTTGTTCCCGTTCAAAATTAAGGCCCTAAGGGTTCAAGCTTCATTGTGTTGAGAGACAAAATTTTGGAATTGGAGTTTCGATTCAAATTTTTGAATTGTGATTCCAATTCACATCAATTCAAATTTTTTTCATGTAATTCGACGTGGGCTCCTTCAGAAGACCGCTAGTGCCTTCGGGGGAGCATCACAATTCCCTCCTCATCTAAGGCTAGGCCCTAAGCCGATGCCATAATACTTGTGTTGTACACAAGATTCAGGGTGACGCATATTTTTTATGGGCGTGCTTGGAGCACCTCTTTTTTTTGTCATCCTATGCTTCGGCATGAAACAATTTTTACAAAAACATTTTTATTTTTTTAATATACATCATATTACTTTTTTAATTTTTGAAAAATATAGTGCTATTATGTTATTTTGTGTATTGCCATTTTATATTCATTTAGTATTAGTTTCATGTTTTGTGTATATGTTTCAAAATTTTATTTATGTCATGATAACAATCAAAGCTGCAGTAAGATTTTTGTACTGTCCGAGTCGACTCAACTTATACATATAAAATACAGTACTACCTTGGATCCATGAAATACAAATATAAAAAAATATAGAGACTTTAGAACTGCTGACTGTTTTTGAATACAAAAGTCTTTATTATCATGACGTTAAATTTCTACATATAGATATAGATAAAAAAAAAAAAAAAACTTTTGCATTTATGTATGTTTTTATGTTATAATATTTTATGCTAGCCTATGCACATTGGACAGCAAAAGTTTTTTTTTCGTGGTGCACCGGGTGATATATATAACGATTATTTCGTTATATATTGGTTATTTTCTTAAATTATTCCTTCCCCCCGTCTCTTTTCAATTCAAAATCAGTTTTAAGTGTCCTTCATTCACTTTCCATTTTTTTCCCTCGCCTAGTTTTCTCTAACCGAAAAATCGGCAGCTGCGTAACTTTGTCTGTGAGAAATACACTTACATATCATTCAACCGTTTAAAACATTTCCAGATGTCTGCTATTTCCGATCGAAGCAATTCTGCATTACCTTATATGGACATCATCTCTGTTTCACAGTTAAAATTTATGCTTACGCTTCTTTTCCTTTCTCGACAAAACCCTATAAAGAATTTAACATCTGCGCAGTAAAATCTCATGTCCCTTCGGTGTGCTTCTTTATTAGACAAAACAACACGTGTAACATTTTATTGTTTGGCAACCTTTTCCTTTCCCATCCCAGCTGGGAAACTAAATTGAATTCTTATCTTGCCGGCTGCATTTTAACTGTATTTGGCGTATACTATCCATTGTGCATGGGCGAACTTTTGTATGTTGGCGATTTTCTATCATGCCAAAAGTGGCAATTTGTTGCTATGTACGAGGCACTTGACTCTCTGCGCTCGTCTTGTTAACCTGCTATTCTTCGTTCGGAGATTTTCTCCGAGAGCTGTAAGTATGCCCCCCCTTCGTAATAGATGTTAAAATAAAGTGTAACTTTGCAATCATCGTGGGGTTTTTTTTCGAGCATCCGAACCTGGACTGATTCTATACCGATCATACCTCTTCTAAACCTTCTAACATATATATGCAACTACCAAAATCCCTCAAGAAACTCTTCTTTATAGGGGGGGGGATAGTATGCGACATTTTTTAAATATATTAAACTGTTTCATGTATAACAAAATTGATATATGCCACTGAGGCTTAATGTAAATTATACGATACTGTCTTGCATAATATGAAGCACATTGCATGTACAGGGACACACAAAAGATTTCAAAAAGTATATTCCTTCCGACGGACTGTATATGTTTCCAATGATGACTGGTGGATGGATGTAATACATTTTAATTATGATATGCGCATTTAAGTTTCACTAAATCTTTATACATTATAAGGGTGTGCATAAATGTTATAGTTGATGTACAGGGCTATCCGAAAGATCTCGTCAACGTTACTGACAAGGAAGGTCTTCGTTGGGGGCATACTCAGAATTTTTTGAAAAAAATACGAATTAAACTACTTATGTAGGTAATAAAGGATCAGTGAAAATTAGCGGCGGAATTACATTATTAGATATGTAACAAAATAAAATAGTTTGGAATAATTGGCGTGAAAAGCTGAAAGCGACGCGGGATTTGGCGAGCAGTGCATTTCCCCGCCAAAAGCAGATGATTTTAACGAATCTGAAAATTGATTTTAATTGACTTCACTGTTAAAAATCTGCAGCATTTACTGCAACATCACTCCACTACTTTTATAGAATATCTCTCTTCTGACCAATGAAAATGCTGCATAGCACGGTGAATTGACCGTTTTCTATGAAAGCGGTGGAGTGACGCTGCAGAAAATGGTACAGATTTTTAGCGGTGTTGTAGCTTGTGCAACACTGTTAAAAATCTGCTGCATTTTGTTGCAACGCACTCCACCGCTTGTATATAATATCTCTATTCCAACCAATGAGAAAGCTCCATTTCACGGCCAAGTAACCGTTTTCTAAACAAGCAAGGAAGTGCGTTGCAACAAAATGCAGCAGATTTTTAACAGTGTATTTTTCAATTCGGAACAATTTTAATCAATTTAAATTGTGTTTTAAATGATAAAATACCGGGTGATTATAATTAAAGTCCCGATTTTAAAAATCGATAATTTTAAAACTACTGGTCAAAATGACTTGATATTTTAGCAGAACAATCGTAAGGCAATGGAATTTTGTTTGGCGAAGGAAAAAAAAATTCCAAAATGTGCCGATAGATGGAGCTGTCCGGGTAATAGCAGGAGGAAAGACCAAAAATGTATTCGTTAAACACAGAAATGTTGTTAGCCAAAAGAAAAAAATTAGAGTTCAGGGATTTACTAAAGATTTATTAGCGAAAAGACCAGAATACAACGACAACAGTGATTATGACAAAAAAAAAAGAGCTTCATGGAATCAACACCTTGCTGATGATTAAAGCATAAGTTGTTCGATATGCCCTCCGCCTTGTTCCGCTACTAATTGGAAGCGCAAAACGGTATGCTCCACAACAGATCGGAGGGTATCTGTACTGATGCAATAGATGTGGTGTGTGATGCTTGCCTTCAAGTCGGCTAGATTCTGAATCCTCCCGCTGTAAACAACATTCTTCAGGTACCCCCAAAGCCAGAAATCACACGGGTTTAAGTCGGGGGAACGTGGCGGCCACGTTGTTGGAAAATGACGGCTTATGATCCTGTCATCTCCGAAATTAGCACTCAGTAGCTGCTCCACAGGAGTAGCAATGTGCGGAGGAGCGCCATCTTGCATGAATATTGTGCGATCCACACACTGACGCTGCTGAAATGCCGGAAGGACATGGTTACGCAAAAGTGTTTCATACCGCTTGCCAGTAACGGTGCAGGTAACGGGACCCGCAGGTCTGATCTCCTCGAAGAAAAACGGACCAACGATAAACGCTGCCGTTATTCCGCACCACACAGTAAGCTTTTCAGACTGAAGAGGTAATGGCTGTAGCTGGGACGGATTCTCGGTCGCCCATATCCTGCAATTTTGCGTATTTACAGAACCTTGCAAATGAAAGTGGGCTTCGTCAGACCACAGAATGTTCCATGGCCATCCGTTGTCCACTTCCATCCGGGCAAGAAATTGCAGTGGAAAAGATTGACGTGCTTCCAGGTCAGCAGGTAGCAACTCCTGCACATGAGTTATCTTATGCGGATAACAGCTCAAGATCTTCCGTAGGATTTTACGCACCGGGCTGCTCGGCATATCCAGCATTCGACCTATTCCCCATGCACTGCTGATTCCAACATCACTGTTTGTCTGTTCTTGTAATGCTGTAGCCACATCTTCCACTGTTGCAGCCGAAACTGGTTTCCTTCCTCTACCCCGTTTAACGTCAAATGAACCGGTCTCTTCGAATTTAGCAATCATTTTTCGCAGATCTTTTGTGGTTATTGGACCCAATTTAATGGATTTTAATGTCCGAAACTTCCTAATAGCTGTCAGTGCACAGTCATCGTTCTTATAAAAAAGCTTCAAGAGCAGAGCGCGATCTTTCATTGTCAGAGTCATGATGAAGCATTTAGGCAAAGAGCTGGTGCTCTGCATTTTTATGGCAACTAAGTCTCATGTGCGCATGTCACGTATTAGTAATTTGCATATATCTAGACAATGTGAACACTGACAGCGCCATCTATCGGCACATTTTGGAACTATTTTTTTTCCTTCGCCAAACAAAATTTCATTGCCTTACGATTGTTCTGCTAAAATATCAAGTCATTCTGACCAGTAGTTTTAAAATTATCGATTTTTAAAATCGGGACTTTAATTATAATCACCCGGTATATTAATTTCATTTTGTTATAAGTACAGTACAACCCCAATAATTCGAATTAATTGGAACCAGACCCAATCCGGATTATCCGGAGAATTAGAAAAAAATGAAATAAAATAAAATATACTTACAGAAAATCACCTTTTTGTTTAACCTATTGGTTATTTACAGACAGTAAAAATGTTTACTTTGTAATAAAAAAGTTTGTAATTTTTTGCTATGCTAGTTTTCTATACTTTTTGCGAGTCGTACGCTCACGCATTCGCTTGAGCATAAGTAGTTCGTTGGGTGTAGTTTAAATGAGAAAGCTTAAGGTATTCTTCTGAAGAGATTTCAGAAAAAAGTTTTATTTATTCAGAATACGACGATGAAACAAGTTAATGTTATGGAAATCAGCCAAATCGCTTCTCAAACTTGAGAAAAAAATTGATCAAACCGATCCGGATTTACGGGGTCCGAATTAGCGGGGTTCTACTGTACATATAAACGTATATGACAAAATTACACTTAAAGTAAAGTAAAAATGCAAAACTAAAATTACTTAAACTAAACATATCATATCATCATATATATTATAAAGCAGAAGTTCTGAAACTTCCAAACGAGTGTTTTCAAAAACTACCCGATGGATTTTTTTGCCGATTATATCATTCGATAGGATATATTTTCCCGAAGGTTTAGGATTCAAATTTACAGGGATAACTCTGATTTTTCGTAGTAAATTTCGTATTTTTCGGTTATTTTTGACAAAAGGGTTGCCAGTAGCTGTTTTTGGCGAAAATTATAATTGCTAAAACAATTAAAATGGCTATATCTATTAGAAATATTACAAATATCTTGCAAAAAATAGCAGAAAATAACTACTGATAATATTAATAATAATAAAGAAAGACCGCTTAAATGAGGCGTAATATTATAAAAATATATTTATCTTGAAAATGAAAAAAATATGTGTAATGCTAAAAAAATAAATTAACGCGAAATATAACTATTGGTTCAACTTTTGGCGACTTATCCCTGGTGTTACAATAAAAACATGAATTTCAGAAATTGATTAAATGAATTTTAAATGATAGTTATTTCCCTTTTTATTATTTTCTTTCTCTTTTTTTTATTGAATTTCCGTATAATATAACTTACGGCAGAAAAAAGTAGATTTGATTGTAAAAGACATTGTAAGTTGTGAGTTACACATTCGTTTCTATGCCATTTTCATTTTGCTTTTGTCGCCAAAGAATGTGTTTTTAAGCCGAAAATCACTATTGACTTAATGCCTGACTTAGGTTCTTAATGGTCGCAATAATGTTGTTTTTTTCAAGTGAAGATAGTTTTTTGGAATATATTTTAACATTCAATCGTAAATTATGTAGATTTGAGTAAATATTTTAAAAATTTGAATCAAATATTTAAATTTTAGCTTTAGTATGAATTTTTGCCACACATATATATTGTAATATAATGTCATAACTTTGTCAAAAGTTTTTTACCGTAATTTTGGAGAATGTGATCAACGAATGTAACCCTTTCATTTTTTTTTTTTTTTTTTTTTTTTTTAAATGTTTTTTACTGTTAATTTAATTTTTCTTGCGCCATTTCGTCAATTTCACTTACATGAAAAATTAGTTTTAAAATTTAGAAACTAAAGAAGGAAAGGTTATCCCGTCGATTAAAAATCTACCGCCAAATTCCAAGATTAAATGTCAATAACGGATGATCGTAAATGTCACATTCACTTGACATTAAGCATAATATAAATATTAATTATGTCATCAAGTGATTTTTAATTCGACATTTTATTTCTACTTTTATATATATTCTGCTAATTTGTTTTTCGATATTTAAATGAAAATTTATGCTAATCTATATAATCTGGCAAATAGTTTTGCGATTTGTATAATTTGGCAAAATTGGTCGACGGTATAACCAAGTAGTACTGAAGGAAAAATTTTGCAATTCAAAGTAAATTTATTCAATTATGCTTTATTACTATAGATAAATTCAACATTTTGAAATGAAAAATTCCCGCTGAATAAAATTTAAGTCTTTTTTAATTGACCATTTCCTCTTCAATATTTCTTCAATCAAACTTTCGCTATTCTCTTTCGCGCAGGCTAACAAAAATGTTTTTTAAATATTTTATTAGATAAAACGTAAATAACACTTTTCTATTTTAAAAAAAATATTTTTAAAATCTAATTCTACCATTATGTGTCGTACAGGACAAAATAGCAGAATTACTTTTAAAAATAGTTTTATCTGTTAATTGTATGTTATTTGTTTATTTGGGTGTTTGAATTTACTTTTGTCATCAAACAATGCGATTTTATACCAAGAAGGCATAAGCCGGAGCGATGTTCACAATTACTAAATTCTCTCACTCTCTTATAAATGTGTGAGAGCATTTTTAGGATATTTTTTTATGTTTAATTGAAAATATATAAATAGCAGTTATAGCAAAAAAAAAAAAAAAAAAAAAAAAAAAAAAAAAAAAAAAATGAGTATAATGTTTAAATTTTAGTATAAATGTCTTCCTCATCCAAACTGTAAAATGATTTAATTGCAACTTTTTAAAGTTTTGGCGCAGATGACATATACGCACCACATTCGCACGATTGCAACAAAATGGCGATTTTATGCCACACACGGTAAAGCGATGGAAAAAACTATGGTTGTTTATTTATTAATAAGCTATTTATTAACTTTCATTTTGTTTTTTAAAATAATATAAATCATTTTGTTCTATAGCTATTAATTAAACTTTTTTATTTATTATTTTTTTTTTCAAATAATACAAAATAATTAAAAAATATTTATGAAATTGGTAATTAAAAACCAAGTTCTCCAAATTGGCGCCAGAAAAAAATTGCGCCAATGTGGTGCATACATGACATCTGTGTCAAAGTTTTTTCTTATACATAAGTAGGGAAAATGCAGTATAGATACCGATTACAGTTTTTTTCTAAATGGAAATTTTGTCACGGATTTGGTCATATACTCATCGAGGTATCTCACTGGCGCCAAAATGGCATTATTTGCCTCATATGGTAACCTAGCTATAGTTGTTTATCTGATGATAAGTTGTTTATTTACTTTCATTTTTTTTTCTTTTTTCAAATGATATTTGTTGTTTTGTTCTACAGTTACTTTTTATTTATTGTTAATTGCTGTTTAAAATGATAGAAAATAATAAAATATTCATAAATTTCTTTGGTATTCTAAAACGAGGATTTTGCCACATTGTAGTTGCAAGATAATCGTGCTAAACCTATTGCGTATATGATGTCTGTGTAGGAATCTTTTGTGAAATATGAAAAGTGTAAATTGGCTACTACTTGATTATCACGTCAACCAATTTCGCCAAATCGTTCGCCAAATTATACAAATTTACATAATTTTATCTTAAATAACTAAAGAGAAAATGCTTAAATACGAAAGAGCAAATAATTTTGTTTTTATTTTTCAGGAGGAAATTTTGCAATAATAAAGTAATTGTTGTAGTGAGAATTTAAGTGTTTTTTTTTTTTTTTTTTTTTTTTTTTTTTAAATATCGTTGGCAACTTGCTGTAACGAAAAATGTTTATTTTTTTTTCCTGCTATTGTTTTGTAAGAGCTGGTTTTGTGAAAGCCATGTTAAGATGGTATTCAAATTTTTGAACCCTTCCCAATTACCACCTCCTTGGGCCGATTTTGCTCATTTGCAGTTCCCACTGAGATATTAACCATCTCAATGTACTTGACGAGTTTGAAGATAATTCTTGCATAATTGTGCCCTTTATCGCGCGGACAAAATTTAATATATATATTGTTTTGTAAGAGCTGGTTTTGTGGAAGCCATGTTAAGATGGTATTCAAATTTTTGAACCCTTCCCAATTACCACCTCCTTGGGCCGATTTTGCTCATTTGCAGTTCCCACTGAGATATTAACCATCTCAATGTACTTGACGAGTTTGAAGATAATTCTTGCATAATTGTGCCCTTTATCGCGCGGACAAAATTTAATATATATATAAGCTTTTTAGGTGGGAGTAGCTTTGGGTTCCTGGCTTCACATAATGAAAAGTTGTGAAGAAATTTTTCAGAAGTTGTACCATGGTAACGACTATAATAATTAATATTTCTTCAGATAAGGGGAAATTTTAAATCCTGTTGCCATAATGGTCTCATTTCGCTTCCAAATGTGCGCTGTTAGTAATAAACTAAAATAGTTACTTCTAAATAGCTGGTTATTGTGCAACATTTTAGATAATTTAATATCCCAATGGTGTCTAAATCGTTTTCAGCAATGAGCAAGGTGCTTCTGGAGGTCCAAATTATTTAAAATACAAATTTAAATTCACCAGTTCTTTTCATCCACGGTTGATTTTGAAATATTGACCAGCGCAGCGGGCATAGCCTGCTAGTATATTATAAAGCAGAAGTTCTGAAACTTCCAAACGGGTGTTTTCAAAAACTACCCGATGGATCTTTTTGCAGATTATATCATTCGATAGGAAATATTTTTGCGGAGGTTTATGATACAAATATACAGGGATAACTCTGATTTTTCGTACTAAATTTCGTATTTTTCGGTTATTTTTGACGGAAGGGGAACAACTAATTTTTTGGCGATAATTTAATTTCAAAAAAGAAATGAAATGCTTTCTCTAATGGAAAATAATATAAACATTTCGAAAAAAAACCTGTTAATTCATTGATTTAAAATAAATAATGATAAAAAGAAAAAAAATCTGTTTAATGCAAAATAACATTATGAAAGGAAAAAAATGTATCTTTAACGAAAAAAAAATATTTATAATATTTAAAAAGTAACTCAATATGAAAGAAAGTTTTGAAGTGACACAATATTTGGCTATTTATTTCTTTCGAGCCAGATTAAAAGAAAACAACATCTCAAAAATTTCATTAGGTAAAACATAAGTTTTTTTTTTCTTTCTTTTTCTAAAACTATTTTTAAATCCAATTTTCCCGTTATGTGTTTTACAGAAGAAACTCGCAAAATTATTTTTTTTTTTTTTTTTTAAAGGCTCTAATTGTTATTTGTATGTTGTTTCTTCAATTGGGTGTTTCAATCTACTTTTGTCGCCAATCAATGCTAATCTAAACCAAAAAAAGCACAAGATGGAGCGATGTTCTCAAGAACTATTTTCTCTCTCTCTCTTTTAATGAGTGAGAGCATTTTTAGGAAAAAATTTTACATTTAAGTTAAATACATATATAGCAGTTAATACCACAAAAATGAATAATATTTAAATTTTAGAGTAAATGTCTTTCCACATACGTAGATATTGTAAAATAATTTAACTGCAACTTTTAAAATTTTTTTTTGGCACAGATATCTCATACGCACTACATTGGTGCGATTTGTCTCTTACGCCAGTACCATATATACATCTGGGTAATTAACTGACGCCAAAGTGTTATTATTTTGCTTGATATGGCAACCCGGATGTTATTGTCTATTTATTAATAAATTGTCTATTTACAATTTTTTTCTTTTTTTTTTTTCCAATTATATAAACTATTTTAATGTAGGCACATTTGTCATATATGCACCACATTTGCGCGACTGCAATAAAATGGCGATTTTATGCCTCACTTGGTAACTGGCTGTTGTTTATTTATTAATAAATTTTTATTTATTTTTTTTTTTTAAAGGATATAAATAGTTTTGTTTTATAATTATTAACTTTTTTAAATTTATTGTTATTTTCTATTTAAAATAACATAAAATAATTGTAAACTCTCTATGTAACTGGTATTTGAAAAAAAAAAATTCTCCGAATCGGCATCAGAAGAAGAAGAAGAAGAAAAAAAATAAAACTCGCCAATGTGGTGTGTATATGTCATGTATACATTTTTTTCACTATACTACAGTATTTAATCATGCTGTATAAATAACGATTATTGTTTTTTCCAAACATGTTTGGCACAGATATTATATACACACTAAGGTATGTGCCTGTCGCCAAAACGGTGTTATTTTGCCTTATATGGTAACCCAGCAATAGTTGTTTCTGTATTAATAAATTGTTTATTCACTTTCAATTTCTTTTTAGAAATTCTATAAATTGTTTTGTGCTATAGTAACTTTTTTTATTTATTATTATTTTCGTTTTAAAATAATGAAAATAATTTTTAAAAATGCACATTTCTCCGCTATTCTAAAACGAAGATTTTGCCGCAATGGTATTGGAAGGAAATCTTGCAAATCCGGGTTTGTGCCGGAATTTTTTGTGAAATATGATATTTTCAAATGTAAATTGAGTGCTACTTGATTAACACGTCTGCCAGTTTCGCCAAACTATTCAAATTTACATAAATTCATTTTAAATAACGAAGGAACAATAAACATAAATAATAAATACAAATTAAAAGTCGAATTAAAAAGCACTTATGACGTAAACAAATACGTGTATCACGTGTAATATCAATTGCTATCATACTTACGATCATCGATTATTGACATTTATTCCTACAATCTACTATTAATTTTTCTATCGACAGAATAATCAAGTAGTACCGTACATTGTACAAACTCCAGTTAATATTACAAAAATAGAGCTAAATAACTAAATTTAGGTGCAAATGCACACGCCTATGTTGTAAGAAAGAGGCACAAATGTCATATATGCACCACGTTCGGGTGATACATTTCTGGCGCCACTTTAACGGAAACTTCGTTGTCAAATGACAGATACATTTCTATTTTCTATATTACTTTTCTATGTATAGAGCATAACATTTTGTATCATTTTAAAATGCAAATGAAAGTAAATAAATAGTTCATTAATAAAATAAAAACAGAGCTGGATTACCATAAGAGGCATAAAATGTTCATTTTGTTTCAATCACGCCAACGTGATGCGTATATGACATCTGTATCAAAAAAGGAATTTCACACATTCAAAAAACATTCACTTTATTTTTCTAAGGAAAACTTTATTTAACTTTATTTATTCTACAGCATTCCAAAAAGGGAACACTGTAATAGATTTGTCAAGAGCAGATATACGTTGCGAAATATAATATAATATTAATAGAGGATGTATTAAGGTTTCCACAGATACCCATATCCTCAAGTTGAGAGGTTTAGAGTTAAAAAACTATCAAATGAAAATGAATCATTTGAAAATTGTTTAAATTCAGTGGTCAATCTCTGCGATCATAATGCTCGCTATTTTAGAAGTATGGTGAATAAACAATATTTAAATTGCTCTTTTCATAATTGCCTCATTTATCTATCAAACTCTACAATAAATGGTCAACTGAAATATTTTTTCCTTAAAAGTCCGAATTTTATCGAATGCATAAGCTGATACAACAACACAATATTTTATTATTATTTTAATATATTTTGGCGTCAACGGGCATTGATTCCATTGTTGTTGTTTTTATTTTTGGCTCAGTTTTGTTTTTTCTAGCTCGCTGAGTTTTGCACTGATGAAGAATCTCGACAGTAGATTCGAAACAGCTGTTTGCTAACTTTTAATGCATTTTTCGTACATTTATAATCGTTGATTATCTATCTTTAAATACAATGGCGTTTTGTATGATTTTCAGAAATATGAAAGAGCATTCGAGGTAAAGTTGCTTTAAAAAACACAATCATATTCAATATTTTGTTTGATTCATGTTTTGTTTTGAAAAATAGACCAGCGCAGAGGGCTTAGCCTGCTAGTATATTATAAAGCAGAAATTCTGAAACTTCCAAACGAGTGTTTTCAAAAACTACCCGATGGATTTTTTTGTCGATTGTATCATTCGATAGGAAATATTTTTCCGAAGGTTTATGATTCAAATTTATAGGGATAACTCTGATTTTTCGTAGTAAATTTCGTATTTTTCGGTTATTTTTGACAAAAGGGTTGCCAGTAGCTGTTTTGGGGGGAAATTATAATTGCTAAAAGAATTAAAATGGCTATATCTATTAGAAATATTACAAATATTTTGCAAATAATAGCAGAAAATAACTACTGATAATATTAATAATAATAAAGAAAGACCGCTTAAATGAGGCGTAATATTATAAAAATATATTTATCTTGAAAATGAAAAAAATATTTGTAATGCTTAAAAAATAAATTAACGCGAAATATAACAATTGGTTCAGCTTTTGGCGACTTATCCCTGGTGTTAGAATAAAAACATAAATTTCAGAAATTGATTAAATGAATTTTGAATGATAGTTATTTCCCTTTTTATTATTTTCTTTCTCTTTTTTATCGAATTTCCGTATAATACAACTTACAGCAGAAAAAAGCAGATCTGATTGTAAAAGACACTGTAAGTTGTAAGTTACTATTCGTTTCTATACCATTTTCATCTTGCTTTTGTCGCCAAAGAATGTATTTTTAAGCCGAAAATGCACTACTGACTTAATGCCTGACTTAGGTTCTTAATGGTCGCAATAATGTTTTTTTTTTTTTTTCAAGTGAAGGTAATTTTTAGAGTATATTTTAATATTCAATCGTAAATTATATAGATATGAGTATAACTCTTTTATTTCTTTTTGCAAATGTTTTCATTGTTAATTAAATTTTTCTTGCGCCATTTCGTCAATTTCACTTACAGGAAAAATTTCAGTTTTAAAATTTAAAAACTGAAGAAGGAAAGATTACCCCATCGATTAAAAATCTACCCCCAAATTCCAAGATTAAATATCAATAATGGATAAAATTGAAGCTGGTGTTATGCACAACTGAAGTGAAAAAACCTCTTTAAACACCATAAAATAAGTTAACTGCGCAAGGCCTGACGGAGAAAGACTAAGTTCTTTCGAAAGGCCTTGCGCAGTTAACTTATTTTATGGTGTTTAAAGAAGTTTTTTTCACTTCAATTATCAATAATGGATGATCGTAAATGTCACATTCACTTGACATTAAGTATAATATAAATACTAATTATGTCATCAAGTGATTTTTAATTCGACATTTTATTTCTGCTTTTATATATGTTCTGCTAATTTGGTTTTTCGTTATTTAAATGAAAATTTATGCTAATCTATATAATGTGGCTAATAGTTTGGCGATTTGTATAATTTGGCGAAATTGATCGACGGTATAACCAAGTAGTACTGAAGGAAAATTTTTGCAATTCAAAGTAAATTTATGCAATTATGCGTTATTACTATAGATAAATTCAACATTTTGAAAAGAAAAATTCCCGCTGAATAAAATTGACAAGTCTTTTTTAATTGACCATTTCCTCTTCAATATTTCTTCAATCAAACTTTCGCTATTCTCTTTCGCGCAGGCTAACAAAAATGTATTTTAAATATTTTATTAGATAAAACGTAAATAACATTTTTCTATTTAAAAAAAAAATATTTTTAAAATCTAATTCTACCATTATGTGTCTTACAGGACAAAATAGCAGAATTACTTTAAAAAATGGTTTTATCTGTTAATTGTATGTTATTTGTTTATTTGGGTGTTTGAATTTACTTTTGTCATCAAACAATGCGATTTTATACCAAGAAGGCATAAGATGGAGAGATGTTCATAATTACTAAATTCTCTCACACTCTTTTAAATGTGTGAGAGCATTTTTAGGATATTTTTTTTATGTTTAATTGTAAATATATAAATAGCAGTTATAGCAAAAAAAAAAAAAAAAAAAAAAAAAAAAAAAAAAAAAAAATGCTATAATGTTTGAATTTTAGCATAAATGTCTTCCTCATCCAAACTGTAAAATAATTTAATTGCAACTTTTTAAAGTTTTGGCGCAGATGTCATATACGCACTACATTCGCACGATTGCAACAAAAGGGCGATTTTATGCCACACATGGTAAACCGACTATGGCTGTTTATTTTTTAATAAACTATTTATTAACTTTCATTTTGTTTTTTAAAATAATATAAATCGTTTTGTTCTATAGCTATTAATTAAACTTTTTTATTTATTATTTTTTTTTCAAATAATACAAAATAATTAAAAAATATTTATGAAATTGGTAATTAAAAACCAAGTTCTCCAAATAGGCGCCAGAAAAATATTGCGCCAATGTGGTGCATACATGACATCTGTGTCAAAGTTTTTTCTTATACATAAGTAAGGAAAATGCAGTAGAAATACAGATTAAAGTTTTAGCGAAATGGAAATTTTGTCACGGATTTGGTCATATACTCATCACTGGCGCCAAAATGGCATCATTTGCCTCATATGGTAACCCAGCTATAGTTGTTTATCTGATGATAAGTTGTTTATTTACTTTCATTTTTTTTTCTTTTTTGAAATGATATTTGTTGTTTTGGTCTACAGTTACTTTTTATTTATTGTTAATTGCTGTTTAAAATGATAGAAAATAATAAAATATACATAAATTTCTTTGGTATTCTAAAACGAGGATTTTGCCACATTGTAGTTGCAAGATAATCGTGCTAAACCTACTGCGTATATGATGTCTGTGTAGGAATCTTTTGTGAAATATGAAAACTGTAAATTGGCTACTACTTGATTATCACGTCAATCAATTTCGCCGAATCGTTCGCCAAATTATACAAATTTACATAATTTTATCAAAAATAACTAAAGAGAAAATGCTTAAATACGAAAGAGCAAATAATTTTGTTTTCATTTTTCAGGAGGAAATTTTGCATTAATAAAGTAATTGTTGTAGTGAGAATTTTAATGTTTTTTTTTTTTTTTTTTTTTTTTATCGTTGGCAACTTGCTATAACGAAAAATGTTTATTTTTTTCCTACTATTGTTTTGTAAGAGCTGGTTTTGTGAAAGCCATGTTAAGATGGTATTCAAATTTTTGAACCCTTCCCAATTACCTTCCCCTTGGGCCGATTTTGCTCATTTGCAATTCCCACTGAGATATTAACCATGTGAATGTAATTGACGAGTTTGAAAATGATTCTTGCATAATTGTGCCTTTTATCGCGCGGACAAAATTTTAATATATATATAAACTTTTTAGGTGGGAGTAGCTTTGGGTTCCTGGCTTCACATAATGAAAAGTTGTGAAGAAATTTTTCAGAAGTTGTACCATGGTAACGACTGTAATAATTAATATTTCTTCAGATAAGGGAAAATTTTAAATCCTGTTGCCATAATGGTCTCATTTCGCTTCCAAATGTGCACTGTTAGTAATAAACTAAAATAGTTACTTCTAAATAGCTGGTTTTTGCGCAACATTTACGATAATTTAATATCACAATGGTGTCTAAATCGTTTTCAGCAATGAGCAAGGTGCTGCTGGAGGTCCAAATTATTTAAAATACAAATTTAAATTCACCAGTTTGTTTCATCCACGGTTGATTTTGAAATACTGACCAGCGCAGCGGGCATAGCCTACTAGTATTCTATAATTCAAAAACTAGTTGACATATCGAAAAGAAATTTGATATTATTCCAAGTATATATGATTAGTATACCTACGCTAAATTTTATGAAAATCGGAGATGGTTAGGTTTATAGAGTGTGTTGAGTTGACATGGAATGTCCTGATATCGAACGATGCAAGGCTTACCAGACGGCTGATGATGCATTAGCGCGTGGACGTCTCGATGCCTAGTTTGTTAGTTCAGAAGTATAACGGCCATAGTGAAATGGCGCGTAATATTTATATTGGCATTACAGTGTTCCGAAATCTCTATTATGAGACCCAAAATAAGGAAATCGAAGTTTCGTATTTCGAAATGAAATCCCAGATAGCATGCACATTAGCAGCAAGTTTGATTGTTTTTATTCATTTCATCTTGCAGTGACAAATTTCACTTGACAAATTCGCAGCAAATCTCTTGCGACCATCACCCGCTTGGATGAATAGTTTGTTGTGAACCTGGTGTAAGATTGTTTTTAATTCATAAAATTGACGAAAGAAAAAAAAAACCTCCGATGAGAGAATAGAAAATCAGCACTTGCGCAAAAATTGGGTGCTACTCAAAGGTAAGACAAGCACATGTTACCGTAATGGAATCTCATTTTCATTGATTTGTTAAGTTAAGGGGACAGTGAACCTTTATTTGAGCAAAATTGTCTATAACAAAATCATTTCAAACAAGTGGGTAAGTGTGATCGGAGATCGCACAGGGGGTTTCGTTTAATATCTCCAACAAAACACATTTTTTCATTAAATTAACAAACGAAAAACGGTTTTTCGGCGCTATTTTGGGAGTTCTTCACCAATAGCGCCAACGAAAACAGAATATTGAATTCTTCCCTAAATGTTGTTTTGATCGCATAGATTTGTTGAGTTCTCTACTGATAAACCACGTTTGAGAGAAACCTGGACAGAACTGCGCATGGGCGAAAAGAGCGAGTCCAATGCGAAAATGGGAGAGTTCGTACCATCTTGAGGATGAGTTTATTTATTAAACATCTTAGATATGTCGAATTTTTTTGGCGAATACCTTTTTGTTTCTCTAATTCAATTACCTGTTTCTAAACATTACATTGTAATTCAGTTACACTAAAATAAGTTATAAAAAGACAAATATAATAAAAAAAGATGATTTAAAGGTATGGTTATAACTTTTTCCCTCGCAATATAGCGTAACTTAATCTTTTTAGAATTAACGCCTGAATGGTGTGATTTTAAAACTTGCCAGATTAGCAATTTTTTTAAATTATTTCGCTACATTATTGTGTACATTTATTTATATTATTTGCATACATTGGATATGAAAATGAGAAATGACGCAGATATCATATACGCGCAAGGTTTGGTAAAAAAATTTTTTAGCGTCAATTTGGCGAAAACCTCATTTTCGAATGCTGGTTAAATATACATTTTTAAATTATTTTTTATTATTAAAAAAAAATAACAATAAATAAAACAATTTTTAAATATAATAAATTTTAAAAACAAATAATAGAGCAAAAAACATTTTATATAATTAAAAAAATTAAAGTAAATAAACAATTTATCAAAAAATAAACACTATCAGGGTTGCCATATTAGGCAAAATAACGCCATTCTGGCGCCAAGTAAATCCTGGTGAGTATATGACACACAAGTGCCCTGAATATTTAGGTTGTTAGAATTGGCGAATTTCTTGCATAGCCGCCAAGTCAGATGCCAAGCAGTCGTTAAAACTGCATTTCAGCCATAAATATAAATGTAAAAAAAAAAAAAGACATGTTTTTATTAAAATTCACAAAAATGTAGGAGAAAATATATATTTTGGAAAGGTTATTCCGAGAACTAATCCACAATCTATTTATTTTAAAATAAAATTTCACTCGGAACAAAAAATAGAAAACAATATTTAATATCGTTTCTCGGCCTCATAGGCTATTACCCCCAAAGTCCGAATGGAATCGGCTTGGCATTCTACCAAGTGAAGACCTTACAAAGCTGGTATATCAGTATCAGAATCTGCAGATTTAGTGAAGGTACGCAAGTAAATAAAATTATGAATAAAAGTAAAATATTGCAGAGCTAAGCATAAATTTAAGGGAGACCAAACTGGTCACCAGATGCGGCTCTTACCGTATTTACTCGTGTATAGGGCGCACGTGTGTATAAGGCGCACCCCCAATTTACAAGTAAAAATGGCGATTTCTTAAAATCTAGTATATAACGCGCACCATAAATTTGATACGCTAATGAATAATGACCAAATGAATTTCAGTTAAAAAAAAAATCGAAACAAACATTTCACCAAACCAGAAAACAAGACGAAAATGCATTTTTAGCACTTTCCAACAAAGTTGAAAAGTGCTTATGCATTCGGTTTGTCTGGCCGTCTGTCCGCGCTCTAACTCCCGTAAATATACTCGGATTGCTATGAAATTTTTATACGTTATTGAGGTTTACCCTAGTACGAACCCTATTGGAAATGAAGTATCTACCATGATTAGTTTATCTACAGAGAGAATCAAAAGTTTCCCATTACATTACGGTCCATGGGGAAAAATCGTTAATATACTCGGATTGCCATGAAATTTTAGGACGTTATTGACGTTTACCCTAGCACAAGTCCTATTGAAAATGAAGTTTCTACCATGATTAGTTTATCTACAGGGCGAATCAAAAGTTTCCCATTACATTACGGCCTATGGGGAAAAATCGTTAATATACTCGGATTGCCATGAAATTTTAGGACGCTATTGAGGTTTACCCTAGCACGAACCCTACTGAAAATGAAGTTTATATTATGATTAGTTTTCTACAGGCATAGGCGTAGGAACCGGGGAAGCTGGGGGAGCTCTGGCTCCCCCTGGGATTTTTCAGACGGGCTCAGCTCCCTCGAGAGAAATTGAAAAATAAAGTTTACTTTTTCTAGAAAATTCACGGGGAAAGGACGAGTGTCTCCAAACAAAAGATAGTTTTAATAAGATAAGAACAGACAAGCTATCCTTCCGCTCCAGCACAATAAGAACAAGTTGGAAATTGCACTTGAACGTAGAAAATGAGGTGCGTTCGTACGATAACGAAGTTTTAAAAATATTCAGATCTTGCTGATATAGTAGAGCGTACTCCGGATACAGTATAGTAGTCGAAATCTTTACGTTTCTGTAAATATGCAGGAAGTAATTTTTATTACACCTCAGCAACGTATATCTTATTCATAAAATGTGAAATAGTTGAATATAATTAAAACACGTACCAAACCATGTTTCCCCGTATAACATTATGTAGTGGAATACATTTGTGTGGCCCTGTAATTTAATAATAAAAATTCTTTGCATCACAGATTGTACAGAATGCATATTTTAGTATATATTTCATAGATTCATGCCAATTCTATTATGTTCGAATGAGTGTAACATCATTAAAATGCATTCGAAACTTTTTCCCCATTGACCGTAATGTAACGGAATCCTTTTGATTGTTCCTGTAATTGATCTATGCATCCGATTTTCATAACATTTGAAATGACTCGACAAAACTACGCAATAATTATGTGTTTTAAATTTCAAACGATTAAAATGCATTTGAAACTTTTTTCCCTATTGACCGTAATGTAACGGAATCCTTTTGAATGTCCCTGTAATGGATCTATCCATCCGATTTTCATAAAATTTGAAATGACTCGACAAAATTATGTTATAATTATGTATTTTAAATTTCAAACGATTCGGTTGGGTAGTTTTTGCGTTGTTATATGCGGACAGACGGACGGACGGACTGAGCGACAACAATAGGTGCTACGTATTTACATAATTACGAACGCACCTAAAAATTGAGTTTTTAGCGAAGCACTTGACCTTACTAATTCATAAAAAAAAAAACGATTGAATCAAAAAACTTTTGATTCTCACATACAGATCGAATCCATATTCACGAATACAGCTTCAACCACGCCAGAAGATCTCAAACAAAAGATTAGAATAAATGCTGAGGATTTTGATTTGACAAATTTTTCTGCAAAGTTGACACTTTTACCAACACTAGTCCCGAACGAAACTGATAGAAATATGTTGTCGATCACAATTAAAATGATGTCATCACAGGAATTAGTAAACAAATTATTTTCTAAAGTTTACCTTTTGGCAGAACTTGTTTTGTTATTCCGATATCATTAATGACAGCTGAGAGCTTTCAATGCTTTTCTTCAAACAGACACACCGCCGAACAACAATGTATCAATATACAGTCCCTGGCCAAATTATTAGACGCACCATAAGATTTTATGGAAAACCTTAATTATCAGGTGATATTGTACACCTGTATTGTTTTTTACAAGATAAAATGTATATTTACTATATTATTAAACACGTAAGTATCTGTAACACTAATAAAACATCATCATTATAGGAAAAATGTGTATTTATTAACTCTTGAACAAAAATGAAGAAAATGTAATGAAAATTTAATATTTTGCTGATCCACCTTTAGCCGCTAAGAGTACTTTTATTCTGCGTGCATGCTATCAGTACAAGACTGTATTGTCTTCTGCATTTGACGATGATGCTTCCACACATGTATGTTCTGTTCTAAGAGCTGAGTTTTGTTTATAATCACAACTTTAGCCACTTCTCTTTTCATGAGTTCCCACACGTTTTCAATAAGGCTCATATCGGGACTATTATCCGGTCTATCCAACAGAGGGATACTTTGCTGTACTAAAAGAGTTTTAACGGACCGTGCTGTGTGGCTGTGAGCTCCATCTTGCATGAAAATTAATGGTTCCGCATTTGGAAACCATTCTCTGAGCTGCGAAACTAACCGATTTTGTTAGACGTCTTTGTACTGATTTTGCCTCATTGTACCTACCTTTTACCACGTACAGAAGTCCAGCACCCTTGCTGCTGATGACTGACCAAATCATGATTTTGTAGGGTGTTTAACTGTCTGAACGACACATTCAGAATGGTAATTTTCGCCAGGACGACGACACACAATAACTTATTCTGCAAAATTTCAAATGTGCTTTCATCACTGAAGAAAACCTGTCAAAAACAGAAAAAAAAAATACAAACATCTCTGCGTATCTTGCGTCATTGCGTAGAAAACTATATTGAATGCATGACTAGTGATGAAATTATAATAACTTATCGATCTCCAGAAGTCCACATCTTTATCACCCCACTGTTTGGCCCACTTCAGACGCTTTTCTTTTATTGCAGCTGTTAACTTGGGCTTCTTGGTGGGGCGGCGGCCCTTAAAACCTATTTCTGTTAATTTTCAATAAACAGTGCGCTCAGACATTCACGTTAGCACCTTGGAATTGCGATTTTATAATTTTTGTACTAGCCAATCTGCTTCCCACACAAATTTTCTTTAAACATCTCTCTGACCTTGGAGTTAAAATGGGTTTTCTGCCACATTTATGCTTTCGTTTTGGGCTCAAACCGTCTCCTGACTCAATTTTCTTCTTCGTGCGTCGTACACAAGCTTTAAAAACCTTCAATCTTCGTGATATTTTGCGGTTTGAAAAAATTTTAGCAACCACGAGAGCTTTCACTTCAGCTTTTTTTACGAGGTGACAGATCACCTGTTTTACCCATGTTGAAAATATTCCACATGCTTATTTAAACACTGCACATACAAAAAAACAGCTAACTACATAGCATGCAACTTTGAAACAAATAAACCAAGTGCATAACGCCATAGTAACACGTCCTCAACTGAAGCAATAGCGATCGTCGGTTTAAATTGGTTGCAGCCGGTTTCCACTTGTTTACGTCCGTGTATCCATTGGTTCACATTGTGTTGCCATATGTTAAAATTAAATACCAACAGGGAATATATAACAAATTTCCTGAATAAAAATTCATTAAATCTATGTTAAAATATAACACAATTGAATATAAACTTCTTCGAAAACATGTATTTCGTAAAAAACAACGGTGCGTCTAATAATTTGGCCAGGGACTGTAGACTCAATCACTTGATGCTATTGCATATTTATAAAGAAGAAGCCTTTAAAATTGATTTGGAAGAGATTGTAAAGAATTTGTAAGCCAAACAACAGAAATAAAACTAACTTTTGGTAAATGGGAGTGGGAGAAGCCTGAATTTTGAATATTTTATTCGGTATCGTCCATAATATAAGTGTCATCAATTATATAGAATATAAATTATTTAAACTGGATTAAAAAGTCGGTGATCATTTGATATGCTTCTATTTTATACTCTTGTTTGTGAAAAGTGCAACACAAGAAACCCTCCGAAATGAATGAAATGATCCTCGCCACTAGCTTTTAACAATATCCTACGCAGGGGCGTGCGAAGATAAAACTGCGTTTAGGGCAAAGTTTCAATTTGGAATTACTTTCCCCCAACTTTTTCTTCTAACAGGCCAAAAAATGGCGTTGGTAATATACATTTGGAGCCTTTTTAAAATTCCACGCCCGGGGCGACCGCCCCACCCCTACTTTCGCACGGCGCTGATGCTCCAGCTCCCCCTGTTTTTTCAAAGTTCCTATGCCACTGTCTACAGGGCGAATCAAAAGTTTTCCATTACATTACGGCCTATGAGGAAAAATCGTTTCAAAGGAATTTTAAAGATGTTATACACTGTCAAAAAAATTAAAATATGCATTCTATAAAATATAAGGTGAAAATATAGTTATTATTCATTTACAGGGCCACACAAAAGAATTCCATTAGATAATGGTAAAAGTGGGAATTGTGTGTGACATATTTTACTTGTATTAAGCTTTTTCATGTATAATAAAATTGATGTATGTCACTGAAGCTTAATATAAATCGCTTCTATATAACGCTATTCTATATATTGCTTAATATAAATCGCTATCGCGATTATACGCTACTGTCTTGCATAATATGAAGTACGTAGCATTTACAGGGCCATACAAAAGATTTCAAATAGTATGTTCTTTCCGAAGTACCGTATATGTGTCAGATGATGGCTGGTGGTGGGATGAAATGCATTTTAATTATGATATTCGCATTTATATTTTGCTAAATATATGCACATTATATGGTGTGTATAAATGTTTCAGTTGATATACAGGGCTACCCAAAAGAGCTCACCAACGTTACTGAACATGAGCGTAAATTATTTAAACATGGTTCTTAAATAAGCTATGCATTTTTACGCTGAGCTGCATTCAATTTACTGAGAAATTTTTGCAGAATATAGATAAATGGATATACAGGGCCACGCAAAGAATTCGGTACATGGACGCCTATGAATGATGATTTATGAGAATGTGATTTCAGTTGTCTTAAGTGTTTTAGTTTACAATAAATTTTAGCCTAATGCAGACGTGTAATAAAGGTACAATGTAAACTACAGGGCTGAACAAAAGTATTCAAGTATCTTTCCATCTAATAGTATGAATTGCTGAAAAAGAAATTTCAAGCTACTGGGTTTCTTGCTAAGCTAAATTTTCCCATTATATGAATTGACATATGAAATGCAGGGCTGTTCTAATGTACTGGAATACATATTTGTGTATATTTGGCTATACACTATTATTTCCCTAAATAACAAAGTTTTGTTAAAGATTTCATTAAGTGTTGAAAGTGCTTCATAATCTATGCTTAACGCATGATTTTTCTTACTTGTTAGACTTAGGGTTGTAAGAGAATGCCGGGAAATAGGAATGAGTGACGGTAAAGAGAATTGCTAATTAGCGTTTAAATAATGTCATTAGCTCTGTTGTATAAAAAACTGCAAGGAATGAAATAAATATGCAGTAATACTTCAATTAAGTAACATTTTCCGAGTTTTAATATCTTCTTTCATATGTATATCATTCGACTGCATCCAACAGTAAAAAATTATTCCGTGTATAAGGCGCACCTAGGAGTTTTGCCCTAATTTTTTGGAAAAAATGTGCGCCTTATACACGAATAAATACGGTAATTTAAATGAATAATAAATTAATAAATATAAAAAACATTTCATTTCGTGTCTCAAAATAGATGATAAATATGATTCAATATGATGAAATAAAAACAAATAAGCACGTTTTTTACGTGCCTATTTAATCCATTAATTTATGTTACATACATAATAATTTTATTTAAACTTGTGTGCAACAATTAGAAAAATGATATTTCAATTTTGTAATTTACGCCATTGCAAATTTTTAAGTTTCTAAATATCACACATTTTCAATTTTTACACCATTGTATAGGGGGAAAATGTACTTTTAAATGCAATTTGTTTAAAAGCTATATCTCAATTTATTTTGGGGATATTAAATTTTTTGTAGTTTTCAATACCAATTTTGTAATTGTGGAAACAGAAGTACTTCATCTCTTTTAAAAATAAAAGCATTGCCGACTATATACTAAAGGCCTACCCACTTCGTTAAAAACCGCCGAAAAAGTGAAGCTGGATTCAGCTTCCAACCCTGAATCATTTCATTGGACCACGTGTGAGTCGACGTGACGCAAACCCTGCCCAAAGCCCAAATTAGCATTGAAGTAAGCTGTTTTCTGTTCGGTGCACATGCTGATTGTTTTGGTTCAGGGTTTGCACGATTGATTAGAATAACTTGAGCAAGGTATCAGAGTCCTCTGGCGGGAGACTTCATACATTAATCTCAAATAGATGGGCCTATAGATCTAGTGGGCGTAATTTTTGTTTCCAACCACCTTCGTCGTTCCAAGGCCAAGCTCGCACTCTGCTTGGTTGTTGCTCTCAGCACTGTTTTCACGTAACTTGGCGATAATCATATTTGGCGTAGCGATAGACGCTTCCGTCGAGTTTGATTTCCTTCCGAACCGAGTACAAAGTAAAAAGTTGTGTGTAAAAACTTTTTAAGAGTACAGCTTTCAGTAACACACGTTCCATCCAATCCAATGCTGCAAGAGAAAAGTTACTTTGTACTCGGTTCGAAAGGAAATCCTCGACGGAAGCATCTATCGCTACGCCAAGTATGATTATCGCCAAGTTACATGAAAACAGTGCCGAGAGCAACAACCAATCAGAGTGCGAGCTTGGGCTTGGAACGACGAAGGTGGTTGGAAAAAAAAATTACGCATCTAGTGGGCCATGGTAAAGGTTAAAAAAAAGAAATAATTTTTATATCTATTTAAACTTGCGTGGCAACAATTAGAAGAGAAAATCACGTTTATCAGTGTTTAGAATATATATAGAGTTTAGTAATAAATAAAATGTTCAATTTTAGGTCCTTTTTTTTCATTTACTGACAGTATTGAATTCAGACACTTTTCACCGGGAGGGACTTCAGTGGATCCGGGGGGGGGGGAAGGGGGGGGGACATTGTAGAGTTCCGGGGGCAAATTGTACTTTTTGACCATTGAAAACGCAAGATTTCAGTTTTTCCGGGAGGGTGACATTTTATTGATCCGGAGGGATGTACCACCCCCTGGGCCACCCCACTAATCCAACACTGTTTACCGAGCGCAGACGATAAGGATCCAATATTTTCTTGGTCGTACTGCACTTGTTATTTTTACGTACAGACATTTCATTCTTTTAATTTAAAACTCATTTTATTACACATTCGGAATATCTTTTTTAAATGCGTGCATTAAATGTATTATTAAACAAAGAAGTGTTGTTCATTTATTTGTTTAAATATTTTACGATTCTAGACAATAATTTTCCTGTAATCGCAGTTTTTTTTTTTTAACAGACAAAATTGTTTAGAAAATTACTATTAAAAATTCAATCATAAATTTCAAATATTCTCTTATAAAAGATGAATCTTATTTACCATATTTATTATAACAAAATGTTTTGTTACAGGCCTTTTTTTTTTTTTAAATAAAAATATGTATACTAAAAAAAATTCACATTTTCATTTTCATTTCACGGCAAAAGATAATATGATAATATATTCTCGTAGCATTAGTGCTTTTTCTTCCGAAATTAAAATGATCATGTGACTATTTCTTTTTAAAATGTACATAATTTTATCAACTGTAACAAAGATATTTTGCAATAAATCTGGTAGACAAGATTCATCTGTCGTGCTTATGTGAAAATTCAAAAAATATGCACAAGAGATACGCAGATAATAGTTATCTGCGCATATATGATGTCATACCAAAAACCCGCATACTTGCATTATTACCCCAACCACCAGCTGGAGCAGTTATTACAACTCGCTACAGCAACAGAAAGCATTTGAATGCAAGGTATTATTTTTGCCAATATCTAATTTCCAGTAATAAAAGAGCTAGTAAAAACTGTTCTGATCTTTTATCTAACATTTAAAAACCAGTCTTGCTGTTTAAATAATTCAGTTTCAAATCTGCACCTTCAATTTTCCACATACTGTTAAAAACAAGTAGCTTTTGATGCATAATCACTCCACTGCTTTTATAGAAAACGCCTACTTGACTACCTTATGAAGTATCCTCATTGGTCAGAATCGATATATTTTTATGAAAGTTGGAGTGACTCTGCAACAAAAGTTGTAAATTTTTAACAGTGCAAAGCAACCGAAATCGCCGATATTTTAGCAGTTATTATCACTCTACCAATTAAAAAGAAAAAAACACAAAGCAGATGGACGAACAACATGCATGTCATCAGGTTGTCACGTTGGTTGCGATATTATTTTAAACTAATTTGTTTTCTTAAACGTTCATTATTTTTATTATTAAATACTTTTTGAAAGCAAGTGTTAACTCCTGCTAAAATTTAATGTTAAGTTGAAAATCATTCACTTTTGAAATATTAAGCACTCAAATTGATTTATTATTTAATTCTGTCCCAGCTTTATTAATTATTTCTGTGAAAGTTTTATACAACCAACCAACCAAAAGTAAGTGGAAAAGAAAAAAAAACGCATTTCTTATAAGTGATACTTTATGAAAATACCAACTGCGAAAGGGAATAAAACAGAAAAAAGGTGCATTTTTTATGAGCGAGTTCTGAATTTTAATTACTCAGTTAATAATTTGAAATTCCATTGAAGCCATGCTGGCCATTGAAGACGCACACACACAAAAAAAGAATATATTCATGAAAAAACAAATTCAATAACCTTAACATAAATTACAAAGTAAAAAAATTATAAATATGATATAAAACTAAAAAAGTTCAATTTTGCACCTACATCTGAACTGAATGTTTCATTGTTTACATCTGTAAATTATGTGCGGATTTTAGGAGTATGGATTTGAGGGAGTCTACTGTATTATTAGAAATAGTAAAAAAAAAAAAAAAAAAAAAAAAAGAACAAAAATATTGATGAATAAATTTTGAAGCTCTATTATTTCAGCAACAGAACAAAATGTAATTAAACCTGATTTTTCTCGGCCTAAATCCTGCTGAAGGACTTCTACACAATAATCAATGAGATGCATTTCATCCGGACATTGCTATTACACAATCAACAAATAATTGCTATTTCTGTGCCATGTACGATAGCATAATATATAGATTTCGAAGAAGTTAAACTCATTTACACATCTAATCATCTAAATGAACATTAGAGCTTTCATTTATATAGGTTTTTGATAAAAAGTTGTGTCTTTTATGTATATATAGATTAAAATTTAATTTGGAATTTATTCCACTTTAACTTTTTTTTTTTTTTTTTTTTTTTATTTTAAGAACAGATTGAAAAAATATGTATGGATTTTATTGTGGATTAATGCTTTGCAACAAAAAAGTAAAAAAACAAAAATAATTTTCCATTTAGAATTATTTTTTAAATAGAAATTAAGATATATACATAAGATCTTTGAAGTAACCTCATATTTTAAAATCTTTTTTAGCACGTGTAATAATGAATATGAATGTAATCCTTCCTTTTTTTAACATAAGAAAAACTATTCTTATTAATATTTGTGTAAAAAATATTGTTAGCATAATAAAAAGTAAACAAAACTTACCAAACATACATGAATTATCTAAATGCGTACATATTTTTTTAAACGTTATGAATTTCATTTTCTTTTTTTATCTACTCTGTAAAAAAATACAGATGTTTCTTAATTTATGAAAATGTACAATAGTCACGAGTGAAAACATACAACAAACTTTTCCAAATCACCCAAGATTCCAGAAAGCATTTTTTTTTTTTTTTTTTTTTAAATCTTTAGAAAACTCTCAAATTAATTTATCTTTGAAATTTGAAAACAAATTTTTATTTGCTGTTTCCGAAAAAGTTTCTGAGTAGCTTTTACAGTGCATTAATCAGATCTCTCTATCCGATCTTTTTTCGGATGTTATGAGATCTCAAGTCAAGATTTTCATGTTCAGCAAACATGTTTAACTGAATAGCATATGGAATCTACAGCTTTAAGATCAGCATTTTTCTGTTAAAATTGCATAAACAATTACTGTAATGCAGATGAAAATGTTTAGTTGACTGAAAGCACCCAAAAAACAAATTTTCCTGATAGAGACAACTGATTAATGCATTGTAAAAAGTACTCGAAAACGTTTCTAAAAAATTAAGACAACTAATAAAAATTTATTTTTTAAAATTCTTCTTTAGATTTTGAAAATAAACTGCTTACTGGAGCTTTTAAAGATAAAGAAACACTTTTCGAAACATTTAATAATTTGGATGGGGTTGTTGAACATTTTCATTCATGATGATAGTAATTTTTCATAATTTAAGAAACATTTGTCCTTTTTTTTTAAAGTGCATAATATGCATTAAAAAACATAGTATTGATATAATGTACATTTAAAACCCCATTAACAATACATATAATGATCTCTAATAATTTTTTTTACGTATCTGAGAAATCCGAATGTTTATATTCAGCATTACAACAAGATATACAAAGCAAGAGATAAAGGGGTGGGGTCAAAGAAGAATTTCTAATTTTGCAGGTTTTTTGTTTTATTCATATTTCTACAACAAACTTTGATTAGTATTTTCCCCTTAAATTAATCTGTTATTAAAGTAAACAATAATATTTGGAAACAATGTTTTTATCTTAAAAAAAAATCATTAAATTCTTAATAAAAAAGAAGGAATTTGCATCTTAAGCGCGATTAAAAAAAAAAAAGTATTGCCTACTAAACGGGATTTCTTAATAACCATTTGCATATTAAACATGATGTTTTTGCATTAGTTCTAGGATAGATATTCAAGGGATCAGAAAAATTCTGTGTAAGCAGGATCGCATATTAACTGAGTATTTTATCCAGGTTCTGCTGCACTTAAATTTGAGAGACACTACACTATTCTGTGATAACCACGCTGCAACACTTTTCAAATTCTACTTTTGAAAGTCAGAAAACTAAACATATTCAGAAAAAATATTTCTTAGAAATTTAGTATTTATACTATAAAGTATTTAAACCTAAATATATTCCTAGTAAATTTAATTTGGCTGACAGTTTCGCAAAACCACAAATTAAAGAGCACTTGTTGAAATTTTTAGATATTTAAAGTTTTGTTATTCACTCTAGTCAATGCCTTACCAATAAAGTCTTATGAGACCTGACATTGATCAGATTGTTGTTTTTCAATTTAAAGTGTAATTTTTATTGAATCTTTGAAGTTCTGCATTTTTGGACTTTTTTGAAATTTTTCATGTATTTGTAATCTTGTACTTTTATAACCTTTCTCCATATTTATGTAATGCTCTAGAGATGGTGAAAAAGAATGCTGATTGCTATGCATCTATATATTTAAAGCATAAATAAATATTCAGAAAGTTTTATAAAAGCATAAAGTTACAAAAATATTTACTTTTATTATCAGTGCATGTTTGTTTCTCACCCTCTCTAGAGTAGAATGTTTACATATCCAAAATGAATGGTAAACATTTTGCTCACTAGTTTTAGAAGTATACTATTGAGTAAGTGTCATTTTAGGATTGTTTCATTTGCTGTGACTGGCTCATTTTGTAACGTCATACTTCGTAGCCAATGGTGTTTTGGATACAAGTTTGTGTTTGCCTTTCTCCATTTTTGAATTATCTGTACATTGATCATTTTTTCCATTATATAGCTGCAATGATTTTAATATTTTAAGTTGACAACAAACTAATGCTGTAATAAGTGTAATTCCTCTCATTTCATCATAAAATAAATGTATTCTATAGAACTGTAGTTTTGAATGAATCTTCCACACAACACTGCATACTCTATTCGAACATAAGTATAAATGGCCAACAGATTTACTGATTACAAGAAGCCTGAGTTTGTGATTAACTGGAATGAAACTTCATGGCAAAGTTGTAATTCTTTCCTTGCTATTTTTGTCACTTGCCACATGATGTTCACTTTCAAAAGCTAAAATATGAGTGGGAAGACGCTTCCAAAAAAGTCCTGATTCATCGGTATTATAAATTAGTTCTTTGACAGATCGTCAGACAACACAGATTCTTTAAAGTCAAGTTGAAAATTATTAGCTGCTTGTTGATCTTGACGCAGTTTCTTTCTGTGAAGACCAATTCTTTGTAATTCAATGACATTTCTTAAAACGATCTATTCAATCACATGATTTATCAAAATTTACTTCCAGTCAAAATAAATCAAATTTAGCTGCAATGGAAGGTGTCTTCACTTTGCATCTGAATTAATCTCTCCACTAATGCCAAGTCATGTTCTTTATAGGATTTCACGACACTCATGCAAAGGCCAACAGTTTGTCTTTCTGTTTTAAAATGTCTTGCACAGATATTGCCCTGATCCCATAATCCAAACATATTTGCTTCCTTAAAAGGCCATTTTCTATTTAGAAATCATTTTCAAGCTTTTGTGTAGTTGTTAACACAACATTCTTTTGTTTTTCTGCCATTATGTAATTTTAGGAACTAACAAAACACTAAACTTGAGTACTGACAAAGAAACATAAAAACACATCTGACTGATCACTAGGCATGTTTACTGATAACTCAGATCAATGTCAAGTCAAAAGAAAACATACAGGATGACCTCTATACATGAATTTCATAGAAGGGATTTGTTCTTGGGTCGTTTAGATCAGTGATCAGAGAATGTATGCACTACATTAGATTTTACTGTCACATTGCAGGATCTATTGTACTTATCTTGCTGTAGGCTCTGATTAATAATTTTTAGCTCACAGGCTATCATAGCCTGAGAGCTTATGTGCCCGCCCGTTCTGTATGTATGTGCATATGTGCGTAACGCGATAACTCATGATAAAAATATCCGATCCTCTTAAAATTTTGTATGTAGGTATATCCTGACAAGGCGCTTCCCTGATTAGTTTTTGAAGTTCATTCGATATGTATAAGAGGGGGAACGGGGGGCTCATGTCCCCCGTTAGTTGATATAAATGGGATTTTCATGCAGAATTAAGTTTTCAAAATTTAGATTAGGATCATTCTGATGAGGCGATTCCGTGACTGTTATTAGGTGTTCATTGAATAAGTATAAATAGGGGGAACAGGGGTTCTAATCCCCCCCACCCGTTAGTTGATATAAATGGGATTTTCATGCAGAATTAAGTTTTCGTTCAAAATTTAGATTAGGATCATTCTGATGAGGCGATTCCGTGACTGTTATTAGGTGTTCATTGAATAAGTATAAATAGGGGGAACAGGGGTTCTAATGCCCCCCCCCCCCCCCCCCCCCCCGTTAGTTGATATAAATGGGATTTTCATGCAGAATTAAGTTTTCGTTCAAAATTTAGATTAGGATCATTCTGATGAGGCGATTCCGTGACTGTTATTAGGTGTTCATTAAATAAGTATAAATAGGGGGAACAGGGGTTCTAATGCCCCCCCCCCCTGTTAGTTGATATAAATGGGATTTCCATGCAGAATTAAGTTTTCGTTCAAAATTTAGATTAGGATCATTCTGATGAGGCGATTCCGTGACTGTTATTAGGTGTTCATTGAATAAGTATAAATAGGGGGAACAGGGGTTCTAATCCCCCCCCACCCGTTAGTTGATATAAATGGGATTTTCATGCAGAATTAAGTTTTCGTTCAAAATTTAGATTAGAATCATTCTGATGAGGCGATTCCGTGACTGTTATTAGGTGTTCATTGAATAAGTATAAATAGGGGGAACAGGGGTTCTAATGCCCCCCCCCCCGTTAGTTGATATAAATGGGATTTTCATGCAGAATTAAGTTTTCGTTCAAAATTTAGATTAGGATCATTCTGATGAGGCGATTCCGTGACTGTTATTAGGTGTTCATTAAATAAGTATAAATAGGGGGAACAGGGGTTCTAATGCCCCCCCCCCCCCCCCCCCCCGTTAGTTGATATAAATGGGATTTTCATGCAGAATTAAGTTTTCGTTCAAAATTTAGATTAGAATCATTCTGATGAGGCGATTCCGTGACTGCTATTAGGTGTTCATTGAATAAGTATAAATAGGGGCAACAGGGGTTCTAATGCCTCCCCCCCCTTTTAATTTATATAAATAGGTTTTTCAAGCAGAATTTTCAGATTTCGTTCAAATCTCTGAATAGTTTTGGAAGTTTAATGGTTAAGTATAAAAGAAGGGGATAACTCCTTTTAAATTATATAAATGCTAAATGGGTTTTTATTAAGAATTATCTAATTTGCTCTGAATTTTGGATATAGATTTTTTATATGATAAAGCATGTCTTTGATAGTATAGGAGGTTCAATGATTAAGTATAAAAAAAGAGGAAAGGGGAGAGCTGTTTCCCCTTCTTAATTTTTTTTTCGAACGGAATTAACCCTTGAAAATATAAGGCTTTAATGTACAATTAGTATTTGTAGCCTGTGAGCTCAATGCCATCAGTTTAACTGGGCAGTATTCTTTATTGTATTTCAGATCATTTGCTTGTAGATAATTGGGGGGCTTTACTGTACCATTGAATTGTAAAAGAGAATCCCCAAATGTAGATTTTAAGTGGAAACATAATGTTTAGCAGACAAGTGGCATCCCTGTTTCTAATTGCACGTTGTTTTATTTACACATGATGAAAGATCAATTTAAACATTTTGATGTATAATAGTATATTTTTCCATACACTATGGGAAAAAAAATAAAAATAAATAAATCTTGCATCATTATGACAATATCTATGATCCTGTAGTTAGTCTGTGTTTTACATGAATTCTGTACAATCTCATAATCCTGAAAATTCATCATATTGCATGCTATTTGGAAAGTGACAAATCAAAAAAGGGAGGAAAGGCTCAGAAAAAGAAAAATGCTTTAAAACTTTCTTTTTCTTACTTTCTTTCACTGTCAGAAAATTTGCAGATTGGAGATTGTTGCATAACATATTGAATCAATAATAATAAGAATATTCTAATTCAGTTATTAAAAAAGATATTTAAACCTGGTTTTAATGGCAAATGGAGATCTATGTGACTAACTCGTTAACTTATCAAAAATTAGGATTTTTAATTTTTTTTAATTTATTTATTTTTAATTTTTTTAAATATTTACTTTCTATACTTTATTTATTGAATTCATTTTTTGAAATTAATGACAAATTTGCAAAAATATTGATAGAAAGATATTTATCAATATTTTAGATTTTTCTCCAAGTAATTTTCATATCTACATGCATTCACTGTTGTTACTTTGACATTAAATGTTGCACAAGTTATAATTACAAAAAATAGCAATTTTTTTTTTAAGAATATATTATTTGAATTCATTTAAGTACTTTAATATGAAGGACAAAGATCAATGTCAATAAAAATTACCAGGTTTTAGTGCATTGTTGAATTGTTAAAAATGGACATAATTTAATCATGTTTCAATGAAAAATCAAAGAATTAATTAAATGGCTGCTATACTGTGTTTATATTTGCATATATTGTATTATATGTACATACATACATAGTCAAGTGAATATTAAATAAAATTAGAGACACAGAACCATGTAAATTACAATTTGTGCGTATATATTAAATATATATATTACAGACCATACACATCACATAGTAATAATTTTATAAAATAAAGGCAATTTATTTACAATATGGCAGGACAAAATATTATTCTCTTCAAATAAAGTAGAAAGCAACTGTGTCCAGCACAATGAGCAAAGTAGCTATTGCAACACAAAAATTACTGAACTCTAGTGGCTACACTACTTTCATCAGAAAGAAAGGAACAAATTTGTCCAATGTTTCAGTCAAAGAAATATATATATATATATATATATATATATATATAATGAACACCATGATGACTTATTTGGAAAGCAAACACAAAAATAAAAAGTCAGAAGATAATGCATTCTAATTTTGAAAGTATATTTTTCTTGTATAGATCAAATCCAAATAGTTTTTTTAAAATTCACATGAAAAATATACAAACACTAAAACAGAAAAATTGTTATTTTTATAAAATTTAAGAATTTTAGCTACAAGACACTGGAACATAGAGTTAAAATATACATTTATTCATGAGATTTTTTTTTTTCTTGTCAAGGTTGTTAAAAAAATTATTGAATTATTCAAAGTTTTTGCACCATACATACAATAAAAGAAAAACATTGACTAAAAAATATAATTAAATATAAAGGGTTTTTCAATTACTTTTAAAGAGAACAAAAGACACGCTGGTAACAAGGAAATACTTTTATCAAGAAACTAAGTTTCTCTTAACACACATACACACAAAATAAATAAGTTAAAATCTAAGAACATTTAATATGCTTTAAATTAAATGAGGTATGAATCCTTGTTTTCATGAAAAGTCTTCTTTTCATATAGTAAACATCATATATTCTTTAAATAAATGCAACAAAGATTAACTCAGTACTAATACACTAAAAATTCCTGGCAGCTATATACTCTACATTTTACTGGCCTTTATTATGTAAACATTTCAGAATAGTCCGCTGCTAATTTTAATCTCTTTTGTACTAAAACTCTAAGGAAATGAAAACAACTATGATAATAGAGGTTTCTTGCTCATAACTAATGACACAACTATTAATTTTGCATAGGCATTTCATTTACTTTTCATGTGTTGTTTTTATCTGACAAGAAAGAAGAGGACTAACAAAAATTCTTTTCCCTAGAAACAATAATAGTTTACAAATCTGCTAATTTAAAACAGTGCATCTGCATATGCTGAAAGAAAATTATATTTAATTAATTCTTCTGAATACACTCCATTATTCCTTAAAATTGTGGACTTCAGATCCCCGCCCTCTCAATATACTTTAATGTTTATATGCTTATATGTTTATATACTTTTATTTCAATTTTTAAAACAAATTCTTAAAAGTTTGAAAAATGTGTCAATCCTTAAGATTTTTTTTTTTTTTTTTTTTTTTTGTTAAATATTTACACTAGCTAGAATACATAAATATCAAAGCAGCAAAGGATATCTTTGCACATTTTATAAAATTAATATTGGGGAAAAAAAAGAGGGGTGGCAAAATTCCAAGTTAAATTTTATGTAATAATGCCTTTATTTGTAAGGGGGGATAAATAATTACACATCACAATGCACTGTTAGGCAAAGTGCATAAGATATTTGGGAGGCTATAAGGATTGCAAAGAATTTTTAAAAGAAAATATATATGAGTGAAAATTTTCCTATGAGTTCAAGCTATATGTTTCATCAAAATTGTGAAAATCTTAAGAAAACAGTATTTTAAAACAAGAAATTGATTGCTGGAAAGAGAACCTTTTACTCACTGTATTCTTGACAAGGAATTTCTTAGCATACTGATACGCCTAAAGATATTTTTGCGGCTCAGACTTATGTATTACAATGAATAAGCTCTGTGAAGTCTAAGCCTCTTTTTGATAGATATTTGTAGCATTAACATTATACAGTTTTGAAGAAGACAAAATAAGCTCTCTAAATCCATATACTTGCTTTTGATACAGAACTTTCTAGTAAGAATGCATTATCTTCCAAAATTTGTATGACATTGTTAATCTCACATATTTGAAAAATATTTACAGGCTACTTTCAAATTTAAGCAGCATTTGCCTAAATTTACCTATAAGGCTTGCAATTTACAAAAAACCTATAAAACAAATATTTGAAATCAGGCCTGGACTGCACACTTGATACTAACATATGGATAAGAAAAAGAAATCCAGACAAGTGTTAATAAATATTTGAACATATTGAAGGAGAAGAAAAAACATTTACTAGAATAAAGAGTATTTTTTTCTAAAGGAAAATATATATATATATATATATATATATATATATATATATATATATATATATATATATATATATATATATATATATATATATATATATATCTAGAAACCTTTTGGCAGTTAATTGTAACTGATACAATAGATTTATATCTTTTTAGCCCATTCATTTAAGGATAGAAATTCTGATACCATAAAACAAGTTTTCATTTCTTCATTTTTCAAAAAACAAATATCTATAATATCTTTCATACATTAATTTCATTTAAATATATTGCAATTTATTGAAACAATGTTTTAACTTTTTTTTTCTTTCTTTTTGTTACTAAGTAAAAAATGCTGCACTTTTCTTCTTTAAATGAAAAATTTCATAAAACTAAAAGCCTCTTTTTCTACATTGAACTCTGGTAACATAATAAAAATATTTTTCTAAAATAAGATTAAAATCTTTGAAATCATGGTATCAAAAATATGCAGTTCAATGCAATTCAATCAGCAAAATAATATTTCAGTACCTTACATTTGTGGTTCTCTCTAATCAAATAAAATTAATGAAGAAAACCAAGTTATTTTCCAACTTGTTTCCTAGAGTCAATTTACAGATATTAAAAATAATTTCAAAACAGTATATTCAAATATTCACTTAAAAAAAAAAAATCATAGATTACTACGTTTATTCTATTGCAATATATCAACTGGTTTCCTTATTTAAAAAAGGGAGAAAAATAACGTAAAAAATCACTAACAAATCCAGCAAAAAGCTCCTCTGAGAGAATATTTTGAATATGAATACATCTAGTAATTGATTGAAAGAAAATTTGTCAAAAAATATCAATACTCAGTGCAGTTAATTATTTTGTATTCCATAAATAACCAAAAATTCATGAAAATTATATTTTACAAGTTTACAGAACAACAATGAAAGTAAATCTCTTCTTTAGAAACATAAACAGGACTTCATTCGACCAATTTAAATTTATACATTTTTCCAGAAAATTAATTTTTTTTGTTAAAGTTTCTTATTGTAAAAATACACAAGAATTAAAGGACACCAGAAGTATTACCAACAATGATTGGAGGTGACATATAGCACCTTTAGAACAATTAGAATGCCCAGAATATCTTGCAGGCAAATGTTACCAGTTCATAAATTGAAAAAATAAACTTAAGTTCTGTTACATGTCACAGTCAAAATCTAAAACAAGTAATTTTGTTTCCTCAGTTCCATTTCGACTTCCAACTGCACATATTAATTTAGTACTGGATGCTCGTATCCTCCAAACAACACCACCACTACCTCCACTTTCTAATGCCACTATATTTCGGAGAAAATCTCCAGTTTTTAAGTCCCACAGTTTTACAGTCCCATCATCAGAGGAAGTGATGACAAATTTATTGTTAAACTGAAGGCTTGTGACAGCACTTTGGTGTTTGTGTGCTCCTAGAAAAAAAAAAAAAAAAAAAAAAAAAAAAAATATATATATATATATATATAAAACTTAAAATTGAAAGAAAATACATGAGAAAATAGGAATATTTCAACAAAATAAAACACATCCATTATTTTAATTTCAAAAGAATTTATTAATACAAAGGTAATAAAAAAAAAATTACATATTGACATTTATTTTCATTTTTAAATGCATCGTTTCATTGATCATATATATATATATATATTACAAATTTTAATTTTTTTTCCCACCAAAATTAATCTTTATACTAAATTAATTTTCTTTTAACAATATTCCGTACTTAGTTCAACTTATTAAATTAAAATCCTGTTACTAGATCTAATATTGGGTTGGGGAAAAAGTAAATTCGTTTTTTCCCAATAGATAGCTTTAAAGTCGCATATCTCGAGTAATACTTACTCAATTAAGTCATACTATACAGCGTTTGAAAGGTAACAGTCTCTAGAAAATTCTAGATATAAAGGTAGCGTCATCTGTTTAACCAGTCAAAAGTTATTGCGTTTTAAAAATAGAGATTTCAGAAGATCATTTTTGTCACATTTTAGTTTTTTACTTCCAAAAAGGGAAAAATTGGCGCAGGCTCATCAAAACTTGTGTGTCATTTATGGTGATCAGTGCTTAAGTAAATGCCAAAGTCAGAATCGGTTTGATCGTTTTCCTTCCTAAAATTTCGATGTTAAAGATTAACATTTCCATGGCCGGCCAATCCTTGAAAAATTCGATGAAATTTTAAAAACAATCCAGGTAGACTGACATATTTCTTCCCACGACATTGCTACGGAACTAAACATCAACCATAAACCACTTTTGAACCATTTACATAAAATTGGATACCAAAAGCCCCATAAACTTACAGTGAAAAATTTAATGGACAGAGTTTTCATTTGTGAATTGCTACTGAAACGGTATGAAATTGAGCCATTTTTTTAACAAATCATTACCAGTGATGAAAAGGAAATCACATATAACAACAATGTGCTAAAAAGATCGTGATCAAAGCTTCACAAATGGTGGCAAAGCCCAGATTGATGCCTATGAAAGTGATTCTGAGTGTTTGGTGGGATTGGAAAGGAATTTTCCATCATGAGCTGCTCAAACCTGGCCAAAGCATCAATTCAACTATCTTCTGTAAACAACTAATGCGATTGAAGCAGGCAATTAGAAAACCCGGTCAAAATTGATCAAAAGGAAAGGCGCTGTATTCCATCTTGACAACTCTAAACCACATGCATCTTTAATCACTCAGCAAAAACTGAAAGAGCTTTGTTGGGAAGTTTTGATGAACCCACCGTATAGTCTGGACCTGGATCTGACGGATTACCATTTGTTCTGCCCTATGCGGTACTCTCTTGAAGGTGTTAAGCTGGCTTCAAAAAAGGCTTGTGAAAATCACCTTGTTCAGTTTTTTGGCCAGAACTCTCAGAAATTCTACAGTGACGGAAATATTGTTTTACCAGAAAAAAGGCAAAAGGTCATCGAACAAAAAATAGCACATACATTTTGATTAATTTTTTTAAATTTATATAAATAAATTCACTTTGAAAAACACAAAAAAAAGCGAACTTACTTTTTCCCCAACCTAATATATTAAACTTTACGGAAACGATATAAATTCTTAATTCTAAAAACATTTATTCCAATATGCATAAATTTTAAAAAGATGGCTCTAAATTAAAAAATTAAACTTTATTTCTTAAAAATTCCAAATAAAACTAATTTTTTCTATGTTTTTATCAACCTTTTTTAAGAAAGTCTTATTAAATTTATTCCAAAACTATACCTTTAAAAAATATATTATTTTTATTTATTTATTTTATTTTCCCTCCTTCAACATTTGTGCATATCAATAAATTCATTTCTTTTCTTTTTCTCTTAAAATTAATTGTCTGTAAAAATATCGCTCTGCCTAATATATTCGAATTTTTGAGTTTGATTATAAATTAGTTAAATAATATTTTTTTAAAATAAAAAATTATTGTCTGAATGAAATAAAAATCTCGATGTTGGACATGAATTATGTTTACAAGGGAAAATGATGGTTAGAGTAGAAAATTTTCTAGAAGTTTGTTTTTAGATTTAAGAAGGAAGCCTGGAGGTGATGAGAGAGATTCTTTGCTTTTTCTTCAATGAGTACATTAAGGACAGCTTATTAAAGTAATGATGGAATATTCTTTTTGATGTTTCGTTTCAAGATGGCTTGCAAAAGCAGAATTTCCCTCTCTATATGACTATAGTTAAATAAACTAAGTTTCAGCAGCCAATGTGTAATTTAATGAATCTTCTACATTTATTATTTATGTTGTTTTTTCCCTCGCTTGCCACGACTGTGTTTTAAAAAAAAGGGAACCAGTGAAGATTTTTCAAGTTTCTCCTTAAAACGTCACATATATATAAATGCACCCGGCTTTTTGAAAAAGAAATGCAAAAGGAATTTTATTTTATACATAAGATAGAGCATAATAATTTAAAGTTAAAAATCTGGCACAGTAGAATCTCGCTAATTCAGACCTCATTAATATCCCAATCAGTATTTATTTTTTTTTTTCTTCCCATGTTTGAGAAGAGATTAGCTAATTCCCATAACATTAACTCATTTCATCATTCTATTCTGAATTAAAAAAAAAAAAACTTTTTCCGAAATCTTTTTGGAAGAATACCTTTATCCTTCTTTTTAAAACTACATCCAATGGACTACTTATGCTGAAGCGAATGTGTAACCATACGGCTTCAAAAAGGTATAGAAAACTGACACAGCAGAAAATTACAAACTTTTTTACTACAAAGTAAACATTTTTACTGTCTGCAAATATTCAGTAAGTTTAACATTAAGGTGATTTTCTCAAAGTATGTTTTATATTATTTCATGTTTTTTTCTAATTCTCTGGAAAATCCGGATTGGGTCTGGTCTCAATCCGAATCATTGGGGTTTTACTATTATTTGATAATACAAAATTTATAGGAATCAACTCGGAAAATAAATTTTTTTATCCTATATTACAATGTTTACGCACATATATTACAATAAAGTTTTTGTACTTAGTAATAGCTTAAAAGTGCAAATCCCTCTCTTATTACCAGAGGCCTTATAATTGCCCCCCCCCCCCCATAATAAGTCAATAAATAAATAAAATAATTTAAAAAAAAACTGCAGAGCTGCCACAGGTTACTGCTGAATGACACTAAAAATAATATCTTTAGTAATTTCCAATGAAAAAATAGTAATCAAAATTAATAGTATTTATTTGAAAATAGAAGCCAAAATAGCCACATATTTACATTAAATAAAGAAAAAATATATCTATAATAAGTAAAAGGACTTTTATGAATGTTCCACAGTTTATTTCAGAGTTTATATTTCTGCTCAAATCCCTGAATAAAGAATATAGTGATTTTTTTTTACAAGTCAGAAAAGCAAATTATGCAGAGAATAAGGCCCAAGTGTTTCAAAAGAAGCTTTATTCTTCCATGATAAAAATTTTGTACAACATCAGGAAACATAGCAGTAAAAACTTCATTCAAATCCTTCTTGAAACTACTTTCAATCAGGCTCTGATTTGATTTTTTTTTTTTTTTCCTTGGGAGGTTTTGTAAAATCATTTTGTCGAATAGTCATAGAAAATAAGAAAAAGGCAAACAAACCATAACTAACCAAAACCAAGTAGATAACAAAAAATTACAGATATATACAATAGGTGAGAGAGAGGGGGGGGGGGGGGGAGGAGAGTTTATATACTGAAAGTAATAATAATAATTTCACATAACGATTGCAGAAAGAAAATCGCAAATTTTGTCAAATTGTGAGAAGAAAAAAACACACACACAAAAAAAAAAAGAAAAAATTAGTCAAAAGATTATACAAAAAAATCAATTAGTCATGAAAAGAAGGTTACTTTTAACAAAAGATATTTGAAAGAAATACAGAATCAATCAATCAATCAATCAATCCATCAATCCATCCATCCATCCATCCATCCCTCCCTCCCTCCCTCTCCCTCTCTCTCTCTCTCTCTCTCTATATATATATATATATATATACACACACTATATTGCCATTGATTATTGGACACTTGCGATTTTAGACATTTTACTAAATATCTAGACAAATACATGAGGAATCATCTCGAAACTCTTAGTGTATAAATATAATAGTATACGTCATACATCTCCGTGAAGATTTTTTACCGAAACTCCATAGGGGACCGTCAACAAATTAAAAAAGAATGAATATCTTTTGAATAACCCTGTGAAAACTAATGTAGCAAAAGCGCTCAAACTCTAGATTATGATTGAATGCCTTATTGTAATACACTGTGTTCATTTTTATGCAAATAGCATGCATACTCGCAGAGTAATTAAGGTTTTTATAAAAATGGTCCTAAATTTTTCCAAGTTTTTTCCTTATAATTTTCAGAGTTCTTAATATAAAATGATATTTTTTTCAGAAAATATGACAAACAACATTGCACACAGTACCCTGTAATCAGAATTAAAAAATAATGAAAATTGTATACAAAATGAGTTGGTTTACTAAATAATTTTTTACTGCGCATGCGTCAACGATATCAAAATTTCATTTGCATATTATGTTAGCTAAATGTATAGAGCAACTTTTGTGAAAGTCACAAAATCATAACTTGAAAATTCTGAAAATAATCGTCAATTGAATAAGTTGAAAATCCGTTATTCTCAAAATGAAGCAAAAACAAGAGGGGTTGTATCCATATATTCATTGATTAGTGTCAATATAGAATACACAATACGGGATGTTACGACTACTTTTGGATAAAATCCCTCATTTTTTGCTTCATTTTGGAAACAACGGACTTTGTCCTTTTTCTATAGACGATTACTTTCAGAATTTTCAAGCCATAATTTTGAGACTTTTACAAAAGTTGCTTTATACATTTAGCTAACATAATATGCAAATGAAATTTTGATATCTTTGACGCATGCGCAGTAAAAAATTATTTAGTAAACCTACTCATTTTTCATACAATTTTTATTATTTTTTAATTCTGATTACAGGGTACTATGTGCAATGTTGTTTGTTATATTTTCTGAAAAAAATATTTTATATTAAAAACTCTGAAAATTATAAGGGAAAAACTTAGAAAAATTTGGGGCCATTTTTATAAAAACCTTAATTACTCTACGAGTATGCATGCTATTTGCATAAAAATGAACACAGTGTATTACAATAAGGCATTCAATCATAATCCAGAGTTTGAGCGCTTTTGCTACATTAGTTTTGACAGGGTTATTCAAAAGATATTCATTCTTTTTTAATTTGTTGACGGTCCCCTATGGAGTTTCGGTAAAAAATCTTCAAGGAGATGTATGATGTATACTATTATATTTATACACTAAGAGTTTCGAGATGATTCCTCATGTATTTTTCTAGATATTTAGTAAAATGTCTAAAATCGCAAGTGTCCCATAATCAATGGCAATATAGTGTATATCTAATATTTTTGATATATATCAGATATTTTCAAAATAGTCAAATTACTGATGATAGTAAACATTTTGAAGCATAATATAAATTTGAAGATTAATATGCATTGCACTCAGCATGAAAAATTCTCAAAATTCTAAAAATGCATCACATCCTCAAAATTCTACCTCTCCAGAAATTATGCTCAGCTAAGGAATATTCATTGTTTCAAGCTGGATTACAGAAGTTTTATTTTACAAAACTCATTTTGCTAACAGATGAGATGAAAAATGCATTTGACATTGAGAAATCCATCAATGCATGTTTGATGGATAAAATGTGCAGTTAATAATGTAAAGACACAAACAATTGTCAATTGATTCAGTAGTTGTAAACTAAGCAATATACCTGTAGAAATATCCTTTAAGGATATCAGTGCCTCAAAAGATGAAGTGATTCAGCTATAAACACAGCTAAAGTTGGTTATGGCCCTAAATCTTATGAATATGATGAAACTCTTGAGTATTACAAAGATTTATTTGAAGATCGGGAGAATCTTTACGATAAAAATCTCGACAAAGACTAAAAAATAAATTCTACAATCATTTCTAAAAATGAATAATACTACAATCAAGATATTTTTAATCCATTTTAGAAGTTTGTTCTGATTCAGATAATGACCTTCAGTCAATTAAAGCTTCTATTTCGTGTCAAGAAACACTTGTTATAATCAATAGATTGATAGACAGTTCGATACCTGTTAGAGATTATACTAAAATAAATATATTTTGTTTAAAGAGATCAAAGAATATTTAGAAGCAAAAAGTATTAATCAGAAAGTGTTAAAATCAAAATAAACTACAATTAATTCCTACTTTAAAACTGTATAGACATGAAATATAATAAACTAATTCAATAATTTTTTTAAGGTATGTATTTCTTGAAATTTTACATTGTCCATCACCTCTCTATTCAGAGACCACCTCTGGAAGACCAATTTGTTATGGTCTAATTGGTGGTCATCTTAGAGAGCTTCACTGTTTAATATTGTGATCGTCTGAGAAAATCACTGATTTCACGGTCATTTGACAAAAATCGTTGCTTTCACGATTGTTTGATGCAAATCACAGTTCGATATCATGACCATTTAACGAAAATTTGTGATAATTAGACAAAAATTGCAAATTCTTAAAAATTAAAAAAGCATAAATCTGCCATTTGACAGAAAAGTGGGATCCCTGAAAAATAGAACTTGTCTATGATAGGAGTCATGTCATAAAGGAAAAAAATTCATGATATCAAGGATCAATTTCAACTTTTAAATAACTATCATCTGTTTCAAATAATATTGACTATTTTTTATTGGGATATATTTAATTTTATTTCACTCCTTTAAAATTAAAACTAAAATGCTAAATTAGCACTAAATAACTGCCTTGCAACACAAGCAACAATATAATTTTCTTGAAATAAGAAACTATGGAGGATATAAAAAGATTGGCCTGAGTAGAATAACTTTAAATGCAAAAAAGGGTAAATTTTCAAATCTTCTCAACATTACATCACTCATCTAAATAAAACAACTGACAACAATAAAAACACACCCCCCAGGATGGTAAAACACATTTTTTTCCAATCCTGTTTTTTCAATAACTGGACAACGCCCACTATATCAGTTTTAATTTAAGCCTATATAGGTGTTAAAGGATTAGAATAAATTAAAGAATACATACCAGCTAGTGTTTGCAGACACTGCCCACTTGTGATGTCCCATACTTTCACTGTAGAATCAGCGTTACCAGACACTAGAGTATTATTTCTTAACTCCATTCCTGAGGTCAAAGACTGATGTCCCATTAAAGTATGTTTACAAGCTCCTGTTTCAACATCCCAAACACGAATGGAAGTATCTAGAGAACCACTGACCACATGGACACCATCAAACTAGAATTAAAAAAAAAAAAAAAAGTCTGATTTACAGCAATAACTCAAAATCAAATAAAAATTGTACAAAAAACATTTAAGTGTAAGTAAACTGGCAAACCAGTATTTAAAAAAAAGTGTTACAACAACTGTTGGTTAAGGCATGTTTAAATCACTGAAATACATGAAAAATAATTCATAAACAGAGATAATACAGACTTCAGAAGAAAAAAATCCAAGAAGCCTATAAAAGTCTAAGATGTACAAAAATTTTAAAGAACTTGCCATATTTTTTCAAATATGTTGAGACTTCTTATAACATATATGCCCTAATTTTTAATACCTTATTTGAGAACAAATTAAAAGAAAATAATTTTATAGATTTTATTCTATTAAAATCTAATTTTAACTAAGTTGTACAAGTATTGACAATGTATTGCTTGAATTTGAATACAAAATTGTCAACAGACCACATTAAGCATGACAATTGGTCACATAAACACAGACCAGTCAAGTCCCAAATATATATGAAAAGTTGTGGGGGGAAAAAAAAGTAAACTCCTACTAACTCAGCAGCAAATAAGCATAGAAGAAATTTACTAGTACCAAACAATTAGAAATTAAGTCAACTTTTAATGTAACATCTTTTTCAGACAAAAAATGTTTTGTAAAACTATTAAAAATAGACATTAACTATGATACATATGTATAAAATGAAGATTACTAAATAATAAAAAGATATTTATAAAACTTATCCCTAAATAAAAATAAAAAAAACTTTCGTCTTTTGCTTACAAATTTTACAGATTTAAAACATACTGAGACTTTTATTTCTTTAAAGTTTATCTTATTTATTAATCAATATACATTTTTGAGAGATGGGTATGGGGGATAAACAATAAAAATACAATTTCAAAGTGTTATTAATCATAATTTAACTATTTCAATAGTTACAGCAGACACTTATGCATGCAATTTTATTACATATTTGTTAAATTTTTCTCTTATTAAGAAATCCTATTTTTATTACGGTGTATTAGCCGGAAAGCCTAGTTTACCCAGATGTACTGAAAATACTAATAGTATGATTATAAGAACATAAAATAGCCAAACATTGTGCATTTAAATGCCTCTATGTATTTTCAATTATTTTATTTTTTTCAAATATTAAGTGAAAAACACAATTTTTACCCACCATCCTAGAATGGGCATTTACACTAGTTTTAAATAAAAACTACATCACTCTGTATAACTTGGCAAATAGTTAGGTATTTTATATAAATTGACAAAATAGGTCGACCAGATTATCAAGCAGTATCAAAATATTGTATGTACCGGGTGTCCCAAAAATGACTGATGGATTTTTAAATTGAATTAACTTGCAAACGGTGACAGCTATTAAAAAAAAATTTGCAGGAGGGTTATTTTAAATGTCAGGAGTTTTTTTACTGTAATTTTTTATTTTAGTTTGAATTCTAAACAATAGGTGGGGTTGGTGGCAATTGAAGGCCAGGTGATCAGTGCTGAGTGAAGCGTCAACCAGGCCTTCAATCGCTGTCAGCACCACCTATTGTTTGAAATTCAAACTAAAATAAAAAATTACGGTAAAAAAACTTCTGACATTATACATAACCCTCCTGCAAAAATTTTTTAAATAGCTGTCACCGTTTGCAAGTTATTGAATTTTAAAATCCATCAGTAATTTTTGGGATACCCGGTATATGTATAAACAAAACATTTATGTGTGTGTATATAAAAATACGAACAAAATATAAGGTTATTTTTTTCCATAGCTATTTACACACATTTTGGCAATATATTGACGAATCACACCAGAATAATAATAAAAAAATACATATATTTCTGTTAATATTGTTTCTAATTTACATTCAAACAGTGTTCTTGCTGACATTTTATCAACGTTAGTAAATTGGCTAATAAAAAATAAAATACACTCGCCAAATGAAAAAAGTATTAGCAAAATATATTCGTCGTGTAGCACACACACACACACACAAAAAAAAACTAATCCTTTAATGTACTCCCTTTTTTTTTTTCCAACATGTTCTAAAATATCCTAAGTTTTTATAACTGCGACAACAATTGCTATTAAGCTAATTTTAACTATCTGCTACAAATATATTAAAAATATATATGAAAAGCGAAAAAGCAAAAAATGAGCATTAGCAATTTGGCGAATCTAATCACTTGTTTACTCGCCAAATGAAGAAGAATTAGTCGCAATTTGGCACAATGATGAGTGACAGCAAGAACCCTGCATTCAAATAAATATATATTCAGTGAGAACTTCAAATGAAATTAAGTTGACAACTTAGTATTTCATTCCACAAAATAAACAAACACAAAAGATTAATTCCTTTGTGAATGGTAAGAAATATTAAACCATGAAGAAAATCATTTACAAAGCAAATACAGCAACAATGAGCGCACAGTATTTTTTATGATATCATAGTAGGTAAATTGGGGTTTTAAGAGTATGGCTTGCATTCATGAGGGCTTTATTCTGTCATTTCTCATAGTTATGTTGCTTTGACATATTAATGAATTTTTGGATTCGCCTGCCTATAAAGATAAAGTAACCATGTTGTTTAAAAAATAAACTTGAGATCTTTTTATAACTATAAACCAAATACTTTGTGTATATTTCAATACACGAGCCAAACTTTTTAAATAATGTTTTCACCCACAAATACATACAAACATGACACCATAAAGAACTACAGCTGTTTCAAGGATTCCTTGATCCTTTTCCTCAATGCATAAAAAAAAGAAGGAAAAAAAGGTGTGTGTGTGTGTGTGTGGGGGGGGGGGCAAATCTCTTGGTTATAGCCCCGAATGTTGGCTAAAATTTGTGAGTATTCAGGGCTATAACTACGGGTTTTTTTGGACCCTTTTTCCTTTTTTTGTGCTGAGAAAGGAGATAAAGGAATCCACAAAACAGCTGTATATGGTTATTTGCATCATGTTTGTATGTATTTGTGCATACAAGCATTGTTAAAAGCTTTTTTTTTTTTTTTAATTTTATTTCTTTACAAAATTCTTTGACAAGCTTTGAATTTTGTTTTGAATAAAAATTGTTTGCCCCTCTGGAGTATTAATCACTAATTTAAATAGCAGTGTGAGTATTAGAGATGTATTTCGAAGTAGTTCAAATTCAGAAACAAAAATTTTATTTTATGTCAACAAGGAAACTGTTCTTAAGCAAACAAAGATAATTACATAACCCGCAACACAGAATTGGTCTGAATAATTTTTGTTGATCTCAATTTGAAACAAATCATAAATCAAAGATAAATAATCTCAATTGAAATGCAATGATAAAAAAGCGTAGTTTGCAATCATATCACTGATGTCAATTTTCTCATCAATATTATCTCATCAAGTTTACATATGAAATACTAGGATTGGTTAAATCTCGATCAGCATATTAAAACGCATCTGATTTGCCAAGTTATATCGAAGTAGAAAACATCTGAAAATCAGATTTTAGAACTTCACTGATAGGTTTATCAGAGTTTCTCCCAGAGGATTTCAAGGGGGTGCTTCGCCCTTCCTGTTCTTTAGTTTAAAAAATGGTGCCCCTCTTGCCCCTCATCCAAAAACTAGCGCCCCTCTTGTCACTCATTCAAAAAAATTGTGCCCTTCTTGCCCCACATTTGAAAAATTGCAGCTTTTCAGCAATGATGCCAACACGCTATAGCAGGTAAATTATACAAAAAATCAGCAACTGAATGTAAAAAATAGCTCTTACACATCCAATTCGCGAAAAAACGGCAAATTTCGTTACAAATCACAAACTAACAACTAATTTCCGACAAGATTCGCAAAAAAAGGCCACTTTCGTCACAAAATCCCAAAAAAGTGGCAAATTTCCTCAAAAGATCGTGAATAAAACTAGAGATGGGACGAATATTCGGCCACTATTCGGTATTCGGCCTATTCGGCCCTTTTGCCGAATATTCGGTTGGCCGAATATTGAAGGCTTGTTGACCGAATACTTCGGCCGAATACCTGTAGCCGAATATTTAGAGATATCTGGCCGAATATTGCTAAAATCTCGCCGAATAGTGAAAGATATCTTGCCAAATAAATTTAAGATTTAAAGAATTTCATTTCTTGCATTTTTTTTTCTCTAATCCTAATTGCTACTTCATTCATGAAGTCATTCTCATTCCTACTTACAAAATATACAGTTATTCGATTGCTAAAAAATACACAGCCTTTCTGTATTTCCTGTAAAAGTTAGTGATATTTTAAGAAAATGCTGCCCAAGTTGGAGATTTAATGTACTTCATTAGAGAATGATATATTACAATTCAAGATACAAAAACACTTATAGAAAAAAAAAAAAAAAAAGAAAAACACTGCCTTATTCTAAAACACATGAATATTTATTAATGTCTGCAAATTCCATGCACATATAAAAAAAAAATTCTTATGAAATTCGTAACTTATTTTCTGTAAAGTAAAAAATGAAAGAATTCATTCACAGTGTGTATTAACGAAGATTCATTTTCAAAATTAGATATCAAATGTCACTATTCCAAATACAACGGTACATCTGAAGACAGAACTGGTGGCAAACTAGATATGCATTAGATGACACAACTTGCTTTATGAAGATGATTTAATAAGTATCTACACATAAATTCTAAATACTGAACAAAATAAATTTTTTATTCTATAGTTTTCACTTTTAAATAATTTGCATAATTACTGACTTAAATATGTAACATTATGTCTATATTTTTAATTTACATATTTCTTCATTCATGTTATTATCAATTTCTGTTTATCCTTTTAATGCTTGTTGAATAAGTGGAATATTGATGTTGAATATAGTATGTGCCAATTCAAAAATCAAAGATTTTGTTACCATATGCATTCTACTTTAAGCATAACCTTTTGCTATAACAGAATTTGTAATGTAAAGCTTGGCAAGTGATTTCAGAGCAGTCTCATTCTTACGAATTTGCTTATTATTAGGGACAAAAACTCTAAATGATTAAATTTACTTCATTATTTCAGAAAATATCTCCTTGTGAGTTCCGAGAGAGAGATTAAGAATATTATTAATTTTGGATAGAAGAAAGGATAAAAGTATCATTTGATAGTAAAAGTGAAGTACATTCTTCATATTTTAATGGAAATATCTTACTATTCTGACTTACTGAAAATCAATTTGATGTACATTAAGATAAAAGAATATAATGCAATTTCATAATTTTTTTGTGTTAAAATAAGTGTTTTAAATTCAAAAATACATTTAAAAGCACATTTAAGAGTAATAATTATTAATGAGCTCTTATTTTTTAAATTATATGTAATCAAAATTTATTTTCTTTATTGGAAAAAAATGTTTACTATTCGGCCTAAAATTTGGCCGAATATTCGGTATTCGGCTATTCGGCCAAATCACTATTCGTCCCATCCCTAAATAAAACGACAAATTTCATACAAAAATCACAATAAAAATGCAAAAAATTTTGTCAAACGATTAAAAAAATTTCAAAAAACAAATTTCGAAAAACTGAAAATTTCATCAAAAGATCCCGAAAAATGGCAATTTTAGTAAAAAAAATCTCGATTAAAACAGCAAATTCGGAAAGATTTGCGAAAAAACGACAAATTTCGACCAAAAATCACAAAAAAAACCAGAAAACTCTGTCAAAATATCCAAAACAGAAAATTTTGTCAAAAAATTGGGAAAAAAAAAAGTTAATACCAGAAGTGAATTTTTCTGTTTAAAAAAAAAAATTTCCTGCTTAAAAATTGAAATTTTATTGCTCCAAAAGCAGAATTTCCCAATTCACAATCATTTTCGTGCAAAGAGAAAATTGCACCCGGGTCATAATTAGAATCCCCCCCCCTTTCTCCCACAATTTATTTTTTATTGTCTAAATCATTCTAAATGTAACTCTTGAAAGCATCCATTCATTAACCAAAAGAAAATCTTTATTCAACAAAATTCTTTTTTTTTTTTAATGTTTTTTTCAATAAACCGATCTTGCCTTTTAAAGAAATGCGAACAAGATTTCAATCTTGTTACAAACAGTGTTTTTTTTTTTTTTTTTGGGGGGGGGGAGGGGAAGGGCTTTATTTAAATTTGTGTTTTTTGTGTTTAAACATGTCAAAATTGGTGTTTTTTCGAGATCTTTTGAAGAAATTTGTCATTTTTTGTCATCTTTTAACAAAATTTGACGTTTTTTTTCTCAATTTTTCCACAATGTCATTTTTTTGCAATTTTTTTTAGCAAAATCTGCTGTTTTTTCGTGATTTTTTAACAAAACCTGCTGTTTTTTGCTATCTTTTAACATAATCTGCCGTTTTTTCGCGATCTTTTAACAATATATTCCTTTTTTTTTCTGCAAACTTCTAGCAAAATTTATCTTTTTTTTTCAATTTTTTGGATTTTTTTTTTTTTTTTTTCATGGATTTTTTGAACTGCTAGATCCTAGATTAAACTCTATAAAAGTGCCCTTGAAAATCAAAAATCCCTGTCGGCTTGGCCTATAGGCGGAGGTAGATTTCGAAGAGTTCTCATTTCAAAAACAAAAAATAAGTTTGATTACCCAGTTTAACAACTTTATTTGTCCTCTTTTGAAAAAATTTTAATTTCATTTTTCTGTAAGGACTGGTTTTATCAGAATCATCCTAAGCTAAATTCGATATAAATTGCTCATTTAGACAACATACTTTGAAATATATTCTGACTTTGTTAAAAAAAATCGACTGATACGGTGCATTATATAGTTCCTAAATAACAAAAGACTGTCAATTGAATGCATTTGAGAGCAAAATTGAGTTTAAAAATGAGTTATAAAATAACCAATTTTGAATACAACCTAAATTCCTAATCATGATAGCTTCGGAAAATTTTGCATGAAGTGGCCACTTTGACAACATTTAAAAAAATATATTCAGCCTTTATAAAAAAAACTTACCAATATGGGACATTAGACAGCTCTTAAATAACAGAGCCTATCAATTGGATGCATTTGATAGCAAAACTGAATTTAAAAATGAGACGGAAAAACGCAATTTGTTATTTGAATGCTTCCTCAAATTTACAATCACAATAACTTCTCAAAATTCTGTTCAAAATACTCTTTTTGGCAGCCTTTTTTGAAATATATTCTGTCTTTATCAAAAAATTGAACAATGCATCACATTATACAGTTCCTAAATAAGAGACTTATAAATTGGATGCATTTGAGAGTAAAAATGGATTTAAAAATGAGTCAGACAAAACACAATTTGTCATTTGAATACTTCCTCAAATTTCCTATCACGATCACTTCAGGAAATTCTGTTCAAAATACCCTTTTTGGCAGCCTTTTAAGTAGATTTCGTATGAAATACTACCTATTGCATTCTCTCCCATGTTGGAATTTCTGAAAAATTTTTGCAGATCTACGCCGATCATGACTCCAAGACCCCAAAACTACCACCAGTAAAAAAGTTTATATATCTACCTATCTATATATTTCACTTTCTTCTGGACACGATAACTTCCATAATTAAGCTCAGATCTTCTTGAAACTTTTACATAAAATCAAGAGGCATAAAATCTCGGTTGAGTTCATTAATGGGCAAAAGCGGACCAAGGGGGTGGAAATAAGGAGGGTTTTTGTGAAAACCGGAAAAACGCAATAACTTCTTAATTAAAATAGATATCGAATCAGTTTAAAGTTTACATTACTTCTAAAAAATGGGCTAAAAGTTTATGTTTGATAGATTTTTGATAAAATTAAAAATGGGGTCAAGGGTTTTTGGGAGAAAAAAAAAAATCATAACTTCATCAATTCTCAAGATATCAAATCCAACTAAATTTTGTATAAATGTTTTTAACATCATCTAAAACTTTTGTATTTACAAGTTTTTGATAGAACCAACTTTTACCGATGAAAAAAATTAAAAACTAAAAGAAAAAGTGGGGTGGAAAAAGAAAAAAAATCCATTACTAATCCAATCAAAACTAATTAAATTTATTTTACATCTTCTCAATAATATCTACAACTTTTATATTAACAAGTTTTTCATAGAACCAATTCTTATAGCAGAAATAAATTAAACAAAAAAAAAAAAAAAAAAAAAAAAAAAAAAAAGAGTTGGAGAAAAAACCCCCAAACTGCTTATTTTGTTACTCATTTCTTGAATTCATTTTTTATTTTAAATGCAACCAAATGGCAAATCCTCCTGTTTAGGAACTATATAATGTGACGTATTGGCCAGTTTGTTGGTAAAGGCAGAATATATTTCAAAAAAGGCTGCCAAAAAGGCATTTTGAATAGAATTTCCCAAAGTGGTCGTGAGTGAAAATTGAGGAAGTATAACAAATTGCGTTTATCTTGTTTTTGATTTGTTTATTATTTATTAATGTTTAACTGTTAAAATAAAAAAAAAGCTTATATAAAGTTTAATTTTAATTCAACTTTTATTTTTAATGTTTTTATAGCTTAATTTTAATAGTTATTATTAATAATTCAATTTTTAAATATGTGTAAATTTTTGTCACAAAATAATCATTTTTGTAAAAATGGGAGGAGGGGAGGGAGAATCATTAAAAGTGCCATAGTTTTTTTCATTGAATAAGTTAAAGCACATGTTTATGATCATTTTCAATAATGAAATCATGATTTTAATTTAGACCCTCATGTTAAAAATTTTAAATTTTGAAAATGATTTTTTTGACAATTGTTTTTAAAAAATTCAACTTTGCCAATTTTTTAAAATTATTTAGTATAATTTTAGGTTGATGGAATATATTTTTTTTAATTCTCAATATCTTAATGTATAATTTCAATTTTTTTCAAAAAGATTTTAGCATTAGCAATTGAGAAATAAATTTTTTTGTAAACAACAGCAGCTAAATCTGAGTTTCATGAATGACAAATGATGCAAAATCAGAAAATTTCAAAGAGCGATAAAATAAAAAGGAAAATAAAGAAAAAAGAATTTAGGGGGTTACTTATAAAAATTATAAGTACACAAAGTTTCATGAAAATCTGAGATGGTGGGTGTTGGGGCCTGGTTGAATTGACATGGAATGACCCACCAAAGACTTAGATACTTGCATTTCTTAAGTCTCATGACATAAAACAAAAATAACAAAATTTTATAAAATCTTTTGATAATTAAATATATATATATATATGTTAATGACTAATAAAATACTTTATTTACAAGGGTCTGTCTAGACTTTTCTCACAGGGTCCTGCTTTTGTTAAATTAGGAAGTTTTTCTTGTCTTTGTGAAAATTTTAGATGCAATTTTGTGAATTTTAAATTATCAGTTTTTCAGGTTCTACCCTTCACATATAGAGAAGCTAAATAATATATTTTTTCATGAGTTCAATTGTTTATTAACAGGCCAGATTTTATTTTTAAATGATTAAATTTGTGAAAAGTTCAATTTGAAGATGAAATGTCTATTTGAGAGACAAATAATTTTATGAAAAGTCCTGTTTGAGGTTAAAGAATTTTGTGAAGGGTCCTTTAAAGGACCTAAAATTTTCCTAAATATATCCCTGACTTAAGATAAAAAACAATTAGGTATGTAATTTTTTATTTTGTTCTTAAATTCCTAAGTAAGACTGAATCCCACCTATTTTTTAAAGATTTAAAATATTTAATATTAATTAATTAGCAAATTAAATTATTAAATAGTACTCTGTTAAATTTAATTGTTTATACCATTACTATTTTTATTAGCATGCAGATTTTATCACACATTAAAGACAAATAGGTTTTTTCCATTTTTGCCGTTTTTTTTCCATTTTTTGCCACTGTCCTGGCAAAAATGCTAACCCTGATTTTGCTAAAAAACACAAAAAAAATGACAAATGTCATGAAAAAATGGAACTTTCTACAGAATTTTTCGTTTTATTGCGATTTTGGACGTAATTGGCTGTTTTTTTGCAAATCTTTTGATGAAATCTGCCGTTTTATCGCTATTTTTTGACGAAAGTTGCCGTTTTTTTGCGACTCGACAAAATTTTCCCGTTTTATCGCGATCTTTTGAGGAAATCTGCTGTTTTGTGAAAATTTGTGACAAAATTAGCCCCTTTTTTGTGAATTTTGCAGGAAATTAGTCGTTATTTCGCGATTTTTAACGAAATTTGCTGTTTTTTTAGAGATTTTTTGACGAAATTATTCATACCACGGGACATGTATGAGGCTATTTTTTTGCGTTCCATCGCCGATCTTTTGGGTAATTTACGCGCTATAGCGCGTTCGGATCATCGCTGGAGGGCTGTGTTTTTTCAAATGTGTGGCAAGAAAGGTTTTTTTTTTTTTTTTTTTTTTTTTTAAATGAATGACAAGAGGGGTGCTAGTTTTTGGAAGAGGGGAAAGAGAGACGCTGTTTTTTAAACTAAAGGGCAGGAGGGGCAGAGCTCCCCCCTGAAACCCTCTGGGGAAAAACTGTTGACTTAAGTTTAAAATATTTAAAGTTTTCAATTAAGTTTATTAGTATAAAAAGTATTTAAATATTTTTCCCAGTTAGTTTTCCCAGTTTCTCTGCTCAGTTCAATCTTTAACTGTATATTTTAACCTCTTTTCTTTTATATTTAAGCCAGGAGTTTGTTTTCTGGGAGGCAGTCTTTTGTAATGCTTTGCATATAGCAGCATGGGAAGTGAATGCAATAGAGAATGCACTTGTTTATAGCTCCTTGTTGAATGATGTCTAATGATATTGTTATGCTGTCAGACACAGTCATATTTTTACTTTTTAGTCACGATTTTAGCCATAAATGCCAACCATCCCATGCAGTTAAAGGATTATTTTAATTGTTTTTATTAACCATTTGTTACTGAATTAACTACTTTGTTTTTGAATTAATAAATTTGTTAAAGTTCTACAACTTGGCTTCTTCAATTATGGCTTCATACATCAGAAATGTGGACTTAGACATGTCCTATGCATGATAGGACATGTCCCATGATTAATACCTAGGGCAGACCTGACAGACTGGTAGCAGAGCGTGGTTAGTCCCGCTTTGCTCTGGGTCGTAAAAGATGTCTGCAGTGAGTGAAATGAACTTTTCTTCATTTGCATTTCCAAAATTAAACAGAGAAAGTTTTAAATCATGGAAATTCAATATGAACTTGTATTTGATCAGCCAAAATTTAGCCGAATTTACTTCTGATAAAGTGGCTGGAGAAATTTCGAAAGAAACTGTGGTAAAGGATGCTGCTACTGTTGCTAAAGAAAATAAGGCCCTAGCCATCTTATGTCTGAGCGTGGAAGAAAGTCTTAAAAGCATTATATATGACGCCAAATCCCCATCAGAAGTCTGGTGTTATTAAAGAATGTTTTCGAACCATGTAGCCGAGCTAGAATAGCAACATTGAGAAGGAATTTTATGAGTGTTAAATATAAAGGATCTGAATCAATGGCCACTTATATCAACAGAGTATTAGAAAGTGCAAAGGATTTACAAGCTGCTGGGAAGGAAGTTCCTCCAGATGAAATTACTTATAATATTTTAGAGCATTTGCCTGAATCCTATGAAAATTTGGTCATACAACTATATCGCCTACCTGACAGTGATTCCACAGTAGAAGTTCGTAAACAACTACTTGCAGAGTTTGACTGGCAAGAATCAAAGTTTCCCGAGTCTCCAAGAAATCAAGCTTTGCTATCTGTGCATCGGAATAGAATAAGACGGTGTTACTCATGTGGTAAGCCAGAACATTTAAAAAGGGACAGTAGAGTAAATTCCAGACCCCAAAATTGCTCCCAGGCTAGACAGAGAAACAGTCAGTTTCCCAATCAAGCCCATTTCGCCGCAGCAATGATGAGCCAGAACTTGGACTTGGAATTTGTGCTGGATTCTGCCACTACAGACCACTTCTGTAGAGAAAGAGCTGTGTTCCAGGACTTTCGAGAATTAAAGAGCCAAGCAGTCACTGCCAAGGGTACCACCAAGATTGCTGGTATCAGTAATATAAATTTGTTGATAAATTCAGGTACTGTTCCTTTTAATTTGGTTCTTAAGAACCAAAGGTTGTTTACTATGCCCCAGATATGTGTCGGAATTTGATTTCTAAAAGATGTCTGTGTCTTCAAAATTTAAATGTTAATTTTAATCGTAATCAAGCTACAATAATTGATGAAACTAATGATCAAATTTTAAATGTACCTTTACAGAATAAGTTTTATTCTATTTATGCAAATTGTAAAAATGAATCTGCAGGTATGCATATGGTTAAAAATAATACAGTTAATTGGCACTTGCATTATGGGCACCAAAATTGTAGGGCTTTATTAGAATTTGCTAAGTCGGAAAATGTCTTTGGTTTAGAAAAACTATCTGGTGTGGCAAAAAAAATGTGAATCTTGTAATTATTCAAAAAGTAAGCGGGCAAGTTTTCAGGAAAGGGACATAAATTCATCAGAAATTCTTGAACTTTGTCATTTGGACATCTGCACCAGTTCAATCCCTCGGTGGTGCTAGATATTTCTTAACAATTATAGATGACTTTTCACGATATGCATTTGTGTACTTTTTGAGCCATAAAAGCCAAGCATTTAGACAATTTAAGAATTTTAAGGTTTTTGTTGAAAAACAGACAGGTAAAAAGATAAAATGACTTAGAACAGATCGTGGGGGCGAATTTAGCTCTAATGAATTTGAGAATTTCCTCAGAGAAGAGGGTATAAAATGTGAATTTACAAATGCTCATTCACCGGAAATGAATGGGGTTTCAGAACGCTATAATAGAAGCATTATGGAAGGGGTTAGGTCTCAACTAGAGCAAGGAAATTTACCACTGGAATTGTGGGCAAAATTGGTGAATACACAAAATTATCTAAAAAATAGATTCCCCCATAGTAAGTTGAAAAGAAAAGCCCCATTGAATATTTGGCGAGGTAAACCTTTTTCAGTCAGGCATTTTAAAACTATTGGTAGTACAGCCTATGTTAATATCAGGGTTAGCACTCGGGTTTTCCAAAATTTTAGGGAGGAATTTTAGGAATTTTTCTGAAAATTTTAGGAAAATTTTAGGGGCAATCGAAGATATTTTTAATATTATAAGTGTATAATATAGGCATTTTTGTACTAGTCAGACACAGGTAATATGCTGCGCTGCCGAATAACATTTTGAATTTTCATTCATTTCATTTCTAATAAATGTTTGACTTCGAATTTGAATAACATAATTTCATCTTTTATTACAAAATGTTAAACATAATAAATTGTCTACGTACCTTTTAAAAAGTAGAAAGTCCGACTGTAACTTGATCCAACAAAGTATTCGTTAATAGTGATAATTATTTTAAGCTTTGTGAAAACATTTGAATGATGCATATATAAAATATTCAATCAAAACTTTAGACTTAATTATATCTTAATTTTACCATATTTTAGATACTTGCTTAAATAACAAGATTTATTCTTTTTAATTAAATACATTAAGTTGTAATTATATATGCAAAAAAAATAAATAATAATACTCTCGGAAAATTTTATTTTCTGAAGTATTACAATAAAAATTTTTCATCTGCTATTAAAACATGTTTAAGGAAAAGAAAAAATTAATTTATTTTAAGTCTTTTTTTCAAGTTTTGTTCTTTATCTGCTTCAAAAACAGACAATTCCGTTTCCAAATTTTGCAATTGTTCCGTCCCTTCACTTATCAAATTTTGTGCAACAGTCATTTCTATACTGTTTTGTGTTATTGCTGCTTTTGTCAATCTTTCTGTGCCTTCTTTAATCAATCCCAGTGCAACTTCTTTATTTTTTTTTAATTTGCTGATCATTTGATTAATCTCATTTATCTGTAAATCGAGATCATTTTTTCTTTTTTTTGTTTCTTCCTTTTCACGTTCTATATTTTTCATTTGCTTTTTTTCTTTTTCAAGCTTTTCTTCTTCTTCTTTTAATTTTTTGGCATGTTCAATGTAGGATTTATGAGAATTTCTCACTGTATTTAAAAAAGATAAACTTATAGGCACATTTAGCACTCCACCGTAAGTTTGAATTGTATCCTTGACTAATCTTAATGATACAATAGTTTCCTCATTATGATTTACATTTACCATAGCTCTATTTATGGAAAAACCTCTTTCAGGGTCAGAATTGCCATGTGGTAAAATTAATGCAGTTTTTATTAAAGTAGATAAATTTGCATATTTCAGCCGACCACAATTATCTTTTAATAGGAAAATCTCTCTCCAATATCCATCAATACGCATCGATTCAGATAATTTTGACAGTTTTTCATGAGCAGCAATATCAAAAGTGAAAAGCTTCCATTCTTCTCTAATACTATCAATAACATTGTTGGGAAAGTTCAAATAACGAGCAATTCTTGTAATTGTGTGTATATTATTGCATTTGGAGTTATCAGGCAGCACAGGATGCAAAATTTCCAAGTCTTTGAAAAATTGATCTGTAAAGGGCAAATTTGATTTTAGATAATTTACAGTTTTTATAAGAGCAGAACGAACATTTAATAAAAAACATTTTTTATCATTTTGAGCAAGTTCTGATAAAAAACCTTTAGCTGTCATGCCAATTTCTATAGAAATTAACTTTTTCCAGTTGCTGCTATTTTCAACATCAATGTCTCTCAACTCATTTCCTTCTTTGGCAGAGATGATATCATCTTTCAAAAACTGCATCATAATATGTCTAATTAACTTATTCATTTGACTGTATAATAGATGGATCTTTGGGTCTTTACTTTGAAAGCACAATGAAAAACTTTCAAATAGTTTATGAGCATAAGCAATAAAAGCCAAATAACATTGTGTTGATGGTTCTTTCAAAATTTTGCAAATCCGTTTATATCCACTTGAAGCAGCTAGTTGTTTTTCCAAAAGCTTTTGTTTTGGCAAGAAAGTTAAAAAATATTCCGATATGTTAGCCCATTGCTCAACTAATCTCTGAGCAACTGGACCTGCTGAAAGCCATCTACTACTGACATGTTTCAAAAGAAAATGTGCAGTCTCGTGTGTTATTTCTTCCATACATTTGAAATCTTCCCTTCGCACAGCACTATTCTTTAAGAAGAAATATACATCGTTAGCAAATTCATCAAAATTAAGGTCTAACACACTAAGAAATTTTTTAAATGCATTATTTGCTACATGCAAGTTGCATGCACCTATTGGTAATAATGTATTATTACCAATTTCGTCAGAAATTTTTTTTAGAACACTTTTGTTTACATTAGGATTATCCATGGATAGGCATATAATTTTATTTAGTGGAATTCCAAAAGAAGACACAGCATCTAAAAGTTCTTTTGAAATTATTTCAGCTGTAGCATGTCCAAGAAAAACACTTTTTAGGAATCTGCAAGTCACTAAATTAAATTCCTTCGACCAATACCTTGCATATATATCCATTTGCCGTTTTGTCTGAATATTGGTGCTTTCGTCAAAAGCTAATGTTACAACTCCAGGAGAGCTGTCGGCGATGTCTTTAATCAAAAGATTTTCAAAATGTTTTGAAATTCCATGTTTCAACACATAAGCAACTTTCTTTTCTTTCAGCTTGATTGAAGATGCAATGCTCGAATCGGGAAACATCTCTTTCATCAATTCAAGCGTTTCCGTGCACGATTTAAAAGAAAAGTTTTCATTTGCCACGTGCAAGGCCCAAAGAGTTTCAGCTTTTAAAATTTGATTTTGGTAACTAAGGGAACATCCAGAACTAGCGTCACTTTCATCTATAGTTTTAACAATTGATTTGTTTTTGAATCTTGTATTGAATTTTACCAGGTGTTTTTTACCACCATGATGCGATTTCACCTGGCAAATTCCACTGCCGCATATTTCAAATGTCTCGGAACATAAAATACATTTTACAGAATAAATATCCTTCGGTACTGGTTCCAGCCATTTTCCAATCAAAACACCATCCAGTTCTTTTTGTAACCAGGAATCCTGGAATTTTGTTTTCCCTTTCGGCATAATCACGAAAGAAATTACAATACTCTACAGGTGAAAACAGTTGCACGTTGATAATAAGATACGATACAAACAAACCACCGGAAAAGCAATTACGGCGCCCGCTTCCCGCTTGATTCAGCTTAACCGGAATGAATATGTTCTTATTTTTTCTCCTCCTGACGTTCTCAGTGAAGTAGCGAAAAAGTAGGAGGAGCTATATTAGGGATGACTGTGATTGGAAGAAAAATACTGGCGTCGTAAATGACAGTCATTTTTAACCAAACAAAGCGAAGCAAAGCGGCGTGATTTGGGGATCTTGAAATACTGAGGATTTGCGATGTTCGCTCTCTAAAAATTTAAAAATGTACTTAATTTTAGGAACGAGAGTGAAATTTTAGGAGAATTTTAGGAATTTTAGGGGGGAAAATAATAGTTATGAATTTTAGGAATTTTAGGGGGAATGCGAGTCCTGTAATATACCTAGCAGATACAGAAATAAACTAGAAAGGAGGGCCAAAAAGGGAGTTATGGTTGGATATGCCTCAAGCACTTTAGGATACCGAATCTGGTATCCAGGGACCACATTAGTTGATGAAACCAAACATGTTAGGATTGATGAGGAAAACCCTTATTTTAAATTGGAGGAAAGAGTAAAAATGAAAGGGGAAGGAAGTAAAAATTTGATAAACGTTAAAATTTTAGGAAAATTTCCCAAGGACACTTAGGAAAGTGAAAATGTATCCCCCTCATCCACTGCAGACTGGAAAAGGGTGGTGGTAACCAGAAAATCAGAAAAAATTGCAGGTAGGAAAAGGCGTTTATTATTATTTAAAAGAGGGAGTAAGGTTAAGAAATAAAAATGATATTGAGAAGTATTGTAAAGAAAATAAATTAACTTATAATTTAGATGAATTTAATTTTAAACCTTCTCCTGAAGATAAAACTGTAGAGTTAACTGAAAGTCCAGGTGGGAGTGAGGGGGAAGATTCTGAATTAGAAGCTTGTTGTGTGGAAGTTAAAATTCCGTTGTCCTACAAAGAGTCCCAAAAATTGCCTGAGAAAGGTAATTGGTTAGAAGCCATGAAAAATGAGTTAAATACCCTCCAAGAAAGAGATGTGTATGATTTAGTGCCCAAACCAGATAAAGTAAAAGTGTTAGGTAGTAGATGGGTTTATGCCACTAAAAGGGATGAAAATGGGAAAATAAAAAGTTTTAAGGCCAGATTTGTGGTTAAAGGATTTAGGCAAGTTGAAGGTATAGATTATTTTGATATTTTTTCTCCAGTTATATCTTTTTCATTGGTTAGGTTTTTTCTTGTAATGTTAGTTAGAATAAAGGGCCGGGAACATCAACACTTGGATATTAAATGTGCTTATTTATATGCAAAATTGAAAGAAGTAATTTATATAGATCAACCAGAGGGTTTTGTTGAAAAGGGAAAGGAAAATTATGTGATGAAATTAAAGAAGGCTTTATATGGCTTGTGTCAAGCCGGGCGTGAGTGGTATTTTGAATTAGATGATACGTTTATAAAACTGGATTTTGAGAAAATAGATTGTAGTAATTGTATTGATGTTTACAAATCTGAAGTTATTATACTAGTATATGTTGATGATTTGGCCATATTTGCTAAAAATAAAAATAAATTAAAAGAAGTAATAGAATTAGTAAAATCAAAATTTGAAATTAAAGTACTAGGAAAAATTAAAAACTTTTTAGGAGTTGAATTTGAAGAAATAAATAATGAAATTCATATGCATCAACAGAGATACATTAAAACGTTAAGTGAAACATTTGGGAATATTCCTAGAATAAAATGTAAATTGCCACTCCAACAGGCATTGTTTTAAATAAAACTTTTGAAGGTGAAGAAGCCAAAAATATCCCATATAGAGAATTAATTGGTAGTCTTATTTCTTGCATCAAGGACTAGACCTGATATTTTGTTTTCAGTAATAGCCCTTTCTCAGCTTTCAAGTAACCCCACTTGGTCACATTGGAAAAATTTATGTCAAATATTGCAATATGTTTTCAACACAAATAATTTTTCAATTAACCTTTCTAGAAGTTCTAATGATAATTTAACTGCGTATACTGATGCTAGTTGGGCATCTGATATTGTAGACAGAAAATCTGTCAGTGGTTTTGTCATATTCATGTATCAGGTACCCATAATATGGAATTTTAGTAAACGAAAATATACTGCCTTGTCTAGCATGGAAGCAGAGTATACTGCCTTGTCAGATTGTATAAAGAACTTAACTGGATTTTAAGGATCAGAGACAGTTTTTCATTTCTTAATTTAAATCAAAATAAACCTGATGTATTTTGTGATAATCAAAGTGCAATATGTTTTTCTAAGAATTGTGTTGAAAACGATAGGACTAAATATATAGATACTAGATTTTATTTTGTAAAAGATAATTTAAATAAATTTAATCTTAAATTTGTATCTGGAAAAGCCAATGTGACTGATATATTCACAAAGGCTTTGCCAAGTGAAAAGTTTTTGTTTTATTGTAAATGGTTATTTGGCTGAGCTAGAGACTCTCGGAAAAGGGGGCATTTGTTGACTTAAGTTTAAAATATTTAAAGTTTTCAATTAAGTTTATTAGTATAAAAAGTATTTATATATTTTTCCCCAGTTAGTTTTCCCAGTTTCTCTGCTCAGCCAATAACACTTAATATTTTCCAAAGAAACTGTAAAGTTTCAATGAGTTGTTTAAAGTTGTCAAAATGTTTTAAAGTTTATTTAAATATGTATTTAAAGTTTCAATATATTGCTTTTTGAATGTTAATTACTAACTAAAAGGAAGCTGGACTTTAATTGCTGTAGTACAAAGTGTGTACTTTAACTAAGCCTGTCATGCAATATCACAGTTTGCTGTGTTGACATTGTGAAAATGGTTGGTTGGATTCATGCTTGAATAGGTGAGTAGTATGAAAATCTTTTCAAGTCAGTTAACCTGCAGTTAATTGGTTTTGCAGCTTCTCCTTTACTAATTAAATTTGCATATTAATCTTTAACTGTATATTTTAACCTCTTTTCTTTTATATTTAAGCCAGGAGTTTGTTTTCTGGGAGGCAGTCTTTTTAATGCTTTGCATATAGCAGCATGGGAAGTGAGTGCAATAGAGAATGCACTTGTTTATAGCTCCTTGTTGGCTGATGTTTAATGATATTGTTATGCTGTCAGGCACAGTCATATTTTTACTTTTTAGTCATCATTTTAGCCATGATGCCAACCATTCCATGCAGTTAAAGGATTATTTTAATTGTTTTTATTAACCATTTGTTACTGAATTAACTACTTTGTTTTTGAATTAATAAATTTGTTAAAGTTCTACAACTTGGCTTCTTCAATTATGGCTTCATACATCAGAAATGTGGACTTAGACATGATTAATACCTAGAGCAGACCCAACAGAAACTCTGGCTTTATTTCGTTGAGACATGCTGTAAGTATGAAGAACTTTTTTCATCTGTTGCTCTGCTTTTTATTTACCAATAATAAATAATTATTTAAAATTTCCTATTTTCTACCCTATAGGTATTTTTAGCATTAGCCTTAGCCGGTCTCTCAAAAAGTGATTAAGACAAATAGACATTTTATAAAAATGAAATAAAAAAAAAAAAAAAGACAAAAACTCATTTAACTATTAAAATTTTTCAGCCTGGTTAAACCTAAATGTCAAAATTTGTCAATAAGATTTGGAAACTTGCAAGATTTTAAATCAGTAAAGAAAAACAGTCATTTACAGCTCTCTGTCAAAGAAATTTTCACATTAATAACAAACATATTCCACTTTACATTTAAAAATCATAAAAATTAAAAAAAATATTTTGTTGTTAATTTTTTTTCTTAACTTATAAAAGAGGAAACATATCAACATTATATGGAAACAAGACCCTGAGCAGAAATGTCCTCGGAAAAGTAAAGTTCAGGCCTGGACCAATTTTTCAAAAGCTAAATTTTAACCTAAACAGAGTTTTCAGATAAAAGTTAATATTCTGACATAATGAAATTAATGAAAGAAATGAAAATGAAAAGATAAAAGAAAATGTAACTGATAAGGAAGGTCTCCATACTGGACAAACGCAGAAATATTCGAAAAAAAAAAAATACCTATTAAACTACTCGTGTATATAAAAAAGGATCAGTGAAATTTAGCGGCGGAGTTACAGAAGAAACTCAGTAAAAAAATAAAATGCTTTCAAGTATTTGGCACGAAAAGATGAAAGCGTCCTGCGATTTGGCGAGCATCATTTTCCCTCGCCAAAAGCAAACGATTTTAATGCACCTGAAAATTACTTGTCAATTAAATTTTAGAATACGTGTAAGTAGTATATAATGAATTTAAATTTGAACAATGAGAGAGTTTGACATATTGTATTTTAAATTTCATATTTTTGTTGCTTTTACTTCAGTTATTTAATTTTAGCATTTTATAAATAATTTCTTATATAAAAAATACTTTCATATTGAAAAGTATTTTTCATATATTTAAGTGTATGACAAAATAAAGGCCAGATGAAGAATGCTGCAATGCATTTCAATATCAGAGAAGTTTTTGTTTCCATAGCAACATAATTGAATCGACAGAGCTCAATTATATTGGAGTTAATTTTGAGATTGAAACAATTTAAATCATTGGTGCAAGTTTGAAATTTTGCCAGGACTGAAAATATTTTGAATATTATTTATCTGTTTTATCTTTACTAATTTCACACACACACACACACACAAAATCTTAAAGTTTGTTATACAAAAATTTAGCAGTAAATAGAAAATTTTTATAAAAAATTTCAACATTTACTCAGAAACAATTTTTTTTCTCCCCCCCCCCCCCCTCCAAGTAGTAAATCAATTATTTTTCTATTGCAACCAGATAAATATTATCAGAACCTCATTAACTCTGACTACATATTTTCATTTTACAAATGACAAATTATTATCATAAAACAATCTGTATACTGAGAAACATGTTTTCACATTAGGCAATGGACATATCATAATTTTTTTCTTTTGACCAGCTTTATATCAGAATGTTCAAATACCTAGCTTATGATTCATTGTTTATTTTCCAGCAATATTTTAAAACAAAGAATATATTTACTTATTACTTATTGTTATTGCTCTGTACTTTCAACTAAATCATCCTAAGTGGCGAGTGGAAGTCTTTAAAAAGTGTAATGTGGAAGACTTGAGTGAAGACAAAGCAGATTCAGCCAACTTTTAGTTTATTCCATAACGATCAAGATGATTATATACAAATGAGAAAAAATAAGCATAGCTTATGCTTAAAAATAAAATAAACTTAAAACATTTCAACTATTCAATTACGCCATTACAAAAACAAATGCAGCTGCTGCTATACCAGCAATAATGGCTAGAAAGATGAAGGCAAAAGAACATTGAACACAGCTGTCCTTATATACAAACAGAACTCTACTTCACAGATGATGCCATTCACAATTCAAAGAGAAAAACCAACGTAGAATCGCCATTGGTTGATCCAAACGAAACCCCTTTCCGAACGCACCGCCAATCGAGTTTCATGAACGAACGTGAACAGTTCAATCACCGGTGATTCAATAAATCACGGCACTGGAACACTTAAAAATCACGTATTTTTATCTCGGCATGCCGGCAGTTCGGCTGAAATGCAATGGCGATTCGACGAAGTTTTTATTAAACTGGAGAGGGTAAAAACTAAAGTATGTCATGTTCTGTTTATTTTGACTTAACTTTAAACTTATTTTTAACTAACATGACAACAGTTATGAGTGAACAACAAATAGGATAGAATAATTTGATTCTGCAATTTTTTTTTTTCTTTTGATGGAGGCAAAGGGAAGCGAGCATTTGATTGTAATTACATAAAAAGGTAAAAGGAAACCCAAGAATAGAAAGTCAAAATTGCTTATAAGGTAATATTAAATTTGCTTATAAGTTATATATTAAATTTGTCTTACTTGTAATGAATATACTCTGTTTGAGTGTCCCTGAAGAGTATGAATGCATTCTTCTCTTTCAGGATTCCAAACTTTAACCATATAATCATATGCACCACTGACTACTAGTTTGCCATTGTACTGAACACAACGCACAGCTGCAACATGACCCACAAGAACATGGAGACACTTGCCAGTATCTACATCCCAAACTCTTAAAGTAGCATCTCTGGAACCACTCACAACTCTTGAGGAGGAAGGAGAAAAAAAAGGATAATTTGAAATATTAGATATAAACTTGTTAAAAAGAGCAATTGAAAAACTTACATACATACATACTTAGTTACTCTATTTTAAAAGATTTCTTGTGATTTAAAATAATTAGAATAATCAATTTCTAGAAAAACTGGACACAGTTTTCCACAAAATCTACTTCCCCACACTTTGATTTTACTTTCTTTTTAAATTTTACATGATCAAACATTTTAATAAATTGAAAACTTTCTTACTGTCTACTTTCAATGAATGAAGGAAAAAGAACTCACATAAGTTAAAAGACAAAATTGGAAAATTTCATAAGGGGCCAATAGCTAATTTCTTTAAAAATACAATAAATATATCATTTCACAATAATTTTTTCTTAAAATTACTATTACTAATTAATATTAATAATTATAATAATAGGAATTTTAATTCTTAAAATTCCTATTAATTTAAAATTGAATAGCCCAAATAAATATGCTAAATTAATATTTTATTATAAAGAACAAAAAAGGATACTCACTTATTTTCATGTAAGTGCATACATCTGACTGTTGAAGTATGACCATAAAGAGTGTGAATACACTGGCCAGTATCTGCATTCCAAACTTTGAGTGTTCTATCAGTAGAGCCACTAATTATGACATTTCGCCACATCTGAGAGGACCAAACACCCCCAGTATGACCCACTAAAGTTCGAAGACACTAAAAAGAAATCATTAACGTAAGTATGTAACAAGAATAATAATAAAAAAAAGGAATAAAGGAAAAATATGATTACTTAATCCGATAACTATTTGAACCACTTTTGAATTGCTAAAATTCAAATGTTAAGATTTTAAATTGACAATCTATTAGCAAAACTAGTGTAAATGCTCGTTCCATGATATTGGGTAGGAACCACGATTTTCCCTCAAAATTTTAAACAAATAAAAATATTCATATGCTATTCTGTAATTGAGCAATTTGGTAAAAAAATAAAATAGTAAATTGAAATAAAGTTTTCAAACACTTTACATTTGAAATACATTGTCTCTATTGAACAGTGTAAAATTTTAAATTATATGATGTTGAGATTTAAGTTTTGAAAAAGAAAAGAAAGGAAAATGGATTAATGATTCATGAAATCAACTTTTTCCAAAATAATTTAAAATACAAAAGTGGAACAAACAAAGATTACATTAACAAGTTGGAATCAATTGAAAGAAAATGTTTAAGAAGGAACTGTTTCATTAATTTACGATAAACTTACAAAATTAGTTACGATAAAAAAATGTGTCTTATATTGTTTAGTCTAACTTTCAAACAAATATTATTTTAACCTAAAGTTAATAAAATGCCATTTCTAGCTTCTTAATCATGTACATTTTTAGAAATTTAGTTACAAAATTAATTTTTTATGTAATAGATAAACATATCATAGATACATTACCATCAACAAAAAAAAATCTGATTTTTACAGCATAAATAAAGACATAAAAATAATTTTTTCCATAATAAATTTCTTTTAGTGGGAATTAGAGGGTTAAAATCAATCTAAATTTAACAACCAACAATACAATTTAAAATTATACTTTATATTAAGCTCAAGTATAATCATTTGTCAAATACAACAAGTTGGAAATTGCACGTGAAGCGTAGCAAATTAGGTGCGTTCGTACGATAACGAAGTTTTAAAAATATTAAATTCATATGTCAATCTCATAAAATTGTAAATAGTGAATTACAATTAAAACGCTCATCAAACAATGTTCTCCCTATACCATTATATAATGGAATACTTTTGTGTGGCCTTGTAAATCAATAACAAATGTTCTTTGCACCACAAATTATGCATGATGTATATTATAATATGTACTTTATAGTTGCATATAAATTTTATTAAGTTCGTATGAGTGTAACACGATTAAAATGCATTTGAAACAATTTTCCCATTGACCGTAATGTAACGGAATACTTTTGATTGTCCCTGTAATTGATCTATGCATCCGATTTTCATAAAATTTGAAATAACTCGACAAAATTATGTAATAATTATGTATTTTAAATTTCAAACGTATAGCATATATTTGAAACTTTTTCCCCATTGACCATAATGTAATTGAATACTTTTGATTGCCCCTGTAATTGATCTATGCACACGATTATCAAAATATTTGAAATAACTCGACAGAATTATGTAATAATTGCGTATTATAAATTTCAAACGATTAAAATGCATTTGAAACTTTTTTCCCCATTGACCGTAATGTAATGGAATACTTTTGATTGCCCCTGTAATTGATCTATGCATGCGATTTTCTTAAAATTTGAAATAACTCGACAAAATTATGTAATAATTATGTATTTTAAATTTCAAACGTATAGAATATATTTGAAACTTTTTCCTAATTGACCATAATGTAATTGAATACTTTTGATTGCCCCTGTAAATGATCTATGCACACGATTATCAAAATATTTGAAATAACTCGACAGAATTATGTAATAATTGCGTATTTTAAATTTCAAACGATTAAAATGCATTTGAAACTTTTTTCCCCATTGACCGTAATGTAATGGAATACTTTTGATTGCCCCTGTAATTGATCTATGCATCCGATTTTCATAAAATTTGAAATGACTCGACAAAATTATGTAATAATTATGTATTTTAAATTTCAAACGATTCGGTTGGGTAGTTTTTGCGTTGTTATATGCGGACAGACGGACGGACGGACAGACGGACGGACTGAACGACCACTATAGGTGCTACGTATTATATAATTACTAACGCACCTAAAAATAGAATTTTCAAATATATAGCACAGTAATGCTTGTGGCAGTGTTTCAAACAATAAATGTGAAATGACTATTTCTTGATTTCATTATTAGTAATGAAGAGACTACACAGAATACTTTAACATCTGTCAAGATATTTGTTTGTTTTAGAACTTTATTCTGTAGATGACTTAACTATTATCAAGTATCGAAATGGTTTTTGCATAAGTTATCGATCGTAATAGTGGAATTCCAGGTTTCTATCGGGCATACAAAGAAAATACAAACTCTTACCTTGAGATACGAAAACTACGTCATGCACACGAAAAAAAAAATAAGTAGACATCTTTTGTATTTTTTTAAAAGGAACATTTAATATTCTTTATTCGGAAGCTTGAACAAGTCTCCAGTGCCACCTTGATAAAACTAGATGCTATATATTTTTTTATGAGTCTTCATTCTCTCCATCTTGAAGGAAAAAGGTGCTAAAGACAATTATATCTATTCCTTTTTTTTTATATAAAATAAGACTGAGGCCATTACAGCTGAAAACTATTGCAGTTGCCGGGAAGACAAAACAAAAACGCGTGCTCCCGGGAGTTACGAGAGAGCCCTCATAGCTATTTGACGCTTATCCCCGAACTGACTTTCAGAGTTTTCATGCGCAATCGGCGCACGAAGAAAACAAAAACACGCCAAGAAGCTGGCCAACAAGGAGGAACGCTCTCGCCAAAAAAGCGATTTTCGTGCACAATCGGTGCACGAAGAAAACAAAAACACGCCAAGAAGCTGACCAACAAGGAGGAACGCTCTCGCCAAAAAAGGGATAAAACAACGGGAAAAAAAAAAAAAAAAAACGCGTACGGCATCCGCCGTGAGCAGGAGAAAATCTCCCGCGCAAAAAGTGCGGATGTACGGCAGGAATGATTCGCTGGGTCGGTCAAATCTGAACGATCATAAAACTCTGAAATGTAATGAATAAGACAAATCGTTAAGTACAAAAGAAAGAACTATAAATAAAATATTATTGAAGCGAGAAAAAATTGTACTGAAAATAAAGATTACGTAAAAAATATGGATTTTAAAATCGTATTTAGATAAAATATGTGGAAAAATGAGGAACCAAAAACATGTCATGATATCTATCATGACATACTCCCGGAAAACAGGAAAAAGAAAAAAAAAAAGGAAAAAAAAGAAAAAAAATACAATAAACCATGTGATACTCAAAAGAGAAAAAAAAACATCAAAAACTTCAACTTCTAGCAATTAAATATTAAGAATTTCAGCAACATGACCTATGTGTCAGTCAAAAGAAAATAATTTGGATATAAAACACTAGTACTTAATGTAGAATGCACTAAATGTCAACCAAAAACACTAGGAAAAGATTACTGAAAAGAAATTTTAACCATGACTATTGCGAATATGAATTTTTACAATTCATCTTAATGAGAACAAAAAAAAAAAAAAAAAAAAAAAAAAAAAAAAAAAAAAATTGTTGCTAGCAGCACTAAATGTTAACTGCGGCCATAAATAATACACTATTTGCAAGTAATAACAAAAGGAAATTGTTGTGAATACATGAGAAATTGAAATTAAAAGGTAAAACCACTGAGGAAAACAAAGGAATGTACAGTAGAAAAGCCATCCAAGAATTCAAAGTGACCATTTGAGCAAGTAAATAACTTATTAAATACTCTAAGTGATGATCAAGATAGCACTGGTATACAAGGGTTTAACATGGCATACCCTACAGGTGGGCAGCATAACTTGTAAGATATAAAAACACTAAATGTATTCACAATCATGATACAGGGCATATAAACATATTACTTTAAATTTAATTACATTAAAACAATAAAGTGAAAAAAAAAAAGGAAAGGGGAAAGTGTGGTACCACATTAAAAAAAACTAGGACTAAAAAATATATGCACTACAGTAGACTCCCTCAAATCCGCAAACCTAAAATCCGCACATAATTTATGAATGTAAACAATGAAGCATTCAGTTCAGATATAAGGACAAAATTTTACTTTTTTTGTTTTATATCAATTCCAAATATATTTTAATTTGTAATTTTTGTTACTATTACTGTCTTAATGTTTTCTCTTGAAGGAAAAATAAATTTATTTCTGAAAAAATTCAAGATATTCCTGTTATCATTGATAATCATAATCTTATCAAATATATATGTCTTAATCAAGCTTTTTTTTTTTTTTTTTTTTTTTTTTTTGCCACTAAGTGTGGCTAAACCTGGAATAAAACCTCCTTACTTTATTATTTTGATCTGAATTAGTATTGTAGTATATTAGTATTGTACATTATTTATGAGGCAAGTTTCATTGAATAATTTATTCAAAATACATTTCATCTTTATAATGAACACTTAATCATACATTATTAATTAGACCTTTGTTTTTAATATTTTAATCATTTTAAAAATGATCTAATTTTTTATTATTTTAGTTTATTACTTACTTTAATATTTTATTATATTGTAAGCATACATTATAATTTCAATTGGATTATTAATTGCATTCAAATTACTGTTTAAAAATGTAAACAAAGCAATGACTAGAAATCCGCAAAATCTCTGGTCCCAAGCTGTGCGGATTTGAGGGAGTCTACTGTATATCCCTGTATCTGATATGAAAGTACACATTGAAAGAAAATAGTTTCAAACAGGGTTGGCATGATTTAAATCAACTGATTTAAATCAAGATTTAAATCTAGATTTAAATCAACTGATTTTTTTAAAAAAATCATTTGATTTAAATCAATTTTTTGCAATATCACGTGAATGCACATATCAAGGAAAAATTTTGGGTAAAAAGTTAGAAAATGAATTAGATAACGATAGAATTACAAAATTTAAAGCAAGATATGGACAAGCTATTAATGGCTGTCATTTTGCTGCAGTTTTATTAAGTCCCTTTGTTTTAAATCAAAATGAAATTTCACTTAGTTTAGGGGAAAATAATGAAGTTTTGGCATTCATTAAAAAAGATTGTCTAAATCTTCTCACCACTGTAGCACATTTTCAAGCAAAAAATGGTCCATTCCAAAAATTATCATTGCTTGAGAAAAAAGTTTCTGATATTATGACAGATTATGATTGGTGGAAGTCCTTTTATGTAATAAGAAGTAAAGAAAAAATCAGCGAAATGGAAATTGAATTTATTTACCAAATAACAACAGCCGTGGCTTCATCTGCTGGATTAGAAAGACAATTTTCTTCTTTTGGACTAGTTCATTTAAGCCTTCATAATAAATTAGGAGTAGACAAAGCTTCTAAATTAGTGTTTTTGTTCAAACAATTAAATCCCTGATTTTTCCCTATTTGCTTTAAAAATATTGAATCAATTGTGATTTTTATCCCTTAATAAATAGCTTGCATTAAATGAATACAGTAGACTCCCTCAAATCCACACAGCTGGAGACCAGAGGTTGTGTGGATTTTAGAATTTTGCGGATTTCTGGTCATGGGTTTGTTTAAATTTTTTAAACAGTAATTTGATTGTAAAATGCAATTGAAATTATAATGAATGCTTATAATATAGTAAAGTATTAAAACAATTATGTAAGGTAATAAACTAAAATAATAAAAATTTAGATAATTAAAAATGATTAAAATATTGAAAGCAGCAAAGATGAAGTAAATAATCAATAATGAATAACTAAATATTTATTATAAAGATGAGATACATTTTTTCCCTAAATTATTCAATGAAACTTGCCCCATAAAGGTGCACTACTAATTCACATCAAAATCATAAAATAAAGAAGTTTTATTTTAGGTTTAACCATGCTCAATAATAAAATAAGCTTGATGAATGTATAAATGCATTTTGCAAAAAGATTGTGATCAGCACTGATATTAGCAATACCTTGAATTTTTTTCAGAAATAAATTTATTCTTCCTTCATGAAAAAGCATGAATTTAGTAATATTAATGAAAGTTACAGATTAAAATATATAATAGAATTGCTATAAAAATAAAAAAGTCCAATTTTGTCCCTATACTTGACCTGAGAGCTTCATTGTTTACATCTGTAAATTATGTGCAGATTTTAGAGAGTTGCAGATTTGAGGGAGTCTACTATATTTAACTTGTTTTTTAAATTTTATCATTTTCTATTCATTTACAACATATTTAAATATATTTCTTATATAGTGTGCACAATTCAATTACAAAATAATAGAATGGCTTTAGATTAAAGCCTAGATATTTAATTTTTAGTATCAATCAGTAACTAGAATATAATATTTTCTTAACTATATAATTATTTTTTATATATATATATATATTTTAAATTATAAATATTATTTATTCTTTTTTAGTTATTTGTTATGAAAAACAGCTTTATGTATTGTAAAAACATAAACACACAGTAATTAAATATAGGATTCTAAAAAAATCAAATAAATCCGATTTAAATAAAAAAAAACTGATTTAAATCAAATAAATCCGATTTTTTTGATTTTTTAAAAAAAATCATGATTTTTTTCCAACCCTGGTTTCAAACAAGTAAATATTAATTACATACATAAATAAGATCATGATCATAAAATAGTATATGTGCGCACATTATTACAACCAAGGTTTATACAAAAGTTGTTTCCATGGAATTAAAGTTACATGAATGTTCATTGTAAAACTTTTTCTTATACATAATATTTTTAATGAGCAGTATTAAATAACATTTTTTTTTTTTTTTTTTTAAGAGTGAGCCACACACAAATAACTACTCTTACTTTAAAATACACAAAAGCACAAGACATTCTTCTTAACTGAATATTTTGACATGAGTCAAAGTTACATTGACACAAAATATAATAACAAAAAAAAAAAAAAAAAAAAAAAAAAAAAAAAATTAAACACATTTTTATAAATGTAATGTTGTGAATCTCTTATTTGTGAAAACAAAGAATTTTCCTCTTCATCATAATATGCATTGTGAATAAGTTGATTTACAAAATTGAACATTGAGAAAAAAAAAAATGATTGGAAATCTATCATATTGTAAACATGATTTTATTTATTATTATTTTTAAATGTGAGCTAATTCAAAAGTTTAAGCAAATGGCAGATTGCATAAAAGACTAATTTGAGTCGATATTACAGCTTAAAGAAACTAGTTACATTGAATTAAAAAAACAATTTAGCTGCAATTAAAGATATGTATTATTTAAAAAAAAATAAGGAAATAGGCATATTTTGTATGTATTGGTCTACAAAGAAGATATGCAATTTGGAATAACACTATAAGAAAAAAAAAAAAAAAAAAAAAAAAAAAATGCAAGCGTTGAAAGGTAAGTAAAAATTGACTTATTTACCTATTAATTAAAGATCTATTATGAAGTTAGAAGTAAATCACAATATAAAAAATTGAACTTATACATTAAAGTTATATCCATTATAGCACTTACTGAATACATCCAGCTTACATACATATATAAAAAAAAACTAAATAAATGTGATGTAGTTAAGTGTTTAAAAATTTTTTTGCAAGTTATTAGTATTATCAACTTTTTCAGAAAAAATAGTGGAAATTTTCATGACCAAGAGAAAAACACATACTATGAAACAACCAACTGAAAAATTAAGTTCATTAAACGTTAGAAGTACAAAACACATTACGAACTACGAACCAATCAAAAACAGTTGCAAAATTGACAGCTTTCAATTATGTTATCTCTTGCAATATAAAGAACAAAAACAAAAAAAAAGATTTATAGAACATGGCTAAACTTAATATAGAAACATCAGTTATAGTCAGAAATAACTTACGTGTAGCACAAGTTACAATTAATTGAAACAATTTTTTTATATATTTACCATTAGATTAAAACATTACAAAAATATGTCTGAATAAATATGGTTAAAACTTAGGTAAAACATACAACCTCACTGCAATAGCAAATGAACCATAATAAAAACAAATCATGTAATACCAGAGAAAATATTAAATGAAAGTGAAATGCAATTTGATATTAAATAATAAAACTATAAAAAGCCTGGATTATATGCACTATCTTCTTGCAAACTTGACTTTAAGGGAATATTGTGAACGTACTGCACCATTAAAACAAAATTTCAAGTGTTAAATAAATAAAAAAAAAAGAAGAATTTTTATATATTATCAAACATTGAACAGCCTGAAGAATCATTCTATTGATTTTTACAACCATAAAAAAATAAATTACTAAATAAACTTTAAAGCTGATCCTTTATATAAAACATGATTTATAACATATTAGCTGTAAAAAAAATGAAATTCTATGAATCATAACAATCAAAAGAAAAATACAGTAAAACAGTGATATCTTTAAAATTATTTTTGTAAGTAATGAGCCAAAATTAAGTAAGTTTCAATTGCAATAACTGTTGCATACATATTAGAAAAGTTGAAAAAAAAAAAAAATCACAAATTCATTATAATTATACCATATCATTTATAAGTAACTTTGACAACTGTAATTAAAAATAGAAATATGAAAATTCAATAAAATGAAATTTTTACATGTGTAGCACCTATTGACAGATTTTTATTACATATAATAAGAATATCAAAAATATATTAAGTAAAAAGTTAGAAAAGCTATGTAAGCAGAAATTTTCCAGATCACGTAAATACCTACAGTGGCTCACAAAAGTGTTCGTACACTTTAAAAATTTTTACTAAAAAGAAATTTCCCTGTAATTAAATTCGTGTATGAAGTCGAGAAATTTTTTATATTATCTCCAAGTTATTCTAAATAACACACAACCTTTTTGTTTAAAATTAATGGATTTTTTTTTAAATCTAAAAATGTAAACGGAAGATGCCGCAGAAAATACACGCCACAAAAGTCTTCGTACACAGAAACATTTTCGGATAAATTCATTATTAAAAATATTGTTTGTCGCTTTATTTTTATTTATGCATTGTATTGACATTTGAAAAATCGCTTGGCTTTATATTTTGCAGAATTGGTCCGTAATATTCTATTTATTAATTAAAAATGGTTTGTAATCGTAATGTCACGACTAATAGAGTTCGAAATTAGTTATTTTTCTTCCTAATAGTAGTAAATTAATTCGAAATATTGCAAAATTAGTTAATTTATTCCACTCTACGGCGATAAAAGGCTTTATAGAAATAGGTATGCGATAAAAGGCTTTATAGAAAAAAAATGGATTGAAAACTAGGTATGAAAAGGTCTTCAATCTAAGTTAACACAATGAGATCAAATACTTACAATTAGAAAAGTCGTAAAAAATTCGCGTTTAAGTGCTATAAAAGTTGCTACAGAATTTAATGAAACAGTTTTTACTTCATTTTCACCTGAAACTGTTCGACGAGTGGTAAGCCCAGCTGCATTATATAGGCATTCTGACCGTAGAAAATTCTTTGTCAGGTCGAAAAACAGAAAAGCTTAGGCTTTCTTTAGTAAAATCAATGATAAATAAACCCGAATCATATTAAAATAATGTTTTATTTACAGATTAAATCTAATATGCTATTCGGGGCTCCATTGAGGGCATAATAGTATGGAGAAAAAGAATTAAGAATTTAATTCAAAGAACTTAGTTGGAACAGTTAAAGCATGGCAGTGGAGTTGTCCTTGTGTGAGGGTGCATATCAGCATCAGGATTAGATAATTTTATATATATTGATAGCAAAATAAATCACGATCTTTGTTCAAATATTTTAAAAGGCAATTTAAAATTATCAGGCCAATATATGGGTAACAGATACAACTTTGTTTTTGATCAGGATAATGATACAAGGCACATGGCTCTCAACGTTCGCCTCTAGCGTCTTTACAATTAATTGTTCACAACTTCTAAAAACATCACCTCAATTGCTGAATTTAAACCCAGTAAAACATATTTGGAGATAACTGGAAGTTAGAACACGAAAACACAGCATTGAAACAAAAAGCGAAGTAAAAACAGCTATGTTCGATGAAGGCATCAACTTTCATTCAGAAATTACAAAAAACACTAATTAAATCTATTCCCAGATGTTTAAAAAACTTTTGTGGGTATTAAATAATATCCTATTAAGTACAACTTTAGCGAAATATTACAATATTTACAAATATACAGCGATTTTTTTTAAAGTGTACGAAGACTTTTGTGAGGTAAATTTTTTGTTGTTTTTTGATTAATGATTTTTTCAAAATAAAGTTTTACTATGTTTTTAAAATATTTTATGTAGTTTTGTTATAAATTTGTCATAGATCTTACTCTTAAATACCCATTCTAAAATATTAATTTTAATTAATGGATAGAGCACTATTTCGTTGAAATTCCTAAATGTACGAACACTTTTGTGAGCCACTGTAAATATTCAACAATACAGAACATGTTACTTGTGATTTAATGGAATGCTGACTATACTCAATAAAAAAAAATCTTTTATGTATTGAAGAACAGTTCCATATTTTAGCATTTACAAAGTTCACTGTTCTAGAAGCAACACATTATCTGAAATAGAAAATACTGAGGAACAAAGGTAAGTTGAGAAATCTTGCTATTACAATTATAACACTTTTACATGCTTAAGTAATTAATTTCAGAAGAGAGCAAAGATGTCAAGAAATTGACAGTATCACTCCATTGGGCACTAAAATAGCTCTCCTCCAAAAGGAATATACTACATAACATGTATACAGATATTGAGAGGGAGAAAAAAAATTTTAAATGATGCAAAAAAAAAATCTACAAAAAAAAATATATATGGTATAATATGAATTTTTCTTTTCCTTTTATGCATATTTTGTATTTAGGCGAAATCACACTTTCATGATGAAATATTTTAAGGATTCACATTTTTTTGAAAAAGCAGGGTGGTTTATGTCAAAATTATGATTGTGAGAATTGTTGCGTACACAATTCCTGCATTTTACCTGTTTATCACAATGTCCTTCGATGTGGTTTTCTGCACACCATGGACATATTCTAGGCCTAACACAATCCTTTGCCCGGTGATTGAAGGCTTGGCAATTAAAACAGCGCAAGACTAACGAAGAACATTTGATATTATTAATGTTGACGAATCTGGCTTTGATCAAACTATCTGCGATGTCAGCTGGCATTTCCAATATGTAATTTATTTTCTTCTTTAACTTTGAACGTTTTTAGAAACTGGACCTTGGACTCATCTTGGTTGTTTATTATTGCATTTACGATGTTTTTCGTAGTAATGCTCTCAGGGACATGGTAGATTATCACTTTAACATTTCTTTGCTTTTGATCGTGTGAAAGGTTAATTGAATTATCTAAGGTTGAGGAAAAACAAGAATTATCTAATAATGACTGGTCAAAGCTTGTATTTTCCTGATTCAGCATTACTTCATCGGTTTGTGTGCATGCGTCTTCTGTATGCATCCTTTCTTCTACTTGCTGAGCAGTGTCTGTATTTTTAGATGTTTTTATTTTCTGTAATATTTTTTTGTTTACTTCTTTAAGATTATTGACTTCATTAACTGCATTTGCCCATGAATCCTTTAAAATTAGTTTGTGCACGTCAATCGTGTTCTCTAATTTAAATTTAAACGCTTTAATAATTTCTTGTATGACTTGACTATTAAATGTGTGTTCTGCCTTATTCTCTTTCAAAATATATTTTATCTCTTCTGGGAACCATTGACCAAAGTCAACTAGAGTTGATGAAAAGATGTCATTATTAACATTTGCACTTGCTATTATATCCATTCTTTGTTTGCAAAAAAAAATACAGCCTAATCAATTATTAATGAGAAGTGTTTTTCACAGATTTTTCTTTTGGAGATTAAAAATGTGGTTAGATGTCTACTGCATATATTTCACTAAAAAAGAACAAACTCGGATGGAGCATTTTGAATTTCCCGGTGTTCAAGAACATACAACGAATTCGGATGGAGTATTTTGAATTTTCCGGTGTTTAAGAACATAATTTCTCTATCTTCTTCCATCCATCTTTATTTTTGTTAAAACACAAAAAAAAATTATGAGAAATTACGATGATGCTTTATATTTTCTATAATGAAATTGTATTTTGAGAGAATATGAAGCTATTGTAAAAAAACCCGTTATAGTTCCGTTATAGACGTCGCGCACGTGTGCCGTAAAACAGTCCGTGAATGATGAGAACAAAACGAAAATGCACTAACTGTGCTCTGGACTTAGGCACCATTTGTCAAGATATTTGTTTGTTTTAGAACTTTATTCTGGAGATGACTTAACTATTATCAAGTATCGAAATGGTTTTTGCATAAGTTATCGATCGTAATAGTGGAATTCCAGGTTTCTATCGGGCACACAAAGAAAATACAAACTCTTACCTTGAGGTACGAAAACTACGTCATGCACACGAAAAAAAAAAATAAGTAGACATCTTTTGTATTTTTTTAAAAGGAACAATTAATATTCTTTATTCGGAAGCTTGAACAGGTCTCCAGTGCCACCTTGATAAATCTAGATGCTATATTATTTTTTTATGAGTCTTCATTCTCTCCATCTTGAAGAGAAAAGTTACTAAAGACAATTATATCTATTTCTTTTTTTTTTTTATAAAATAAGACTGAGGCCATTACGGCTGAAAACTATTGCAGTTGCCGGGAAGAAAATAAAACAAAAACGCGTGCTCCCGGGAGTTACGAGAGAGCCCTCATAGCTATTTGACGCTTATCTCTGAACTGACTTTCAGAGTTTTCGTGCGCGATCGGCGCGCGGAGAAAACAAAAACACGCCAAGAAGCTGGCCAACAAGGAGGAACGCTCTCGCCAAAAAAGCGATAAAGCAACAGGGAAAAAAAAAAAACCCACGTACGGCATCCGCCGTGAGCAGGAGAAAATCTCCTACGCAAAAAGCGCGGATGTACGGCAGGAATGATGCGCTGAGTCGGTCAAATCTGAACGATCATAAAACTCTGAAATGCAATGAATAAGACAAATCGTTAAGTACAAAAGAAGGAACTATAAATAAAATATTATTGAAGAGAGAAAAAATTGTACTGAAAATAAAGATTACGTAAAAAATATGGATTTTAAACATCGTATTTAGATAAAATATGTAGAAAAATGAGGAAACAAAAACATGTCATGATATCTATCATGACAACATAAATGGAAATTTTAAATTCACCTTAAAAAGAAATGAAAAAAAAAGGTGGCTTTTGTACTAGAAAAATACATCTAATGAGAATTAATAGAATAACAATATATATATGCCATAAAATACAGTTAATCTGCCCTTCCCGATCAAATGCCACCTCCTCATTTTATAAAAATTTTGAAAGCTTCAAAAAATTCTCAGAAACCCCCCCCGCCCCCTCCCCCCTAAAGATCGCTGAAAAAATGTAAATTGCATAAAAAGATAGCAAAAGACCCTGGAAATTACATCAAAGAATCTCTAAAGAAATAATGATCACTGAAAAATGCAAATTTCATCAAAGAATAATGAAAAAACGCATATTTCTTCAAAGAACGCGAAAAAATCGCAAATTTTGTCCAAGGCGAGAGAAAAAAACCTACATTTTCTCAAAAGATTTCAGAAAGGAAACAAATTATATCAAATCTAAAAAAAAAAAAAAAAAAAAAAAAAAAAAAAGCAATCAAAGGAAAAAAGCAATCAAAGGAAAAAAGCAAATTATGTCAAAAGATCATGGAAAAATCGTAAATTTCTCAAAGGATCACGAAAAAAAAAAAAAAAACACATTTTGTCAATAGATTGTTTTTTTTTATAGATCAGACATATTCCTACATTTTCTACACAGTCAATGAATTGCCAAAAAATAAAAATTTCGTCAAAAAATTCCCCCCCCCTCCCCCCAAAAATGCAAAACTCCTAAAAAAATGCAAATTTTATTAAAGAATTGTAAAAACAACATACATTTCATCAAACGATCACAAAAGAAACACCATCTCGACAACGGAGTTGTGTAATAAAAGCAAATTTAGTCAAAAAATAGTGGAAAATTTTTCATTTTTGTTAAAAAATTGCAGAAAAAAAAAAGAAAAAAAAAAATTGCAAATTTTGTTAAGTATCCAGGAAAGAAAAACCTATAAATTAGTCAAACATTGCATAAAAATGCTCAATTGGTACTACTATTTTTTAAAGTTTTACTGGCTTAATAAATAACAGATAACAAATAAAAATTTAATGTCTAACCTTTCCAGTGACAGCAGACCAAACTTTTAAAGTGTTATCATCTGATCCACTGACAATTCTGTTTCCAGAAAACTGAAGACAAGTAATCACATGGTCATCATGACCTTTTAGAACCTGCATGGGAAAAAAAAAGTGATATATACAAATTTTCTGTATACTTTTTTCTTAATATAATGGTAATTTAGCATTAATCTTTAAAAACTGGATAAAAACTAGAACTTGACAGATGCTGATTAAATATAAATTAGTTTTTTCTTTTGCGTTTAAAAATTTACATGCATTTCAAAGACACAATTAAGCATCTATACTACTCTTACACTAGAAAATGTAAAGTAAACAAACGACATAACATTTTAAAAAATTTTCAAGTCATTACAATTATAAACTTTGCTATTTAAAATTTTAATTATTTTAGATGCCTTTTATAAAATTCTTAAATCATTAGCATTAAAAAAAAGGACAAGGAAAATATTTTTTTTTTATACTAATCACAATTTTGTGTTGCATATAATAGCCCCTTATAGCAAAATAGACTCCCTTTCCTCCAAGTAAATCCTAGAAAATATCTTGCCATCTGTGGGCAATCGCTTTTAAAAACAAATACAGGTGAAAATGAGACCTTTTCAAATTTTATATTCTTAATGACATAACCAGCAACTAATGCAGTCTTGTAATGTATTTTCAAACTTTTCTTTCATTCAGAAGAGATTAAAAAGGTTAAAAAAGGCTAGCTAGGTTAAAAATCTAGGTTAAAAAAGGCTAGCAAAATTAATCCTATATTATGGAATGCTTTTAGTATATTATTACTTTTTCCACTAAGATAAATTTGTTCTTTAAATATTGTATAATAATTGTATAAGATATTTCATTACTTTTTTTTTCTGTTATTTATGTGCAACAATTATTTACTTATATGTTTTCACATGAACCATTTCTATTTGTATGTAGTAGGAGATAATTTTTAAGTTATTGTAGTGTATTATTTATTTAAAAATATTTTGAAAGGTAATGTTAAAATATAACAGGACTTTTTATAAATTTCTGCTTTTAAAGCTTTCAAAATAGAAATTCACTCGTAAACATAATATCAATAGTTAAACTTTTACAGCATCAGAAAACCTCCAGGGATGCCGCAGACGTGCTATAGAGTGTAAAATATGCAAAAAATTGGCGATGGGATGCAGAAAAATAGCTCTTACGCGTCCCACAGGACACATAATTTCGTTAAAAGATCACAACAAATTAGGACTTTAGTTATATAACGAAATGACTATTTTTTTTGCCAATTTCGTCGAAGAATTCACGAAAAAAATAGTTAACTTCTTCAAAAAATCACGAAAAAACGACAAATTTCGTCTAAAAATCGCTATAAAATGCTAAGTTTTGTTCAAAAAATCGCAATAAAAAGACAAATTTTGTGAAAAAAATTCGGGGAAAAGTGGCAAATTTTGTCAAAAAATTTCGATAAAATGACAGATTTTGTCACAAATTGCAAAAAGAAAAAAAAAACATTAAATTTCGTCAAAAGATTCGCGAAAAAAAAGGGCTAATTTTTCACAAATCTCAAAAAACGGCAAATTTCCCCAAAAAATTGCGAGAAAATGACAGATTTTGGGAAAAAATCGTGATAAAACGACAGATTTATTCAAAATATTCGAAAAAAAAAAAAAAAAAAAAAAAAAAAAAAAGGCTAATTTCGTCACAAAATCTAAAAAGGCAGATTTCCTCAAAAGAATCGTGAAAAAGCGACAAATTTCATCAAACAATCGCGGAAAAAGTCACATTTCGTCAAAAAATTTGTGAAAAGACGACAAATTTCGTCAAACAACTCACGAAAAATGCAAATTTCGTCAAAAAATCTCTATTGAAAGGCGGATTTTGTCAAAAGATAGTGAAAAAACTCAAATTTTGTCAAAGAAGCACAGAACCCCCGCCCCCTCCCCCTGTTAATGCAGGTACATTTTTAATCAAGTAAAGAAAATTTCTCTTAACAGTTTTAAAAAATATAATATCGGTTTTAATTATTTATTTATCATTAAAACAATAATTATTGCATTTCATTTTTCTTTTGCAAATGAACAAGTTCAATATTTGCATCTGAAAATATGACTTATTGGGGACCTGCTTTTAGTAAAATGGGACCCAGAATTTTAGAAGTCCTTTGGACCCAGGATTTATCAAGTCCAACGGCATCCCTGACCTCTATGAAAATTCCTATTTTTCAAGTGACAAAAAATTATTATATAAACAAACTATATTTGTATGATCATTTTGAAACTTTTGCTTCTTTGAATAGCATTTATAATATTTATTTTAATTTTTTAACTAAATTCTTTATATACTGCAGTTAACCTTTGAAAAATACTTTTTTAAAAGGGTTTTTTTTTTTCACAAAAAATGTTTATCTACCTAATTGCAACGTCCTTACAGCATGTAATTTTAAAGGTACAGATAACTCCAAAATATGTTCTTAAAGCCAAAACAGTCTAATTGATGATGTAATTAATCAGTTTTAAAAAATATGATTTTTAACACTTTCAAAGACTTATACAAATACAGGTCATTTGGCACCCCATGAAGATATTTTTCCATGCTAAAAATAACTAAACATCTATTTTAACACAATCTTTTTAGAGCATCTTAATAGATCTAATTTATATCCCTACAAAAATTGGAAATGTTCGGGTGGGTAAAAATAGAAATTTCAGAAAAATCAGTAAAAACCTCATCGTTTTGCAACTCCAGAGTGCAATTTTGGAGGTAAGAATAAACCCAGAGGGTTTCAGGGGGGCGCTCCGCCCCTCCTGCCCTTTAGTTTAATAACTAGCGCCCCTCTTGCCCCATCATCCAAAAACTAGTGCCCCTCTTGTCGTTCATTAAAAAGGCGTTTTTCTTGCTCCACATTTAAAAAAACTCAGCCCTCCAGCGATGATCTGAACACGCTATAGCGGGTAAATTATGCAAAAAATTGGCGACGGAACGCAAAAAACAGCCTCATACGTGTCCTGTGGGACGAGAAATTTCGTCACAAAAATCGCTAAAAAAAAACAGCAAGTTTCGTTAAAAATTGCGAAATAAGGACTAATTCTGGCAAATTTCGCAAAAAAAATGGCTAATTTCATCTCAAAATTTCACAAAACGGCAGATTTTCTCAAAAGATCGTGCAAAAACGACAAATTTCTTCCAAAAATTGCGATAAAACAGAAATTTTTGTAAAATGAGTCGAAAAAAACGGCAAATTTCATCCAAAAATCGCAATAAAACGGAAAATTCTGTGAAAAAATTTCATTTTCGCGATATTTTCACGAGATTTGTTTTTGATTTTTGTTTTTTTGCGATTTTTTAGCAAAATATGTAGTTTTCTATGATCTTTTAAAAAAAAAACTGCTGTTTTTGCGATCTTTCAATAAAATTTGCCGTTTGTTCGCGATTTTTTCATGAAATTTGACGGTTTTTCGTGATTTTTTTAAGCAAAATATGTCGTTATTTGCGATCTTTTAACAAAATCTGCTATTTTTTGGGATCTTTTAACAAAGTCTGCTATTTTTCGTGATCTTTTAGCAATATTTGCCATTTTTTTCGCGATCTTTTAACAAAATTTACTTTGCAATTTTTTGATGAAATTTCTGTTTTTTCACAACTTTTTGAACCGCTAGATTCTAGATTCGACTCTATAAAAATGCCCTTAAAAATGAAAACTGCCCTAAAAAATGTAAAAAATGCCATGAAAAATGTTAAAAGTGCCCTTTTCAGAACAGTAGCACCCTGCCCTTTTTTAAACCTGGGGGAAACTCTGATAAACCAAAAATATATTCCTAAAGCAGAAATCTTCTAATTGATGATACAATTAGTTTTAAAAAATATGAATTTTAATCCCTTTCTAATGCACTGGGAGAGAAAAAAAAAAAAACATGTTGCCTCTCCCCTCATGGAAGCTATTTATTCTATGCTAAATATAACTTATGACTATTTTTTAATTGCAATTTTTTAAAGCATCTCAACAGATCATATTTAGATTGCCTAAAAACTGTAAAAATGTTTAGATGGGTAAAAATTAGGGATGGGACGAATATTCGGCCACTATTCGGTATTCGGCCCTTTTGCCGAATATTCGGTTGGCCGAATATTGAAGGCTTGTTGACCGAATACTTCGGCCGAATACCTGTAGCTGAATATTTAGAGATATCTTGCCGAATAGTGAAAGATATCTTGCCAAATAAATTTCAGATTTAAAGAATTTCATTCTTGCAATTTTTTTTCTCCCTAATCCAAATTGGCTACTTCATTTATGAAGTCATTCTCACTCTTACTTACAAAATATAGAGTTATTCAGATACTAAAAGATATACAGCCTTTCTGTATTTCCTATAAAAGTTAGTGATATTCTAGAAAATGTTGCCCAAGTTGGAGATTTAATTATACGGGAAATGTCATCATTTGAGAATGATATATTACAATTCAAGATATAAAAACACCGCTTTATTCTAAAACGCTCGAATATTTATTCATGTCTGCAAATTCCATGCACATATAAAAAAGACTTATGAAATTCATAACTTATTTTCTATAAAGTAAGAAATGAAAAAAATTATTCACTAGGTGTGTTAACGAAGATTCATTTTCAAAATTAAATATAATATATCACCATTTCAAATACAACGGTACGTCTGAAAGCAGAACTGGTGTCAAACTCGATACACATTAGATGACACAGCTTGCTTTATGAAGATGGTTTTATAAATATTTTAATATAAATTCTAAATACTCAACGAAATTTTTTCATTCTATAATTTTCATTTTTAAATAATTATTTGCATAATTACTGACTTAAATATGTAACATTATTATGTATATATTTTTAATTTAATCTTCCTTCCTTCATGTTGTTATCAATTTCTGTTTATCCTTTTAATGCTTGTTGAATAAGTGGAATATTGAAGTTGAATATTGTATGTGCCGATTCAAATGTCAAAGATTTTGTTAACATATGCATTCTACTTTAAGCATAACCTTTTGCTTTAACGTAATTTGTAATTTAAAGCTTGGCATCTGATTTCAGAACAGTCTCATTCTTACAAATTTGCTTATCACTAGGGACACAAACTCTAAATGATCAAATTTACTTCATTAAATGTTATTTCAGAAAATATGTCCTTGTGAGTTCTGAGAGAGAGAGAGATTACGAATATTATTGATTGTGGATGCAAGAAGTATCAATTGACAGTAAAAGTTAAGCACATTCTTCATATTTTAATAGAAATATTTTCCCATCTTGACATATTGAAAATCAATTTGATGTACATTAGAATAAAGGATATAATGCAATTTCATAATTTTTTGTGTTAAAATAAGTTTTTCAAATTTAAAAATATATTTTAAAGCACATTTAAGAGTAATAATTATTAATGAGCTCCTATTTTTTAAATTATATATAATCAAAATTTATTTTCTTTATTGGAAAAAAATTTTACTATTCGGCCTAAAATTTGGCCGAATATTCAATATTCGGCCAAATCACTATTCGTCCCATCCCTAGTAAAAATACAGTCAAAGTTCTATAATCCACACAAGTTGGGGCCAAAGGTTGTGTCACACAACCTGTACAATCCACACAAATAAACCTAATTTGTGTGGATTATGGAATATTGTAGATTATAGAGTATTATGGATAATGTGTCATTTTATTATTCCTAGATAGCATTTTAATTCTATAATCAGTACAGTATGAAATATAATTTTAACATGCTATGTCAGAGAAAAAAAAAAAAGCATTTTTGAAGTTATTAAATTAAAAATTTGATATATATATATATATATATATGTGCACATTTAAACAAAAATAATTACACATTAATAATTCAATGTATGCGATTTATTTTTACGGAATATTTTCAGAAGAAAGTATAACAAAAGTGAGAATAAATTATGCACAAAAAAATAAGTAAAATAAAGGAAAATTATAATAATTTCATTTTTAATTCATTTTTAAATATTTAATAAAATAATTTCATTAAGTATGAAAGATTGATTAAATCTGCAAATGGAAAAAAAAAAAAAAAAAAAAAAAAAAAAAAACCATTAAACTATTATAAAATAGTACTATGAATATTATTTTAGAAGTCTTTTGTTTAACCAAAATAGAGCCAAGTGTTGTTTGTTTTAAAACTTTAAATTTAGTAACTCTGTCCTGCATTCTGTTGTGAACAGTCATCTATTCTTGTTGAGAAATGCAAACTCTGTTCCTCTAAAAAATTTAAATATTGCTTTCCCAAAGCCAGTTCCTGATCAATAGAAATTTTTTCGCAGTTACAGAATCAGTAGAATTCAGAACACTGGATATTATTTCAGCATCAGTCACGTGTTTTCTCATTGGAGCATTATCATCTGAAGTCAGCAAATTATTTATCTTTTATTATTACAAACACATTAGTATTTCCAATGTTTTTTGCACATTGCAAAACTACTTTTTACTGTTACTAAAACTAGCAAAGGCTGTGCTTTGTTTGGATTCGCGAAGCATTATTTCATAAGATAAATATTTGAAAGTAACATTTTTTTATATTATTTTTGCATCTTTATTAAGCAAAAACATTATCTCATGCTTATGGCACATTTAAATTTTAGAAATGTAAATTAAGCCAAATGACTAAGAATTTCCTCAAAATTTTTATTTATGATTTAAGGCTGGTATAAATAAAAATATTTTTGAAGCGAAAATTTTACAAAATATTTTTTTTATTTTTAACTAAAAGTTTTATAGATGTTTTTACATTTTCCAATAGCTTCTGGTGTTTTCTCAAATGATTTTAAATGGGTATGTTTTCAAACTTTGTAATTCACATCAAATAATCTTTGATAGCAATCTTAGAATAATACATTTAAAAAAAAAAAAAATTATTTCTTCAAAATGCTCTTTTTTTTTTTTTTTTTTTTTTTTTTTTTTAAACATTTGAATTTTGCTCTTATTGATACTAAGAACTATTAACTATAAATTTTTTCATTCTGATTTCTTCTTTTTTCTGCATATGAGCATAAGAAAATGTTTGATATTGTAGAATCTCTTGTAAGGAAATTTTCTATTAAATGCTAAACCTTGAAGGGTTTTCACTCTCGACAATGCTACGTACGTTAAGCCAACTGATGTTTCTTTATCCCCAATATCTACTACTGCTTTATCTAATGTCAAACCTTGAGATTTATAAATTGTAACCGCAAAAGCTAATTGCAAAGGAAATTGTTTTCGTGAGCAATTTATATTTTCATTTTTCCATAATTTAGTTATCGTGGAATCAGAACGCAGTTATTCTCATAAGTTGAACGACTATAATTTTCAAATTTAACCACGGTTATTCGAGCCATCTGGTCTGGTGGCCTGTGATTTTCTTCATAAATAATGTCTGCAATATAATCTAAAGCCCTGCTTACTAAACCTCTTTCGGTCCACTGATTAGAACGCAACATTACTTTAGACCCAATTGATAAACTAAAAAATGGTTAAGTCCATCTGTCATTTCAGTTGGACAACTTTGCTTTGGAACAATTATGAAGAGCTTGAATAAAAGCATCGGGTTGACGCAGTTCTTTTAATTTTTTACTATTATATTTTTTAAGTCTTTATTCGTTGAAAACAGCCTAATGGGATCTTTAAATAAATGCTGCTCGCTTTTTGAAAGAGATTTTAAGCTTCGATTCATTAATATTTCATAGTCTTTAATAGTGCATTCTCCATTGCTAATTCGATCAAGTATGCTGCAAAATATTTCTTGAGTTTCATCTTGCCGAAGGATGATGATAAAAAAAAATTGTGAATAGTCGAAGAAAATAACAATTGTCCTTCCAAAAGAAATTCACTTCCTTGATTTTTGTCACTATTCCGTCGTTTACTGGAGGTAGTTGTTTGATATCTCCAAATAAATATAAGAACATTCCACCAAAAGGTTTATCTTGTTTTGATGGCACGGCACTACATAATCGTAAATCTGCTTTTTGTAAAAGACTGCACCCAATCATACTCATTTCATCTATAATTATGAATTTACAATTTCGAAACTCCTCTTGAAGTTGACCAAGTGAATATGGACTAAGATTTCTTAGCTTTTGATTTAGCTTCAATAAAAGTTTTTAATGAATTGTTGATCCATTTATATTGACTGCGGCAACACCAGTTGGTGCAAGCAATTGAAAAGAAGATGGACCAAGTGTCTCATTTAATCAAACAGTGAAGTAATGTATTAAAGTACTTTTTACAGAACCTCCTTTTCCTTGGACAACAATTATTTTTATCCACATTTCTTGCCTATGACCTTGCAAGAAATTGAGCTGTTCTTCAAAAGTATCGTTCATATTGTTGCTTTTTAGGCTTATGTCTAGCCTTTTGCTTTGAACCTAAATCATGTTCGCGTCCATTCTGACCAGTAAGTGTTCTTTTTCTCGGCATTTTTAATTTACTAATACATTCCAGAAATGGTTTACAATATAAACGTAGTTAATATATTTAATTTGGCTCAATTAAATTATTCTTCAATCAATTAAAATATTCTTAAACTATTCTTCAATCTCAATTATTTTTCAATCTTTCAATTCGAATAACACTTTAAATACCAAATTCTGATAATGTGCATGTGACGTCTGTTTGATAAAATGCTATTTAATTTTCTACTGACTTTGTCACCTAGCAACCAAGATGTACCTAATTATTTCAAAATGTAAAAAGTTTTCTGTGCAAACGATTTTTTGTGATAAATGAATTTATCTGTTTAATTCTTCTGCTTTTACCTAAGCTGTGTGAAACAATATTCTTTTTGTTTTGAGTTTGATTAGAATGTTTTTTATGAGTTGTGAAAAAATGTTACGGTTTTTATTAGAGTTGTGTTTTGTGAAATTATTAATGTTCGAAAGAACTTGAGTTGAGTTTACTCATCAGAATAAACTGTTTAAAGTGAGAGATGCGTATTTAATTTTGAGTTGAGTAAAATATTAAAAAATAAACTTTCGAACAAATTGAATTCTTCATATGGTCCGTCTCTACGGAGAAAAATCAGCGAGTTGTTCTACGTCAATGATTGAAGGATAACTGGTGAATATTTTGTGCTGTTTTGCTATTTCTTCGATGTTAGAACTCATCTTTTAAAGAGCCAAGAGGGGTAAGTGCACCCATTTAATTTTTATTCATTAAAAATGAGTATGAAAGAATTAAAAGCAAAAAAGAAAATTTTCAAAACAAACTTGACAAAATTAAAAGAAAAATTATCGAATTCCGAGCTAGAATTAAATGAATTAATTCTTATAAAGGAGAAACGGAATAAATTAGAGAAAAACTTTTCTGAGTTATTTGAGTCTATTTATAAGATAAGTAAAGAAGATGAAATTGAGGATTTTATTAAGGAAAACGAAGAAATTAATGAAATTTTAGAAATAATGGAATTTGAACTTACAAAAAAGTTATCAAAAATGAAAGTGCAAACTGTTAATTTAGAAAACGCCACAAAGGCTGATAATAACATTAAATTGCCAAAGTTAACTCTTCCTGTATTTACGGGTAATTTGCATGAGTGGCTATCCTTTAAGGATATATTTAAGGCTACTGTTCATGAAAATTCTAATTTGTCAGGGGCAATGAAATTACAATATTTGAAGTCTTCATTGAGAGGAGATGCCTTTCGTATAATCCAGTCTATTTCAATCGTGGATTCTAATTATGAAGTTGCATGGTCGCTTTTGGAAGAACGGTTTTCAAATTCGAGAGAACAAGTTTACGCGCATTTAAAACGTTTTTTAAATATTCCTGTTATTCAGAATGAGTCCCCAGCAGCATTATTAAATCTAATAGATATAACAAATGAATGTATTAGGTCGTTAGAGATTTTAGAACAAAAAGTTGAGGGGTTTTCTACTACTATGTTTGCTTATATTTTGGCTCAAAAATTAGATATAAATACAAAAATGTGGTGGGAAAGACATCTTAAGCGGGATAATTTACCGAGTTTAACTGAATTGCTAGAATTCTTGAGAGACCAAGCGCGTACACTAAGTGCGTCCAAACAAGTAAATACAAAGCGAAATTTTCAAAACGAAAGCCAAACAAAGCATAGCTTTTCAAAGGTAACATCCATGGTTGCGAGTTTAAATGGGAAAAATATGCGCAAATGTGTTGTATGCAACCAGGAAAATCACAGTGTTTTTAAATGTCCTAAATTTCAAAAATTTAATGTACAGGAAAGAGTAGATTTTGTGAAAAAAAACAATATGTGCTTTAACTGTCTTTCAGAATTCCACTGCGTCAAAAAATGTAACTCAAAATTCTCGTGTTCAAAATGCTATAAACGCCACAATGTACTTCTTTGTTTTGATAGGCGTGAGAGAAATTCCAATGCGGTGGGAAACACAAAAAATTATAGTGATAAGGAAGTGCCAAATGCATTGTCGACGAATGAAAGTAAATCAACGTTAAATGCTGACGCCATACCATTTGAGTTAAATAACCAAATTCAAAATTTCACTGGTACTTCAAATGTGAGATCGAATAATGTTAAAACAGTTCTTCTTTCCACTGCTATTGTTTATATGAGAGATAAATTCGGAAATAAAGTTCCGGTGCGTGCTTTATTGGACAATGGTTCAATGAGCAATTTTTTAACATTGCAGTTAGTTGAAAGATTAGGAATTCGAAAAGAAAAAAGTAATATTTCGGTATCGTGTTTAAGTGGATCCTCTGTAGCAGTAAAAAATAAAACTACTGCCTTGATCAGTAATAATTCGGGAGATTATAGCCGAGAGTTAGATTTCCTTATCATACCAAAGATTTCGCAAATTATGCCCTCGAAATATATTAATATTTCAGAGCTAGGAATTCCAGAGTCTATTATTCTTGCTGATCCTGAATTTAATAGACCAGGGAAAATAGATCTTTTGCTAGGAGCTGAAGTATTTCTAGAATTGATAAAGGTGGGTCGTATGAAGTTACCAAATTCTAAATTAATACTGCAAAATACGGTGTTCGGTTGCATAGTAAGTGGGAGTGTTTACGATTGTAACGAGCAGGAACAAATACATTGTGGGTTAATTACTGAAACAGATTTAAATTTCGAAATGAAAAAATTTTGGGAAATTGAAAGAGTAGAAGAAAGTACACCATTGAGAAATACAGAAGAATTAGCATGCGATACCCACTTTATAAACACACATCAGAGAGATATAACGGGCAAATTCATAGTACAAATGCCGTTGAAAAAAGATCCTAGTTCTTTGGGAGAATCAAAACAATTTGCGGAAAATAGATTAAATTCACTTTGGAATAGGCTAGTCAAAAATCCAAATCTTTTAGAGTTATATTGCGCATTTATGGCAGAGTATAGAGAGTTAGGCCATATGGAGGAAGTAGAGAAAAGAGATGAGCCAATACATGCGAATTATCTACCTCATCATGCTGTTTATCGCCCAGATAAAAGTTCTACAAAATTGAGAGTTGTCTTTAATGGTTCACATGCAACTTCATCCGGAGAATCCCTAAATTCCATACAGCTGAATGGAGGTGTCATTCAAGATGATTTGTTTAGCATAATAATTAGATTTCGTACACACCGCTATGCATTTACAGCAGATGTAAAAATGATGTATCGCATGATACTTATCGATAAAAGTCAACGTGATTTACAGCGCATAATTTGGAAAGATTCTGTAAATGGTGAGATGAAATATTACAGACTATGTACAGTCACATATGGCACAACTAGTGCCCCTTATTTAGCCATGCGCTGCCTTAAACAGCTTGGTATAGATGGTGAATCTCAATTTCCGTATGCCTCTGGTGTGGTACAATCAGACTTTTACATGGACGATGTCCTGACTGGAGCAGCTGACCTAAAATCGGCTAAGAGACTGCAAATTGAGCTTATTCAACTATTAAATACGTGTGGCATGAACTTACATAAATGGTTTAGTAATCATCCAGAATTAATGGAGCCAGCCTTTAAAAATGAGAATTACACTTTTGAAAATATGAGTGAAACTAAGGCACTAGGACTTTGCTGGAATTCCAATGATGATACTTTTACTTTTAGTGTATCATTCAGTGAGCAAACCAAGGTAACTAAAAGAAGTGTGCTGTCAAATATTGCTCGCATTTTCGACCCCTTGGGTCTACTTGGACCAGTTGTGACGAAAGCAAAAATTTTCCTACAAAGACTGTGGAGACTGCAAATTGATTGGGATGAAAATCTCCCTACAGCTGAGCTTGATGATTGGTTGCAGTTTTTAGAATCATTAAGAGCCATCAATAATATAAGTGCTGTTAGATACATTTTTACAAATAATCCAGTGCAAATTAAAATTTGTGGCTTTTCAGATGCTTCGGAGAAAGCCTACGGTGTGGCATTGTATGCTGTGTCTTCAAATTCTTCAGGAGAGCAAATTTCTCAGTTGCTTTGCAGTAAAAGTCG